>OX401904.1:6031384-7528884 GCA_947859195.1 Drymonia ruficornis
TATTTTGCCCAAATGTATGTTATTTTAAAGAAATAGTTGAAAGTAAATTATAATAAAGTCATTTAAAAATATATATTCTTTAATTAATACTTAACTTTCTGTTATTTCAATTTTACATCGCGCTGTAATTGAGTGGATGTAAGAAGGTTGGAACTATTAAATTCTCTTTGGTTGGAACATAGTTCAATAGAAACTCGTATTTTTTTATAATTTGACAGAATCTTTGACAGAACGGGCCCAATCGTTTTCTGGATATACGATTGAGCGCGTTCTGTCAACGATTTTGCCCGATCAGAAAAGTATCACCTTCTGTCCGCGTATGAGTGATGAAAACAATTTTTTCATCACTGATACGCGGAAAATAGGTCGAAAGGTGCCTGAAGAGCCGACAGAAAGTGATACTTATCTAATCGGGCAAAATCGTGTTTCCAGATTCTTCAAAATTTCGACGATTCTGTCAAATTATAAAAAAATACGAGTTCTATTTTCAAATTTCTATTCACGTCGCGACTTTTATCCCCACTACTACTACTAGTACTACTCTAGTTTTTTTTTTTTTTTTTTTTTTTTCATTTTTGTATATTTTATTATTTTTGTAGTTTTTTGTTTTTTGTTCTTTATTTTCTTTTTTTTCTGTTTTTATCCCCTTTTTTCTGTATTTCCGCTATTTTTTAATTTTTTTGTCTTTACTTTGTTTTTTATTATTTTTTTCTGTTTTTTACCCCTATTTTTTTTTCCTCTTTTCTTTTTTTTAATTATTTTTTCTGTTTTTTCCCTTTTTTTCTTTTTTTCCTGTTTTCTTTTTTTTTGTATTTTTGGTTTTTTATTCTTTTTTGTTTTCTTTCCATTTTTTTTTTTTTTCTGTTATTTTTTTTTGTTTTTTATTCCGTTTTTCCTTTTTCTTGTATTTCTTCAGAGACAGAGACAGAGACAGAGACAGAGACAGAGACAGAGACAGAGACAGAGACAGAGACAGAGACAGAGACAGAGACAGAGACAGAGACAGAGACAGAGACAGAGACAGAGACAGAGACAGAGACAGAGACAGAGACAGAGACAGAGACAGAGACAGAGACAGAGACAGAGACAGAGACAGAGACAGAGACAGAGACAGAGACAGAGACAGAGACAGAGACAGAGACAGAGACAGAGACAGAGACAGAGACAGAGACAGAGACAGAGACAGAGACAGAGACAGAGACAGAGACAGAGACAGAGACAGAGACAGAGACAGAGACAGAGACAGAGACAGAGACAGAGACAGAGACAGAGACAGAGACAGAGACAGAGACAGAGACAGAGACAGAGACAGAGACAGAGACAGAGACAGAGACAGAGACAGAGACAGAGACAGAGACAGAGACAGAGACAGAGACAGAGACAGAGACAGAGACAGAGACAGAGACAGAGACAGAGACAGAGACAGAGACAGAGACAGAGACAGAGACAGAGACAGAGACAGAGACAGAGACAGAGACAGAGACAGAGACAGAGACAGAGACAGAGACAGAGACAGAGACAGAGACAGAGACAGAGACAGAGACAGAGACAGAGACAGAGACAGAGACAGAGACAGAGACAGAGACAGAGACAGAGACAGAGACAGAGACAGAGACAGAGACAGAGACAGAGACAGAGACAGAGACAGAGACAGAGACAGAGACAGAGACAGAGACAGAGACAGAGACAGAGACAGAGACAGAGACAGAGACAGAGACAGAGACAGAGACAGAGACAGAGACAGAGACAGAGACAGAGACAGAGACAGAGACAGAGACAGAGACAGAGACAGAGACAGAGACAGAGACAGAGACAGAGACAGAGACAGAGACAGAGACAGAGACAGAGACAGAGACAGAGACAGAGACAGAGACAGAGACAGAGACAGAGACAGAGACAGAGACAGAGACAGAGACAGAGACAGAGACAGAGACAGAGACAGAGACAGAGACAGAGACAGAGACAGAGACAGAGACAGAGACAGAGACAGAGACAGAGACAGAGACAGAGACAGAGACAGAGACAGAGACAGAGACAGAGACAGAGACAGAGACAGAGACAGAGACAGAGACAGAGACAGAGACAGAGACAGAGACAGAGACAGAGACAGAGACAGAGACAGAGACAGAGACAGAGACAGAGACAGAGACAGAGACAGAGACAGAGACAGAGACAGAGACAGAGACAGAGACAGAGACAGAGACAGAGACAGAGACAGAGACAGAGACAGAGACAGAGACAGAGACAGAGACAGAGACAGAGACAGAGACAGAGACAGAGACAGAGACAGAGACAGAGACAGAGACAGAGACAGAGACAGAGACAGAGACAGAGACAGAGACAGAGACAGAGACAGAGACAGAGACAGAGACAGAGACAGAGACAGAGACAGAGACAGAGACAGAGACAGAGACAGAGACAGAGACAGAGACAGAGACAGAGACAGAGACAGAGACAGAGACAGAGACAGAGACAGAGACAGAGACAGAGACAGAGACAGAGACAGAGACAGAGACAGAGACAGAGACAGAGACAGAGACAGAGACAGAGACAGAGACAGAGACAGAGACAGAGACAGAGACAGAGACAGAGACAGAGACAGAGACAGAGACAGAGACAGAGACAGAGACAGAGACAGAGACAGAGACAGAGACAGAGACAGAGACAGAGACAGAGACAGAGACAGAGACAGAGACAGAGACAGAGACAGAGACAGAGACAGAGACAGAGACAGAGACAGAGACAGAGACAGAGACAGAGACAGAGACAGAGACAGAGACAGAGACAGAGACAGAGACAGAGACAGAGACAGAGACAGAGACAGAGACAGAGACAGAGACAGAGACAGAGACAGAGACAGAGACAGAGACAGAGACAGAGACAGAGACAGAGACAGAGACAGAGACAGAGACAGAGACAGAGACAGAGACAGAGACAGAGACAGAGACAGAGACAGAGACAGAGACAGAGACAGAGACAGAGACAGAGACAGAGACAGAGACAGAGACAGAGACAGAGACAGAGACAGAGACAGAGACAGAGACAGAGACAGAGACAGAGACAGAGACAGAGACAGAGACAGAGACAGAGACAGAGACAGAGACAGAGACAGAGACAGAGACAGAGACAGAGACAGAGACAGAGACAGAGACAGAGACAGAGACAGAGACAGAGACAGAGACAGAGACAGAGACAGAGACAGAGACAGAGACAGAGACAGAGACAGAGACAGAGACAGAGACAGAGACAGAGACAGAGACAGAGACAGAGACAGAGACAGAGACAGAGACAGAGACAGAGACAGAGACAGAGACAGAGACAGAGACAGAGACAGAGACAGAGACAGAGACAGAGACAGAGACAGAGACAGAGACAGAGACAGAGACAGAGACAGAGACAGAGACAGAGACAGAGACAGAGACAGAGACAGAGACAGAGACAGAGACAGAGACAGAGACAGAGACAGAGACAGAGACAGAGACAGAGACAGAGACAGAGACAGAGACAGAGACAGAGACAGAGACAGAGACAGAGACAGAGACAGAGACAGAGACAGAGACAGAGACAGAGACAGAGACAGAGACAGAGACAGAGACAGAGACAGAGACAGAGACAGAGACAGAGACAGAGACAGAGACAGAGACAGAGACAGAGACAGAGAGAGACAGAGACAGAGACAGAGACAGAGACAGAGACAGAGACAGAGACAGAGACAGAGACAGAGACAGAGACAGAGACAGAGACAGAGACAGAGACAGAGACAGAGACAGAGACAGAGACAGAGACAGAGACAGAGACAGAGACAGAGACAGAGACAGAGACAGAGACAGAGACAGAGACAGAGACAGAGACAGAGACAGAGACAGAGACAGAGACAGAGACAGAGACAGAGACAGAGACAGAGACAGAGACAGAGACAGAGACAGAGACAGAGACAGAGACAGAGACAGAGACAGAGACAGAGACAGAGACAGAGACAGAGACAGAGACAGAGACAGAGACAGAGACAGAGACAGAGACAGAGACAGAGACAGAGACAGAGACAGAGACAGAGACAGAGACAGAGACAGAGACAGAGACAGAGACAGAGACAGAGACAGAGACAGAGACAGAGACAGAGACAGAGACAGAGACAGAGACAGAGACAGAGACAGAGACAGAGACAGAGACAGAGACAGAGACAGAGACAGAGACAGAGACAGAGACAGAGACAGAGACAGAGACAGAGACAGAGACAGAGACAGAGACAGAGACAGAGACAGAGACAGAGACAGAGACAGAGACAGAGACAGAGACAGAGACAGAGACAGAGACAGAGACAGAGACAGAGACAGAGACAGAGACAGAGACAGAGACAGAGACAGAGACAGAGACAGAGACAGAGACAGAGACAGAGACAGAGACAGAGACAGAGACAGAGACAGAGACAGAGACAGAGACAGAGACAGAGACAGAGACAGAGACAGAGACAGAGACAGAGACAGAGACAGAGACAGAGACAGAGACAGAGACAGAGACAGAGACAGAGACAGAGACAGAGACAGAGACAGAGACAGAGACAGAGACAGAGACAGAGACAGAGACAGAGACAGAGACAGAGACAGAGACAGAGACAGAGACAGAGACAGAGACAGAGACAGAGACAGAGACAGAGACAGAGACAGAGACAGAGACAGAGACAGAGACAGAGACAGAGACAGAGACAGAGACAGAGACAGAGACAGAGACAGAGACAGAGACAGAGACAGAGACAGAGACAGAGACAGAGACAGAGACAGAGACAGAGACAGAGACAGAGACAGAGACAGAGACAGAGACAGAGACAGAGACAGAGACAGAGACAGAGACAGAGACAGAGACAGAGACAGAGACAGAGACAGAGACAGAGACAGAGACAGAGACAGAGACAGAGACAGAGACAGAGACAGAGACAGAGACAGAGACAGAGACAGAGACAGAGACAGAGACAGAGACAGAGACAGAGACAGAGACAGAGACAGAGACAGAGACAGAGACAGAGACAGAGACAGAGACAGAGACAGAGACAGAGACAGAGACAGAGACAGAGACAGAGACAGAGACAGAGACAGAGACAGAGACAGAGACAGAGACAGAGACAGAGACAGAGACAGAGACAGAGACAGAGACAGAGACAGAGACAGAGACAGAGACAGAGACAGAGACAGAGACAGAGACAGAGACAGAGACAGAGACAGAGACAGAGACAGAGACAGAGACAGAGACAGAGACAGAGACAGAGACAGAGACAGAGACAGAGACAGAGACAGAGACAGAGACAGAGACAGAGACAGAGACAGAGACAGAGACAGAGACAGAGACAGAGACAGAGACAGAGACAGAGACAGAGACAGAGACAGAGACAGAGACAGAGACAGAGACAGAGACAGAGACAGAGACAGAGACAGAGACAGAGACAGAGACAGAGACAGAGACAGAGACAGAGACAGAGACAGAGACAGAGACAGAGACAGAGACAGAGACAGAGACAGAGACAGAGACAGAGACAGAGACAGAGACAGAGACAGAGACAGAGACAGAGACAGAGACAGAGACAGAGACAGAGACAGAGACAGAGACAGAGACAGAGACAGAGACAGAGACAGAGACAGAGACAGAGACAGAGACAGAGACAGAGACAGAGACAGAGACAGAGACAGAGACAGAGACAGAGACAGAGACAGAGACAGAGACAGAGACAGAGACAGAGACAGAGACAGAGACAGAGACAGAGACAGAGACAGAGACAGAGACAGAGACAGAGACAGAGACAGAGACAGAGACAGAGACAGAGACAGAGACAGAGACAGAGACAGAGACAGAGACAGAGACAGAGACAGAGACAGAGACAGAGACAGAGACAGAGACAGAGACAGAGACAGAGACAGAGACAGAGACAGAGACAGAGACAGAGACAGAGACAGAGACAGAGACAGAGACAGAGACAGAGACAGAGACAGAGACAGAGACAGAGACAGAGACAGAGACAGAGACAGAGACAGAGACAGAGACAGAGACAGAGACAGAGACAGAGACAGAGACAGAGACAGAGACAGAGACAGAGACAGAGACAGAGACAGAGACAGAGACAGAGACAGAGACAGAGACAGAGACAGAGACAGAGACAGAGACAGAGACAGAGACAGAGACAGAGACAGAGACAGAGACAGAGACAGAGACAGAGACAGAGACAGAGACAGAGACAGAGACAGAGACAGAGACAGAGACAGAGACAGAGACAGAGACAGAGACAGAGACAGAGACAGAGACAGAGACAGAGACAGAGACAGAGACAGAGACAGAGACAGAGACAGAGACAGAGACAGAGACAGAGACAGAGACAGAGACAGAGACAGAGACAGAGACAGAGACAGAGACAGAGACAGAGACAGAGACAGAGACAGAGACAGAGACAGAGACAGAGACAGAGACAGAGACAGAGACAGAGACAGAGACAGAGACAGAGACAGAGACAGAGACAGAGACAGAGACAGAGACAGAGACAGAGACAGAGACAGAGACAGAGACAGAGACAGAGACAGAGACAGAGACAGAGACAGAGACAGAGACAGAGACAGAGACAGAGACAGAGACAGAGACAGAGACAGAGACAGAGACAGAGACAGAGACAGAGACAGAGACAGAGACAGAGACAGAGACAGAGACAGAGACAGAGACAGAGACAGAGACAGAGACAGAGACAGAGACAGAGACAGAGACAGAGACAGAGACAGAGACAGAGACAGAGACAGAGACAGAGACAGAGACAGAGACAGAGACAGAGACAGAGACAGAGACAGAGACAGAGACAGAGACAGAGACAGAGACAGAGACAGAGACAGAGACAGAGACAGAGACAGAGACAGAGACAGAGACAGAGACAGAGACAGAGACAGAGACAGAGACAGAGACAGAGACAGAGACAGAGACAGAGACAGAGACAGAGACAGAGACAGAGACAGAGACAGAGACAGAGACAGAGACAGAGACAGAGACAGAGACAGAGACAGAGACAGAGACAGAGACAGAGACAGAGACAGAGACAGAGACAGAGACAGAGACAGAGACAGAGACAGAGACAGAGACAGAGACAGAGACAGAGACAGAGACAGAGACAGAGACAGAGACAGAGACAGAGACAGAGACAGAGACAGAGACAGAGACAGAGACAGAGACAGAGACAGAGACAGAGACAGAGACAGAGACAGAGACAGAGACAGAGACAGAGACAGAGACAGAGACAGAGACAGAGACAGAGACAGAGACAGAGACAGAGACAGAGACAGAGACAGAGACAGAGACAGAGACAGAGACAGAGACAGAGACAGAGACAGAGACAGAGACAGAGACAGAGACAGAGACAGAGACAGAGACAGAGACAGAGACAGAGACAGAGACAGAGACAGAGACAGAGACAGAGACAGAGACAGAGACAGAGACAGAGACAGAGACAGAGACAGAGACAGAGACAGAGACAGAGACAGAGACAGAGACAGAGACAGAGACAGAGACAGAGACAGAGACAGAGACAGAGACAGAGACAGAGACAGAGACAGAGACAGAGACAGAGACAGAGACAGAGACAGAGACAGAGACAGAGACAGAGACAGAGACAGAGACAGAGACAGAGACAGAGACAGAGACAGAGACAGAGACAGAGACAGAGACAGAGACAGAGACAGAGACAGAGACAGAGACTCTGTGCTTGAAACTCCGAATGCATTTGAAACTTGATTTACAAATATGTTTACGTACTTCAACAATGTATTTGGACAAATCTGTTTAGTGTTAACTTTATTTTAATTTAAGCTATGGGCGACAAAAAAAAATGTGAATTACTCAAAAAAACAACTCATAGCAAGATACGAACCTACTGCCCACTTGCACGTGGACCAACGCCTTAACCATTCGGCTAAGATGATCCCAAGTATTACAATCGAATTACTATACTACTTATGACACTGTAATGCCAATGGCGGCGTCTTCATCAGGCGCATGCCTCGCGCGAGCACTCACTTTTGACGTCCGAACGCATAGACGTAATGTCATAATATGAGTGCTCGGACGAGGCATGCGCGCCATATGGACACATCTCATGATATCATAACAATGTGAGATGGCGCTACTGTGACTGGTACTATTAATTTAAAACTTATTTATGGGTCAAAAATGTAGTTTTACATTTCTTTTTTTTGTCAACAATTTATGTAAAAGCTCTCATAATGATCACTCATGGTTAAAATGTTAGTTTTCTCTTTATATATTGTTTAATTTATGAGGTTTAAATAAAAACGTCTAAAATATCGAGTTTATTGTATGGGGACCCCCTTTATTTTTAAGTTTTATTATATTTTTAGTATTTGTTGTTGTAGCGGCAACAGAAATACACATTCTGTGAAAATTTCATGTCTCTAGCTATTACCGTTTGTTAGATACAGCCCGCTGACAGACAGACGGACGGACAGACAGACAGACAGACAGACAGACGGACAGCGTAGGCTTAGTAATAGGGTCCCGTTGGCACCCTTTGGGTACGGAACCCTAAAAACACACGCTTTCTTTGTGGTTCTGATAGCGTACCTAGTGTTTTTATTATCTTTGGTTCTGTTTTTTTTATTGGGACATTACCGTGCGTTTCCACCTAAAAACATGTCGGCATACTTGTATCGCGACATGATGAGCCCGACATGTCGCGTAACATGTATTGTTGAGGGTAGCGTTTCCACTGCCTGAAGTCTCAACATGTATACCAGCATGTCTATAGACTTGTTAAGGTTTTCGTTTCCACTGCCACTCAACATGTATTAAGACTTGTATATCAACATGATTATTTGCCATAAATGCTGTTATCCGAAAATGTGCGTAGACATTTCATTGTTGTGAAAATCCATAGAGAATATCTCAGTAGAGAGTACCTACAATAGTAAGTAAATATTTTTCCCTATAATGAAATCATGAACGAGGCCTATTCAGGCCGGCCCGACCGGGGTAGTACCACCCTCTCACAGTAAATCGGCGTAAAGTAGCAATCGGTAGAGAGTAGTAAGTAAATATTTTTCCCTATAATGAAATCATGAACGAGGCCTATTCAGGCCGGCCCGACCGGGGTAGTACCACCCTCTCACAGTAAATCGGCGTAAAGTAGCAATCGGTAGAGAGTAGTAAGTAAATATTGTTTCCTATAATGAAATCATGAATGAGGCCCATTCAGGCTGGCCCGATCGGGGTAGTACCACCCTCTCACAGTAAATCGGCGTAAAGTAGCAATTTAAGCTAGGTACTTTCTTCGTTCGTTCGTTCTTTGAAAGTATCCACAGAGCAGATAGACAAATATTCGGGTGTTAAAAAAAAATCGTCTGCGTCTCTGAACGCTTTGAATGATAACTCGTCTCGTAACAAGCTACATCAGTGGAAACGCATTCCACACAATCAACATTAATCATGTCGCAATACTTGTAGTGACAACAAGTCATGCGACATGTTGATTGTCCGGCAATGGAAACGCAACTCTATACATGTCGTGAGATCTGTTGAATTCTGTTGAAAATCAACATGTTTTTGCGCAATGGAAACGCGGGGTTAGATTTAGTCGATTATTTAAAAAAAACAAAATTGACACTGTATATTTAAACAATAAAAAAAAAATACAAAAAATATCATACCCTGCCCTGCCTGTCAATTTGACAATGACGTTTCGTTTTGCAATTTTGCGCCAAATCGAACGAAAGAAAGGAGAACGATATTTTGTTTTGTTTATAAATTTACACTCATAAAAATGTCCAAACGCAACAGTGCCGGTACCGCAAATACATTATTCAATTACTTTGCCAAAACTCCACCCGCTACTAAAAAACCGAAAACGAATACAGAAGTTGAAAACAGTCCAAAATTAGATTCATCTGTAAACGGTGAAAAAGAGGTTAAAATTGAGAGTAAGTAAACGATTTTGTTTTAAAATCTGATAGTATACAACTATATGACACTACAACGTACTTAAAAGTTGTACGACATTTATTTTATGGCGGTTTTTCACTTAGATAAAAAACGCGAGAGACAACCAACACAGTCACCCGAAGTTAAACAGAATAGTGACAATGAAGATGATATTCCTGTCGCACCAAAGCGTAGGAAGAGGATCAGGCTCAATCCGGTGGATTCTGATGACTCTGATGCAGAGAACAAAGGTAGGTGCAAAATATGCAGCTAACAATAATAAATTAATATACACTATTACATAGTCCCTGAAAGTGTAGGCATACCCCTTTCGCCAGTGGTTTATTTGTCTTTTTAGGATTCCATAGTCCCTATGAGCCATAACACACCGGGACGCCAGGGGATGTCGCCGGCCACATATCCAAACAATTTGTATTGACTGACGACGTTGCCAGTCCGTCGCCAGGTGTGTTACCTCCCATACATTTCGGTACGAATAGTTGGCTACGGTGGCTGGCGACGTCCCATGACAAACCGGTGTGTTATGGTCCTATGAGGAATCCTTATAAGATAATTTATACTAGGTATAACAAAGGCAGCAAACAAGCATATGCACCTATGTCCCACCAATTTTAAGCATTTGCTATTGGCTATAGATGCTTGCAATGCCATTTTATTTATGTTTACTTATAGGTAGAAATTAAACCAAATAAACCAAATTAATTTTCAGCAGATAACAAAATGGATACTTCAATGGAGATAGAAAAACCCACTATGGAGAAAAAACTACAGGACAGCTTCAAATATGAGCCAAGCCAGTCTCCTAAAGCTAAAAAACAAACAAAAGCAACACCTGCACCTAGCAAAGGGTAATATATTTTATATTTAGAAAGAGTAGCATTTCACCTGTATGCTATAAGGGGTAGGCAGAGTGGCAATGTTTTTCACTTGCATTTTTTATCAATTCCCATGTAAAGACACTTACGCACATTTAAAAAAGTTGAGGATCATTAATAATAATGCTGGGCTCATTTGGCTTTGGCACTGTGACTGGGATGGACGGACGGACTGGATGATCTAATTAGTTCTTATAAGTATCTTTTCTAAATATAAGTTATTTATTAATTCTTGTATTAGTTTTCTAAGTTAATAATGTGTCCAAATAAAGTGGCTTGCACACATTGGTTACACTGTTAGTGCAGTTAGCAATTGAAAATAAATAAATAAGGGTTCCTCATAGGTACTTCGGAACCCTAACAAAACACTCAACTCCAAATCTCTTGATCAACAACCCTTACAACTAGACTAGACTAATGAGACAGTTTGCATTAAAAAATCACCTCTTACAGAGCCAGTGCTGCAAAACCGGCAGAAGAGAAGCAATCAATATATCAATCAGTTTCTGATGAAGGTAACTGGGTCCATTGTAAACTGGACTGGCTGAAGCCTGACAAGATCAGGGATGCTCAGAAACGGAAACCGGATCATCCTGAGTACAATTCATCCACTGTTTACGTTCCACCCGAGTTCTATAAGTCACAGACACCGGTAAGTGACCCAATGAGGATCCGTAATTAATTTAGTTGAGAATGCAGATTTATAGAGCTAAAAAATCCATAACATACAGTGCAAAAAATTTAGTTCCACGACATAAATTTACGAAGTTATGATCCAAGTTCACTGACTGGTTTTTTAGTTGATTGGTTGACCTCAAAATTATCCTCATTGGACCCTGAGATGACATGTTATTTAAGCTCATATCTCCTTGAAATAAGCATTTTTCTATATGGCTAGATTTATTTTCGTGTCGCACCCAGGTGGAAAGGTGGGGGAAGGATTCACATCTTTTATCCATATAATGGGTAGTAGGTCAATGTTATTTCGAGCGTCCATATGGCTCGCATGTCTCGCGCGAGCACTTTATGCATGACATTACTTCAATGCGTTCCCACGTCAAAATTGAATGGTCGGGTGCGCTGTTCGCCTGATGTAGACGCAGCCATTAACCCATTTACCCTCCACAAAGCGACAACGCATGAAGTCATCGACCGTTTTTTAACCAGGCTCACAGGCAATGGTGGGAGATGAAGTCATCGCATTACGACTGTGTGCTGTTCTTCAAAGTGGGTAAATTCTACGAGTTATACCACATGGACGCGGCTGTCGGCGTCAATGAACTCGGCTTCTCTTATATGAAGGTAAGAGCAAATACCTCCGTTATTTTTAATGGCCTACTGTCCCACTGATGGGCAAAGGCTTCTTTTCTAGTACTGTATGTCCTGAGCCTTTTATGGCCACGTTATGTACGCAAAGGTATCCAAATTACCTCTATTTTCGCCTTGATCTGCTTCGACGGCCCTGCGACGTCCAGTAGGCCTAACACGGGATGAACGAAACCAAATTGAAAGATGGTCGAAAAAGTTGCTCAACGCTCTGAATCCAATTTGATTATTTTATGTTTCTTTTAGGGTGAATTCGCACACTCCGGCTTTCCGGAAAGTGCGTACGGGAGAATGGCGTCTACTCTCGTGTCTAAAGGGTACAAAGTCGCGCGCGTGGAGCAGACGGAAACTCCTGATATGATGCAGGAGAGGTGTAAAAAGAGTGAGTTGACTTCGTTGATTCAAACCTGCAACCTCTTCATACTTTATCTTTATTATTATCTACTTTTTTCTAACTCACGTAGTCCCACTGCTGGGCAAAGGTCTCCCCACGACTCTCCACTTTTCTCTATCATTGGCCATTTCTGGCCAGTTGTTACAAAATTCATCCAGATCGTCACGCCAACGTTTCCTTGGCCTGCCTCGGCGACGACGCCCATTTTCAGGCACCCATAGCGTGACGCCTCTTGTCCATCTCTCCGGGTTCATTCTACAAATGGGTCCCGCCCATTCCCATTTCAGTCTGGTAGAAATCCTCCCCACATTCGATCTGTTAATCTAATTTCCGAAACGCTACGCTCTATTGTTTTTAAACCATATATAGAGCATTATGTCATACTGCAGCTGGTCAGAACAGCAAGTGGGACAAGGTGGTTCGGCGCGAGATCTGCCAGGTGACGCTGCGCGGCACGCAGGTGTGCGGGCTGCAGGACGCGGGCCCGGGGGAGGCCACGGCCAACTACATGATGGCTATCGCTGAAGAGGTGCTGCCTACATATTTACCCCCAAATTTGTAGTTTTTTTTTAGCCAGTTACAATAACTTTCTATAAATTTTGGGGTTCATGTTTCAATATTTTTACACGACTGCCCAAAAAAAAGGAGTGTATATGTGTTTAGGGTTCATGTATGTATGTATGTATGTGAGATTCTTTATTCCACCATAACTTATAAATGCCTGAACCGATTTGGATGTATGGGGTATCGTTAGAATATCCTTACATCATTCCGGGTAACACTGGGTATATTATTTTTGAATAAAATAAATAACTAAGCACTTAATTTTTCTGCCGGCTCTTCTCAACGGAAGCAACATTACGACCCGGTGGTATAGATATACCGCGCCTTAGGTACACGAGCGGCGAGACGGGGGGCTCATCGCTCTCGCCGTCCCACTCCCACACCCGTTATCGCTCTCGCCGTCCCACTCCCACACCCGTCATCGCTCTCGCCGTCCCACTCCCACACCCGTCATCGTTCTCGCCGTCCCACTCCCACACCCGTCATCGCTCTCGACGTCCCACCCTCCCACCTCCCCGCGCATACGCAAGGCGCGGCACAGCCCTTGCGGTATACTTATAACACTAAAATATTGGTGTTGCTTCCTGTGGCTTACTTGAATAAAAAAAATAATTGTCTTTGGTTTACTCAGGAGAGTAACGGCTGCAGCACGTACGGCGTGTGCTTCGTGGACACATCTATAGGATTGTTCCATCTCGGCCAGTTCCAAGACGATAAACATTCGTCCAGGCTACTCACCACTCTGGCGCACTATCCACCTGCCTTGGTAAGCACATTATATTATTTTCATATTGTCTATGGTATATGTAGGGTAATACAGTCAATTTTTATTTTTAGTTTTTCACATAATATACTCTAGAGGGCGCCATATTCAATGTAATGGACGTCACATAGCCTATAACAACCAGCGGGCGATCAAGACGTTCCTAACGATACCTCATTTGTCAAATTATCATTAATAATTTGGAAGTTATGCGGGAACAGATGAACGTACATATATACACACATACCGGCGTCATAGTCGAAATCATAACCTTGCGGCGTAGTCGGGTAAAAAATAAGCGAGTTGATGCAATATAGTAAAACTGACTTATCTTGCTGACTGTACAGTTCTAGTATAATATCTCCTTTCCAGATCGTATATGACCGCAAGACCACCACCCCTCGCACCAGTAAACTGCTCAGTACACACTGTCACAACGCGCGCAGAGAGGCACAGTCCATGTGGACTCCGGAGAAGACTCTCAAGGCTCTAGCGGAGAAGTATTATCGGACTAATGCAGATGGAGAGTGGCCAGAGGGACTCAAATCTTTTTTGCATGAAGGTAAGTGAAACTAGACTAAAGTAGACTTGATAGTCGCCATTAGGATTTGTAAAAAAAAATCGTGACCGTTTATCTAAAGGATGTTGTTATGCCAAGTGTAACTAAAACCAAATGCAAGTAGTGTTGGTTGGGTCCAGTTTGCAAAAATATGTGTGGATTGGTTATACTTTGCATAACTACATCTTATCTATACAAATAAATAAAATTGAAGTGTCAGTTTGTAATGTCAAAATAACAGCTTTTTCTAAATGCATATGAAAGTATACGGTAGGTACTTATTTATAACACAAAAAAAAAAAACACTATCTCCGAAACGGCTGGACCAATTTTGAAATCACAGTACGTACAAACGTCAAACTTTTAGTGTTGGTTTTACTTTATCATGTATTCCTTTATGAATACGACCATAAAACATCCAGAAAAAATAAGATATTTCTTTATTTATTATTGGTATTGTATATGGTAGTCTTTAATCATATTTTTTTCTATTACAGGTGACGCCCTAGGCCTCACACCAGCCACACAATGTTTCTTAGCAGTCAAAGCCTTAGGTGGTTGTGTATACTACCTAACAGACTGCCTACTAGACATACAAATACTAGGCATGAGTCAGTTCGCCTCGTACGCACCACCGGACGTGCTAAGCCAGACCTTATCGCCTGAAGTTAAGGTTGAAAACCGGTGGGAAGGCGGCAGCACGATGGTCCTGGATGCTATCACGCTGAGAAACTTGAGGATAGTGCAGGATGAGGGGTGCTTGTATGACAAGTTGAACTTTTGCTCGACGCCTATGGGGAAAAGGTAGATATCGCCAGTCTTACACACCAATAGTTTGGTCCCAAACTAAGTAACGTGTGTAGTATGCGTGTTACATCTACACACTTTAGTGTCTATGGTATCTCTCCAACGCAGCCCGAAAATTTGAGCATCCAGGTTTTTATACCACTACTTGCAAAAAACCTGGATGCCCAAATTATCTTGTCTAAAGGCCACCGCAGACATGTTACTTTTAGCATCGGCGATTTTGATGCTGCGTCTCGCTCGTTCGCGCTCCAAGAAGCGCGACGCAGCATTGATACAGTCGCAAAATCGCCGCTCGCCGATGCTAAAAGTAGCATGTCTGTGGTGGCCCTTATCCCAGTCTATGATTTTTTTTATCCATTCAAAATCATTATTACATAATTATTTGATCACTATCGCTTTAAACATAGAGTATTTTTATTTTAGATTGTTATACCAATGGGTTTGTGCGCCGAGTTGCAATTTAAACGTCATAAAGGAGAGGCAAGAAGCTGTGAAGGTGTTGTTTGAAAACCAAGAGCTGTGTCAAGACGCTAAGAACATATTAACAACGCTGCCGGACTTGGAAAGATTGCTGGCCAAGTAAGTTCCGGAGCAATATCGTTTATATTTATACAAATAAATACAATTACAGTGTCTGTTTGTAATATCAAAATAACAGCTTTTTACTAAATGCAATGCAAGGAAAGTATATACAGTACTGTCAGCCTGGATGTTTGTTTCAGCTAATATCCGAAACTGCTGGACCGATTTTGACGGGACTTTTAGAGTAGATAGGTCACGTTATAAGGAGTAATTTAGGCTACTTTATTTTAGAAAAAGAAATAGGGTGCCAAAAAAAAATTTACCCACTAAATTCCACGCAGACGTGCGACTACGTCTGTGTGGAATTTAGTGGGTTTAAATCGGGGGGGTGTTATCTTTTTCTAAAATTTACGCGTACGAAGTCGCGGGTAACACTTAGTGTATAATAAATGCACCTTTCAGAGTCCACGCGTTGGGCAACTTGAAGAAATCAAAACAGCATCCGGATTCTCGCGCGATACTGTACGAAGAGAAAAAATACTCCAAACGGAAGGTGCTAGACTTTATATCCGTATTGAACGGATACACCGCCGCGCTGAAACTGGTGGAATTGTTCGCGGATGTCGACGCCGCGATGCTGAAGAGAATTACGCAGTTCGGACCCGAAGGACGGTACCCGAATTATAGGGATACTTTGAAGTTCTTCAAGGTACGAGTCCATTCCCCTTAGAGCCTATTTCATAATCTCCAGATAACTCTTACTAAATGCATGGAAAAACGCCAAAAGGCCATATTTATTTGGTGGATAAAAGTTAGCTGACGATGCTAAAACAGGCCTCAGACATCTATAAAAATGAATAAAATTGAAGTGTCTGCTTGTAATATCAAAATAACAGCTTTTTACTAAATGATATTAAAGTACGTACGGTACTAATAACAAAAATGCATTTTTTTATTTTTTCTCTGTCTGGATGTTTGTTCCGAGTAATCTCCGAAACCGCTGGATCGATTTTGACGGGACTTTCACTGGCAGATAGCTGATGTTATAAGGAGTAACTTAGGCTACTTTTATTTCAGAATAATAATTAGGTCTCTGCGTCAAAAATAAAAAACCCATGAAATTCCACGCGGGCTTAAACGACACGGGTAATCTTTTTCAAAAATTTACGCGTACGAAGTCGCGTGCACAGCTAGTACTATTATAGAGCCTGTGCGTTCAGGTAAATAGCAGTAGTGTGTATTACATTGAGACTTACGACCATGGACCAGTTACCAAGGGGACTGGCCCTAAGCAAGTCGGCCGAGTGGTCGGCCTAGTACTAACATCGACATAAAACGAAGCGAGTAGTTCAACTATTTACCGGTAAATAGTAAAATGAAAATGAAAAAACAATGACCACGTTTTGTTTCATAAATATCTAATAAGGGCACCTCTTTCTTTAGTCTTTACTCTGTGCTTACGACCATTATCGTTTAATGGGTGTACCACAGCGCAACCCTAAAGATGTTTTAGAATTATTTGCATTTACAGGAGGCGTTCAATCAAAAAGAGGCTGAGAAAGAAGGGCGCATACTGCCCGGCGAGGGCGTGGACCAGGAGTACGACAGTACTTTACAACTGATAAGGGAGATAGAAGACGAGTTGAAGGAGTACTTGACCGAGCAGGAGAGGTACTTCAAGTGTCGGGTGAGTTTTTTTTTATGGCACTGTGGTGGCAGACAATGTGCCATCCATAAATTACGTCACTCGAATTTTATGATTTTTTTATCCCTCCCCCTTGTCACAGCTGCGGGCTTAGCACAGCGGTGCACGACAAGAGTTTTTGACACCTCCCCGCGAGCCCTAGGCGTGACATAACCGTGTTGTCTTATGGGCTAGCATGGTGCGCCGTGAAAAAACCAAGAGATGTCAGAAAACTCGTTTGACGTATAGATAAAACTATGTTGTCTTATGTGCTAGCACAACTTGCAAAAACTTTCCACGATGACACCGATTTGACAACTCACCAAAGAATATTCTTTCACAGTCGAAGAGAGGTAGTGACAAAATTTGTGAGACATTATTTATATAAAGAAAGACTATTTTATATTCGAAGTTAGAAATATGCAAGCCTACAGTAATATTATTTTAATCGAAAACTACGGAGGCGGCATATAAGGGACGCCAATAATACCTTTGAGCTACCAAACACTAAATTTATGATAGCTATAGTTGTTCCCCGCGGCTTCGCCCGCGTGGAATTGGATTAGCCTATGTCTAGTTTCAGAGCTTACACTATCTACGTTTCAAATTTCATCAAAATCGGTTTAGTAGTTATGGAGATACGTGGTAACAAACATTCACACACACTTTCGCATTTATAATATTAGAAGGATATAACATAAGCAAGGATATGGCTACCTATTTGTGTAGTGCATTACAATCGGCGCTCCAATTCGATTCGCTGAGACTCTGCTCGTAGTTTTAAATAAAAAAGGAACAAGTTTTATCAATATATTTTATTTCATAAAGCGAATATTCCTAGTTTTACGAAAACAAATCACTTAGATCACTATGGCAGTTCACAAATTTGAAAAATGTATCAACCATGTACAAAACAATATACTTTGACATCATAAGATAAACCACATTTTAATCATCACCTAACACAGCAGGCAATAAGTGTTCAACATCTAGTCTCTTCTCCGGGCCTATACCGGTGAAACAGTCATGTCCAATTGTGGTATCAGACACAATGAAAACATCTACTGTGTTACCCGTCTTGTCCCGGCTTGTATTGGCGTCGGCATTCTCTTTCCTTGCCTTCCACTTTATGTCCCGCCATGTCTGTAATAATAGACAGTGCAATATCCAATATAACATTTAGATTTTTCATGAATATATACAAAAATAGGTACCCATGCAACTTTTGTACACACGCTTGTATTTAGAGGCTGTATGTATGTACTTGCCTGCTTCTACTGTTCCACCGGTTTGCCTGGACCGTGTTACCGTAGTAGCCCGCAAAGCTTCCCAATTCGTTTGCAATTCTTCAGTATACTCGCCATTGGCGAAAGTTAGATTGGAGGACATTAATCACCTAAGATTTTGATTTGTGCACTGAAAAAATAGATTAACATAATAAAACATGCGCACGGATTCAACGGCCCCTAGCCAGCGTAAATTTAAATCTATGAACGAATAGGTAGGTACGTACTTATAGTTTTTTGGGCTCCCTATCGGTTAGATAGTTATAATAACAATAAAAACCTAACAATAATATTTATCTTATTTATATTTACTATCACGGTTGTCTGTAATGACAACTTCTCTGTCAGGCTATTACTTCATTATTTTCTTTTAATGGCAATAAAAATCAAAGATTGTATTCGGCCAGTGAGCTAACCAAATACAACCTCCTTATTATATGGAGCAAAGAGCGACAATGAATGAAGAAAATGAACCAAGGAGCGATAGATAATATGTTATCTGTAGTCGTCGTATTGAACCAATCTTGGACTGTGTCGCGACGTGAAATGAGTCTCTCGTGGAAACCATGCTAGCAATTAAGACTAAAGTGACGGGTCAACAAATTCTGTCGACTCCCGCGTGGAAAAAGCCTTGGCAAGCGGTGCTAGCCCCGCTGGTCGCATTTGTGAGACTCCCGCCTCCCTTCAAATTTCGGCTTTAATACTTATGTGATGTCACGTAACTTAGGACCCCTCCCACCCCTTGTCACACAATGTCACATTTCGTCGACCCCCCTCCCCCATTACGTGTGGCGTAATTTATGGATGGCCCCCAAGCGTACGGCCCGCCTGATGTTAAGCAATTACCATATCCTATAGATGCTTACAATACTAAAGGCATTGCTCGCACGTTGGCGACCTGAAGGGGAATGGAATGAAGGGAGGGGGGGGGGGGGGGGTGTTGGGCTTGCGGCTCTCTCACTCATCGTTCGAAACGCAGCTGTAATAGCTACTTTACGCCGATCTTCAGTGAGAGACTGGTACTATCCCAGTCGAGCAAGCCCGTATATGAGCTGCAGTCGATTGACTACAGCGTGGTTCAGCGTAGCTCAGTTGGACAAATGCGTTACTTTCTTGTTTTATAGCTATCATACGTGGGCTCAGACAAGAAGCGCTACCAAATAGAAGTGTCTCAAAACGCGGCTTTGAAAGCTGGTCCCGAGTACCATTTGGAAGGAGCACGCAAGGGCTACAAGAGGTTCTCCACTGCTGAAACGAAGGTATTTTTTTCTCTTTCTAAAGCAATTGCTGACACACGGAACACGTTTCCGCGAGAAATAAGCTTGCGGAAAACGTCCGTCACGAATTCCTTGTGTCAAAAATTGCTTTGAAGGAGAATAAATCAGCTGCTATAGTTGAAGGAAACCTTCCGTCAAACGTGAATACCCCCCTGGTACTGATTGCATTTTCGATATTCGAATTAATAATAATAATATTAGCCCTTTTAACGTGCCACTCTTGGACACGGGCCTCCCCTCAATGCGAGGGGATTCAGTCTATAATCCACCACGCTGTCCCAGTGCAATGAGCTGGAGTCTGAACCTTAAGACCGCAAGACGCGTGCTTAACCAATCGGCTATCACTGATTTAATTGACATTACTCTAGGGGTTAAGCGACTGTAGCCTAGGGGCGAACAGGTTGGGTTAGCAATCAGAAGCTCTCAGGTTCGATCCCCGGTGGGGCATGCACCAATGGATGAATTTTCATCTATGCACATAGATGATTTACAGTTCGCTTACGGTGGTGAGGGAAAACAACGTGAGGATACCTCTTGGGATTAGGTAATAGTCAGTTCCTGTATACACGGCGACAAGGTTCACCACCTGTCACGTTGGGTTCTGACTATCTGGTGAAACGTGGGCTTTGAGTTGGTTAATACCTCCACAATGTGGTGGTGTATGGCCACTCAAGCCTATGACTACCCCGAATGGGGATAAAAGTCGTGACGTATATTTTTTTTTCTAGGGGTTACTATCTCGTATGATGGCTGCCGAGGATCAAAAGACGAACGTACTCAAAGACCTGAGCCGTCGAATATTCGAGAAGTTTTCATCGCACTATGACCAATGGGAGGCCGCGGTGCAGTGCCTCGCCACGCTCGACATACTGCTCGCCTTCACAGAGTTCGCGAGGCAGCAGACCGGCGACGTGTGCTTGCCTCGAATCACGTCCCAGGAAGATAATAAGGTTGGTGTGTACAGGGTAACATAGTTTTAATTATAGTGATCTAACCATGATCCGAATTACAGATGTCTTCCTTAAATCCGCCAAGCTGAAATGGAACTGGGCTGGCCATATATTTTTTTTAATAGGAGTGAAGTGGAAAACAAAATTACGGCCCGCACGATGCTAAGCAGTTACCGTAGCCTATAGATGCTTTCAATGCTAAAGTCATTGCTCGCACTTTGTCGACCTGATGGGGGGGGTGTACGAAACGTAGCTGTAATAGCTGCTGTACGCCGATCTTCTGTGAGAGGGTGGTTCTACCCCGGCCGAGCCAGCCCGTATATGAGCTGCAGCTCGGCTCTACCACCTTCAAAATCAATATCTGCCGCATGGTAAATACCCATTGGGCTAAAATGATGACCGATTGGGTCCCACGACTAACCAGGCGAGGTGGATTATGGCCTGAATCCCCCTCGCATTGAGGGGAGGCCCGTGCCCAGTAGTGGTACGTTAACAGGGGTCATATTATTGTTATTTGACGGGCCCGTTGGCGTGATTGGTTAAGACTCCTCCTATCACGCTGCAGGTCGTAGATTCGTTCGATTCCTACCCGGGACATGCATTTGTGTGCATGAACATGTCTGCATGTCCCGAGTCTGGGTGTAATTATGTATATTATGTATGTATTTACAAACAAAAAGTAGTATATGTAGTAATATCAGTTATCTGGTTTCCATAGTACAAGCTCTGCTTAGTTTGGGATCAGGTAGCCGTGTGTAAAAGAATGTCCCTGGATATTTATTATTATTAAACAATTATAGAGAGGGACCCACCACTCACCCTCGGAATTGTCAACCTCCAATATTATAAACCAAATGAATTGATCGATAATAAAAGAAGCCAACAAGACCTAACTCCCTGTCAGTCGAGAGTATGTCTGTCATGAGTCATGGACCCTAACAATTAGCAATTCTCCGCAGACAAAGCGAATCCTAAATAAATTCGACACGTGTTCACGTGCTCAGTCGTAGTCCAGCTTTCCTGAGGATGCCTCGTTTAGAGGCGAAACACGTGTCGAATTTATTTAGGATTCGCTTTGTCTGCGGAGAATTGCTAATAGTTAGGGTCCATGATTCATGACAGACATACTCTCGACTGACAGGGAGTTAGGTCTTGTTGGCTTCTTCTATTATCGATCAATTCATTTGGTTTATAATATTGGAGGTTGACAATTCCGAGGGTGAGTGGTGGGTCCCTCTCTATAATTGTTTAACAATGGATTTCCGCAAAGTTACGCCTGATTCCATCAATTATTTATTATTATGTTATTTCCAGCCATACATAAACATAGTGGAAGGGCGGCACCCCTGCATTCCAATAGTGACGGACTTCATCCCGAACGATACCCAGCTGGGCAGTGATGGGTCGCTGCTGCTACTGACGGGCCCCAACATGGGCGGCAAGTCCACGCTCATGCGGCAAGTCGGCTTGCTCACTGTACTCGCGCACTTGGTGAGTATACTACCATACTGCAAACTGAGAACCGCAGTTGTTTTTCATTTTTAATAACTTCTTCTTCTTCCTAGCCTTATCCCATTATGAGGGGTCGGCTTTCAGTCTCATCAGGGGATTTTGGCTGATTACCGATATTTACACGGAGCGATTGCCATCTGCCCTCCGAGACCCAACTAGTGGGACTATCGGCAACCTAAGGGTAAGACCACTTTTGTCAGATTTTTCAGGCTTCCGACTGCCTGTAACGACTGTCAAAGATCTTCAAATGACATCCGGAACCGCCAGCTTAACGTGCCCTCCGTAGCACGGAGGAGGTCAGATGTTATAATTCGGACACCCATCCAAGGCCCAACCGAGCCGAACGTGGCTTAACGCGCCGATGTATCGGGCGTCTTACCAACTAGGCTACGACCTCCTCATTCGCTCCATTTTTAATAACTGGCTATCGAAATTATAACCAAAAGCTACAAGGAATAATTTTCTGTTAATTAACTTACTAATTAGTTGGAGAAAATTGATTGCCAAGAATTATCATATTTGTTGATAATGGTATTGCAAGCATAGCATAGGCGGGTCGTACGCTTGTCTGCTACCTTAGTCACAAAAAAAAACGACTAAGTTATGTTTCTCGGTGCGTAGCTACTGGCTAGCAGGTTATATGTGAGAAAGGCAAGACTGCGCATTAAATCGTCCTAAAATACTACCCACAAATTGAGGTGCTCATAGCCAGCTGCAATAACTAATCGGTGAACGATCGGAGGTTAAGTAACGCTTGGCAAGGCAGAGATGGGTGACCATTTATTGGCATTTGAACTGAGCGTCACCGTGCTTCGGAGGGCACGTAAAAAATCGGTCCCGGTTATTGTCATCTAGGCAGCATTTAAGCCTTGACAGAGGCCTTCGGGCGGCTTGAACAGCTCTGACACCAGGTTGGCCACTAACCATACGATAAGGGCCGCCACATACATACGGAATTCCGTTTCGGAATATCGAATCGGGATTCTAAACGCAGTAAATCCATTCCAATGTATGGACGTATCACATACGTACGGATTTTTTCCGTTTCGGAATTCCGAATGGTAGCCTGTGCGTCCGGAATTATTCCGAATGGAAATAAATGTATGTGTGTGATGAGCTTACGGAATCCCGATTCGATATACCGAAACGTAATTCCGTATGTATGTGGCGGCCCTAAGAAGATTGAACGGGAATCGTAATAGGCCTTCCTCCGTGCAGGGTTGCTACGTGCCCGCGCAGGAGTGCTCGCTGAGTCTCGTGGACCGCATCTTCACTCGGCTCGGCGCCTCCGACGACATCCTCTCCGGGCAATCCACCTTCCTAGTGGAGATGAACGAGACCGCGGCCATTGTCAGACATGCTACTGTGCATTCCTTAGTGCTGTTGGATGAGTTGGGTAAGTTATATAATTAAGGGAATTAGTGGTGGAGCCAAGCTGCAGCTCATATATGGACTGGCTCGACCGGGGTAGTACCACCCTCTCACAGAAGAGTGGCGTAAAGAAGCTATTACAGCTGCGTTTCTTACGATGAGTGTGTGAGTCGGAAGCCCAACTCCCCCTCTGTTTCACTATCCTTCTGGTCGGAAAAGTGCGAGCTATGCTTTTGATATTGTAAGCATCTATAGGCTACGGGAACTACTTAACATCAGGCGGGCCGTACGCATGTTTGCCACCGTAGTAACATTAAAAAACTATTATGATCGGTTCAGCCGGTTTGTGATGCTAGAACATACAGGCACACAGACAAGAATACCAAAGATTGTGTGAACTTTCGCGTCTTTTTTAAATCTCAGAAGCCATATGAGCGTAACGTTGTTGAGTAGCCTTTGCTATATTAACGCTTCGATGCACTTCGACTCTGCGTTAGCATGAATTGACACTTACACTAGTGTATAATGAGAATCAATACTAGGTCAACAAATCAACTCATAACCAACACTATAGTTAAAACTAAGCTTTCTTATCAATATAATTTTAAAATCATCGAAGTCGGTCCGTCCATTGCGATTTCACAAAACATTTAATAATGTGCGGCATGTGCGTGTGACGTCACACGAGACCGTCGGATTGAAGGCGCGCTGTACCCGCGCGGCTGTTCATTACAAACCGCGCGCGAACTTCGCTAGTAATTTGGTCACAGCTTCGTAAATTTTTGTCGTAAACCAAAAATGTTTGCACTGTATGTTATGGATTTCTTAGCTCTATAAATCTGCGTTTTCAACTAAATCCGTTACGGATCTCCATTATGAATGCAATACTCCCAGGTCGCGGCACGTCGACGTACGACGGCACTGCGATCGCGTCGGGCGTGTGCGTGGCGCTGGCGGCGCGCGGCTGCCGCGTGCTGTTCTCCACGCACTACCACGCGCTCGTGCACCATCTCGCGCAACACCCCGCCGTCATGCTCGGACATATGGTACGTAACACCCAGAGACATAGCTGCCACCCGTATCAATGACTAGCTTTTCCCCGCGACTTCTGATCCCGGATATCCCGTATACCAAAAAATATAGCCTATGTTACTCGGGGATAATGTAGCATACTAATGATGAAAGAATTTTTGAAATCGGACAAGTAGTTTTTGAGTTTACTCATTGCAAACATACAAATCTTTTCTCTTAAAATATTAGTGTAGATACGGGCCCCTCAGTTACAGCTACAGGGGCCCCGAACGTGTGTGAAAATTATTTACGCTTCATTTGTGGGAAATCTTTACCCTTCATTTGGGCCCCCTAACAAATTTTGATACAGGGCCCATCTAAGGCAAGCTACGCCACTGGTAACACCCGAAAAAAGCTCCAATGACGACCGCTTGGCGCAGTGGTTTGAGAGTTGGCCGCTCGGCTCACTGCATCGGGTTCGATTCCCGCTAGAGGCCAATTTCGGAAACGTCTATTTCGTAATTTACCTCTGGGTGTCACTGGGATCGCCGCCAGTCCATTGTATGGTAACCATAAGTACAAGTGTTGCTTAGTTTGGGACCATACAGTTGGTGTGGAAGTCGGGCTATATTTATTTAATCTACTGCCGCGTATATTACGCGGTTACCTCTCTTCATTGTAGCATAATCCAAGGAAAATTATTTATTTATTGTGTCAACAGGCGTGCATGGTGGAAACAGACGAATCGACACCGGACAGCGAAGACCATATCCCAGAGGAAACTATCACATTCTTATACAAACTGTCGCCCGGCGCCTGCCCCAAGTCGTACGGCTTCAACGCGGCGCGTCTAGCGGGCATACCCAAAGAGATAACGATCCGAGCACACAAAATATCCAAAAACCTAGAGAAGGAATCCACGTGTGTGCGAGCCTTTAGAGATATTTTGAAAATGGAAGCTAACCCTAAAGATATTAGGGGTATGTTGGCAGCATTGAGCATTTGAAATAACTTGATGTTGGCTTCATCGGAGATGTTTTCTTTCTCTTGTTATGATTCTTATTCGTGTTAACTATGTATTTGTTAATGAACAAGTCGATTCAGAATGTTTTGTTAAGTATAGTATTGCCAGATGGTAAAATCTGTGATCAATCAAAGCTAGCATTTAAGTCACCCACCTATTTTTGATTTATTATTAAAACATGTTTACAATACAACTCGTGTTTTATTTCTAATGATAAACAATATAATTTGTTTTCTTTATTTTCACACATCACCATTGTACTTTAAATTACAAAACCATTGCACATAATTTCATTACATAACACATACTATATCATTCAAGTAACTACTTATGTACAAATCGTATAAGCTTACTCTTAATTAATATAAAAAATAAAAATATTTGTGATCCGATTTTTTACATAATAATAGGAATGTTAACTTTTCTAATAAATGCATTTGAAATTTTAATAAGACTCGATAATAATACAACAATATGAAAGTGTTAAATCTTGACTAGTTGAGATTTCGATGAGAAATGTTGTCATAAAACCATTGTAAAAAAGTTTAAAAACTGAACAAAAATACATCCATCAATCCATCTTAACCAAAACATGAGCAAAGTTTAACTGCCACAATAGAAAGTTATGATGGATTTACACTGGCATTACAAATCACTTTTTTCCTAGAAATGCTTTGTAAAATCATTGTGAACTGAATTGATTAGACAATAATAATATACTGACAACTGAAGGCAAGAATTCTTGTCTTATTTAGGAGTCTTCTATAATAACTACGTAAGTGGAAAATAAAATGTCAATCCAAAAAGCACCTTATAGTGTTCACATTCGAACACAGCCGATAGAGAGCAAATGTGGAATGTAATAGTAGTCAAACTCCTCCGAATATTATAGGGGCACAGTAAGAAGAGATTTTCAGTTAAGTACCGTTCTTTTACAAACAAAATATATTAATGAGAGTCGTCAAAAATATAAAACCTTTCTAAAATTAAATTGGCGGCGTCTTCATCAGGCGCATGCCTCGCGCGAGCAGTCACTTTTGACGTCGGAACGCATAGACGTAATGTCATAATATGAGTGCTCGGGTGAGGCATACGCGCCATATGGACACATCTAATGATCAACTGCATACCTACCAATGTACTAAGGTAATAATAATATTTTTATAATAAAATGTCTATAATCCCAATTCTGATGATAAACAATCTAAAGGGCTTATTTCACTTGGCTGAATTTAGTCATCTAAATTTAGAAGCATCTAAATGTTTCAACTATCTTTGCTTCTGAATAACATGCTGAATGCGATTATACTTGACTAAATTCAGTAACGACTAAATTAAGATGACTAAATTCAGCCAAGTGACATAAGCCCTTTAGAAACAACTTCTGAATTAAACATTTCACAATAATGTCCCTTGACCTTTCATTTGTAATTTCTAGCCAATTGATGCTTAAGTGACACTTCTAAATTCTAATATAAAAAAAACTCGCTTAGTTTATTAAGATAAAGTTGCATTAAATTAAGTACTGCTTCAATAATTTATGATAATTGGGACCAAGGTCAGCGCAATTTTACCCTTAATTTATAGAAAACTGTAATTGATTTACAAAAGCATTACAAAGCCTCTAAAATGCTTTGTTCAACAATTGTAAAATCTATAAATCCGGGGCTCGTCTTTGAGGCAAAGCTCACTAACACATCGTAGCAGTCATACATGTTATATCTTTCAGCACCATTTCACTAAATATATATCTAGAATTCATACATCTCAATACGGTGCGTCTAAGGCTCGCATTAATAAATGCATCTCAAAGTTGAGATCGATCTTAAGATGCTGTTGTTGACAGATGTTACTACATTAAACGTCAAAACTGCATTTTAAGATCGATCTCAACTGTGAGATTCATTTTTATTAATACAAGTCTAGGGCCCGTATTAATAAATCGATCTCAAAGTTGTGATCGATCTTAAGATGCAGTTTTGACGTTTAATGTATGGAACATCTGTCAAAAACAGCATCTCAAGTTCGATCGCAATCTTGAGATCGATTTATTAATACGGGCCTAAATGAGCCCAGTGGCGCGCCCGGGAAGTTTTGACGTATGATCACGTAGACATAACGTCATATCCGATTGCTCGCCGCGGCTGCTCAGAGCTTGTGGACGCAGCTAATTTCATGGCATAGTTGTGAACGGCCATTAGTGCAGGCTTTAACACGAATAATTATTAATTATAACTACCTACTTGTACAGTCGCCTGGACGTCTATGGGAACATTATAAGATGAGCTATCATAGTTACGGGTGTCAATAGCTAACAGAGCTCAGCTTATATTGGTTACCAAGTGCAGGGTACCATACCAACTAATTTCAATCATACAGAAAAATATGTTAACAATTGACTATTAAAAATAAGAGTACCGGTTTAAAAAGAGTGCTTACGCGCGAGCATTTTTCAATGACACTTAATAAACAACTTTATGGCAAGTACTTTACAGTACAAAATATAATTAATGTGGTTTTTTGACCACCATATTTTATTGAAGCCTCGTTCGTGCCGTTTTGCACTGTAAAACCATTGCTATAAAGTATTTTTTTGAGTGTTGTCATCGAAAATTGCTAGTGCGAATACTACGCTCTGTCTATGCTGATCCTACAATAAGAGTATTAATGATTAAAGAACAAGAGCTATTTTCAAATGACAGCTTAAACATGCTTGCATTCTGAGCATGTAAAGACTCCTTAATTATTAACGCGTAACTAAGTCCTAAAGCCGTGTACTCACTAGGGGACGAATGCCCCGCGACACATGTTGCAAGCGATGTCGGGCGACGTTGCGTGATGTCGACTGACGTCGTCGGAGATCATGTCTCGAGAACTCATTCGTCAACTTTTGTTACCAGCCCACCTAGACAAGTGGCTTCGTCTACAAGCGTTTCTACAAAACGCTACGCTTAAATGTATGGAAATTACATTACATGTAGAAAATAGATCATGTGGCCCGACATCTCAAACAACACGTGTCGCAGGATATTTGTCCCCTAATGAATCCGGGCTTAATTAAGTAGAGAAAAAATACATTAACTCACATTTAACTTACAAAGGGAATCCAACTCATGTGCTCAGTCTCAGTACTTAAATACCTTTTACACACTAAACCACACAAAATCGGTATAAATTAGCTGAATTAAGAAATTCTTTTGATATCAATGTAATGACGTCGCCTAGACTCTGATCCAACTTTTGAGCCTAAACTAACCCCTACATGTCCCCTGGTCAAGCCCAATCTCTCTCATCTCGCCAAGAGGAGGGGTCGAAAAATCACCTCACGTAATTTATGGACGTTCCCTTAGCTGTTTGAGACGTCGTTATCTTTCATTTTTATATGGCGCGTCAAAGCAGCTCTCAAATTTGAGTAGCGTTTTGTAGGTATTCGGCGGTATACCCGATACTTACGGCCGAATACTCAAAGGCTACTTAAATATTCAAGTCCCACTTAGCAGTTGGAGACTGTCATTTTTTGTATGGCGCGTCAAAGTTAAGCAGTTCTCAAATTTAAGTTGCCTACGAGTATTCGGCCGTTAGTCTCGTATTAATAAATGCATCTCAAAGTTGAGATCGATGTTAAGATGCAGTTTTGACGTTGAATATATGGAACATATTTCAAAAACAGCGTCTTAAGATCGATCTCAACTTTGAGATGCATTTATTAATACGAGCCTAAATTATGTGAACGCATTATATCGGACTTATATCACCCTGTAAAGAGCCGTCAAATATTTTGTGACATGATATTATTCACCGATGCGTGGGCTAGTGTGTAAGAGCGACATCAATAGAACCGCTAGCCTGCACCGCCGCCACCTACACTCATAGCTCGTCGAAGGAGGAGCTCTCCCGCTCGTCGAAGGGCCGCGCGCGCTCGCCCCAGCGCTCCCAGCGCTCCGAGCTCAGCAGCGACTCCGACTCCTCGTCGTCGCGCGGCACCGGGTACACGATACCGTCGCCGAAGCTACACCAGCCATTTGGGGTCATTACATTTATAGTTCTTCGTTTGTGTACACTGTTCATTAGTTTTGTGAAGTGTAAAATACCTAATATATGCCTATAAAACGGTGCCTCTAGATAGCTATGTGGCTGTGCGTGAGAGATTTACTAGAATCATGTTATTTTTTTACTAAACGTTTTGTAATTATGGCAAATCATTTGCTATAGTTACAAACCATTTAGTAAACATACTATAAGGAATTACAAAACAAATATCTTTCAGTCAGATCACTGTTATATCATTAATTGTGTACAAAAATACAAACCATAAGTCGTACTAACCAATAGGTCTTTGTAATTACAATAAATAAATCGTATTGCTATTTGCCGTTTCGTCATTCAATGAATGAACAAATAAGTTAAAAATCATAGTAGTGCTCTGAAAACTACGTCTTGTCTACGGCGTGCGAAAGAAGGCACAAATCAACTCCTGCGCATCTAAAACAGCGATCTAATCAAAGCTCCAGACACTACTTATTGAGATAAATTATAATTAGCATGCAAAGGGACACCGAATCGATGAACTAGGTACCTACATAAAAAAAGAAGTGAATGACTGCAATTTAGTTATTTTATACCAAAAAAGTTTGGATGACAACAATGAATGAAAAGCAACATTGATTAGTCGAACGGATTTATTTTAAATATTATCGTAATAAAATATAGCGAAATGGAAAATTTTTGAATCCTTATACTATTTGCGGGACGGTCCTGCCCTTTCTGGGGCACAGTCTCCATCTCTCAGTCTCGCGGCCCGACTCCACGCTAAAATATTAATAAAAATACTTATTTTCTATGTTTAATGTTAGAGAATATAGATAAATATAATTATATAAAAAGATTTTTGAAATTTATATACTTAAAACGTGGGTGCTACAGATATTTTTATAATTTGTTTTTACCAACAAGGACATCTGTGTCCTATTATATTTTTGTTTTTGTGAATTAATCTGGGGCACCCAAACATGCAAGAAAGACTGAGAGAATAAGAGAAAATGACAAAAAAAAAACTTGAAACATAAAGTGTATAAGTACTCAAATATACAGCACACAGACATTGAAAAATATAAGTTGATGATCCGAGTAATATTATTTTTATATGATATTTTTGTATCCATTTGCTTGCTAATAAATCGCACTACAGCTTTCTACGTGATATGCGGCGTTTCATCAAACTCTGCTCAATGAACGGCCAAAGCGCTGTGAATATTGTGAAATAAAAAACAAAATCAAAGAACAAAATATTTTATTGTGCACAAAACATACTTACAAAATACATTTCTAACGTTATCAGTCTTGTGTGTTGTATATAGCTCAGAATTAAATGCATTAAAAAGCAAATTGCACATTTTGAAACATAGTAATCTTTTATATTGGAATTACATAATAATAGATAAAAATATTTCATCGTGAACACATATCAGCCAAGCTCTCACACATAACTTGAGTATATTTTGAATAAAGTACTATTTCAGGTGCCAAATACTATATTTGAGAAAAAATATTAAAGCCATGTCATCAATTAATAAAAATGGAAGATACTGCAATGGCTATTTTTATATAAATTTATCTACAAAACAGTATTGAACATAAACAATATGAGTATGTCAATAAGGCACAGTTTATATTGTACCGATAAAGATTATTCTAGCTAGGTAATCTACTACTCATTAACGTAATACTCATAGACTTGAAAATAGAATAAAAACTCTTATACGCAACTCGATAGAACAACCATCATTTATTGCGTTTCGATATTCGATTATAAATAATTCGAATGCGCTGAGCTGTTGTTTGAACTGTCATTAAAAAGACTTTAGATCAAATATAATGGTCATATTCGAGTGGTAACGCGTCAATTATTAGTCGATTCGATCAAAGCGATGTGACCGTGACTAATTCCGAAAAAATAATTGAAGTTGTAGAACAGACAACGGGTTAATCGTGTCTCGTTACCTCTAACGTAACTAACGTATATCTAACTTAAACCAACCTCCAATTACTAAGACTACGTAATCGTACGTATATCGTACGAGTTACCTAAGGGCACACAACGACTTCTTATCGCGCCATTGTCGCGCGTTAAACACAACAAAATTACAATAAATTATTTTTGTAGTTCATAGTACACATTAGTTTTAGTATTTTTACTAAACGTTTTGTAATTACGGCAAATATTTTATATAAATAGATGATTTGCTATAATTACAAAAAGTTTGGTAGAAATACTGGAAAGAATACTGCGGACTACAAAAAATCATTTGTTGTTATTACTGCTGCTCTCGAAGAATGCTATCAGAACCTGGTTTTTTTTTAAGTTTTGCAATGCAGCGCAGATAAAGCGCTTCTCCGGGCGGACATCGTCGTGTGCATATGCCGTAATATGAACGATAATTATATTCTCAAGGTATGTGCCGAGGGCTGGCTGGGGGGTGTTCGTCCTTGGAGTCTGACCTTGACCGCGTGATGCCCATGGACTCGTAGCCATGGGTCTCCTGAGCCGTCGTGAACGTCTGGAGTTGGTGTTCGCGACGCACAGGGAATTCGCACCCGTCTCCGAGGCTGATAAAATGATTACGATTTGAGAGAGCTATGGCGGACGTGGCGGGAACGAACCGTTTGGTGTGACGATTGCGGGAACAGTGAAAATTTATAATGTGTTCAAAATAATAAACTCTTTGTCATTTTTACATTATTTGTAGTGACAAATATTGGTAAATTTCAAAACAAACTTTTATTAAAGGTAGTGAAAAGTTGAACGTATAATTCATTCACCGTCGTTGAAAGTTGACACCTTAATAAAAAGCAAATACATAAATAAATAATATAAATAATAATAAATATAAAACAATAAAAAAAACATATTCTCGTCCACGCCACGAATTTCTGAGTTAATCGTAAGGGAATCCATATTTTTTTTATTTAATTTATACAAAAGTGACTGCATATTAATATAAACGAAGCTTGCAAGTGAATGAGGTATGTTAGAATAAGTTCAATGAATGATTATGATTGGCGAAACGTACCCCGAATCCAAAATAAATATCAGTGTAAATAGGTATAAGTATCTTCTATAAAAATATGTTAACTTATACTGTATACAAGTTAACACTATGTCAAGTCATGTTCAGTTTCATAATCTATCAAGTCGTTTCCACATATGGTATGCGTAGACAAACAAAATTGCTGTTTAGATGTCGACAATAATATCCAGTTTATTTTTCTCAAAAAATAATTGTAAGGATTGCCAATTCATTTGTGTGTTTAGGTATATTAGTATACTCATGACTCATGATCTTCAGGCCATGCCAGAGTTAGTATTACCTGTTATAAATATCTAAAAACGAAGCCGTTATTTAATCACTAGTCTACACGCAAATCGAATACAAATAGGAGTTAAAATTGGTCATTCACTTCTTTTTCCACACATTTAAAGAGGGCATGCACGCGTTAGGTCACACCTCACTACACACACACTAACACGATATACGACAAGGCCATATAACCTACACGACACTCAATTTAGTCATAGTGTAATTTTCTTTTCTTATAAATATCTACATTAATTGTGTATGTTTCCCAATAAAAAATGTATATAAAACACCTAGCGATCTAGCATTCGCTACATAAATAATCTCATCTCATGCTGAATATAGTTTTCAGGCAGTTATTTCACCCAATTACCATAGCGCACCATTAAAGATTGACCCATGAAAAGTATTTTTGAAAGTAAAAATATTCTTACCTGGTGAAGACTGGCACCATCCAGAGGTTCGGGCTGCTACCGAAGACCTCTTTGAAGTTATTGTAAGCACCGATCGAGAAGCCATTCTTGTCGGCGCCTCCTCGAAACATGGGCGCCCTGAACGCTTCTGAAAATGTTGTAATATTTACAATATTAAATTGTCTTCACTGCTGTATGAAATAAACGTTTTAGTAACTACTGCAAATAAGTACAATGTACCTATAACTGATACATAACTAATTGAGGGTCAAACAGGTTTGGTGAATCAATAATTAACTGAAATATAATCACCAAAATAGAAAGTTATGGACTTATATATCACTTTTTTTCCTAAAAATGCTTTGTAAGACTAATGTAAACTGGCTAAAAATCTCTCTAAATTTGGCGGTTATTTTATTTCCCAATCCTACTTTATTAATGTTGTACCATCCATTATGAATGTTAAACCTGCTTTTTAGGGTTGCCAATGAATCTAACCGAATATTATCTACTCCACAGCTGATCCTGGCTCTTTTAAAAATAATGCAGCCAGAAATCTCGCCATTATCCCACGTGGACAAGGTTTAGAGTAGTTTAAAAAATATAGTACACGTACTTATGTCAATTTGTAATTACTACAAAACTTGTATTGTAATATCTAAATAATGTTTACCAACTAAAATCTACTATACCATCTATCAATCAACGAGATAGTAATCTATAATAACAAATAAATCAGTGTACGTATGGGAAGCGACTGCAATTACCATTGACCAATGTCTTAAGCATAGAGTTTATGATCTGTCCGGTAGGACTGCCCAAGCGGTTGTATGAAACGAGCATATCTGAAACGAAATTGTACTTTAGTTGTTAAATAATACGTTATTGTTGTGATTGCAGTCACTTACCGGTCTTTTTTACGAACAAAATAAAGTATATGTAATGTAATGTAACGTCACGACTTTTATCCCCGTTCGGGGGTAGTCAAAGGCTTGAGTGGCCATACACCACCACATTGTGGAGGTATTAACCAACTCAAAGCCCACGTTTCACTAGATAGTCAGAACCCAACGTGACAGGTGGTGAACCTTGTCGCCGTGTATACAGGAACTGACTATTACCTAATCCCGAGGGATAGGTAGGTTTCCTCACGATGTTTTCCCTCACCGTAAATAAAGTATACACCTTTGTTTATACAGGATGAATTTGAAATCAAGGGCATCCTTTTAAACGGTGATTCTACACTTGCTTCAGAATATTTAGGGATTATTAATCAACAAATCAATTGATAAAAATGTATTGCCCAAGTAAGGAATAACAGTTAACGGGTTTGCTTATTTGCTTACTCGAGCAATATTTTTTCATCAATAGATTTTTTTAATTTATTTTCCCAAAATATTCTGAATCATGTGTAGTCATAGTATAAAAGGATGCCCATGATTTTAAATTCACCCTGTATAAGGAAAGCTTAAAACAGTAGCCTTATTATCACTCCAGAATGCAATATTTGTATTGCAATTACTTCAATTAGTCGAGTTAAAACATAAATTAGGCCGCTAAAAGCGAATTTATATTTTTCTTCGTTTAGTTAGTGTGCTATCGCAGTTCTGCGATGCAGACAGTGGTAATACCTGTCTAATATTGCCACACACAACCTCAGTCGATTAATTCATTCCAACAGAATTTTTCTTAATAAGGAACATGACTTACTACTCCACCAAGCCAACTAGGAACCTGTCAAATGTGACGTCACCCGCAAAAGGCGGCGGTGGCGGTGTGCGGGAGGTGTGGCGGGCGGGAAGCCGCGGGCGGTGGCGGGTGTGCGGGCGGGGAAGTCGCATTCCACCCGAGTTCCTAGTTGGCTTGGGGGGTTAGTAAATAATAAATTGTAAAACCAACATACCTAATGTAGTTCTGTTATTGGCTACGAGGTAGCAATGGTATCCGAACAGCGATCCCAGTGATATAGCGAACATTAGAGCCACGAAAAAGGCGAACACAATGTGGTAGCGACCCGTGCTCGCGGCTATCCCGAAGTCACCCTGCAAATTTCATTCAATACAATACATTCAATATAATACAATGGTATTCTGTAAACTTGACATATAATAATATTATGTCAAGAATCAGAAATAACTAAAAAAATATGTTATTATGTTTGCATCAACATGTTAAATCATTTTTATTAATAAAACTTTCCCGGGTCTGATTTTATAATTTGACACACGTTCATCACTTTACTTTTTTGTGTAATAACCTCAGATATTTTTTTCGCTGCGGCAATAACACCGTCAATAATTATTGCAAAAAAATTAACATGGAACGTGACGTTTTATTTCAAAATGGAAAGGCACTCGGCGATGTTTTGTGGGCGACATGAAATTTTTCTATTCGTTGAAGTATTATTATTTGTCACAAACCTTGTAAGTTTTATTGAAAATGACTTTGTGTATCAGAATATTTGTGAAATACACTGATACAATAGGGCAAAGTAACAACAAATCAATATCACGTTATGGTTGACTACAAACAAACAATAACGTATGACGGTTTAGTAATGTAAGCAATCTACAATGATTCAATAGATAAGTATGTATTCGAGTGTCAGATTATAGGGCTTTATAAATCCATACTAACTAATATTATAAATGCGAAAGTAACTCTGTGTCTGTCTGTAAGTTACGTACAACTAAACTGCTAAACCAGTTTTGATGAATTTGGTATAGCGGTAAACAGGAACTTGGAGAAGGAAGCCTACTTTTTGTTGTGAAAATTAAACTTGAAGGGGTGAAATAGGGTATGAAACTTTGTATGTGATTCTAATCAAATCTCAAGTTTAAGGATATAAAAAACCATTGTATCAGTATTTTTGGTGAGAAATAAAGATTTTTTCCACTCGAAGTACAAATTCTATGCAGACGAAGTCACGAGAACCAGGTAGTATAGCTATACAATTTTAATATATTATAATCTTCCTCTTACAGTCTACTAGAAGATATAGATTACGAAATAAGGAAGGCGGATCATGACGCATACTTTCAACGTTGAAAATATGTCACGAGCAAGCAATAGATACCGAATGGTAAAAGTTCAAGAGAGTGTCGCAAGTTATCTACGTTCCAAATTCCGCAATCGCGTATTATGATAGCTGTTTATGATAACGATGTTAGTACAAATGTACTGAACGTAGGTCTAAAGTTCCACATTGTAGGTACATATATGATATTTATTTTATGTAAGAAATGGAAATCATTCCCACTGCGATACCGATATGAAAGGGTAAAATTTAGGAAAAGTGGGACTGTGTATTTTAAAATAAGCTTTTTTTTTTAAGTTTTATGAGTTATTTCTAGTTTTTATAAACTGTAGTCTTCTCTTTCAAACAATGTGGAACTTTGGAAATGATTTCTTACATAATACAAGTATTATAGAAATAAAAATCTGATAAAGTATTATCGAGGGTGTTATCTGATAAATGTCAAGGCTACGTATGAATAATCCACTTTACTGTACATGCACTATGACGAACACAAGATTCTAAATATCCTGTTACTAATTTAATTTAAAACTAGAATACAATAAATGAGGGATAGTTGTACAGGAAAACTGATATTACCTATTTTATCGTACACCTATAACCCAATAATAATACATTATTAGTGAACAATCTAAAATGGACTACACAATACTGGCCAACAAAACTGTGAAGTTTCGAACGCTAAATAGACTCCTGTCAGCCACTTTTGCAAGTGCCCACTTTTAAATCCTCTACGATATTTCGATACTATTCATATCGATAATTATAACTCATGACTTCACTAACAAAATATCGTGATAAGTTAATGAGAGTGCAATGTTATGGAAATAATATGGAAGTATAATATGTTATAAAATCGAGTTCTAATAGCAAAGTACTATTTAATCTAAAAGCAATAACATTTAACCTATTGAACGCGAAATACGAGTAATTAAATGAACAGGCCTATAATGTAAAAATGATTAAAATAATCGTTGAATTACATTAATCATATCCATGCATATTTTAGTATAAGAGCCTTTGTCAATCAAACGGTCGCAGTGGGCATGCTTGTATTCCTGATACATCTGTAAATTGGTGTTTTACATAATACAATTATTTATACATAAGAATATATCATTTGGTAAAGAATTTATAATTTCTAAAAATATTTGGCATTATTATAATGCAGTATTTACAAAAAGTGTATTTAAAAAAAAGTGATGTGAATCATAGGTACTTATTGTAAATATTGATCAAAGTTATGGACATACATGTCTTTAAAGAAATTGGATGCAAAAAAAGGATTGTATACATTAAATAAAATACGGACTGAAATATATAAATATAGTCACAATAAAAAGCATGCACATAAAACGTTACTTGTATTTTTCCTTAATTGCGATATTTTGTAACGAATCTGGGCATGCCTTTTTAATTTTAAACAGACATTATGTTAGCAAATTTACTAATACACATATTTTAACCTTAACATTTGGGAAACTTGTAAATATACAATTTAAACAATTATTTTAAAATATTTTTTTTAATACAACTAATGTGGCAATCAAGCTTTTCGCCTGCCTGATTTTAAACAGTGACCGTAGTCTATAGATGCTTACAATACCCAAGGGTCGATCGCACGTTGCCGACCTGAAGGGGAGTGGGACAGAGGGGGAGTGGAGGTTGGGACATGCCAAGATTGTTTACTAAACACGACAGATATGGAAAAATCCACTTTAAGGCTGGCTATATACGTCCGATTTTCTGTCAGACTATCTGATCGGATTCACTCCAAACAAAAATACCATAAAACCATGTTTAAAATCGTAAAACCTCGGTGCTATTTTCTTTGTCGGACGTCCGACCCGTGTATCGGATCGGACGTGTATCGAGTATTCAAACAAATGCATGGCACGAGTTCTTTCCGTTCTGATCAGACAATCAGACAAAAAATCGGACATACATTGCCGGTCTAATGAAGTACGCATCAAGAAAACATACCTTCCAGAACTTTATGAAGTAAGGCAGGCAGGTGGCCATAATAAACAGGCAGTATAGTAGCGCGTAGCCGAGGAACAACATGAAGAACTTGTAGTTGTGGAAACACACGCAGTTGTTCACCCACGGGCAGTGGTGGTCCATTTTGAGCACGCACCGCGAGCAGATGCTGCAGTGATGTGCGCGGTCCGGCTTTACCAGCACGCAACGGTTGCAGTAACGGACGGAACCGGACATAGTTCTGGAAAACGTCGTGGTATTTCACATATACCTACTTTTTTAATAGTCCTGAGGCGTCAAGCAAGCTTTTGTTCCGCCTGGTGTTAAACAGTTACCGTAGCCTATCATCATCATCGTAGCCGAAGGACGTCCACTGCTGGACATAGGCCTCCCCCAAGGTTCGCCACAATGACCGGTCTTGCGCTCCCCGCATCCAGCATTTTCCCGCAACCTTCACCAGGCCGTTGGTCCACTTTGTGGGAAGCTTACCCAGGCTACACTTTCCGGTGCGCGACCGCCACTATAGATGCTTGCTAAAGGCATTACTCGCACTTTGCCGACCTGAATGGGAGTAGGACGGGAGGGGGGATTCCAGCTCCCTCACTTATCGTACGAAACGCAGCTGTAATAGCTGCTTTACGCCGATATTCCGTGAAAGAGTGGTACTACCCTGGTCGAACCAGCCCTTATATGAGTTGCAGTCAATTGGCTTCGGCTTGGCTCTCTTTTGAAGATCGACGATCTTCGTTCGAGTCCTCCGATTCTTTCTTTTGATTAAATTCATGCGGGTTTCAAAACAACTTAGTTTTTGTCCGGATCTCGTCGAGGGTCATACTTTGGCGTACCGTTGGACACCATTGTTGAGAGTAACAGATGTGGGAGTGTGAGGTGGGCCTAGTCCCAAAAAAGCACGAGATTAAGTAGACAAAGATAGTAGCACCCTGCGGCCTGGCATAGTGACGACCTGTGGAAAGTGGCTGGCAAAAACTGATTGCAAAGATGAAGACCGAGCTCAGTGGCGTGACAGCATACCTACTCTATTACTTTCAATAAACTTTAATAGCGACCATCCTTGTAATGACCTATTTTTTTGTATTTCATTTGGTATTTATGAGTTGATAAAAATAAAATATACAGATTTTTTAGAATAGTAAACATCCCATTGACCAAAACACAGAGAAGGAAGGAAAACAAAGAGCGACAGGCGTATGAATTCATCGCTTTAAGTCAGCGCGCGTGCAACAAAGGCGCTACCCCGCCCCAATCTCCTCTCCCCAATAACTTCAGTAAACCGTAATAGCCAATCCGCCAATTATAGAGCTTTTATCCAGTTTACAATGGATTTACAAAGCATTTTTTAGCAAAAAAAGTGATCAATGCCAGTACAAGTTGAACATAACTTTCTATAAATTTGGGAATTTGTTTTTTTTACTAGCCTATGGGGCTGTCCCACTCCTGGGCAAAGGCCTCCCCTTTTTTCTTCCACACCACTCTTTCCACGGCAATTTCCGGCCAAGTCTTTCCTACACAATTGTCCAGTGGCCCCATTCACGTAACCAAAACCGTAACGATGTCTCAGCGATATAGTCGTTTATAGTCTTATCGTAATACGAAAAGGCCATCAACGACTATATCGCTGAGACATCGTTACGGTTTTGGTTATGTGAATCGGGCTACTGGTCATCTCGCCACCTCGCTATTATTTTATCTTTAATATACATTTGAGCTTGTTTGTACATAAAAATAAATCTACATAATTACATGTGTATCATAATGCATGGTCTATTTATTTATCATCAATGAGTTCCATTGAATGAAGGCTAATTTAAGGAAATAATATAAAGAATTACAACATACTATAAAAAACATTAATCTCAAAGTTAGTTGTATTTTGCTACATTTTTCTCAATAATAGTAGCTACACCAGATCAAAGCAAGGTCAAACCTCGTCAGTACGGGTATGGTATTTGCAAAGCTCTCTATAATTTCTTTTTTTGATTCCATTTTAAAGAAACGCGCGCTGTATTTTCATATAGCATTTTTGAGTCTAGAATTGAGAAAGATGAACTGTATAAAATAAAAAATAAGTATAAAAAATAAAGCCTCTATTTCGAGAATGTCATCAAATAAAATTATATTTAGCATAGAATAAAGAATACTAAAATGCAGTTACCTAGTGACTATAGGGAGGTCCTTGGCGAAATTCTCCAACACAGTCCTCTGTGCCTCCTCAGACTCTGCACTCAGCAATTTTTCCAACTCTGCTTCTGGCAATTTGTACTGCAACAATTACAATAATGAAGTGTGATTGTTGGAAAAGATTTGTAATGTTTGTTTATCAATCATAATTAATGATTATACAAATGTATTCTGTACATGTAATGTATGTATTTCTGGGATCCCCCCAGTCCATTATACGATAGCCATAGTACAAGCATTGCTTAATTTGGGACACACGAATCATGATATCAATAAAATTGTAATAGCTACAGACTTAATTTGGCATAGTATTCCTTTTGGTATATAGGTGCTTGGGATAAGCTAAACATAAATAAGTAAAATATCTTGAATAATTCTCTCATAATTCTATAATATATGTACTTAGCATTCATCCCAGCAAATCTAGGTCATACAACAAGTAGGTAAGTAGACTTTTTGGCGGGAAGTGGAAAAGCGATGTTGTCATTTTTGTTTTAATTTCCAAAATTTGTGTTTCCATGTATTATAATGTGTAATGTTGGTGGAATATTAACCATTATATGTTCATAAATATGCGTGAGTGTGGGCAATTAGAACAAAAGTGGTAAAACATGATTTTCAAGTTCCTCCAAAAAGCCTAGTAATTTGTCAGTAAAGTATCCGCCACTTTACTGATATGGTTTGGGGGGGGTATTTTAGGCCTAGCCAAAGGTCTTCCTGTGCTTGACACAGCAATAAAATTTTGATATTATATTTTACTTGACACTGGCATATGCGAAAAGCGACGCTATAACGAAGAAAAAAAAAAAAGTAGGTAAGTAAACTGATAGACTACTCAAAGAAGACAAAGACCAGTTTATTCAGGAAACATAATTCTTCTTCCGATATTTACACCGAGCGATTGCCATCTGCCCTCTGAGACCAAACTATTGGGACTATCGGCAACCTAAGGTTAAGACTATTTTCGTCAGATTTTTCAGACTTCTGACTGCCTGTAACAACTGTCTAAGATCTTCAAATGGCACCCGGGACCGCCAGCTTAACGAAACATAATGCTTTTCAGAAACATAATGGGTAATTGAAATAACACAAGTGTTAACTCATAGTATCTACACATAGTAAGGTTTTAATGTCAGCTATGAAAATAATAAAGTCAGGTGACTATTTGTCTTATTTTTACAACTGAATGTTTGTTAAATGAATGTTGCCAATTACTTAATCATAATCACAATACATTAAGTAGGTAATGAATAATCAGGAACTGAGTCAGCACATTGTATATATATTTTTTATTTTTTTTAATAGCCGTTATCCGTCCCACTCCTGGGCGAAGGCCTCCCCTTTACTTCTCCACATGTCTCTATTTTGGGCTATTTCCTGCCACGATGTTCCCGCAAAGGTGGTCAAATCATCTCGCCATCTCTTCCTTGGTCTACCTCTTTGTCGGCATCCTCCATCGGGAATCCAATTGGTGATGATGTTTGCCCACCTTTCCGGGCTCATACGGGCCACATGTATATATAAACCCACATATTATAAAATTGTATGCCCTTGCATACAAATAAATCATAATCCTTTCTCAGTGTCTCATAGTCCTTGCCCCATCACCTATAGGTGTATGGGCCAAGGTAGATTGTAAAATTATCTCAGTATAAGAAATTTCTTTGCATCAGTGAGTTTCACTTTTACACAAAATGATTAATAAGTGTCCCTAATGCAAGCAATCAATATCCTGCATGGTCAGACTACTAGCACAACAATTTAAAATGTTATGTGGGACTTCTCAAACCATTTCTAGGTCAAAGGATCCTTCATTTTTACCATCGAATCTAAGTTATTATAATTTTATTCATAGTTAGCATTTTCACTTTTCCTTTTGTGTGCCAGTTATAATCTTTATAAGTCGTTCGTTAACTTCATTCTTGTCCTACTAACTTACTTTCAAGTGCAGTAAAACAAACATGTAAGTGACCTACTTGGAAAGATTAATGAAAAAGAGGTACTTAGTCATTTCAAGGCAATTTAAACAAATAAAAACACTCACCTTGTCTGGTATTAACTTGACTTCTGCAAAAACCGTACGCCAGTACGACCAGGCAAACATAACCAGAAGAATATGATATAACACCAAATAAACACACTGTTGGACTGTACTCTCGATTACGACTGAAATACAATAGTATGTAAGCATTAAAAACATGCTAACCCTGCAATTATAATGTAGTTCCATTATAATAAAACAAATACTAACAAATGCACAATTGGAGAACGTAGGCATAATAAGACCAACTTATAATCGACACTATTAACAACACTGGGAGCCATTTAAATGCTTTCCAACACCACATATTGCACGCCCTACAACACACACAATATCCAGGGGACGATACTCTGTTGTTTTGTATGGATGAAGCCATTATTATTAATTTATTTTGATGCTGAAAATATCCATGTTCTCCTCACAAAAAGGATAATAAAAAGTGACAGTTATGACATTTTATTGACACTTTGGCTACCATAGACAATTCAATAATTTACTTCCGGTGTAAGGACATAACGTTTAGTTTTAGTGTTTTTTTTAAAACCGGTTTTTGACAGGTTTGCACAGCCCTATAGCAGAGACAAAAGAGTTCTTGATTTCTCAGGACGCCAACATTCAGAAAATAAATTAAATGTCAATTTGGGAGTTGATTTCTTTCTGTAGCGTCAAAAATTTTGTTGTTTTTGTAACAAACGATTTCCAGAAATCTCCTCACACTCAGAAAGCATTTCGTTTATAAATCATGGAAGTTAAAGAATGTAATGATTTAGCTGAAGAAGTGAGTAACATTAACAATTTTTGCGTACTAACCATTTCATATCGATTCATATTTCACCGACATGACGTGTTTCAGAATCAATTCATTGTGGACGATGTTAGTAAAATTATCAAAGAAGCAATTGAGAATACTATCGGCGGCACGGCGTACCAGCACATCAAAGTGAACCAATGGACGTCGGCTGTTGTGGAATCTTGTTTGGGCCAGTTGACTAAGTTACAGAAACCTTATAAATATATCGGTATGTTAACTGAAAGTATACACCTACATGTGCTACGGCGTTACTAAATCATTTCTTTTTGCAACAATTTCAAGATGTGGGTAGTTTGCTGAATAAACCCGGAGATAACTATAGTATTATTATTGTATTTTTCCTTTACAGTGACGTGCACAATAATGCAAAAGAATGGTGCAGGACTACACACGGCATCTTCATGTTTCTGGGATAACAACACTGACGGCTCGTGCACTGTGCGCTGGGAAAACAAAACTATGTACTGCATTGTCTCCGTGTTCGGCCTCGGCATCTAATATCCTACTTAAAATGCTTTCAAGTACTATAATATTACATTTAACTCAGTATATCTGTCTGATCACCAGCTATATTACAACTTCAAAGAAGAAACATTGTCAACACTCAAATAAATTTTCTAGTTTGAAAGTATTTGCTACACGTAAGACATTATTTTTAAGTTAATATAGGTAAATTTGTGTTTATGTGAAATTCGCATCCTTTACTATGTTACGACAGGTGGAAAGTTTGAAATTATTATTTGCAAAAACCTCTCAGTAGTAACAGACTTGTTTTATAGTCATTACTTAATTTTAAGTAAGTAGGATATATTTTCGTACACAATAAATATATTCTAAAACCTTTTTTTAATTTTATTCAATCCTAATTATAAGAAACAAACTTGTTACATGGTTTGTCTTCTTTAATAAAAGCTTTTCAGTCTTCAAATCATTTTTTTTATAAACAATACCTACCCTCCTAATAAAAAAGTTAATGCTAGTGTTCATAGGAAAAGTATCAATGTGACAATGCACATTGCTCTGGATTTATCTTACGTTTAGTCTTATCACGCCCGGCTGTGCTACCGTTGCTGTAGGTCCGTTATTAACATTGTAATGAGACGCTTGGGTTGAGATTTGAGCGGTTTATTTGCATACATACCTATACCGACGCTGGGATTTCATTATTGCATTTAGGGCTATTTCATTTTGATTTTAGGGCTATTTTATTTTAGGAGTTGGCAACACTGCTTTATCCGTATCCCACGGGGATTGGCAAAGACTACAAATTGCTTCATCCTACGATCCTGACGTACCTCTATTGCTTCATCCACATTCGCACGTTTCTTCAGCACTGCGTCGGTTTAGGATGGTACGACTTGACCTATCTGAAAATACCATTAATCTGGTCGTGGAAAGTCCTCTTTGGGCGCCCTCTTCCGACCATGCCAGTCAATTTCGCTCCGTATACTCTTTCGTCAGCCGACTTTCACTCATCCTCGCTACATGACCAAACCATCTACCATCTTAGCATACTCTGCTCAGTCAGTCACCACACGGTTTATTTACTCATAAACTAAAACCCGACTACTGAAAAATCGCGCTCTAAAAAGTATGAAACAAGGAAATATTCTCATCTAGAGGATAGCCGTGGTCCGTGTAGGTCCTTTAGGGCCAAATGGCATATGAACACGGACCACGGCTATCCTCTAGATGAGAATATTTTCTTGTTCATACTTTTTAGAGCGCGATTTTTCAGTAGTCGGGTTTTAGTTTTAAAACTTACTTTTTATTTAATTATTTTGGAGTTATAGGTAACAATATATATATTTTTGAAATGTGTTCATCAAGCTCTTCCATTTGATACCCCACACGGTTTCATTAAAAAAATGTTTTTTTTTTTTTTTCATGACATTGTGTCCTCTAGAGGGCGCCATATGCAATTTTATGTGACGTCACATAGCCTATAACCAGCGCGCCATTAAGCCGCTTCTAACGATACCTCATTTGTCAAATTACGACAAGTAGTTTTGAAGTTAGGTGGGAACAGATGCACATACATACATACATACATACCGGTCAAAATCATAACCCTCCGCCGTAGTCGGGTAATAAACACGAATCCATCCATTTTATTTTGGTATATTTGAAGGCGATAAAAAAGGTTGTGTAAGCAGCATATTTCCCGTCCATCCTGGCTGCTCACCGTTTATAAATATACAGAATGAATTTGAAATTATGGGCATCCTTTTAAACTGTGATTCTACACATATTCAGCATATTTAGGAAATATTAATCAACAAATCAATTGATAAAAAAATATTTCCCAGGTAGTTATTTGGATAACAGTTAACCGATTTGCTTACTCGAGCAATATTTTTTTATCAATAGATTTTTTATTTATTTTCCCTAAATATTCTGGATCATGTGTATTGACCTATCGTGTATATTGACGACCGCTTGGCGCAGTGGTTTGAGCGTTGGCCGCTCGACACACTGCATCGAGTGGTTGCGGGTTCGATTCCCACCAGAGGCAAATTTCGGAAACGGCCTTTTCGTAATTTGGAGAATAGGGGGTGATGGTGCACAAGTTTCACTATATGCGCAATAAGTATGCCTTTTTTGATGGTCAGGAAATCTTCGAAAGATGCTCAGACCTCTTGTGTGAGCGGCCTGGGGTATATGGGATACTACTACTCCCTGTGGCTACCTTCAGCACATCAGAGAGGTTCGGGATCTCCAAACAGGACGCACCGATGCGGGCAATAGGTAGGCATCCCCACGTAAGCTCCAAGTTAAATAGGTACGTAAGCAGATACTAGGCTAGCCAAAGAATTTGAAATAGCCTACATCGAGACTCTTTCTTTCTTTATACCTAGGTACATCTCTGGAGACACAAAATAAAATACGCTGAGACAGGGAAATGTGAGGTAGAACTTTAGTAGTACTGTATTATATTACACTACCCGATAGGTATATAGGGTCCCTAACTCTTCAACTCCATAAAAAGAGTCTCTTAATACACCTCTCTGATTTAACCCGTGGAATGTCCCAAAAAAAGGCAATAGATTTGGAAAGGGCTTCTATCTCGGGTGGTGAAATAAGCGTTAAAGATTGGTGTGGTGTCTTGTCTCCCAGCATAATACCGTGTGATAGGTATTGTGCTGCGGTACCTACCCAGTTAGCTAGGTAGGTATCTGTTGAAATAATATTTTATACTCCCAGGGATAATGATAGTTCAATTTTGTTTCAATTTCCCTAATCTCTCTAGCACACTCCGCGCCTTATGTCAGACTTACAATCTACGCCTGACATTTTTTTATCGTTAACTATTGGATTATCTAGTTGTACGTTTTCCTATGGCCATTGAATATCTTGGCCTAAACATATAGAAAGAATAAGAGAAAGAAAATAGTACTTTTAAAGAGTAATAAGGTACTTTCCGGACAGGTACAGTATTAAACAATATTTTTGCCCTATGTTTATGAATGATTTTTGCCCAATTATTTACCTAAATGAAACGAACAATCAAAACGGCCTCTGTTAAAAATGGTGTTTGAACTTTATTTGAACGTTCGCGGGCGTCTGGCAGCGCTACATATTTGTGTCACGTGACCGTCATCGATCCAATGGTTGAACGCTTCTCGGGTCCATTCAACTCGGCTCGGCCATTGCCGGGGAGAGGGACACTTCACAACACCGATTCTATTCATACATAGGAAATATTTATATATCGCTGTCTCGCTCTTTCGTATTGAGAAATAATAAAATGAATGGTGAACGAGTGAAACGGAAGTATGTTCGAGTGGAAATTATTGAAAGTTGGGCCAGGCCAGTCGCCATGTAGAATTTTTTGATGTGGGTGTTTGTCTCGGGACGTCAAACGCTTCAATGATTATTATTTTCAAGTGGACATTAATTTTAGTGTAAATCAGCTTTTGACTATTCGTTTAGTGACATCAGTGCGTACGGTGAACAATTGCACATATTGCAACGTGATCGAAGCCATAAAATCTGGTGACGGCAGATAATAAACTGGTGGGGGGCTGCTAAAATACTACTACAGGATAGTAACAACGTTTTACAACTCGAGTCGAGAGCGCTCATAAAATTTCTCATCTCGGTGCGGTCGAGTCGGACTTCCATTTTGTTTTATTATGTGGTTTGGTTGTTTACACTGTGCGTCGCGCTCGAAACAATGGAAAGCGACGGTGAGTAGACTAGAGTACCTATCTATCTATAGGCGTCGGAATTAAATACGATGTGTGCGCATGTAGGCCGCATATGACAATAAACATGCAACTGAATAAGTAATGGTGTTCGATTTTGTGCATCGCGAGGCGCAGCCGTGCTGGCGAGCCTTAGTCATAGTGGGCAGCGGACCACCTGGGCTCGCTATACACGGCAGAGACACAGGTTTTGGTGGCTAATTGATTTCTGTAAGCATGCGCCGATCGTGTGCAGCGCGCCTGTACGCAATCCACTAGTTTACATCGCCCTTATCAGCTGATTACTCTATGCACTGCACCGTCAACCTTACACCATCAAATGTTATTAATCAATCATGTACTTATTGCGCTGTGCACCGCATCCACTAACTAAGTTCTTACCTTGAAACTACATCTGTTGAGTTTGGTGAGTAAGTACAAACCTTAAAATATGTTTTTCCATGACTACTTTCAATGGCTGGCATGAAAACATAGTGAATATTTTGTTGAATTACCAATTCATTACTTTCATTCATTCTTATGTTGGTGTGTGATACTGATAATACAAATTACTTTGGTAATTATGGACACTAAAACAATAACAGTTGGAATCAACATTGGTATTGGAACAGAAAGTACCTGTTTATTTTGATGTAAATACCCATATCTATATAAACAAGTACTTACTTACTCCCAAGTAAATTCTAATCACAAAAAACCTGTTTGACAATCCCGTTTTGTCATATTCTCTATAGAATATTTTTATATTGTATGGAAGAACTATCAAAACAGGATGTTCTTTTTCTTATAATTTACTTGAGAAAAAGTAATTACTTAGCAATAGATCCAGGGATCTTTGTCTCCTTATTGTATGGTTATTGGCCAGCCTAGTGTCAGAGTCGGTCAAGCCGCTCAAAGTCCTCTGACAAGGCTTAACGACTGCCGCGTAGATGACAACCACTGGAACCAATTTTTTACGTACCCTCAATGGAGACGCTCAGTTCAAATGCCACTAAATTATTACCCATCTCTGACTAACTTGATCATTTACAGATCAGTGATTGCAGCTGGCCATGAGCGCCTCAAGTATTATTGTATTTTCAAGTTTAAGCTGATGCACATGCAGAAGTTTATTTTCTGCTTTATCTTTAGAAATGCCTTAAAAATCTTAAAAATATACGAAGAATGATAATGCTATTACTATTATTAGGTATGTTATTATAAATTGAAATTAATAGGTAGTGGGTATTTATTACACCAATTTTGTTTTGGATTTCTTTGTTTATTTTCCTTCCTTTTAAACTCAGTACCTATTGACTATTGTTAAAACTAAAAAAAATATTAAAGCCATGTCATCAATTAATAAAAATGGAAGATACTGCAATGGCTATTTTTATATAAATTTATCTACAAAACAGTATTGAACATAAACAATATGAGTATGTCAATAAGGCACAGTTTATATTGTACCGATAAAGATTATTCTAGCTAGGTAATCTACTACTCATTAACGTAATACTCATAGACTTGAAAATAGAATAAAAACTCTTATACGCAACTCGATAGAACAACCATCATTTATTGCGTTTCGATATTCGATTATAAATAATTCGAATGCGCTGAGCTGTTGTTTGAACTGTCATTAAAAAGACTTTAGATCAAATATAATGGTCATATTCGAGTGGTAACGCGTCAATTATTAGTCGATTCGATCAAAGCGATGTGACCGTGACTAATTCCGAAAAAATAATTGAAGTTGTAGAACAGACAACGGGTTAATCGTGTCTCGTTACCTCTAACGTAACTAACGTATATCTAACTTAAACCAACCTCCAATTACTAAGACTACGTAATCGTACGTATATCGTACGAGTTACCTAAGGGCACACAACGACTTCTTATCGCGCCATTGTCGCGCGTTAAACACAACAAAATTACAATAAATTATTTTTGTAGTTCATAGTACACATTAGTTTTAGTATTTTTACTAAACGTTTTGTAATTACGGCAAATATTTTATATAAATAGATGATTTGCTATAATTACAAAAAGTTTGGTAGAAATACTGGAAAGAATACTGCGGACTACAAAAAATCATTTGTTGTTATTACTGCTGCTCTCGAAGAATGCTATCAGAACCTGGTTTTTTTTTAAGTTTTGCAATGCAGCGCAGATAAAGCGCTTCTCCGGGCGGACATCGTCGTGTGCATATGCCGTAATATGAACGATAATTATATTCTCAAGGTATGTGCCGAGGGCTGGCTGGGGGGTGTTCGTCCTTGGAGTCTGACCTTGACCGCGTGATGCCCATGGACTCGTAGCCATGGGTCTCCTGAGCCGTCGTGAACGTCTGGAGTTGGTGTTCGCGACGCACAGGGAATTCGCACCCGTCTCCGAGGCTGATAAAATGATTACGATTTGAGAGAGCTATGGCGGACGTGGCGGGAACGAACCGTTTGGTGTGACGATTGCGGGAACAGTGAAAATTTATAATGTGTTCAAAATAATAAACTCTTTGTCATTTTTACATTATTTGTAGTGACAAATATTGGTAAATTTCAAAACAAACTTTTATTAAAGGTAGTGAAAAGTTGAACGTATAATTCATTCACCGTCGTTGAAAGTTGACACCTTAATAAAAAGCAAATACATAAATAAATAATATAAATAATAATAAATATAAAACAATAAAAAAAACATATTCTCGTCCACGCCACGAATTTCTGAGTTAATCGTAAGGGAATCCATATTTTTTTTATTTAATTTATACAAAAGTGACTGCATATTAATATAAACGAAGCTTGCAAGTGAATGAGGTATGTTAGAATAAGTTCAATGAATGATTATGATTGGCGAAACGTACCCCGAATCCAAAATAAATATCAGTGTAAATAGGTATAAGTATCTTCTATAAAAATATGTTAACTTATACTGTATACAAGTTAACACTATGTCAAGTCATGTTCAGTTTCATAATCTATCAAGTCGTTTCCACATATGGTATGCGTAGACAAACAAAATTGCTGTTTAGATGTCGACAATAATATCCAGTTTATTTTTCTCAAAAAATAATTGTAAGGATTGCCAATTCATTTGTGTGTTTAGGTATATTAGTATACTCATGACTCATGATCTTCAGGCCATGCCAGAGTTAGTATTACCTGTTATAAATATCTAAAAACGAAGCCGTTATTTAATCACTAGTCTACACGCAAATCGAATACAAATAGGAGTTAAAATTGGTCATTCACTTCTTTTTCCACACATTTAAAGAGGGCATGCACGCGTTAGGTCACACCTCACTACACACACACTAACACGATATACGACAAGGCCATATAACCTACACGACACTCAATTTAGTCATAGTGTAATTTTCTTTTCTTATAAATATCTACATTAATTGTGTATGTTTCCCAATAAAAAATGTATATAAAACACCTAGCGATCTAGCATTCGCTACATAAATAATCTCATCTCATGCTGAATATAGTTTTCAGGCAGTTATTTCACCCAATTACCATAGCGCACCATTAAAGATTGACCCATGAAAAGTATTTTTGAAAGTAAAAATATTCTTACCTGGTGAAGACTGGCACCATCCAGAGGTTCGGGCTGCTACCGAAGACCTCTTTGAAGTTATTGTAAGCACCGATCGAGAAGCCATTCTTGTCGGCGCCTCCTCGAAACATGGGCGCCCTGAACGCTTCTGAAAATGTTGTAATATTTACAATATTAAATTGTCTTCACTGCTGTATGAAATAAACGTTTTAGTAACTACTGCAAATAAGTACAATGTACCTATAACTGATACATAACTAATTGAGGGTCAAACAGGTTTGGTGAATCAATAATTAACTGAAATATAATCACCAAAATAGAAAGTTATGGACTTATATATCACTTTTTTTCCTAAAAATGCTTTGTAAGACTAATGTAAACTGGCTAAAAATCTCTCTAAATTTGGCGGTTATTTTATTTCCCAATCCTACTTTATTAATGTTGTACCATCCATTATGAATGTTAAACCTGCTTTTTAGGGTTGCCAATGAATCTAACCGAATATTATCTACTCCACAGCTGATCCTGGCTCTTTTAAAAATAATGCAGCCAGAAATCTCGCCATTATCCCACGTGGACAAGGTTTAGAGTAGTTTAAAAAATATAGTACACGTACTTATGTCAATTTGTAATTACTACAAAACTTGTATTGTAATATCTAAATAATGTTTACCAACTAAAATCTACTATACCATCTATCAATCAACGAGATAGTAATCTATAATAACAAATAAATCAGTGTACGTATGGGAAGCGACTGCAATTACCATTGACCAATGTCTTAAGCATAGAGTTTATGATCTGTCCGGTAGGACTGCCCAAGCGGTTGTATGAAACGAGCATATCTGAAACGAAATTGTACTTTAGTTGTTAAATAATACGTTATTGTTGTGATTGCAGTCACTTACCGGTCTTTTTTACGAACAAAATAAAGTATATGTAATGTAATGTAACGTCACGACTTTTATCCCCGTTCGGGGGTAGTCAAAGGCTTGAGTGGCCATACACCACCACATTGTGGAGGTATTAACCAACTCAAAGCCCACGTTTCACTAGATAGTCAGAACCCAACGTGACAGGTGGTGAACCTTGTCGCCGTGTATACAGGAACTGACTATTACCTAATCCCGAGGGATAGGTAGGTTTCCTCACGATGTTTTCCCTCACCGTAAATAAAGTATACACCTTTGTTTATACAGGATGAATTTGAAATCAAGGGCATCCTTTTAAACGGTGATTCTACACTTGCTTCAGAATATTTAGGGATTATTAATCAACAAATCAATTGATAAAAATGTATTGCCCAAGTAAGGAATAACAGTTAACGGGTTTGCTTATTTGCTTACTCGAGCAATATTTTTTCATCAATAGATTTTTTTAATTTATTTTCCCAAAATATTCTGAATCATGTGTAGTCATAGTATAAAAGGATGCCCATGATTTTAAATTCACCCTGTATAAGGAAAGCTTAAAACAGTAGCCTTATTATCACTCCAGAATGCAATATTTGTATTGCAATTACTTCAATTAGTCGAGTTAAAACATAAATTAGGCCGCTAAAAGCGAATTTATATTTTTCTTCGTTTAGTTAGTGTGCTATCGCAGTTCTGCGATGCAGACAGTGGTAATACCTGTCTAATATTGCCACACACAACCTCAGTCGATTAATTCATTCCAACAGAATTTTTCTTAATAAGGAACATGACTTACTACTCCACCAAGCCAACTAGGAACCTGTCAAATGTGACGTCACCCGCAAAAGGCGGCGGTGGCGGTGTGCGGGAGGTGTGGCGGGCGGGAAGCCGCGGGCGGTGGCGGGTGTGCGGGCGGGGAAGTCGCATTCCACCCGAGTTCCTAGTTGGCTTGGGGGGTTAGTAAATAATAAATTGTAAAACCAACATACCTAATGTAGTTCTGTTATTGGCTACGAGGTAGCAATGGTATCCGAACAGCGATTTAATTTAAAACTAGAATACAATAAATGAGGGATAGTTGTACAGGAAAACTGATATTACCTATTTTATCGTACACCTATAACCCAATAATAATACATTATTAGTGAACAATCTAAAATGGACTACACAATACTGGCCAACAAAACTGTGAAGTTTCGAACGCTAAATAGACTCCTGTCAGCCACTTTTGCAAGTGCCCACTTTTAAATCCTCTACGATATTTCGATACTATTCATATCGATAATTATAACTCATGACTTCACTAACAAAATATCGTGATAAGTTAATGAGAGTGCAATGTTATGGAAATAATATGGAAGTATAATATGTTATAAAATCGAGTTCTAATAGCAAAGTACTATTTAATCTAAAAGCAATAACATTTAACCTATTGAACGCGAAATACGAGTAATTAAATGAACAGGCCTATAATGTAAAAATGATTAAAATAATCGTTGAATTACATTAATCATATCCATGCATATTTTAGTATAAGAGCCTTTGTCAATCAAACGGTCGCAGTGGGCATGCTTGTATTCCTGATACATCTGTAAATTGGTGTTTTACATAATACAATTATTTATACATAAGAATATATCATTTGGTAAAGAATTTATAATTTCTAAAAATATTTGGCATTATTATAATGCAGTATTTACAAAAAGTGTATTTAAAAAAAAGTGATGTGAATCATAGGTACTTATTGTAAATATTGATCAAAGTTATGGACATACATGTCTTTAAAGAAATTGGATGCAAAAAAAGGATTGTATACATTAAATAAAATACGGACTGAAATATATAAATATAGTCACAATAAAAAGCATGCACATAAAACGTTACTTGTATTTTTCCTTAATTGCGATATTTTGTAACGAATCTGGGCATGCCTTTTTAATTTTAAACAGACATTATGTTAGCAAATTTACTAATACACATATTTTAACCTTAACATTTGGGAAACTTGTAAATATACAATTTAAACAATTATTTTAAAATATTTTTTTTAATACAACTAATGTGGCAATCAAGCTTTTCGCCTGCCTGATTTTAAACAGTGACCGTAGTCTATAGATGCTTACAATACCCAAGGGTCGATCGCACGTTGCCGACCTGAAGGGGAGTGGGACAGAGGGGGAGTGGAGGTTGGGACATGCCAAGATTGTTTACTAAACACGACAGATATGGAAAAATCCACTTTAAGGCTGGCTATATACGTCCGATTTTCTGTCAGACTATCTGATCGGATTCACTCCAAACAAAAATACCATAAAACCATGTTTAAAATCGTAAAACCTCGGTGCTATTTTCTTTGTCGGACGTCCGACCCGTGTATCGGATCGGACGTGTATCGAGTATTCAAACAAATGCATGGCACGAGTTCTTTCCGTTCTGATCAGACAATCAGACAAAAAATCGGACATACATTGCCGGTCTAATGAAGTACGCATCAAGAAAACATACCTTCCAGAACTTTATGAAGTAAGGCAGGCAGGTGGCCATAATAAACAGGCAGTATAGTAGCGCGTAGCCGAGGAACAACATGAAGAACTTGTAGTTGTGGAAACACACGCAGTTGTTCACCCACGGGCAGTGGTGGTCCATTTTGAGCACGCACCGCGAGCAGATGCTGCAGTGATGTGCGCGGTCCGGCTTTACCAGCACGCAACGGTTGCAGTAACGGACGGAACCGGACATAGTTCTGGAAAACGTCGTGGTATTTCACATATACCTACTTTTTTAATAGTCCTGAGGCGTCAAGCAAGCTTTTGTTCCGCCTGGTGTTAAACAGTTACCGTAGCCTATCATCATCATCGTAGCCGAAGGACGTCCACTGCTGGACATAGGCCTCCCCCAAGGTTCGCCACAATGACCGGTCTTGCGCTCCCCGCATCCAGCATTTTCCCGCAACCTTCACCAGGCCGTTGGTCCACTTTGTGGGAAGCTTACCCAGGCTACACTTTCCGGTGCGCGACCGCCACTATAGATGCTTGCTAAAGGCATTACTCGCACTTTGCCGACCTGAATGGGAGTAGGACGGGAGGGGGGATTCCAGCTCCCTCACTTATCGTACGAAACGCAGCTGTAATAGCTGCTTTACGCCGATATTCCGTGAAAGAGTGGTACTACCCTGGTCGAACCAGCCCTTATATGAGTTGCAGTCAATTGGCTTCGGCTTGGCTCTCTTTTGAAGATCGACGATCTTCGTTCGAGTCCTCCGATTCTTTCTTTTGATTAAATTCATGCGGGTTTCAAAACAACTTAGTTTTTGTCCGGATCTCGTCGAGGGTCATACTTTGGCGTACCGTTGGACACCATTGTTGAGAGTAACAGATGTGGGAGTGTGAGGTGGGCCTAGTCCCAAAAAAGCACGAGATTAAGTAGACAAAGATAGTAGCACCCTGCGGCCTGGCATAGTGACGACCTGTGGAAAGTGGCTGGCAAAAACTGATTGCAAAGATGAAGACCGAGCTCAGTGGCGTGACAGCATACCTACTCTATTACTTTCAATAAACTTTAATAGCGACCATCCTTGTAATGACCTATTTTTTTGTATTTCATTTGGTATTTATGAGTTGATAAAAATAAAATATACAGATTTTTTAGAATAGTAAACATCCCATTGACCAAAACACAGAGAAGGAAGGAAAACAAAGAGCGACAGGCGTATGAATTCATCGCTTTAAGTCAGCGCGCGTGCAACAAAGGCGCTACCCCGCCCCAATCTCCTCTCCCCAATAACTTCAGTAAACCGTAATAGCCAATCCGCCAATTATAGAGCTTTTATCCAGTTTACAATGGATTTACAAAGCATTTTTTAGCAAAAAAAGTGATCAATGCCAGTACAAGTTGAACATAACTTTCTATAAATTTGGGAATTTGTTTTTTTTACTAGCCTATGGGGCTGTCCCACTCCTGGGCAAAGGCCTCCCCTTTTTTCTTCCACACCACTCTTTCCACGGCAATTTCCGGCCAAGTCTTTCCTACACAATTGTCCAGTGGCCCCATTCACGTAACCAAAACCGTAACGATGTCTCAGCGATATAGTCGTTTATAGTCTTATCGTAATACGAAAAGGCCATCAACGACTATATCGCTGAGACATCGTTACGGTTTTGGTTATGTGAATCGGGCTACTGGTCATCTCGCCACCTCGCTATTATTTTATCTTTAATATACATTTGAGCTTGTTTGTACATAAAAATAAATCTACATAATTACATGTGTATCATAATGCATGGTCTATTTATTTATCATCAATGAGTTCCATTGAATGAAGGCTAATTTAAGGAAATAATATAAAGAATTACAACATACTATAAAAAACATTAATCTCAAAGTTAGTTGTATTTTGCTACATTTTTCTCAATAATAGTAGCTACACCAGATCAAAGCAAGGTCAAACCTCGTCAGTACGGGTATGGTATTTGCAAAGCTCTCTATAATTTCTTTTTTTGATTCCATTTTAAAGAAACGCGCGCTGTATTTTCATATAGCATTTTTGAGTCTAGAATTGAGAAAGATGAACTGTATAAAATAAAAAATAAGTATAAAAAATAAAGCCTCTATTTCGAGAATGTCATCAAATAAAATTATATTTAGCATAGAATAAAGAATACTAAAATGCAGTTACCTAGTGACTATAGGGAGGTCCTTGGCGAAATTCTCCAACACAGTCCTCTGTGCCTCCTCAGACTCTGCACTCAGCAATTTTTCCAACTCTGCTTCTGGCAATTTGTACTGCAACAATTACAATAATGAAGTGTGATTGTTGGAAAAGATTTGTAATGTTTGTTTATCAATCATAATTAATGATTATACAAATGTATTCTGTACATGTAATGTATGTATTTCTGGGATCCCCCCAGTCCATTATACGATAGCCATAGTACAAGCATTGCTTAATTTGGGACACACGAATCATGATATCAATAAAATTGTAATAGCTACAGACTTAATTTGGCATAGTATTCCTTTTGGTATATAGGTGCTTGGGATAAGCTAAACATAAATAAGTAAAATATCTTGAATAATTCTCTCATAATTCTATAATATATGTACTTAGCATTCATCCCAGCAAATCTAGGTCATACAACAAGTAGGTAAGTAGACTTTTTGGCGGGAAGTGGAAAAGCGATGTTGTCATTTTTGTTTTAATTTCCAAAATTTGTGTTTCCATGTATTATAATGTGTAATGTTGGTGGAATATTAACCATTATATGTTCATAAATATGCGTGAGTGTGGGCAATTAGAACAAAAGTGGTAAAACATGATTTTCAAGTTCCTCCAAAAAGCCTAGTAATTTGTCAGTAAAGTATCCGCCACTTTACTGATATGGTTTGGGGGGGGTATTTTAGGCCTAGCCAAAGGTCTTCCTGTGCTTGACACAGCAATAAAATTTTGATATTATATTTTACTTGACACTGGCATATGCGAAAAGCGACGCTATAACGAAGAAAAAAAAAAAAGTAGGTAAGTAAACTGATAGACTACTCAAAGAAGACAAAGACCAGTTTATTCAGGAAACATAATTCTTCTTCCGATATTTACACCGAGCGATTGCCATCTGCCCTCTGAGACCAAACTATTGGGACTATCGGCAACCTAAGGTTAAGACTATTTTCGTCAGATTTTTCAGACTTCTGACTGCCTGTAACAACTGTCTAAGATCTTCAAATGGCACCCGGGACCGCCAGCTTAACGAAACATAATGCTTTTCAGAAACATAATGGGTAATTGAAATAACACAAGTGTTAACTCATAGTATCTACACATAGTAAGGTTTTAATGTCAGCTATGAAAATAATAAAGTCAGGTGACTATTTGTCTTATTTTTACAACTGAATGTTTGTTAAATGAATGTTGCCAATTACTTAATCATAATCACAATACATTAAGTAGGTAATGAATAATCAGGAACTGAGTCAGCACATTGTATATATATTTTTTATTTTTTTTAATAGCCGTTATCCGTCCCACTCCTGGGCGAAGGCCTCCCCTTTACTTCTCCACATGTCTCTATTTTGGGCTATTTCCTGCCACGATGTTCCCGCAAAGGTGGTCAAATCATCTCGCCATCTCTTCCTTGGTCTACCTCTTTGTCGGCATCCTCCATCGGGAATCCAATTGGTGATGATGTTTGCCCACCTTTCCGGGCTCATACGGGCCACATGTATATATAAACCCACATATTATAAAATTGTATGCCCTTGCATACAAATAAATCATAATCCTTTCTCAGTGTCTCATAGTCCTTGCCCCATCACCTATAGGTGTATGGGCCAAGGTAGATTGTAAAATTATCTCAGTATAAGAAATTTCTTTGCATCAGTGAGTTTCACTTTTACACAAAATGATTAATAAGTGTCCCTAATGCAAGCAATCAATATCCTGCATGGTCAGACTACTAGCACAACAATTTAAAATGTTATGTGGGACTTCTCAAACCATTTCTAGGTCAAAGGATCCTTCATTTTTACCATCGAATCTAAGTTATTATAATTTTATTCATAGTTAGCATTTTCACTTTTCCTTTTGTGTGCCAGTTATAATCTTTATAAGTCGTTCGTTAACTTCATTCTTGTCCTACTAACTTACTTTCAAGTGCAGTAAAACAAACATGTAAGTGACCTACTTGGAAAGATTAATGAAAAAGAGGTACTTAGTCATTTCAAGGCAATTTAAACAAATAAAAACACTCACCTTGTCTGGTATTAACTTGACTTCTGCAAAAACCGTACGCCAGTACGACCAGGCAAACATAACCAGAAGAATATGATATAACACCAAATAAACACACTGTTGGACTGTACTCTCGATTACGACTGAAATACAATAGTATGTAAGCATTAAAAACATGCTAACCCTGCAATTATAATGTAGTTCCATTATAATAAAACAAATACTAACAAATGCACAATTGGAGAACGTAGGCATAATAAGACCAACTTATAATCGACACTATTAACAACACTGGGAGCCATTTAAATGCTTTCCAACACCACATATTGCACGCCCTACAACACACACAATATCCAGGGGACGATACTCTGTTGTTTTGTATGGATGAAGCCATTATTATTAATTTATTTTGATGCTGAAAATATCCATGTTCTCCTCACAAAAAGGATAATAAAAAGTGACAGTTATGACATTTTATTGACACTTTGGCTACCATAGACAATTCAATAATTTACTTCCGGTGTAAGGACATAACGTTTAGTTTTAGTGTTTTTTTTAAAACCGGTTTTTGACAGGTTTGCACAGCCCTATAGCAGAGACAAAAGAGTTCTTGATTTCTCAGGACGCCAACATTCAGAAAATAAATTAAATGTCAATTTGGGAGTTGATTTCTTTCTGTAGCGTCAAAAATTTTGTTGTTTTTGTAACAAACGATTTCCAGAAATCTCCTCACACTCAGAAAGCATTTCGTTTATAAATCATGGAAGTTAAAGAATGTAATGATTTAGCTGAAGAAGTGAGTAACATTAACAATTTTTGCGTACTAACCATTTCATATCGATTCATATTTCACCGACATGACGTGTTTCAGAATCAATTCATTGTGGACGATGTTAGTAAAATTATCAAAGAAGCAATTGAGAATACTATCGGCGGCACGGCGTACCAGCACATCAAAGTGAACCAATGGACGTCGGCTGTTGTGGAATCTTGTTTGGGCCAGTTGACTAAGTTACAGAAACCTTATAAATATATCGGTATGTTAACTGAAAGTATACACCTACATGTGCTACGGCGTTACTAAATCATTTCTTTTTGCAACAATTTCAAGATGTGGGTAGTTTGCTGAATAAACCCGGAGATAACTATAGTATTATTATTGTATTTTTCCTTTACAGTGACGTGCACAATAATGCAAAAGAATGGTGCAGGACTACACACGGCATCTTCATGTTTCTGGGATAACAACACTGACGGCTCGTGCACTGTGCGCTGGGAAAACAAAACTATGTACTGCATTGTCTCCGTGTTCGGCCTCGGCATCTAATATCCTACTTAAAATGCTTTCAAGTACTATAATATTACATTTAACTCAGTATATCTGTCTGATCACCAGCTATATTACAACTTCAAAGAAGAAACATTGTCAACACTCAAATAAATTTTCTAGTTTGAAAGTATTTGCTACACGTAAGACATTATTTTTAAGTTAATATAGGTAAATTTGTGTTTATGTGAAATTCGCATCCTTTACTATGTTACGACAGGTGGAAAGTTTGAAATTATTATTTGCAAAAACCTCTCAGTAGTAACAGACTTGTTTTATAGTCATTACTTAATTTTAAGTAAGTAGGATATATTTTCGTACACAATAAATATATTCTAAAACCTTTTTTTAATTTTATTCAATCCTAATTATAAGAAACAAACTTGTTACATGGTTTGTCTTCTTTAATAAAAGCTTTTCAGTCTTCAAATCATTTTTTTTATAAACAATACCTACCCTCCTAATAAAAAAGTTAATGCTAGTGTTCATAGGAAAAGTATCAATGTGACAATGCACATTGCTCTGGATTTATCTTACGTTTAGTCTTATCACGCCCGGCTGTGCTACCGTTGCTGTAGGTCCGTTATTAACATTGTAATGAGACGCTTGGGTTGAGATTTGAGCGGTTTATTTGCATACATACCTATACCGACGCTGGGATTTCATTATTGCATTTAGGGCTATTTCATTTTGATTTTAGGGCTATTTTATTTTAGGAGTTGGCAACACTGCTTTATCCGTATCCCACGGGGATTGGCAAAGACTACAAATTGCTTCATCCTACGATCCTGACGTACCTCTATTGCTTCATCCACATTCGCACGTTTCTTCAGCACTGCGTCGGTTTAGGATGGTACGACTTGACCTATCTGAAAATACCATTAATCTGGTCGTGGAAAGTCCTCTTTGGGCGCCCTCTTCCGACCATGCCAGTCAATTTCGCTCCGTATACTCTTTCGTCAGCCGACTTTCACTCATCCTCGCTACATGACCAAACCATCTACCATCTTAGCATACTCTGCTCAGTCAGTCACCACACGGTTTATTTACTCATAAACTAAAACCCGACTACTGAAAAATCGCGCTCTAAAAAGTATGAAACAAGGAAATATTCTCATCTAGAGGATAGCCGTGGTCCGTGTAGGTCCTTTAGGGCCAAATGGCATATGAACACGGACCACGGCTATCCTCTAGATGAGAATATTTTCTTGTTCATACTTTTTAGAGCGCGATTTTTCAGTAGTCGGGTTTTAGTTTTAAAACTTACTTTTTATTTAATTATTTTGGAGTTATAGGTAACAATATATATATTTTTGAAATGTGTTCATCAAGCTCTTCCATTTGATACCCCACACGGTTTCATTAAAAAAATGTTTTTTTTTTTTTTTCATGACATTGTGTCCTCTAGAGGGCGCCATATGCAATTTTATGTGACGTCACATAGCCTATAACCAGCGCGCCATTAAGCCGCTTCTAACGATACCTCATTTGTCAAATTACGACAAGTAGTTTTGAAGTTAGGTGGGAACAGATGCACATACATACATACATACATACCGGTCAAAATCATAACCCTCCGCCGTAGTCGGGTAATAAACACGAATCCATCCATTTTATTTTGGTATATTTGAAGGCGATAAAAAAGGTTGTGTAAGCAGCATATTTCCCGTCCATCCTGGCTGCTCACCGTTTATAAATATACAGAATGAATTTGAAATTATGGGCATCCTTTTAAACTGTGATTCTACACATATTCAGCATATTTAGGAAATATTAATCAACAAATCAATTGATAAAAAAATATTTCCCAGGTAGTTATTTGGATAACAGTTAACCGATTTGCTTACTCGAGCAATATTTTTTTATCAATAGATTTTTTATTTATTTTCCCTAAATATTCTGGATCATGTGTATTGACCTATCGTGTATATTGACGACCGCTTGGCGCAGTGGTTTGAGCGTTGGCCGCTCGACACACTGCATCGAGTGGTTGCGGGTTCGATTCCCACCAGAGGCAAATTTCGGAAACGGCCTTTTCGTAATTTGGAGAATAGGGGGTGATGGTGCACAAGTTTCACTATATGCGCAATAAGTATGCCTTTTTTGATGGTCAGGAAATCTTCGAAAGATGCTCAGACCTCTTGTGTGAGCGGCCTGGGGTATATGGGATACTACTACTCCCTGTGGCTACCTTCAGCACATCAGAGAGGTTCGGGATCTCCAAACAGGACGCACCGATGCGGGCAATAGGTAGGCATCCCCACGTAAGCTCCAAGTTAAATAGGTACGTAAGCAGATACTAGGCTAGCCAAAGAATTTGAAATAGCCTACATCGAGACTCTTTCTTTCTTTATACCTAGGTACATCTCTGGAGACACAAAATAAAATACGCTGAGACAGGGAAATGTGAGGTAGAACTTTAGTAGTACTGTATTATATTACACTACCCGATAGGTATATAGGGTCCCTAACTCTTCAACTCCATAAAAAGAGTCTCTTAATACACCTCTCTGATTTAACCCGTGGAATGTCCCAAAAAAAGGCAATAGATTTGGAAAGGGCTTCTATCTCGGGTGGTGAAATAAGCGTTAAAGATTGGTGTGGTGTCTTGTCTCCCAGCATAATACCGTGTGATAGGTATTGTGCTGCGGTACCTACCCAGTTAGCTAGGTAGGTATCTGTTGAAATAATATTTTATACTCCCAGGGATAATGATAGTTCAATTTTGTTTCAATTTCCCTAATCTCTCTAGCACACTCCGCGCCTTATGTCAGACTTACAATCTACGCCTGACATTTTTTTATCGTTAACTATTGGATTATCTAGTTGTACGTTTTCCTATGGCCATTGAATATCTTGGCCTAAACATATAGAAAGAATAAGAGAAAGAAAATAGTACTTTTAAAGAGTAATAAGGTACTTTCCGGACAGGTACAGTATTAAACAATATTTTTGCCCTATGTTTATGAATGATTTTTGCCCAATTATTTACCTAAATGAAACGAACAATCAAAACGGCCTCTGTTAAAAATGGTGTTTGAACTTTATTTGAACGTTCGCGGGCGTCTGGCAGCGCTACATATTTGTGTCACGTGACCGTCATCGATCCAATGGTTGAACGCTTCTCGGGTCCATTCAACTCGGCTCGGCCATTGCCGGGGAGAGGGACACTTCACAACACCGATTCTATTCATACATAGGAAATATTTATATATCGCTGTCTCGCTCTTTCGTATTGAGAAATAATAAAATGAATGGTGAACGAGTGAAACGGAAGTATGTTCGAGTGGAAATTATTGAAAGTTGGGCCAGGCCAGTCGCCATGTAGAATTTTTTGATGTGGGTGTTTGTCTCGGGACGTCAAACGCTTCAATGATTATTATTTTCAAGTGGACATTAATTTTAGTGTAAATCAGCTTTTGACTATTCGTTTAGTGACATCAGTGCGTACGGTGAACAATTGCACATATTGCAACGTGATCGAAGCCATAAAATCTGGTGACGGCAGATAATAAACTGGTGGGGGGCTGCTAAAATACTACTACAGGATAGTAACAACGTTTTACAACTCGAGTCGAGAGCGCTCATAAAATTTCTCATCTCGGTGCGGTCGAGTCGGACTTCCATTTTGTTTTATTATGTGGTTTGGTTGTTTACACTGTGCGTCGCGCTCGAAACAATGGAAAGCGACGGTGAGTAGACTAGAGTACCTATCTATCTATAGGCGTCGGAATTAAATACGATGTGTGCGCATGTAGGCCGCATATGACAATAAACATGCAACTGAATAAGTAATGGTGTTCGATTTTGTGCATCGCGAGGCGCAGCCGTGCTGGCGAGCCTTAGTCATAGTGGGCAGCGGACCACCTGGGCTCGCTATACACGGCAGAGACACAGGTTTTGGTGGCTAATTGATTTCTGTAAGCATGCGCCGATCGTGTGCAGCGCGCCTGTACGCAATCCACTAGTTTACATCGCCCTTATCAGCTGATTACTCTATGCACTGCACCGTCAACCTTACACCATCAAATGTTATTAATCAATCATGTACTTATTGCGCTGTGCACCGCATCCACTAACTAAGTTCTTACCTTGAAACTACATCTGTTGAGTTTGGTGAGTAAGTACAAACCTTAAAATATGTTTTTCCATGACTACTTTCAATGGCTGGCATGAAAACATAGTGAATATTTTGTTGAATTACCAATTCATTACTTTCATTCATTCTTATGTTGGTGTGTGATACTGATAATACAAATTACTTTGGTAATTATGGACACTAAAACAATAACAGTTGGAATCAACATTGGTATTGGAACAGAAAGTACCTGTTTATTTTGATGTAAATACCCATATCTATATAAACAAGTACTTACTTACTCCCAAGTAAATTCTAATCACAAAAAACCTGTTTGACAATCCCGTTTTGTCATATTCTCTATAGAATATTTTTATATTGTATGGAAGAACTATCAAAACAGGATGTTCTTTTTCTTATAATTTACTTGAGAAAAAGTAATTACTTAGCAATAGATCCAGGGATCTTTGTCTCCTTATTGTATGGTTATTGGCCAGCCTAGTGTCAGAGTCGGTCAAGCCGCTCAAAGTCCTCTGACAAGGCTTAACGACTGCCGCGTAGATGACAACCACTGGAACCAATTTTTTACGTACCCTCAATGGAGACGCTCAGTTCAAATGCCACTAAATTATTACCCATCTCTGACTAACTTGATCATTTACAGATCAGTGATTGCAGCTGGCCATGAGCGCCTCAAGTATTATTGTATTTTCAAGTTTAAGCTGATGCACATGCAGAAGTTTATTTTCTGCTTTATCTTTAGAAATGCCTTAAAAATCTTAAAAATATACGAAGAATGATAATGCTATTACTATTATTAGGTATGTTATTATAAATTGAAATTAATAGGTAGTGGGTATTTATTACACCAATTTTGTTTTGGATTTCTTTGTTTATTTTCCTTCCTTTTAAACTCAGTACCTATTGACTATTGTTAAAACTAAACCATCTGTTAGGATTAATTCCAATAGTTAAACTACTAAGGTCCGATTTTTAATTAGACTGCTAACCAACAGGTACTTATTACACATTGATAGAACTATTACAAACAAGGTGCAAATTCAGTGACATTTCTAGCTGTCAGTTGGTTTTGTCTACTTAATAAAAAATCTGAAGTATAATTAGGAATCTGTATATACCAAAATGTACAATTAAGTACAGATTTCTTTGTAGTATTTATTTATCCACTACATTTATTTATCTTTAAAATAAGCTATTAGTGCGTCAAAAGATGATGATATTTGGGCATTTACATATTAAAACATTTTTTTTTTTATAATGTCGGCGTCATACTAGTGCCTCATATACATGGCATGCATTTCTTTTATCCTTTATAAGTATATATAAGAAGGAGGCAATATAATGCATCACATTTTTACTAACATGTATTAGAATGAGGTGGAAGGTGACTGGTACATAGATAAATTGTCTATGACTCATAAACTACTTTGTATACAAATATATAGCCAAGGCGTTATCTCAAACAGCCTACATTATAGTAAGATCCATTGACCAAGGCCAATGTGCACCGGGCCTTAACTGAACATGTCCAAACATGTTCCTTATAGATGCGTAGGTAGGCGTCTATAGTTAGCTCATTTTAATTTGGTTCATTCATAAGATGCTTGTAACTAGTAAGCAGTAATTTTGTGTAAGATATTGGAATTATTCTAATTACTTAGTAAGTACTTACCAATTTGAATTTATTAATTAATTCAACAAGTTACATGCAGATAGAGATTACAATTCAATGGAATGTAATCCCCAAAAAATATATCCTGCTATTTTCGGGACACCGTAGCTTTAAGGATCGCAAAATCAGTGATCGCGAAATAGAAGGATTGATATAGGTATTTTTTACTTAATATAAAAAAAAATATAAATTAATACCTTTATCATTTTATAAGATTTATAAATTTGGATTACACATAGTAATATTGTAGTATTTAATTAAAGGATAAATGTAGTGTGCTGTAAAAAAATGATGCAATACTGTAACAAAGAGAATGTTCGCTTAACTTCTTGGCTGTTAGGGGGCGTCCATAAATTACGTGAGGCATTTAGGGGGGAGGGGGTCGAGCCAAATCTCACCAATTCTCACGTGGGGCAGAGGGGGGGGGGGGGGGTCTCAGAAAATCTCACATAATATTACTATCACATAATATTAATTTTTTTACATCAAGAAACAGTGTAAATTTGCAAGAAAACTGGGTTAAATTAAGTAAAACAAGTTTCACCCCTACAATATGTCTTTTGAAAAATCTCCCGTGAGATTAGAGTGGGAGGGAGGGGGTCGAGCAAAATCTCACGACATCTAACCAAGGTCAACAATCTCAAAAATCACCTCACGTAATTTATGGACGCCCCCTTAGGTGTTTTACGAATTTTATTACTTAAGTTTGGAACTTGACATCCGTATGTAAGGTTTCAGAATCGTCAAATAAGTTTTATGCACCAAATAAATATGGCATTTCGACAGATAGGTATTCTATGTGAAAACTGTCAAAACGCATTTGGTGGATAAAAGTTATCGTATGATTCTGAAACAGGTCCTTACGGCTGAATACTCAAAGGCTACTCAAATTTGAGAGCGGCTTAACTTTGCCGCGCAATACAAATAAATACAGATATCGACGCCTCAGAGACGAGACTGAGACTTAAACATTTGAGAAGCCGTTCAGTATTGGTGCGTTAGTCTTGTATCGCATCTTTCGCGTGCACTTGTATGATATTCTCTCGTGATACTCGTTCGGATGTGGTTACGATTGTATGCGATTTTTCCTGTTTATATGGGGCGTGAGAGATTTTATTTAACTGTTAATACTGTTATGTATCAGTGCAATGTGTGACCGTTTCATGTATCAGTTTGCTCAGAGGGGTCTATTCTTGTTTGCAATTTTTCAGGTAATTTATACAAAGTGATGATAGGTAGGTAGTCCTTAGATTAGTGTCCGAATTTAAAGTCCCTAGTGTAACTTTTGTACCTAGGTACCGAAAATATGTGTGTTCAGTGTTCCCAATCAATCAACTCAATAATGGAGAGGATTTTTTTCTGTTAAATTAAACATAAAACAAGCCTGATTTGCTCGACAATTATTCTAGCAGAACGTTCTAAAACGACTAATATAGACTAGTATTCAGATTTTTTTCATAACTCGTTTATTCGGATATTGACAGGAAATGGGTTCGCAATTACTCGAATATTTTCCATTCTGCCATAAATTACACCACAAAAAGTTACGTAAAGGTTGTAGGTATCACCCGTTCGTTATTTTGTTTTTGTATGTTTTACACATTGCTACTATATTTACAGAAGATGTTTCTCATGTTCGTGAACCATTCATTTCATATCGATGCCAATGAATAGCAGTAGCGTGATATTATATTCAGTCAATATTGATATAAAATTTCCCATTCAGTCCGCTGGGCTTATGTCATAAGTAAACTCGGAAATTACTGATCTGTTTTTTTTGTATATTCCACTACATACAGCATTAAAATCAAAATATTGCAAAGGAAGTCGTAATACGTCGATAGTTATTTTCTTATAATATTGTACCTGATTTAATATTGATACTGTAGTGATTGGTTGCATGACGTCCTAATGCGTAAAACGGCATACAAGACGACAAGATACTAATACACTCAGTGTATAGTACCTATATCGAGTGTCTGCGTGTGTACACGACTACGACACCTTATTACAGTTGTAGTGGCGGTGTCGCGACATTGATTTACATTCAGTGTCGTGTGTCGAGTGTCGCCGTGTATCCCGAGTAAGAGCAGTAGAGTACCACATGATGGTAACGACAGGTAGCATATGAAACGTCTCGTAAGTTTTTGGAACTGATCTCAAATTGAGATCAATTGACTGGGTGACAACAAACGTTCCCATTGTTAAAAAACTTAAATTTGAGTTAATTTTACATGTTTATAATGAAAAAAATTATAATTTTACATGTTTATAATGAAAAAATTGCTTTTGAATTAGTGTGTCAGACACATTTTATAACGGTCCATATTGAGGGAAAAACTAAATTTTTACCTCCCTGACGTTTTTTATGAGTTATAAATAGAGACCGGGAACTCTTTTTGTCTGTTATAGGTGAATTAACGCTATATTATTAAGTACAGTTATTATCAATGTGGTTCTATGCCCTTCCATCCGTTGCATCAGTATTTCCTCAGATATTTGCAATTCTATGCAAACTACGCTTTTAACTTAATGGCTTTAATTGTGATTAAACTGAAAGGTCACTAACTGATTATTGAAACTCCTGGGGAATTATATCAGCCCTGGATTTACAATCCCGCTACTTATTAGCAATCTATCGGGATTGCCACTTAAGGGATGAGGAACGAGTGATAGGATACGAAATTAACGGGATTAAAATGTAACACTGCAGCATATCTATAAATTAAACTGCATCGCAGAAGACCTTGAGCATGTCTCGAAGCTAACAAAAGTCGCCAAGTTAACAATGGGTGAAGATGTAAGATGAAATAATGAACCGATCAGTTTTTTCATAAAAAATCAATGCAATCTGCAATGAAAATACCTAGCAACTGTCGTTTTTTATTAGGTAGATATTTCGTCATAGTTGTGCATTGACTGTTGATTATTATCGATTTATAGGTACATAAGTGAGTCCTAGGTAGATACGTTTATTTTTATTAGGTTTACATTACCCTTTTATTTGAATTTGTGTTTTCCCTATACATTGCATAGTACTAACAATAACTACACATAGCATATGACAACACAGTAGGTATATGCATGCATGCGTGGGATTTACGCCGCAGCGCAAGACACAAACTTATTTATTGACACAATTTCGAAGACTCGTTCTTCTGATGAATCCCGCGACCTTGATTTCTCAATCCCTAACCGTTATAGGTATAAAACAGTTTCCTCATTTGTTAGATGTCCTGATTTTGTAATTCCTAAATCCCTGTTTCAAACTCATTATTGTGGCTTGGCCTTAGGCAGATAAATCAATATACTCCGGACTCGGCAGTTTTTGCTCCAAATTAGGTACGAACTACCTAATGGCGATCATAAAACCGGTGTTACAACTAACGTGAATTATATGTTATGTTCTCTATTGTACGTAAATGGGAGATAAAACATATTCAGCATTCGTTTTCGGGTGTAAAAAACATGAAACAAAAGATAAAGATCTCTCAGTACCCAGGTTATTGATCCGCGCTAAAGCTATTTTGAATTAACTTAAAATAGCGAAGTGCTGCGAATGCATTTGTAGAAAAGAGTAAATGTAAATGCATTTCAAACTTAAGTTGAATAATAAAGGTTGTTTTATCGCTAGTGATTTATAAAAGACCGCCGAGTATAATAATATACACGCTCGGTAGACATCATAGCTTGATTCCATTACCACCACATCACCGGTTTTTCACAGTTTTTTGTTGTTGCACGTAACTATAACAAGTTTCTTTGGTCTGCTATAAATTGATATCTAGTTTGACTTACAAACCAATTAGGCAGTTATTTAATGGCTTAACAGCATGAGTTAGTAGGTAACTGCTATTAAATGAACGTACCCAATAGGATGTAGATTGTAGAGATATTTATTCAGATACGTAATGTGATTGACATTATTTGAGCTCCGAGATGGTCGGCTATTCTTCTGGATCAAAATCATCAAAATGTTTTAAATTAGTTCTCTTATAGGAATTAAAAATAGTCTAGGTCCATATCTAGACAAAACAATGCACAGAATCAGATATTCTTCGCCCGCATCTCGCTCCACTCGTTTTATTACTACGGCCTTCCGTTGTTTTTCAAGGGTTTCCTCTCCAAAGATCTTCGTTTACTTTGTTATAACTTAGCGCTGTTATACACAGCTCAAATTCCGGGAGGGTAGGCTCCGTCAGGGTCTTGACCCCATGGAATCACGAACCGTGACCGCATGGCGAAATAATAGCAGGGACCTGTATGCATCAGTAAATCTTCAGTCTGCTATTGTGATTTTTTCTGGAGCCGATTTTAAAACAATTTCGGATAAGATCTGAGTTAAAAGAAATGAAATATTCGTGCAAAAAGTTGCTTACTATTCATTGATTAAGATTCAATTTAGCGCTAATTTTATTCAAGTTTACAAATCTTGTGCTGTAGTTTATTATTCTTCGTGATAATGTATTTTAGTAGCTTCGTATCGTACACATTTGTTATTATATTATTTGTCTTCAGCTCTAGAAGAATTAGGATCTATTTGGTGGAAAATCAACTCGCCATCATCTCAATCGTAATCTCATCATGAGAAAGGCACTTCGTTCCGTCTAGCATAAATACGCTCGCTAGCAGGTTTCATGACTCAGAACCAGTGATTCAGTTCATCGCATTCGTACAACCTATTGTGTTCTTTATTACAATGTGACAATGCATGTATTCGTCTGAATTTGTGTAACAGTTAACACATGGGATATTAATATTGTTGTCAGGAGTATAAGTCGTATATTAAGCTTTTTATGTTATGCCTCACTATAAGGATTTGATTATTAGGGTTTACACAAAAGGAAATAAAATGTAGAACACTGTCGCCTAGAAACTCTTGAGAGTCAAGTGGCGGAAGTCACGAAGTCAGAAATAGTATTGTCTGTAAAAAATGCTGAAAGTTGTAACGTGGCATTTACAGAATGTCGTAATAGTTTACGATAAGACTTTAACAATTGTTTTCCTTAATAAATAATAGTGTGATACTGTTTTGTAAAATGTGTCAATCAAATCCAAACTGTTTGTTAACCTGTCTGAACGGGGCCGGATGTCTCCAAAACTGGGACGGATTCAGAGAAACTGGGACGAACGGCCAACCCTAGATTATCGTATCGACATCTGCACGGTGCAAAGCCGACGGGTAGATAGGTAGGTACGCGAGGTGCATACCTATATCACATTAATACCAATGATGACGTCACTATGGTCAGGGTACTACCATCGTTACAATTTGAACCCAAAATCGAGACATTCCATCGTTGGGAACTGTAGTTTTGGTATCGTGGAATTGGATTAAACATATTTTTCACATAGGCCAACCACAATTTGTTATGGCATGGACAAGCGCATAATTATTTTGAACACTTCACATTCCCTAGCAAGAGCAAGCACCTAGCTAGGGATTTGTCCCTGTAGTGTAGTGAAATGCGGGATTCCAGTCCGTATCATTGAATTTAGTCTGCGCGCTCCGTTACGCTCTCTTGGGCCACTAGATGATGTAAATACGCGCAATGCGTACGCTCTACCATCATGACCTTGCCTATTCAAATAGGTATTATTTTTTTAGCTAGATTGCTAGATCATATAACGCCTCTTTGAATCCATTTTATTCCTCACTCAGCTTCTTAAAAAAGTTATTATAATGTTGTCCGTATGTTAGAGAATATGGCATTTTATTAGCTGTTTAGTTTATTGTTACTTATATATTTTTTATTTTGGTGTTGTAATAATGACAAGCAATAATTTGCGAGAGAATAAGGTAAAGCTTATATTTTGCACTTGGAATCCAGTCCGAACCATCCTATCCTTCTAATTTCGGGACTCCAGAACAATCCTACAATTTCGGGATTGCTGAAAATCAATCCCGAAATTTTGAGGAAACTGACGAAATGACGGGATTCGTTGCGCGGTTACGTACAAATTCCGTTACTATACATTAGGTAGTTGCTTTCCCGCAAGTAAGCTTCAAGCTGCAGCCAATTCACCGCAGCTCATAGGTATACGGGCTACGTTAACCGGTGTAGTACCACCCTCCCATAGAAGATCATCGTCAAGTAGCTATTTTAGCTGCGTTTCGTACAATGAGTGAGTGAGCCGAATGCCCGATCCTCCCCCTCTCTTCTCCCTCGGTCATGTCGACAACGTGCGAGCGATGCTTAAGCTTAATCTTGCAAGCATTTAAAGGCTATGTTAACTGCTGACCATCAGGTGGGCCGTACACTTATTTACCGGCAAGTAATATTTGTTTGTTTGTTGTGCAGGCATGTGTTGCGCGCGCGGTGTGTGACCGGTGGTAGCGGGCGGCGGTGATGCAGCGAGCGCACGCGGGCGGCGCGCCGCAGCCGCAGCACTCTGCACCCGCACACCCGCACTATCGCACGCACATACTCTACGCTGACATTGACGATCAGGTACTACTACACGTAACGGCGAGGTCCCACTAGCGCGTTGCGTTGCGTCGTCGCAACGGATCAAAGGGTCGACGGGCGAGAGACGAAGTGGGGGAGGGTGATGCGCCAGTACAAAATCTTGCGACGACGCAACGCGCTAATGGAGCCTCACCGTAACCAGGGTTGATGCTGGTGCACTTTTGCTGATTTTAAATACTGGATACCTGCCAATGGCCACAGGCAGAACACAGAAGAAGGTGGCAAGATGACCTTAACACTTTTGTGGTGAAGACGTAGCCAGAAATTGCCCTGTGAACAGAGAGGTGTGGAAAAAAGAAGGGGAGGCCTTTGCCCAGGAGTGGGACATCCCGATAAGCTAGTAAAAAAACATATGTTTTCTTAAAAAACAGAGAAAAATGTTCTGACTATCATGAACATAATATCCAAAATAAAAACTTTCTTCCAAACACACGAATAATATTGAAATTCGTAAACTAGTTAATTTAATACAAGGGTTCCCTATAGCTAATAAGAAGGAAAATTAACACATCAAAAAGCAACTAGCTCATTTATTTACAATTTCCTCCATGCATTGTTTGACTGAATTGTTTGTTTTAGATTCCCGCATCAGTGATAAGCAGCGTGGGCACAGTGAGCCTGTCTCAATCATCGGCCAACCCTACCCCCAACATAACCATGGCCAACCCAACCAACCTCGGCAACGCGAGCAGCGGGAACGCCCAACCGCCAGCGCAACAAACCCCAACGGCGCCCGTCCGGAACCTGCCCAAAAAGCGGAAATTCGATCCTTCCGTACTAGAAGAAATGCAGAGTTGCGCCAACAACAACACAGTGAACGCGCCTCTACCGGTCGAGTACCAAACCTACCACCAACCCGTGCTGCAGCCATCGCCAATAGTCCAACACCCATCACCACCATCCGAACTGAAATCCTACTCGATTCCGTTCCCGAATATCGATTTATCCGAGTGGCGGGACCACAGGGTGTTGGCCAAGCAGCACGGATTGTACATCCCAGGGGTGATACGGCAAGCGGAGGGTTGTAAAGTGATCGTGGAGTTGGACGGTCTCGAGAACGAAGTGGAATACAGTGACGTGTTCGGAGTGAATAAGAACGATGTGATTAGTGACGCTAGCCCTCAGTTGAGCCATCTGCTGATTGGCTTGCCGTGCGTGGTCAGGACTACCGACCCGAGTCGGGAGAGTGTGCAAAATGTGTTCGTTGAAGGACTGGTTTTGGAGGTGCTCAATTCTCCCATACGGATAAGAGTTAAGGTGAGTTCATCACATTAATATTATGTATTAAGGACCACCAGAAATTTGACCTCCGAAAGAGGGGCGATATAGCTGCCAGTTTATTATCCCTTTCTGTTGGCTGTCTAATTAGGTGGTCAGTAAATATGAACCCGTAGTCTGTCGTGAATCTTATAGACTACTGAATAATAGGGTTATTAAAAGTTTTGACACCATCAAATATCGATAGAGTGATCGAATCTTTCTCTACATTTCAAAGCAGTGCCCCTAGCGGAAACTTGCAGCTTTACCGGTGAATGTTCGGATATATTCGATCACTTGGAACGGTATACGTTTAAAACTCCTACTAACTAGGTTAAGGTAGGTTTTAGGTTAGGTTTATTTGGCTATAAAATGGGAGAAAAAAGATACTGGCTAGGTATGCTAGTAGCCCAAAGTAATTGATGTTTGAAGATTTTGTCCAAGTCTAAATGCTGACCTGCGGGTTATCTTTTACGGGTATAAAAACCAATAGAAATTAAATATGTTACCTATTTTTGTAAGGTACACTACACTTATATACCCTTTTTTTTAAACCGACTTCAAAAAAGGAGGAGGTTTCTCAATTCGACCGTATATTTTTTTTTTTTTTTTTTTATGTGTGTTCGCGGATAACTCCGTCGTTTATGAACCGATTTTGATGATTCTTTTTTTGTTGGAAAGGAGATTTTCCGGGGGTGGTACCATGATAAGGAAACCAGGATCTGATGATGGCATCCCAGAGAAATCGAGGGGAATCTTCGAAAATCGCAGGGGCGACTAGTGCGTTTGTAATTTTTTTCATTAAGTATTTTAAAGCACTACTATTTTATGAAGGTCTGGAGTCGATCTGATGATGGAGCCGAAAGACAGTCGAGGGAACTCCTCAACGATTTACAGCAATTATCTGGTGTTTGGGCTTGATTAATTTGTATTGATGAGAACTTTACACCTAGATGGGTTGTGACTGTTATTATGGGTCTGATGATGAAGACGAAGGACAGTCAAGGGAACTCCTCAACGTTTTACAGTAGCTACCTTGTGTTTGGACTTAATTCATTTCTATTGATGAGAGCTTAACACCTAGATGGATTGTGACTGTCATTAGGGATCTGATGACGAAGACGAAGGACAGTCAAGGGAACTCCTCAACGTTTTACAGTAGCTACCTTGTGTTTGGACTTAATTCATTTCTATTGATGAGAGCTTTACACCTAGATGGGTTGTGACTGTCATTAGGGATCTGATGATGAAGACGAAGGACAGTCAAGGGAACTCCTCAACGTTTTACAGTAGCTACCTTGTGTTTGGACTTAATTCATTTCTATTGATGAGAGCTTAACACCTAGATGGGTTGTGACTGTCATTAGGGATCTGATGACGAAGACGAAGGACAGTCAAGGGAACTCCTCAACGTTTTACAGTAGCTACCTTGTGTTTGGACTTAATTCATTTCTATTGATGAGAGCTTTACACCTAGATGGGTTGTCACTGTCATTAGGGGTCTGATGATGGAGTCAAAAGACAGTCGAGAGAACTCCTCAACGATTTACAGCAATTACCTGGTGTTTTGGCTTGATTAATTTGTATTGGAGAGAACTTTGCACCCATATGGGTTATAAGTGCCATTACAGGTCTAATGATGGAGACCATAGACAGTCGAGGGAATTCCTCAAAGATTTACAGCAGTTACCTTTTGTTGGGCTTACTTCAAACAGTACAATATGCCAAAATGTTCATTGGTATGGCGCCACTAAAAATCGTGAAATAAAATTATTTTTATAAAAAAAAAAAAACGACTTCAAAAAAACCTGGATCACTAAAAAGCCTGAAATAATATTTCTATTACCACCTCTGCCTACCCCTTTGGGAAAACCAGACGTGATGGTGTGTTATCGAGTATTTGGAGTCGGTGCCAATCTTGGTATGCCAAGTATACCTACTATAAAAGTGAGAAGATAGATTGGCACCGACCGCAAATACTCGATAACACACCATCACGTCTGGTTTTCCCAAAGGGGTAGGCAGAGGTGGTAATAGAAATATTATTTCAGGCTTTTTAGTGATCCAGGTTTTTTTGAAGTCGGTTTTTTTTTCTACTTTAGAATGACACGTCTTATCTGGGACGTTAAAATTTTATTACCTATTAAAATATCTTAGGTATTTACTTCTACCAATTTGATTAGAATGTTTTAAATAGGTACTCATAAAATATTTCATTATAATTTTACTGATTGCAACTTTCCTTTATGTATGCATAAGATATTAATTTAATATTTTCCTTAGCCTCGGCGCGCATGGGCCCTCTTAGGCATATAATAATAAGCCGGTCGCGGTGGCCACTGAGGTAACTTAGTTTCGTTTACAATTCAAAAAGGTGGTCAAGATTGGGCTGCCAGAATTCCCCTCAATTATTTTAACTGCCCTACCAACAGCTTAGAAATATTACAGACGACTGTAGCTCTATCTACTATGAGATATCTACTATGAGTTGTAATCACGTCATCAACTCGCTAGATACTAGTCCCGTAAATTTTTGTATGGCAAATAATAGGTCCTTCGGATGCCACGCTAGCGCAACGCGTATTGCGTCATACAATAGTACGAGACGAGTAGAGGCTGCTACACTGGCATGGCGACTGCGTCGAGCGACCTGCACGGACCTGCCGTACTTTTCGATAAATGAATCACATGAATTACCTCAGCGATCACAATGGCGTTACCTCCGCTCTCTCCCCGCAACTTTAGTCGCTATTATTTTGATTTCAATTAAGGGGCCATCCATAAATTACGTCACACCTAAATGGGGAGGAGGGGGTCGACGAAATGTGACATTGTGTGACAAGGGGGTGGGAGGGCTCCTAAGATTTGTGACGTCACATTTAAAAATCAAGTTTTTTTAATGTTACTAGAGTGGCAAACAAGCGTACAGCTCGCCTGATGTTAAGCAGTTACCGTGACCGACCAGGAGGGGAGTGGGATAGAGGGAGGGGAAATGAAGGGAGAGGTTAGACTTCCGGCTCTCTTACTCATCGTACGAAACGCAGCTGTAATTTAGCTACTTTACGCCAATCTTCTGTGAGAGGGTAATACTACCCCGGCCGTGGCAGCCCATATGCAGTCAATTGGCTACAGCTTGGCTCTACCACCAATAACATAACGTTTATTTTGTGTGCCAGGTGACGGACGGCGAGCTATGCAAGGAGACGGTGGAGGTGAAGCGAGCTGACATCCGGCTGCTGCAGCCGCCGTGGGCCGACGAGCTAGAAGACGCAGGCTCGCACGCAGCCTCCGCCATGCACACGCACCATCTACGCATACACCACGCACCGGCCCAGGTGAGTGACCAATGACGGTACACCACCAAATGCGATGCAGACAAGCGACGAAAACACAAGAGTCATGAATCAGATTTGTAGCACGAAACTTGACAATGTTCACATACAAAAATTATACGGATAGGTAGCGTTATTATCCCTGGGCGCCTACCCCGAAATATGAAAGTGGCATGAACGCTAATCGAATAGAATAGAATAGACTTCACAATGTATGGAAATTACATTACAAGTCGCTATGTAGATCACGTGACTTATGTCATTTCCATACATTAAGCGTAGCGATTTGAAGGAACGCTCACATACAAAATGAATATTAAACGGATAGGTAGCGTTAAGGTCTTTGATATTTGTTTTCGGCGCCCGACTTTGCCTGTCGCTATCGCAGTGTGCGGAATGCTACTTTGAGAACGAATAATGGCTATTTATGTAAGCCTTCCTTTGAGTATAGTAGTTGTGTTGAAGGTTTTAAAATCAGTTGTTGGGGTTTCGAGCCAATTTTCTATCTTAAGAGAGCATTCACCTATAAGCCAGTAATGCAAGATGAATGGAAGTATGTGGCGACGGAGATATAGGTCCAAACTTACTCGATCTTTAAATAGTACTTGTTGGAATATCTATAGATAATAAAGTATCTGAGTTGGGACAAAAAATGACAAACAGAAGTAGAGCATCTGCCAAACACAAACTATTAACTTCTCAACTGAGCCTGGTGTCTCTTAACAATCCATTGTGAAACCACTGGTCTCTAATATTTTACGTAAATTCTTCATTGCAAATCGAAGAATCGAATCTGGCAGGAATCGAACTCGCAACCCCCCGATGCAGCGAGCGGCCTACGCTTGAACCACTGCGCCAAGCGGTAGTCATCGTTTCGCAAATTGAAAATTGTTAAGAGACTCGATTGCCCTGTTGCTGCATTATGAACATATAACACTAGAGTCTGGTGCCCACAGCAGCAGTTGCATCCTGGTTCTCAAGCCAGTATCAGCGTTTCGGGCACATTCCCAATCTCCACGCAACTCCCACGCACGACCGATACAAAGCACGCACGCCACGTGCCTCGCGGGTCACTGCACTCCACTAGGCATGTTTCAGCACGTACACACTCTCATTTAATAGTAACAGATGTGAATGAAAGCGCGGATTGCGGATGTGTGTGGGTCGCGAATGTGAGAGCTTTCGTTTCTTATTTATTTATATGCGTTTAACTTTTGCCTCTACGCCCTAATGTTAGCATATTGGCATGTAAGGCCTTATACAATAATGAACAGAAACGCATATCACACTGTTTAATAAAACGTTATCCTTTGTAGAATATAATTGCTCGTAGAGCCAAGCTGCAGCCAATTGACTGCATCTCATATATGGGCTGGCTCGAACGGGCCTCGTAAAGGGCTCGTAAAGGGTTCGTAAAATAGCTATTACAGCTGAGTTTCGTACGATGAGTGAGAGAGCCGGATGTCCTAACCCCCTTTCCCTCCCCCTGTCCCACTTCCCTTCAGGTCGGCAACTTGCGAGCGATGCCTTTGGTATTGTAAAAATCTACAGGCTACGGTAACTGCTTAACATCAGGCGGGCCGTACGCTTATTTGACACCATAGTAACATAAAAAGAGATATATGATAGCATCCGGCAAGAGTAAAATGAACAAGAAAGGATAAGATGACGCGCGCTACTTTGTAGAAATCTTCTAAATATAGATTTACATAAGCATTTTGTTATTTTGCTGCTGGCTAATTCCGACTTTGGATCAAAGTTGTTACGGATCACATTTATTAAAAGCTCTTTATCTGTGAACTCGGATTGGATCTGACGGCCAATTTAGTAGCTAGGCAATAGGAAAATTGGAATGATAAATTGAAGAAACACATTCTAAGGGTGCCTGACCAAGTAGGAGGTATAGAACTATAATTAATCGGAAACAATCTAAAAAAATATTATTATCAATGTGAAGTTAGCCATATTATCATCGTCATCATCATATTACCAGTAGCACCGTTTAGCCCTTTTAACTAAGCTTGTGTTAAGAGTTGTCTCACGTCAACAGTCAGTGGAGGGAATCGCTTTAGCCCATCTATTTACTTAATAACATGGAGGACATATGGAAAGAAGACGGTCTAAGCACCCGGGCCCATGACTTCACTAGGCCCCTGACGTCATCACAGTAGGCGTGGCTTAAGTCAGTGTGCTGTCGGCGTTCGTCCTGTGCACACGTCTTGCCAACGTTCGCATCCCAAATATAATTCTACTCAACACTAGATTGCGCAATTTTGTACGTCTCTTTACCATCCTACATTTAGTGACATCTAGTGTGAAAAAGTTAAACTACGTACTAACATCGACATAGAACGAAGCGAGTAGTTTTGCTATTGACCGGTAGATGGAATATAGTAGAAAAGTAGGCGTTATCTAACACCCCTTCACCCGCCCAAATTGTCAAGCGTTGTTTCATAGGGAAATCTAATAAGAACACCTCCACTATCTACGTCCTCCATGCCTAATAACCTCATTTGTTTATTACCTCATTATTCCATAGATTCAATACACCGACTTTGTACAGATGGGCGGCGATAACTTCTTCACGTCATCGCCGATGCCCGGTGCGGGCGCGGGCGGCGTGGTGACCGTCGGCGCGCTGTCCAATGGCAGCATGGACGAGCTGCGCAAGCGCGCGTTCGACGACTACGGCGAGAGCGATGACGACCTCCGGAGGGAGGACATTATGTTCCCAGCTGATGTATCGCATATGGGTATGTGGTAGGGAGATATTAGTGCTAATTTTGTTGGGGGCGTTCATTAATTACGTGAGGCAATTTTTCGACCCCCCCCCCCCCTTGGTGAGATGTCGTGAGATTTGTCTCGACCCTCTCCACCCCTACTAATCTGATGCGAGATTTTTCAAATGCGTATTTTTAATGTAATCCCGTTTTCTCGCAATTCTTCACACTGTTTGTTGCGTATAAAATACGTGATATTTGCCGAGACTTATTATGACCATTAGAGAGAGATAGAGCGATAGAGCGAGATAAAAATACATTCTTTTAGATGTGTCAAATTTAATTGAATCATGTCTTCACTGCAATATTATCTTACAATAACCAATTGCCAATTGCCAAATGCCCATTGTTTTTGAGACGACAACAGAATAGTTTTATGGCCCATTCCGTATGTTTGAAAAAATGCAAGACTATTGTTCTTATATCAGATAAGATTTTATCTTTTCATCAAGTTTTTGTCTGTCTAGACGTCTGTATTTTGCGATTATTCATTAATGATGGCGGATATAAGCACTCAATGTTTTCCAAATTTATGCACTCGATTATCCTGGGTCTCAAAAAACTCTTCGTATCAGAAGGAAAATTTAGCAAAATGGTGGAATTTTTTGACAAATGTAAATCGAAAATTCTTGGCAGACGGTAACGCATGTTGTCGGCTAGAATTACCGGACTAATCCGGACGGAACCGGACGGAATTAATTAGAGGACTGCTCAGATGGCCGACATCATGTCAACTGCCATATATTTGTAATTAAGAATTCACAAAGATAATATTAGGGACCAGTGGTGTCGCCATGGACAATAGTTAAGAGCCTCGAGGCCAAGTAGTAGTCAAGCACCGCAAGAAGAATAAGACTATATTCAGAGTCTTTTCTAACTTTCTTCCCCTTATTTCTTCCTTTTGCCATAGGCTACACTTGAAATGGTCTTGGCAAGAGTCTTGTCCACTTCAATCATGGTTTTAATTGTCAGCAGACTGCAGCAACAGCAAGCGCAGCAGCCTGCAGAGCCGCGGCAGCACGTCCAGCCTGCTCGAGCGCAGCATCACACCACGATCTCAACCCCCCACTCCAAGGTGAGGACAAACATTTATAAGGGCTGTAGACATTCTCCGTTTGATACTAGAAGTTCGCCAACTCGCGTGTGGAATTAGTTTATAATGTTGTCATTATTTCACAAACCTTCTTCGAGCAAAATCGGATTTGTCGTACTGCAAGAGCTACTAGACATACAATGTATTATTACCCGGTATTATCGTCATTATATTTGTTATTTGACCGTTGCCATGGAAACGTAACAAACAGGTATGTTTATGGTTCGTAAAAAACTGATTGAAGGTTAAAAACGAGTTGGTCGTGCCGTTGCCATGGAAACGTAAACAGAGAAAATACACAACTATAGATATAGTTCGTAAAAATATAAATATAATTGTATTAATTGTTATACCCACTTAGCTAGTTTTGTTTAAACTAATAGTCGCATTTTTGAGTAAACCACTATACAAGCCTTGGTCTCTAATGAGTGTACTGCTGACCACGCTATACTGGCCTCAAGCTAAGCTTCGCTACGCTCACGGCCTCCAAGCTTGGTCATCATTAGCAACCCTTGCTGGCCGCGCTATAAAGGCCTCGACCTTTGGTCTCGGCCTTTATTTTAGCTTGTCCATCAAGTGTTGCAATGCTGACCGCGCTGTGGAGGCCTGGAGCTACGCTGCGCCGCGCTTCGGCCATCAACAACGCGGTCAAAAACACACTCATTAGAGACCGCAGCAGTAATGTACTATTAAACAGTTATTTAAAAAAAGACATCACAAGTTTACGACTATTACGGGAATACACTTTATGCTGCGTGTCCGGTGTAATAACTTGTCCCCTAAGTATTATGCTGTGCTTAGTGCGGGGCCCATTGTGAAGTGTTTAGGATTATTTTTAAGTGTTTTGCCACAATAAACTATTATTTATTCCTATTGTATTGGGATCGAAATGCCATCGGCGAAATATGAGTGCATAGCAAAAGCCGGACTTATAGCTTATCCTTCGGGAATACGGTCGATAATTGTGTGGTGGTCGATAGATCTCAAGCGGCGACGCCGCACAAGTACAAGAAGGGCGACGTAGTATCGACGCCGACCGGCATCCGCAAGAAGTTCAACGGCAAGCAGTGGCGGCGGCTGTGCTCCAAGGACGGCTGCACCAAGGAGAGCCAGCGCCGCGGCTTCTGCTCGCGCCACCTGTCGCTGCGCGGCGTCGCGCGCTCCGCCAACACGCCGCTCGCGCAGGGCGGAGCGCACACGCCGCAACAGAGGTATGTACTACAAGTTCAACGGCAACCAGTCGCGCATAGCGGCGGCTGTGCTCCAAGGTATCTACATTTGTTGAGGCCAAACATTGGGCCAAGGCGGATCAAGATAAGCTCGAGTGATCAAGCGTATTCTCCTTGTTCTACTACCTATTAGGGGACGTCCATAAATTACGTGAGGTGATTTTTGAGATTTTTCGACCCCCCCTCCCCCCTTGGTGAGATTTCGTGAGATTTTGCTCGACCCCCTCCCTCCCCCTCTAATCTCACGTGAGAGTTTTCAAAAGCTATATTCTACAGGAGAATCATGTTTTACTTAATTTAACACAGTTTTCTTGCAATTTGACACTGTTTCTTGAGGTAAAAAAAAATACGTGAGATTTTTCGAGACCCACCTCACCCCCAAGTGAGATTTGGTGAGATTTTGCTCGACTCCCTCCCCCCCTAAATGCCTCTCGTAATTTATGGACGCCCCCTTACTTTGTTTCTAATGTTATGTAGGCTTTATGGTCTCGCAATTTTAAGTATCTGATCTCCGAAATTCTCATGTTTCCAAAATTTTTTGATGTTCCAATGTTACGGTTCCCAAAAATGCTTGAGTTTTTTACCTTCCAATTCCTCTGTTGTTCCCAACAATGAGAGAACTTTTTGTTCTTTCCTCAGTTTTCAATCAGTGTGAGGTTTTTGACCCCCCATGTTGTGTGTCCCCCATGAATGTGTCGTGTAACGTGTTGTCGGCGGTTGCAGAAGCAGCAGCAAGTCGCTGTCGTCGAGCGGCACGGGCGTGGAGGGCGACGAGACGTCGCGCGAGTCGGACACGACGCCGCCGCACTACCGCGTCACCGGCCGCTTCGACCCCGACGAGACAGAGGCCGCCAACATGCTCGGTTAGTACTCTCTCAGTACGCAGAATCCGAAAAATTACCATACAATTGTCATGAATGGTGTAAAATCTTTATTATAGAAAAGTTGCAAAATTGCTAAGGGTTCTGCTATAAAATCAGAAAAATTAATTGCATTGGCAATGTTAGGCCATAGTGTAACCTAATACGATTTGCTGCAACACCGCTTCGTATGCGGAATTGTTTGAAAATGTACGTGCTCGTATTGCTCTCCTTCTACGCGCGTATTACGATAGCTTACGTTACGATGCCGTGTTTGAAGGGGGTAACTATGTGGCGCAAGGCAAAGATGGTAAGCTGTAGCCAATTGACTGCAGTTCAGTATTAGAACTATCCTCTCACAGAAGATCGGCGTGAAGTAGCTATTTTAGCTGCGTTTCGAACGATGAGTGGGAGAGCATGAAGAATTCCCACTGCCCATCAGATTGGCAACATGTAAATGATACCTTTGGTATTGCAAGCAGCAAGCTACGGTAACCGTTTAACATCAGGAGGTCCGCACGTTTGTTTGCTATGGCCATGTATTAGATCCCCTGTATGTTTAGTTGCGGAGCAAGTGTACAGCATGAGTGTTAACACTTGCGTGTGTTGTGCAGTGTCGCTGGGCAGCTCGCGGTCGGGCAGCCCGGGCGCGTCGCCGGTGGGCGGCGCGTCGCCCGGCCTGCGCAACAACCTCTTCGTGCCCATCTCCAGCCCGCAGCCGCAGCCGCACTCCCATGTCCACCACCCACACGCGCACGCGCACCCCCACACCCATCCCCACTCGCACACACACTCCCACTCCCAGTCCCACGCCCACCACACGCCCCACAACCATAATCACAACCACCTCTACCAACACCATCTTATCAGGTAAACAAATACCACTTCTTAGATTAATAGACTAATCCCCAAATTTATAGAAAGTTATGATGGACTTACACTGGCGTTACCAATCACTTTTGTTCCCAGAAATACTTTGTAAATAAAACTATTGTAGACTGGCAAAAAATCTCTAGAAATTTGTGGGTAGCATTTTGTTACTATCAATTGTATAGGGTATTTTCACAAAGGAATGTAATGAACACATAGGGTTAATGATATGACAGACTTTCTAAAGAAATCTTAATCATCTGAAGGTATTTGACCAACATTTCAGAGACAATTCAACGTGCATAACATAAATTCCCAACAAAATATTTTTAAAATGAATGGTGTAAAATTTCTGTTTAATTCTTCACTGATCTATGCTGCAAATTGTAAGTAATGAACGAATTGACTCTCAGGCCCGAGTTGGTCCGGCCCGGCCGAGCGCCGTCGCCGGCCGCCGGGGTCGCCACTAGCGTCATCAGGGTCTCCCCCGGACCCAACTACCATTACCAGGTATATAACACTTATACTTTTACTTTTTTATTTTATATTTTTTGGAGATACGAATTTCGCCTTTCCTCTCTTCAGGTGGAGAACCGCAACGGACCTACAATCGTGCAAACGAACGTGTCGCAATCCAACGTCATAGGTGTTCCAACATCAGGGTTGAGTCTTCAAAGCGCAGTACCTACTACTATTAACGTGCCGACTACAACGCTGTCCAGTCTCACGCTACCATCCAGCATATCCCTGAATTTAAACAACATTAACACCCAAAACATACAGACGAGTATCGCGAACACGATTCGGAACACCAGTGATCTCGCTCACAATTTGATCTTACATAGAAGCATTCCAACGTCGAACGGGATAGACGTAGAGCAATTATACCGTACTCAGCCGATACAGAGGAACGGAATCCACGAATACCGCCACGAGGATATATCCCCGCCGCCGTTGAATAACCATGAGAATTTTCTGAGTAGACGGGTCTCGGAGTACGATGACGATAGTCATCAGGTTTCAAGGGAGATACTTCGGAATGTGATGGATGCTCGGCCGCCAGAGCTATCCGAGACTCGGGTAATGGAAGACAAGAGGATCGTGAAGCCGGCGCCGATACAGGCGCGGCTGCTGTCGGTGGTGGAGCCCGACGTCAAGGACCCGGTGAAGCGGTACTACGTCACTATGGTGCCGCAGCCGAACGCTGATAAGAAATATTTGTTTATAAAAAACGAACCGCCGGAGACTGTACAAGTAAGTATATTTTTTCACACACACACTCACGCACGCAAACGCGCGCGCGCGCACGCATACGAACACAAACACGGGCGTGCGCACGCACGGGCACGTGCGCCAGCACGTACGCACACACACACACACACCACATACCACATTTACACCCCTCGTCTTGGTTCCCACGAGACAGGATCAGCCTAGCGTAGGAATCAATGCTGAAGGTCAAACAGGGCAAAATTAAAATGATGATAAAGACTATAGTTTCCATATACATTATATTTAGTTATTTTATCCGAAATCAATCTGTACATCCTCAGATAAGGTTTATTTCCAAATATATGTCGTTTTGACACTTGTAGAATAAACGTTATCTGAAGATTGAGGGACCGGCCCTTATTGTAATTCGATAATGATCGAAGTTATTTCAATAATATTGTATACGTAGTACAATTTGCATGTTCGTAAGTAAAATTATCATCGGAAATAGTAAAGTTTATCGATTTCGCGTGGTCATTATCGCGGACTATCGCTGTGTATTGTTGTCGAACTGGATTAGATAGCAATGCGTTTTTGCGAATATTTCACAGGTTCAGAGTGTAATATTTGCATAACAAAAGCTACACATCTATGTGTTATACTGTCCTTTTCAATCCAATTTATTATGGGCATAGATAATCGGCAGGCTTTAGGCTGGTGTTTGCAACAATTTAACGGATGAATTATTTTTTCACATATTTAGTAGGTACGATACCTTTGGTATTGCAAGCATCCATAGGTTACGGTAACTGCTTAACACCAGGCGGGCCGTACGCCTTAGTCCCATAAAAAAACGCAGTTTCTATTACAGTTATTTTGGACTTGGTTTGAACCGATTAATCTTGACTCTATTTTTTGACAGCATAAATTAGAGACTTATAAATCGATATGAATGTTTCGTCCGCGTGAACGTGGCACTTTGTTCAAAACATTACGCTCATTTTCGGTGCGTTTCCAGATAGAGCAGAGGGTGAATCACTTGTCGCAGCAAATAAACAACAACGACCCTGAGCCGGAGCATAGGACGCTAGACAATGGCGACCATGTGAGTATACATGTTATATCATTGCACATTGTGCATTGGAAATAAAGGGGTTCTAGTTTTACATTATTTTTGTATTTGGTGTAAGTAAATAGCTTAGATTACAACTATTCGATTCGATTGCTGCGGCTGACGGATCGTACATTTTCCTACTCTGAAAGTGTTTCCGAAGTTTGGCTTCGATAGTCGTGATCTGACGATTCTACTTTCGTGGACCCTACTCCGAAAGAATCCGGAACACTTTCGGTGTAGGAAAACGTAGAAACCGTCAACCGAAGTATTTTGTTTCGTATTTCGGACTGATCCCGATAGCTAACAAAGTCTAAATAAAATTGGACTAAACCTTTGTATGATTACTGTTAGTTTTCAAACTACACACTTATAAGATTACATACGACACTTAAATGAGAAATGCAGGAGAGGTTATAATAAAAAAAAAAATTGTTGCAGACAAATAACGTAAACAGCAGCGCAGTGATAGTGCATCCCAATCAGTTACTGCCGGTTCTTCCGCCGCCTACTTCGCACACTGCGATTATCGGTGAGTAATCAGAGGATCAATGGACAATACTATTTTAAAAAAACTGTCTTTTGATTAAATGCTTGCGGGGTCTAAGACAATTTAGCTTTTCTCCTAGATACGTCGGTGTCATCATTGGACACCATCGTCGATTCTGGCTCACAGGAGTAATAACAGTGGGAGTGTGGCAGACCTAGCGGCTCCATTAAAAATAATTGAAAAAATATTATTTTGATATTGTTGATATTTGGTGTATTGAAATATAATTTTGGCTCTTGGTTTATACAGAGCTGTCAGGATATAAATCAAATATCAAAATAACTTCACGAGTTTATAAAAAACTGTACTTCAAAAGCTCATTACTCGTTGGGTTGGTCTAAAATAACCATTATTTTCGTTGTTGCTGGCCAAAATCCTTCAACATTTACGATAATTTTGGCACAGTGTCGGGAAACGCGTTTCCGTGGCAATCGCTGGTGCCACTGCTGAGCGGGTCGCCGCCGCCGGCCAGCGCCGCGCCCGCGCCGGCCGCGCCCGCGTCCCCGCGCACGCCGCGCACCCCGCGCACGCCGCACACGCCGCACACGCCGCACACGCCGCACACGCCCGCGCCGCACATCAAGACTGAGGACCAGATCAAGACTGAAACTACCGGTAACTATTACACTTATTCATACTTATTTTAGGATAATTGTTTTCGTGGATTTTTTGTCGTCGGTTTTCCTGTAAAAATAAAACAAATTCGTAACTATGTCTTTCTGTTACATTTTCTGTACAAAAAAAATGAGATCAGTATCCTTAGCACACAGAGAAAGCTACGTAGTAACTTTCTCCTTTTCCTGAAAAAAAAAAAAAAACATTTTCAACAATTTTGTGATCAATATTAATTATATCTCATAGTTAAAATTCTGTATGATTTTCATGCGTACCAAAAAAGCTTCTAAAAAAGTTTAAAATGCAAACATAAAATGTATAATTATTTTAAATCAACATTGTATGCTGTTTTGAACTGTCACTAATATGCCCATAGTTCAATATTTGAGTTAGTACTATAAATTATACACTCCCACCAGAGCCCGTGACTCCGATGTGCATGGATGAAGACGACGAGGTGTTCGAGTGCGAGGACACTGGCGGCGGCGGCGACGAGCCCGCCAAGCGGCACTCCCACAACACCTCGGCGCTCAACTCGCCCGCCACCACCGACAAGGTACCGCGCTGCACCATCCACTACACCTGGGGGTCTAATTGCGACACATACGAGCATTGCCAATGCAATTTTATTCATCTTGATGATTTTTTAGCAGAATCCTTAGAAATTCCGGTAATAATTATAAGTCTGACCGCAACCGCTGTACCGCGCCTTAGGTACGCGAGCGGCGAGACGGGGGGAGCGAAGTTGGTCATTCTGGCGTCATCGCTCACGGCAGCACTACCACATCCCACTCATCACCTCCCCGCGCATACCTAAGGCGCGGTACAGCGGTTGCGGTCAGACTATAATTATAATATTTAATTATAATACTTTTATTTCTACGCCTAGACGTGTAATTTTTTTTTTTAAATTTAGAAAATTGCTAAGGATTCTGCTAGGAAATCTGAAAAATTAACTGCATTGGCAAAGTTGCTATAAGACCCCAGATATTAGACTCCAGAGGGTCTAATAGCACCACATAGCAATTCTACAAACGCAATTAATGTTTGTAATATGAACAAATAGGTATGTGCAGCCACGTCAAGATTGTTTTTTTATGTCCTATTTCGGGTCATAATTCTTTAAAGCTGCTGTTCCTATCAATTTTAGACCTGCATTGTATTCTTCAAGGTCATATTTTATCTTGTCTTTATCTTCCAACCACAGAAGGAGCGCCGCATCCGCCGTCCCATGAACGCGTTCATGATATTCTCGAAGCGTCACCGGCAGATCGTGCACCAGATGCACCCGAACCAAGACAACCGCACCGTCAGCAAGATACTCGGCGAGTGGTGGTACTCTCTCAAGCCCGAGGAGAAGCAGAAGTACAACGAACTGGCTAGCGAGGTGAGTGGGACGTCACCATACAAACACTTTTGAAAAAAAAAAACGTTAATATTATTTGACAAAAGTGTTTGACCTGCACTAGGCCAGTGTGGTGGGTTATGGCCTGAATTCCCCTCGCATTGAGCGATGCCCGTGCCTAGGAGTGGGACGTTAAAAGGGCAAATTATTGTTATAAAATTTCCTTTCATTTTATTTAATTTCTAGCCTATACTGTCCCACTGCAGGGCAAAGGCCTCCCCTCCCTTTTTCCTTTAGTATATTACTTTCCTGAATTTGATAATTAAAAGCGACACTATCGATCGACTGTTGCCATAATACATGCTATGTTTTGTATTCAAAATTAATCATGCACTTTTGGTTTTCGTCAAAATTTACCCCGAGACTCCTCTGAGCACACTATGCTATTCCCATATAAAGTTTCGAATTTATCTATCCACATAGCTCTGAAAAATTCATCCGGTATATTGGATTATTGGTATCAGAGTAATCTGTCCATTATAATGACCATGTATCAATATAAAATGTATATTTTTAAGGTAAAAGAAGCTCATTTCAAAGCTCATCCGGAATGGAAATGGTGCAATAAGGACCGCAGGAAGTCGTCTAGCAGCAAAGACCCGACCGGCTCTATGCCGCAGGTAATTTATTTGTTGAAATTAGTATTTAATTAATATAACTCTACCACAATGTATGTCATACAGAATATTGACCTTAGCATCAAGTGTATGACGTATCATCTTAAACAGCGATTCTGGTCAATAGACTCCAGCCAACAGCCAATGTTGCCAATGTTTCCAATGTTTCCATTTTGTAATTGCCAACTTTGGTCACCAAATTTGGCTGGAACATTGGCAACATTGGTCATGCACGCGGCAATCATTGACCAATGTCCGATATTGACACCAGAGTAAATTAAGAAATCAATAGATAATAGCAGTTGTTGTCACAGAGTCCACGTACGCCTTCGGATGTGGCGACGAGCGGCGCGCTCACCAGCAGCTCGGAGCTGCCGCTGCCAGTGGCCGCCTACAACCACATCGGCTCGCCGCCGCTCAGCGACGACGAACAGATGGTAAACACTTATATATTGTTCAGTCAAGTACTGGATACTAGGAAATCAAATACATCTTTCGATTCTATGTATAACGAACGGACTTTAAAAAAAGGAGGATGCTCTCAATTCGTCGGATTTTTTTAAATCATTTTTCCCCGATTATTCGAAGATTTCGAAGACGCCTGGACTGATTTGAGAAATTCCTTTTTGTTTAAAAGGGTATATTTCCCAGGTGGTCCCATTGGCACCAAGTCAGGATCTGGTGATGGGATCCCAGTAAAATCGAGGGCAACCATCAAATAGGGAAACAATGTGTTTTATACATATATTTTCTAAAACTATTCAAGTATTTGCGTCTGGCACTCATCATCTCGTGTTGCTTAGCTGATGATGGAAAATATAATTGCTTATTATTTCCGGCTTTTTAGTGCTCCAGGTTTTTTTGGAGTCTGTTTTTATTTTATTATAAAAATATTCAAAACTATTTTCCCATGTTTAGTCAACACAGACAGAAGAACCTCCCCCGTCGAACCAAGGGCTAGAGATCGATCTCAAGTGCGGGGAGAAGGTGACCGATTCAGACTCCGAAGGACTCGACACCAGAGACTACTTGCCCTCACATCACGACCACACCAGGAGACCTAAGCCGATTAAAGCTAGGTAAGTTACATATTTGATACCTGTCTATTACTTATCACTTGCGGACACTCATGGGCATTCGGGTTTATTCCCACACTGACTAGTCTTTAGCAAAACAAGAGTTTAGTTTCGTGATCTACTTGCTGCCTAAAATTGGAGATAGCTTAGAACTAAAAGATTATTCCAGTGAAACTGAGGCGGAAACTCATGAATATGTGGTTTATTCCTCGTAGAATAATTTCTTTAACAAGACAAGGTTCGCACGCAGAACTAGAACAGACAGAACTAGAATCTAAATCTAACTCTATCTATATCTAAAATTGGCGATAGCCCAGGAAAAATAGTTTAAATAAGCTGGCAATTTTTTTTTAGAACAGAATTGCAGACCTTTGAGATTGCGGAGTCTAGTGCTCTCTAGTCTAGTCCTCTATAGCCTGACATAGATAAGTGAATGGCCACTCCGAAGTTTTTTTTAAAGGCCATCGCAATACACGATTTAGTACAAAACGGTTACTGCGCGTATTCAACTTGACTGTTGTTCCCTTGAGCCAACTTGAGGTTGGTGAGCATTATAATTTTCCTTCCTTCCTTCCTTGACAGGGCTGGCTCTTCGGACAACCTCCTGGGCGGCATCACTGCGTCCAGTCCGGGAGGCTCCAAGGTGTTCCAGCCGACCGGCGGAGCCTTCAAGTCCACTCATGCGGATTCAGGTATTTGAAGATTCTGTTTTGATGTGTATTTTACATGCTTTTGTGAATGTTAGATGTTAGATGTTGTTGAACTTGTGTACAACATTTCGTCACTTTCATCGGTTGCAACCGTGTAATCGAAATGGCACTGCGCTCGCTATGCTAAATAGCTGGGTTTTGTTTTGTGCAGCTGAAGATTAACGATCGAGATTCACGTCGTTCACTCTTTTATTTTTTGATAGCCTGTTGATTGCCCCACTGCTGGGTAAAAGCCTCCCTTTCTCTTCTCCATAACTGTCTAGCCATTTATGGTCGCGTTTTGCCTGGAAAATGTCACTGCACAAAGATACCGTGATACAGTATTTTTACTAATACGGCGGGTAGAAATTCATTGGTTCTAATTTGGATGTAAACTACCCACAATAGAAATAGATTGAATGTTGTTTATTGAACCATGTACTTACTGTTTAGATACGAAATAAATAATTATTTGATTCATATGTGCCCTTTTATCTGGTAGGTGAGAATCACCGGCAATGGACGGCGTTCACGCACGTGAACAAGTCGGCGCAGGGCGGGCAGCCGCAGCCGCAGCAGCAGCAGCAGCAGGTGCCGAGCTCGCCAGCGGGCGGCACGCAGAGCCTGGCGCACAGCGTGCAGGGCATCTCGCTCGGCGCGCCCAACCGCGCCACGCAGGCCGCGCTCGACAGCGCTATAGGTCAGTACACAAGGGGAATTTTTCAAGTTTGCATGGATGGTCAAACCCGATACTATAGGGAATAGCGAAAATTGCTCAAAAGAGTTTCGGAGCCAATTTTGATAGAAACAAAAACAGCATTTTTGAAAAATAAAATTTCCCTAGCTGGGAATCGGTATTATTGGAACTAGTGTTGAAATTACTTACAGGAGCCTCCAAACCCTAAAATTGTGAATTATGTCTTTCCACTTGCATCGAATTTCAAACGAATTTCGTTATCAAGAAATAAAAATATCCATCAACAATTAAAATTACGCGTGACGCGACCTTGTAACGTTCTATCCCTTTAAACTCAATTATATTTATAATTTAGATAAGTTCAAATCGATCGCCCCTGCTTTTTAGATTGATGGATAGTGTTGTTTGTACTGATTAGTAATTTGTTCGCAGCGTCCATAATGAACTCGCCGACATCGACGTGCGGCGTGCAAGTGATATCGAGCGGCATCTCGCTGCCGGCCACCCAGCAGCCGCCGCAGGCTGCGGCCGCGCTCAGCAACGCCGTACTGAAAAGCTTTACTCTCGTCAAGAGGACTATTGGGGATAGTTCACCATGTGAGTAAAGAGTAAACAACCCGAAATCGATGTGCGGCTTTTTGGGTTGCAGGTCGATACCCGGCTTAACCTATGACTCCATGTCATTGCTTAAACTGAATAGAAAATCACTTATCAGGGAGGTCTTATTGGAAGGAGGAGGTAAAATGAAAAAACGGCTACTGTGTGTGTGAAGTGACCAAAATATAATTGGCAAAATGTGAGTTCACTGCAATGGACACCCTTGATTACTCTTTAATGACAGCGTGTCGGCAGCTGTATGCAAATTTCAATTTAGACGACAGTTCTCGTGACGTCTATTTACGACCATCTTTAAGAAGCGGCGTATAGATACCGCGTATCATGACGCAGTCTTCACTGTCGGCAATACGAATGGACCATCCTTTAGTTCTGCATAGTTTGACGGGCCCGTTAGCGTGGTTGGCGCGGAGGCGCCTTTCACGCTGCAGGTCGTAGGTTCGATTCCTACCCGGGACTGCATTTGTGTGCATGAACATGTCTGTATGTCCGGAGTCTGGGTGTATATGTATATTAAGTATGTATTTACAAATAAAAAAGTAGTATATGTAGTAATATCAGTTATCTGGTTTCCATAGTACAAGCTCTGCTTAGTTTGGGATCAGGTAACCGTGTGTACAAAAATGTCCCAGGATATTATTATTATTATTAGTCACAAGAGAATGTAGAGTAACTCCTCGTTAAGTTATGCAGATGTCTTATTTTCCTGTGTTCCGTCAGATCCTCTGACGCTGTCGGTGGACGCGTCGGGCAACTTGCTGCTGAAGCCGAGCCAGGCCAGCGACAACCCCGCCGCCGAGCAGCCGATGCACTGCGTGCATTTGCAGAGGCTCTACGTGCCCACGTTTAGCGCGGGTAAAATACCATAACACGGAAACAAAACTCCATTAAACATAAACGAATCTTTCTATAAGGTTCGATCAATAAAAACACACACGGCAGCTGCCTCTTTTTTCTTTTTTAAAGCTTCATCTCTGTTTCGCGGCTGTTCAGAATATTGGGGACCCATACGAACGTATCCCCTATTTTACCCCGAATGAGTTGGATTTTCAGGTGTTTTATATATTGCTCACCAACATCGTAAAAGCAACTTCTTGACCTTTCGTGTTTTTAACTTCAGTAGTTTAAGTTTTGCGTCGATGAGTCAGTCAGCCAATCAGGATTTCTTTCTATAATATTGGACTCGTATCCTTTTATTACAGACACGGACGCCAACAAGAACCACAACCAAAGCGTACAAACCGGCCCATCTGTGATAGTATCTCAAAGCAACAACCCGGTGCCTAAACCTAACCCGTAAGTAATAACTATAAATGACTTCCTATTTATTGTTCTTACCTAATGTCACTTTGTACTGGTAATTTTTTACATAGAAAGTAATGATCTATAATCCAGGGTGAATATCCAAATACGAAACGAAATGCTTCGGCTGACGGATCGTACATTTTACTACGTTTTGCTGACGGATCTGAAAGTGTTTCGGATCTGAAATTTCGGATTCGATAGCATTTATTTGACGTTTCTTTCGTGGACCCTAATCCGAAACACTTTCGGACTCGAGAAATGAACTATCCGTCAGCCAAAGTATTTTGTTTCGTATTTCGGAGTAGGCGCGAGGTCTTTTGTTACCTCCATGTCACTGGCACGTTGGAGACAATTCTGACAGTCTGTCTCTCGGATACATAGTATTTGCAGTGATACTGCCAGAATTGAAGTGTCGACAGATCACGTGAGCCCAATAATCTAGCAACACCTGTTAAGCCGGAATATGTTGTGTGTTGCAGGCAGTGGGAGAACCCCGCGGCGGAGGCGGCGTGTCCGTTCCCGCTGGCGCCCACGCCCGCGCAGCTGGGCCGCGCGCCGCTGCAGAAGCGACTCAGCAGAGGTCACTATGCTGCTATTACACTCAACTACTTACTTCCATTTTAATACTGACAAATTTATCGTAGTAAGCGTATATTCCTTTCTCAAAAAAGGCACAAACTTTACGCCAGTCAGACAGTTTGTGATGTAACATTCCACTGGAGTGTGGGACTTTTATCTGTCTCACACTTTGTTTAGACAGTGTAATTAGTAGCTTGCTCAATAGTGTTACATTGTCAGATAGTAATTTTACAACTTTATTTCGGACACTCAATTTGTCAACAAAGTGGGTTGTGTATAAATTTAATACGATCTTTTCAACAACTGTTAAACTTGTATTGAACGCGCGTCTAGTCAAATTTCCCTTGAAATTGTAATAACATCGCTCGTGTATAACATACCCCATATGACTGATCAGGTACTTCAACGGGGTCGACGGGCAGCAACGACCCGGCAACTTCCACGGCTAACTTCAGCTCCAACTCCAACATCCCCACGAGCCGCGCCGACAACCCCAGCACCCCGCACACGCCGCACAACCCCGCGACCCCGCACACGCCGCACCACCCCGCGCCGCCGCAGACCCCTCAGACCCCGCACGGTCAGCACGGCGCCAGTAGCCCGCCGCCGCAGTCGCCGAAGCCCGCGCCATACCCGGATCTGCCCAGTCCCTCGCAGAAGAAGAGTCTGTTCAAGAAGGGCAACGAGGACGGACGAGACAAGTGAGTTTTTCTCTTGCAGAATGACGTACACCTAACCAATGGTGAGATTGGACAAGCAAACATCACCACCGAAATTAGCACCCGATTACCTCAGAGTAAAAAAAAAAAACATATACAAATTTATAATCATTTATTTATTTATGTTCGATTTACCTACAATGCACTCTGATTCCGAAAATTGCTTTGCTTTCTATAAAGGTGTAAGTTATAATTTAACATAGACCAAGAATTTGTATAGACTGACGAATTAAGAATATGCTGGTGCAATAATAAGAGTATTTTTTATAAATAGAATAATGCTGTTTTGGTTTTCATCAAAATCGGCCCGGCTCCTTTGAGAATGTGTCGCTATTCCGCATAGTTTGACCGAACTCATCGTATTGGTGTTGGTGTGCAGGGTGCTGGAGACGGTGAACTTCGAGCAGAAGTTCAGCACGCTGCCGCAGTTCAAGCCGGAGGCCTGCAGCCCGGCCGGCATGGCCGTGCCGCGCAGCCCGCAGCTCTACCTGCGCAAGAAGCACAACAAGATCACCATGGGTACGGGCGTTTTTGGTTTCGCATTTAGATAGTGTCAAGTAAAATAGATCCAGATAGTATCAGGTTCGGTTCCACCAGAGGCGAATTTCGGTAACGGTCTTTGTGTAATTTCCCTGTAGCCCGATTCACGTAACCAAAACCGTAACGATATCTCAGCGATATAGTCGTTGTAACCGTAACGATTATATCGCCGAGATATCGTTACGGTTTTGGTTACGTGAATCGGGCCACTGGTCTGGGTGTCGCTGGGATCGCCTCTGTCCATTGTATGGTAGCTGTACAAGCGTTGCTTAGTTTGGGACCATATAGTTGGTTTATTGGTCTGACGTTATTTATTATACGTATGTTTATTTATTGTTTTTATAAAAAAAAAGTATGGTGAGGTTAAAATGAAAAGTAATGCATTCTCATTTGTGTCTCGCCTCATGTGTGACAAGGTGAATATGAACGTTGTTTGACTGTCCGCAGACGAGGATAGTACGACGATGGCGGCGCAGCTGGAGGCGGAGGTGGGCGGGGGCGTGGGTGTGGTGAACGGCGGCAGCATGCCCACGCCACACTCGTACGGCACGCCACACACCACCACCAAGCTCGTCGGGAACACATTCTTCGGACCAGACTTCAATCTCGACACTTATCGGGGTGAGTTGGCTTGTTACCTCCAGAATATTGTATCAGGCCAGACTTACTTGGTCAAAACATTTATAGATAAAGTAGCTGCGTTTCGTACGTTGAATGATAGAGCCGGAAGCCCAAAACGGGACCGGTTATATCCACCTTCCGTATATCCCACTCCCCTTCAGATTAGCGATGTGCGTTTGATGTCTTTGGTATTGCTATCAAGGCTACGGTAATTGCTTAACATCCGGCAGGTTGTACGGTTGTTTGCCACTTGAGTTGTATTAAGAAAAGCGCCGCGCCTCCTCGAGGCCACCCCAATCAGTCGAGTTTGCACCTTCTTTCCGTCTGGCGAGCTTTGACTATATTTATAGGATTTATGTAATATTATATATTTTTTTGAAATGTCAAGTAATTTTAGTTTAAATAAGGTCCCATTTGTACTACGGGTTCGGGTCACCGTCTTTCCTAGCGTGCCGTTTCAGTAATGATAGCGGTAGTGAGTAGTGATACGTGCTACATATTGTCGTTTATACGGTGTAGTGTCGTCCGAAGGCATGGAGGAGATGTCGCCGCGCACGCCGTGCTCGGGCTCGGTGGGGCCGGGGGGGGCGGCGGCGGGCGCGCTGGGCTCGGCGGGGGGCGCGGGCGCCGCGCGCGACCCCGGCCACCGCCGCGTGCTGGAGCAGCGCCGCCACCTCGTGCTCAAGCTGTTCCAGGACCACGGCATGTTCCCCACCACGCAGGCCACCACGCACTTCCAGGTACAAACACACAATTATTTATTAATTTAAGTGGAGACTTGTGACTCGTTTTGCAGTGGCTAAACTATTGTCCTACATAACTAATGTAAGTTTTGCATGTAAATCAATTCATTTTTTCGCACGTGATGATTTGCTATGTCGTTCTTAATGTGTACCGGTACCGTCTTGTGTTGCCAGAGAGATATGACTTGGCTTGGGTCTCTTCAAATCAAAAGTAAACATGCCACATCTTCGGCCTTATCGTCACTTTCCATAAGGTGAAATGGGGTGATAAATGTAAAAAATTAAACTGTCATATTGTCTAATTTATGTCTACAGTCGTTTGATGCAGCATACCTAAAACATGTAAAAATATAAGTTTTACATAATAGATTTGTAAATTATTTTAGAACCTAAATATCGGTAAAAGCATGGCCTTACAATGGCCAAGATCCGCCTCGTGAACGCTAGCGACTGATCCTGAAATGTTGCGTTTGCGCAGGCGACCCACATGGACATATTCCCGACAAAGATGGCACTGCAGCTCAAGATACGCGAAGTGCGGCAGAAACTGATGGCGCAGTCCAACCTCACGCCGCACTCTGAAGCCAACACGCCGACCAGTGAGTCACCTTGACTTTCAATAAAAATATGTATTTCTTTAGTCAAACTGTTCTTAATGGCCGGCGCACACTGGGGACGGCAGGGGAGAGCATTTTAATTTTTATCAATCGAATTTAATACTTATCCAATCGAAATAAGGTATATATTTCAACGCTCGGTGATCGACCCTGGAGCATCTCGGAGCAGTTTTCTCGGTGCACCAAAGAGCACTCCGGAGCACCTTATGTCGATTAGGTAAGTATTATATTCGATTGATAAAAATTAAAATGCTCTCTCTTCCCTGCGGTCCTCAGTGTGCGCCGGCCATATGTCGTCTTTCACTTAACCTCGTCTCGGCTTCATATCCATACTACTACAATAATAATGTTCATGTGAACCAAATAACAATTACAGGCACAAGCTCATTACATAGTAGTTTATGGTAGTGGTATTTACAAATACCATGCATACAATTTCATAATATTTACTAATTACTATGAAACATACGATACGTAGGATATTCCATATCTTCGTATGAACATGTTATATCATACATTTGAAGCATAGTAGCAGTTTATTGTCATCGACCAATGAAAAGAGATCATCCGTCCGTAATGTTTTTCTTAAACGACTTCAAAAAGGAGGTTCTCAATTCGACTGTATTTTTTTTGTTCAGTCAACTCGCCGGTAGCGTCAGCGACGCTGCAACCGACCTCTACGGCCAGTTAGCGATGCGGATACACCATCTCCATTGTGGTGCGGGATTGAAACACACGGATTTAGCTCTCGACACTTATCACTAACAAATTAACTGCCGAATACTCAAAGGCTACTCAAATTTGTTTAAGTCCCTCTTAGCAGTTTCAGACGTTGTTATCTGACCTTTTTGGTATGGCGCGCAAAAGCTAGGCAGCTCTCAAATTTGAGTTGCATTCGTATACGGCGGTAAGGTTCACATTTCAACCCCCAAATTTATAGAGATTTTTAGCCAGCTTACAATGATTTTACAAAGCGTTTCTAGGAACAAAAGTGATTTGTAATGCCAGTGTAAGTCCATCATAACGTTCTATAAATTTGGGCGTAATGGCTTACTCAACAAACTTTGAACCTTATGTCCCTGATACAAATGTTTCCGTTTGGGAAGATGAGAACAGGATTTGACGGTTGAGTAAGTAAGGTGAGGTTTATATTTTGTTAAACGAATAAGTTTATTTAAAGTGTATGTTTTCCATAAAATAATATTACTTGGAAATACTATTTGAGTTACAGCTAGCCTGCCATGTTGACTGTCTGTCGATAGCTAAAACATCCGTGCAATTGCGCTCGGTCTATACAATGGAGTTGATACGATTTCGCGAAAGGTTCTATGACTATTGTAATAATGGTTAAACGCATTAAAATACAGTGATTAGATATAATGTATAGCTACTCGTTTATAGTATTTTATTATTATCCAAAAAAATACATTTTTAATTAAGTAATAAAAACGACAAAAATTATAAAAAACTAATTGGTAATTTTAAGTACGTGAGAATTCGTGATGCGAGGATCGATGATTTTAATTTAATTAATCCTTAAGATACTCTAACTAAAATTGTTTTTATTTGAACATTGATTTTAGTAGATTTTACCGTGTCTCAATAATATTTAGCGTGTGAACTGCGTCAAACGTTGTTTTATGCCATCATATAATGACATTTGTTTAATTTCAATCAGTAACCTTTCATATTTTAATTACTTGCAGTTATAATGTATATACAATATTATGTTGCTCCATATGCACTTTGGCTCCATATTTCAAAGTGATCTGTCTTACAAAACGACTGGGATTTATTCTCTTATAACTTAAAGAGCTTATGTTTGGCTTCGAAAAGAATATCGCAAGAATTTCATCAGAATATTTCCCAGTTGTTAAATTTCAAAAGATTCAATACAAAATTCTGTGAAAAATCGTCATTATGGGCACGATCTCAATACATTTATTTGTATATGTGTATTAAGTACTTTATGAATGGTTGTGCGATTGTTGTTGTTCTACGGATTTAACATACTTACTAGAGTTTACAATGTGCAAGCTTTAACTATACCCAACTCAACAAAATTTTATGAATAGATGTGGGAACAGTTATCATCTGACAGTGAGTGGGTGAAAGTTTAAAATGCCGTAAACTTTCATGATGATAGATAGTTTAGACCTGAAAAAAAGACAAATTTAAGCACAGTAACGTATGTTTGGATCCGTAATTCGGTATATTTACCAAGAGGTATGTTTTATTGTTGTCTTAGCTCAACTAAATGTTGAGCGAATCGTGTGCGAGAACGTTTTATGGTAGCTCAACTAATCTTCATTTTATTCTGATATTCACACTAACTTTTAAATATATTACTCATAAAAAATCTTGTTTTTATAAAACTACGGCAGGTGTATAATGCTATAAAGTGTACAATTTGTGAATATGCATTTATAAATATATATGGCGCCATGTTTTATGAAGTTCGATTGAAAGTTCTCTTATCGGGGTGAACATTATGTGCGTAAGTGTAGTTCAAACGAGGCCTAAGAGGATTGAGTGCGAGTTTTGGAAGCTTTCGATAACCATATTCGATTTCGAAACGACATTTACTGGTAGCTCTTCTAGCGTAAACGTGGCTCTGCTGATAAATGTATGGACTCTATATCGAATGTGGTTTTCGTATGCTTATCAAAATCGTACGAGATTGGTGAGGTGGTGTTTAACTTCATGACTCACGACACTAGTGAGGGTAATGTTATTTTAAGCTACGATGACTCGACGTGGTACGAGTATGCAATTTTGGTGCGAACACTTTCATTATTGTATAAGTCTCTAATTATGTTGTATTGTTTTCTATTTATGTTGTGATGTTGGTCTTCCAAGTGTTTGAAATTTATTTCATTTTATTAGATAAATAATCTACTTATTTAATTTTTTAAATGATTACGTGCGCTGTACCGTTATCGTATGTTGCCATTTGCCATGCATGCGTGAATCGAGTGATACGACACAAATTGTAGAAATTCTAATACATATTTCTAGTTTATTTGTGAAACAAATATCTTGTAGCATTTTTCTATCTGTGTGCGATCGACGTAGCGATCCGTTTTTAAAACATAAATACAATGGTTTACAAAATAGCTCAAATCATTAACGACACTAGATAAATCAATATTTATACATTACAATAATCTCATTGTAAATATTAGTCGTATTGTAAACTAGCGGTAAGTATCCCCGGCTCTCAAAGTAATTAAGTTTTTTATTTAGATAATACTAATTATAGATAAAAAGATGAATATATAATTTATACACGTGAAATTTCGGCCAATACAAATATAATGTATATCAAAATTGTATTTTTTAAAATGATCTCTTCGGCGTTAATATTATATAGATAATTGCTTTAGGAGTCCGGAAGTGAAATGAATTTATTAAAAATATAAAACGTAAGAGATATTTTCGCACTGTTATAATATCGTATCCCGATAGTCGCGTAGACAGGGGAAGTACCAAAGCTCTATATTTTACCAAAATATATATCTTTCCCAGGCATTAGCTCGATCTATCGAATATGCCATTTTTAAGCTGCCAATATAGTACAAAGTATTGCGCTTTGGTACTTTCCCATGTGTAGTCAATTCATCATAATCGTCATTGTTGTCATACATTTTAACTCGTAAATAAATAGAACTGTTGTTACCAGTTAGTCGTAATACACACTTTATTATAATTTGGTTCATAATTTGAATTAATTATTCGCGTGAGGCGTAACTAGAGTGGTAACACGCGAACGCGTTTACGATTTTATATTGCGTAGAGCAGGGTAAATAATTCAAAGTAAGGACAAGCGATGGGCCACTTATACTCGATACTTTGAGAATAGCACCTTTATAGTACGATTGGATTTCAATATCGCCACATCACTAATAATTAAATAGTATTTATTAACATTTTTAGTATAAATTGTATCACGATGTACTCTGAGATGATAATTGATTATAGTCTTGTTGATATCGAGCAATAATTTGCAAACGACTTTGAATTCGATCGGTTTTAACGAAAATATTATTATAGACTCACACACATTTTATTTTTCTCTCGCACCGCAACGTGTGTGTTTTCAGAAAATTTCATAAAATAGCCCCAATATCAGAATTATTTTATACTTACAGTCAAGTTGAGATTTATAATACGCTACGCATGTAATAGCAGATATTGCATTTAGGTTCATAAATAATTATTTTTATGGGATTTATATGAAAACATACATGTTAAATTATTTACACATTTTGTTGCAATATTTAATAAATAATAATAGTTGTTTCATGGTTTATGATTGCGATGATGGTTTGTACTAAATGTTTCAATTTGTTTTGAACTGTCCATATTTTAGTTTGCCTCCTGTTGACATAGTTCTAGTTTTGACGATATGTTGAGATTCGAGTGAATGTCTTTTAGTGTGTTATCGTAATAACAAATATGAAAAATCTTAAAGGAAATGATAAGCTGCATATACAAATCTAGTGCCTTATTGACTTTCAAATCTTAGTGCCCCCATTATGCAGCCGTATATACTGTTAGCTGATTACTTGCCGCACCCTAGGCTTTGTCAGTCAATAAACAAAAGATAATAGGCAGTTTTCTTTATTAGACTGAATTAACTATGTTGTATAACAAGTTAAATGTTATATTTTAAGAAATATTAGCAATTATTTGGAAAGGACATTTTTTAAATGAAGCATTTCATATTCGTTATTTATTCTTCTACATAAGGCATTAGCGTAATTGTTTAGTCAAAATGGTAAATTGTAAATATCTTGTTTAGATGATTTATTTAGATTTTAAGTGTTCAATTTAATGTATATTAGATTGGATTAGACAAAACTGTAAGAAAATATATCTGGAACAGTAACCACTTTTGCATAAGCAAGTTTTTTTTGAAGTTTATGAATCCAACTAATGGACCAATAAGTGGCACTTTATCTTAGACATTGTAATCAACAAACTAACTGTGAGCAGGTAGAAACCAACCCATAATGTTGTGGACAGTTTGTTCAAGCATATTGGATCATTGTATGAACTTATGTTAAAACATAAAAACCTCGAAAACATTTCTGGTATTTTATTTCACAACATCAATCAAATCTGCTCCCTACATTTAATTTTTAACAACGCCAACTAGATTAAATCTGTTTAGTAGTTAGGTCATAGGAAATGGCCTATCATGGCTGAAACAAAGATGTATTAAACCCTTAGATGGGACATACCGCGCCTATTTTGGCAACATGAATGCCAGGTAACTGTTTAGTAGTTAGGTGATAGGAAATGGCCTATCATGGCTGAAACAAAGATGTATTAAACCCTTAGATGGGACATACCGCGCCTATTTTGGCAACATGAATGCAAGGTAACTAGCCGCGCGTGCGCCTATTATTATGTAGCTAAATACGCTACTATGTATATTCATCTCATTCTAACAGGTCTGGTGTATATGGCCTTTATTCATTGATATGTGGGTATCGTTTAAATGTGCTATTTTTAGGACACTAATGTTTGTGTATGGCAGGTCTATAATATAAAAAGTCATTGGGCTCAAGTAATTTTCTGAATAGGGCTAAATAAAAATAACTTATAAACAGACAATAATTTACTAAGACAATAATATGGTAACATTCAATAATCTACAATAATTCTTATTCCTTGATATCCTCACTTGAAGTGTTCTTGCTAACAGCTTTTATAAGTAAGTGTGGCTTTTCTTCTTCCAACAAGGACAGGGCTGCTTGGAGGCCAATATCATCCCCTGGATCAGTAATAACCAAGTATTTTAGAGCCTCCATCCTAGACAATGCAGTCATACACCCAACGCACAATTTACAACCACTTATATCTAAAAACTCAAGGGATTTCCCATTCTGGCCGGCTATTCTGTCCAAACACCAAACATCTACATGTTTATTGTCCCTCAATGAGAGCCATTTTAAGAAGTTAAGGTTCATAAGACTCTGTAGTCCTTCATATCGTACGCCGTTGTGATGGAAGTTTTTACAGTCCACAGCTTCAACTATGTAACCATCAACAAAGTGGTCAGGAAGATCTAGGGTAGTTAAATCACCAGTTATCCATTTTTTCGATCCCTTTAACCTGTAAAAAAGTTTTTTATTTGGATTAGAGCTGTTTTCTTCATAAAGAATTAAGTATTTATACACAGATAGGCTCTTCATTTGATAAAGGTATTTAGATTTACCTGACTGCAGCTTGACGGTAAGTGAAGAAGTGTACTGCAGCTAGGTTTGCACCAAGAGAAGTTACTCGTTTAGGTAGAAACTTCTGGTTCTCTATTTCCTGTAGCTCTTTCATATTTGACCACCAATCTTTTATTTTTTGCACAGTTAAATCAGGTATTTGTGACATAACATTCAATATATCAGGGTTCGGATTTTTCTCAATAAAAACTGATAGTTTGCTCTTGAATTCGCCGTCACGTTGTATCCATGGCTTTCTCCATTCAGGGTAGGGTCGTCCATATACTGTGCGTGGCTTGGGGCCTTCTTCTTCACGCTGGTAAATAGATTTATCACAGTAGGTTCGGGAGATCGCGTACACTGATTGATACAATTTTCTAGGTTTTAACGAGAGCGCCATTACAAGTAGCTTACTTAAATTTGCATATAATTTATTCAAAACTGTTGAAACATTTATGTATTTAGTGAAATTGCTAACGATAAAAGAAATAGATTAGTGAACGAGCGATTCTGTTTACTTTCTCGTTTTTAGATTTGAGGTTATGTTTTTTTCTAGTTTTGACATTGACGTTTGTTTTTTTTCGTTATGGCTTTAGTTTTCGCATACAGCCAGTGTCGAGTAAAATATATATTTTCAAGGTTATTTGAATATATCAAGCACAGAAAAGCCCTTGGCTATGCCTAAAATACCTCACCAAATCGATAAAGCGGCAGAGACATTACTGACAAATTATCAGACTTCTTGAGAACCTGAAAATCATGTTTCACCACTATTACTCCAATTGCCCACAATCACGCACATTATGAAAATTTGACACGTTTGGTTGTCGCATCTCGGCCCCGTTCAGAGGCTCTCTGCAACGGATGGTTGCGGGTTTGATTCCTGCCCGAGCCAAATTACAGAAACTGCCTTTTTGTAAATTGTACAAGCGTTGCTTAGTTTGGGACCATACAGTGGATGTGTTCGACTGACGATATTTATATTTTTTGCCACATTATTTTCATCATGTTTAGCTATATAAGTACCTATTTTTAATTCTCGTCTGCGGTTAAATTTAATTATCCCGTCTCCTTGTCGACATAAAAGCTTAGTGTTTTCATCTTATTTTCAATTGCGATAGAAAAGTACCTAAGCGGATCTTTCAAGAACAGCTTTTTGAGGAAACATTAATTAATTTTCTTCATGATAGTGCCCACGATCTATATAAACATTATTTTTTATTCGGAAATCGTCTAGCACAGTTACTACCCAGTCACAAAATCCAAGTAGCTTACTATAAAATAGAAAAATCTCTCATTCTGTAACTAGTTGTAAAATATGATGTCGTAAATCGCTCCGAGCTCCAAGCGATGTCGGCGGAGGCTGATCCTACTGAATAGCTCTCCGATACATTACGAGGTTTTGATTTACCACCGCCGGTATAGGACCCGTTATATTATATATCACCCGCTACATCCGCCGAATCCGCGCAGTTCTCACTTTCCCATAAGGGTTGTTCCACTCCGCTCCAAAAGCTCCTAAACTTAGGTAGGTATAGTTACAGTCAGCGTTTATTAATAGTAGCAGACTGTATGGTTATGAACATACGGCACAGTATTAATTGATATTTGCTACTGCATTTATAAACATGACTGATGAGTTCTTATGGGCTCCAAATCTGTTCTTAGTTAAAGAAGAGCGATATCTTACGTACCTGCCTACTTCTATTCAGGCGTAGTGGCAACTGGTACACTTATATTATGCTCATCTTCGTGCGAAATTATGTCTTAGTACTTTTGTAATTTTTTGTGGTTTACTCTACCGAATATTTTCATGATACTCATGTGGCACACAATTTGCCTGCAAGTTTCCATCAGGGCAACTGGCCCGAGTAAATATAATTTTGGAGTAGGGGGGAACCCCTACTCCAAAGCATTAAAAAGTGAATATTTTTTTTACTTTTAGCTGAACTTTTTACATATTATTATTTTTGGAGTCCGGTGGGAAAATATTTGGAGCGGAGTGGAACAATCCACAAACGAGGCACGGCAGTGAGCGGCCTTCGGACCGCCTCTGCTGTACTCCTGATACAATATTCATAATGTCGCGTCGGATATGCACCTTCCTGGTTCCATATTGTTATTGTCCAGCCGATAAAATTCTTTCAATATTCCCTTTGATAGATAACGTTTTTAAGGCGACGTGATGTTATTGTTGTTTGCGTCGATGAAAGCGGGAAAACATGGGGAAAATCGCTTTGTGTACAACTTAACTGTCGTTACAAAGGAATTCGATGTTATAATAAATAGAGCTTTTTTGGAGCAACGGATATACTTATAGAAGTTGTTTTTATGTACTGAATATAATATCACATCATCATCATTTTTTGTATACTAATCGAAGTTTTTTTTTAATTTATTTTTATTGGATTGCGGTTGCAAGTAAGGTTTCGGCCCACTTGATGTTAAGCAGTTACCGTAGCCTGTAGATAGATGCTTACAATACCAAAGGCATTGCTCGCGCATTGCCGAGGGGAGTGGGATAGAGGGGGGGGAGGGGGAGTTGGGCTTTCGGCTCCCTCATTCATCGTACGAAACGCTGCTTTACGCCAATCTTCTGTGAGAGAGGGTTGTCGGTCGAGCCAGCCCGTATATGAGCTGCAGTCAATTGGCTGCAGAAGTCATTTGGTGTTCTTTTAGATTCCATTCATCATCATCATGTCAGCCGAAAGACGTCCACGGTTGGACATAGGCCTCCCCCAAGGTTTTCCTAACGACCTGTCCTGTGCTGCACTCGAAGGGTGCACGCATCCAGGGTTCCCGGCGACCTTCACCAGGGCCCTAAGTCAGACCCCGACCAATCAGAGGGTCGTTCACTATAGCAGCACAATGGCTAAGCGACTTAGGGCACAGGTCGTCGGTCTACCTTGCGGATTCCATTACTTACTCATATTTATGTATAGGTATATTTGTGGTTATTTATATCATACCAAATGAATAAAAGTTACGTTTCGTCAATAAAATTAATGTTGTATGTGACTAACTAATGTGACCGCATACCCGGCAATATCCGATAACCGTAAAAACGATAAAACCTGTAAAATACAAATAAAATGGCGCAGAACGCGGCTACGTAAAAATAAAGCGTATTTCGAGTTCGTTTAGGTACCGACCAACCCCGCATGTGGTCCTCTCATAGAGGTCTATTATTTGGATAGTAAGTAAACCTTTCAATTCTTACCTACTAATACTAATTTTGAGAAGTAATGACATACTGCAAACTTAAGGACTACTCTGAGTACTTTTCGCTATTCCTCATAGTTTCGAATTTGGCCATGAACGTCCACTTGAAAAATTTATTCTGTATAAATTGCTTTTTATCGATTTAAGTAGGTCATGAAAACTCTCTTCCAAAAACCAACTCTATTGCTAATAACTGTGTCTTCACTTTCACAAAACAATCTACATAGTAGGTACAACTTCCAAGAACCTATCAAAACGGAAACTCGTTTGTGAATAGGTTCCCGAACAACCGTTGTGAACAAATCCGCGCCGGATACGGCGGGGATGGCGCCAGCGCCAGTGCTGGATTTGTAATAAATAGATAGGCCCTATAGGCCGCGGTCTATGGGCGCCAAATTTCGAAGCGCATTTCACTCTTCAATAATTATGTATTATCCTACTCACCACATAGATCCGTAAAATCAATTTTTTTTTGTTAATTTTGTTGTTCTTTTTATTCCAAATGATCTTCGTAAGTTTTGATAGTAGGTAAATGTACCAACTTGTTTGCTCACTTTTTGCTAAAATATTTTGTATGAGTGAAGGCTAGTTATTGTCTTTCTGGCAACTATTTTAGTGTTATTAATAGCTGTACCTAACTCTTCCATAATTAATAAATCAGGCGTAGTGATACATTCTAAGACCTTACGTAACTAGATGCAAGTGAGTTGAAGTCAGTGATTAAGATAGAGGAAGGTGGGAGGGGCGCACAAAGGTGGAATATAAATGAATAAAAGTAAAAGTAGGTATGAATCCGGCACTGGATGGCGCTGGAAACTTTTAATTTTATTGGCGGCCCGATATCGTAAGTCCGGAGATCCGTTTGACTCCGGATTGCCGGTAATCGGAGCCGGATTTACGGTAACGCGGTAATTGAGTCTTTACAAGTTTTTTTAAAACTAATTAGGTGTAGACGATTAAGCTGGGTTACCTACTTTTGGTTGCAATTTGCACTGGAAATAACCTTGGAAGGAAGATTTACATTGTAGGCTTACTCAGTTCAGCGCAATGCCTCGATCGTTTGTGTTGGTCAACCACAAGGAACTAACTATTTGTCATACGAACAAATATTTTACGTAGTCGCTACCGACTATCGACTCTAAGCGTATGGTACGTAAATAGAGCTACACGTAACGAAAAAAACATTTTACAGTGTTTAAAACAGTTTTTCCCAACTTTACAACGTCGGACTTTACGGATTTCTTAATAATAACAAAAAAACTTGTTTGGGTCCCGTATTTTATTTTATTTTGCTCGCGAACTAAGGACAGGCTTACGGACTCCGGTTTGGGAAACCCTGGTTTAAAACCTGTCCATTTTTTCTTCACTCGTAGGACAAATCATAGTTTCAATAGAGCCTGCAGGAATGATTAAGGGTGCGGTCACGCCAAGCCAAACACTGCTGGCGCCTTGCCAGTGCCCTTTATACTATAAAGGCGTGTCTACGAGCTCAGTCACATGCGCTTTCGCAGCCGGAAGTTCGGCACCCGGAGATCCAAAATCTATGGAACTGTGTGTGAAATATCATGTTATGTAACTATATGTAACCATTACAATAAATGGTGCGTCCAGATGCCTCGCATGCCTCGCGCGAGGACTCATGTTATGACATTATGTCTATGCGTTCCGACGTCAAACTGAGTGCTTCGGCGCGGCATGCGCCTGATGTAGACTAAGCATCGCTTGTACTATGAGTACCGTACAATGGACTGGGCGCGATTCCAGTGACACCCAGACCAGGGCAAATTACAAAACGGCCTTTTCCGAATTTTGCCACTGGCGGGAATTGAACTTGCAACCACCCGATACAGTGAGCCGAGCGGCCTACACTTGAACTACTGCGCCAAGTCGTCAAAGTTAGGAAAAGAAAACAGAACTATCAGAAAATAACGGTTAGGTATAACGCGCCTTTTTAACTCAATAAGCTATGTAACATACCTATTTCGGCCATTATTAGGCGGGTATTTACTTTTGTTGGCAGTGCTCCAGCTATCCTCGTATTGGCCACAATTTATGTATTTTTGCTGATAATATCGTTATGATACGTTAACACAGCGTAATACTCGATTACACTAGTTGACTAATGCTGGAACAACTTTCAGATTAATAGCAAACATTTTGATGAACGGAATTTGTATCCACTACTGATTAAATTAATTAAGTAATATTTTCAACTATTTTATTTTTATTTCAAACAAACTACCAACCACATAGAGATGGTGGAAAATATCTAGCCTCATCATCATCACAAACTCAAGAAAATCTCACGAATCCCAAGATAAATAAAAATCACCGCGATTATTTTATTCGTATCTCCAACAAATAAAAGAAGCAACGTAAGCAAGTACGAAATAATACTTGGGGGTTTGGACGAGTATCGGGAATATAATTAAATGGCGTAAAAATATTGAAATACTTACATTTCGTCTAATATTTTCCCCCGTATTTTTATAACATTACAAGTTAATCCGAAAAACTATGAAAATTTCTTACAAACTATTTCTTGAATATTAGTGGCAGCGACTCCTAAATGCAGCTGTTTTCTACGCCATTGGATGTAAAGACCGCAACAAGAAAGTTGTCCCAAATATACAAATGCCCAACTCGGAAACTATGATCTCTTCACTTCATATAACTAAGTATCTACATTATCAACTACCGTATACGTACCTAAATTATTATTTCGTACTTCTGAAACACTCGGTACGGATTGGAGGCAGACGTTTTTCCACTCGAACAATAGCTGCACGGAGATTAAAATATTGCTATTGACCAAGAGCTGTAGATGAGAAGTGGAAATATTTTTCCACTCTGATTTCACAGTCCGTATTCTGATGGCTATTGGCTGGGCTATTTTGCCATGCTGGGTAAGGTATCGGAAACTATTGTGTTATATAGTCTGTCTGTGACTCTTTGGGATTGATTTTCATTGCGTTTTTGTTTGTCAGGTTATTCTTTACATCATTTACACGGCTACACGGCTACCTGCTCCCAAACTAAGCAGAGCTTGTAGGTATGGAAACCAGCTGGCCTACTCCGAAATACGAACCTAACGTTTCGGCTGACGGATTGTCGTGATTTGACATTTCTTCTTTCGTTTTTCTCTACGATTTGACATTGTTTTGATCGTAAATCGAATCCGTACTTCGGACGATCCGTCAGCGACGTATTTCGGAGTAACCCCCCTGATAACTGATACTAATACATATACTACTTTTTTATTTGTAAATACATACCGACGCTTGAAAGGCAAAAGGTCACAAGCGCCACTTTGGTCGAAAATGAGTTAAGTATGAGGTCATACTCAGTTTTTTTTTCTGCGTCGAATGAACCGGGTTTCATTCCGATAGGAGCATTTTGATGTCACTTATGCCTGATGTGATTTTAGCAAAAAGAGGTATCAAAAGGTATCAAGTGACACATAATTTTCTCACATCAGGGAATTGTTGTTTACGCCTACACAAAAAAACAACAAAGCAATGCACTTCGGCGTTTAGTGCATTCTGCTTTTCAATATTTTCATATGCATGGTCTTTAAGTAGTTTTGCCTGAAGGTCTTCATACCACAAACTGCGTTTACTTCTTTTCTACCTGTTAAACCAGAATACCATTTCACCACTTATTGCGTTTTGCCTTTTCGGAATAAAATCAAAAAAGGAGGTTAGGCTGTTTTGCTTTTACTTAAAAACTAATGCAATGTTGCTTGATCCGTTTTTGCCTGGTAACAAAAAAATATATTTTGGCGTTTATCCCTTTTTGCCTCGTTCTTGAAATAAAATTGATGTCGCTTGTGCTGTTTCTACCGAATACGAGAAATGAGAATTTAGTCAAAAAATCCAAGTTGAATGTCGTTTATCCTATTTTAAATAACTGCGTGCAATGATAGTGATTATCGCGTTGATGTCTAATATTAGTCTAAATGTCAGTGCCATTTTTGTGAATGACAAATGAATTGAAATTAATGAAAAGTTTATGAAGTTAATGAATAGAGATTTTTCATCATCATCATCTCAGCCGAAAGACGTCAACAGCTGGACATAGGCCTTCGCTAAGTTTCGCCACACCTGTCTTGCGCTGCCCGCATCCAGCGTATTACTGCCACCTTCACCAGATCGTCGGTCCACGTTGCGGGACCCACCCTACGCTTTCCGGTGCGCGGCTGCTACTCGAGAACTTTTCGGCCCCATTGGCCATCCGTTCTACGAGTAATGTGCCCTGCCCACTGCCGCTTAAGTTTGGCAATCCTGCGGGCTATGTCGGCTACCTTGATCCTTCTGCTTCTGCGTATCTCCTCATTCCTGAGTTGATCTCGCAAGGAAACTCCGAGCATAGCCCTCTCTATTTGAGGCATTATCATTAGCTTTAGCATTATCTCATTGTGAGCGGCCATGTCTCAGATCCATAGGTCATCACTAGCAACACACACTGGTCGAAGACTTTCGTCTTGAGACACTGCGGTATTTCGGACGGGAAGATATTGCATAGCTTCCCGAACGCTGCCCAACCGAGTCGGATTCGTAGATTGACCTTTTTCTCGAAGTTGGACCTACCTAACTGGATAGTTTGTCCCAGACAACTTTAAGCGTAGTCTCCGATCTTCACGGGAGTGGGTAAAACACGGCAAATCGATATTTGACGAAGATCAATTCGTCTTGTCCATGTTCATTTTAAGACCAACTCGTTCGGAGGCTCTACTGAGGCCATCGAGCATGGTATTGAGGTCTTCCATAGTCTCAGCCATGACCACTATATGTTGTCGGCAAACCGAAGGTGAGTACTCGCCGTTTATGTTGATGCCCAGCCCGTCCAAGTCCATAACCTTGAAAACGTTTTTCAGTGCAGCGGTGAACAGTTTCGGAGAGATAACGTCTCCCTGTATCACACATCGCTGCAACCGGATAAGTTTCGAGTTCTGGTCCTGTAATCGGATTCACATAGCGGCACTATCATACAAACATTTCAAAACTTCGATGTACCGGTAATCGACTTGGCATCGCTGGAGAGACTGCAATACAGCTCATCTCGACCGAATCGAAGGCTTTCTCGTTGTCCCCAAACACTAAGCAAAGGGGCAGGTTATACTCCTCGGTCTTCTATAATATCCTGTTACAGCGTATGTAAGTATGTGGTCTACGGTACTAAAGCCTTTTTGGAAATCGGCTTGTTCGGGAGGCTGGAGGTCGTCGAACTTGCGTGCGAGACGGTTCGTTATGACCCTCGAAAACAGCTTGTGGACATGGTTCAGAAGTGAGATGGGTCTATAATTCTTTAGCAGAGCGTTATCGCCCTTTTGAAAGAACCACCACACCTTCGCTCCATGCCCGCGACGTTTTTCCCTCGAGTATGACGGAACCGAACAGCTTCTGAAGGGCCTTTAGCACCGGTTTTACACCCGCTTTCAGGAGCTCAGCTGTTATTCCATCATCACCCGGTGCCTTGTCGTTTTTAAGCAGTTTAAGAGCCATACTAATCTCACGCGCACAAGCTCACAAGCTGACGTTCGAATGTCTTTGGTATAGTGTCGGGTTGGTCTAGCTCTTGGGTCGTTCGTCAGGTTTGTAACGGGTGCCCGTATTGACGTGTATCACTGTTTATAGAACTGTGTATGTGTGTGTGTGTTCTTTGACCTCCATCAAAAGCTGTCGTTTGGATGAAACAATTCTGCCGTCATCGATCTTCAGTTTCATTAGCTTACTTTGCCCAATAGACAGATTTCTAGCGTACACTTTGGAGCTTTTGTTCCGCTCGATAGCCTCTTTAATACCTTTGGTATTAAATTGGCGGAAGTCACGTGTCAAGGTTTTCGAGATCTGTCTATTGAGCTGCCGGTATTTAGACGCGTCATCTGAAGACTGCAGTATCATTTCACTCCTCTCCTTCCTCAGAGATGTTGTACCACGGGCCTTGCATCCACGAACCCGTCGTGATAATAATCGTCCACGCTACTCCCTAGGACATCGTATCGGTTTTGAAATTCCAGCTGAAAGCTCTCGGGGTTTTGGATCTGGGTTGGTGCTGGCCGGTGCGTAGACTTCATCAGTCAAGATCTTTCAAGTTTTATATTGAGATTCAATGTGCATCTTACCAGTCGGTGATCACTACCGGTTTTGACCGCGTTGATCACAGATACATCATTGAATACTTGCTTCTTCGTCGACATGATGGAGTCTATCTCGCTTTATGTTGCACCGTCGGGGCTCATCCAGATCCACCTCCAGTGCTCACACTTCCTGAAGAAGGAGTTCATCATAAAGAGCCCCTCCTTCTCCATGAAGCCCGCCAGCTGGTGGCCCCGGTGGTTACGCCGTCCAATTCCAAATTGCCCTACTCGCAGCTCATCACCGTCTCATTTTTCCAGTTTCGCGTTGAAGTCACCCATGACAATGGTAAAGTAAGTTTTGGAACTATGCATAGCTCTAGAGATATCCTCATACATAGTTTCCACTTCGTTTGACGTCGTTGACACACTCTACGACGACGATAAACCCGACACCCCCTAGGACTACTGGTCGCCCTCTCGGAAATAGAGCAGGTTACCAGATTTCAGAATTATCGAGTCCTCCCCCCTCTTCGGACTTCAGATAATCCGATGACGTCCCACCGTACCCTACTCAATTTTTCTTGGAGCTCAGTGATCTTCTCGTCGGTCCACAGTGTGCGCATGTTAAATGTTGCCAGGTCCAATCGTCGGTTTATGTGGTAGCCGTCCTGCCGGAAATTCTTAACACCTCCTCTCCCGCCGTTACCATAGCCGCTACCATGGCCAGGACTAGCTAGCGAGGCTTGGTTGGGGGTTGGTTCCTGTTTGTCCGTTTCATTGGGGGGTTTTGCCATAATCGCCACGCTTGGCAGATGGGTTGGCGATCGCAGTAGGTAAAATACGTACTCGGAGGACGCTGCTGCCCATCCTCCGGTAAATCCTTAGTCGCCTCTTACGGCACCCAAGGAATGAGATGGGTTGGTGCTATTCTAAGCCGGCACCACACGGCAGATTTTATACTTAAGTTGATTATATTTCTTGTTATTTTAAATACTGTTTCTCTACAAAGAGCTCTCTCACACAACTGCCAACGATATCCAACAACTGCCGACTACGCCCCTCAGCGATTGCGGTAGTTATTATTGACATTAAGTTGTCGTTCGCGTTAAAAGAGCAGTAGGAAATTTCAATAAACACATTCAAGGTGTACTTATAATAAATAAAATAGATACTTACCTTAAAGTGTAGAAGACACACTTATTTTATAATCAATTTCATCATGTTCTTTTACCATTATTTTAAAATTTAAGGCCATGTGTATTGAAATTATAAGCGGCATATCCGTTAGTGTTGTCATGTTTGCGGTTTTGCCTCGCTATAATGAATAAAAAAGCGCCGCTTATAACGTTTTGCAATACATTACTTTACTTTTTGTCTCGTTTAAGATATTTCTGCTCGGAAACTGACAATGATAAACTTTTACTTAAGCTGTTTTGTCTTATATTAGAAAATCTCAGTGGGTCGTTAGCAACATTTCTACTTGCATTTGTTTTGAGAAAAAAAGTTACTTAACCTTTTTTGTCTAATCGTGTTTATTTTTTATTGTAGTTTATGTCTTTTTGTTTCGATTAAAAAAATTTAGTCCTGTCGCTTGCTCCTTTTCTACCTGCCGCCTTGTCATGTTTTTAGAGCTTATGAGCCACTATCTCGGAAACTAAAGGGCCTATTTATTAAATATTAGTTTGAGTAGATAAAGCATGTTTTTGTAGGTTTTCTGCTTTTGGTTTTATCTAAAAAGGTCTATCGAGTAAAAAGTTATGATTTTTTTTCCGAATTTTAAAACTTTAAACGGCTCTCCTGTAAAGTTGCTATTATGGCGCTTGTTACCTTTTGACTTTCAAGCGTCGATACTTAATATACATATACACCCAGACTCGGGACATACAGACATGTTCATGCACACAAATGCATGTCTCGGGTAGGAATCGAACCTACGACCTGCAGCGTGAAAGTCGCCTCCGCGCCAACCACGCTAACGGGCCCGTCAAATTGTAGTGCTAGTTGGACCCAAATCTTCTCTGATAAATATCTTCGTGAATTCTTCATCGTAAATTGCAACTTGGTACATCTAGATGCCTCCCATGCCTTGACTCACTCATGTTATGACATTAAGTCCATGAGTTCCGACGTCAAAACTGAGTGCTCGGGCGCGGTATGCGCCTGATGGTGATGAAGATGTAGCCTATTACCTATAGGCGGTCGACATTTTATCGGCTCAAATATCGGCATTAGAAATCACCTTGTTCCTGGAAATTCTTTGTAAAGCAATTGTAAAGTGCGATACAATCGGCATAAATTCGGCGGTAAGCCTTTTTTTACGTCGGAATAAGTGTTTGGTATTCGCTTGCAGCGCTCGTCAACATTTTGTGAACCACATCTGATTTCCCGCGGGCTACCATGGCTTACATTTTATGTTTATTTCCTTAAAGAAAACAGATTTTTTGCATAATTTAAATGGTTACCATTACCATTTTGCCGTAAACGTTTATACAAGCAATAATTTTATGGTTAAAACCCCTAAAACGTTGTGGTACCCCTGAAGGGCATTTCCTCAAAGCTGAATTCCCCATACATGAATGGAGCCAACCTACACAACGATAAAATATTCCTACACGGAATGATTATTAAGCTGATTTCGGCAGAACTTGTGGGTGGATTAAGTTCTCAGGGCGATTACAATGTGCAAGATTTATTTTTAATGTAAGCATCCCTTGCCCACTACTTACTCTACATAATCTTTAGTAAAGTCTACACACACCCACGAAGACCTTTTTGTAAATATAGTTTCCGTTTCCGTTTCCGTTTCAAGAATGCGAAATAATACTTGGGGTTTTGGATGAGTAGGTATCGCGAATATAATTAAATTAGAAGGAATACAATTTTTTACTGAAAATCTAACACTTTTTTCAAATATAATTGTACACGCCAATTAAAAAAAAACTCAAAAATGTTTATATTTGTAAAGTTTATAAACGCATAACGTAATGTAATGTTTATAAAGTATTTAATGAATATTGCTGGCTGCTACTCCTAATTGCAGTTTACATTGTTTTGATATTGCAAACATCTATCGGCTACGGTAACTGCTAACATCAGGCGGGCGCTTGTTTGCCACCTCAACCTATAAAAAAACGATTTCTACTCTCTCCGAAGCACGTAGAGCACTTAACGTAGGTACCTATGTTATTAATTAGTAAACACCATCCACCTGGATAAATGTATCAATATTAGCCGGCGAACATCCCACGAGCGGAAACGTGCATGCAAGCAGAGTGTGAAATTGTGTTCTTGTATATTGGCAACGGGTAGGGTTGGTACATCTCACATGTATCTTATTCGATTTAAAAAAACATTAGGATGTGAATCGGCGGAATCAATCATTGCAAGAACTCTAATCGCTTGTGTATAGCCTTGTCATTTTACATTATATGGGAAACTAGCTGATGTCCGCGACTTCGTCTGCGTAGAATTTCTACTTCGAGGAGCCTATTTTTACCCGACTACGGCGGAGGGTTATGATTTTACTACTGAAATATCGCGCTCCAAAAAGTATGCAACAAGAAAATATACTCATCTAGATCATGGTCATATGCCATTTTGCTCTAAAGGACCTACACCTAGTCGGGTTTTAGTTTTTATTTATCTAAGCTTTCATCTTTCGCCATACATTTTTTTTTTTTTTAACCTTAAATGTCCCACTGCTTGGCAAAAGCCTCCCCTTTCTGTCTCCACAGGTCCTGGGCTTGTAATGGCCACGTTTTACCCGCAAAGGTGTTCAAATCGTCACACCATCTTCGCCGCGGTCGGCCATACTAATTAAATAAATAAAAAAACTTGAGAAATGATTGGACTCCTATACAAACTTTCATTCCCTATTTCACGACCTTCAAGTTTTGTTTTCGCAACAAAAAGTAGCCTATGTCTTTCTCCAAGGTCCTGTCGATCTCTATATCAAAATTCATCAAAATTGGTTAAGCGGTTTAGTCGTCAAAACGTAACAGGTAGAAAGAGATACTTTCGCATTTATAATATAGGTATACTCTACCGGTAGAGTGATTTTTCGAAATACTCGCAGGAAGAGTTTTTCGACGTGTAAAATTCGAAAGCAATCGCTGTATTTGCCAGAGGTATGAAGTTGACATCCTTATAGTGTTTGACGAGAGGGAAGCACATTGAGAGTGCGGCACTCGCATACAACCATCATACCTGGGCACTTATTACCTAGAAAGCTTATCTAGAAACTCTATTTTCACAGGGGAAAGTTGTGTTAAAAAAATATTACTCAATAAAATTTCAGCCTTTCAGCGCATTAACGTAAGCACATTGTTCTATCTCGCTCACATCACAGATTTCATAAATAAGAATGTCGTAACAGCATGATTTCTCAATGGCGATCGATAATGAGGACCAATGAGGCGCTCAAGAACCAAGTCTGCTTGACCGACTGCCCGATTCTAAACTCATTCCAATTTTGAATTTGACATCGTTGACAGCTAATAATTTTAGTATCCATCCTACCCTACCATAATGCGTTGCTAATGAAAAATTCGTGTAGAGTTGTGTCGAGTGCAGTTGAACCTCAGTGATGGATGACCTGCGCTGGTGCCCTGACGCACCTCGCAGCGGCATTACCGCTGAATATAACATCACAGAGCAGGCCGCATGTGTAATCAGATTTGATTAAGGCTTATACAGCCTACCTTTGTGCTATTTGACATTAGATACCTAGGTATTTACAGGTGTTTTTAGATAGAGACTTATGTGTTAATGCTATTGTTTACTAAAAAATCGCAAGAAGACAATGAAAAGGATACCTACTATCCCTCTTGAATGTTTTTACCAAATTATGACGCGAATTATGAAATTATGGCGCAATGGTTTGAGCGTTAGCCGCATCGGCTCACGGCATCAGGGGTTCGATTCTCGCCAGAGGCAAATTTCGGAAATGGCTTTTTCGTAATTTGCCCTGGTCCGGGTATCACTTGGATCGCCCCCAATCCATTGTATGGTAGCCATAGTAGGTATAAGCGTTGCTTAGTTTGGGATCATACAGTTGGTGTGTAAGTCTGGCGATATTTATAATTAGTAATATACCTATCTGGTTATTTATACAACAACAATACAGCTAATCTGGGTCAGCTAAGCAGAGTCTGGGAATCCACTGCAATAAATCATTTGAATAATTCGGCAATTATAAACGCCACGTCCCGACTATTATTCATTTGAGGATTAGTAATTAACAATAACAAATGACAGTGTACGACGCCCCAGCTGAACGGACGTACGATAGCCGTATACAATAAGTAATAAATAAATTGCCAGACTATCACACCAACTGTATTGTCCCAAACTAAGCAATGTTTGTACTATGGCTAACATACAATGGACTGACGCGATCCCAGTGACACCCAGACCAGGGCAAATTACGAAACGACCGTTTCCGAAATTTGCCTCCAGCGGGAGGCGAACACGCAACCACCCGATGCAGTAAACCGAGCCGCCTACAAAACATGTTAACAAAAAAGTTATAAGTGGTATAAAACTGTATTATACAACGTGTAACGGAAAGGGTATATTTATCCGAAAGGGGTGAATAGTGTATCAGGTATAGAGTCTCTATGCATGGTTTCAGCTGAAAATAAATTTTCAAATATTTATTACCAAATATTTGGTTTGGTAAAGTAATTGAATTCAAATCATAAAAAACGTGTCACAACACTACGAGGGTCATTTTATCCTTACACGTCACTCTTCAGCATATCGTTGACTTAGGTGCTAGTGATGTGCAAATGTAAATTGAAATGTTTGGTATTTTACTACTATGTATTAGAATGTCTCATATGTATGTAACGTGTAGATATACGATTTTAAAACCCTTGCCGTCTAGTTTGTTGTCACCCAAAGAAGCCGTGCAATTCGTATGTATATACCCTTTCCGTTACACGTTGTAAAGCATTTGTGTACTGCAATAAATGCTTTGTAAGGCAATCCTACTATCCTATCCTATCCTATCCTACTTCCTATCCTACTAATATTATAAATGCGAAAGTAACTGTGTGTGTGTGTGTGTGTGAGTGTGAATGTTTGTTACCACGTATCTCCGTAACTACTGCACTAATTTTAATGAAATTTGAAACATAGATAGTGTAAACTCTGGAAGGAGACATAGGCTAATCATACCTATAAATTTCAACCCCTAAGGTGGTTAAATAGGGGATGAAAGTTTGTATGTAGGTTCGTCATTTTTGAAGTTAGAATTATGAAAATTTGTGATGAGGTGTTGTAAAAAAATAAAAATGAGTAATTTCAGCGTTTTTGAAAATTCAACCCCTAAGGGGGTAAAATGGGGGATGAAAGTTTGTATGTTATTTTGCATAGATTTTTGTCAGTTTTGAAGTTAGAATTGTGAAAATTGGTGTTCAGGTTTATTTTTTTATATGTAAAAAAATCATTTCAGGGTTTTTGAAAATTCATCCCCTAAGGGGGTTAAAGTTCGTAATTTTTCAAGTTAGAAGTATGAAAATTGGTGATTAGGTGTCTTTTATAAAATGAAAAATGTTAAAATCAGGGTTTTTGAAAATTCAACCCCTGAGTGGTTTAAAAAGTAAGTCATTTTTGATAGTTAATAGTTGTTTTAGTTTCTTTACATAAAAATAATAAAAATTACAGGGTGTATGAAAATTCAACCCCTAAGGTGGTAGAATAGGGGATGAAACTTGGAATGGGAGTTCGTCATTTTTGAAGTTAGAATTAAGTATGAACATTGGTGTTTAGCTGTCGTCTTAAAAATACAAGTCGGTTTTGGGATACGTGATATATACGGTAAACGGGATCCGGTATCAGGGATACGGGATATCCGGGATACGGGATATGCGGGATACGTGATATCCGGGATATTGGGTCTGGTATCCGGAATCAAGGATTATGGGATACGGGATCCGAGATACGATGTCCGGGATCCGGGATCAGAGATACGGGATCCGGGAAACGAGATCCAGGAAACGGAATCCAGGAAACGGGATCCAGGATACGGGATCTGGGATATGGGATCCGGAAAACCGGATCCGGGACCCGGGACACGGGATCGAGGCCGTATTTTTTTATTTAAATTTTGCGCCGACGAAGTCGCGGGCAAAAGCTAAATAAGTGTATGTGTCTGTATGTGTGAATGTTTGTTGCCACGTCGGTATCTCCATAACTACTAAACTGATTTTAATGTGAAACGCAGATAGTGTAGGCTCTGGAATAAGACAGACTAATCATAAACATCAATTTCCACGCGGGCGAAGCCGCGGGCACAGTTAGATGTTAATAATTTGGCGATACTTTGACGATTGACTTTGGCGATACTGCGATGGCTTTCATACCTTTATACTTTGACTATTTACTTGTCTAGACAGAGTTTTGAGCTGCAATCGCAACGAAAAAAACAGGCCAGATTTGAAAGCGCTGTGTGCGTGTCACGCACACAAGTATGTGTAGACTATTGTTTGAAAGACGCGCTGCGTCACTGATAATGCGTGCTGAGTGATACCAGCTTTTGAATATTTCCTGTAAAAGATGGGGAAAAAAGTTTTGATTTTGAGGTATCTACATATAATTTATTTTAAATTTAAATTCATTTAGTTAGTTTTATTCATAATATTAGGAGTATGTGCATATGGATTACTAGGTATACCTACTAGGTAAAATATTACTAGTTAAAAAAGGTAAACTAAAATATTATTATTTAGTATTTAATACTTTATATGGCGGCTTTAAATTTCGAAATAATGCTTTTTGGATTATAGATGGGGAGCCGTAGAAGGATTTTCTGGATTTTCTCGAGCGCGTCAGATTAAGATAAAGGAGAGACCTTACATATTGATAAGAACCTCCAACCAGTATGAGCCCTTAATATTGGTGGGTACGCTCAGGGGAACCAAAAAAAAAATAGACCATCTTAAAATACTAGACCTCGTCAGGTTAAGATAAGGGGGATTCATTACTAGCTAAGAAGTGTCAAAAGTGTCAATTTGCTAATTTGATCGTCAGTCTAAGAAATGGGAGCATCTGGAAGTTTCACTCAACACCCCCTCTGAAATTGTTTTTTTTTAAAGGACTGCGGTAGCAATAAAGCGTACGGCCCGCCTGATGTTAAGCAGTTACCGTAGCCTATAGTTGCTTACAAAATCTGACGCGCTCGAGTTTTTTTTTCTTCTATTTATCATGTTGGAGCATGAAAAGTATCAATATCTGACACGCTTGAATATTTCCATATCATTGCTTTTTTTTTTTTAATTTGAAATTATATTGTATACGCTTCCCCCACCGCTGAAAGTGGAAACATCTTGAACAATGTATTCTTCCTATCATCTAATCTACCGAATCTAATAGGTTTGGGCGACGCCGAAGTAAATCCACAATTTGCACGCTGGGCTCCCGGTCCATTATGATAAAACATTTTTTTTTTTTATATAAGGTAACGCTCACATGGGAATTTTAAATTCAATAAACAGGCAACCCTGCCAACATGGCGTCAAATGGCCGTTATATTTTTGAATAAAATTACATTTCATTAATCTAATTGTGTCTTTAGCAAATAGTTATTTCGAGTTTACTTACCGATGGTATGTATTTTTTTTTATTTTTTTTTATTCGTCCCCTGTAATTTTTGGATACTATTATTGCGCATATTGTCATTTTTATACACCAAAGAAAGCGTGTTCACCGCACAATGTCAGTCTCGCTACTGATCGGCCGGAATCAGCTTATGAGCCAACAGTTGGCTGATATTTTTTTTGGCGTTTAGGCGCTCGAACTATCTGTCTAGACAAGTAAATAGTCAAAGCCTTTATAAAGTTGACATCAAAGAAATTATAACCAGGGAATGAGGACTTGCCAGCAAAAGTGAAGCCGACAGCGAGATACCACATTAACGTTTTTTCCTTTTCCAAACAAGAGTGACCATCATATTTTGAAATTTGGGACTTGCCATGGACATCTGGTGAAAACGTGCTATTGTTCCGAGATTGTTATGATAGGAAAATAAGGAAAGGGATGTTTATTTTTATAAGAACATGAGTACAATAAATTAGTCTGCGGTGGCCAAACTACGCGAGCGCCTGTCTTTAGGTATCTTGGCAACGTAAATGGAGCTACAAAATAGTGTTTAAGAAAAATGTACAAGGCTAAGGCCGTTGATTTTAGGCCACTTTGTATCATAGAGTAACATGACACTTCTATGTTACAGTAACGCAGAAGTAACGCGAAAAGAACGCATAATGTTTTAAGGCTGAGTGCATAATGTGATAATGCATAAAATCTAAAAAAAAATAACTATTCATGAAGGTAACTCTCAGAGGATACAAAAAAAAAACTGGGAGACAAAAACAAAGTCTTCGCGAACAAAAAAAAACATATTTTTATAATAATATATAAGACTAGCCATAGTCATAGCCATAGTCAGCTCAGCTATTTGGCGACTCCTTCCTGTACTTGCGAAGACTTGCAAAGTCTTCTTTTTTATACTGGGTGAAATCGAAATCGTCGGCAATATTTTAACCAGTGATTCTACACATGATTCAAAATATTTTAGGAAAACAAATAAAAAAATCTATTGATAAAAAAATATTGATCGGGTAAGCAAATAAGCAAACTATTTAACTGTTATACCTTACCTGGGTAATAAATTTTTATCAATTGATTTGTTGATTAATATTCCCTAAATATTCTGAATCATGTTTCATTCGATTTCGATTTCACCCAGTATTTTTGACTTTTTGTAAGCTCACAACAACGGAGCTGCAATAAGAACGCCGAGCCTAAAAAAGGCTCGAGGTTTATTTAAAACACAAGTCCTTATTCAACCTTGAAACATTCCGAGGCGATTTGCTACGACGAGCCCCAGAAAAAAGCTCGAACCTCTTTTGAAAAGGCTAAAAGACTCGAGACTAGCAACACGAACAACACGCAACAAACGCAACACGAACGCGATACAGTCGCGATGCAGTTTATTATTTCTGCCTGGTACGCCCCCACTATCCCCGATGTCCCATTCGAAGCACTACGCGTTAGTAGAGACGTAGAGGCGCTAAGGCTGACCCCTCATTGGGCGTGCGTGTGCGTTCCTCGAGCGTGTGAACGACGCGAACGCCGCATGCGTGCTGTGACGACGCGGCGTGAGCGTTGCGTTTTACCAGCGTGCGGTCTGTCGCGCGTTGCAAATGCGACCGACTTCGAAAAGTAGCGATGCAGTCGTGTGGCAACGAAAAGCGCGACTTATCGCTGCAAACAGTTGCTGTGTTCAGTTCAGTTCTAAACACAACAAGATTTATATTGTAGTCCTGTTTACTACCGAAATGTATGTCACCCGAACTTCTAAAATGTACGAAACATAGAAAACATAGTTAAACACTTACCTATGGTAAGTTAAACCGCAATCCGGATAATATTCGTTTTTGCAGCCTTCTACGATGCATATTTTACCCATTTTGTAACGAAAATATCGCACAATACGTTTAATTTAAAATTCGCTACAAAAGTCATGTGTCACGCAAAATGACGTTCTGTGTTTCAAGTTATTAATTTTATTTCTGCTACGATTTTATAGACATCACGGAACTGACAATTACAAGCGAATTATTGAAGGAGGTAAGTACTAATTTCCAGACATTTATTTATGTTTGTAATTTTAATCTTAGGATATTCTCATACTTTACCATATGCATCTCAATAATCGACTTTATTGTTTACTCTTCTTAACATTAAAATTTACCAAGTTTAAAGTGATCGAATAAATATGAACTGGCGACACAAGGAAGGTGAAAGGCGTACTGTTAGAACGGGACAAAAGGGTGGTGTTTACTATCTGGCTGGGACCGGTTTTTATAATGCGTACATCGTGGGCATTAAGTCCGTCACATAAGGATTATTATTGATTGAATTAATGGAAAATAAAGTTTGTAGTCCACAGTCCTTTAGTAGGGTTATTACGTTCATGGTTGACATTAAACGCTATTAAACAATGTCAAAATAATGACAGAAATTTAGCGTTTAATGCGAACATTAAATTTCCGCACAAAGCGTTAGCAAAAGTAATAATATAATTAACATGTGATTGCTGCATTCTCTTTCCCTTCAATCTACATACTTAAACTAGTTTAAGAACAATTTTTCAGCGCATTAAGACGGAGGGGTCTAGTTAAACTGGCAGTGCGAAGAGCCTGTTGGTAGATTCTCGTCGCGCTCGTAACCCGCGAATGAAAATTAAATTGACACGGCACGCGGCACTTACCCGGCTCGGTTGCGGAATAATTAATTCTTTGCACCGTCGCATATTACCACGACTTAAGAACGATTCTAATGTTTCATTAACTCTGAATTAAATTGGAAATCTCACTGGAGTCGACTCTGTAGCTTTACCATGAGTTTATAAGTTATCAAGTTGTTTGTTACTCAACGTTTTGTAAGATGGCACTGTATTATTCGCACATACAAAGTAGTAGTTTAAGCGAGCGTAAAAGTCATGGTAGATCTATTGAAAGGTAGTCTTTAAAGAGATCCATCCATCCTACGTATGGCATAAAATGTTCTCAAGGAATTGAAATAAAGATCGTTTTTCAATATTTTCAATCCAAAACTTAAATATTTATGTATTGTACGTACGTACACTGTGTACTCTGTAAGTGCTCTCTTCAAAACAAACTAAGATTATACAATACGAAATATCGTTCTCAAGCCATCAGGGCGAACGTCAATCTCGACCCCGCGCGGGTTGGCTCACTTTTGACCAACACCCATACCTATGAGAAAAGAGATTTATTATAGTGGCCCCCTTACCAAACGTAAGGTTACAAAAAGAAGGCACACTATACCTGGCAACCCCTTACGAGGCGTCAGGGACCATCTACGGTAGGTCCTGCCGCCAGAGCATCCACTCTAGTACTCAACGTGTGAGTTGCACCGTGATTGCTCACTACCATTTATCCAGAATGGTACCGGAGCCGTGAGTCGCTCACCACCCGCACTCCATGGAATGCTAACGGTTCAATTCCCGCTAGGGACGCCAGAGAAGCCGACTACCATTTCTCCTGAATGGTACCGGTGCTGTACGGCGCGCTCACATCCCAATACGCAGCACCAACGCAAACGCAGCGCAAACCAACGCATAGCGCATACGCAAACACCTTACGCACCTACCCAAGTCCTACAGCTGGGTGGCCGGAGAGCTAATCCAGCATGACTTCACTGAATCACTTTTGACCAATAGAATCGCTTTATTTTAACGAGCTGAACAAAATAAAGCGATCCTCATGGTTAAAACAAGTGGGCTAGCTGGCCGAGCCAGCCCGCCAAGTAGACGGGGAGTCTAAATCAAAGCTGCAATCAAACCATTTAAACAAAAATCACGTGGTAATTCTCAAACAGCCCAATTCGCCGTCAGACTTTATTGAATTATGATTAATATGCCAGAAGTAGCTGCGGGACATGACAGGCGGCACTGGCGTCCTGCCAGCTGCGAATATGCTCTGAAATATACCCTGAAAATGCTCCTGAAGACATATCAATGCAGGCTAACCGCGGCCATTCCTCTGCCGGGAGACGGCGCGGAAATACAGTCGCCGATTTTGATAACGCTATGTAAATACTCTCATAGCGCTCATAGACTATCTGAGGTTAAGCAATGCTTGGCAAGGTCCGTCAGAAATGGGTGCCCTTTAGTGGCATTTCAAACTGAGCGTCTCGAGCTTCGGAGGTCGCGTAAAAGGTCGGTCCTAGTTGTAGTCATCTAGTCAGCCAGCCGTTAATTCTGTCAGAGGCCTTTGGGGGGGGGGGGGGGGGCTTGAAACATAAACCATGCGATAAGAAAAGAAGAATACTCTCTAAAGTCCATCGTTAAAGTCTGGGTTAATTAAATGAAGTAAAATGACAGGTGTTAACGTAAATGTTTTTGTAGGTTTTTTTCATGTAGTTACTCATTAACGAATATCAAAAACATAATATTTTAATAAGTACTTTACTTAAATTTAAATATAAATAGAGCCATCGTGCTAAAACCACTATCTGTTTCCTGTTTTGCCAGCTAATCGATAGTTATTATCAATTAATAGGTACTAATTGGCAGCAGCATGTGTGTGTTTGCAAAAACAGGAAAATTATTTCTTATGTTGGTACGGTCAGCACGTAAGTCGTTGAATATTATCAATTTTTCAAATCACTTGCACACTTTTGTTTTGTATCGATTCCATTATTTTTATAGATCGAAACAATATTTAAAATATGTTGCTATTATTTTGTTTCAACAAGGTTTACCAACGTTCGTAAAACAAAGAGTATTACCTATTTTGATGAATTGAAAATGTTCAGCGACTTATGTTGCTGACTGTACCTAGCCTCATACTAATAAAAATATTAAAATAATTATAGCTAGACTTACACACCAACTTTATGGTCCCAAACTAAGCAACGATTTTACTATGGCTACCATACAATGGACTGGGGGCGATCCCAGTGACATCCAGACCAGGGAAAATGAAGAAAAGTCAGTTTCCGAAATTTGATTCAGTCGGGAATCGAACCCACAACCACCCGATGCAGTGAGCCGAGCGGCTTACGCTCGAAGTGTACTACTGCGCCAAACGGTCGTCATATCAATTATTTTTTTTTGTCAAACACAAACAAAATTTGACCCATCTTAAAAGATTTCTGTTTCTGTCTTGCTCAGTAACGAGAATGAAAAGGATAGCAATACATTTAGTTAAGTACCATTGTTCTGTGAAAGTTACCAAAATAATAAAATCGTAGGCACCAAAACGGTTTGCTTTTGTCAATATCAGAATAGGGATGAGACCCTACTCAATCGGTACTCGACTAGAGAAGTTAAATCGAGTATACACAATGTCCCAATCAATAGGTGCTTACCACATTTAGGTCATATCATACATACCTAATGTTTATGTAATCATCACAGATTTCAAAGAATTTTCTGGTAAACATCTTATTTACCTTAAAGTATTATTGTAGGCACGGTAATATGCTATCTTGAAATTTTGAATACATTGATTATTATAATTTATTATGTATAAGTTTAAGCGATAACCTGAGGGGTTACAAACGAAACTAACGTATTTAATTAAACGTATAAGTTTATTTAATAAAAATGTATGCCGCCACGTGTAATTGATAAATGGTGGTACTAGCAGTTGATAAGGGAGTGCAACAGTGTATAAGTGTAATTTTTTGTGTCCGACCGAAGATTCGGTTTCGGTTTCGGTTTCGGCCAGTTTCGGCTCAAAAATCTAGTTTCGGCACCAGTTTCGGTTTCGGCTGAAAACCCACCGAACCTTTCGGCCGCGCCGAAACTCTGCGTTCGTGAATTATCGCGCGTCACTCGGTTGATTTCGGGAGAGTTCGTGTCTTGCGTTGCATCCGCCATCGCGCATCGTCAGCTGTTAGATCGCCGGCAGGTACGGCGTGATTGTTTTGTGAGTTTAGTGTTATTTCTCGCTTTATTGGCCTTTATTAAGCAATGAAGTTCTTTCCGTTGAGTTATTCACTCGGATTTATGAATGTTGAGAATTAAGTATGTAAAAGAAAGAGGTTATATTATATTATATTTGATTCACACATTCATCATTTATTTATTACTTATGTTACGGTACATTTGTTTTAGGTTATTGTTGTTGGATGAGGTTTTAAATTACCCAAACAACTACCAGCTATGATTTAGCTGTGTGTGACCTTCAGCAGGGCTATTACGTATCTCAGTTGACAACTGGCGTCGGTTGTACACCGAACTTTGATGGTAAATTAGAAAGACATAACATTGGTTTTACGTATTTCGGTGAATGGATATCAAGGTACAGTGAGTTTAGGTTAGGTTAGCCCTGCAAGAAATACGTAATACCAATGTTATGTCATTCTAATTCACCATCAAAGTTCGGTGAACAACTGAAGCCAGTTGTCAACTGACATACGTAATATCCCCGCAGATACATCATTTTTTATTGGTAAAATAATTTGCTGTTGTCCGTATATTTTTGAGAATCGATCTGAACGTGACATACCTATCTACTTAAGTAGAAAATTAAAACGGGGATTTAATATATTACAATTACGATTGCCACCCTAAATTATAAAAAATATACGAAAATCCCACAAAAACCCCAAATAACCAACTGCAATTAAAATTTAAAATGATCTTAATTCATGTTAAATTTAGTCTTAAACATGTTGTGATTATAAACGCAATCGAAGTACTCAATTAATGAGGTCCTTTTTTATAATGTAAGTGTTGATTATTGACAATTTTTTGTTCAAGAAGTGTTAACATGATTGTTATAATTATAGTATTGTTAATAAATATAATAATATTATTATTAATAATTATATTTTCACATACTTCAATTATTGTTTTTTATTTTATTTAACACATTCTAACATTTCTAACTGTCAATATAAGGGTACGAAATAAGCCAAATTTCATTAAACAAAAGATTTTTAACTTCTCTGAAAAAGGTTCGGTTTCGGTTTCGGTTTCGGCCGAACCTAAAACAAATGCCGAAGATTCGGTTTCGGTTTCGGCAGAAAATCCTGTTTCGGTCGGACAATAGTAATTTTTAATTAGACGAAGCCAACTAACAGCTGAAAATGTCGAATTTGAACCTTATTTGTTCTATTTATATTAAAAAGTGACATAAGAACCTGTCAGCCCACTTCGTCTAATTAAAAATCAGACTAAGGTCATGAGCGCCCAGGGGCTCCACCACCACCACCACCACCTTATAGCAGTAATATTTTAACATTTTTGTAATGTCATGACCCTGATTATCATGACAATAAGGGATGTCAAATTACAAAAAGTCACTGTAAGGTTAAAATAATACTGCTATACAACATGTTAAGAAAACCCTGTCCGACCCGAAAACGTATTGTTGGGTATCGAGATAAGATTATTTTTTGTAAAAAAAAAAAATTGCAGTGTAAGCGTCCTACTGCTGGACATAAAAAAAAAAACATCAAATGCCGTCATCACATACTTTGTGGTCAGAGGTGCAGCCACACGATCTAACATAATAACTTCCGGTAACGGTGTTGTCATATTTTTAAAATTTGCTACATTTTGAGGGAATTAGGCAAAAAAATTAGCATTTTAAATGAATATTTAATTTATTTCATTTTATTTGGTCATGTGATTTGGAAACCTAAATACCGGTTTCGGCTCGGATAGGGTTTTTTTAACATATTGTATAAGAGGTGGTGGTATAGCTACGAGACAAGATTGCATTATAGCGCCCCCCCCCAAAACTTTATTTTTATAGCCAAGGATGGCACACTGGCAGACGATCCACCTGATGGTAAGTGGAAGCCGCCGCCCAGTCTCTTTTGTTAGAAGTGTGTAGCAATCGTATAGTCTGCCTACATCATAACTTTTTGCAAAGGTCCGCCTCTAGCCTTCTCGGCGCCCGCTTGTCAAACTAATTACGGTGCTCCCTTCTTCCCTGCACCTTATTTCATTACCAACGCGCTTCCGTAAATAGGGGCGCATGCGTAGCGTGCGCAAATTTTTGTAAACAGCTCAAATTTGGTGCGTTCAGATGCCGCGCATGCCTCGCCCGAGCACTCCTGTTATGACATTATGTGTATGCGTTCCGGCGTCAAAACTCAAGGCTCGGGTGCGGCATGCGCCTGATGTAGACACAGCCTGTGGCTATTTTACGCATCCTATGTAATGTCGTGAAGCATCCCGTAAAGCGGGAGTTTAGCAGTAAAAAAATATATTTTTCAACACACCCATTCGAAAAACGTCAATTGCCTTTCAAGGCTAGCGGGAGCAAAATTCTATTTTGCTCCCATGGGAGTTTTTGTTTCTCTTTCCTGATTGGTCAGCGTTCGTGCTTCTGAATTGAATGTGAAAAAAAAACGAACGCTTAATGTATGTAGAAGTTACTGGCCGGTTAGGATTACGCGGCAACCAAAGAGAATGTAATGGCAACGCGCGCTGAAAAAAAAATTGACATGTACATTTTTCTTTTAATTTCTTTTGTCTCGGTTAAGAAAGTTTACGTTATTGCAAATCATATTGAAAAATGATTTCGAGTAATGATGTGATGATATATTATTTGTTTGGATACTACATAATATTATGAGAGTTTCGAGTAGGTAGAGGTACACGTAGCTTTTTATTTTTCTCATAGGTAGTGATGAAAAATAGTATGCATCATTTGGTGCCAAAATATTTTGTCCTCGGGCGGCGTATATTGAATTCCTCGCAAAGCTCAGGATTCTACTTAAGAATCCCTCGCTACGCTCGGGATTCGGCCTCTGGACCTGCGGACCAGCCGTCCGCCGGACCTGCGGGCCAGCTGGCCGCCTTTAAGCAAGACATACTTACATATTGCAAAACAAACAACGTTACATCTGATAAGTTGGAACAGGCAAAGGTGTGTTCCTATTTCAATATCCTCATCAACACTTGTACCATGGGTACTATTCCAAATTATTTTATGGGTTAACTTTTGCCTGTAGGACCTCTCGAGTGCAGGTAGTCGGGCGGGGCAAAGAATAAGAGGAAAGAGATAAATGAGTGAATGAATGGAGAGGACATAAACGAAACCTGCGCCCTAACTTGCTTAGCCATTTCTTTTGAGCTGCTATAGTGATCCTCTAGTCGACCCTCTGATTGGTCGGTCGACCGGCTGAACGGCCTCTGATTGGTTGGTCAGAATCAAGGGACCAATCCAAACATATATATAATATTATTTTGTTTATCTCTTTGATACAGACTGCTCTCGACGGATACTTGGAATGCAACCCAAACATGCCGGATATCAATCAATTTTCTGTTGACTTTGAGGCAGCCAAGGAAAATGGCACCGTGGACGAAGTTGCGGGAAGGTAAATTTATATCGGCCTATATTCGGACCTTGTAGCCCTACCAAAGTGCTCTCTCTACCTAACCCCCATCCTTAGCAACATACAAACATCCTTTATTTACTCTCTTACCCATTTATAAAGCGCGCAGGAGACATTATACTGCACAAGTGTGTGCGCAAGCACAGGTGCACTCGCTCTTCTCTAGCCTTCATAGTTCGATGGTATGACACGACCAGGGGGAGTCAGGCGTAGGCTGGCGGCTTCATATGCTCTCCGAAGCACGGAGACGTTTAGTTTTGCCATTAAATGGTCACCCAGATCTGACTGACACTGCCAAGCCTGGCTTAACCTCCGATTGATTCTGGAATTTAATATCCACAAAACTATTTATATCGTTATCTTCTGGGTCCTAGCCAAACTCTTGGTATCTCAGCTGAAATACTAGTTGCTTTGTAATACAAGAATAACATCACCAACTTTCCGTATTTTATGGGGTAAAGGTCATTTCGGCCTGCAGTTATGGGTCACGCGGGCCAAAATTAAATTACATTTTTAGCGCTTTTTTCATAGTGTACTCCATTTCTGTTGCGAGCCTGAAAAGTGACATTTCGGCCCTTGTGGCATATTAGCTTTGGGCCGAATTGACCCGTACCTTTTTATTATGAACAGGTTCTGCGCACAAGCAGATGTTATAAAAACTTGTGTTGCCAAGTTGTATCAAGGTTTGGGACTGTGTGTGAAGCTCAATACGGAAACTGATATTCCCTACTTAATTAATATTTTGCGACGCGTCGTGAACTATCTTTGTACTGAGGAAGACCATAAAACGAAAGTTGCAAGTAAGTTATTTCATTTTTTTTTAATACAATTTAGGTGGCAACAGGTATAATTTAGGGGGAGATGGTCGGGCTTCCGGTTCTCACACTCATCGTACGAAACGCAACTGTGTCACTGGGGTCGCCCCCAGTATCCAGTATTGCTTAGTTTGGGACCATACAGTGTGGGTGTAAGTCTGGCGATATTTATTTATTTATTAATTTCAGAGTTCGTTGACGAGGGCGCGATGCAATGCTTTAAGAACAGACACAGCGAGTTCGTGCATTGTTACAGCCTAGCGCCAACTGATCTTCAAGTGAGTAAACACACATACGCACACATCATCACACACACACATGGATTGTGTTACGGCGTGTGCACACATAGCGAAGCACGCTACACCTTAAGGTGTGCACTGCATGTCTCGCATATACACAGTCGTTTTTATGGGCCTGAGGTGGTACACTGAAACAAGTGTACGGCCCGCCTGATGTTAAGCAGTTAGCCTATAGATGCTTGCAATACCAAAGGCATTGCTCACACGTTGCCGACCTAAAGGGGAGTGGAACGAAGGGAGGGGAAGAGGGGGGAGGTTGGGCTTCCGGCTCTCTCATTCATCGTACGAAACGCAGTTATGAAAACTGCTTTACGCCAATCTTCTGTGAGAGGGTGGTACCACCGCGGTCGAGCCAGCCCGTTTATGAGCTGCAGTCAATTGGCTACAGCTTGGATCTACCACTAATATATGTAAAATTATTATCAACAGAAGGCAAAGGAAGGTTTCGAGAACCTGGCGAGATGTATGGTGGAACAGTTGAAGGAGTGTTCCAGCGCCGTCGGCACCCGAGCCCAGGACATGTTCGAATACATCCGCAATTAACATCTCACTAACGGTAAGTTCCTTACTTTTATTATAATATAATGAGGTACTCATAGCCAGCTGCAATCACTGATCAGTAAACGATCGGAGGTTGAGCAACGCTGGGCAAGGTCAGTCTGTGATGGGTGACTATTAGTGGCATTTGAACTGAGCGTCTCCGTGCTTCAGAAGGCACGTAAAACCCAGCAGCAGCAGCAGTCGTTAAGCCTTGCCTGGGGCCTTCAGGCGGCTTGAACAACTCCGACACCAGGTTGGCCTGGTTTTTACCCGACTACGGCGGAGGGTTATGATTTTGACCGGTATGTATGTATGTATGTATGTATGTATGTATGTATGTATGTGCATCTGTTCCCACCTAACTTCCAAACTACTTGTGCTAATTTGACAAATGAGGTATCTTTCGAAGCGGCTTAATGGCGCGCTGGTTATAGGCTATGTGACGTCACATAAAATTGCATATGGCGCCCTCTAGAGGACATAATGTCATGAACTAAAAAAAAAACATTTTTTAATAAAACCGTGTGGGTTATCAAATGAAAGAGCTTGATGAGCACATTTCAAAAATATATATATTGTTACCTATAACTCCAAAATAATTAAATAAAAAGTAAGTTTAAAAACTAAAACCCGACTACTGAAAAATCGCGCTCTAAAAAGTATGAAACAAGAAAATATCCTCATCTAGAGGATAGCCGTGGTCCGTGTAGGTCCTTTAGGGCCAAATGGCATATGAACACGGACCACGGCTATCCTCTAGATGAGGATATTTTCTTGTTTCATACTTTTTAGAGCGCGATTTTTCATTTAAAATAGAAAGGTAAATATTGTTTGAATTTGTTCCAGGTTGCCGCCGCATCAATGCCTAGCCAAAGAGCATATACATATAATGACTACGGTTCTATTCTGTGCAACGGTCTAATGCTGCTAGAATCGCCTGTTCGCGTTCAAATACTGAGGCTGGCTACCTTGTAATTGCCTGATTTTATAAATTCATAAGTAAAGTACCTATGTAAATAAAAATACTTTTCATGATAAAATTATAATTAATTAAAAAATGTGTCATAATATGAATTCTGAATTATTTATGTACTTTTTAAAACCCTTCAATTCCTACTACGCAGAACGCAACATATAAATGGTAGTGGTTGGTTGGGCTTAGCTCTCTCACTCATCGTACGAAACGCACGCTGTAATAGCTACTTTACGCCGATCGTCTGTGAGAGGGTGGTACTACCCCGATCGAGCCAGTCAATTGGCTACAGTTTGGCTCTACCACTAATAGTTGCTCAGCCCTGTTAAATAGTTCAGTTCCTGCTTTGAGGACGCAGATAGTGTCAGCATATCGGAGATGCCACACTGATAAATAAATAATTTAAAAAAAGTAAAAACACGACTGCCCTGCCTAAAACGAATTAAAAAGTATAAAACAAGTGCAGTGACATTGCAGTCGGGAGACCGTTCTGTGGAACACTTTTTAATTTAAGAGGTCCCTCGACTGCAATGACACTGCACTTGTTTTATACTTTTTAGTTCGTTTTAGGCAGGGCAGTCGTGTTTTTATTTTTTTTAAATTATTTTTTTTTATTTTATGCATTTTAGTGACAGCAGCCAAAAATGAAATGTTTGTTTTACATGTACACCCTACCTATGTTAAATTATGCCAATAAATTCTATATTTTTGAAATGTGCACATCAAGGCCTTCAATTTAATACCCATATTGTAATAATGGAAGAAAAAAAACTTTTATTCACATTTGAATTTTGAGTCATAATGCCGCCATATTGTTTTTTTTTTCAAAAATAATATACCCAGTGTTACCCGGAATGATGTAAGGATTCTAACGATACCCCATACATCCAATTCGGTTTAGCCATTTATAAGTTATGGTGGAATAAAGAATCTCACATACATACATACATACATACATACATACATACATACATACATACATACATACATACATACATACATACATACATACATGAACCCTAAACACATATACACTCCTTTTTTTTGGGCAGTCGTGTAAAAAAACCAAAGAACAATGGACAACTTTATTTGGATCGTGGATTCGGATCGTGAATTCGGATCTTTAAGATAGATATCTTTTTAAGATAGATAAGAAAGTGCTGAATCACTGGGCCCATTCTGCCCGTTCTTCTTTGACACATAAGTTCCTTTGACCGTTGAGCAAGTGATAAAATCATTTTGAAAATGCACGCAGCCAAAAAATTTAAACGCAGAGTCGCAATTTCCGTCATTTTATCAGGTACTTGCGTTGTTATTGTTGGACAGGCTTGGCTATCGTTACTGATAAGTTTAATTAAACATAAATATTTTTAATAAAATATCCTTAAATATATTTTAATAATTTAGGCACCCAGTTCCGTTGATTGCTTACCGTTTGTAATTATAAAAGGGTGCTCGCAGTTCCTCCGGGTCAGTTGGTACCTATCACCAGTCGCACGCAGACCTGGCGAGTGCATCAACATGCTGCTGAACACCGTACTCTTCGCCTTCTTGGCTACGGGTGAGTACAGCAGCTTATCAAATAAATACCCGGTTATTTACAGATTGCTTCGATGTGATTGCCTCAGGGCGATGTAAAAGAAGAGATGGAACATGTATATTTTTTGTTGTTATTTGATACGGCCTGTGGCTAGGAGGCGTCCATAAATTACGTGAGGTGATTTTTGAGATTTTTCGACCCCCCCTCCCCCCTTGGTGAGATTTAGTGAGATTTTGCTCGACCCCCTCCCTCCCCCTCTAATCTCACGTGAGATTTTTCAAAAGCTATATTCTAGAGGAGAAACATGTTTTACTAATTTTAACCCAATTTTCTTGCAATTTTATACTGTTTCTTGCGTTAAAAAAATTACGTGAGATTTGCCGATTTGCTCGACCCCCTCCCCCCTTAAATGCCTCACGTAATTTATGGACGCCCCCTAAGGTTTGGCTCCATACTTTTATTCTTCGCCTTCTTGGCTACAAAAATTGCGGGGCGGATGCATAGGCATCGTTATTGTGCTTGTCGGGAGCGGAGACAACGCATTGTGATTCCTTCATCGTAAATCCTTTAAACATAGATTTACAAAAGTTTCAAGCGCGCGATTTAACTATCTACAGCCCTTCTACGAAAAAATATTCAAATAAATATGTTGTCAGTTCCTGTATTTCTATGATCGTTGGTCACGTCGACGAGGTTCACCACCTGTCATATTATAAAAATATAACGTCACGACTTTTAACCCCATTCGGGGGTAGTCAGAGGCTTGAGTGGCCATACACCACCACATTGTGGAGGTATTAAGTCAACTCAAAGCCCACGTTTCACCAGATAGTCAGAACCCAACGTGATAGGTGGTGAACCTTGTCGCCGTGTATACAGGATCTGACTATTACCTTATCCCGAGGGATAGGTAGGTTTCCTCACGATGTTTTCCCTCAGGCCCTCACCTCACCTGTCATATTATGTTATGTTAAATATGTTGTCCAGTTTCATACATTTATAGCTTAGCTGTTAGATGTGCTGAAGTACACCAATATTGGCGTAGTATCAGTTGCCGCATTTGTTTAGTGCGCATGCTCTATCTAGTGGGAGCGCTTTAGGTCGGCAACGTGTTGTTATTTTTTCGAATTTAAGCCAGATCGATTCCCGAGTGTGGCAAGCGAGTTTTTGAAAACGTTTGAAACAAGATTTGTTTCTTTTTAAAAAGAATAAAAATAAAGGAATGTTTCCTTAGAGTAAAATTTACTATCTCTAAGGGACACAGCAAACATGCTACTTTTTGCATCGGCGATCGGCGATTTTGCGACTGTATCGATGCTGCATCGCAATTTGGCGACTCTCTGCGTTCGGACGCAGCGACTGCTCCGATGCTAAAAGCGACTAAATCGCCGATCGCGGATGCAAAAAGTAGCATGTCTGCGGTGGCCCTAAGTATTATTTAGAATACTTTCCGGGCGTTAAAAAATGTCACCCTGTATAGGCTACTGCACTACATAAAAAAAACTGTCTATAAATTACTAATCTAATATCAACCTGCTCCTTGATTTTAGCCGTGTCCGCCGCTCCGACAGACTTGTCTTTCATTAAGAACGGAATATTGCGAGTGTGTGAGGAAAACAACGTTACATCTGATGCGCTGCAACAAGCACGGGTGAGATTTATTTTTTACACGACTGCCCAAAACTTAGGAGTGTATATGTGTTTAGGGTTCATGTATGTATGTATGTTTGTATGTTTGTATGTGAGATTCTTTATTCCATCATAACTTGTAAATGCCTGAACGGATTTCGATGTATGGGGTATCGTTAGAATCCTTACATCATTCCGGGTAACACTGGGTATATTAATTTGAAAAACATCAATATGGCGGCATTATGGCTCAACATTAATATGTGAAAAAAAAAATTTTTTCTTCCATTATTACAATATGGGTATCAAATTGAAGGCCTTGATGAGCACAGTCCAAAACTGTAGAATTTATAGGCATAATTTAAAATAGGTAGGGTGTACATGCAAAACAAATATATCATTTTTGCTGCTGTCACTAAAATGCATAAAATAAAAATAAACAATTTAAAAAATTAAAAACACGACTGCCCTGCCAAGAAACGAACTAAAAAGTATAAAACAAGTGCAGTGTCATTGCAGTCGGGGGCCCTCTTAGATTAAATATGTTCCACAGAACGGTCCCTCGACTGCAATGACACTGCACTTGTTTTATACTTTTTAGTTCGTTTCTTGGCAGGGCAGTCGTGTTTTTAATTTTTTAAATTGTTTATTTTTTTAAATTACGCTATTCATATTTACATAAATATGAAAGTGCTTTCCTATGAAAGTTCTTTCATATTTATGTAGGTAAGTAAATACTTATGAAATGCTTAATTTAAAAAAAATACTAAAATTAAATTAAAAAAAATACTTTTTTGATACGCCCCTCTGGTTTGAAGCCCGTGATTCCCGCGAAGCCAGTGACGCTGCATTCACATTATAAAGAGGACGACGACGTTTACAACAACGTGTTCTTTTTGTATGTTGGTTACGCGATTTCTCCGTGTCTTCTCAATTGTGGACCGATTAGCTACGTCCAGAAGTGTCACATGCCGCGCGAGGCTGCTCACCCACATGCCTCGCGAAGCACGACGTTTGCCTCAGTCGCATGCCGCGCGAGGCAAATGGCGAGGCAACTGACACTTTAGACAGGGAAAGGTATACCCGATCAATCAGTTTGACACGTTTGACATCGTTCTGTCTCACGACTGCCAAACTAGGCGACGCAAATGTGAGTGCTCAGGTGAGGCAGGGCGCGCATTTGCCTCACGTGAGGCAAGTCAAACACCGCGAGGAAAATTTTCCTCGCGCGGCATGTGACACTTCTGGACGTAGCTATTTTCAATTTGTATATATTGTTTTGATATTTACAGGTTTATGCGGAGAAATTCGTGGAATGCGCTCCCATAATGGAGCAATATGGGCAACTGCCCGTCGAACTTGAATCAGCCAGTCAGAACTGTACAGCTGTAGACGATGCTGCGAGAAGGTAATTATATATTATTCATGTTACCTATACTTCTAAACGTGTTGAGTTGTTAAGAAATTAGAAGTCTATAGAATTACTTTATTGGTATCGTATATATATATGTATACAGAATGTCCCTTTAATCGTGGATAATCCTAAGACCTAACACATATCCTAAGATACATCCCGCTGACAGACAGACAGACGAACAGAAGGACAGCGTAGGCTTAGTAATAGGGTCCCGTTGGCACCCTTTGGGTACGGAACCTTAAAAAAGTTGGAATTAATATTTTTTATTTGTAATGAGTAGCCTTTATACAAATTTTTATGTCTGAGTAGAGAGAAGAAAAGTTGGGACCCCCATACAAACTTCCACCCCCAATTTACGCCCTTAGGGGTGGAATTTTAAAAACGCTGAAATTACTATTTTTTATTTGTAATGAGTAGCCTAAATTTAATTGGTCATGTTTCTTACTCCAGAAATATAGGACCCCTATACAAACTTCCACCCCTTATTTTACCCTACGCTGTCCTTCTGTTCGTCTGTCCGTCTGTCAGCGGGATGTATCTCACGAACCGTAATAGGAAGAGATTTTCACAGTATGTGTATTTATCTTGCCGCTACAACAACAAATGCTAAAAATAAAATAAAATGTAAAAATAAAGGGAGTCCTCATACAAGAAACTTGATATTTTTGACGTTTTTATGCTATGGTGGTACGGAACCCTTTATGTGCTAGTCCGACACGCACTTGGCCGGTTATTAAAATAAACTTCTCATAAGTTTGTACGGAACCCTTAGGGCGCAAGTCCTACTCGTTCCTGTCTAGTTTTTACTGTTGCTGGTACTCCGATGGCCCTATGGTATTTCAAATGGAAAAATATAAAATACGACCTATCTTGAGTATAAATGATTTTAGATATCTTTTTTTTTAATTTATCGACTAGTATCACCCTTTTAGAATCTGTATTAGTTGAGGAAGTTTTTGGATTCGTGGTCAATTTCTTCATAGTACTTTATTTTTTCAGTACAGGTTGTTGAAATTACATGACTTAGTAGTATAAACTTAAAAATTTCACTATTTATAATATTTTTTTAAAGTTGTCGCGGAATTAGTAGCAATCATTCTACGCATTTCAGTAACATGGTTATCTGTGAGGTACATGCAAAGAAAAAATCGTAATTTATTGGAGTTTTCGGGAAATTATGGTATATTTTCGTCTTTAGGTCAGAAATATCATAAAAATCTGAAAATTTGCAGCATCTTAAAAATGGATCGTAGATCTACCTTCAACTTAGGATATGTGTTAGGTCTTAAGGTGGTCTACAAGAGGTTTCAGGATTATCCACGATTAATGGTACACCCTGTATACATATTTTAGGAGTTTAGTGCTTGAATATATGTTACAAATTTAGATGCTAAAAACGAACTGCCATGCTGAGTTGTATTTACAGTAGCCTTACATCGAAGATATAGTATTTTTCAGACGCACATTGATAGTGGGTGACTTAGTAATTCAGAGGATAATGTATTTTGTGGAGGCGAATAATGCTATTAAATAGTAGTCTGTTTAATTACATGCCATATTTCACATATTACCGACAGGTTTTGCGCAAACGCTGAAGTGGCAAAATCGTGTCGTGCAAATTATCATAACGCCGTGGGCCTGTGCATGAAGCTCGATATGCAAAACTATGTACCTTACTCAATCAAAATAGCGAACAGCACCATCGATTATCTTTGTAACGAGGAAGACCACAAAACAATACTCGCAAGTAAGTTATTTAATTTATCATCATCATCATCAGCCTATTGCTGTCCACTGCTCGACATAGGCCTCCCCCAATCCACGCCACTGAGCTCGGTCTTCAGCTATTTGCATCCAGTTTTTGCCAGCCACCTTCCGCAGGTCGTCACTCTACCTGGCCGTAGATTTTAATTATACAAGCTGTATAACTCATAGATGGTAGAGCCAAGCTGTATACGGGCTCATATACGGGCTGGCTCAACCGGGGTAGTATCACCCTTTCACAGAAGATCAGCGCAAATTAGCTTTACAGCTGCGTTTCGTACGATATACGAGAGAGCCGGACGCCCAGCCAACCATTTATGTGCTGGAAGATCTTCCCTTTTCCACCAAAATACTAAAATATAAACTAATTGCTCTGTTTATTTCAGAGATGGTAGATGAGGGTGTGATGCAATGCACCTACAACGGAACTCGCGGGTTGTTTCAGTGTTTTAAAAGCCCGCCGGGTCCACCTGCGGTAAGTGAACACATCAACCACTTTGTGAGACTTTATATCCCCACCTCATTCAAAATGACAATGTTGTGTATCTTCCTCATTCAAAATAACAATATTGACAATGATTTAATATGCCCCTTACGGTGCTCCCTCACCGGGAGCATTCGCCTGTAATGTATCATTTCAGATTCGATTTTGAGCATTACGTTACATACTGCCGCCCAGACTAACGAGCATTCGCTTGTAATGTAACATTTTAAATTACAAGTTGTATCAAAATTACGCACTGTAGTGCTCGTTTCTCCTCCCTCACTTATTTAATGCACGAATCGTAATTTTACATTACAGGCGAATGCTCCCGGTGAGGGAGCACCTTTACACAAATTTACAACAAATCTTGGCCTCGAGTCTCTTAACAATTGTTGGTCAACATGCTGTCGGCCATCTGTTCGACAACAGTCCTCTGGCCGACAGCCAAAAACCACCAAAATTTGGCGATTTACAATGAAGAATACATGCAGATAATACTAGAGATCAGTGGTTTCGCAAAAGACAATTGTTAAGAGACTTCGGGCCCTTTCATCTTGGGTCTTGTTTTTTCGGTTTCAGTTTTGTTTTTTATTAATGTCTTTTTAAAATGTAATGTAATCATCAACAGAATTTAAAGGTCGGTTTCAACACTACGGCGAGGTGTGTGGTAGACAAGTTTAAGGCGTGTTCACTCGTCGCCGGCGCCCGCGCTCAAGACATGTTCAACTATATCTATGATAAACTCTCACCACTGGTAAGGCGCTTTTCTTTTAAATAATGATAGCATTTCCGTTCCCCCTTCAAATAACACATTAAACTGCCGACAAACTGCTAAGTAATTTGGCAGGTGATTAAGTATGTAATGTGGATTTCTCGGCTACGGCTGAGATTCTTCCAATACTGCCTACAGACACAAGGCGAGAAAGCCCGAGAACCGATTGTTCTCGCCGCATGAACACTGGGTTCTCGGGCATTCGCCATGAGTCTGTTATCCCTATAGACTCACGTCAAGAACCCCCGAGAACACCCGAGAAGCGTGAATGTGATCAGTTTCACGTCGTATCGTTCTCACGCTCGTCTGTTTTCCGATCAGGGGGCTTACCACAAGCTCTTATTGCGATTCAATTATAGGAACGTTTTAACGACGTTTTAATGACGTTTCTTATTGTCATGACAATAAGGTACGTCATTGCACAAAAAGTCGCTGAAACGTTAATACGTTCCTGTAATTGAATCGCAATCAGAGCTTGTGGTAAGCCCCCTGTATCGGTTTTTTGCCCGCTTTAAAGGAATGAGAGAGATGAAGATACCTTCTCGGTTCTCGCGGCAAAACTTCTCGGCGAGACTTCTCGCGTAAGTCTGTAGCCGGCATTTAGGCGGTATAACATTTTCGCCGAAACGGAGACGTTAATTTTAGCCGAGATCAGTCGAGACCGAGATTTTGGTCTGACCTTACTTAAAATAAAAACATGCTGTTTGCATTAGTTCCAGGTGGACACTGTACCAACTCCGAGTGCTGGACTGACGCTGTTCGCGTTCTACTTCTAGTACTGTGAATGAGGCTGCCTTTTTTGCTATTTCTTTTAAGTATATAACACTAGCCAGACACTTTACTGTAATTGTTTGATTAATCAATTGTGTAACTTGGTTCATTTATAAAATATATTTCATAGTAAAATTGTGATTCTAATAAAAATATTTAGGTACCTACGTTTTAACCCTTCAATACCTCACATGAATTTTTAGGTATTAGGTAATATTGTATTTTATTTCCTCTTTACACATGATAGTTACAGTACCAAAAGGGACAAGTGTTACAGTTAGGTAGTTTAAGCGCCCTATCGCACGAGGACACCAGTGGTACCGCAACCGGTCGCACCATCAACAAAATGTATAGAGCTGTATGGAGGCTATCGCACCTGGTGTCCGCTTGGTAGCGCAAGCAATTCAGTGTCGGCTATCGAATCGCTCGCTGGTGGCGCAACCATGGTTGCCTCGTGCGATAGGGCGCTAATACGTTAGTGCTATATCGCACGAGGGCACCAGTGGTAGCGCAACCAGCCGCTCCACCAACAAAATGTATAGAACTGTATGGAGGGTATCGCACTTGGTGTCCGCTTGGTAGAGCAACCAATTCGGTGTCAGCTATCGAATCACCCGTTGGTGGCGCAACCATTGTTGCCTCGTGCGATATCGTACTTAGTTTCGTTTGAAACCCCTGATGATACCCTGCGGTTATCGCTTATGCTTTTGTAATTATAATAAATGTATCCAAAATTTCAAGATAACACTGTCTGTACCGTGCCTATGATAATACTTCAATAGCCACATCCATATGGCGCGCATGCCTCGCCCGAGCACTCATATTATGACATTATGTCTATGCGTTCCTACGTCAAAACTGAGTGCTCGCGTCAGGCATGCGCTTGATGAAGACGCCGCCATTTGGTAACTAAGATATTTGCCAGAAAATTCTTTGAAATCTGAGGTGATTACATAAACGTTAGGTATGGATAATATTAAATTTGGGAAGTACCTACTGATTGGGACATCCGGACATTGTGTATTCTCTAGTAGAGTACAGATTGAGTAAGGTCTCATCCCTATTCTGATATCGACGAAATCTTTTTGGTATCTACGACATTATGATTTTGGTAACTTCCACATGCACAAAACGACGGCTCCTACGTATAAGTTGTCAATCTCTAACCGCCGTAAACCACGAGTAAACCATGTCATGTATTACATATCCGTATTTACGACACAGAAAAAGATTTGCTAGATGTTTCTGAGTTGTTCCCATTTACGCTTTATTTATCTTATAAAATAAGGGTGGTTCCTGCAAAGCTCGATTTTAGCGGTCACACAGTCTTATCTCTGTTCATATCAGAGATACCGATTAAAAGTATATTTTTTTGGTTTCTTACTACATTTGTCTATTTGGAAAACATAATTTTTATTTCATAAATAAATAAATTATACATCCAAACTTCATTTGAAAACCAAAATCAGGGTCAAATTAGCCGTTCTCGCTGTGTCACACGCTTCACTTTCATGAAACAATAGCGTTTAACTTTTCGGTAAATGGTGTTGGGATCGTGTTATAGATGTCAAAAAATTTGTAAAAATATACTCTTTTTATTGATTACAAATTAAATATATTTTATTGTTTAGTTTGAATATTAACCAGCTATTTGTGTTGGTCACACGTTTGTCAAGTGCACATTTTTACGGCGCATTACTAAATGATGTATAAGTCTACGATGAAACGATGTATGGTCTTGTTTGATGTCACTACTGACAGTCAGTCATGTCGAGGCAGTCCAGCAGAGAGATGATCGAGGGTGTATCTCTCCGCGATGAGATGTAGGGTATCAAAGTCCAAAAAACATGTTTTTTTGCCGATGTACCGGAGTTTTGTGGACAAAATTTATTGTTGTTTGCAGTCACTTTAGATACTGGGGTTTTTAATACGAATTACTTAGCTGTCGAAGTATGATTTAGTGTTATTTAATTTATACTACATTTTGAAGTGCAAGAATAATAGTGACATATGTTTAATTTGACGAGTTTCGTGGCATGAGATTCGTGGCAATTTCTCCACGAATCTCATGAAATTACCACGAATCTCATTTTTCGTAGGATTTTTCATGTGATGAACACGTCTCAGTGCCATAATGTAATACGCATCAGACACTGGTTGTATCCCTCACGCAGCGATCCTCATTGCTGACGCTCATGATTTGCCCGTCGTGGAATGATTTTTTTGTCTCATGATGCTTCGCCATTTGTTTATGTCCATGGTATCGTGAAGCTCAGCGTTGATCGCATTTGCTCGATACTGTCATCTCATTGCATTATTAATTGCTTTTGTGTCCGTCTTTCCTAGTGATTTGTCCAGGAAACTCAAGAACGAAATTCTAATATATAATTTTTTTATTAATATTAACTAAACCCGCACGTCGTACCTGGCCTATCGACCACCGATCCGATGTTTGCTCTGAACACGATTGCTGATATCACTCCAAAAACCGATCATTGTATGTTGCATTCTTGGACATGGAAAAGGCATTTGATGATAAGGTCCCAAGAGACACGATCTGGAGGAGCCTTCGGATGAATAATGTCCCCGAACAATACATCAACAACGTTGCCGACATGTATAAGGGTGCAAGATCAATGGTTCGGACGGTAGTGAGTGAGACAAAACCAATAGCGGTCACAGAAGGCGTACATCAAGGCTCTGTACTGAGTCTCTTCCTATTGCCTCGTTTTGGATTCACTCACGGAGTTAGGGCAAAATTCGGCAGCGTGGACTTTTATATACGCTGACGATGTAGCCATCTGCACAGAGCGCCGTGATGAGTTACATCAGGCACTTTTATCTTGAAAACACCAGTTGCAAGCCGTAACCTTGTGCTGAGTGTAGCAAAGACCCAATTCATGTGCTTTAACTAACCAGGTCCAAGCGACAGCAGTTCCATTCCCATCGATGGACAATTGGTCACATTGTGCGATCAATATAAGTACCTGGGGAGTATGATGCACAATTCCGGGAACGTAGAATGCAAAGTTCAGCACCGAATAGCTGCAGCGTGGCTAAAATGGCGAGAAGTAACTGGTGTTACATGCGATAAAAGAATGACTGTAAAACTAAAGGGCATGGTATATAAGACCATCATAAGACCAGTCCTTATGTATGGCAGCGAAACGTGGGCCATAACCCAAACGAACGTGCATACCATTCAAGTTGACCAGGATATCATCAGCAAATTGAAAGTGCTAACAAGTACACCTATACTCACCATTAGCATTGATGATTTACCTTTTCCAGTGGGGAAGATAAAATACATCATTCATCATCATAATTGCGAAGATGGAACGTTTCCCTGTCTGACACCTTTGGCAATTGGATCGGTTTCGAGCTCTAGTTGGTCCTAAAGCTGGATTGATTGAGGCTCTGCTATTATTTGCGAGAATGCTCCCAGGTGACCCAAAGAGTCAGAGACGCGCGGACATGTACCTTTCTCCTCCAGAAAACATGAACACAAAGTTCTTTAAAACGCGAGATCGCATTAGAATTCTGTCGTTTACGAAGATGTCTGAACAAATGGCTTTCCAGATGGGATATAAGAACTAAGAGCCGCCACCTCCGTGAAATTATTTCCATGCGTTTGTGAGCATCTGGAGAGGACAAGGCTAGAAGTGGACCACAGTGTGGCTCAAATTTTTACGAGACATTGGCCGTTTACCGAATGCACGGCACGGCACCGGCACCGGCATGGCGGCAGCTTTTTCATTGGTCAGTGACCAGTTGTCATTGGTTACTGACCAATGAAAACCCCGCAAATAGCTGTCACTGTGCCGGTGCCGGTGCCGTGCCGTGCAGTCGGAAAACGGCCATTACAGCTTTTGGAGTACCTAAATTATTCTATTTCATATTAGTTTCTTCACCTCTATAATAATGTTCGACGCCGCATAACGATCACAAACAATTTGCATATCACATCTTTTGGGAGTGTGGTCTCTGGTAAAACGAACGGAACACTATGTTAAATAGCTTGAAAGTGACATCTGGAGTAGTATATCACACAGAACTTGTAGAAATCAGGGAAAATATCATTGGAATCAAGTTTAACCAGGTCACAAGTTTATGTTAGATTTTTTCCCCATATTTTGTCTTTTTTATTTATACAGAAACAGAAATTGTGCTTTTATATATTCTCTTGTTATTAAACACAAGTCCCGACAACCATAAAGAGAGCAAAACTTATAGTTAAGTACATAAATAATGCGTAAAAAATACCCGGAATTTACTGCGTGAGTTTCGTGTGGTACTGCATGAGTTTCGTGGCACCATTTTCTTTAACCTTGATTTGAACTTGTATAAGAGGCTATATTATGTTATTAATATAAATTATCTAAAATTCACAAAAACAAAAATTACCACGAAAATCACGGCGAGAATCTTGTTCGCAGGAATGACCCATAATTGATATCTGAAAAAAAAAATGTTTTGAGCACATGTATAATGACGAATAAAAGCAATTAAAACAACAAAAAAATTTGCTAATTTCGACATGTCGCTTTATACGTAGGAGCCTTCGACAAGGTGATGCTGATTCTGTGTTGACACCAACTAAACTTGACTAAACTAAATGTCAAAGGCGTTTGCGTAATCTACAAAAGCTAAATATAGAGGTCATTACTAGAGCCGAACTTCTGATATAAAACACAACGATCTTGATTCTCTGATCGAAGATAAAACACCAATCCAGCTTAAAGTGTCGCGATTATATTCAGCGGTGAACTCGCCATGTTGTGATATTACTTAATGTGCATGTGTCAGTGACTTTATTATCGTAAACGATAACCTTAAGTGATAAAATATGCACAAATATATTTATTAATAATTAAGGTAGGTAGGTATTCACTTCCATCGATTGTTTATCGTCTGTAAGTATGAAAGGGTGCTCGCAGTTCCTCCCTGTCAGTTGGTACCTGTAACCAGTCGCGCGCAGAACTGTCGAGTGACTCAACATGCTGCTGAACGCCGTACTCTTCGCCTTCTTGGCTACGGGTGAGTACAGCAGATCATCAAATAAATACCCATTAATTTACAGATTGCTTCGATGTGATCGCCTCAGACCGATGTAAAAGAAGAGAAGGAACATACCCATTATGTTGCTATTTTATACAGAGTTGTCCCTTTGGCTAAGATTTGGCTCCATAAATTGATTTTTACCGATTACTCTGCCGATTACAGGGTCGTGTGTTCGATTCTTAGATAGGGCTTGGGTTTTCATTGATTCTACAACTTAACACCAGGTGGCAGCTGCAACGCCTTAGGTTTGAATTCTATGACTTAACAGCATAGAATTAAAGTTTTAGGTAAGTATAGTGTTGTGTTATTTGGGTGGGGGGGTGGCACATTCGAAGTGCCTCTTGTATATGTGTATACAAGAGGCACTTCAATTGTCCCGTATAAAATTCTTAGTCCTTAATAAATGAGGACTTTTAGAAACTTTTCTTTATCAAGTTAGAATTCATGCGGAAGTGTACCCAAGATGCTGGCCGCATATCCTCGCTGGATGGCTAAAGCCACTAGTTGAGCGAGAAAATATCCAGCCCTTGATGATGATTTTTAGATGATATATTTTATTATTTACTTTTAAATAGATGATAGCATGACTGATTCCCTTCCCCGTTGTTAAAATAGAAAGCTAATATATTGTTTGAATTTGTTCCAGATGGCCAGCCACCACACCAGCGCCTAGTCTAAGAGTATACCTATAGTTTGTTTTTTATTATGTGGACTAAAATGACAGCTTCTTATGTCAAACGTAAAATTAATTTGATCTGTTCATCATGAATTATGTTGTTTTTTATGATTCTGGTTGAAATTAATTCAATTTTATTTACTCAAGAAAAACAGAAACAAGGTGGCTCGATTTATTTATAATTGGAAAATTGATTCCATTAAAATACAAATTGACATTTATAGCTGTCATTTTAGTCCACATAATTAAAAATCACAGTACATAATAATGACTAATGTTTTCGTCTAGTGCTGCTAGAATCGCCTGTTCGCGTTCTATTACTGAGGCTGGCTACCTTTACTGTACTTGCCTGATTTTATAACTCCAAAAGTACCTGTATAAATAACAAATATTGTTCATGACATGGTTTCTGAATTATTTATGAACTTTTTAAAACCCTTCATACCTACTACGCAAATATATTTTATTTTCTTTGCCCTATACGCATGATAGTTACATACTTAGGCCATTGGATAGTTATAGTACCTAACCTGCCACAAGTGACAGGTGTATATTTAAATAAATAATATAGAGTATAGAACATATTGATGTATTATTTTAGCAGATATGTTACCTCCTAACATTGCAATCACAAGACTCGTGCACAGCGCACCACTACATGCAAATTCACACGTCTGTTTTGGCACTCAGAATTCGGCAATTCATTTAAATACATAAGAAGTCATATTCAAAAGAAGATGAGCCGTATTGTAGTCCGGCCAAGTTAGTTATTCAAGCTTACAATCAATCGCATTAAGCTGAAAATTGGTACGAATGTTGGGTATACCAATAAAATAATTATGAAAAGTCCCCATCGACCGCATATGTGGGGTCGATGGGGACTTTTAGTGGTGGTGAATAGTGATTCTTAGGGGAAAAAGTGTTGGAACAATTTAAATGGATAATTGTATGATCTACAACGTTGTTTAACATATTTTTATGATAAAACTTACAGGTTAGCTGAAAAGGGCAGAAACTCATTTTTGTGAACTTCCTTGAATTTTTGTTTGCAGATTATCGATGGGGACTTTCCACAATTCATTTATAATAGTGTTCCTAACATTCGTATAAATTTTCAGCTTTATGCGAATTATTGTAAGCTTACCCCTATTTTTTGAGCTCAAGTGCCGGTATTGACAATAGTCCGGACTACTACTGACACGTTTTCAACATCATTTTCCGAGAGCTACTGATTCGTACTGTGTACTCAGTTTACTAGGACAAACTATTTTGGGCAGTCACGGGTCTCCTTCTTCATTGGTAATGTTTGACAGAAAAGTCGTGCGAAGCAAGAGCGGCTCGGTCGTTCTCAAAAAAGTATAATAAAATTGCACTGCATACCTACCTAAGTTTAAGCGATAACCTAAGGGGTTATGAACATAAAACTGCCATATTCGCTGATATGTTTAATTAGCAAAAAAGTCCAAGTGCCGTCACGTGTAAGCTCGTGTAGGTGATAAATTATTATATATTTGACGGGCCCGTTAGCGTGGTTGGCGCGGAGGCGACTTTCACGCTGCAGGTCGTAGGTTCGATTCCTACCCGTGACATGCATTTGTGTGCATGAACATGTCTGTATGTCCCGAGTCTGGGTGTATATGTATATTAAGTATGTATTTACAAATAAAAAAGTAGTATATGTAGTAATATCAGTTATCTGGTTTCCATAGTACAAGCTCTGCTTAGTTTGGGATCAGGTAGCCGTGTGTAAAAAATGTCCCAGGATATTATTATTATTATATTATTTTTGCAGATATGGCACTTCCTTAAATTGCAATCACCAGACTTGTGCTCAGCGCACCACTACAGGGTGAATTAGAAATCATGGGCATCCTTTTAAACTATGACTCTACACATGATTCAGAACATTTTGGGAAAATAAATAAAAAAATCTATTGATGAAAAATTTTGCTCGAGTAAGCAAATAAGCAAACCCATTAACACAAAAAATCATGTGTAGAATCACCGTTTAAAAGGATGCCCACGATTTCAAATTCATCCTGTATATGCACCGATATTCAAACATCTGTTAGTATCGCACTCACAATTCGACAAATTAAGGGCATTCTGATGCATATTATTCACTAGTAGATTCCTGCTCTCTCATTCATCGCACGAAATGCAGCTGTAATAGGCTACTTTACGCCGATCTTCTGTGAAAGGGTGGTACTACCCCTATCGAGCCAGCCCGTATATGAGCTGCAGTCAATTGGCTCTACCAGCAATAGGTGCTCAATTCTGCTAAATAGTTCAGTTCCTGCCCTGAGGACGCAGATAATGTGGTGTTAGCATATCGGAGATGCCACACTGATAACAAATCCAAAGAACAATGTAAGTATAATTTTATATGGATCGTGGGCCCAGTGTTGTAGCATTTTCTTATCTACCTTATAATGAAGTTCCGAATAATCTCAACATTTAACAATAAACATTACCTACGATACCTAACAATAAACATTACCTATGTACGAGCGAGGTACGGCTATCATTAGGTCATAATATTAGCATTTGTAACAGTAATTCTAAATATTTATTGGACTTTTGGAACAGCTTTAACTTTATTTATTCGATTCATTAGAGTAATGCTGCCGTAGAATAATAGTACATTACTGCCGCGGTCTCTAATGAGTGTGTTGTTGACCGCGTTGTTGATGGCCGAAAGCGTGGCGCAGCGCAGCTCCAGGCCTTCACAGCGCGGTCAGCATTGCAACCCTTGATGGACAAGCTTGAAGGCTGTGAGCGTAGCGAAGCTTAGCTTGAGGCCATTATAGCGTGGTCAGCAGTACACTCATTAGAGACCAAGGCTTGTATAGTGCTTTACTCAAAAATGCGACTATTAGTTTAAACAAAACTAGCTAAGTGGGTATAAAAATTAATACAATTATATTTATATTTTACGAACTATATCTATAGTTGTGTATTTTCTCTGTTTACGTTTTCATGGCAACGGCACGACCAACTCGTTTTTAACCTTCAATCAGTTTTTTTACGAACCATAAACATACCTGTTTGTTACGTTTCCATGGCAACGGTCAAATAACAAATATAATGACGATAATACCGGGTAATAATACATTGTATGTCTAGTAGCTCTTGCAGTACGACAAATCCGATTTTGCTCGAAGAAGGTTTGTGAAATAATGACAACATTATAAACTTTTTTGAGTAAAATGTTGAGATTACTCAGATCTTCATTTTATGACATGTAATAAAGTGCTACATCACTGGGCCCCATGAACGTAATATTATAAATTCTTTGTTGGGCCCATTCTGCCCGTTCTTCTTTGACACATAGGTAAGTTGCTTTGACCGTTCAGCAATTTTGTAAATTCATGTAGCCGGACTTTTTTTGCGTAAAGTGGAAAAGTTATTTTGTCATCTTTGTTGGTGCATGAGTGGGAACAAAAGTGGTGAAACGTGATTTCTGGTTCCCCAGGAAGTCTGGCTATTTGTCATTATAGTTTCCGCCACTTTACTGATAGGGTTTTGGGGGGTATTTTAGGCCTAGCCAAAGGTCTTTATGTGCTTGAGGCAGAAAAAAATGAAATATACAGGGTGTCCCACGACTTTGCCACATGGTTTTCCTTTCATTTACTTTGCCATGTGTGTTAGATATATTTGGTCCTTACGATTAAACCTATCGATTGATGCCATAAAAGTACAGAGTGTTATTTTTTCGGATTTCAGCCGGTTCGATTCCCGAGTCTGGCAAGCAAGTTTTCGAAAATCTTTTAATGTAGTTCGTATTGTTTTTAAAATAAAAATGAAGTCTTCATTCAGTTAAATGTTATATCTACAGTATTTAAGGTACTTTCTCTCCATGTGGCAAAGTCATGGGACATCCTGTATATTTTAGTTGACACATATGCGAAAAGGGACGCCATAACGAAGAAAAAAATGCAGGCAGCCGACAATAAATTATTTCATAGGAAGTGTATACTTGGGTAGTTATTGTTGGACCGGCTATCGTTACTGATAAGTTTAATTAAACAAAAATATGTTTAATAAAATATAATAAAATATATTTCAATAATTTAGGTACCTAGTGCTGTTGTAAGTATAAAAGTGTGCGCGCAGATCCTCCGGGTCAGTTGGTACCTGTCACCAGTCGCGCGCAGAACTGACGAAGGACTCAACATGCTGCTGAAGACCGTACTTTTCGCCTTCTTGGTTACGGGTGAGTACAACAGTTAACGCGAAACTAAACTTTGTCTGGTCTAAGTCTTGGACTAACCACTGTTTGAACTGCAAATAACCCCAAATTATTTTCGATTAAAATGTTGTGGGTCGGAAGCATAAGCATCGATATTGTGTTTTTTTAATGTTCATGCTCCATCTAGTAGGAGTGCTTTAAGTCGATAACGTGGTGTTATTTTTCGGACTGTAGTCAGATCGATTCCCGAGTGTGGCAAGCGAGTTTTTGAAAATGTTTGAAAGCAGATTTGTTTCTTTTTTTGAATAATGGAATGTTTTCTTGGAGTAAAATTTGCTATCTCTAAGTAGTATTTAGAATACTTTCCGCCCAGATGGCGTTAAAAAATGTCACCCTGTATAGGCTATAGCATCTATTGTTTGCCGCCTAAGTTACATTAAAAAAGTTCATAAAGTGCTAAATATGGTGCTAATGTCAGCCCGCTTCTTACTTTTAGCCGTGTCCGCCGATCCGACAGACTTCTCTTACGTTAAGACCCAAATGTTGCAAGTGTGTGAGGAAAACAACGTTACATCTGATAAGCTGCAACAAGCACAGGTGAGTTCCCATTTCTATAACACCAGTGACTCTGAATTCACTTAAAATACGACAACGTTTACAACAACGGTTTTTCTATACAGTTTTGACAGATATTCGGCACCCGTATACCTAAAATCATAGATTCATAAAACTTACGCGCGTGCGCTTTAACTAGATTCCGCCCCATTAAGAAAAATCATTTCCAGAAATGCGGCAACTTATTTTCGTTGCAGCCTGTCAGTTTCATACAATGGTTGCTGTCAGATGTACTGAAGTACTCAAAATTTTGCGTGGTATCAGTTGCCGCATTTTATTAGTGCGCATGCTCCATCTAGTTGGAGCACGCTCGCGGAAACTAAAATTAATCTATGCCTAAAATGTATGAAAAATGTCATGCCTATGAAAATGTCTTAGTAATGTGAAAGACCTGCTGCCATAGATATATTATTGCGACACAGTTGCAGACCTAAAATGAATCGCTACCCTAATATAACTATATAGGACGTTTCAAAAGTACGAAATAATACTTGGGGGTTTGGATGAGTATCTCCCTTAATTCTATGCCTGATACTATACCTCAATCATTATTTAGAACTTTTGAAACATCCTACATATTATAGGAACTGTTCATTTTAGCCCTTAATCTCACTTTGTAATGGTAAAGTAGGTTCATTTTTTCCCTTTCATTCTTAAAAAAGGACCTGGACTTTAAAAAGGATGTTCTCAATTCAATATTATGTTGTTTTTATTTTGTAGGTATATGTATGTACGCTATTTCTCCGTCAACTGTGGACCGATTTTCAATTTTTGCGTTCATATTTGCAGGTTTATTTGGACAAATTCGTGGAATGCTCCCCAATAATGTTGAATTTTGAGCGACTGCCCGTCGAAATTGAATCAGCCATACAGAACGGTACTGTGGAGGAAGTTGCGAGAAGGTAAATACATACATAATAGGGGCTAGACCTGATATTTTTCGAAAATTAGTAGGTTTTCTTTAATTAATAGTTTACTGGATGGTTAGGTTAAAAATTAAGGTAATCTTTTTTTTACATAGGTACCTACTATTTGAATTGAGAGTCGAACTCTGAATACCATCCTTCAAAAACGTATTGAAGGACCTCTCGGGGACGACCCGTCTTATCAACCACCCTGTATAATTTAAAAATAAGTAGCGGGGTCTAGATGGCTCACATACCGCGCGCGGCACGCGCGGCAGCGTCAGTCGTAGGCTCGGGCGAGCCAACCTACCCGATACCCGAGTGCATAACATTATTGTTTTTTGTCATGACTAGATCAAACTAGGTGAGGCAAATTACAGCGCTCAGGTGAGGCAGGGCGAGCATTTGGTTCGTACCCGCCATGTTAAACTAGGCGAGGCTAATTACTATCCGTGGTGCGTTACAATCTGCCATCAGTTATAACAGTCTTATTTATGTAATAATAACCCTATACTGTTATTTTTGTCTTCCGCTTTGCAACGGAGGGAAGTTGATAATCTTCTTCAAACTCCTCCTATCCTTTCTTTTGATTAAATTCGTGCGGGTTCCAAGACAACTTAGCTTTTCCCCGGTACTCGTCGAGGGTCAAACCTTGGCGTCATCGTTGGACACCATCGTCGATCTTGGCTTACAGGAGTAACAATGGTGGGAATGTGTGGCGGGCTTAATCCCAAAAAAAAAAATAGGCGAGGCTAACTGCCTCGCGCGGCATGCGAGCCATCTGGACACAGCACTTGGTTTTATCGACAGGTTTTGCGCAAAAGCTGAAGAGATTAAATCGTGTCGTGCGAATTTTATACACGGCTTCGGTTCGTGCATGAAGCTCGATGCAGAAAACTATTTGCCCTACTCAATCAAAATTATGAAGAGCACTTTAGATTATATCTGCAGCGAGGAACACCAGAAACTAATTCTTGCGAGTAAGTTATTTTAATTATACAGGATATATTATTAATTGATGGTAGAGCCAAGCTGTGCTTATATACAGGCTGGCTCAACCGGGGCACTACCACCCTTTCACAGAAGATCAGCGTAAAGTAGCTTTACAGCTGCGTTTCGGACGATGAGTGCGAGAGCCGGAAGCCCAAACAACCATTTATGTGCTGGGAGATCTTCTTTTTCGCCAATTTTTTTTATAGGACTTCGGTGGCAAAAAAGCCTACGGCCCGCCTGATGTCAAGCAGTTACCGTAGCCATGGAAGAGGGATGGAGGCAAAATACTAAAATGTAAACTAATTTCTGTGTTTATTTCAGAGATGGTAGATGAGGGTGTGGTCCAATGCGCCTACAATGGAACTCGCGGGTTGTCGCAGTGTTTTAATACCCCGCAGAGAACTTCTGTGGTGAGTGGACGTGAACACATCAACCACCTTGAGAGACTTTGTGTATCTACTTCATTCGAAATGATAATTTATTTATTTATGTAGGCCCAATGGCCACAGGCCAATTACACGGACTACTAACAATTATAACATTACCCTCCTTTGTTAGATTACTTGTGGATGGAGTTAATAAATATAGAAAAACCCATGAACCTAATACTAAGAGGACTGGGTCTTAGCACCCGGGCCCGAAGACTCCACTAAGCCCAAGACATCATCACAGTAGGCGTGGCTTAAGTCAGTGTGCTGTCGGCGTTCGTCCTGTGCAGGCGTCTTGCAAACGTTCGCATCCTAAATATAATTCTATATCGACACTAGATTCATTTTTACCATCCTACACTTAGTGACATCTAGTGCAAAAAGTTAAACTACGTACTAACATCGACATAAAACGAAGCGACTAGTTCTGTTATTTACCGGTAAAGGGGGGGGGGGGTGTATCTTGTAAATTATCTCCCATTTCTTAACCACCCGCGCCATCCCGCGCAAATTTCCACGCGTTGTTTCATAGATAAATCTACTAAGAACATCTCTTCTGTTTATAATCTCTAGGGATAAACCGGTGTGAACTTTATAACGTGTTTTATTAGCGACGTAATACAAAGAGAGTGCCAGTGCAGATTAGTGAATGATAGATGAAACATAAGGCTGTCTATATAGCCATAAGGCGTTCTATCCTTTATCCTTGCGGGGCAATTGGGTAAAAATAATAATCAAATAATAACCCGTCATACATTTTTATCGCAAAACTTCAAACACACTATCAAAATTCTTGACAATTCATCCGCAAACAAATCTATCTTTGCGTCCGAATCCAGGAGCCCGTTAAGCGCTATGAGGGTGCGCGGCACAGGCAACGTAGCTCGAGCTACAGTATGGCAAGAGGGGACTGCGAACAACTCATGCTCCCTGACGCGATAGTAGTTGTCAGATGTGAAGAGTCGAAGCAGTGCACTAAGCAGTTCAGGGGCATCGATCCTTCCAGATATAATATTTACCACGGTTATAATCTGGTTACAATGATTTCATAAACCCCTTAAGGTTAAAATTTTAAATAAAATAAAAAATAAAATAGAACTACTACAAAAACATTCTCCCTGTACAAAATAGTCAAAGTTATTTTGTAGTTTTTAGGCAGTCTCCTATTTATTTACTATCTTTTTAAAATGTAATGTAATCATCAACAGAATTTAAAGGCCGTTTACGAGGCCTCGGCGAGGTGTGCTGTAGACGAGTTAAAGGCGTGTTCACTCGTCGCCGGCGCCCGCGCTGAAGACATGTTCAACTATATCTATGAGAAAACGTCACCACTGGTAAGGCGCTTTCCTTTTAAATAATAATATAATTTCCGTTCCCCGTTTTTAAAGGCGTAACAACGCTCAAAACTTTGAATTTGAATAAACCCATTTTCTGTATAAAATATTACATTAAACTGCCGACAAACTGCTAAGCAATTTGGCCGGTGATTAAGTATGTAATGTGGATTTTTCGGCCACGGCTGAGATTCTTCCAATACCGCCTACAGACTCAAAGCGAGAAAGCCCAGAAACCCATTGTTCTCGCTGCGTGAACAATGGGTTCTCGGGCTTTCGCCGTGAGTCTGTAGCCGGTATAAAATTTTCGCCGAGACCGTGACTGAGACGTAAACTTTAGCCGAGAACAGTCCATACCGAGATCTCGGTAGGACCTTACTTAAAATATAAACATTTTGTTTGCATTAGTTCCAGGAGACTGCTGTACCAACTTCTAGTGCTGGACTGAATAAGCTGTTCCTGTTCTAGTACCGTGAACGAGGCTGCCCTTTTTTGTTTTAAATATATAAAACTAGCCAGCCACTTTACTGTAATTGTTTGATTGAATATTATGTAACTTTGTTCATATATAAAATATATTTCATAATAAAATTGTCACTCTAATAAAAAATATAATATATTTTTTAAAACCCTCCAATACCTACTTGAATACTTTCCAGATATTGTATTTTATTCGCTTTTTACACATAGTAGTTAAGATGAGGGTTCGAAATTTGGTTGATTTTCTATTCTACTTTTTCTTTAAGTAAGTATGTGGACTAGGAATCTTATATTTAAATGTATGATTTTTGACTATATTATCATGAGTATCTTTAAATCCAAATCACGATTTGATGAAATTTTCTCGATAAAAAAAAAATATGAAATGAGCTCTAATTATTTACAATTTTCCTTGCTACCACGATGTTTTTACGATTTAGATCACGAAATTAATTCTAAAACATAGCAAATAATGATATCTAAACTACCCTTCAACCATATTTTAATTCATGAAGTAGTTTTTTTTTAATTCAAGAAAATGTGGTTTGGCGCTTACGTTGTTTAATTCCGAGCGCGCGCACAATATCGCCATCTCACATTTTAAGTACTTGAACTAACCATGTCTCTCTCTAACTTTGTATTGTCAGTGTCCAGTCGGACTTGTTCGACGTCGGACCTGTGAATGATTTTTTAAAAAATATTACGAAAAAATATTACGGTCGTGCCACATTACAGGTACAGTACAGTATTTACAGTCCGCCGACGCCTATGATAAATAAATAAATATCCTTGGAAATTATTTTACACATGACTACCTGATCCCAAACTAAGCAGAGCTTGTACTATGGAAACCAGATAACTGATATTACTACATATACTACTTTTTGTTTGTAAATACAAACTAAATATACACTTAATTACACCTAGACTCGGGACATGCGGACATGTTCATGCACACAAATGCATGTCCTGGGCAGGAATCGAACCTACGACCTGCACTGCAGCGTGATTTTCGTTTGCTTTTCCTTGTCTTGTGTAATTTCTTTTCATCTCTTGTCATTTTGTGTCATCTCTTGTCATCTCTTGTCATTTCATAGTTATTCGTGTCATTTCTGTAAAAACTCCCTATTTCGCTTACTGTTATATACTTGCAGCATGGTCTTGGGCCGACAGTGGGAATACATTGCTTGTCAAAACAATGGAGTCGCTTTATTGCGTTTGTTGTAGGTATGGATGGGCAAGTAATAAATATATCATACATCAATAAATTATCGTAAAAAATAAAATTACAGATATGGATAGGAAAATGTTTGTCCGTCCTATTCAATCTATTATATTATAAACGAAAGTAACTCTGTCTGTTACCTTTTCACGGCTAAACCGCTGAACCAATGTTGATGAATTTTGGTATGGAGATAGACTGGGTCTTGGCGGAGAACATAGGCTACTTTTTAGGGTTCCAAAGGGTGCTAACGGGACCCTATTACTAGGCCTACGCTGTCCGTCTGTCTGTCTGTCCGTCTGTCAGCGCGGGCTGTATCTCACGAACCGTAACAGGTAGAGAGTTGAAATTTTCACTGAATGTGTATTTCTGTTGCCGGTGCAGAACAAATACTAAAAATATAATAACATTTAAAAATAAATATCAAGTCTCAAACTTGATATTTTTGATGTGTTTATTCTACGGTGGTACGGAACCCTTTATGTGCGAGTCCGACGCCTTCAGATCTTATGAATGTTTTCTTGAAATAAATATAGTGTATTTTAAGTAATTAACTGGCCAACCCTCAGGTCCTACCTACCATGTTAGGATCTTTTTCGTTCTAGCGGGTGTAAACCGTGATTTAACGAGTTAATGTGATAATTTTTGTATTTAAATTATTCAATTCAATGTATTTGTTTCAGACATAGTCCAATATTGATTATTAAAATTATTATAATTTCACAATAAATATAAAACAATAAATAAAAGTAAAATTAAATTAAAAAAAAAAAATATATATTTTTATGTTTTATCATTAAAATACAATATAATATAACATAAATTAAAATAAAATACAATAAAATAAAAACCTACCCCTAATTAAACAAATACCGTCCGCGTGGGATACTGGCTGCATGTCCTCCCTGTATTCAAGCTGTTCCTGTTGTCAAGCTAATTTTTTGAGCTAGGAAAGAGCCAGCCCTCTTGTCACCTGTGGCGGTAACCAGTCTAAGGGTGATTTTGATAGATAAAAAAATAAAGATAAAAAGATAAACAAAAAATAAATGCATGGTTAAATCAATAAAATTAATAAAAACTGAAAATTAAATTAAAAAAAATATTAAATATGGTAAAAAAAAATATTAAGACACCGCTGATGACTTCATGATCGGCATCGAAGTTAAGTACCAAAGTATTCCTTTGCCTACGAAACATGAAAAAGATACTCATATCCGGCAGTCAGTCACTGACACAGAGTATGTACATTTTTACCCGACTACGGTGGGCGGAGGGTTATGATTTTGACCGATATGTATGTATGTTCATCTGCTCCCGTATAACGTCCAAACTATTTTTATCATAATAATTTGACTAATGAGATATCGTTGGACGCGTCTGGATCGTCCGCTGGTTATAGGCTATTATACGATCGAAATATTGTTATACGTATCTATCAGCATATTGTAGGTATCGTTTGTCTTCTTTTGACTTACTTTGTCTTCAGCAATAAAAACAACATAGAAATTAAATTATTTTTTTCAAATACACTCGACATAAAAATCCCATATAAAACGAAAAAAATATATTTTAATATTTTCATCCATTACATCTATTTTAAAAGGTGCACTGGGACATATTATTTTAATTGTACGAATTAAACAATATTGTTCCTTCAAAAAATAACTATACTATAGTCTACTCCATAGCTGTTCTGTCCTAGCTAAGCGAGAGGGATATATCCTTCGGCAGCTCACGCGACGCTAGCCACACCCCGAAACTAAAATTCATTTTTTTCTTGTATCGTCTTAAGGTATGTAGGTACATAGTTACCTACCAGCGCGGGGCGATTGCGTAACTTTATCGTCAATGTTTCAATTGGTTTTGTTCATCCTGTGTTGCTTTTTCAATTGAAATGTATTGAAAGCGGGAAGAGTAAACTCCAGACTCATCCGGATTTCAATTAATTTCAACTGAAAATGCAATAAGGGATGAACGAAACCAATTGAAACATTTACGAAAAAGTTACGCAATCGTCCCCCAGGTGTACTATTTATGTATTTTTTTGTATGGAAATTGTCGTTGCATCGCACTCGACTTACCAGTGCGGCCTTTGCCTAAGATTCTGTAAGGGACCAAAGCGAACGTAATTTTATTTTCATCTGTGGAGTTATTAGCAAAGCAAGATACTAGTACTCTTCTGTTGTAAATGGTGATTTCTTGCTGTGCTAACCACACGGATTAAAACGAAATTACATAAGTTGTTTTGGTCAATTCTCTTAGTCTTTATCATAAATTCGGCAGTGTAGTGCCGCTCTACCGAGGAGTGTCCGATGAGCTATAACTCAGCACTCGAGCGGGCGCCGTCAGCGGCACTGCACGTGCGGCACTCTACCGGGGCACTTATTGTGCCAAATAAATAACAAATAGCGGTAATATGAAACCTAATATTGTTATGTCGGAAACAGCAAATTTTTAAGTATTGAAACGATTGAAGGTTGACAGCGTTATCTGTAGGCGATTGACGGAGTCCACTTGCATTGACCGGCATCAGCGGAGGGAAACTGTCTTCGTGGCATTTTGAGATCACTTAATCATAGGACAACGCTAAAGTCCTACTAAACGCCCACAATACGAGAAAAGAGACGGCCCTATCCTTCGTTTTTCGATACGATACAATTTACATGTTTTTCGGATAATGTGCAGTCAATACAACGTGTAACGGAAAGGGTATATACCTACATATGAAGTGCACGGCTTCTTTGGGTGATAACAAACTAGACAAGACATACGAGAACAACAACAACATATGAGAAATTCCAATACATAATAGTAAAATACCAAACATTTCAATTTAAATTTGCACATCACTAGCACCAAAGTCAAAGATCGCGGAAGAGTGACGTGTAAGCATAAAATGACCCTCGTAGTGTTGTGACACGTTTGTTATGATTTGAATTTGGTAATAAATATTTTAAAATATTTTCAGCTGAAACCATTATAAGGCTAACTTTGTACAGCAATACTGAGCCCGGGAAAGCACCGCAAGCTCCGGGCAAGCAAGGTGACCGCGATGCCCGTCCTAATTAGTGACAAGTATAACATGTAGGGTATCTTATTCTTGTGCATTCTCCATCTCGTGATCACATAATAACACTTAGTAGATTAGGTTTTAATCGGATCCAGATGATGTGTCGCCGGAGTTGGGACGGCGCGGCTTGCAGTCGCCGTGTTTGTGTGACACCGGCCTTAATTGAGGCAGAAACTTTGTCGTTAATCTTGAAAGAGGATAAAGGTTGGCACTCATCTATCAACTCGGCACCCGGCCAGCACCGCCTCGCCGCTCGGAGTCCACTCGTTGTCGACAGATGGTCCGCGAGCGGACGCTGCTTTTACACCATAAACGTCATACACCGTAAACCAGTGGACCGCGCGTGGTCAACGACTGAACGCCGCGTGGTCAGCACGTGGTCCACTTATTTCCGGTTCAGTTAGTGGATGCCGACCAACGAGGCGGTGCTGGTCGGGTGCCGCGTTGATAGATGAGTGCCAACCTTAAGGATGCACTACAGGGAGCTGTTAGGTATATTTTGACATTGATTTTGCTTCAAGGGATGCTAGAAGCTTTGGGTGAGGCGCATTTCGGTATAACGTCACGAATATACATTTCATTCGGTTTCACATGCCACTAATTGTCAAGTAACGCATATCCACATACATACATATACTCACGCCAGTATCCCACGGGGGTAGGTAGACTACTGATTGCCACATGCTACGATCCTGACACACGTCTTTTGCTTCATCTACATTCATATATCTTCTCACGCACTTTCATCGGTTGAGGGTGCTAAGGACTTGAGCTTTCCTTAATAAGTAACCTGGTCGTGGAAAGTTCTCCTTGGGCGCCCTCTTTTCGACGCTTCCGCTCAGTTTAATTACGTATACCTCTACCGTACCTATATACCTCTTTCGACATTTTATAAAAACTTGAATAATTTAAAAGTAACCGTTATAAAATTTTGCCAATATTTATGTTCAAAGTGCGTCCAATAACGAAGAACTTTCCCGAACTAACGAAGAAGGTTTAATTATAATTTCTCGAGTCGCTCGGTGTGCCTCCCGCTATTTCGCCCCCGTTACGGATTAGGGACACCGGCTAGCGTGGTTGTTAATTTGATTGTTCCCGCAATGAGGCGAGGCGTGGCGCCGCCGAGTAACAAGTAGATCTTAATACAATTTAGTATCCGAGGCTTGCGACACAGGTGCGAGGCCGCCTCGAGGCAGTTGCTGTGATATATTTTTATTAATTGTTTTTTTCCATCTTGTATACCCTGCTATGATCCGTGTGGTGCTAGAATAGGATCACAAATTTTTTTTTGGAGGTCATAGAAGGTGGTGCAAAGATATAATATACCATGGGAACCATTAATTTGTAATGTCACGTATGTAGTTATGTTACTAAGGTGGCAAACAAGCGTACGGCTCCCTGATGTTAAGCAGTTACCGTAGGTTATGATGCTTGCAATACCAAGGGCATCGCTAGTACGTTACCGACCTAATGGGGAGGGGGCAGATAGAGGAAAAGGGGGGTGTGGGCGTCCGACTCTCTCACTCATCGTACGAAACGTAGTTGTAATAGCTACTTTACGCATATATTACCAGGACTGAATTGGGTACAGTTTTTCACGGAATTTTCCATTTTACTTTACATCGCACGGAATTAAGCAAAAATTTAATGCGTACGTTACCTGAATCAAACTGCGCTGTTTTCAATAAACACACAAATTGCTCGCAACAATTTGTCGCGTGCGGATGTCGGCAGTCGCGTCACGTCGATTGTTTGTTGCGAATCATCGGAACAAACATTTAAATTGTTCAATAAATTGCTGGATAACAAACCTCCCCAATTATCTCCAAGTCTCCATCTACTAAACCAATTTTAATGAAATTTGAAACGTAGATAGTGTAGACTCTGGAATAAGACATAAGCTAATCTTTCACTTCAATTTCCACGCGGGCGAAGCCGCAGGGCACAGCTAGTTTTCTACACATCGCTCCTTTTCATATAAAATTTTGACATAACTTATAATCTATCTATTCTACAGAGTTATCAAAACATGCTCATATGATATCGGATGTAAATGGAGCATCTCCTGCGTAACCGTGACGTGGGCTCCGAACTTTAAAATGAGCTATTTGGAAACAATATCTGGCAGAGATTTCCCTGAGGCCGGGACTACGCTTCGCAACCCTCACGGATCTTAAGCCCAATACACACTGAAGCTTGGTGTCGGCGGCTTTAGCGCTTTACACCGAAGCAACACTCTTCAGAATAAGCCGCCGACACAACCCGCCGACATTTGTCACCGGGTCGGCGACTTCAGTGTGTATTGCACTTAATCCATACGCGCTATATGTGAATTTATGTGTGTAGATATAACATGTAAACAAATAGCTACATAAAACTGATTATACGCACTAATTTTCTGATATGCACAAAACTAAACTAAGTTAAATAAAAAATAGAAATAACCAAGATTCTGTTTGAACAACATTTTAATAAGTTACAGTAGGTATGTAGTGATTTTTATTTTCCAGAAGTGTTCCAACAACCTAGAAATGTTTGCTCGCACTCTTTACCTACAAGTGCAAGTTTAGCGAAAATTTCAGGCAGCCAGAGTTTCTGAATTGAATTCAACTTTAAGTTAGTTCAAGTTAGACGCGCGAAACCATGTGTGTCTTTCTGATTGAAAATATTTGACATTTATGGATGTATTGAACTTAAAGATGCGACTTACCGTGCTGTACCGCGAATACAAGGTAACTACCCGATATCCTCTTAGTCACGCGCCACCCAGCGTAGCGGCTGTACGGCTGCACGCGCGCTGGCTTATTATTAAGCGCTACAATGTATATTCATCTCGTTATAACAACAGCGGGTCTAACTGCGTCACTATGCAATATTGCTTATGAATTGCAATTCCAATTCATGAAATGAACCGTTTTGCATTTCATCTAATTTCGGTAATATGGGCACAGATGAACCGCGATTCACGAGCAATTCTGCTCCATAGACAATTTCATATCTGAATCCTTTTTTTTTTAAATTTGTTTACTGCCCTAGATACAAGCCCTTTAGAGTCATGGTATTCAAGGTTGCTATAGAAAAACGATAAAATCCATAAAGTTATGGTTGAATTTATTTTGATCTTATTTTATTAAGAATAATTGCTTTTGTAAAAACATTAATTAGATACGAACATAAAATACATTATAAGGTATAGTAACATCTTTAAAATTATTGAAAATCGGGCAATTTTTTTTTGTTGATTCACGTTTAATGGTTTTTGTAGTTCGAAATGGCACCTATTAGGTACCTACTTGACGGTATCCGCTGCGCTATATTAGGTAGGTATGTTCTTCCCGAAAGTTTGTTTGTGATAAACTTCCTTCACAAGATGGTAATTGTTTAGTATGAGCCACTGTTACAATCTTCATGTTCTTGCTTATAGTGAGGGTAGGTATTCGAGATACTTAAGAAATTCAGTCATTTTATTTATTTATAATTCGGGAAACCAAACATATACCTACATAACAATATTACACATTCACGGTCATAACGATTAACACGTAGCTATAACTAGTCGGTGTCATGACGCTGTTCGTGCCCTGCAACCGACCTTTGAAGCGTCGAAACAAACCACCCTCCGGTTAAAATTCAGCACATGGCAGCGCGCAGCTGGTAGGGTTTCGTTGACGCGATGCCACATTGTTTAGACTAGCTGGCTTCCTCGTTCCTCCACCGTGATGAAGCTCTCCTTGTTGCACTGGAGTTTTCGTGGACCCGATGGCTCGTAATCCCGCGGATAAACTCGCGAAAGCTCGTGCTTTTCTCCCAGCAGTGCCGGATTCTTAGGCACCTGCGTTGGCATGTTGAGGGGTCGTCGTGGAGACTCTTGATGTTCATGTTAAGTAATATTTCGTAATACATAAAAAACAATAAACATCTTCATAGGTTATGATAAATAGGTATGGTACCTATTTCCTATATATAAGTTTCTCTCTGACCTATTTGTCATTAAATTGACATTGACAATTTGCAACATTGCAATTCATCTTTCTTCGTGGACCATATTACCAATTTCATATAACTGTCAAATAGATGAATTGCGATTCATAATATGAATTGCTTGGGAGTAACCATCTTACGATTTCGGTGAATCATATTATGATAATAAAGTGATTCATTTTTGTGATCGAGTTAGCCCCACAGGTCCGGCTATATGGCTTGTATATGTAGGTATAGTTTAATGTGCTATTTTTGGAGCACTTATGTTCGTGTATGATAAGGATGGCAATACATTTAGTTAAGTCATGTTTAGGTTGTGGACCAGCAGAATAAGCACCATTATATTGTTTTATTTAAGTGTTAGTAGGTTCTATAGACCACAGCACGTATAATATTTGCGTATTCATGTTTAGTGTTTATTTTTATTCCATTTAATAATACGTTACAAACACTTGCCAGTGTTAAATAATAAATGAAATTAGGTCGCACACAACTCTCATTAAATGCAATACAAAAGTATTGTGTAAGTAACGCCTACCCCTTTATTAAGTTCTCCACTTGTGATTGAGAAATTATTCCTTTATTACCCAATCATAGAACGCTTGCGTTTTATAAAGAGAACATAAATATCGGACTTTGGCTATACACCACAAAATGGGTTCTATAGCCCTATATTATGAACTCCGTACATTAATTTATTTGTTTTTACACTCACAGCCTATTTCAGAATCGCCGGATAACTTTTACCCACCAAATAAATAAATATGTCGTTTTGACAGATATTCTATGAGAAAACTGTCAAAACGTCCATTTATTTGGTGGATAATAGATACCTGACGATTCTGATACAGGAATTAAGTGTAAGATTTAGCAAGTCCCTTAATAACCTACAAGAGATATATTTAAATTATGTACGTACGTAAAACGTGCGTAAATGAACTAAAAGCGTAAGCGCGGTTTAATTAAACACATACCGTTTTGTAGAAAACATTCTCAAATGTCCGTCTGTCCGAGCAAAGGAGGTCTACTACGATTTCTAATCAAATGGAACTGAAACTAATTTTACGAATTACATAAATAATTATTGGCCAACATAAGTAATGTAGAGTTGCGTATAAGTGCAGAAGTAAATCTCAATATTACCGTGCCGTATGTTCATAGCGATATGATCTTTAGCTTGCGATTTATGAACGCCTTAACGGCATTTACAGCAGTTCAGTATGTATTAAATGTAATTTTATATTCTATATTATAATTTAAATTATTATCAGATAAATAAATGAATAAATAAATAACCTATTTCATCGAACGTATTTCCAAACAGCACCTTTGCAAATTAATTATCGATGAATTAAAACTGTGAAGTTTTTTTCAACGCCCTTATTTGCGCTTTCTTTCCAACTCGATAACACTTGCTTGTCGTGCACACAACAACAGTAGTAGTAGTAGTAGTAGTAACAGTATGTAGTAGATAGAGTTCAGTACCTACTCACATTCGGTATTACTCGATAGTTTTACTCTAAAACGAGTAAAAATCAACGTGTGGACCGCAAAACTCTCAACTAGGCTCGCATCGAGCCGTCTCGATGGAATCAAGTAATGTCATTTCCTTCGCACCTACTCGAAGCGAGCCCTCGGTTGATACTGAAGCCGTTTGTTGAATACTGAACGTCTCGCGTCGCTCGATAAATAAATGCTGAATGTGTGGACGAAAGGCCATGCCGTGATTTTTACTCGACGTGTTTGGTCGATCGAATAATACCGTATGTGAGTACGGAGCTGTAGACTAATGGTAGACCTCTAGGAGGTATATTAGTTTTACCCGGACGGGCCGGACTGGCGGGTGTGTCGGGCGCTTGTCGCCGCTCGCGCAGAAATGTTATCCAACTTCTTGACACTTGCATATAATAATGCATACTTGCATATAATGTAATAATCTTGCTCTATTAAAACTATTTCAACTCAGGAAAGAAAAATAGTAGATGAAGAATACGTGAAGCATAGATTAATTTTGGTTTCCGCAAGGGCGCCCCAACTAGATGGAGCATGCACACTAATAACATTTGGTAACTGATACTACGCCGCAGTCGGTGTACTTCAGTAGGTACATCTGCAACCAATGTACGTAAATGACGTGCTGCTATGATAGTAAATTGACGGATATTTTGGAACGATTTTTTTAGAAGGGCTATCTAGTTAAAGCGCGCGCGCGAAACTTTTATAAATCTATGACGAGAAGTAGTATATATTTGAACAAGAATTCGTGGTGGACAACCGCGTTTTTCAAGTGTATACTGTACAGTGCCAAGAACTAAACTGGCGCGGTGGCCAAAAGATAACTTAAATTGTCAATAGAGAAATGTCATAATTTGACAGTCTTGTATTGACACTAGCGGAGCGTCTGGATAAGAAAGTCTGTGGGACTGTACCATAATATACCTACTCTAAAAGGTAATAATATCCCGGGAATATAATAAATTAATTTGAAAATATTACTTCTGCTGGTACCCAAACTAAGCAATTTTTATTATTCAGTACAGCTTATTTTCAAAACAATTCATTGCATCGAAAATGCACGACAATATAAAAAACACATACAGGATAATGCAATTGTTTGTTGCAAGTGGTTTTATATTCCGCACGTCCTCTTTCTTGTGTATTTAAACAATTAACGTTCATTAGTGGGTGCACGCGGCCCTTTGTAATGCAAATTCACGGTATTGTGCATCTGCCTGTATATACGCGGGACCCAGCGTCCGCTCTTTCCACTGATTTTGTGAACGTTCCAGGCAGGGTTGCCAGTTTTTTTACCCTTTACCTCAACTTTGGACACAAATGACACTAAAATTTACATCATTTAGAATTTCGCTCACAGAAGATTGTCGTAAATTAAGTAGCTATTATAGCTGCGTTTCCTACGATGAGTAGATCCGGAAGCCCAAGCTTCCCCCTTCTCGTCCCTCTATGTGCCGTTCAGGTCGGCAATGTGCGCGCGATGTCATTGATAATATACCTGCATCTATTGGCTACAGTAACTGATCACAATTAAGCGGGCCGTACGCTTAAATAATTAAATACGTTATAAATTATCCCAAAAAATATTATAAAAATTTCTGCCCGAAAAAAATTATCTGCTGCCATCTGTGAATCTAGGGTAAAATAGCAATAATTGGCAACCCTGATCCGGGGTGTTTATTCGGAACGAGTAAAGGCCTGCGCACACAGGCGGACGGCAGGGCAGACCATTTTAATTTTATCAATCGTATTTAAGACTTATCCAATCGAAATAAGGTGCACCAGCGTGCTCTTCGGTGCACCGAGAAAATTGCTCCGAGATGCTCCAGGGTCCATCACCGAGCTTTGAAATATATACCTTATTTCGATTGGATAAGTATTAAATTCGATTGATAAAAATTTAAATGCTCTCCCCTGCCGTCCCCAGTGTGCGCCGGCCATAAGTGTGCGCGAGCAGTCGCTGGCCGCGCTCCCAAATGAAAATCAATTTCATAAGTGGAATGCAGCTGCAGCGGTCCACGCAAAGTTCTGCTTAACTTTATATAAAATTCAATACTTACTTCCGAGCGAGCCGAGCGCCGCGGGACCGCATCCGCGACTCCGAACTTTAAAAGAAACCGCCACAAAAATAGCAAACACGATTTGTGTTGTAAAGAGATGAGTCTCGGTGTTGCGAGCGCAGTCCTCTCTCGCGGGGCCGCTGGGCGCCTACTCCGAAGTATGAAACGAAATGCTTCGGCTTTCGGATCGTACGTTTTCCTACTCCAAAAGTGTTTCGGATCCGAAGTCCGGATTCGATAGTCGTGATTTGACGTTTCTTCTTTCGTGAATCCCACTTCAAAAAATTTTCAACCTTTGCGTAGTAGGAAAACGTACGGTTCGTCAGCCGAAGCATTTCGCTTCGTATTTCGGAGTAGGTGCCCTGGTTTGATTCGATTGTCCAATTCAGCGGCGCATCGACAAATATCACAAATTCTGTTGATTCCGACGTCCCCGACCGACTATACGGAAAAGTGGAACAGATAAATTATTATAATATCTATCGACGTCACTCGAAAATTAAAACCCTGCGACGCGAAAGCGAGCTATTAGTAATCCGGTTTTATTCCCAATATTTATTTAACAAATACGAAGCTCGTGAAAATAAACATAATTTTTCGTGGAAAAATTGCGGGTGATTTCAAAAATATGTAGAAAACAGCTATTTATTTTGTAGGAATGAACATTAAAATCTAAGCCTTGCGAGCCCGGGGGAAATCAGCCAGTGGTTCACAAAATGTTGACGAGCGCTGCGCGACATACTTATTCCGACGTATTTGCAGCGATTTATGATAAAAAACGTTTATTAAGTAAGCTGATTAGCCCGGCTTATGGCGTCGTTACGGAGGACAATTTAAAACGGATCGCGTTTGATAAATGGTTTGTTTAGGAATATGCCCGAGCTTTTTATATTTCCCTGGTCTTCCTTTTTCCTACGAAAGCGCATGAAGCATTTTTTCAGACGGTACTTATATAATAATGAATCGAGGTAGGTACTACTACTACTCATGAGATTAACACTAACTAAAAAATAACAGTACCAAAGCTGCAAAAAAGTGAGTAGACGCTGTCAACAGTAATAGAATGATGATGATTGACGACCGACGACCGATTTGTTTGAGCGTAGGCCGCTCGGTTCATTGTATCTGGTGGTTGTGGTTCGATTCCCGCCGGAGTCAATTTCAGAAACGGCCTTTTCGTAATTTGCCTTGGTCTGGGTGTCACTAGGATTGCCCCTCTGTACATTATATGGTAGCCATAGTACAAGCGTTGCTTAGTTTGGGACTATAAAAGTTCCCATTTTAAGTTTCCCAAGAATTTGGGAACATAAAATGACAACTCTACTTACAGAGTATAGTCAATGTAGATAAAACCAATCAAATCTATGTGAATTGTGAACACGAGAGCGATCTAAATTGAAACTGGATTGGGGAAGCAGCTGCGGGCCAATTCACTGGATGGCCAGTCCAGAGTGATACCCTCCGAGTGACGGGCATTACCTCCACTCGGGATGGTTAACGAACCCTGCTCTAACCTCATACTGACTTTATCAATGTCCTTTGTAGAGCGGAGCACCGTTTTTTATTTAATTTCCTGCTGAAAAACGAGGTCAGAAGATTGGTAGAGATTTTTTTATAGTACCTACTAATAATCTAATCGTAGTCTATTCTAGCTAGATGTACCTACCAATTTTATTGGGTACGGCACGAACCAATTTCTTGGACCGGCCCGTAAAAAAAAATGTCCTTCTCTTCTCCATTAGAAACCATTATAATTTCGGTAAAAAAGCGACTGTAGCCTAGAGGTGAACAGGTTGGGCTAGCAATCACAAGGTCCCAGGTTCGATCCCGGGTGGGGCATGCACCAATGGATGAATTTTCATCTATGTGCATAATTTACAGTACGCTGACGGTGAGGGAAAACATCGTGAGGAAACCTACCTATCCCTCGGGATTAGGTAATAGTCAGTTCCTGTATACACGGCGACAAGGTTCACCACCTGTCACGTTGGGTTCTGACTATCTGGTGAAACGTGGGCTTTGAGTTGGTTAATACCTCCACAATGTGGTGGTGTATGGCCACTCAAGCCTCTGACTACCCCCGAATGGGGATAAAAGTCGTGACGTTATATATTTATATTTATATAATTTCGGTTTGGGCCAGTTCCCTCCCACTTATTTCACAAGTACAAATGGCGGTAAAAATTTAAAATTACGAAAAAATTCGGAATCGAATCAAGGCTTTTTATAAAAGTAGTAAATTCGCACACTTTTTTCTCGTAATTACAAATAATACAATTTGCATACTTTCAATAATAAACACATCCCCGAATTTATATCCATATTTTTACAACAGCGCGCTCCATTGCGCGTTGCATGCCTGAATAAATATTACCTTTGCAATATACTGCCGTGAAAAAGTTGAGTCGCCGTGTAGTGTCGGTGCGTTATTGTCGGGACACAAAAGCGTGGCGCAAAATGTTTGTGGCCGGACAATTGCGCGGGTTCGGCGTAATTGTTCACGCGGCTGGAATGACGCTGCCGCTGGCGCTACGTGCATGGGAATGCGCACGTGTAGCGCCAGCGGCTAGCGGCACGACAGACAAATTACAGAAGATTAGGATTGTAACAATTCAGTGGAGTAAGCTTTCGGGATAGAATGTAGAATGCTGCAATTAGAATTCTACGTATGTGAGCACGCCTACTTTTGCATAGCCCCAACAAGCATACGGATGCTTTGGACTTGCCCAGGCTTTACGCGTATCTAGAGACGTTATCGCTACTTGTACAAATGAATATAATATACTAACACACCAGCAACTGTATGGAAAGGTATACTTTTTAATGGACTGGGCGCGTCTGCTTGCTAAAAACCAATAGAAAACCACTGATCTGTAATATTATCTTCGTGAATTCTTTATTATAAATCGTAAATTCTTGGCGACAACATGCATAGCAACCCCCAAGAATTTACGATTTATAATGAAGAAATTACGAGGATAATATTTCAGACCTGGTTTCACAATGGTTAATTATTAAGAGACTCGACACTCTGGTAAATTACAAAAAGGACATTTCTGAAAACTCCCACGAGAATGGAACCTGCAACCACACGGTGTAGTGAGCCGAGCGGCCGAGCGGCGCACGTCAGTCTCATCATTCTATCTCTGTTTTAACGTAGGTATGCGAACTTGGACTACGTATATTATTGCAGTGTCATCTGCGATGATCGGTCGTCAATATGCGGAGATTTCGCAAATCGCCCGGCTTGTGGTACACCTATGAAATATTCAAACCGCCCGCGGCCTGGCCCGCATTGTTAGCCGCTTTGCTCTGTTTGTTTTGTAGTGATGACGACTTCTACATTATTATGATCGTTCCATAGCCAGATGCAATCACTGATCGGTAAACGATCGGAGGTAACGCTTGGTAAGGTCAGTTATCTATGATATACTGCTGTCTATTATAGACAGCAGTCTCCGTGCTTCGGAGGGCACGTATCAAGTCGAGCACAGTTGTTTTCATCTAGACAGCGTGAAGCTATGTTTGAGGCTTTAGGGCGGTTTGAACAACTCTGACACCAGTCCCTTTAGCCAAGTGGATTTGTCCACACGCGTTTCTATCAAATCGTTATGATTCAATGTATGGGAATAAAATGTCATGTGTTTTAATATCATTTCCATATATGCGTATACATTTAATACTTTTTCCTTGATATCCTAGCTGTCTGATTTGTACACATTATCTGCGGTCTCTATTTTATTTAACTAATAATTCTACCCATTTTGCTCATTAGCCTTTGGTAGCTTTTATAACCTTTTTCTTAGGTGTCTCTCACAGTGTTAGGACGAAGAAAATCAGATATCAGAATAGCAATTAACCTGATTGCCAGGTCCCGGGAGGCTGCGCTGCGGGGCCGTTGTTTCAGCCAAATTAAAACTTCAGCGGAGCCCTACTGGCTCGTCCAACTCGAGTCATTTATGCGGTTTACACGTATTTTTAGTTGTTTCATTTGTATCCCTTGTATACTTACTTGTTAAAAGAGTTGTAATATGAACGTTGAAAATATTAGTAGTGTAATTAGTCCTACTCCGCGTAACAAGTAAAATTATTGTGCTAGTCTAATGAACAATGTAACGATGTTAATAGTTTAATACTACACTAGTTACTACACTAGTACAATACTACAATAGTTTAGCGCGACCGTAAGCGAAGCTCCGTGGTGATAGACGCTGATGTGGGAGGTACAGTGTCACCACGTAACTTACGATAAAACAATACGTACAATCATCTACACACACCACACACACACACACACACACACCACACACACACACACACACACACACACACACACACACACACACACACACACACACACACACACACACAAACACACGATACACACGTTACACGATACCAGTGAATCGCTCCCAACATCCAGTAGTCCATGCATATCCAGTAATTTATCGGAAGCAATATTATCAATCGATACACCGTTTTTGTTCGAAAACACGAAATTATTCCGCCAGGCTTAAAATGTAATCGATTTAAAATTTCGATTGTGGTAGGATCGAGTCGATTAATATTCAACAGTATTCATTACGGAAGCAATAGCACCACACGTTTCATGGTGGTAAATTATTTATTCACGTTCTGGTCCGGTGCGTTGCGAACACAACAGGTGTAATGTAGAAATACCGGTGTAGCAAATACAATGTTTATTTACTGATATCCCTGTGATTAAAACCCAGATTAAACGGAGAGGAGATTAACATTTTTAAATCAATTTACTTTTAGAATTGGCCCGTTTCACACTCCCAATAATGATACTCCTGGAAGCCAGGTTCTAGGCCGTTTCCGAAATTTGTATTTGGCAGGAATCGAACCCCTAATCGCTCGATGCAGAGCCAAGTGGTCAACACTCGAACCACTGTGCCAAGCGGTCGTCAACAGTATAGTTACAATAACTATAGCTATACATATACATACATATACTCACGCCTGTATCCCACGGGGTTAGGCAGAGACTGTTGATTGCCCTAAGCTAGGATTTTGACACATCAGCTGTTTTGCGTCATCTATAATCATATTTTCATTGATAAAATGTCGTACCTACACTACATTGATGGTCAAAAGGAAAACTTATCAGATGAAACAAAGACAAGAATACTTACGATGTCTTTCATGGGGAACACTGGAACGATAACAATAGTTTATCAGCTGCTTATCTGAACGAGACTCAAGATCTGACCGGGAGGGGATGTCTTTAGGGTTGCTATGTTTAGTTAACATGCTTAGTGTTGAACAGTGGGGCATCAAAATTGAAGTTGGGAGTTGTGATAGACTTATGGACACTCCAAAAAAATCTTTGGTGAAAGTTTTTTTTTCTTCTATATTATGGAACCGTACCGTAGAACTGGAATTCATTAAATGTATTTTATTTTGCAGTTCTTTGTAATACCAATGATTTATATAAGCTTAATTGTTTATCCACCATTACTCTCAGCAGATTTGAAATAAAACTATATCATAAATAATCAAGAGCAGTTTCCAACAGTGAAATCATTGGTATCGCTAATTCAGCGTTTCTTGAAGGGTCCAACGTATTGAGACCCCTGGTATTGCTTACGCATTCTGTTATTTCGTGTTGTTCACGAGACGCAACAGACCAAGTCAAAATGGTCGGTCTATATCAATTCATCTTTGCCCCAACTTGCCTGAAGTAAGCGGCGCTGAAAAATTAAGTTTGATGCTTTATTTTTTTACAAGAAATATTTTATTATTTCTTTTAATTGAAACTATTGGTTGTAAAATTTCACACGTCGTCGGCACAAAACTTGTTTTTATGAAAAATTATAGTATGCTAAAATTGTGTAATAAATACTTACAGTAGTATAAGTCCTCTTAGAGCCATAACACACCGGGACGCCAGGCGACGTCGCCAGCCACCGTAGCGTAGCCAACTAATTCCTATTGACTGGCGACGTCGCCAGTCCGTCGGCAGGTGTGTTACCTCCCATACATTTCAATATGAATAGTTGGCTACGGTGGCTGGCGACGTCGCCATGGCTACCCGGTGTGTTATGGCCTTTAATGGACTATAATCATAAAAGGACAGGCAAAGTTTGATAAGCTTAACAATAGCTCTTCCACCCCTCCACTTTGTTTGCCCACTCATATTTCATGAGCGTAATATTTTCAGCAAACTTTTTGTCAGCTCCCAAGTGAGAACAAATCCCAAAACTTCAGTTTTCTTCCTTCCTTTAAAATCTTTCCAGCGACAATATTTTCTTAAACTAAGTCATTACGACGGTGTAAATATTAAAAGGGTTCGTTCGAAGCATTTTGGAAAGTTTTGAAAACTTCCACCGAAGCGGGTTTACGATATTAAAGTTGAAAATTCAATACATTGCTGATTAGACACCTTTGTGGGGAACTCCCACCTTATCGGAGGAATGTTTTGGCTGTCAGGAAATACATAGGTATGATGATCAAGAACTGTAACATATGAAAATAAGAAATATTGACTACACGATACCTATTTCAGTTTGTGTTTTAATTGGCTGTTACAAGAGACGTATAAGTAATATTTCGGCAGAAACCATTAGTATTTTGAGAACCATTTTTTCATTTTAAAAAAGATTGTGAGAAAATTATGGTCGTAAAACATTGCTTAATATGCTCAAAATAATCGCAGTAGACCAAGGATCGTAAAGTATAAAAGTCCTTGGGCGAGGTCTGGTTAGGCCTGGCTAGGCCCGGCGACGCCTAGCGAAGTCCGGCGACGCCTGGCAAAGCCTGACAAGGTCTACTAAACCCCCAAGCCAACTAGGAACTCGGATGGAATGCGGCTTCCCCGCCCGCATACCGCCCACACACTTGCCACCGCCTGCGGTTTCCCGCCCGCCACACCTCCCGCACACCGCCAACGCCTTTTTGTGTGTGTTCCTAGTTAACTTGGTCGAGTAGTATGCTCAGTCATAGTCGTCATAATTATCAAAAAAATAATTATTCACAACTGCTTAGATATATTATAAATTGCTTAGAAATCAAACATTATACCTATGTCACATATCGAGTATTCAATTGCCTCTCAGTCGCAAGTGATCTTCAAAGGCGCACATCAGCCGAGCTCCACGTCAGTGCCGTGACATTCAGAGCTCATCAATAATCCGGCACCACTTACCTGAATAGCGACAATCACACTACATTAATACGCAGTTAATTGATTGTGGATTTAAGATGGATCAGGGCGCCGAGTCTCCTAACCAAAATGAGAATCCGTAACGAATTTAGTGACAAAAATAGTCGAAGTTATGACCAAATTATTAGCGAAGTAAGCGCGCGGTTTTTGTGACGTCACATGTGCCACGCGTGCTTTAAAGTGAATGGCGGCGCGGGCCGGCGCAGGCCGGCGCGGGTACAGCGTGCCTTCAAGCCGATCGGCCATGTGACGTCACACGCGCAGGCCGCACATTATATAAAATGTGTTAAATCGCAACGGGTGGAACGATTTCGATGATTTCAAAATGATATTTATGAGAAAGCTTACTGTTAACTATAGTGTTGGTTTTGAGTTAATTTGTCGACCTAGTAATGATTCCCATTGCGCAGAATATGATGAAATTTTTTAAAAAATAACGGAGTTCTTAGTATACCGTCTATCAATGACAACGGCAAATTGCTATTGCCAACCACTTTTTACGTTCGTAAAATTTGTCGTCTCATGGCTATTGAACTGCCACCAAAAGCATTTTGCCATTCAGACTGACCAATCAAAGAAGAGAACAGGGCCATAAGGCCATTTCACCACACAATAGCAACGTAATAGTAAGACTGCTGGCTACCAGTCATATATCATACTACGGATTTTTGGCACAATGGTAATTAAAATAGAAGTCATTAGGGGACTTGAAAGCCTGGTATGACGATAAACGCTGTTATAATGAAGATGGAAGAGAGAAAGAGAGAATATATACCTGGCTCGTTCCGTCATATATCTCTCTTCCGTTCTCTCAAACCATTTCGTCTATTGCCCATAAGGCAACATGAAATAGAGCTAGTAGGTGAATCACTTACATTTATTTCCCCCGACGATAGCGACCGATGCACCGTCAGTTTGGGACATCTGATTGACAGATAAAGCCTCTGGTTTCCTGTAGCAAGTAGAAATGAAATGAAATGAAAAACATTTATTCCACGCAGAGGAGACGACAGATAAGTTTCAGTACTTAGTACATTACTCAGCATCACCTGTCCCGAAAGGTGTAAGGGCCATAACCCACCGGGTAGCCATGGTGACGTCGCCAGCCACCGTAGCCAACTATTCGTAGTGAAATGTATGGGAGGTAACACACCTGGCGTCGGACTGGCTATGTCGCCAGCCACCGTAGCCATATTGAAATGTATGACAGGTAATACACCTGGCGACCGACTGGCAACGTCGCCAGTGCGTTGTCAGGTGTAATACCTGTCCATAAATTTCAATACGAATTAGTTGGATATGTGGCTGGCGACGTCGTCATGGCGTCCCGATGTGTTATGGCTCTAAATACTATTAAAGACGTAAATAGCTTGTAAATAGTCTTTCTTCCACACAAGTGCTGTGGAATATAATAATAATAATATCCTGGGACATTCTTTTTACACACGGCTACCTGATCCCAAACTAAGCAGAGCTTGTACTATGGAAACCAGATAACTGATATTACTACATATACTACTTTTTTATTTGTAAATACATACTTAATATACATATACACCCAGACTTGGGACATACAGACATGTTCATGCACACAAATGCATGTCCCAGGTAGGAATCGAACCTACGACCTGCAGCGTGATAAGGCGCAATCTTACCAACCACGCTAACGGGCCCGTCAAAGTATTCTCCTGAAGTCTTTCCTTTGCATTACAATCTTCAAAGTGCATGTTTACAAGTTACAAGGTCGGCACCGCGTGTACCCCTTCAGTTGAAGATGTCCTGGGCGGCGCCTTCCACTTTCCATCAGGTGGACCGTCAGCCCATGTGCCTTTCTAGGCAACAAAAAAAAATCTAACATCAGCGGTTTGGGCTGTCCACGTCTTGACAGACGGACAACAAAGTGATCCTATAAGGGTTATCTCTAAAAATACAATATGCGTTGAAAATAAATCATTATGCTCCCAAAACATCGTTATCCCTTGCATGTTTAATGTGGAAAAACCCTTCACCGCTTGGGCGTAGTTTGCCATAGATTAATGTAACGCATTTAATCAAACCGGCTTATCTCTGCTGGCCCTCATCTGTTGCAGTGTTTGTGATAATTCCACCTGTCATCCGTTAAACAGGCGTATCGCGCTGAAAGTCGCGCTGAAAGCGCTATCCGCGATGATAAACGCGAGCGCGACAACCCTGAAAAATAGCGACTCAAACATGTACCGGTAACGATCGACATTTGTAACTAAATGTTTACCGGACAGCCCTATGAATTACACGCACATTCGTGAAAACTAACTTGTGGTACAAGTAGAAATTATATTTATAACGTGAAAGTATGACTACATGTTTTCTTGATGAAGATAGGTATGATTACTTGAGATTTTGAGTTACACAAGACGCGCTATTATGTTTTTTTATGGGACTAAGCTGGCAAACAAGCCTACGGCCATCTTACCGTAGCCAATGCAATACCAAAGGCATCGCTTGCACGTTGCCAACCAGACGGGGATTGGGAGAGAGGGAGGGGAAGGGGGTATTGAGCTTCCGACTCTCACTTATCGTACGAAACGCTACTTTACGTCGATATTCTATGAGAGGGTGGTACTACCATGGTCGAGCCAACTCAAATATGAGCTACAGTCAATTGGGTACAGCTTGGGTCTTTTTTAAATGGGACTAGGCCCGCCACACACTCCCGAAATCCAGGAGCGACAGCTCTACCACTAATACTCCTAATACCTCTACTATATTCTAACACGCAGTCTCACGCAGATGATACAATATCAAAACATTATTTTCGTATTTCTGAATACAAACCATCCGAAACCAAGAGCCTTCCTAAGCTCCGTGTTTACGGACGAATATTCGGATTCGGGAAATTGATTCCGATTCCGGACGATACCTTAGGGAGCACTAATGCCGCACGTTTCCGAATTTCGTCAATATTCCACCAATTTTCCCACAGGCTTGCAATATGAATGTTTTATTAACTAGTTATTGAAACAAGTTACTGTTTTCAGTTGTATTCCAAATGTCTTCCTCAGTCGCATGCCTCGCGCGAGCACTCACTTTTGACGTCGGAACGCATAGACGTAATGTCATATTATGAGTGCTCGGGTGAGGCATGCGCGCCATATGGACACATCTATTGGCTGCGTCTTCATCAAGCGCACGCCTCACGCGAGCACTCAGTTTTGACGTCGGAACGTATAGACACAATGTCATAATATGAGTGCTCGGGTGAGGCATGTGCGGCATTTGGACGCATCTATGACATGTGACTGGGTCCTACCACTACCTCTTAAAGCAGTATAATTTTAACCTTACAGCGACTTTTTGTGCGATGAAGCACCTTATTGTCATGACAATAAGAAACGTCATTCGCTGTAAGTTTAAAATGATACTGCTATAAGAGTTGGTGGTATAGGCCCTGAGGTGTTATACTGCCCTAGTATTTCTCTAACACCCAATTATGTGAGGGATACTACGGTTAGGAAAAGTAACCTTGGTACCCCAGGGGACCTACTAGGGTACCACGGTTAGCTGATCCTACATAATAATGTATGCACAGTCGATTTATTTTTTATGTGAAATCCAGCCGGATATTTTTTTTATTATTATGTATGTAAGGTGGCAAACATGCGCACTGTTAGGATACCGTCCCTGTTGCCTTAAAAAAAACACTAAAACTTCTTGACACCGTTTATTAACACTTTACACAACATAAATTTTCTTGGCTCCCGAATTTCCTCCTGAGCAAACCGTGCTCCGCGAGATTTTAATTCTGACTAACTAAAAATGAACTTTAAAATTATTATATATCGAGTAAATGCCGAAACTGCTGAATTGCATTGAAATAAAACATCGTCATGTACTAAAGCGCTCAATGCACTCTATGTACATAGAAATAAGGGTTATAACAGCTCCCCCTTTTGGACGAAGCTTTATCTCATTAAGATGAAGCGAAGTCTAAATAAAATAGAAAACGATGGAAATTAGGAAGTCATTACAAAAATAGAAAATTGAGACAAAGGTAAAAATAGAAAAATAGAAAATTAAGTTAAAAGTAAGATAAAGGTAAAAATAGAAAATTAAGATTCATCTTAAAATTAGGAGCCCAATAAATTTTAAAAATAGTAGAACTAAAAATTAGACAAAATTAGTCATCGTTTAATGTAAAATTAGTAAGTATAAAATAGTCTAACAAACTGAAATAAATTTTATTTTAGAAATTCCTCCTGGAGGCTGAAACATCGGAATCATGTTTATCAAAGGATTTGTAATTTGTCTTAAGAACTGGCATAGATTTAACAGATTTATCATCTTCAGATGTGGAAATATCAGTCATTTCTACAATGTTAGAAATTCTAGGTTTATGTTTAACTGTTTCCTTATTATGACATTGGTTAAAAATCTGAATACAGCATCCAGCGCTATTAGAACGACTACATCTAAAGCACTTAAAAATTCTGTAACAAACATATAAAAATAGACAAACAATTAAAATATACGTAAATGTAGAATAATAAGAACCATATTTAATAAAATGGGATTCTTTTTGTAAATTATTTAATTCGTTTTCTAGATTATCCATTTGATGAGAAGCATATTGTAATGAGTCTAGATTAATTTTACTTAAGGAAATCGGAGACAAATATGGCAAAGTTTTATTAAATATGTCCTTCTTACAATAATCATCAATAGTTATATCAAAGCTTATATCTAAAGGAGACGTAATAATAGTAGAATAGGAGCTACTTGGCATTAATTGAGTAGTTTTAGAGAAACCAATACAATTTTCGGTTATTTTTTCGTCACATTTAATTGTTAACTTATTTAAGGTCGATTGGACGTATATCCATTTATTATTCATCAATTGATGCCAAATATCAATTTTGACATATAATAATTTGGCGTTACATTCAGGAGGTAGTATAAGGGTTACCTCTGTTAATAACTTCGATTCACAATTCGGATTGGCTAAGGTTGAAAATATAGAGGTAAATTCACAAGTCGAATATTCGTCATTTATAATTTTGCAAGTATTTAAATTGTCCAACATGGCATAATGCATTCTATCATCACTTATAGCAGTGTACAAATTAGAAGGTTGTATCAGAGCAAACGTTTCAAGGTGTGACTCATCGTGAGGTGTAGGCAAAGGTATGTTTTTATAAACAATGAACTTAGTAGGAGTAATTAGCGGGATTTGCAAAACGAAAACAACTCTATTTTATAGTAATAAGAACTAAGTTCTGAAACGTCGATTATAGAATAAATGTTATCTAATTTTAATTGCACTGGAAAATCCAGTCTTTGATTTATATGATTACTATGCTTTGATAATTCGGTATATAGGCCTATAGGGCTTATTACACTAGGATGTAAGACATTAACTTTAGAGAATAGAATAGCATTTAAGGGAGTATCTAACTGATTAGAAATAGCTAGTAAGGACCCTTCAATTATATTTAAAAAGGTATTTATCTTAGATGTATTAGATGTAACAGATTATCAGTTTTGGTGATTTGAGATAGAATTTCATTCATATTTTTTTTCGTTTTGGTTAAGTTATATAGAGATATAGTATTTGTTAAGATAAGATTAGGATGTAGCAGGTTTAATTTCATTTGTATGATATTTTATATGTTTACGACCCACTTGTAGGGATACATTGTGTTTATTATGAACTTTTACTATTTTAAAAGGACCCTTCCATATAGGCGATAGGGCCTTTCGGAGCCTGTGATGGTGTTTAAGATACACCAGATCACCTGCTTTATATGTAATATCGCGAGAGTTAGAATCGTAATATTGTTTAGACCTCTCTTTACTATTAATTATATTTTGGATAGCCTTTTCTCGGCTGAACCGCATTCGATATTGTAAAGCACGGATGTATTCATTATAAGTAGTATTAGTACTAGTTTCGTACAGGGAGTTAGGAATATTAGGTTTATAACCGTATAATAATTCATAAGGAGTAAAGTCAGTGGTACAATGAGGAGTAGTATTGTAAGTTAATATTGCGGTAAATAAATAACAGTGCCAATCATTTTGGTTCTCGTTAGTAAAGGATTTGAGATATTCTTTTAAAGTAGCATGAGATCTTTCTAGTGCTCCATTTGTTTGGGGATGGTAAGGAGTAGTAAATAGAGCCTTGACTTTTAAAATTTCGGTAAGTTGCTTAAAAAGATCTGAGGTAAAACAAGTGCCTAGATCTGTTAAAATCATTTTCGGAAAACCGAATAGGGACATAAAGTGTACTATGTTACGAGCTATCTCGTCACTAGTAGCTGTGAACATGGGATAAGCACTGGAAAATTTGGTGAGGTCATCTTGGAGAGTGAGTATAAACTTAAATTTTTGGGACCCCGATTCGGGTAAAGGACCTACGACATCGAGAGCTAACCGTTCAAATGGTCTTGTGGAAGTAGAAGTTATCTCCATTGGAGCTTTATTAGAATTTCGTAAAGGCTTATTGACTTGGCATAATTTACATTTCTTTACGTATTGTTCAATGTCAGAGCGCATACCCTTCCAATAATAGGCAGCTTTAATTCGGCTATACATGCGTCTTGACCCTGGGTGACCCGCAATAGTAGAGTCGTGATTTTCTTTCAATATTTTAGGAACTTCGACTGGAGTAGGATAAATTAATTGATTCTTGTAAATGTGAATTTTAATATTAGTATTATGAAAGATATAGGCAATCATATTATAAAGTTTAGTATAATTTATTTTAGAAAATGGATCCGTAAAATCGGGTATAGCGAGGTCAGTAATATTCGAATCATCACTTAAGATAAGATCTCTTAATTTAAGTAGTAAATTGTAAATATCTCTTAATTTAGTTTCTTCGTAATGATGAATTTTAGTATATAAAAAGTAGTATGTTTTATTTTTGTCGCTGGTTTGTTGAACTGTAAAAGGTTCACGTTCGGAATTTAGCAACTCAGCGGAATTGTCGAGTTGCGACAATATTTCCTCGCAATGAGGTAAGGAGTGATCAAAGTCCAAGGCGACCGGACATGCGATTGTTTTAAATTTAGATAGATGTAGGCCTTGTGTACATTCTTCGATAACAGTGTTAGGACTGGGAAGGTTTTTTTTAGATTGGTCCTTGAAATACTTTTCATATTTTGAATTATTTAGGATACTGACGTCAATAGCATTAACTGGACAGCGAGATAACGCATCAGCGTTAGAATTGAGACGACCTTGTTTGTAAAAGTTTCGTAATCTAAAGGTGACAGTTCCACGTAATAGTCTTTAATTTCAATATTAGAATCAGTCGTATTTAAAACTGATATGTTTACTTTTTCATTGGGTTTAATGGAAACTATGCAATTGGCGACATAAACACCGGTGCATACAATATGATCTAGAACAAGTGCTTCGTTGTTGGTGTAATGTTCGCGAGAGTAATTTGATATTGCGCATTCAATAACAGCTTCAGCGCGTGCCGGAATGATATAAGTTGGTTGTTTATAAATTATAGGTATGGAATAGCCATTGATTAATAAAGATTTTGATGAATAATTAATGTTTGCTTTAAAATAGTTGCAAAAGTCACTGCCGATGATGCCGTCATACTCTTCTAAGTTGACGTCATTGGTGGTGACGTGAAATTTGTAGTTAAATGTTTCATTAGATAAAATAAATTCCAGTTGAAATGTACCTAAAGTTTCAACCAACTGCTCTGAATTAGTAATGCCCTTAAGCTTTAATTTTTCAATTGAGAGACATGGAACTTCTTGTAGGCTAGATTTTTTTATAATACTGACACTTGCTCCTGTATCAATAAGAAAACACAATTGTTCTTTAGCATGATTAGTATGAATAAAAACGTGAGGTAGGGACACCTTTTTACTATAGGTATTCATTTCACAAATAGGTATAACAATTTCATTAGATTTAGGATTAGGATTCAGTGTATATGATTCAGTGGAAATATGATGACTCGACTTATTAGTTCGAGGTGTCTTTGATTTAGCAACATTAGTAAGACTCAACTTGTTCTGTTGAGATGTAGAAGATTTAGTAGATATAGTAGGTTTAGTAGGACTCAACTCTTTTGGTTGAGATGCAAAAACTTTGGTAGTTATAGTAGATTTAGTAGGACTCAACTCATTTGGTTGAGATGCAAAAGATTTAGTAGGTAAATGACTCAACTTATGTTGAGGTGTAATAGATTTAGTAGATTTAGTATGACTCAACTCATTTGGTTGAGATGTAAAAGATTTAGTAGGTAAATGACTCAACTTATGTTGAGGTGTAATAGATTTAGTAGATTTAGTATGACTCAACTCATTTGGTTGAGATGTAAAAGATTTAGTAGGTAAATGACTCAACTTATGTTGAGGTGTAATAGATTTAGTAGATTTAGTATGACTCAACTCATTTGGTTGAGATGTAAAAGATTTAGAAAGACTCAACTCGTTTGGTTGAGATGTAAAAGATTTAGTAGGACTCAACTTATTAAGTTGAGATGAATATGAGCTAGTAGAAATAGCATAGGATTTCGTGTCTTTTGGAGGACTATATGATTTCGGCTGACACGTGTCCGAAATCATTTTTAGTTTAAATTTTCATCGCAAATTGACCCGTTAGCTTCGCACATGTGAACGACCTTAGTATAGGACGTGCTTGGATCACGTTGTGCATTGTCGACATTTTCGCGGCGTTGCATATTATATTGCCTTTTGCGGCATTGCTCAATCATGTGACCGATGTTTTTGCAGTAATTGCAAGTTTTAGGGTTTGAATTAAAATTAGAATTAGTATTAGGTTTTGTATGATAGTTAGAATTAGAGTTAGCATTGGAGTTAAAATTAGAGTCCACATGATACGACCTTTGAAACTGAGGGTTATTGTTAATTTTCTTATTTTTAAAGCACTCAGACGAATTATGCCCCATTTTGTTACACACAGTGCACTGCTTTTGAGGTTTAGTAAAATTAGACCTGGAAAGATTATAAAGTTTTTCTTCCGCGATAGCATGCTGTATTGCTTCATTTAAGTCAGCAGGATTTCGACACCGAACAATAGTCGAAATTGAGGGGTTTAACCCTAACATAAATGTATTAAGTGCAAGATCCTCCATGGCTGCTATACGCCCAACGAGTTCTTTTTTATCCATACAGTTATAATGAGTGTCGGATTGTATCCTAGTTAGTATAGATTCAATTCTTAAGGAATATTTAGTAACATCCTCTGTACCGAGTTGTTTACAGCTTTGCAGATCGACTAATAAATGCGTGGCATGCTTTTTCTCCCCAAATGTAGATCTAAGGTAGGTTTTTAATTCGGCCCACTTGCTGAACGTTTTTAAACTACAAGCAACCTTGGCCTTACCTTCTAATTGAGATATAATAAATTTGCAGAGTACATTTTGTTGCTCTGGGGTGGCTAGGGACATTGCATTGTCACAATCTGTTAAAAACGCGGGAAGTAATTCCCTATCACCATTGTATCCTTTTATAAATTTAGTAAGGACAGAAAGAGTAATTTGTTCGGACATGATGGTCGATTTAGAATCTTTAGTGTCTTCTCCTTTAAGTGACATTAATTATTAGAGATGTTGAACAGAATAATATTTGCAAAATTATAAGAAGTAGTATAAATGTGTATATTATAAAAGAAATAGTAAAAGTGGTAAAAATTAAAATATAGTAAATTATAGTTTGCTAAACGACACCGATGTGGAAGACACTGAGATAGAACTAGAAAACACTGGGATGGAACTTTTTGTAAAAACATACACTATAGCAGCAGCAACAGCAGCATTTCACCAGCAGAGTGTGCGGAGTGTAGATGGAGATGAGTCAGAAACCTTGGTTAGTGCGGGCTCGGCGGTGCGAGACTGACCGTCGACCAGTGGAGACCAGTGGAGTGTGCGGAGCGGGCTCACGCTTTACAGCGGAGGCTGACCGTCGTCCCGAGGTGTTCCGGTGGAATGTGTGGAGCGGGCTCACGCTATACAGCGGAGGCTGATCGTCGTCCAGTAGCTGACGCAGGCTTAGCCTTGGGCTAAGTCTTACTGTCGATCAGAAGGCAAAACAGGGGTCCTTGGGTTGGAATGCCAGCGTCTATGTGACTCTACGTCGTAAGACTTTTCTCTGACAATCCCACTTCTGACACCAAATTTGTTAGGATACCGTCCCTGTTGCCTTAAAAAAAACACTAAAACTTCTTGACACCGTTTATTAACACTTTACACAACATAAATTTTCTTGGCTCCCGAATTTCCTCCTGAGCAAACCGTGCTCCGCGAGATTTTAATTCTGACTAACTAAAAATGAACTTTAAAATTATTATATATCGAGTAAATGCCGAAACTGCTGAATTGCATTGAAATAAAACATCGTCATGTACTAAAGCGCTCAATGCACTCTATGTACATAGAAATAAGGGTTATAACAGCACGATCTTCCTGATATTAAGAGATTGAAAGGCATCGCTCGCACGTTGCGGACCTGAAGGGGAGTGAAGGGGAAGGGGGACCCCGGCTCTTTCACTCATCTTAAGAAACGCAGCTGTAATAATTACTTTACGCCGATCTTCTGCGAGAGAGAGTGGTACTACCCCGTTCATCGTACAGCTTCGCTCTACCACCAAAAAATAGATCTAGTTAAAATTCCAAAACACCGTAATGTAAAGGGTAATGAAGCCTACAAATATTCCTTCATCAAAAGTTACGAAATTAAAAAGTGCTCGCCTCTACAATTACGGTTCATATACGGATTTAATTAACTGCAATTACCCCAGTGGAACCCGAGTGGGTCGTATCGCGTGGCACTTCGCATTCTGCCTACTTTGGTGCTCCAATTGGATTACTTCCATACATATTACACTGTGACTTCCTTGTATTATTTGAAATGAAATCTAGGCAATGTTGTCAATTGTTTTATCTACAGTGTAGAAATGACGACTACGGTGACATTTGACATAAATATTGCCGTCATACTCATACTCACCAAAAATATTGTCATGTTAAAAATGTTGCCAAAACGTGACTAGACCGCACTGTTAAAAAGTTATCAGATCTCATGTAGAGCCTAGCTTCAAACTCTACACGCCCTAACTCTAGAAGCCATAACTTCACAGACTCTACACCTTAGTCAAAATATGTGGCTTGGCCGTTTGGCCGAGAAATTTATAGGGATTTTTTTTTGTAATGCCAGCTGTGTAAGTCAATCATAACCATTGTAATTTGGCTAAAATGTCTATAAATTTGGCGGCTAATATATTACTGGCATGAGAAGGACGACTAGACAATATATTTAGTTTAGTTCATAGTTTCTGTGGCAACAAATTGTACAAATTTATTGCGTGTGTAAAGTGATTGTAGTGATAGCGTAGCATCCGTAGCATCTCGTAGCGATTTGCGTAGTCGCTCGTAGCTCTCGTAGTCTCTCGCAGACGTCACCAAATTTTCCGATTATCATTTTCACCGACTTTCATTCAGATTATAATTTTCACCGACTTTGACAAGCCATGCCAGGCTTTCGGGCGGCTTGAACAACTTTGACACCAGCTGGCCTACTCCGAAATACGAACCTAACGTTTCGGCTGACGGATTGTCGTGATTTGAAATTTCTTCTTTCGTTTTTCTCTACGATTTGACATTGTTTTGATCGTAAATCGAATCCGTACTTCGGACGATCCGTCAGCGACGTATTTCGGAGTAACCCCCCAGGTTGGTCACCAACCATCGTTGACTTTACGAGAAGAAGAGCCGAATTTATAAAGGCAAGGGTTCTTCACTCGACCCTTTGTTTTTTTTATTATTTATAGCATTTTGCAACTAATAACGTAATAACTTGTTTTTCAGTGTTTAAAATCTGAATTTCAACATCATTTCTAGAAGCTTGTAGGTAGTTTTTTATTCAGATGTTCGTAAGTTATCACTGTAGTGTTGAACACAAGACGAGTGGCGCCCCCTGAAGGCGCTAACTCCGTTTAATAATTAAGCGCGATGCGCCGGGGGATGCTCGCGTTACACCGACCGACGCGATTGCATTATAACACTGCTCGCTGCCATTATTTATGTTGGAAAATAATAGCTTTAATCGTAGCAAATTTTCTGAGATGTCGCATGCGATTCAAGATTAAAATACAAGTACTTAGGCCGTGGTCTCCTATTAAATTACATCGGCCGCTTACAGCGTCGCGCTTACGCCGCGTCACAATTTTACTATAGTGACGTCGGCGCGTGAAGGAGACCACAGCAGTACATTTCTATATTAAGCATTGTGACGCGGCGTGCGCGTGGCGCTGTAAGCGGCCGATGGCATTTAATAGGAGACCACGGCCTAAGTACTTGTATTTTAATCAAGAATCGCATGCGACATCTCAGAAAATTTGCTACGGCCTTAGTTATCGAAGAAGGAAATAAAAATATAATTTGAATGATGTACTTACTGATCTATCGGTAATATTGATAGAAGTTTCGATAAGTACGTATTTGACAATTCTCTATTTTGTGCTGTAAAGACCATAACACATATGGATGTAAGGTAGAACGTCAACCTCGACCGGGCTGGCTGGCTGTGCGAGCTGGCTCGCCTGTTTCGACGAATGAGATCGCTTCATTTTAAATAGCTGTAAAATAAAGCGATCCCATAGGTCGAATTGGACTGGTCAGCTAGCCCAGCCAGTCCGCCCGATCGTAGTGAATAGATGGCCTAAATTTTCATTACAGATTAATGGCTGCGTCGACATTAGGCGCATGACGCACCCGAGCACTCAGTTTTGATGTCGGAAAGTACAGACATAATGTCATAACTTGAGTGCTCGGACGAGGCATGCTAGGGACACACTAAATTACATGTGACGTAGTTTAGTGATAACGCATTTGTATTTACAAGTGTGGCTTAAGTGGAAGTGCAAAGAATGTCAAGTGAATGTTAACATAAACAAAACAGTTCGTGAGCCGTGTCCTCGCGCCCTAACTTTTATTATAAGGTACCATTGATGTATTATTTTAGCAGATATGGTACCTTATAACATCGCTATCACAAAACTTGTGCTCAGCACACCACTACATGCAGCGAAATTCACACATCCGTTATCGCATTCGCAATTTGACAATTTCTCTTATTAAATACAAGTAATTATTTACCCGAAGATGAGCATTGGCAATACATGTTTTCAGCGTTATTTTCCGCGAGCGATTGAGTCGTACAGTGTCTATGGATTACGTTTAGTAGGACAAACTATGTTGGACAGTCACGTATCTCCTTATTCATGGTAATGTTTTTGGTAGGTACATATTGGAAAAGTTTTATCAAGCGTTTTTTTTGCAGCTCAACTTTTGTTCGATAAAAAGTTCAATGTTTACCGAGTTATTTATCGTTTTTTAATGGGCACCTCTCTATCTGCCGCGAAATTGGGTTTGAAAGTTATCCAAAGTTTGAAAGTGATCCAAACCAATACCAACATACGGCACAAAGTAAACTGAGATTGTTTATGAAGAAGGCATTTTTTTTTTTTTGGATTACAACATTGTCACTGACATATTACTTTGATTACAATTTGTCTGACATCTGTCAATAGTACATTGTTCACCATCGACATATTGTTCACTGATAAAAGTAACCGATTACCAACGAAGAAAGGGAATCGTACTTGTTTCCGAGGGATACATAGGGCTTTATACCACCCATAGATTAATTTTAGTTTCCGCGTCGCTCCAACTAGATGGAGCATGCGCACTAAAAAAATGCGGCAACTGATAATGCTCAATTTTTGAGTACTTCAGTACATCTGACAGCAACCATTGTATGAAACTGACAGGCCGCGTCGAAAATAAGTTGCCTCATTTCTGGAAATGATTTTTCTTAGTAGGGCGGTATCTAGTAAATCTATGATACCACCTTTAGTTTATTCTTTTATATACCTGCGAGGAAAATAAAATACAAATTATTTTTGTATTTGCGCAATATAATAATATGTATATCATGAAGCAAAATGTTGTAGTTTTGAAGTCTGTCTGGTGTCTGGTGTCTGTCTGTCAGGCGCTGTGGCCAATTTTTCGTTTGGGATCTTTACATAAAAGGTAGAACGTTATCTCTATTAATACCAAGCTCAGTAATAAGAAGGTTTATTAATGTTTAATTTCTTCTATTAAAACATTTATTGCAGTATTAAATTACACAACAAAAAGTAAAGAGTTCTTAACAACAAATTCTCAAGTAATTATTGATAAATTACCAAAGTTGTGTCGTAATTTAGGAACTTAAGCCCTTCGAGCGAGCTTTGTTTGGAGCCGAGATAATTAGACGCGCCCACTGTGGTCGCTTCCCTTTTAATTATCAACATCCCTATGTCAATGAATCCCAAACACGTGTACTGTGCTGTAATAATTGTTACAGGCAAAACCAGTTTTTAATTAGATCGGGAACAATATTTCCTATTTATAACTTGAATATACTACTTTATATTTTTTTTATGTTATATACCTACTGTTTTAAGGAAATTGATTTGGATGAAATGCCAATTACGATTTCTGGGTGGTCATAAAATTATCTCTAACCTAAACCAATGTCAAAAACTATACCCCAAATTAAATTAAATAATTTAATTAATTATTATTAATTATAGAAAGTTATGATGGTCTTACATTGGCATTACAAAACACTTTTGGTCCTGGAAACGTTTTGTAAAACCAATGTAAGCTGGCTAAAATCTCTATAAATTTGGCGGCATAGTTTTAACTAGACAAAAAGAGTTCTAACTTAAAACGGATTTTAACTGTGACAGACAAATTTATCAAGTTTTCCATTCGCATTTGACAACATTAACAAATAGACTAGCACGTTCCACGCATCACTACAAAGCGGAACCCTAAACACGCCATCATCCGGTATTTACCGACATAAATCCCGCGCGTGATTACGTCACGGGATGGCGCGCGTGACACGGCAGTGACGTCACCGCGTGTCACGCGACACCTGCGACGGGCGCGCAGATAGCGGGCACAGAGCGTGACGGCGATTGATGTGTGTGATTTACAACGTGTCCGCTCGTTTGACGCCGTCGATACCGTTAATCGGACGTTACCAACGATTGAACACAATTATTAGTACTGAAATATTAGGAACTAGCTGTGCCCGCGGCTTCGCCCGCGTGGAAATTTATGTTTATGATTAGTCTGTCTTATTCCAGAGCCTACACTATCTGCGTTTTACATTAAAATCAGTTTAGTAGTTATGGAGATACCGACGTGGCAACAAACATTCACACATATCCCATTATCCTTGATTCCGGACCCAATACCAGACCCAATATTCCGGATATCACGTATCCCGGATATCCCGTATCCCTGATACGGGATCCCGTTTACCGTATTTATTTTTTTACATGTATAAAAAGAAACCTAAACACCAATTTTCATAATTTTAACTTCAAAACTGACAAACATCCATGCAAAATAACATTCAAAACTTTCATCCCCCATTTTACCCCCTTAGGGGTTGAATTTTCGAAAACGCTGAAATTACTAATTTTTATTTTTTAAAAGACACCTTTTCAAAAATTTTCATAATTCTAACTTGAAATTATTTTTATAAAAAAATAAAAACCGACTTCAAAAAAACCTGGAGCACTAAAAAGCATGAAATAATATTTCTATTACCACCACTGCCTACCCCATCGGGAAAATCAGGCGTGATGATGTGTTATCGAGTATTTGGGGTCGGTGCCAGTCTATCTTCTTACTTTTATAGTAGGTAGACTTGGCATACCAAGATTGGCACCGACTCCAAATACTCGATAACACATCATCACGCCTGATTTTCCCGATGGGGTAGGCAGTGGTGGTAATAGAAATATTATTTCATGCTTTTTAGTGCTCCAGGTTTTTTTGAAGTCGGTTTTTATTTTTTTATAAAAATAATTTTATTTCATGATTTTTAGTGGCGCCATACAAACTTTATCACCCCAAATTACCCCTTTGGGGGGTGAATTTTCCAAGATTCCAAAACAAAAGTTTCTTAATTTATTATATGGAGTATACATACTAAGTTTCAAGTCAATCGGACACAAATATATATTTCTACCGTACTTCTACCCCTAGTTTCCCCCTTTGGGGGTAGATTTCCGTAATGATTTTTTTACGGGACCAAAACGACTTAGTCACCTACCAAATAACAGTTTAAAAAGAAAATTTGGTTCATAAACGTTAGAGATAAACGGTAACTCTCCATACAAACTTCAACACCTCGTTTACCCCTTTAGGGGGTGATTTTTCCAAAATCCTGAAACATGAGTTTCATTATTTCTTATGCAAAATATACATATTTAGTTTCGAGTCAATCGGACAAAAATTTTTTTTTCAGACGACCTTCACCCCCCAAAATTACCCCCTTAGGGGTTGATTCTAGGAATTATTTTTTTATGGGACCAACTTGGAGCTACGATCTACCGAACAGCAAAATAATTTTTCAAATCGGTTCATAAATGCCGGAGAAATCGGTGAACATACATAAAAAAAAAAAAAAAAAAAAAAAAAAAAACATACATACAGCCGAACATAGAACCTCCTCCTTTTTTGAAGTCGGTTAAAAATGACGAACTTGCATACAAACTTTCATCCCTTATTTAACCCCCTTAGGGGTTGAATTTTCAAAAACGCTGAAATTATTTTTGTTCATATATAAAAAGAAACCTAAACACCAATTTTCACAATTTTAACTTCAAAACTGACAAACAGCCATGCAAAATAACATTCAAAACTTTCATCCCCCATTTTACCCCCTTAGGGGTTGAATTTTCGAAAACGCTGAAATTACTAATTTTTATTTTTTAAAAGACACCTAATCACAAATTTTCATAATTCTAACTTCATAAATGACGAACCTACATACAAACTTTCATCCCCTATTCAACCATATTAGGGGTTGAAATTTATAGGTATGATTAGCCTATGTCTCCTTCCAGAGTTTACACTATCTACGTTTCAAATTTCATTGAAATCGGTGCAGTATTTATGGAGATACGTGGTAACAAACATTCACACACACACACACACACACACAGTTACTTTCGCATTTATAATATTAGTAGGATATAAGGTACCTACTTACTGGTAAGTTTGCTTTTTATGATCAAACCGAAAATATTTAGTACATATACTGAAGAATTAGCTGCGTACTGGGGCGTAATTCTCTGTAAAATGGGATAACATATCTAAAACTCCCATCTGTGAGTTTCAGATATGTTATCCCATTTTACAGATTTAAAAAAGAAAATGGATATGAAATAACGTGAGATGCGTGACAATGTCTGTTCGGGTGATAATGGCACGCGAGTGTGGCCGCGTGACGGTGTCACGGAACTGCGTGTCACGTTATCACGATCACTCAGATATGTTCATGACACTGGAACGTGCTCATACTGCTCTATGATAAAATATTACGACTGCTTGGTGGGTTCGAGCGTTCGCTAACGGCCGCTCGGCTCACTGCATCGTGTGGTTGAGGGTTCGATTCCCGCCAGAGGCAAATTTCGGAAACGGCCATTTGGTAATTTGACCTAGTCTGGGTGTCACTTGGGGGGACAATCCATTGTACGGTGGGTACCCCTAGTAAAAGCTTTGCTGAGTTTGGGACCATACAGTTGGTGTGTAACTCTAGAGATATTTATTTTATTTATTTATATAATTCCAAAGAAATATTAATTAGTATACATATAGCAGTTATTTTTTTACTCAAAATATAATTCAAATACTATAAAATAGTGCCAACATACTTAATAGTTTCATACAGAAAATTATGTTATTGATAAGAAAGCTACACTATTTACATACACGCGGTTGTTGAAAGTATAACTAAAGGTAGGAGTTCGTTGCAAGCGGCAGGCAGCAGATGTCAGTCGGTCTAATAGAAATTGAATGCCGACTGCCGTCTGCCGTCGCGGCACATGTCATCGCCACAATTTCTATGAGATCGACTAACGTCTGACGTCTGCCACGTTGATCGCACTCCCACCTTTAGAGTTAAATAAAAATACTTGCTAGACAAATTTTAGAGAAGCGTTACTCAACAAAAATCAGTAAGTATTTCATTTAATAACAAAAACACCTGTAGCTTACCCCTAAAAATCCTATCTTTTTCTTTCTTTAAGATAAATAGCTGCTTAATCGCCAATTATGGGCATCACAATCAACGTTAACAGCGCCGGGATATCCGCGATCAAACTAATGCCCACGTTACGAGACAGCATCGCGTTGAGGCCCATTTACACTCCCCGGGAGCAATATTAAAAATAATAAACCACCTGTCGCCTGTCGATTACACAATTTTCAGTAAAAGCGAATGGGGAATACGCATGTTTTTTATATTTTTGCTCACCATCTACTTAATTGAATAAGGTGAGACAAGCGTACGGCCCCGCCTGATTTTAAGTAGTTACCGTAGCCAATAGATACTTGCAATACCAAAGGTATCACTCGCACGTTACCGACTTGAAGCGAAGTGGGACAGGGTTAGAGGGACGGGGGGGAGCTGGGCTTCTGGCTCTCTCCCTCATCGCACTAAACGCAGCTGTAATAGCTACTTTACGCCGATCTTCTGTGAGAGGGTGGTACTTCCCCGGTCGGAGATGTATGAGTTTTTTCTTGCAGCCAAGGATGGCACACTGGTGACTGTCCACCTGATGGTAAGTGGAAGCCGCCAGGACATCTGCAACTTAAAGAAATCAGACGCGGCGCCGAACTTTTAGGGATCTGTAAACATGTCCTTTGAAGAGCTCCATGATGGAGTATGAGTTTCTAGTCATTAAGACTCTATTATGCAAAGTTCCCAGCCATTTTACAACCGATGCATATTCTCTATACTCCACTCGTTATGGCGGTGTCGGAGTGTGCGCCGGTGAGTGTCCCGCCGGCTTTATTGCACCTTTTTACTCGAAATGATGATAATCTGCGCGCGAAGTGGTTTTTACAGCGGAGGCTGGATCTCAACGAATAGCTCGCTTTCGAGTCATTACGGTGACGCCCCATCTCCAGTACATGATGCGATCAAATGCTTAAGTCCCACTTAGCAGTTTGAGACGTGCGTAGTGATCTGTTATTTGTATGGCGAAGGCAAATCCAGCCGAATCCAAGCGGGTATCCGCTGGATGCGGGCAGCGCAAGACCGGTCATTGTGGCGAACCTTGGGGGAGATCTATGTCCAGCAGTGGACGTCTTAAGGCTGAGATGATGATGATGATTTGTATGGCGCGTCAAATTTAAGCAGCTCTCGAGTTGCGTACGAGTATTCGGTGGTAAGTATTGTGCGCTTATTTTTAATAGGTGAGAAACATGACATCATTTATTCATCATTTATTGGTGGTAGAGCTTAGCTATAGGCAAATGACTGCAGCTCACATACGGGCTGGCTCGACCGGGGTAGTACCACCCTCTCATAGAAGATCGGCGTAAAGTAGCTATTACAGCTGCGGTTCGAACGTAGAGCAAGAGAGCCGGAAACCCAAACCCCCCTTGCCCTCCCACTGTCCCACTCCCATTTAAGGTCGGCAACGTGCGAGCGATGCCTTTGGTAATGCAAGTATCTATAGGCTACGGTAACTGCTTAACATCAGGCCAGTCATACGCTTGTATGCCACCTTAGTCACAAAAAAAAGTAAGTTTAAAAACTAAAACACGACTACTGAAAAATCGCGCTCTAAAAAGTATGAAACAAGAAAATATTCTCATCTAGAGGATAGCCGTGGTCCGTGTAGGTCCTTTAGGGCCAAATGGCATATGAACACGGACCACGGCTATCCTCTAGATGAGAATATTTTCTTGTTTCATACTTTTTAGAGCGCGATTTTTCAGTAGTCGGGTTTTAGTTTTTAAACTTACTTTTTATTTAATTATTTTGGAGTTATAGGTAACAATATATATATTTTTGAAATGTGCTCATCAAGCTCTTTCATTTGATACCCCACACGGTTTTATTAAAAAATGTATTTTTTTTAGTTCATGACATTATGTCCTCTAGAGGGCGCCATATGCAATTTTATGTGACGTCACATAGCCTATAACCAGCGCGCCATTAAGCCGCTTCTAACGATACCTCATTTGTCAAATTACGACAAGTAGTTTGGAAGTTAGGTGGGAACAGATGCACATACATACATACATACATACATACCGGTCAAAATCATAACGCCTCCGTAGTCGGGTAAAAAACATAAAATACAAACATAAACTACTGCAGTTTATTTTACACAAGCCCTCACGCCGATCAACATTTGCCGTTATCTAATAGTTATTTGACAATAATTTACGGTGACTAAGTGCGCGGGAGGGGCGGCCGTGTTGGCAGATTGAGTTTCGCTCAATAATGAGGTTAGAGGGCGCGAGCTGCGCCCTTCGACCTCCACTGGATTCACGTTCATAATACACACGCTCAACTTTGATCAAGTGTGTTATGTGTCGACGGGCCCGGTGGCATGGTTGGTGTAGATTCCACCTTTCACGCTGCAGGTCGTAGGTTCGATTCCTACCCGGGACATGCATTTGTGATCATGAACATGGCTGCATGTCCCGAGTCTGGGTGTATTATGTATATTAAGTATGTATGTATTTACAAACAAAAAGTAGTATTTGTATAGTAATATCAGTTATCTGGTTTCCATAGTACAAGCTCTGCTTAGTTTGGGATCAGGTAGCCGAGTGTAAAGAATGTCCCAGGATATTATTTATACAAGGTGTTAGATTCGACGAGGGATGTATATGCGTAAACGTAACTGAAAAAATATCCAACTATCCCATCCTACTTAATATTATAAATGCGTAAGTGTATGTGTGTGAATGTTTGCTACCACGTATTATCATAACTACTAAACCGATTTTAATGAAATTTGAAACGTAGATAGTGTAGGCTCTGGAATAAGACATAGGTTAATCTTACACATCAATTTCAACGCGGGCGAAGCCGCGGGGTACAACTAGTATACATATAAAAGACACAGGAACCTAAAATTGTTACGGGATAAAAAGTAGCCTTTGTGCTTCTCCAAGGACCTGTCTATCTCTATAATGTATCAAAATTGGTTTAGCAGTTTAGTCGTGAAAAGGTAACATACAGACTGACAGAGTCACTTTCGCATTTATAATATATTATTGTAAGATTTCATTTTCAAAACACGGTCATATTGTTACGGGGTCACACTATCAACAAATTCCTACGATGGCCCAAGACTACGTCACTATCAGTTGCCCGCACACTGCCAATGACGTAGTCATGTGACCTATCTGTCACCGTAAGAGTACCTGAAATTAATAATGATTTAATGATAAAACTAAATTATTCGTCCACGCCTATATATATTATTGTATAGGTATATAGGTATTTATCGGGTTTTAAAAGGTAGGTAATTAATTAAGATCAGACAATTAAATAACTTACATCAAAATGATGTCACTGGTTTTCTTGAGGTCACAGACTTATCAATAATGACTTTAATAATAAATAGCCTATTTACTGCGAAAAGTAATAAATAATTAACTTGCATGTCATAGGTATGCAGGGTGCAAGCGAAATCGTGCGTAATATGTTAAACCCGGTATACAATAGTAGTCTTTGTGTTAAACGATATCTCTGTACTTACATGATTCTTAATATTTTGTGAGTAAGTAAGTATCATTTATGTGTCTATATAGATAACATTTAACATAAGATTTGATAACATGTCGGCGTACAAACTAGGCAAGGTAATATATTTTGCTTATTTGCTTACCCGAGCAATATTTTTTTAGGTTAATACAAGGAAATAAATAATTTAATAACAGAAACTATGTTATGGCATATACATTTTTATTATGATTTTTATAAAAGCAGTTACATAATAATATAAATACAATAACTTAGTAAAATGTTATGTTAATGGAGTATAAACAGATTACACTACTATGGTGCGTTTTTTAATTCCGGAGAGTACAATGACAGTGTGGCTAGGTTATTGCAATTTTTAATTAGTGATGTCCAGCAATTGGAACTAATCGAAAAACCGTAAAATATTTTTCTGCAAAATCGCATAAACCTCATACAAACTTCTGGAATTCTATTTAATAATTGAAATTTATAACAGTAAACAACAAAATCAAGTAAGGAGTCATAGACGTTTAAAATGAATTATTTTATTATGGAATATGTCTATACGTACTTTCCCTGTGTTTATACTCTGATTTTTAGGGTTCCTTACCCAAATAGTGCCAACGGGACCCTATTACTAAGCCTACGCTGTCCGTCCGTCTGTCTGTCTGTCTGCCAGCGGGCTGTATCTTACGAACCGTAATAGCTAGACTTGAAATTTTCACAGAAAATAAAATAAAATTTAAAAATAAAGGGGGTCCCCATACACCAAAAGTTTGATATTTGTGACGTTTTTATTTTAGTCCACAAAATAAAAAATCAAGTACATTTACTTAAGCAAAAATTGGCTTATACAAAAATTGTACCCAACAAAGATAATTAAATGTATTTTCTTAACGTTGGCGTAACAAACATACACACTCCCACACCATAAAGTTCTAATTTCCGTCTCTAACTCTATTAGATGGGGAGCCCAGCGTGCAATTCGTGGATTTGCACGAGCGTCGTCCAAACCTAGTAGATTCGGTACATGACATGATAGGAAGAATACATTGTTCTAGATGTTTCCACTTTCAGCGGTGGGGGAAGCGTATACATGAGATTATTTTTATAAATAAAAACAATGAGTTAAAAATACTCAAGCGTGTCAGATATTGATACTTTTCATGCTCCAACATGATAAATTGAAACAAAAAAAATTACTCGAGCGCGCCAGATTTTGTAAGCATCTATAGGCTACGGTAACTGCTTAAAATCAGGCGGGCCGTACGCATTTTTGTTACCGCAGTCCTATATTTAAAAAAAACTGAGGGGGTGAAAAAGTGAAACTACCAGATGCTCCCATTTCTTAGACTGACGATCAAATTAGCAAAATTGACACTTTTGACAGTTCTTAGCTATTAATCCCCCTTATCTGAATTCGAGTATTTTAAGATGGTCTATAATTTTTTTGGTTCCCCTGAGCGAACCCACCAATATTAAGGGCTCATAATGTTTTGAGGTTCTTATCAATATGTAAGCTATCTCCCTTATCTTAATCTGACGCGCTCGTGTAAATCCAGAAACCTCTTCTACGTCTCCCCACCTATATTACATTCGCTTTGCTGAAGGCCGAATGAGGTAAACAAAATGAGTTGTCATGGGTCAAGGACAAACCTTAAAAAAATGGACACGCAGTGTTTTTACAAAATATATTAATTATGTAAAAAATAAAAACAAAGAAACAATTATTATAATTCCTTTGAGTAAAATTTTCTATCTCCAGTATTTATAGTACTCCATGCTGTATACGCACGACATTTTTTTATTTTACGGTTCAAATAATTGGTACCGGAAAAATGCGGTAGGACAACACTACAGAAATAAATGTGGCAGCATTATTTTCGAGTTTGACATTTGGGGTTGGCAATTTACTCTCCGGAATTAAAAAATACACTTATAGAATGTGAGCATACGATCCTACTCCACAGATTAATTATTGGTTTCAGTGAGGGTACTCCAACTAGATGGAGCCTGCACGCTAGTAAAATGCGGGTACTACGTCAGGTACTTCAATAAATACATCTGACAGCCACCAACCAATGTATGAAACTGACGTGCCACAACAATATTGAGTTGCCGCATTTTAGGAACGATTTTTCTTAGTAGAGCGGTAACCAGAGCGCGCGCGTGAAACATTAATGAATCTATGTTCGAGTCGATCACTAGACTAGAAACTAATTAAAGTGATATAGTATATCATTCTATTAAAAGTGAAGCGCCCTACCGTGTTGGTAAGATGCAACGACTTTTAGGGATCGTTGGTAAGATGTTAATTACGGATGTGGTCGAACATGTGTTGAGCTCGGTCGCCGGCGGCACTGGAACACGTCTTCAATACATCTATCGTACATCTAGATACGATCTCGAAACTGGCCTTCAGATCCTGTTGATAATATGTTACATTTTACCACGACAAGGCGATAACAATTAGCACCTAGGGTTATACCTAACTATTTTTATCGTCTTGTCGTGTCGTTGTTGTGTAGTCTTTACGTTACGTTTTTTAAATTCTTGAGAGGCTGACAACCAAAGAATTTTAGAGAAAAGAGTTTAGAAGGGTCATATACGCGAGACCTTGTCGCCACAGAAATGATAGTTTAGTCATCATCCCTTCATCCCTGACAATAGACCACTTTCGGACTGCACGGAAAAGAATGGCTGCGTCTATATCAGGCACATGCCGCGCCTGCGCACTCATAACATGAGTGCTCGGGCGAGGCATGCGCGGCATCTCGAGGTACCAAATGAGACGCGCGATGTTACGACGCGTGTTATAAAACAATTTCAAAATAGGTCAACCAAGTTATGTAGTATTCAATATGGGATATTTTTAATGGAAGCTATTTTCTTCTGTAAACGGTTTAGTTTTTGTTCTAAAAAACAACTCGTTGTTTCCGCAGTTCATGCATAATGTAATCTACATCTACTAACCTAACCTAACCTAACCTAACCTAAATACACCAAATAATTGTAAAGTTATAGGAGAATGTAGTAGGTACACACGGTGCGAGGCATGCTGTACACACTGGAGTGCGGCGCATGCCTCGCAATGTGCGCACACGCAATCGATGTGTTCACTCCAAAAATAGCTTATTATATCAATGGTTCACTCACTGTATTCCGATTCCGATCCGGGGCTAGTTCAGAACACTGTGCAAACTCGTCGGTTTTGTTGTCGAAGCAGTGTATCGCGTCCTCGTCAACGAACTCTAAAATTTATAAAGAAATTGACTTACTTTATTATTATTTTACTCACTTTATGTCCTTTATTAATAGCCTCGTCTAAATGTCTCACATACCGCGCGATGCAGCTTTGTATTGCCGCACCCGAGCCTATTGCTCGCCCTGCCTCACCCGAGCACTATAATTTGCCTCGCTATAGTTTTGCCTAGCCATGAGTCAGAACGAGAACTATGTAACTGATTGCTCGGCTATTCCCTTCTCTGTCTAGAGTGTAGGTTGGCTCGCCTTTTGACTCACCCGATCAAAGTCAAAGTATATTTTTTTTGTTCATGCGACCTAGAGGTAGCACTTATCGTACGTACTTACGTACTTTATTTCAGCGTACGGTTCGTAATTTTGCTTCCATTGACATTCCATATGTCACCTTAAATATGATTTCGGACTTCTGATACAGCCTCAAAATAACTTACTTGCGAGTATTGTTTTATGGTCTTCCTCGTTACAAAAATAATCGATGATGCGGTTCGTTATATTAATTGAGTATGGGAGTTGATTTTGTACATTGATCGGCCCGCACAGACCCGTGGCATAAGTTAAACTTGCAGAACAAGATTTCATGATTTCAGCGTTTGCGCAGAACCTGTCGATTAAATAAAGAAACTCGGTGTTGTGATTTGTATCAATTTGCAATCAGTCCCAGGGGTCTTGCATGCCTCGCCCGAGCACTCATATTATGACATTTATTGTCTTGCATTTTGACTAAAAACCTGAGTGCATGGGCGTGGCATGCGCTCGGTGTAAACGCAGCCACTAGATCCTACTTAGGCGATTTTAGCAAGTTACGACTTTCGCTATCACCCTTCGGCCACAGCAAGTCCTTTGTAAGCATTGATTCTGTGTTGTGTAACATAGTGCCCTTAGACCAGGAGCATGCCGCGCCCGAGCACTCAGTTATGACGTCAGAACGCATAGGCGTAATGTCATAACATGAGTGCTCGGACGAGACATGGGTGGCATCTGGATGCACCGATTGATGTATAAAAAAAATCTATTGGATATGTAGGTGAGTTTTTTTAGGGTGCCTCATAGGTAATTACGTCCTACAGCCAGAACTACGTTTTCTTAATAGCTTCTTTTTCGGTCGGTATAAGCCCTAAGGGTCTACAAACGATAATGATAATACTTATATTGACGGGCCCGTTGGTAAGATTCCGCCTATCATGCTGCAGGTCGTCGGTTCTACCCGGGACATGCATTTGTAATAATATAATAATAATAATATCCTGGGACATTTTTTACACACGGCTACCTGATCCCAAACTAAGCAGAGCTTGTACTATGGAAACCAGATAACTGATATTACTCCATATACTACTTTTTTATTTGTAAATACATACTTAATATACATATACACCCAGACTCCGGACATACAGACATGTTCATGCACACAAATGCATGTCACGGGTAGGAATCGAACCTACGACCTGCAGCGTGAAAGTCGCCTCCGCGCCAACCACGCAAACGGGCCCGGCAAAAGAATGTCCCAGGATATTATATAAATGATGTACGTATTTACCTTCTGGCAACTTCGTCCACAGAACTGTTCTGCCTGGCTTCCTCAAGTTCGAAGGGCAGTCTGTCATATCGCTTTAGGATTGGGAAACAATCCATAAATTCGGCCAAATAAATCTGTATCAATGAAATATACCTACAGCTATTGTACCTGAGGCGCTCATAGCCAGCTGCGATCACTGATCAGTAAACGCTTGGAGGTTAAGCAACGCTTGGCAAGGTAAAGCCGGAAACCCACCGCGGTGCACGGAGAGGCCACGCACACGCTACGCGCGTGGGTCAAGCTTCGCTTTGCACGAAAATGTATGTAACCGTGTCCACCGCGGCACACGGAGAGGCTACGGACGAAATGACGTCATCGTAACCATGGCCGTGTGCGTGGCCTCTCCGTGCGCCGCGGTGGGTTTCCGCCTTTAGTCAGAGACGGATTTTTTAGAATTAATTTTCTTAATACTACTCCACCAAGCCATCTAGGCGCTCGGGTGAAATGCGGCTTCCCCGCCCGCACACCCGCCACCGCCTGCGGCTTCCCGCCCGCATACCTGTCGCACACCGCCACTGCCTTTTGTGCGGGTGATGTCACATTTGACAGGCGCCTAGTTGGCTTGGTGGAGTACTACGACGGTGTCTAGTTAAAGCGCGCGCGCGCAACTTTTATGAATCGTTGAGAATAAGATAGAAAATAGAAATGGTAACACACGTTTACTTGTTGCAACTTATCAGATGTAACGTTGTTCGCCTGGCAACTGTGAATTACTTCTGCGTTAACCATCTCCCTTACGTTATCTGGACCGGCGGCGGCTGAAAACCAATGGCGGCGTCTTCATTAGGCGCATGCCTCGAGCGAGCACTCAGTTTTGACGTTGAAACATATAGTCACAATGTCATAATATGAGTGCTCGGGTGAGGCATGCGCGGCATTTGGACGCATCTAATGAACTGGGTACATAAACTTAATATAAAAAAAAACCTGATTAAAAGTCCTAACTAATTAAAATTCATGTTATACAAGAACAAATATCTACAGGGTGAATTCCCTGTATATCTATACTAATATTGTAAATGCGAAAGCAACTCTGTCTGTCTATCTGTCTGTTACGTTTTCACGACAAAATTGCTTAACCAATTTTGATGAATTTTGGCATAGAGATAGACAGGACCTTGGAGAAGGACTTAGGCCACTTTTTGTTGCAAGTTTATTTTATACTATTTAGCGCAAACAAAAGCTTATTTAAAAAAAAAGTTTTTTTACTTTAATTTTTTTATATTAGGTAACTGACATAGCCCGTAGGATTGCAAAACTTAAGTGGCAGTGGGCAGGGCACATTGCCCGTAGAACGGATGGCCGATGGGGCCGAAAAGTTCTCGAGTGGCGGCCGCGCACCGGAAAGCGTAGCGTGGGTAGGCCTCCCACAAGGTGGACCGACGACCTGGTGAAGGTCGCGGGAATCCGCTGGATGCGGGCAGCGCAAGACCGGTCATTGTGGCGAACCTTGGGGGAGGCCTATGTCCAGCAGTGGACGTCTTTCGGCTGAGATGATGATGATGATGATGATGATATTAGTCTGAGAATCACAGAATCCTCTCCATCCAAAGGTTGTCTGGAAGAGATCGCAGCTGGCGATAAGACCGCCCACTAAATACTCACACTGTTATTGTTTCTTGTTTTGTTTGTCATTTTTGTTCTTGTATGTGTGTTACCCGTGTACAATAAAGTGTTATCTATCTATCTATTTGAGCGAACCACCCGAAATTAGTTTCTCGTTGACTGTTGTACTCACCCGTAGCCAAGAAGGCGAAGAGTACGGTGTTCAGCAGCATGTTGAGTCACTCGCCAGGTCTGCGCGCGACTGGTGACAGGTACCAACTGACCCGGGGGAACTGCGCGTACACTTATACTTACAGACGATAAACAATCGCGTGAAGTATTTAGTTATGAATATAGGTAATTGACACGTCGCGATACGTGCATTGGTGCATACGGTGATAATCAAATAGTTACCTATCACCAGACAAACAAAATTACGTAATATTTTATTCAATAGGTACTAGCTGTGCCCGCAGCTCCGCCCGCGTGTAAATTGATGTGTGAGATTAGCCCATGTCTTATTCCAGAGCCTACATTATCTACGTTTAAAATTTCATTACAATCGGTTTAGTAGTTATGGAGATACGTGGTAACAGACATCAACACGCACACTTACTTTCGCATTTATAATATTAGTAGGATAGGAAGTAGGATAGTAGGAAGTAGCTGATGGGCTAAAGGCGTTGATCCTAAAAGCCCGTATCTCTAACCAATTATAGTCTTTGGCCTGTGTAATAAAATTACTAGGATTGTACCACTAGACTATGGCGGAAGAGCCAAACTGTAGCCAATTGACTGCAGCTCATTCACGGGCTGGCTCTACCGGGGTAGTACCACCCTCTCACAGAAGATCGGCGTAAAGCAGCTATTACAGCTGCGTTTAGTACGACGAGTGAGAGTCGTTTGCTTTTATAATTACCGGCCATACCTTTACTACAATATGTGGCTGCGATATTTTTGAATATAGCCCGGCCATACCAGCGAATATTTTGAAGCTGAATATGGCCGGAAAATGTATGTATATCTCGGCAACAATTTGATACAGTAATGTAATGCTGTTTTCACATGAACTACAGTCACGAGCAACATTCATCTTTCTTGCGTTCAAAATAATAAAAAAAACTGACAAGAATATGGATCCAGCCTTACTTTAATAGGTGGGATACTTTATTTAATAAACAATTATTCAATTATTTAAAAACATACATAAATCAAGAATATTGATTATTTATACAAAATTGGTCCAAAAAGTACCTAAGTATTTTTTACTTAAACAAACCGTATTACGGCAGCAAGAGATTTACATATGGCGTAAAGACTTATCATCATCAGGATCACTTAGTGATCCAACAATAGGGTGGCCCAATAATATTGCACATAAAATAATGAACATGTTTGCTATATTGCCGGGAGATACTAAAAATGTTGCTGTATATTGCAGAGTATGGCCGGCAATGCTGACAATATTGCCGCCAACACTATTTCAGCCACATATTGCACTGAAAATATTGCTCGTTTACACGCCCCATTAGGGATGTATTCCAACATGTCCTGAGTTCGATGACCCTTCAACTGCTCTTCCGCCCACCTTGTCATGTTCTTGTAAATAGCCTTCTGATCCTGTTGATAATAAAAAAGAGAGGCATGGCGCAATTTTTTATTGTACGGACAGCGCGCTTTCATATTATGTTTAGTTTGGGACCATGGACGAATTACTTAGGGGACTGGGTCTAAGCAACTTGGCCGCAGTGGTCGGCCGGCCGGCTAGGCTGTTGACGTCATCACAGTAGGCGAGGCATAAGTCAGTGTGCTGTTGGTGTTCGTCCTGTGCAGACGTCTTGCCGACGTTCGCATCCCAAATATAATTCTATTCGACACTAGATGGCGACCCTCGGTACGTTTTTTATATGAACCTACACTTTGTGACATCTAGTGTGAAAAAGATAAACTACGTACTAACATGGACGTAGAACGAAGCGAGTAGTTTTGCTATTGACCGGTAGATTCAAATGTCAATGTAGGCGTTATCTACACCCCTTCACCCGTACCTTCACCCGCGCAAATTGTCAAGCGTCGTTTAATAGGGAAATCTAATAAGAACGTCTCTTTCTTCGTGAATTCTCTGTGTTTGGGACTATAGGTACAGTGGGTGTGTAAAGTCTGGTGATATTTATTTATTTATGAAACACTAGTGAAGCACCTTACCATTGGTGATATATTACGGGTGTATTCAAACATGTTGTGAACTCGGCTGCGGGTCGCGTTGGAACACGCCTGCAACGACTCAACCACACACTTCGACATGTTCTCGTATCTATCCTTCATATCCTGTTGATAATAATTTTACATATAATCCGCGCCTTAGTGCCTTATCACACTAGCGGTTTGCGAGCGGATTGGTATAAGCGCGCACTCACACCCACGCGTTAATCGACAAAACCGCTCGAAATCCGATCGCAAATCGCTAGTGTGTTTAGGCCCTTACGCTCGTCACACCACCAGCGCGTTTGACTCCTCGAAGCCGGCGCGGGCGCGGCAACCAATAAGAGCGCCTCGCGCGCTGCCGCCGCGAGCCAAGAATACGCTCTCATTGGTCACCGGCCCATTTTCCCGGCTATCGCTCGTGTTTTTACACTTAAAACTTAACTCAATTTGTGTGACTGTATGTTATGAACTTGTGCCGTAGCTTTATAAATCATAGATATACCTACGACCCTGAGTGTTATAAATACTTCAATATCAAAAAGACAGGAAATACATAAGAAGACCAGAAATCATTTTCCGTGCAGTCCTACGTTTTTTAAATCGTGCTGCCCAGTGACTTTACTACTTGTAGAACAGGTAACTAACACAATCGAATTATCACTCGACACCACTACGCAACCGAACGGCTCAACAATTAGCGCCCTATCCTATCGCACGAGGACACCAGTGGTAGCGCAACCAGTCGCTCCACCAACAAAATGTATAGAGCTGTATGGAGGGTATCGCACCTGAGGGCCTACTCTGTTTCAAACGAAAACGAAATTTCGGACGAAATTCGCGTATTTCCTACTACGTTTCTCATTGATTCCGACATTTCTTACGAACGAAAATTGTTTGACGTTTAGATTCGACGACGACGAAGACGTCAAACAATTTTCGTTCGTAAGAAATGTCGGAATCAATGAGAAACGTAGTAGGAAATACACGAAATTTCGTTTTCGTTTGTAAAAGAGTAGGCTCTCTGGTGTCTGCTTGGTAGCGAATCCAATTCGCTGTCGGCTATCGAATCACCCGCTGGTGGCGCAACCATGGTTATCTCGTGCGATATGGCGCTTATTGCATGCTCTGCACAGCTGTGAGGCGATGTCTCGCAATGTGCGTACACGATTAACCCTAGCGATGTGTTCACGTTTACTCACCTCATGCCTGCGCAGAATTTCGAAACATCCTGTGAACTCTTTGGAGCTTTTGTTGTAGCATTCTATGGCGCCCTCGTCGACGAACTCTAAAAGTGACAGAGAAATGGGCTTACATTTAAGTTTTTACTCTCCTACGGCGGAGGGTTATGATTTTGAACGGTATGTATGTGTGTATGTCTGTATGTTCATCAGCTGTTCCCGCATACCTTCCAAACTGCTTATCATTTTATTTGACAAAAGACGTATCGTTGAAAGTGTCTTGATCGTCTTCTGGTTTTTTTTTTTTTTTTTATAGGACTGCTGTGGCAAAAAGCGTACGGCCCGCCTGATGTTAAGCAGTTACCGTAGCCTATAGATGCTTACAATACCAAAGGTATTGCTCGCACATTGCCGACCTGAAGGGGAGTGGGATGGAGGGAGGGGGAGGGGGGGTGGGCTTACGGCTCTCTCACTCATCGTACGAAACGCAGCTGTAATAGCTGCTTTACGCCGATCTTCTGTGAGAGGGTGGTACTACCCCGGTCGAGCCAGCCCGTTTATGAGCTGCAGTCAATTGGCTACAGCTTGGCTCTACCAGGCTATGCGACGTCCCATTACTTAAATTGAATATGCCGCCCTCTAGAGGACATAATGAATTTTTTTTTTCTAATAAAGCCGTGTTTAGAATCATTTAAATATGTACATTTCAAAAATATCGTATGTAATAAGTATATTGTTAATAATTAAAATAATTTAAGTAAAATGTAAGTTCAAAAACTAAAACCCGACTACTGAAAAATCACGCTCTAAAAAGTATGAAACAAGAAAATATTCTCATCTAGAGGATAGCCGTGGTCCGTGGTCATATGCCACATTGCCCTAAAGGACTAAACGGACGGCTAGCCTCTAGATGAGAATATTCTTTTGTTTCATACTTGATTTTTGTCGATCGATGGTATGGGAGTACACTCTTACTTGCGAGTATCGTTGTATTGTCTTCCACGTTACAAAAATATTCCACCATGCGACTGTTGAACATAACGGCGTAGGAAATATCATTTTGCTCGTTAACCTTCCCGCACAGCCCAGTAGCCCAGCTGAACTTCGCCTTACAAAATTTTATCACATCAGCGTTTGCGCAGAACCTGTCGATAAAATATAAAAATTTATGTTGTTATTCTTTGTATTAATTTGCAAATACAGTATTGTATATATTTACTCTCTCGCTACTTCTTCCACGGTACCGTTCTGTCTGTTGAGAGCGGCTGCCTTTAATTGGTCAGGCAGTTTGCCCATTTGCGGCAGTTTTGATTTGCATTTCGTGTATCCGACCCAATAAACCTGTTTAAATAAAATACAATCATAGCCAGCTGCAATCACTGATCGGTGAACGATCGGAGGTTAAGCAACGATCGACAAAGTCAGTTAGAGATGGCTGACCATTGAGTGGAATTTGAACTTAGCGTCTTCTGCTCATGCTCATGCCTCATGCTTCGGAGGGGACGTAAAAAGTTGGTTGTTGTTATCTAGGCAGCAATTGTTAAGCCTTATCAGAGGCCTTCGGGAGGCTTGAACAACTTTGACACCAGGTTGGGCACTAACTATACGATAAAAAGAAGAAGAAGGTACCTGCCGTATTTTGACAGCTAAAAAGTGACTAAGTATAAGTGTTCTGGGTGTCACTGCGATCGTACCCAGATAATGTACGGTACATACAAGCATTGTTTAGTTTGGAACCATACAGTGTTGGTATGTTTTGCCTGACGATATTTATTTACTCGTCACCCTCTCATTGGTCGGCTGACCGACTGATCGGCCTTAGATTGGGCAGTCATAATCAACCGATCGATCAGAGGGTCTATCACTATTGGAAAACGCCACAGTAGTGCCACGATTTAGCCCCCTGCTTGGTAACGAGATCATCATCATCATCATCTCAGCCGAAAGACGTCCACTGCTGGACATAGGCCTCCCCCAAGGTTCGCCACAATGACCGGTCTTGCGCTGCCCGCATCCAGCGGATTCCCGCGACCTTCACCAGGTCGTCGGTCCACCTTGTGGGAGGCCTACCCACGCTACGCTTTCCGGTGCGCGGCCACCACTCGAGAAATTTTCGGCCCCATCGGCCATCCGCTCTACGAGCAATGTGCCCTGCCCACTGCCACTTAAGTCTTGCAATCCTGCGGGCTATGTCGATTACTTTGGTCCTTCTGCGTATGTACTCACTTCTGATTTGATCCCGCAGGGAAACTCCGGGCATAGCCCTTTCCACGAGAACGAGATAGAAATGAAAATATACCTGTGCTCGTTGAAAATTATTAGATGTGAGGTTATTTCCCTCGCAAAATTGATGCATTTTTTTCTCCAGGTAGGTACTGGCGTAGGCGGCTGGAAAGCAATGAACTGAATCAGTCTGTCAAGGATACACGACGACACTAGACACTAAAACACTCAGTGTATATCAAGTGTCTACGTGTGTCTACCACCGCGACACCTTATTACAGTTGTAGTGGCGGTGTCGGTACACTGAGATAGTAGAGTGTCTAGTGTCTGGTGTCATCGTTGATCCTTAGCATTAATATCGTAGCAGGATCATAGAATTGGCCAAACTGGTCAACCATGATGTGGTTGACCATATCATGAAACGGCACAACTTATACTGGCCATTGCATGATATGGCTGGGCTCGATCGTTCGTTGTCGAGATGTTTCTCTATACCGAAAACTCTTGGCCTTTTCATGATGAGCCCAAACAGAAGTGATCATATCGTAAAATAGTTACAATATCAGCCGCTAGACGCGCTAATAGCGCGATGTTTATGAGATTGCAACGTGGCCTTAGATCATATTACGCCGTTAAACAATGTCGGAAAAACAATTACAGAAATGATATATTTCGTTTAAATTATTATAATAATATATCTATTAATTATATTTGTTTACTTGCAATAACAGTAAATAACACTTATAATATTACGATTTTCCCTATACATATTCTCGATATGGCTAAACGTAGTTGTTGATGATTTAACGATATACCTAGGTAGACAGTAGTATTATTATTTTGTTATTCAATGAAACTGGGCCATTACATGAAATGGCCAAACAGATCATGGCATAGCCAATGCTCGATCTTGCCTTGCTACGACATAAATACATGACGCATTAAATACTTAAGTATAACTTAAAAATCTTAACTTAATATATCATATTCTTATCTAAATACATCAGCGCATACGTGCTTTCTCCGAATAGACAGAGGTGGTAAAGCCAAGCTGTAACCAATTGACAGCAGCTCAAATACGGGCGGTCTCGACCGGGGTAGTACCACCCTCTCACAGAAGATCGGCGTAAAGTAGCTAGTAGTGAGCAGTATAAGTAGTATTGCCCTTCAGGTCAGCAACGTGCGACCAATGCCTTTGGTGCCTTTGGTATTTCAAGCATCTATAGGCTACGGTAACTGTACCTGTACGCTTGTTTGTCACCATAGATTTTAAAAAATCGTGTCCTCTCCAAGCATAGCTACGGTACGCAGTCTTCAAAGTGTAAATAAATTAAATCTGTAAATACATTATTATTTATTTGATAAGCTGCTGTACTCACCCGTAGCCAAGAAGGCGAAGAGTACAGTGTTCAGCAGCATGTTGATGCACTCGCCAGGTCTGCGCGCGACTGGTGACAGGTACCAACTGACCCGGAGGAACTGCGCGCACCCTTTTTGCAGGTGGGTTTAGACCACGACGTTCTTACTTAATCTTTTAGTGTAAATAAATCTTCGTTCTTACTGTTTCCAACAAGCAAGAATGAGAACAACAAGGAATAGAATTCGCTCGGTTCCGCTCGCTCCGATGAGTGAGCCTGTCCGGACACCAGAGAACGGTGCTATTGTTCGCTAGCTCTTGCGTCATCAGGCGCGTCCACACCGGACTATCTACCGCGCTCCGATCGCCCGCGGCAAGAGCATGATCCAAAGGCGCGCCTTTGGATCATATATGGACGCGGCCATTTATAATGCGATTAAAATAAGAATAGGACGGGCTCTCGACTAACTTCACTCATATAAAGTACTGTACTTATGAGTGAAGTTAGCCGAGAGCCGTAACATTTCCAGTTGTGTCGTCAAAACATGGCGCTAGGCCGGTCCCATTCTTATTTTAATCGCTTGGTACATCCAGTGTGCGAGCGTTCTTAGAACTTCTCTGCTAGCCTCTGCGGATCCCTGCGAGATAGAACAACGAAATACTGCTCTGCCTCTGTTTACATAAAAATAAAATGATAGAGTGGGGATAGAATGAGGATTCGCTCGCTTGGTCAAAACCCACCTTTAACAGACGATCAAACATCGATAGAGGTGGGTACCTATATTATTAATACAATGCTATTGTATATTACAATATTAATTAATATTTCCTGAAAGGTACAATATATTTTTTAATTAAGCTTATCGGTAACATAGCTAAGTCGGTCCAACATTCGCCATGGTAACACAGCGGGCTCTGCAGATCTGCCTTTGAAATATGAAGGTAATTAAATATTGCCAGACTAACACACCACTGTATGGTCCCAAACTAAGCAACGCTTGTACTATGGTTACCATACAAGGGACTAGGGGCGATCCTAGTGACACGAAAATAAATTTGCCTCTGGCGGGAATCGAACCCGCAACCACCCGATGTAGTGAGACGAGTGGTCTACGCTCGAACCAATGCGACCACAGTTGTCAAGCTTATATATAACGCTACAATGTATTTCATCTCTTTCTAACATCAACTCTTGTGTATATGGCTTGTATGCATTGAAATGTAGGATTGGGTTAGGTGTAGGTATGGGCGTTTAATGTGCTGTTTACAAAGCACTATATTAGTGTTTGTGTATGTCGTGACTATTATATGAAACATCATTGGTTAAATTTCGATCCTCCTTACGGTCGCTACGCGGGACTAATAGCGTCACAAATGATCATAATTATGATTCACCGAAAATCGTAAGATGGTCACTTAGTGGCAATTCATTTTATGATTCACTTGATGATTCGTAATTCATGTATTTGACAGTTTTCTATGGAAATTCGTAATATGCTCCAAAAAGAGGAATTACAAATTGTCAATGTTAATGCTAATGACGAATATCAAGATGAGTAAGCTAATGAATTGGAAATGCAATTCATAAGCAATATTGCATAGCTATTAGGCCCGCTGCACACAAAAATTAAAAAATGTATGATATTTAGGTTTATCGTGACTTGACGACGGCAACATAATTGTTATCAGATAAAGAAATAATTTTCCTTATTTTAAATACCATTCGTAGCCGTCAATTAACTTTTTGGTGCGTGATGCGAGTGCTCGGGCGCGGCATGCGCTTGGTGTAGACGCACCCAATAGCTAATAAAACAGGAAAACTTATAGTGGTCCAAGCACTTTATGGATAATAACTCTACACGCCCTAACTGTACAAGCCGTTACTTCACAAACTCTACACCTTAGTCAAAATATGTGGCTTGGCCGTTTCGCTGTCAATTGATTTATTACTTTTACAATACACACTTACACAACACACAACACTTATACAATAGTTCTTGTCAGGGGCGCCAATTCCGTGGGTGCTCGGGGGCTCAAGCACCCATGAGAGCCAAGTAGTGGGTGCTGAGCACCCATGAGCCCAGACATTTAAAATTGATCAGTAATCGGGTTTTGGTTTCAGGCCCGCGCCCGTGTTCAGTAGTGGGACGTTAAAAGGGCTAATATTATTATTACAATCGGTTTTAAGTTTATTCCAATTTCTTTGGTTTTGAGCATTATCTAGCTCGCAGCATCGCACGGTTCAGTCAGTCGAATATTGATTGAAATATCTGTAACTTCGGATGTAAAAACTGGATTTTAAGTTAATTATATTTTCGAGGTTCTTTGGGATTCAATATTAGAGTTAGAAAAATTAAAGCAATTACTATTTTATACCTATTTTTCCTACATTAAAAAATGCATCAACTTTTTGTCCTCCTGCTTGTCTATTCTACGAGATTGTCTAAAAGCCGGCGCCCCTGGTTCTTGTAGTAACGAAACAGCCAAGCCACATATTTTAACTAAGGTGTAGAGTTTGTGAAGTTAGGGCTTGTAGAGTTAGGGCGTGTAGAGTTAGAAGCTCGGCTCTACATGAGATCTGATAACTGTTTAAGAGGTCTCGTCCTGGCAACATTTTTTACATGAAAATGTTTTTGGTGGGATCTCACTTCTTTTTACCCGACTACGTTGGTGTGATGTTAATTATGCAGGATGTGATTTATTTGAAATACATACATGTATTTGAAATAAAAATACAAAATACTTATTTTTATTTTGCATATGAAATACTTTAATTGCAAATATATATTTTATATTTTTATGTTTTAAATACTTTTATACGTATATTTTGTGTTTGTAAAATGCAAAATGCTTTTCTTTAGGGTGGGGAAAAGGCTGGAAAGTATCTAAATAATAGTGATATCAAATTATACTAAAAGGAAACATGCCTTTTCTTAAATTATAATTGAGTAAAACTGCATAAATTTTTTTTTTGTAAATTTTTATTATAAGCCGAATTAAAACCAATGAAAAGTTTAAAAAAAACAACCTGTAGTTTTATAATACTAACCGAAAGGGTCAATAATAAAGATAGATTTATCTATTAAACAACATACCATCTACAATTAAAGTGCATTGATTGTAGTGATTTTTAGGGTTCCGTACCTCAAACGGAAAAAACGAAACCCGTATAGGATTACTTTGTTGTCCGTCTGTCTGTCAAGACGTGCACAGCCCTTTGTATTTCAAATAGAAAAATAATAAAGTATTTGCATTTTGTATTTAAATGGTATTAAAAAACAATTTTGCACATTTTTCAGTAGCACACAGTGAAAACCCTCGGGATCCTTCGTTGAAGCATTGCATAGCGCCCTCGTCGACCAACTCTGAAAGTGAAAGAAAAAAGGCTTACATTTCACTTTTTCTCCTTTTATACAAGACACGACTTACCGCCAAGTCCATTATTCGATACATATGTCAATTGATGATCGATCGACGGCATCGATTGCAGTGTTGCCAACTAAGCGACTTTTTCACTAGATTAAGCGACTATTTGACATCAAAAGCGACACTTTATTTCCGTTAAGCGAGTATTTGGCACTCTTTTAAATTAGACTAAATTATACTATGTTATCTTTGCTGCGATGCCAAGATAGTAGATTTCTCGATATAAGGTTTGCGAGCCTATTTTGTAGGAATTCGTCGATTCTACCATTTAGCGACAACTGGGGGCTTACCACGACCTCTTATCGTGATTCAATTATAGGAACGTTTTAACGGTTCAGCGACTTTTTGTGCAATGACGTACCTTATTGTCATGACAATAAGAAACGTCATTGCACAAATGGCCACTGAAACATTAAAACAAAACTGCTATAAGAGGTGGTGGTAAGCCCCCTGGTGTCTTTTGAACCTTGCGTTGTCTAGTTGACAACACTGCAAAATTGATTGTTGATCGATTGGTGTGAAAAGACCCTTACTTGCGAGTGTCGTTTTATGGTCTTCCTCTTTACAAAGATAATCGATCATGCGATTGGAATTGTTAATTGAGTTGGGAATATCCTTTTTCTCGTCGAGTTTCCCGCATAGTCCCACACCGTAGCTGAGCTTCGCACCACACGATTTTATCTCATCAGCTTTTGCGCAGAACCTGTTGATAAAACAACTACACTGCCGACTGCGACAACAGCCTAGGGGCGAACACGTTGGGCTAGCAATCAGAAGGTCCCAGGTTCGATCACCGGTGGGGCATGCACCAATGGATGAATTTTCATCTATGTGCATAATTTACAGTTCGCTTACGGTGAGGGAAAATATCGTGAGGAAACCTACCTATCCCTCGGGATTAGGTAATAGTCAGTTCCTGTATACACGGCGACAAGGTTCACCACCTGTGGGCTTTGAGTTGACTTAATACCTCCACAATGTGGTGGTGTATGGCCACTCAAACCTCTGACTACCCCCGAATGGGGATAAAAGTCGTGACGTTATATTATTATTATTATTCTGTTGATAAAATACAAAAACTTGATGTTGTTATTCTTTGTATCAATATCCAATACAACCGCCAAATTGACAGTTGATAATCATGAGTTCCATTCAGCCAAAATATGGCTCAAAATAGATCGAAGCGCAAAATACAGCATTCTAGTGACATCGGCCAGTATCCGAGTATTTTAACCAAATAAGACTTTTGCTATCACTCTGGTGCTGTTGTTTTATATTTTAATTCTGTTTTGTGTGGTAGGTTCCCTGTAGCGAGGGATCCCTATAGGGAACTCTTATAAGCTTCTTTTCTTCAATAGACGTGTCTACAACATACACATGCCGCGCGCAGCTGCTCACCCACATGCCTCGCGAAGCACGACGTTTGCCTCAGTCGCATGCCGCGCGAAGCAAATGGCGAGACAACTGACACTCTAGACAGAGAAAGGTATAGCCGAGCAATCAGTTTGACATCGTTCTGTCTGATGACTATGCCAAACTAGGCGAGGCAAATGACAGCGCTCAGGTGGGGCAGGACGCGCATTTGCCTCGCGCGAGGCAAGTCAAACTTCGTGAGGCAATTTGCCTCGCGCGGCATGTGACACATCTGGACGTAGCTATTGGCGGCGTCTTCATCAGGCGCATGCCTCGCGCGAGCACTCAGTTTTGACGTCGGAACGCACAGACGTAATGTCATAATATGAGTGCTCGGGTGAGGCATGCGCGCCATATGGACACATCTATTCAGCAAAAGTTTCAAGGATTTGACAATGTAAAATTTGATTGTATGTTCTGACCTTCTGGCAACTTCGTCCACAGTACCGTCCTGCTTGGCTGCCTCAAGTTCGTCTGGCAGTCTCGCATATCGCAACAGTATTGGGGAACACACCTCGTATTCGGCCAAATAAACCTGTATGAATGAAATACAGGGTGTTAGTTTAGGCGAGGGATGTATTCAAGCCTAGTGTCATGCTTAAAAGTGAATAAAAAAATATAAAAAAACGCCCATGTGCGTTTTGGACTCGCACATAAAGGTTTCCGTACCACCGTAGAATAAAAATGGCAAAAATATCAAGTTTCATGTGGGGATTTTTAAATTTTATTTTATTTTTAGTATTTGTTGTTGTAGCGGCAATAGAAATATACATTCTGTTAACATTTCAACTCTTTACCTATTACGGTTCGTGAGATACAGCCCGCTGACAGACGGACGGACAGACGGACAGCGTAGGCTTAGTAATAGGGTTCCGTTGGCACACTTTGGGTACGGAACCCTAAAAAGCACTAATCCTTAGCACTTTGATCCGTTTTTCCTTCAAACTTGATTTTTATTCATAAATTTTTCATTAATTCTTGTTTTGTCGGATAATTAGGTCAAAAATTAAGAAATTTTCGAATACTGAATACCCCCCTTCAATAGGTCCTTCTTCTTACCGAACATCCTGAATGTACCTACCGTACTTTGAGTACTAAGTGCTAATTAATGAGTACAAGTGTTCTGGGTGTCACTGAGATCACACCCAGTCTATTGTACGGAAAAGCTACGGAGTTATAAAAGCACTGCTAAGTTTGGGACTAAATAGTGTTGGTATGTTTACCTGCCAATATTTATTTATATCAAATAAATAATTATGGTAATGAGATGGGAATGAGAACATACCTTTGCTCGTTGCAAATTATCAGCCGTGAGGTTGTTACCCTCGCAGTATCGAATCATTCCTTCTGTCAGGTATGAGTGCGTTGCGGGACCGGCATAGGCGGCTGGAAAGCAACGAATAACGTAGCAGGATCGTAAAATTTAACATAATTTTTTTAAGATAAATGATTGGAGGACTTGCAAAGGGGTTCCTTCTCTATAAAAAGGGAACTCTATATAAATCAATCTGTAAATAAATTATTATTAATTTGATACGCTGTTGTACTCACCCGTAGCCAAGAAGGCGAAGAGTACGGTGTTCAGCAGCATGTTGATGCACTCGCCAGTTCTGCGCGCAACTGGTGGCAGGTACCAACTGACGCGTAATAATATTTTATACCTACTTACCGACGACAAACATTCTACGGACGTTGGTACCTATATTATTAAAACATACATGTTGTATATTTCAGTGTTTGTTTATTATAATAGGTACCTATGTTTTTTGATTAAGCTTATCAGTAACATAGCCAAGTCGGTCCAACATTCGCCATGCCAACACGGCGGGCTCTGCGGATCTGACTCAGATTTAGGTATTTAAATAGAAAGCTAGCCTTAGCTGTTTATACCTAATCCCACTGTGCAGTAAAATCAATGTCATGAAGGTAAAAGACAGATATTGAAAACAATCGCTTTGGTGAGATGGCTTCCATGAAAATTTTACAGGGCAGATAGTGTAATACCCCCTACAGACTCACGCCAAGAACCCCCGAGAACACCCGAGAACTGTGAATGTGATCGGTTTCTCGTCGTCTCGTTCTCGCGCTCGTCTGTTCTCCGATCGGTGTCAATTTTTTTGCCCGCTTCAAAGGAATTAGAGCATACAAATGAGAAGGTCGCATGAGATACCTTCTCGGTTCTCGCGGCAAGACTTGTCGGCGAGACTTCTCGCGTGATTCTGTAGCCGGCATGAGAACAATATTGTTGACAGAAAAATGGGCGGATCAGTTCGCAAGTAGCCTAAAGAAATAAGCTTCCTTATTTTATGGAATCACCCCTTGCAGTAACCTTCTCAGAAGAGAGTGTTAATAATTATTACCTGGGTAAATAATAGTAAATAAGTACTTATCGATTAGCTAACAATATGGTAAAACCCTTCGATAACCGAATAAATAGGAAAACCATTTACAAATTCTTTGGGGAAAACTGAATTGTTTCAGCAACCATGCTGAAAAAAACATTTTTTTTCCTGTAAAGTCACCAGACTGTATAGGGAAGTAAGTTTGTTATTTAATAATAAGCATAGCACAGCAGCAAACGACTAGTTTCTGATTAGATTACATGGAAAATAATTTGTGTATATCTACAAGCCTATAGGTAAGAGGGTTTTAAAAACACAATCCAAATCTCAGCAACCCACACACACTCTAGCTAGCCCATTGCACAAGACACATAATAGGTATAATATATATAATTATATGGTAGGTGTCAGGGGGATGAAGGGTTATAAATGTTATAAATAATTCAGAAACAATGTTACGTCATATATTATATTTTTATAATGATTACAATGAAATCTATGTTTTTTCAGAATAAAATATCTGGCTAATGAAATAGAAAAGAAATAAAAAATGGTACACTCATATACTCTTCGAGAATGCGAACAGATGAACTTAGTCACTCAGTCACCGTAGAGGTCACCTAGAACAAATTAATACAAAGAGTATTTTAACTTTCGTGCAATAACATACAGAGAAGTACGACGTTACGTCAATAAATTTAAAAATAAACACTGTCCCTCCTAATCAATCACTATACTTTAAAATTAGGTTTAAATCAAACTCAACCATCTAAATTTAAAATGGTAAAAGTAGTCTCATAGCATCACTTTTGAACGTGGATTTCACGTACCTATTTATAGTATTTGGTTTCAATAATTATCGTCGTTCAGTCGTTATTTCGTTATCACTATATAAGGCCCACATCACAATAATAATAAAATATAACTTATACACACTCGTGTATAGGTATCGACATAACTTATTGCACGAATCCATTTCGTTGCCCTGGTCTGTCCCTGGGATCGCCCCCAGTCCATTTTATGGCAGCCATAGTACAAGCACAAAGCGTTGCTTAGTTCGGGACCATATTGTAGGTGGTGTGTAAATCTGGCGATAATTATTTATAAACCCCCGACGACAAAAGAGGTGTAGTACATTTTATGTACCTACTTAGCGGTCCCTTGAAGCAACGACGTAAAGGGATAAAACTTCTTAGGGTTCTTTTATTTTTGATTATTTATTAGAAGTGAAGCACCTTACCGTTGGTGAGATGTTAATTACGAATATAATCGAGCATGTTTTGAGCTCGGGCGCCGACGGCGCTGGAACACGCCTTCAATTGCTCCACCGCGCAATTCAGCATATTATCGTTACTTTTCTTGATATCCTGTTGAAAATAATTATACATATTAAAAGTACGAAAAGACAGAAAAGACTAACCTCCAAAGTTATAGAGTGTTATGATGGACTTGACTTACACTGGCATTACAAATCATTTTTGTTCCTTGAAATTATTGTTAAAAAACATTGTAAACTGGCTAAAATCTCTATAAGGAGTTCCTAGGCTTTTAAGGCTATACTCGATTCCATTACAAAGGTCCAACAACCATTCAGAATTACACAATCGAAAGATCACTCGATACCACTACGCAACTCAACGACTCGAAAACTTATATCGAGAACTCGTGTTGTACTTGTACTTATAGTTATACAACATGCGTCATACGCATCTCGTTGTTGATACGAGGTTAGTTGTAAAATGGTGTACTTTTAGGGCAATATTATTTATTGCATGCTCTGCAACGCTATGAGGGGAGGCCTAGCAATGTGTGTACACGATTAACCCCAGCGAAGTGTTACTGTTTACTCACCTTATAAGGATGCAACCCGACACTAGCAGCACACAGGTGAAACCTTTGGGATCCATCGTTGAAGCATTGTATTCCGCCCTCCTCGACGAACTCTAAAAGTGACAGAAAAAAGGCTTACACTTCACTTTTTCTACTTCATTTACAAGACACGACTTACGGCCGAGTCCAATATTCGAAACAAATGTCAAATTTCAGGCAATCCTGGAATGCGCATGAGCATTCAAAACTACAAACGAAACCAGTTTTATTTTCTATAGTTGTTTATCCGTTACTCAAACATATACCTATAGGTAAATATGCTCTAGTACACTTGCAACAATCGGTATTATCCAGAGTGCTTCAGAAGTCTGAAATAATAGTTAGGTGCTTAAGTAGCAATGTTTGATCGATCGATGGCATCGATTGCAGTGTTGCCAACTAAGCGACTATGTTACTAGATTGATAATAATAATATATTTATTTATTCAGACAACTAAAGCGACTATTTGAAATCAAAAGCGACATTTCGTTTCCATATGGTGGCTAACTAATTTAGGGTATTTTCTGACGCCTTTTTGAAATAGGCTTATTTTTCAAGAGTATAATTATGTATTAGGTATAGGATTATTGTATCAGCTGCAATGCCAAGATGGTAGATTTCTTTAATCACAAGTTTGCGAGCGATTTTTTTTGTTGGGTTTCGTAAATTCTACCGTTTAGCGACAACTGGCGATTTTTGACCTTTTGTCTGGCGACATTTGCTTTAGCCTAGTTGATAACACTGATCTATTCTATATACATATAATAAGAATGTAAAAACGTCGCGTCTGTACATTGTAAATATATCACATTATCAAAATCTGTGATTATAGAGGTATAGCGATGAACTAATGAGAGAGGGAATGAGGAAGAGAGAGGACAGAGATTCGGAGGAGGAACGATTTGTGATTGATGTAGGTGTAGGGAAGAGGTTTTAAATAGAAAAATAGTCTTTGACAATAGAAACTTAGTAACGTTCAAACTTAAAATGTAAATAAATTATGGTCGAATTTCGACCACGGGCGACCACTAGTATAACTAAATCGCCAAACAAGCGTACGGCCCCGCCTGATGTTAAGCAGTTACCGTAGCCTATAGATGCTTGCAATACCAAAGGCATCGCTCTCACGTTGCCAACCTAAAGGAGAGTGGGATAGTGGGAGGGGAAGGGAAGGGGGCTGATTTGGGCTTCCAGCTGTCTCCCTCGTCATACGAAATGCAGCTAAATTAGCTACTTGAATGCCGATCTTCCGGTCGACCCAGCTCCAATATGAGCTGCAGTCTATTTATTAGCCACAGCTTGATTCTACTGGTAGTATAGACTGGTATTTACAGTTCGCTGACGGTGAGGGAAAACATCGTGAGGAAACCTACCTATCCCTCGGGATTAGGTAATAGTCAGTTCCTGTATACACGGCGACAAGGTTCATCACCTGTCACGTTGGGTTCTGACTATCTGGTGAAACGTGGGCTTTGAGTTGGTTAATACCTCCACAATGTGTTATGTATGGCCACTCAAGCCTCTGACTACCCCCGAATGGGGATAAAAGTCGTGACGTTATATATATATATATATATATATATATATATATATATATATTATAGACTAGTACAGACAGTCACGGACAGACAGATTCAGACAGATGCAGACTGACGTAATACAGTTTAGACGATAGACAGAATTATATTTAAGGGCTTCAACGACTGGACGCGGACGGAGTCGCGGGCACAGCTAGTCAAAAATAAAATTGATTGATCGACGGTGTGGGAATATCCTTACTTGCGAGCATTGTTTTATGGTCTTCCTCTTTACAAAGATAATCGATCGTGCGGTTGGAAGTCTTCATGGTGTAGGGAATATCCTTTTGCTCGTCGAGCTTCGCGCACAGCCCCATAGCGTAGCCGACCTTCGTGCCACAAGATTTTATCTCATCAGCTTTTGCACAGAACCTGTCGATAAAATTAAAAAACTTTAATGTTGTTAGTCTTTGTATAAATTTATGATAATCAATATAGAATGACAATCAATAACACGAACGTAAATACATACTGGACTGTTCACTACTGCACAAAAAACGAGCCGAGCGAGAGGCCCCAGTTGGGACCGTGTCCCTCTCATTTCGAGTTGCCATGCCAAAATAATATTATCGTTGGGTAGTGATTGGTAGTTTTTAAATCAAGCAAATAAATTAATGTAGTATTTATCGTGACTATTGTTTATATTATATGAATAAGAATTGTCAAGGTATAATAGACCTTAAAGCAGCAGAATAAAGTTGAATTTCTTCTTAACCAAAAACTCAAGTGATAAATCCTTTATTATACATCCATGATCAATAATCATTCTTCTTCTTCTTCGTATCGTATAGTTAGTGGCCAACCTAGTGTCAGAGTTGGTTAAGCAGCCCGAAGGCCTCTGACAAGGCTTAACGACTACTGCCTAGATGACAACAACCGAGACCGACTTTTTACGTGCCCTCCGAAGCACGGAGACGCCCATAATAATAATAGTATGATTTGGCTAAGATATTGCCCAAAAAAAAATATAACCCCAAAATACAAGATAATGATATCGGCCAGTATCCGAGTGTTTTAGCCTTTAGATACACCCCCCCCCCCCCCCCCCCGTAGAGGGAACTCTTATTTATGATGAGTTTCTTTGACGGGCGGAGTTTCTTTGACGGTTCCATTGGCGTGGTTGGTGTAGATTCCGCCTTTCACGCTGCAGATCGTATATAGGTTCGATTCCTACCCGGGACACGCATTTGTGTGCATGAACATGGCTGCATGTCCCGAGTCTGGGTGTATGTATTATGTATATTAAGTATGTATTTACAAGCAAAAAGTAGTATATGTAGAAATATCAGTTTTCTGGTTTCCATAGTACAAGCTCTGCTTAGTTTGGGATCATTCTGTAATATTATAATTTTCTAGTGAAATGTCAAATTTCAAGACAAAATTTGTCATAAAATATCACCTGCAAATTTACGCGTGCGAAGTGAGTGTGACGTTACAGAAAAGCTACCCTGGTAGCCGTGTGTAAAGAATGTCCCAGGATATTTGTTTATTTATCTTCGATCAGTAAAAGCCTCAAGAATACGACAATGTACAATGTACAATTGTACAATTAATTGTAAGTATTACTGGTACCTTCTGGCAACTTGGTCCACAGTACCATCCTGCTTGGCTGCCTCAAGTTCGACGGGCAGTCTCGCATATTGCGACAAGAATGGGGAACACTCTTCGTATTCAGCCAAATAAACCTGTGTGAATGAAATACACTTATACAGGGTGTTAGTTTAGACGAGAGCCGTATTCAAGCCCATTATAATACATGCTTACCCGTAACGAAATAAATATAATTAAAAAACACTAATAACTAAATATCGCAAAGTTTCGCAAGTGGGCCACTCTTAATCTAGCGATGACTATGAGCTGCCTTGGTAACAAACATACCTTTGCTCGTTGCAAATTTTCATTTGTGACGTTGTTTTCTTCGCAGAATCGAATCATTCCTTCCATCAGGGATGAGTGGGGAGCGGGAGCGGGGCCGGCGTAGGCGGCTGGAGCAATGAACAATTAAGCTAGGTTTACATTGCTGTGTCGAGGTGTGTCGGGGCAGACTCGGGGCACACCAGAGCGCAATGCGGTTACATTAATTTACTATGACTAAAATCACATTAGAGGTTGTGTACTCACCCGCAGCCAAGAAGGCGAAGAGTACGGTGTTCAGCAGCATGTTGAGGCACTCGTCAGTTCTGCGCGCGACTGGTGGCAGGTACCAACTGACCTGGAGTTACTGCACACATCCTTTTATGCTTACCGACGATAAACATTCCACGGAAGTTGGTACCTATATTATTAATACATGTTGTATATTCCAATCATATTGTCTTAATTAACAGTCCTGAAATATACAATAGGTACCTTTATATTTTTAAATTAAGCTTATCGGTAACATAGCCAAGTCGGCCCACCATTTGCGTGATAACACAGCGCGCTGCGGCTCTTCTCAAAAGCGTATGTTTATAACTATAGAATAGGTCAATACAGGAAATCCGAATTGTTTCAGCATGGTAGCAGCATGGTATAGGGAAATACATATATTTTTTTAATTAATAGCATAGCAACGACCAGTTTCTTATTGGATTAAGTATATGGAAAACAATAAAATTTGCCTAGGTTACCTACAAGCCCACAAGGGAATTTCAAAAACGCATGTCCAAATCTTCGGATTTCAATCAACTTACGTTCGAATCACTGCGCCAAGCACCAATGCTATTATTTATAGTAGGGTATAAAAGGGTCGGCTGTCTGTCTACCCAGATTCTTCGAGCAATTGTTTTCTGACCAATACCGTTGGCGTGGTTGGCGTGATGGCGCCTTTCACGCAGGTCGTAAGTTCGACTCCTACCCGGGACATGCATTTGTGTGCATGAACATGTCTGTATGTCCCGAGTCTGGGTGTATATGTATATTAAGTATGTATTTACAAATAAAAACGTAGCATATGTAGTAATATCAGTTATCTGCAGTGACGTGCCTTTAGGAAGACACCGCACGTCATATGAAATAAAGCTCCTTGAATGCGGCAATCTCAATATTGTAATGTGTGTAACTAATTGCGTCAACGCACACAAGCATGAGTAAATAGTGTGGTCAACTTCTAAACTTTTACCCCATGAATCAAAGACTACCAAACTTAAGTGGAGATGGGCAGGCCATAGAATAGAATGGATCCTGACAAGTGGGCTAAAATTTCAAGCGAGTGGGTTCCGGAAGATGGAAGACGGCGTTGCGGCAGGCCTAGAAAGATATGGTGCGATGATCTTGACGCCTTAGAGAAGGACTGACAAAGAGTCGTTGAGGACAGAGATAGGTGGAGGAGGATGGAAGAGACCTATGCCCAGCAGTGGGACGAAATAGGTAAATAAAAAATGGGAAACGTTTTTTTATACAGTCTACTAGTAAGTAGCTTATAAAATACATAAGTGAACAGCATTTAGTAAGATGCCTTGCAAAATATCTATTTATAACTTACGACCTTATATAAAAATAATTATTTTTTTGCAGAACAATAAAAATCGCAACCTTGGGGAAATTAAGTTTTATTACGCGGTATCACTGAACGGTGTAATTTATATTCTTTGACATTTTAATGGTTGGTGTTATTTTTCGTTGAAATTAGGATATTATGCAATACTTACTGATGGTATGTGATCCCAGTGTCTTTCTTATTGTTTGATTGATTGTTTCTGCATAATTTTACCGCGCAGGCCGGCATTTTACTATGTAAATATAATTAAAGAAAAATGTCAACACGGCAGATCAGTGTGACAGAGTGGTTGCTACGAGATTACGTCAAGTTGGACTCGTATGCTCATTTATATGAGCATTATTCGTTGCCGCATTTTACAACTACACCGAAGCCATCTAGTCGAGGCTCGACCAATCTATTATCTAAGGTTATCTGGTTTCCATAGTACAAGCTCTGCTTAGTTTGGGATTAGGTAGCCGTGTGTAAAAAATGTCCCAGGATATTATTATTATTATTATTAATACAAAACTAGTTAGACTACTTTAACCAGAGTTGTCAATAAGGTTCGTTCCTGAAGAATATCGTGACACGAAAAGAAGAAAAGGTAACGACTGATTAAAGTGAAAACGGCATTAAAAAGTTATCGTGACACGAAAAAGAAAAAAAAACTTGATATTTCGTCTGCTCCTAAGTGTTAGGTCCAGATAAATAAAACGCTATATTTTTCGATTCACCGTGAGTATGTTTGTTCGGCAAGTCATAAAACTCGACTTAGAGCGAACTAGTCAGCCTCTCCAGACATATTGGCCTGCCGATATTGAAAGCCTGAGTTGTATGCACCACTGATATTTGGCGATCACTCCACGACGCGAAAGTATCAAAACCCCTCGCAAATTGAAGGCTAGAGACTACTGATGGAAACGTGAGGAGACTTCGTTGGGAAAAGTTATTTATATTGCAATAGTGACCCGTTATAATATTTAACAACGATAAACTCGTTCAGAAGTTAATTCATAAGTAGGTACATTAATGATTATGATATTATTTTTTATTTCATAAAATAAGTTAAAATTGGTAAAACAACATGTTTAAAATTGCGAAAACAGTTCTAGCTAGCTAGCGACTCTGGACATCATACGTTAGTAGTTTTAGCAATCTCTGTACCTGAGGGGCTAGCCAAGTGGCATGACGCTAATCGAATAGAATAGAATAAACTTCACAATGTATGGTAATGTCAAACGTCGCTATGTGGATCAACAACAAGTTGCTATGTGTAGATCACGTGACTTATGTCATTTCCATATATGAAGCGTAGCGATTTGAACGAACGCTCGTAGACTTCAGCCACTTGTCTAGCCCTTCTGATAGGTATCTAACCTACCTACCTTACCTACCCTTGTAGACCTTACCTTTGTAGATAAGTTAGTAACTAACAAATTCTGTGGACGTCTCCCTCTTTCTTGGTAATATCTTTGGTTTTGGTATAATTATACGTATTACGGATGCATTATACCGTATACTTAATGGCCACGACCTATTTATGGTGGAAAATAATGTATTATACGGAAAAAATAACAGAAACAGAGAATGGTAATGTGAAATGAATGACGCGTGTGTCGCGATGTATGGTGGAGTTGCCATGAATAATTTAACCATTACACCACTTCCAATTTCCTGTCCACGGAAATTATGATATTCCTGATATTTTTATCACGATCCGGTAACATTATTTTGGGGAATGTGATGAAGGAAATAAATTTTAGATCACTAGAGACAGGTAAAGGTATACTTACACATAATCAAATATTTAATAGCTAAGGGATTACATTGATACCATGTCAAAACGCGAAAGTGTACAGTGACCAAAAGAGGAACTAAAATGTGCAATAAAGAACTTCCATTTTTTTTACCCGACTACGGCGGAGGGTTATGATTTTGACCGGTGTGTATGTAGGTAAGTGTGTGTATGTATGTACATCTGTTCCCTCATAACTTCTAAACTACTCAACATAATTTGACAAATGAGGTATCGTTGGAAGCCTATTGATTTTTCGCTGGTTATAGGCTATGTGACGGTACAATAAATTTAACATGGCGCTCTCTAGAAGTCTAGAGGACAAAGTCATGAACAATTTTTTTTAATGAATAAAATAAAAGAGTTTAATTAGCACATTTGAAAAATATATTGTAGGCTATAACCCCAAAATAAATTAAATTATGATAGAAGTAATTTATTTTGACCACAGGCCTGGCGTAATATGGCTTGTATTCATTGATATGTAGATATAGTTTAATGTGCCGTTTTTTACTGCAATAATGTTCGATAGGTATGTTGGATCTATAACATTAACCGTCGTTGAGCATACCTGGGGGTTACTCCGAAATACGTCGCTGACGGATCGTCCGTAGTACGGATTCGATTTACGATCAAAACAATGTCAAATCGTAGAGAAAAACGAAAGAAGAAATGTCAAATCACGACAATCCGTCAGCCGAAACGTTAGGTTCGTATTTCGGAGTAGGCCAGCAGAATTTAGATAGCTGTCAATAGTTTTATCATTAACGCAAAATTTACAAGAAACTCGAAGTTCGATGAGGATTGAGCGTACAACAAAGAAGCTGCGAAGTTCTTGTTGCGATGTAACACCTTCACGAAATTTCATTAAAGAAAGCCGCCCGCCCGCCTTCGCTTCTTCCGGTTAATTAAAAACTGGAAGGGCGGAGCGCCCTAATTATTGTGCATACACTTTTTTAATCACTTGTGTTTAACTAAACTTGTGAGGAGTTGCAAAAATTGAAACTCACAAATTATTAACGATCGTACCAGTAGTCGCTATCGATGACAAATTTATTGCAAATGCCAAAGTAATTCTGTCTGTCTGTTACGTTTTCGCGACTAAACTGCTAAACCAATTTTAATGAATTTTGGTAAAGACAAAGACAGGACTTTGGAGAAGGATATAGGCTTCTTTTTATCCCCGAAAAATATCGCGGACGAAGTCGCGGGAAGAAGCTTGTCTATATTAAAATGTAATCAATGTACATGTCAGGTCAGAACCATTTGTTTACGAGGACTGTCAATGTAATGCGCCAACTGTGGTTTGGCGGTCTGCGGGGCTGGCGGTCTGTCGGTCTGACGGTCTGACGGTCTGACGTTTACCGCTCGTATTGTAAGCCGCAACGCTTTGCAATAGTGGCTTTTTGCAATTAGATATACATTTAGCATACAATACGATAAACATAAACTTGAAATAAGTAACTGCTGTTTTATAAACGACATTAAACATTTTGCAAAAATGTTTTGTTTGAAAATTAATTATACTGATTAAAACAGAAAAAAATCATAATATACTACTGCATTTCTGTCAATACATACTAAACACATACTTAATAAGAACTAATAATTATAATACTGATGTTGAATCCAAAAAATTCACACATATTGTATCCTTTCTTATTGCTCGCCTGACATAAATCTACTATTGAAGTTATCAGTACAATCTAAGTACTTGGCATGTTCGCAAAGCACGTACCGTCAGTATTTCGTTTCGACAAATGCTGTGTATTTACACAAATAAGATTGTGTACCAATGAAATACTAGATGGCATGTCACGTAGCGGATACTAGATATGTTGACATACTGTGTGATATTACATCGAGAACGCAGTATACAAAATGAATGTAGGGAACCGGCACGTCGTTTGGAAGACGTGTAGTTTGCCAACCCGCATTAGGCCAGCGTTGGACAAGTCTAGTGATTGCAATGTTAGGAGACCATATCTGGTAAAATAATCCCACTAATATTATAAATGTGAAAGTTTAGATAGATGGATGGATGTTTGGTACTCAATCACGCCAGAACCGGAGAACGGATCTGGATGAAATTTGGCACAGAGATAGATTATAGTCTGGAATAGCACATAGGCTACTTTTTTAAAATTATGCGCGGACGAAGTCGCGTGCAAAAGCTAGTACATCATAAAACACACTCTCTTGGACCAACTAAGGTTGGGGTAGGTACTTAATCGCAAAAAACTTCGAGAAAATATTGTCACTAACATCATTAGCGTCGTATTTATCTATCCCATGTAGTGTTTGTGTAAAAAAGGTATACATATAGATGGTCTGTGGTGGTATAGGTGGTTGTGTATAGGCTTCCGCATCATTAATCATTGGCGCCACGTGTTACCATCGTGTGGTCTCCACACGTATGGCGCCGTGGACGGCCAACTAATTGCCGGACAAACCACGCAAACTTGGGCCAACAGAAATCAAAATATCGCCCTCTCTCTTGTCTCAACTCAGCCAGTGTGAGTAAACCACACTGGCTGAGTTGAGACAAAACGGGCAGCCAATATGTGGTAACTGGCCACACGGCTGCCTAGTGGCCTGGTTTATTGGCCTTAGGAGCTTACTGGCCACTGGCCATAAGTGCTAAAATAGTTCGACGACCAAGTAGATGAGATTTCAATCTTATTATCAGCGCTTCATATTCGTTATATTGTTGCTTGATGCGAAAACGAAGTTGCATAGTGTAGTACCTACGAAGAAATAATTTTACATTATATCATTAATATTAGATCAACAATATTATATCCAATCATGGGACTATTAGTAATTAGGTTATATACAGAAATACTGTAATATTTACTTCATAGTGTCACCTTTACACGCCACATGTCGGTCGCCTATTTGTAGTCTGCTATATAGGTAGGTATCTATGTATATTCCGTACATAAGTATTGAAGGTAGAGTTTTGAAAGCAACACTTGTGTATTTTGTTATCACCTATAAAAATAATCTTTATTGTTACATTTTAAAGCGCGCGAAACTCGTAACGGGAAATGATCACAGACAGTATAAAACTTTTACAAGCCGGTGTAAATGCTTCCACGGCGTACTGCTATCATCGGCTGGCGTGCGCAGCGTTTATTTGGCGCTTTTTATATTCTACAACGATGTTAACGCTTTTTCATATATTCTAGAGCGATGTAAACGCGTTTTCTTATATTCTAGAGCAATGTAAACGCACGTGATAACGCTTTTTCTTATATTCTAAAGCGGCGTAAACGCACTTTCTTATATTTTAAAGCAATGTTAACCTTAGTAGCATAAAAACGGGGTTACATATACTATATGATAAGGATTTAATATTTTTTTGTTATTTTTAATACCTTTTAGAAATACCTATGTGTTGTATTTCCCCTAATCACTGTTAACATTGTAAGAATATTATTATTCGCATATAAAATTTATATTTTACATAAGAAATAGACTTCTCTTTCCTTGTTAATGGCTCTACGACACATACATAAAGCGTAATTATAGTGTACAATGTAATCTTCGTGAATCATTTATTATAAATCGTAATTTCTTTGCGGTCGACATTTTGTCGGCCATTCCCATCTTCTAGCAGTCCTCCGGCGATTTATAAACATTTAACTGTATGTTATTTCCGCTACAACATTACCTGCTTTTAAACTGGAGTTTAATTATGGCTCCAGGAAGAAAATAATTTAAATAATTAACCACAGCTTGAGGAAGATAAACACAACTAGGAATTTTAGAGCTTACCTATTTTATAGAAGGCAACATTTCGTTGAAACCCTTACAACAAAATTTACAGACAGTTATCATGGACTTACACTGGCATAAGTCAGTTTTGTTCCTAGAAATACTTTATAAAACTACAGTACACTGGCTAAAAGTCTCAATAAATTTCGCGGTTAATCTCTGTGTTATCAATAGGTACCTACATATTGCAACATTTAACTTTGTAAACCTACATCCGAACGTGATATTTGGAACCAATTAAAAAAAGTAAGATACTGTTCCCACGTTATATAACGCGACCGTGATCTGACACGTAACTCACTGCCCGTCTGAACATCACAAAGGAAAATCACGTCGATGTCTCGTCATGAAGACTACGAGCATGATTTTTTTAACGACCAGTTGGCGCAGTGGTTTGAGCGTAGGCTGCTCGGCTCACTGCATCAAGTGAATGCTGGTTCGATTCCCGCCAGAGGCCAATTTCGAAAACAGCCTTTTCGTAACGGACCCTAGTCTGTCACTGGGATTGCCCCCAGTCCATCGTATGGTAGCCATAAGCACTATATTTATACTGTGCCATAAGTTTATTTACATTTAATTCAAACAGCAAATCAAAGAAATGTCACGCAAGTGCGTACGGCACTTGGTTACATTTTAACCAATTAAATATTACTGTCATACAAATAATTAAAGTCTTCACAAAACATTTCAAAGAGCATTGAAACCATCTCCTAATGAGGAATCGTCACTCACTTCTGACAGGACATGTGTACAAATTAATTAGGTAGGTATGTTACTTCTAATTTCGGGATGCATTAGAAATAAGAGTAACTGAATGTATTCTTATTTCCTTGTATTAAAGTTGAAATTAGATTTCCCCGTTCAGTGTTGTCTGTAATCAAATCAAATCAAATCAAAAGTTTTTTATTCATGTAAGCTCAATAAAGCGTTTATAAATAGTCAAGATAAACAATATATTAGCGTTACCACGTAATGTTGCTTCCATTGAGAAGAGCCGGCAAGAAACTCAATGGTTACTCTTTTCAAAAGAATAATTGTACTTATACATTTTCAAACACCAACGCTATGTGAGCAGGCAGGCATTAACACATTGTGAATAATAAAAACAAAATTAGGTATAAAAATAAACAAAAAAAAAGAACTAGCCTAGAAAGCTGTGCATGCCTACTCCCACTTTACAGTTAAACCAAAAGGTAAATATTTAGAACTATTGTTTAGGTGTGATGATGCCTTCCGTCCTTAAGTGAAAATTTAACAAACCTGAAAGTTATGGAACAACGATGTCACGTGGAAAATGGGCGGACCAGTCCCCGCAAGCAGCGCCCGGAACCCGAGCATGACTTGAGCAGCGGCATCACCCTCCTCAACCATTTTAGAGGGAAGAGGGTGACCCGCTCCACAGAGCCACCGCAAGCAAGGACATTTGTACATGCTAGAAGTCATTTTGGTCGTTTGTAATCAGCAAAATTGGTTTCATTATTAATTAGTCGATGTAGCGAGTACATCATAACCATGTAATTATGCTATTTCAATTAATGTTTGGAGTTTAACGATGTTGTTGTAAAATAATTTTAAAGAGGAAAATGGTTCTTTTAAATGCAGTTAATAATTTTGGTCAGCCGTACTGTCGTAGCTAAACATACTAGGCAATTAAAAAATGTTTAGACCTATCTAATATTTTACCATCATTTAACAACTCTATACCGCTACGGCCTACGAAATTGCTACGCGGCTACGAATTTTCGTAGTATATTTGATGGGCCTACGTTGATGATATATTCTAATATTTCTAATAGAATTAGAATCCTTCTTCTATTCATAATATTTTTTGTAGGTAATTGAATTCGTTTCGAAATTCTGAATAACATTTTCTAGACATTGTGAAATTCTCACTTCAAAGTCTCGGATTATCTAAATTAACATCTTAATAGGTATTATTATTTGCCATTTCTATAGCGCACTCTTTTGATATCTTATTTCAAAAGAAATAAATACATATTGAATTTTTTTCAAGACCTAATAACTAATCTTATTAATACAAAGGTGACATAGAAATTGCTATTTCATTCATTTCGATAAATTTTGCGTAAATTATTTGCGTAAATTTTATTTTAAAGTAGAACTGTTTTCAGTAATCTTGGTCCAGTTTTGTAGTGTCTCTGAATATAATAAAATCCAATTTCACATAACCTAGTGAGGTGACAAAAAACCAACTCAACGTGAGGCGAGCCGCTCAGTCTCCAATAAACCAACACCGCTCTAACTTAATTAACTTTTTCAACCTCACTGCATACAGAACGTTAATTTCTTTGAAATCATCGCTGTATTTAGGATGTTTAACTCATATTAAAAGGGACTGGTTAATTAAAAGTGTCTTCCTTAAAAACGTTTGTATTTCTATGTCAACTAGGTGCTTAGGTTGTAAGAGGGATCTATTTTTTTTACAATTTAACGGAACTAGGCCTGCCACACACTCCCACCACTGTTACTTCTGTAAGCTAGCATCAATTAACCTTACCTATCATTAAGATTAAACCAGGATTGATTGGACAGTTCATCTTATCTATCATTAAGAATTGGAAAAGCATTTAGACAAATTACGTAATATACAAAAAAAAAAACAGAGCAAACAAACTTTAAAATCCGTTCAGCTGTTTTAGCAGAATGCTCAGTCAAACAAAGACACTTTCACTTTTGTAATAGGTATAGATTATTTATGATTCTGTAACCTCATTTCTCATACAAGCAAAACATAGATATACATAGATATAGATAGCACTCAATGCCAAAAATATTATAGAGCTATATAACATAGAGCTGTTCCATCTACCTCTCAATAATCTCACATCGCTTTCAAGTAATTAGCCGCTCGACTCCCAGGCCGACACTTTCCTAATAACATAGTTTAGCTATTAAACATCCTAGCGCGAGATTTTACATAATACATGAGCTCGGAGACACTTACGCTGATTAGCTGCTTGTCTTAGGCTTAATTGTAATGTATTATTTATTAATCTATGTCAGGATTGGAATATATAGATGTAGCATTCATATGTCGCACCTACTTAATACATTAACACTTACCTTCACGACCCGTTAGATAAAACTTTATTTTTTAATTATTTGCGAATCAATATTTCGTCTATATATTTGAACAGATTGTATTTTATCATTAATATTATCATGACAATATTCAGTAATTATGTAAACTTTGCCACTCTATACGTGCCTATATCTGTACGCCTACGTTTATCTGTATCTAAATATCAGAATATGATATGATATGTCAAAATATGATATACTATTTTATGTGAGACCGTGAAGACCATATTCGAATCAAGCTCGCATCTTTTAGGCATGCAGGTGAGAGGCATGCATGCGAGGCATCTGTGCGCATGTAGTTTGCCTGCGATTTTAACTTGGCCAAGATTTTGTAGAAACCTCTTGTAGTACTCTCTGGATTTAAAAGACAGGGTTTATTATTGTAGTTTATTAATATATATAAAAAAAACTAACAGCTTTTGTCAAGGCCCGCGCGTGGTCGTAGGCGCGTTCGACCTATATAAAGTTACAGAATTGGAGACACCAACCACAGTATAACTATTGTTCATGTAAAATTCTGCCGTACGACAACACGTTCTGTGTTCAATCAACTAATAAGTACATCGGAGACCGAAACTCGGCATAAAGCAGACAATAGCGCGGCAGGCGGTACATGAAAAGATGTCGGCGTATAAGGAAATCATGACGTATGTTTGTACGTATAAATGTACCAAATGTACGAACACGGCTCCGGATCGGGCCCACACAATACCTAATGCGAGAAACCAGGAGTTCATTGTTTGCCCATCCATTGTGCTCCGCGCTTCAATAAGCCTCAAGAATAAGAGCCTTCCCGTATACTGTGTACTTTCGACTTGGCAAACGATAATTTTAAATTATTATTAGCTTTGGAACAATACTGTGTGAGTTAAGTTTCTGTTAAGTTATTAACGTCTCATTTCTTGAAGACCTTTTGGAAGCAAATAATAAAGTTAGTTCACGGTTCGGTAAAGTTCGCCGATGTTATTTTAATTATAGACTTCGTCTACAATTTTATAATTCTCTCTACCCCTGAGAATAGTGTGGGTAGTAGGTACCTATAATAAATATTGTAGAGCGAATAACTAGAACATCTATTATTCATATCTTTGAATGTATAATTTTATACTTAATGTGTACATAATATTTTATTTAACGTCTTTAATAAGGTACGACTTGTCTTTCCTAGTCACGACGTAATTAGATGGATGCTTTACACATGATTTTATCTTAAATTAACTTAATGGTCTCCGCGCGAAACTAGCGCGAGAGCTAGGGGGATTAGGGCTCCGGCTCTCTCACTCATCGAAACATAAGAAACATAGCTACTTTACGCCGATCTTCTGTGAGAGGGTGGTACTACCCTAATCGTGCTAGCAGTCAATTGGCTACAGTTTTGCTCTATCACCGTAAAATGTAATGTGTGTGTGAGGAACTAACAAATTGTCACACATATATTTTGTATAGGTCATAGCGACTAGCGATTCCTAGCGAACGAAGCTCACGGTAGAAAAACGGGGCTTCGGAGCAGCTCTAATCAAAATTTAAGTTGATATTGGAAAAGTTTAGTGAAGAGATTGATGCGTAAGTGTACTAGAGGAGAAATTGGTACAGATAAGAGCTCGCCTTGAACAAAAAACTTTATTTGGAATTTGAATCAGACTCCGGAGCGTGTTTACTGAAACTTTTCTGAGTACATTAGGTGCCTGTGTTGTTTTTAGGGTTTATATAAATTGGCTGAGTTGAAACGAGCGGACGTCTGTAGTAACATTTTATTATTGGCACCTGTATTAAGAGAGCTCAGCTTATTTTGGGAATGTTACAATTGATCTGCAGGTGACACCATGTTTTTTCGTACCTAGTTCTATTTTAGATCCTTACAAGGAAAACTATATGTTTTTACCACGTAGTAATAATCTCTTGGAGGTGTGCAAATTATTCCATATTGCGTGGTATTGGATGTAAAAATCTAAAGTACTGTTTGTAGAAGCAGTGGTAGCCGATTGGTTAAGCACGCGTCTTGCGGGCATAAGGCATGGGTTCAAACCCTGGCTCAGGCTCTGGATTTTAAGAAATCTATATGTGAATCATAACTTTAATATGATTATCACTTGCTTACGGTGAAGGAAAACATCGTGAGGAAACCTGCATGTCTTTAGACATGTGAAATCCACCAACTCGCACTGGGCCAGCGTGGTGGATTGTGGCCTGAATTCCCCTCGCATTGAGGGGAGGCCCGTGCCCAGCAGTGGGACGTTAAAAAAGGGCAATTTTTTTTTTTACTGTTTATTTTAAATTATAGTCAATACCAAAACTAAATAATAAATAACGCTAGACAAATATATGGTCCCAGACTAAGCAAAGCTTATACTATGGGTACCGTACAGCGGACTGGGTGCGTTCCCAGTGACACCCAGATCAGGTCAAATTACGAAAAGGCCGTTTCCGAAATTTGCCTCTGTCGGGGATCGAACCCACAACCACCCGATGCAGTGAACCGAGCGGTCGACCCTCGAACCACTGCACCAAGTGATCGTCAAATTACATCACTACTAACACTATTAACCACTTAATAATATTTCTATCTAAATACAGGTTCACCGCACATTTAAAACTAATAATTATCAAATCGTTATTATATTGTGCGTCCGTGCGATGTAACAATAGAATTAATTGTTGATTATCATGAACAAATAGACGAAATAACAGCACTGTGTTTATTTAGATAAATAATTGGAGCGGACCCATTCAATTAAATTTGAATTCTAAACTAAATTTAATTTTGTTGCGATCGCGCTTGGTTTAAATAATTAAATCACTTCAAAATCCTGAAGTCTTTCCTAAGCATTACAACATGGGGTTCTTCAAAGTACATGTTTATATGTCTGTAATAGGTCAGCATCAGCACCGCGTCTGCTCCCCTTATGTAGCAAATGTCCTGAGCAATGTTTACCACTTACCATCAGGGGCTCGAGTCATTTAACAACTGTCCATTGCGAAACCATTGGTTTCCAATTATTATCTTCGTGAATTCTTCATTATCCTTCCTATCCTACTAATATTATAAATGCGAAAGAGTGTGTGTGTGTGAGAATTTTTGTAACCACGTATCTCCGTAACTACTAAACCAATTTTAATTAAATCTGAAACGCAGATAGTCTAGGCTCTGGAATAAGACAGGCTAATCATACACATACATTTCCAAGCGACGAATCCGCGGGGCATAAATCATATTTTTTGGTGGTCGACATGTTGTCGGCCATCTAGTCGCTATGGCCGACAACATACCGACGGCCAAGAAATTGCGATTTACAATGAAGAATTTACGAAGATAATATAGACTAATGGTTTCGCAATGGACAATATTGTTAAGAGATTCGAATCCAGAGTAACGGTCACCACTTACCATCAGATAGACCGTGTGTCCGTGCCTTTCTAGGCAATAAATAAAATATTTCAAAAACTTTTTTAGCTAACTTGTAGTCCTAATTATACCCATTGTTACTAGCCTTTTTAACAGTTGAACCACGTGCTCGCCCATCGCGTCTAACAATAGCCCACGTCCACTGCCAATGGACGGCAGAAAGCCGGAACATCAAAAAAAAGCTCACAAAAAAGGAATTCATATTTTCTTCACTCTTTCTGCCAATAGTTTCGACATCACCCTATTTGAACATACCCTACACTTTAAATAATACTTTTGAATTATATGGATGGGTTATCTTCATACTAAACGGTACGCTGAAAATGAGGCCGCCTAAATACCTGTCAAACGCCGCTACGCTTTCGTTAGGCCTTGGTCTCCTATTAAATTGCGGCGTCTTCATCAGGCGCATGCCTCGCGCGAGCACTCACTTTTGACGTCGGAACGCACAGACGTAATGTCATAATATGAGTGCTCGGGTGAGGCATGCGCGCCTTATGGACACATCTAATGACATCGGCCGCTTACAGCGTCACGCGTTCGCCGCGTCACAATGCTTACTATAGAAATGCCGATTCGCCGACACGCCGACGTCACTATAGTAAAATTGTGGCATGTGGTACGCGTGACGTTGTAAGCGGCCGCTGTCATTTTATAGGAACCCAAGGCCTTAGCGACGCGAGACTTTCGCCAATCAGCCTAGTTTTAAGTACCACTTTCGGAGCGCATGACTTGTCTACAGTTATTATATTTCATCATACAAACACATCTTGAGCTCATACTCGTGCCATCTCATCCCACAACCAAAACAATTGAAAATCAATTAAGCACAACAATATTAACTCAACATAACTTGGCAAGTGGAAGTTCGTACATTTCCTGTATCGAACTATGGTAATCAGGTTGTTTGAAGTTAACGTCACATGTAACTATATAGGTACATTTGTAATAGCGAACACATATATGCATACTGACCTTTGTAATTACAAAGCTGTAATTATAAATGTTATAATGAGGTTGATATGGCCATTGGGTGATTTGTGGAAAAACCAAACGATCGACCGACGACTGATGATGACTGATGATGGATCGACCATCGATCGATGATGTTCGACCATCGATCGATGATGCATCAACCGTCGATCGATAATGGATCGAACGATGCTCGACTCATCTCATTCTACCATCGATCGATGGATCAATGGGCGGTCAATCGATTGTTGTAGCTACCCAGCCCCTCTAGTCAAGTGCCTTCGTCTACAAGAGTTTCTACAAAACGCTACGCTTACATGTACGGAAATGAAATTTACAAGTCGATAAGTAGATCACGTGATTTATTTCATTTTCATACATGAAGCGTAGCGATTTGTAGAAACTCTTGTTGACGAATGCACTTGACTAGAGGGAGACTACAGGGATCTGTAAACGAAGTGTTGCTAAACAATTACTGTAACGCAATGTAAGTGGAGATGTTGTAAAAATAAATAGCAATTGGCAGTACCATATATGATCAATACAAAGCAATCAATACCTCTTCTATGATAGCAAACAGGTAGAGTTGTTTTTAACACAAGTTCAGAATGTCTAACAGAACGCCGTGAACTGCTCCAATCAAAATTTCAGTTGATATTGGAAAAGTTCTCGAGAAGATTGATGCGTAAGTGTACTACAGAGTACAAGCGAGTCGCTCGTTTGAAATTGCACGGTTTCACGAGTGAAAACTTTATTTGTGACCGGATTCACATTATGGGAACGTGTTTTTGTGAAACTTTTGTACTTGGTTTTTTTTTTTTATAGGACTGAGGTGGCAGACAAGCGGCCCGCCTGATGTTACCGCAGCTTATTGATGATTGCAATACCAAAGGCATTGCTTGCACTTTGCCGACCTGAAGGGGAGGGGGATAGGGGGAGGGGGATAGGGGGAGGGGAGGGGGGTGTTGGGCTTCCGGCTCTCTCACTCATCGTACGAAACGTAGCTGTAATAGATGCTTTACGCCGAGCTTCTGTGAGAGGGTGGTACTACCCCGGTCGAGCCTGCAGCCAATTGGCTACAGATTGGCTCTATCACCAAAAGGTTTCTGGGTTGCAAGCATATAGCAGATAGATTTCGCAAACAACAATAATATTGTCATAGATTTTTAAATTTCGCGCACGAGCGACCTCGCGGAATAGAAAATTAATCGATGAATATTGCAATATGAACTGTATTTTTTTTTCCTTTGTATCTTATTATAATTTCCTGAATTACTTTTTTCAAAATCAATATCGTCCTGAAAAATTCAATTTCATTACCGAAGGCGTCGTAAAATAGCCGCGGGTAGTATTTTACATGAAAGCTATTAATTAACAAAGAGCAAGCCGGCTAATAAAAACGGCTAACTTTCAAATTTCCACGGCCGGGTAGAACGTTTAATTAACTCCATTTTTTAACCGTTTTTAGGGTTCCGTACCCAAAGGGTGCCAACGGAACCTTATTACTAAGCCTCCGCTGTCCGTCCGTCTGTCAGCGGGCTGTATCTCACGGACCGTAATAGGTAAAGAGTTGAAAGTTTCACAGATTTTGTATTTCTGTTGCCGCTACAACAACAAAAATATTACAAACTAGCTTTTGCCCGCGACTTCGTCCGCGCAAAATATAAATTTAAAAAATTCCGTATCCGTTTTCTGGAATCCAAATCCCATATCCCGTATCCGTATCCGTATCCTGTATCACGCATCCCACATCCCATATCCCGTATCCCGTATCCTGTATCCCGTATCCCGTATCCCGTATCCCGTATCCCGTATCCCGTATCCCGTATCCCGTATCCCGTATCCCGTATCCCGTATCCCGTATCCATATCCCGTATCCGTATCCCGTATCACGCATCCCACATTCCGTATCCCGTATCACGCATCCCACATTCCGTTTCCCGTATCCCGTATCCCGTATCCCGTATCCCGTATCCCGTATCCCGTATCACGTATCCCGTATCCCGTATCCCGTATCCCGTATCCCGTATCCCGTATCCCGTATCCCTATCCGTATCCGTATCCCGTATCCCGTATCCCGTAACACGCATCCCACATCCCGTATGCCGCATCCCGCATCCCGCATCCCATATCCCGTAACCCGTATCCCGTATCACGTATCCCATATCGCGTATCCCGTATCCCATACCCCGTATAATTTTCAAAAACGCTATTATTTTTTTTTTTTTAAAAGACACTTAATCACCAAAATTCTTAATTCTAACTACAAAAACGACGAACTTCCATACAAACTTTCATCCCCTATTTTACCCCCTTAGGGGATGTATTTTCAAAAACCCTGAAATTAATATTGTTTATCTTTTAAAAGTCACCTAATCACCAATTTTTATAATTCCAACTTCAAAAAATGACGAACTTCCATACAAACTTTCACCCCCTATTTTAACCCCTTAGGGGTTTAAACTTTCAAAAAATATGTAATTATTATTTTTAATACGTAAAAAGAAACCTAAACACAAATTTTCATTATGCTAACCTCAGAAATGACGAACTTCCATACAAACTTTCGTCCCCTATTTTACCCCCTTAGGGGTTGAATTTTCAAAAACGCAGCAATTCAAGTTTTTTATTTTTAAAAAGGAACCTAAACACCAATTTTCATAACTCTAACTTCAAAAATGACGAACATCTATACAAACTTCCCAACTAACTTTCATCCCCTATTTTACCACCTTAGGGGTTGAATATTCAAAAACGCCGAAAACCATATTTTTTATTTTTAAAAAGATACCTCAACACAAATTTTCATAACTCTAACTTGAAAAATGACGAACTTGCATACAAACTTTCATCCCCTATTTAACCCCCTTAGGGGTTGAATTTTCCAAAATCGCTTCTTATTGCTTGTCTACGTCACAAAATATATCTACTATCCAAATTTCATGTCTCTAACTTCAGTAGTTTCGGCTCGGCGTTGATGAGTCAGTCAGTCAGTCAGTCAGTCAGTCAGTCAGCATTTCCCTCTTTATATATTAGTATAGATAATATTACAAATAAAGTTCCCATTTAAAAAACTTGATATTTATTCAATTTTATTCTACGGTGGTACGGAACCCTTTAAATGCGAGTCTGATACGCACTTGGCTGGTTTTTTATACTTCCTCCTTGTAATAATTACAAGTTTCGACTTCTTTGATCTAATTTCGTATGTACTTTACACAGCGGGGTATTTAAAGGTTATGAAAGATGAAATGCGTAGAATAAACTGTGAGACGTCGGTGTTTTTATGAGATACCTTTCATTTAACGGCTCAGTGGTTATTATAATAATGATCATTTGTTATAAAATAAAAAATAATATATGGAAAAAATTAAGTAATATTCACCGTTCTCTACATGTTTATACTTATGTATGTAACCAATGAAAATACACTAGAGTTCGTTGTACCAGTGTTTTAATCATCCACGACATAAAATAACAAAAATCCAATAACGTGGGTGCACAAAATCAAACGATATTATTAATTTTACACAATAAAACCGACATAGCAACAAGACGCGGCCTGCACGCGAAGACCTCTCTTACTAACTCTGCCCCGCGCGGGGGCGCTCGTGTTCCATGGCGCGTCGGTAGACGCGCTGTGATTGGTTTTCGCGCGCAAGGCGCGAAATATGAAATGGTCTGTGAAGGTGTCATAGGTACTGCATTTGATTTTTTGCCGCGCATCCGTTACATGTATTATTAGGTTCTTGAGTGGCGACCACGTACCGAAAGACGCAGCGTGGTTAGGTCCCCACAAGGTAGACCGACGACCTAGCGAAGGTCGCGTGAAACCGCTGGATGCAAGCAGCACAGGACCGGTCGTCGTGGAAAAACTTGGGGAGGCCTATGTCCAACAGAGGACGTCTTACGGCTGACATGATGATGATGATTATGATTTTTATTTTATCTAGCCATTTCGGATCTTTTATGCATAAATGAATATAGTGCATTTATTCAAGTACTTAAAACTATATTAATGATAGAAATTCAGATTTTTATAAGTTAATAATTTTTAGTCTTATTATTTAATTTTTCAATTGTTGGTTGTATAATTAATATAATAATAATTGGTTCACTTATAGTAATTATAAAACAAATTGGTGCTCCCGCCATATGTAGGTACTTTTAAAAGTCCGTTAATTGAATAATATAGCCTCCAGAGAAGGAAAAATACCAGCAGTTAGAATGCAAACAAAAACCAAGTAAGTATTAAGTTAAGCCAATCAAAACAAAAGTACAAATATAATAAGAAAACGCCGACAATGGTTAATTAACTTTGTTGGTAAACGACTTTTTCAGTTTTTCATTTAAAAAGGAAAATAATTTGGTTTCAACAAAAGACCGCTTTGATTGACCGCGTCATTTGGCTTGACAGGAAGTTAGAATTAAGGAATAAAAAAGGCATGTAATTAACCCGACTTCTTTTTAATAGCATTTTTGGTCTCTAAAAAAATACATTGCCCTCCGATTTACTAACTCAGCCACTATTAATATGCGATTGTGCATCAAAAAAATACTATTTTAGCCACCACAACTCAGCCACGTATGGTGTATTTTTTAATTCCGGAGAGTAAATTGCCAACCCCAAATGTCAAACTCGAAAATAATGCTGCCACATTTATTTATGTAGTGTTGTCCTACCGCTTTTTTCCGGTACCTACCGATTATTTTAACCGTAAAATTAAAAAATGTCGTGCGTATACAGCATGGAGTACTATAAATACTGGAGATAGAAAATTTTACTCAAAGGAATTATAATAATTGTTTCTTTGTTTTTAAGTTCCTGTTTCTTTATAAATGAATTACTTTTTTTACATAATTGATATATTTTGTAAAAAAAAACTGCGTGTCCATTTTTTCAAGGTTTGTCCTTGACCCATGACAACGCATTTTGTTTATCTCATTCGGCCTTCAGCAAAGCGAATGTAATATAGGTGGGGAGCCGTAGAAGAGGTTTCTGGATTTACACGAGCGCGTCAGATTAAGATAAGGGAGATACCTTACATATTGATAAGAACCTCCAACCAGTATGAGCCCTTAATATTGGTGGGTTCGCTCAGGGGAACCAAAAAAAAATATAGACCATCTTAAAATACTCGAACTCGTCAGATTAAGATAAGGGGGATAAGAGGGATTCATTACTAGCTAACAAGGGTCAAAGGTGTCAATTTTGCTAATTTGATCGTCAGTCTAAGAATTGGGAGCATCGGGAAGTTTCACTTTTTCACAACCTCAGATTTTTTTTAAATATAGGATTGCGGTGGCAAAAAAGCGTACGGCCCGCCTGATTTTAAGCAGTTACTTACAAAATCTGGCGCGCTCGAGTAATTATTTTTTTCAATTTATCATGAAAAGTATCAATATCTGACACGCTTGAGTATTTTTATGTCATTGTTTTTATAATAAAAAAAAATTCTCATGTATACGCTTTCCCCACCGCTGAAAGAAAAATGAAAATTTAGAAAAATGTATTCTTCCTATCATGTCATCTACCGAATCTACTAGGTTTGGACGACGCTCGTGCAAATCCACGAATTGCACGCTGGGCTCCCCATCTAATAGAGTTAGAGACGGAAATTAGAACTTTATGGTGTGGGAGTGTGTATGTTTGTTACGCCAACGTTAAGAAAATATATTTAATTATCTTTGTTGGCTTCTATTTTTTTATAAGCCAATACAGACTAAATAAAATTACATGTACTTGATTTTTTGAAAGTGGAAACAACTAGAAAAATGTATTCTTCCTATCATGTCATCTACCGAATCTACTAGGTTTGGACGACGCTCGTGCAAATCCACGAATTGCACGCTGGGCTCCCCATCTAATAGAGTTAGAGACGGAAATTAGAACTTTATGGTGTGGGAGTGTGTATGTTTGTTACGCCAACGTTAAGAAAATATATTTAATTATCTTTGTTGGCTTCTATTTTTTTATAAGCCAATACAGACTAAATAAAATTACATGTACTTGATTTTTTGAAAGTGGAAACAACTAGAAAAATGTATTCTTCCTATCATGTCATCTACCGAATCTACTAGGTTTGGACGACGCTCGTGCAAATCCACGAATTGCACGCTGGGCTCCCCATCTAATAGAGTTAGAGACGGAAATTAGAACTTTATGGTGTGGGAGTGTGTATGTTTGTTACGCCAACGTTAAGAAAATATATTTAATTATCTTTGTTGGCTTCTATTTTTTTATAAGCCAATACAGACTAAATAAAATTACATGTACTTGATTTTTTATTTTGTGGACTAAAATAAAAACTAATAAAAAAACTAATAAATATCAAACTTTTGGTGTATGGGGACCCCCTTTATTTTTAAATTTTATTTTATTTTCTGTCAAAATTTCAAGTCTAGCTATTACGGTACGTAAGATACAGCCCGCTGGCAGACAGGCAGACAGACGGACGGACAGCGTAGGCTTAGTAATATAATATTTTAAACGTCTATGACTCCTTACTTGATTTTGTTGTTTACTGTTATAAATTTCAATGATTAAATAGAATTCCAGAAGTTTGCTTGAGGTTTATGCGATTTTGCAGAAAAATATTTTACGGTTTTTCGATTAGTTCCGATTGCTGGACAACACTATTTAAAAATTGCAATAACCTAGCCACACTGTCATTGTCAAATTACTCTCCGGAATTAAAAAACACACCATAGTTATTTTTTAGCATCTATATTTGTAACTTAGATTCAAGAATTAAACCTCTAATTATTTATTTTTGGCACCAAAAAAGTAGAATAACACTCTATGACAAAGTCGACGGAGCCCCGCTATGCGGGGCTCCTATTTCTAAGTTCAGGGACACCAGTAACCTAACACGAAGGGAAAGACGGGGGTTTAGCTCGCTCGCTCCGCTCGCTCGCTAACCCCCGTCGTTCCCTTCGTACCTAACCCAGCCAAGACCAATGCCCCGAAGTCCAGAGCACGCATGAATTGAATGGAGCCCTCTGATTGGTGCAAATACCGGTCGCGCCCGTCTAATTTGATATTTCCTAGTTTGACTTGAACGACATTTTTTGAGGAACATATTGAAGCTTCAAAATGTAAAAGTGTTGATGAGTTGTAAAATCAGTGGCTGAGTTAGTAAATTTGATGGCGACTTATAAATCAGGAGGAGAAGTAAGAATAATTTGGTGTTCTTATTTAGGTGCTGTTGTAAAGAAGACGAATTATTTTATTAGAAGCTTTCTTATTTTTCTGCGGTTTAGATATAAAATTAGAAGTCAAATTCCGTGGCCAAATAAAAATTCTGCGACTCGATTTAAAAAAAATCGTTTTTATAATAGCTATCAAGGACAACAAATAAAAACTTAATCCTAAATATCGGGATAGGGTGGCCAACATTCGGCCTTCGGGCCGAACCTGGCCCGCCGGGAGTCATATTTGGCCCTCGGGGCTAGGTTAACTTTTATTATATAAAAGATCATTCATACTTATCTCTCAAGAAAAAAACAATAAAAATAAGGTGAGTGGTCGGCATTTCTCGACTGCTGTACAAGGTTGGTCACCCATGGGTTCCCAATGGGGCACACACACCCCACTTGTGGGGACTAGAGTGACCAAGGGGAGCGCGGCGGTTCCAAAAATAACTATAGACAGTAGAGTAGATTGAATTAAAACAGAGAATAATAACTACGTACGTGTGTTGTGATTTTCGGAGAAAGTCAAGGGAAGTCTTTATAGTAAAAGGTTTGGAACCCCTGCTCTAAGGTAAAACAAATAAATGTCAGTTGTATACAACATACGGTCGTAGTTTTAGAAAAGGCATAAACAGCCGAAAGTCAAACAAGCGTCGCTCTAACGAAGTTGCGCTGTGCGGTTTGGCTCCGGCCTTCTAATTATCGGCTACACGACACGTGTCCGCTACAAATTAGCTTTGAGCCTCTCGACAAAGCGGACAGTTAGCTACAGCTACATGTTTAGTTGTCAATTGTAAAGTGTGAGCAAAATGACACAATTAGTGTCTGTGTCGCTACAAAGTTTTTAGACCACCTCGCCCGCGCGTCGACATTTGTCTCTCAACACAATTTTCCCCTATTTTTTTTTAGTTCTATAAAACACCATGTTAGCGCTAGATTTCGACATGGCTGCCGTAGAATGAATCAAATAAAACCCCAAAAGCTTTCAAATGGCATGGGTTTTATCACTGTTGAGTAGCCGAGACTCCATACAAATTTGCCATTGATCATTTGGTCGTTAGTTTATATGTATATTTATTATGCATATAGTTAGATCCTGCGCTTCCCATTCTTGCACGATCTATCCCAGATTATGCTAATGCACACTGTCACCGGCGTGTCTCGCGAACTGAACTCAGGATAATTAATGAATGGGTGGCTACGTGATTGACGTATCTCCACGTATCAAACCCGATCGATCAATTTCCTCTATCAAAACTTGGGGTATGCGCCAATCTATGCATATGAATATATCCTGCTTAAGAGGGAGACTTAGGGCTATATCGCACGAGGACACCAGTGGTAGCGCTACCAGTCGCTCCATCAACAAAATGTATAGAGCGCAACCAATTCGGTGTCAGCTACCGAATCACCCACTGGTAGCGCCACCACCTCGTGCGATATCGCGCTTAAGAGGGAGACTCGTGCTGTACATACTTTGTCCTTCTAAACGGAGTCCATGGACACAGTACGACTCAGTCGTTCGCGGAAAATAATGTTGAAAACATGTCTGTATTGCCATGTGTCGTGTCGATCACACAACTTTTTTTTTCAAAATAAGAATGGCAGTGTCAGCATGATTTTTCGACGGACCTAGACCTAATCCACATAAATCATTAGAAACTTTTTTTTAATAGGTATTTCAGCTAAGTCCGAGTCTGCGATGTTTTTCTCTATTAGCCGGTAGCCGGTGGTCCGTCCGGTAATTGCACAATGATTACAGAACAGCGGCTGTTGCCTGTAATCAGTGTCCTATGTCCTGATAGTGACACCATATGTACTGCTTATAGTGAGACAGTCCTAGTTAAATTGTATTTTTTATTTGAATTTATTCACTAATTTCGGTTACTGGATATTCCGGAAAGTCATGATTTTGATATTAAGTACTTTATTCAGTTTTTATTATGCGTTATAATATGTATTTTCGCATCCGCAGTCCACAATAAAGTTCAAGTTAAAGTAAAAGCAACTTATAATCCAACGCAATCAAGCACATCAAAAATACGCATTTCGAAAAATCTCACGTAAGATTAGGGGGCGAGGGGGTCGGGCCAAATCTCACAACATCTCACCAAAGGGGGAAAGGGTGTTAAATAATCGCCAAAATCGCCACACGTTATTAATGGACACCCCCTATGGCAACCATACAATGGACTGGGAGCGATCCCAGTGACGCTTACTTTTACCCAATTACTTCCAATCCCAATTACTTTTTATTTTGTGTCCCGTAAATCTGTCACTCATGGTGATCCTAATCTTACAGAGTGCTAATTGGTTGTTAATTGACACTTGTTTTTTGTTCGTCGTTTTCGTACCGTCCGATTTCCGGTTGAAACCCAGAATGACTAGCTCCTTGTTATTTTTTTCTTTACGGTTGCGCTTTTCGCATAGCCGGTGACAAGTTGAACATTAATTTTAATTTTATAGCTGCGTCAAGCATTGGAAGACTTTTCGCTAGGTCTAAAATAAACCAAACCCTATCAGTAAAGTGGCGGATACTTTACTGACAAATTACCAAACTTCTTAGGGGAAATAAGTTATATGAATCAAAGTAATTCTTTATAAACAAAATATAAAAAGTCTACTTCTTGATAAATATATTTTTTGATCGTCTATAAAGCCTGCTCGTTACTTCGGTATCTGACTCGGAACAACCTAACTTAAAACTATGACCCTACAAAACTTTACTATTGAAAAAAAAGGTTTCAGACTATAACGACATTTTGAACACGTCTCTAATAAAAAACAAAGCATTCTCAATGGAAGGCTAGGGTTGCCGCCGAACCTAACCTTAATTACTCAAAGAAAGGTAACAAAAAGCGATCTAACCATTGATGTATTATTTAAACAGATATGGTACCTTCAGATCCAGCAATCATAGACTTGACTCAGCGCACCACTACATGCAGCGGAATTCACACATCTGTTATCACACTGGTACGTAATCTGTTAACTTATTAAATACATATAGGCTTTTTTCACCAGAAGATGAGCCATTATTGGCAAAACCGACATGTTTTCACCAGTGGTAGAGCCAAGCTGTAGGCAATTGACTGCAGCTCAATATGGACTGGCTCGACCGGGGTAGTACCATCCTCTCACAGAAGATTGGCGTAAATTAGCTATTACAGCTGCGTTTCGTACTATAAGGTAGAGAGCAGGAAGCCCAAACCCCTCACTCTGTTTATAGACTCTGTTTAGTAGGACAAACAATTTTGGACATCGACGAGTCTCCCTCTTTCTTGGTAATGTCTTTGGTTCTTCAACGGCTAGGCTAATATCCAGGCTGTACAAAAAATGTCATCGTCCTTGGCGCGTGACACACATAATGTTTTGTGTGGTCCGTACCACGTACACGGCACAATAGGGACAGAACACACTATGCGAGATTTATCGTTGATAATACAATGATGTATCATGGTAGATACACTGACGTATGAGACTTGACAATAGATGGTGTTTTGTGTAGAAGTACATTCTGCATAAAATTGGTTTGCTTTTTATCTGTGAGTCTGTGAGGCTTACGGCTAAATTTATAGAGATTTTTAGCCAGTTTACAGAAGATTTAAGTTTAAGTCGGTTATTCAAAGTCAATAATGTTTTATTAATGTAAGCTAGAGGTAGCGTTTATGAATAGATGTGTCCATATGGCGCGCATGCCTCACCCGAGCACTCATATTATGACATTACGTCTATGCGTTCCGACATCAAAAGTGAATGCTCGCGCGAGGCATGCGCCTGATGAAGACGCCGCCAATCATTAAAAAAGTAAGTTTAAAAACTAAAACCCGACTACGGAAAAAACGCGCTCTAAAAAGTATGAAACAAGAAAATATTCTCATCTAGAGGATAGCCGTGGTCCGTGTAGGTCTTTTAGGGCCAAATGGCACATGAACACGGACCACGGCTATCCTCTAGATGAGAATATTTTCTTGTTTCATACTTTTTAGAGCGCGTTTTTTCCGTAGTCGGGTTTTAGTTTTTAAACTTACTTTTTATTTAATTATTTTGGAGTTATAGGTAACAATATATATATTTTTGAAATGTGCTCATCAAGCTCTTTCATTTGATACCCCACACGGTTTCATTAAAAAATGTTTTTTTTTTAGTTCATGTCATTATGTCCTCTAGAGGGCGCCATATGCAATTTTATGTAACGTCACATAGCCTATAACCAGCGCGCCATTAAGCCGCTTCTGACGATACCTCATTTGTCAAATTACGACAAGTAGTTTGGAAGTTAGGTGGGAACAGACGCACATACATACATACATACATACATACCGGTCAAAATCATAACGCCTCCGTAGTCGGGTGAAAAAAAAAACAATATTTTAGGGTTACCACCGGTTCGTAATGTTGCTTCCATTGCAAAGAGCCGTCAAGAAACAGAATGGTTACTATTTTCAATGAAAAAATAATAATTGTATACGTTTTCAAACAGCAACAGTTAACGGTGGTCAAGACTTAAACTGAATAAGACTTAAACATTTGAGTAGCGTTTAAGTATCGGGTCGTAAGAACATGTATTCTCGCACAAATAATTTCAAGCATATTTAAGATGTTTACCCAACTTATGTTTATTTCAGTGCCTCAACATAGACTTAGGTATACCTACAGGATGTTAGTTTAGACGAGGAACATATCAAGACCATCATAATTTATGCTTTGGCATAACAAAAATAAAGTAAAAAAAAAACTAATAAATAACAGAGAAACTCAACAAAAATATATAAAGTTTCATAATGTGGGCCACCCTGACGCTATCCAGCGACTATGAGCTGTCTTTTCAAAGAGAATTAACTCGTGTACGTTTTTCCTTTTTTACTAGGCGTGTCTACAACACACGCATGCTACGCGAGGTAAATGCTCGCCCTGCCTCATCCGAGCGCTGTCATTTGCCTCGCCTAGTTTGGCCTATCCATAAGACAGATCGATAATGTAACTATGTAACTCATTGCTAGGCTATACCCTTTTCTGTCTAGAGTGTAGGTTGGTTCGCCCTTTGCCTCGCGCGTAAGGCGACTGGTGCTGCTGCTCGTGTCGCGCGGGGCATGTAGGTTAGCCGCCAAATAATTTGGTAAAAAATTAAGGTACCTAAGTAATGTTTTTTTACATATTTGGAATGAGAATCGAATACTGAATACCCTCCTTTAATACGTTCCTCCTCTTACCTAACCTTACCTAACACCCTGTACATACCTATAAAGCCTCTGCAAATTACCGGGAAGCGCCTCAAGCAAGTTGTTCTGATGAAAGGGAACGCGGCCTAACCTTGCTGTGTCTGACAACGAATGCCTTGCTGCCATGTTTACTGGTAAGACAAAGCCTAGGAACTTACAGTAAGTTTAGATATTTCGCTTTCACTTCAACTACAGTGGGCAAGTTGGAATGCTCTTGAAAACAAGCCAGTTTCAATTTCTAATGGTTTCCAATTTCATGTGAATTTCGCATTTCATCGCATCTCCTGCGAGGAAGCAAACTTCTGAATCTATTGAATTCAGAAATTAGTCAGTTTTTTTAAAGAAGTATTAAAGACGCCAAGAAATAAATTTAATACTGACTTTATTAGCATCCCAAAAGTCGTTTCTTTCTATGTGACTATGGTGGCAAATAATCGTAAAGCGTATAAATTGCTTGCAATCCGCAAAGGCAAGTCTCTCACGTTCCCCACCTGAAGAAAGGTGGGACAGAGGGTCGGAGAGCTTTCGGCTCTCTCACTCAGAAATCCGATTTTTATTAATTTACTAGCTGTGCCCGCGACTCCGTCCGCGTCCAGTCGGTGAAGCCCTTAAATATAATTTTGTCTATCGTCTAATCTGTATTACGTCAGTCAGCATCAGTCTGAGTTCGTCTGTCCGTGGCTGTCTATCTGTACCAGTCTATACCAGTAAGGTGGTAGAGTCTGACCAGTAAGGTGGAGATCGGCATTCAAGTAGCTAATTTACCTTCGTTTCGTATGATGAGGGAGAGAGCCGGAAGCGCAACCCAGCCACCTCCCCGTCCCCTCCCACTAACCCCACTCCCCTTCAGGTTGGAAACGTGCTACCGATGCGTTTGGTTGCAAGCATCTATTGGGAACGGTAACTGCTTAACAACAGGTGGGCCGTACGCTTGCCTGGCGCCTTAGTTGTATAACAAAAGTTTGACTTTATTTGTCTGTGTGTATCAGTTTAGCTGTAAGTATCTGTCTGTCTGAATCGGTCTGTCTGTAATCTATCGGTAGGTGAGTATCTCTGTCTGTACCAGTCTATCTGTATCCGTCTATCTATATCTGTAGTTACTCACAGTATCACGACTGAGCGGTTGGACTCCAGAGCTCAATGTTTAAGTTTGTACTTGATACCCATGTTCCTTATTTAAAATGAGTGAGTGCTCCAGACTCACGGCTTAGGTAAGAGTCACTGCGCAACATCGTGCTTAAAAAGTTAGAGTCCGGAGTTTATCGTCTAAGTCAATAGTCAAAGCGTTTATTATGTTTAGGCCTAGGAGGGCGGGCACTTACAAGTAGTCATTTTACATGTTTTCCTTAAATTCTAGCGCCGGAACGGAAACGCGACCTCGCCTGAGAAGTTTCTACTTGATACCCTAATTGCTAATTCAAAGTTAGCAGGTCCTCCAGATTTATGGTTTAAGCAGGCAGTTACCCAGCAGCATCATTCCTGAGGGGTTGGAGTTCAGAGTTCAATGTCTGTGTTTCTATTACTACTTAATTCAAAATCAGCAGGTCCTCTAGACTTACTTCTTAGGTAGGTAGCTTCCCTACGGCATTAGTACTGTGGAGATGAATTCCAGAGTTAACGTCTAAGATTCCGCGTGATACAAAGACCCGCTTAATATTTTTTATACGTAATTAGGAATAAAAAAACTAAATTTCTTGAAGCAAGGAAGATATTAAATTTTGACATGTGGTGCAAGGCAGGTATTGTCTGATTTTAAGTATAGCGACATCTAGTTAAGAAAAACGAAACTTAAGATGGTAGAACGCAGCAATAAAATATTTATTATTATTATTAAAATTAAGATTATGTATTCCAAATAGTGTCGGATCACACACAACGTAGGGCTCCGTAGGGCTTCGCTCTAAATAGACGTATTTCAATAACTGAAACTTATTGTTGGCTAGAATTTCCGTGTGGTCATAAAAATTTACAATCTAATATTTTATAAAAAAAATATCCTAGATGTTAAGTTGGACTATTAGTCATATCCATGCCAAATTTCATTGAAATCAATCCACTGGATTCGAAGAAGTGCGTGTTCGAATATTTAGGTAGTTTTTAAATGTTTTGTGGCAACCCTAAACTTTACCGAAAAAAAAAAATATGCTAGATGTTAAGTTAGACTATTAGTCATATCCATGCCAAATTTCATTGAAATTAATCCGGTGGATTCAAAGTTGTGCTCTTTCAAACATTTAGAATTTTTAAGTAGTTTTTTGAATTTTCTGTGGCAACCCTAAACATTTTCGAAAAAAAAAGTATCCTAGATGTTAAGTTAGACTATTAGTCATATCCATGCCAAATTTCATTGAAATCCATCCGGTGGATTCGAAGTTGTGCTCTTTCGAAAATCTGAGCAAACATACAAACATACAAACATACACACAGACAAAAATTCTAAAAATGATAAAAATGAATTCTGCTGGTCCATCTAAGTCCCCCCCACTATTTTTTTTCCAAATATTTCGAATGTACAGACGCGACCAATTTTACATTCTTATTATATGTATAGATAGATATTTTACGCGGACGAAGTCGCGGGTAAAAGCTAGTAAATAATATACCTGAAGACAGAAACTTTACTCAATATCTTAATTTCCCAATTTTTAATAACTAATTATAAGAAAGTTTACTCCAACAAGTTCTAACGCAAATTGTTTTAGTTAGTATTTAAACAGACCTGGATTTTTTTGGAGAAATGTAATTGTTTCAATTGTAACAATTCAAAGTAATCTTAGGCTTCACTATTGATCCTAAAAGCTTTGTAGGATATACTTAAATAATATCGAACGAAATAACGGCGTGGTTGTATTGTATTAACGATAAGTTTTAAAGAGGTTGATCCATTTAATTTTGCGGAAAATTTTACCGATTATGAACGGTCTTGTAAATTTCAATATCATCATCATAATATTAGCCCTTTTAACATCCAACTCCTGGGCACGGGCCTCCCCTCAATGCGAGGGGGATTCAGGCCATAATCCACCATGCTGGCCCACTGCGGGTTGGTGACTTTCACATCTCTTTTTTTCAAAGAATTTGTTAGATTTTCTAAGACATGCAGGTTTGTTTCGTCACGAAGTTGTCATTCACCATAAACAAGTGATAATCATATTAAATTTATGATGGCCGGGGTTTGAACCCTGAGGGCCTACTCTGTTTCATTCGAAAGCGAAATTTCGGACGAAATTCGCTTATTTCCTACTACGTTTCTCATTGATTCCGTCATTTCTTACGAACGAAAATTGTTTGACGTCTTCGTCGTCGTTGAATCTAAACGTAAAACAATTTTCGTTCGTAAGAAATGTCGGAATCAATGAGAAACGTAGTAGGAAATACGCGAATTTCGTCCGCAATTACGTTTTCGTTTGAAACAGAGTAGGCCCTCTGGGCCTAAAGTCCGCAAGACTCGTGCTTAACCAATGGGCTATCACTGCTTGATTTCAATATTTAAATTTAATTACCTAAACTAATACCTACTCACGCTTACCAATCCCACTGTTGTAGAGCAGTTAATATTCCAGTCTGCTCGTGTACTCTCCATTTTCAATAATTCAACAATAGTTCAATTCGTTCCGAACTTACTCCGTGCTTCAACATTTAACATTTAAAACGTTCCCGACGGCTCATTGTAGATTTGTAGAGTTCAACATTGACATTATCCTGGCTATACAACAAAAGGCGGTAACTCTACAGCTATTCCAGTGCTTTAACCGTTCAGCAGCCGACGGCATAGTAGAGTTAGGCTGATAACTTGGCGCCCGGATTCTTGTTTTATCTTTAAAGTTTGGCTACAAATTTCCTATTAGACGCGAATAATGTAGCCTACATTTTTTATGCTTACTGAAAAGACGATAGTGGAGTATGAAACGGAATAATACGTTACGTTACAGATAATTGACTTCCATTGATAAGAGCCGACAAGCAACTCAACTTAATTGTAAGTTTTAATTTTTTTACAAAAAAATACCATAGAATAAATAGTATTTTATTTACAATATAACAACTGTATTGTTGTGTTGTTGTTGTTGTTGTGTCTGTATTGTACTTTGTTAAAATATAAGGGAAGCGTAGTTTCCGTATTTTCTCCAAAATGTGATATTAAACATTGTCTCATTGGTGTACCTATTATTTTTGCAGATATGGTACCTCCTTACATTGGAATCACTAGACTTGTGCTCAGCGCACCACCACATGCAGCGAAATTTACACCTTGTACACATTTACAATTTGTACCTATTATCGCAATTTGACAAGACATTTTGCTGCGTGTTACTCCCAAAAGATGAGCCGTATTTGCAATACCGCCATTTGTTTTCGACATTATTTTCCACAAACGACTGAGTCGTACTTTGTCGATAGACTCTCTGTAGTAGAGCATACTATTTTCGACGGTGACATGTTGCTAGTTTTGTTTACCAGGATGGGTACATCATCAACATCTGAACGTCCGCCAACATAGACCAGCTTGGTGGAACTGGCTTCCCTTGAGGCGACGGACCCACTGTCTCCCTCTTTCTTGGCAATGTCTTGGGAATCAGGTTAATATCAAGTTGTAAGTCTGTTTATGTAGTGTACGGGCTCGTTTCTCGAGCACACACTGTTACTCTCAGACACCGACAAGATGTCACGATCACGTGATGCAACTTGTGTTCAAAGCTTACTGATACTAACATGTATTTTGGTATAGTTTCACCTAGTAAATGTGCCCTAATTCTATAGAAAGTAATAATCTATCAAAGATTTTAATTTTTGTCTTCCATATTTTTATATAGCTACTTTTAGCATCGGCGATCGGCGATTTTGATGCTGCGTCTCGCTCATTCGCGCTCGAAGAAACGCGACGCAGCATCGATACGTCACAAAATCGCCGGTCGCCGATACTAAAAGTAGCTAGTCTGCGGAGGCCCAAATACCGCCTACTCCTAATATTAGCAAAGAACTGTTTATTGTAAGTTTTAGTTTTGATAAAAATGTATTGTTATTCTTATAAAGAATCTCCCTTTATAGAAAATTATGATGGACTTACAATGGCATTACAAAACACTTTTGTACCTAGAAATGCTTGGTAAACTGGCTAAAAATCTCTATAAATTTGGGGGAAGTTCTTTTTCGCCTTGGATATAGTCGAGTGTACAAAGAGCTAAAGCTGTAGCCAAGTGACCGCAACTCATATGCGGCGCCATAAATAGGGTTGTATCCACCCTCCCACAGAAGATCGGTGTAAAGTACCTAACTAATTTAGCTGCGTTTCGTATGATGAGTGGGAGAGTCAGTAGCCTAACCAGACCCCCACGATTCCTCCCTTCCCCTCCCTGTGTCCAACTTACTTTCAGGTCGACAACTTTGCCTTAAGTATTACAAACATCTATAGGCAACACTGCAAGTAATAAATGTCAAACAAAAATTTATTAAAAAAAAAAAAATGTGACGTCACGACTTTTATCCCCATTCAGGGGTAGTCAGAGGCTTGAGTGACCATACACCACCACATTGTGGAGGCATTAACCAACTCAAAGCCCACGTGTCACCAGATAGTCAGAACCCAACGTGACAGTGAATTATTTTACTACATAAACAACGTACCTATTGGGGCAAACTGTTTTCTTCTTCAGAAATTTCCAAGTCAACAGTTATTTTTTCGTCAGATAATAACACAAGTGCACAGAATGCAGTCCCACCGCGAACAGTCTTCGATATAAAACGTGACCGGCAAACGGAGTGTGTGTACTGTGTGACATCTCGAAGCTAGTAAACATGTTTTCGTAGCAGACTCGGTGAAGCACTAAAGGTGCTCCCTCACCGGGAGCATTCGCCTGTAATGTAAACTTTCATGATTTTGAGCATTACGTTACACTGCCTCCCTGATTGACGAGCATTCGCTTGTAATGTAACGTATTGCTGTTACAAGTTGTATCAAAATTGCGCTCTGTATCGCTCGGTTTTGTAATGCTCGAATTGTATCATTACAAGTTGCGCACTGTAATGTTCGGTTCGCCTCTCTTACCGGATGTAATGTTCGATTTTGTAACGGTATATTACAGGCAAAAGCTCCCGGTGAGGGAGCACCTTAATATATCTTAAAGCAAGTTCCGAGGAGCTCTAGATTTTTGTTGATGAATCCAATGGCCTAATAAATATTTTGATTTGATTTGATTTGCTATTTAAAATATACCACCGGCTGACGCTAGATTTAAGATTTCCAATTTGATTATTGTTCATAAAGTATTATATTTACTTACTTGTTTAATGAACGGAACAAAAACAAGCTCATCTGTTAATCCATCATTGGCCATAGTTATCAATCAACAGCCTTTTCCTGAAATGTGTTGTTGTCGCTCGACAATGATCTTATTAACCCCCGACGGAAAACGAGGGGTGTTATAAGTTTGTTCAATACATAAGAAGACATTATTCACCAGAAGATGAGCCAAAGCGACAAGGCGACAAGGTTCACCACCTGTCACGTTGGGTTCTGACTATCTGGTGAAACGTGGGCTTTGAGTTGGTTAATACCTCCACAATGTGGTGGTGTATGGCCACTCAAGCCTCTGACTACCCCCGAATGGGGATAAAAGTCGTGACGTTATATATATATATATATATATATATATATATATATATAAGATGAGCCATATTGGCAATACCGACATGTTTTCAACGTTATTTTCCGCGAGTGACTGATTCGTACTGTGTTAATGGACTCAGTTTAGTGGGACAAACTATTTTGGTCAGTCACGATCTCCCTCTTCTTTCCTCTTATTGTTTTTGGTGGTCTTTGGTACAGCTGAATCATAGATTATTTTTGGATTCTGCGAGATCGCTCCAACTAGATACAGTTTTATAAAGCATCTGCTTGCTACCTCAGTCCTATAAAAAAATATGAAAAATTTACGAAGATAATATAGAGACTAGTGGTTTCGCAATGGTTAGCGGACTCGGTGGCCTGGTTGATGGGGCAGACTCATGATCCAATTATAGATCCATACGGGTCAATAGCGATCTAAAATAGCCACATTAATCTACTTTCGTATAGCAGAAATTAGTCTATCCGCATTTAACTGCACCATGAACTCCGCTCTGTTAGCGTCTGTCATAAACTGTTAACTAGCTTAGTTTTATTGTTTCTTTATCAAACTTTTAATTTTCTCTTTGTACTGTTGAGCCACTAAAACATTGATATTTCGATTGTTTTTATTACCTTCATAACTTTATGTGCCATAAATAATATTTATGGGTCAATTTCAAGTCAGAGATTGAGTCCAATTTTGGACTAATAATATAAGTAATAAGTAGCTCGGAAAGGTGAGCCAAAGTGACCACCGAGTGGGTCCCAGAGCACGAACGTCGTCGACGAGGTAGACCCAGGAAACGGTTTTAAAAAAATAGGTAAAAAACCGGCCAAGTGCGTTTCAAAATCGCACATATAGGGTTCCGTACGTACCACCGTAGAATAAAAACGTCAAAAATATTTGTAGTTTCTTGTATGGGGACCCCTTTATTTTTAAATGTTATTTTATTTATAGTATTTGTTGATGTAGCGGCAACAGAAATACACATTCTGTGAAAATTTCAACTCTACTTATTTCGGCTCGTGAGATACAGGGGGGTTACTCCGAAATACGTCGCTGACGGATCGTCCGAAGTACGGATTCGATTTACGATAAAAACAATGTCAAATCGTAGAGAAAAACGAAAGAAGAAATGACAAATCACGACAATCCGTCAGCCGAAACGTTAGGTTCGTATTTCGGAGTAGGCCAGCAGACCGCTGACAGACCGACAGACGGACAGACGGACAGCGTAGGCTTAGTAATAGAGTCCCGTTTTGGCACCCTTTGGGTACGGAACCCTAAAAACAGGTGTGTTTAGATGCTTCTAAATGGTTATCTAAAGGCTAGTTTACACTAAAGGTATACGAATCGGTTCGTCGATCCCTCCGCTCGATCTCGCTTGCAAACGATTGCCATTATCATTATGCTCCTGTATTTCAGACGACCCTATTATAGGGTTATAATTGAACCTCATCTGAAATACACGAGTATAGTATTAGTGTCCCAACAACACTTACCACCATTATGGAATTTATGATGGACCTACACTGACATTACTATTGTTAACTGGCTACAAAACTCTATAAATTTGGCAACTAGATTTTAAAGTACCTAATATCTACCCCGTTCACTGCAAATACGGGCGAAGCAATAATCTCCCTCGTAATTATCGGAAAACTTTAAAACGCGGTAGTGGGAGTGAGTCCTCGTCATGCGGTTACGAGACTTCATAAAAATCTACCAATGAAGTACTAGCAGAAGATTTAACGACTAAAGACGTAACAAATAGTATGGACTGGAGTGGTTACACACATGAACGTATATAAGCAAAGATGCTTATTTTGCAACAGGAATGCAAGGTAACTGCCTGACAACCACTTAGTCACGCACCACACAGCGTCACGGCTGCACGGCTGCACGCGCGCGCGTCCCGATGATTATGTAGCTAGTAAATTCATCTCTTTCTTACAACAGCTCTGTCTTTTATGGCTTGTATTCATTAGATGTGTCCAAATGCCGCGCATGCCTCACTCGAGCACTCATATTATGACATTGTGTCTATACGTTTCAACGTCAAAACTCAGTGCTCGCGCGAGGCATGCGCCTGATGAAGACGACACCATTGAATTTAGGTATAGTTTAAGGAGCTGTTTTCAAGAGCACTGATGTTCGTGTAAGTCGTGTCTATATATATAAAACGTCAATGTAATGTATATAAAGGGGGATTGGTATTGATAGCGTCGAAATAGTTATTATTTATTATTTTACAAGAGAAATCGTTCCTCTTAAGGTGATTAATTCCCACCTGCACCGGTTATCAGAACAAATGAAAGTACTATAGTTTCTTATTTAATTCGCCAGTGGAGCGTCTAACTAACGGTTCAATTAAGAGCAGAATTGATGGTGGGATGTTTTGTTCCGTATTTTATTTTTACTGTCCAAGTTTACGCGTCATTTGAGGCGATTAGATTTTTAATACTTTCAGTAATTACGGAATACTTTCAAAAGGTCATGTTATTTTTTAATGTGACATTCGCACATTGTCACATGCATGACAAACAACGCATACCTAACGGCTATATTCATATCGGGTTGAGCTAATTTGTATCTAGTTTCTAGTCTAATTTAACTTACATATCTGTGGGGAAGAACACTTCTGAATTCGATATTGCCTAAGCAACAATCCATATATAGGTATAAGATCTATAAAAACATAAATAGGTGAATACCTATAATCCTTATTTCATGGATTATGTCATTGGTTAATATTACCTAATATGCCCGTCTTGCGGACATCCCAAACGTACAAAGCAAGTTATACTTTAAAGTAAAGCATAACATTGGTTATGCAATGTGAAGCTGGAGTTTTCTCGAGAAATTATGCGCCAGGGCTCTTGGGTCCATTTAGATTTCATGAGGACAACTTTATTTTGACTATGAATAGGCGGCTTTACTTACCCACTGTATCTGAATGGGTGGTTTTAAATTTTAAATTATGTTTTGGTATTGCAGTCTGAAAGGTATGGAAAAGGTTTGTGGGTGTTGCTTTCGAAATGTTGTTATAAGTCAGACTGCATTTTTAATTCTGCCTCTAACATGATATCTAATACCTATGTAGGTGTTAGGTATATATCTGTTTCTAAATAAATAAAGATCATTTTGTTTGTGTATTAAAGAAGAGGAATGGGTACTTATTGCCTTTGTGTGGAACACTTTTGTTCTCGATAAATAAAATTTTACGAACGCCTGCACTAAAGCGTTCCGCAACGAATTGTTATCAAGCAATATACTGTGTATTTCTTAAAAGAAATATAATTTCATCATGTTTGGCCGCCCCTTCCGACCTCAACAATTCGATACCCTAGTTCACAAACATATTAATAATTACATTTTTCACATTTATTCATATCATATTCATATTTATTACACCAGTTTTTTCCTGTAATTAGTAGATTGTGAACTATTTCCATTTTTGCGCCAAATTTTCCGCCCCTGAAATCTGCCACACTAAGCCCCAGCCTACTCAGCCTGCTGGTAAATCCGCTACTGCTTCAATGCCCTCCACACATAATGTACACTCCTCCAATAAAGTCCAATTATAACCACAATTGCTTTACATTAGCACCAAAACAATAATCCTTTCCTACCACACAACCAAGCCAACTAGGCGCTCGGATGGAATGCGGCTTCCCCGCCCACACACCTGCCACCGCCTGCAGCTTCCCGCCCGCACACCGTCCGCACACCGTCCGCACACCGCCCGCACACCGCCACTGCCTTTTTGTGCGGGTGACGTCACATTGACAGGCGCCTAGTTGACTTGGTGGAGTAGTAACTGCAAACGCATCCAAAATAAACAACTCGTAAAATCTGGCGCAGTTCCAACCGCGTTATATTTGAGTATTCCGCGCTGACTCGCCGCCATAACCTGGATAGTTTTAACGTCAATTTAATCCAAACACTGAACTTTTAGATAATTCTTTCAAATTAAATTGCTTTATTGAAGTGAAGTGAATAGTAATGGACTAATGTGCTTTAGTTTGGGAGCTTGGAATTCCGTACTTTAATAATGTAAGTTAATTGTTTATGTGTTGTTGGTAGTATTGCTAGTTCTTGTAAATTGAGCGAGTCAGTCGAAATTCCAAGCATGTTAAACCACTAAGACATTGCAAAGGTAGGTTTAACATTGACGCCTTTACAATCGGTGCTTTCAAATAGTTGATATCTGATTATTAGAATTTTATTAAAAAGGTTGATAACACGTTGAGTAGTACCCAAAAATGTTTACTTACTAATGCTAAGGATACACGATGACACTAGACACTAGACAGTGTATCGTCACCGCCACTATAACTGCAACAAGGTGTAGCGGTGGTGGACACACGTAGACACTCGGTGAATAGATCGAGTGTTTTAGTGTCAAGTGTCATCATGTATCCTTAGCATAAAGCTCAAAACGGTGACTTTACGCAAAATTGTAGATGAATGCCTTGGCCCATTTGCTATATAAATATATCAGATTAAACTCCAGACCGTCAGGAATAAAATACATTTGGTATTTTTCTTATTAAAATATGTTACCGGAGAAAATAAAAAAAAAAGTTTCCTCACGAAGCATTCTTTCACCAAACAGCAAGTGATATTTTTGTGTTAAAATTAATCAGTTATTCTTTATTTCAGGCTTCCAAAATGCCTCATTCTTTTATTAGTCGTGTCCCTCGCACGATCCCAGCCGTCCAAGTGCGATCAGACTCCCACCCTGGCGACGGTCAAGACTCCATCGACTGAAGACCAGGAGTTATTCCAGCTGACCATCCAAAACTCTGAGCCTTATAAAGACGGGGGGAAGAAGTACCTGTACACTCCCGACCAGACTTATGTTTGTAAGTTGTACAATTATACAAAATACTTTTTTATGTGATTATGTTGCGCCTGGGCACTGTAGCATGTAGCTTTTTGCTGATTGGTCGGTTGATTTTGACCAACCAATCAGAGGGTCGGTCAGAATAGCAATACGCTACAGTAGCAGTTCAATGGCTAAGCGACTCGGCGACCTGATGTTAAGAAGAGGGTTCGAAATTTGGTTGATTTTCTATTCTACTTTTTCTTTAAGTAAGTATGTGGACTAGGAATCTTATATTTAGATGTATGATTTTTGACTATATTATCTTGAGTATCTTTAAATCCAAATCACGATTTGATGAAATTTTCTCGATAAAAAAAATTTATGAAATGAGCTCTAATTATTTACAATTTTCCTTGCTACCACGATGTTTTTACGATTTAGATCACGAAATTATTTCTAAAACATAGCAAATAATGATATCTAAACTACCCTTCAACCATATTTTAATTCATGAAGTAGTTTTTTTTTAATTCAAGTAAATGTGGTTTGGCGCTTACGTTGTTTATTTCCGAGCGCGCGCACAATATCGCCATCTCACATTTTAAGTACTTGAACTAACCATGTCTCTCTCTAACTTTGTATTGTCAGTGTCCGCTCGGACTTGTTCGACGTCGGACCTGTGAAGGATTTTTTAAAAAATATTACGAAAAAATATTACGGTCGTGCCACATTACAGGTACAGTACAGTATTTACAGTCCGCCGACGCCTATGATAAATAAATAAATATCCTTGGAAATTCTTTTACACATGACTACCTGATCCCAAACTAAGCAGAGCTTGTACTATGGAAACCAGATAACTGATATTACTACATATACTACTTTTTGTTTGTAAATACAAACTAAATATACACTTAATTACACCTAGACTCGGGACATGCGGACATGTTCATGCACACAAATGCATGTCCTGGGCAGGAATCGAACCTACGACCTGCACTGCAGCGTGATTTTCGTTTGCTTTTCCTTGTCTTGTGTAATTTCTTTTCATCTCTTGTCATTTTGTGTCATCTCTTGTCATTTTGTGTCATCTCTTGTCATTTCATAGTTATTCGTGTCATTTCTGTAAAAACTCCCTATTTCGCTTACTGTTATATACTTGCAGCATGGTCTTGGGCCGACAGTGGGAATACATTGCTTGTCAAAACAATGGAGTCGCTTTATTGCGTTTGTTGTAGGTATGGATGGGCAAGTAATAAATATATCATACATCAATAAATTATCGTAAAAAATAACATTACAGATATGGATAGGAAAATGTTTGTCCGTCCTATTCAATCTATTATATTATAAACGAAAGTAACTCTGTCTGTTACCTTTTCACGGCTAAACCGCTGAACCAATGTTGATGAATTTTGGTATGGAGATAGACTGGGTGTTGGCGGAGAATATAGGCTACTTTTTAGGGTTCCAAAGGGTGCTAACGGGACCCTATTACTAGGCCTACGCTGTCCGTCTGTCTGTCTGTCCGTCTGTCAGCGCGGGCTGTATCTCACGAACCGTAACAGGTAGAGAGTTGAAATTTTCACTGAATGTGTATTTCTGTTGCCGGTGCAGAACAAATACTAAAAATATAATAACATTTAAAAATAAATATCAAGTCTCAAACTTGATATTTTTGATGTGTTTATTCTACGGTGGTACGGAACCCTTTATGTGCGAGTCCGACGCCTTCAGATCTTATGAATGTTTTCTTGAAATAAATATAGTGTATTTTAAGTAATTAACTGGCCAACCCTCAGGTCCTACCTACCATGTTAGGATCTTTTTCGTTCTAGCGGGTGTAAACCGTGATTTAACGAGTTAATGTGATAATTTTTGTATTTAAATTATTCAATTCAATGTATTTGTTTCAGACATAGTCCAATATTGATTATTAAAATTATTATAATTTCACAATAAATATAAAACAATAAATAAAAGTAAAATTAAATTAAAAAAATAAAAAAAAAAATTTTATTTTTCATGTTTTATCATTAAAATACAATATAATATAACATAAATTAAAATAAAATACAATAAAATAAAAACCTACCCCTAATTAAACAAATACCGTCCGCGTGGGATACTGGCTGCATGTCCTCCCTGTATTCAAGCTGTTCCTGTTGTCAAGCGAATTTTTTGAGCAAGGAAAGAGCCAGCCCTCTTGTCACCTGTGGCGGTAACCAGTCTAAGGGTGATTTTGATAGATAAAAAAATAAAGATAAAAAGATAAACAATACATAAATGCATGGTTAAATCAATAAAATTAATAAAAACTGAAAATTAAATTAAAAAATAAATTAAATATGGTAAAAATAAATATTATGACACCGCTGATGACTTCATGATCGGCATCGAAGTTAAGTACCAAAGTATTCCTTTGCCTACGAAACATGAAAAAGATACTCATATCCGGCAGTCAGTCACTGACACAGAGTATGTACATTTTTACCCGACTACGGTGGGCGGAGGGTTATGATTTTGACCGATATGTATGTATGTTCATCTGCTCCCGTATAACGTCCAAACTATTTTTATCATAATAATTTGACTACTGAGATATCGTTGGACGCGTCTGGATCGTCCGCTGGTTATAGGCTATTATACGATCGAAGTATTGTTATACGTATCTATCAGCATATTGTAGGTATCGTTTGTCTTCTTTTGACTTACTTTGTCTTCAGCAATAAAAACAACATAGAAATTAAATTATTTTTTTCAAATACACTCGACATAAAAATCCCATATAAAACGAAAAAAATATATTTGAATATTTTCATCCATTTCATCTATTTTAAAAGGTGCACTGGGACATATTATTTTAATTGTACGAATTAAACAATATTGTTACTTCAAAAAATAACTATACCTACTATAGTCTACTCCATAGCTGTTCTGTCCTAGCTAAGCGAGAGGGATATATCCTTCGGCAGCTCACGCGACGCTAGCCACACCCCGAAACTAAAATTCATTTTTTTCTTGTATCGTCTTAAGCAGTTACCGTAGTCTATAGATGATTGCAATACCAACGGCAACGGCAAGCAAGCAAGGGGGGCGTTGGGCTTCCGACTCTTTCACTTATCGTACGAAACGCAGCTGTAATAGCTTTACGCCGATCTTCGGTGTGAGGGCATACTGCATTCAATTCAAAATCAGCAATAACTTAAACAAAATGTAATAAACGCGTGTCTCGTCTTTGATTTGACATTAGCTTTGACTAGACAGACAGGTTTCATCAGATGGCCACCCATCCCCACGGATGGAATATTGTAGGAACGAGCAACCAAACGTGTTTAAACGTTTGCTAAAATAATTTTGTAAGGCGTTTTCATTTATTTCTTCACACAGGCGATTGAATATTCAATAATATTACGTTTTTTGTATGGGGACCCCTTTATCTTTAAACTTTTTTTATTTTTAGTATTTTGTTGTTGTAGCGGCAACAGAAATATACATTCTGTGAAAATTTCAAGTCTCTATCTATTACGGTTCGTGAGATATTGGCCGCTGACAGACAGACAGACAGACGGAAAGCGTAGGCTTAGTAATTGGCTCCCTTTGGCACCCTTTGGGTACGGAACCCTAAAAATGGAGTGACCAATCAGCTATCACTGCTCCTTACAAAGTAGGTATGTTATTATTTCCCAGTGGTCATCACAGCACTGAACTCCACCCGTCCGTTCCGCTGGTTCATGATCACCGCGGAAGATCCGGACATGGACAACACCACCGTGGAGTTTGGCTTCAAGAACGACGTCGGCACCCTCAAGACCTTGGACGCGCAGTCGAGATACAGCGAGAGGTGTCACAACTCCGTTGAAAATGTTGATAACTCCGAAAAGTACAATGTTGTGGTATAATTATTATTTTATTTCTTAAATAAAAGTATATTAGGGGTGGGTTCTTGTGTCAAGTAAAATATACCTATATTTTAACCCCCTTACTCATAGAGATTTTGGCCAGTTTGCAATGGTTTTGAAAAGCATTTTTAGGAACAAATGTGATTTGTAATTCAACTGCAGGTCGATTATAACTTTCTATGAATAAGGGGCAACGTCTTTAGCTGCGTCAAGCACAGGAAGGCCTTGACCCTACCTCCACCCCTCCCCCAAACCCTATCAGTAAAGTGGTGGATAGGTAGTTAACTGACAAATTACCAGACTTCTTGCACACACTCACGCACATTTATGAACATTTATGTACCTAATGGTTAATATTCCACCAACATTACACATTATAATGCAAAGAAACACAAGTTTTGGAAATTAAAACGAAAATGACAACATCACTGTTCCACTTCCCGCCAAAAAGTCTAGTTTCCCTTTGTGCAATCAGCAATGTAGGTAGGTATATTGTTGGAAGTTTGTAGTAAGTCAATAATTTCTATTTTTAAACCGACTTCAAAAAGGAGGAGGTTTCTCAATTCGACCATATATATATATATATATATATATTTGTATGTGTGTTCGCGGATAACTTCGTCGTTTATGAACCGATTTTGATGATTATTTTTTTGTTGGAAAGGAGATATTCCAGGGGTGGTACCATGATAAGCAAACCAGGATCTGATGATGGCATCCCAGAGAAATCGAGGGGAACCTTCGAAAATCGTAGGGGCGACTAGTGCGTTTATAATTTTTTTCATAAAGTATTTTAAAGCACTACTATTTTATGAAGGTCTGGAGTCGATCTGATGATGGAGCCGAAAGACAGTCAAGGGAACTCCTCAACGATTTACAGCAATTACCTGGTGTTTGGGCTTGATTAATTTGTATTGATGAGAACTTTACACCTAGATGGGTTGTGACTCTCATTAGGGGTCTGATGATGAAGACGAAGGACCGTCACGGGAACTCCTCAACGTTTTACAGTAGCTACCTTGTGTTTGGACTTAATTCATTTCTATTGATGAGAGCTTTGCACCCATATGGTTTATAAGTGCCATTACATGTCTGATGATGGAGACCATAGACAGTCGAGGCAATTCTTCAACGATTTACAGCAGTTACCTTTTGTTGGGCTTACTTCATACGGTTCAATATGCCAAAATGTTCATTGGTATGGCGCCACTAAAAATCGTGAAATAAAATTATTTTTATAAAAAAAAACAAACCGACTTCAAAAAAACCTGCTGCACTAAAAAGCCTGAAATAATATTCCTATTACCACCTCTACCTACCCCTTCGGGAAAACCAGACGTGATGGTGTGTTATCGAGTATTTGGAGTCGGTGCCAATCTTGGTATGCCAAGTCTACCTACTATAAAAGTAAGAAGATCGATTGGCACCGACCCCAAATACTCGATAACACACCATCACGTCTGGTTTTCCCGAAGGGGTAGGTAGAGGTGGTAATAGAAATATTATTTCAGGTTTTTTTGAAGTCGGTTTGTTATTTTTTATAAAATAATTTTTATGCTTATTGTTACATTCCTTTACCTAAAAGGCTTAGTAAAAAATCGATGTGTCTTATTCGCCTAAAAGGTTTTAGTTAAGCGTTAGGCAGTAAATTGGTATCATTTCATCATCATTACTGATTGTCAGAGGGAGTTAGACCATCCAAATATAATAATAATAAAGCATTATTTTTTACTTGTCACTAATTGTTCTTGCTTTCAGAACGTGGAAACTATTAGGTAATCTATCACATTGGTAGGTAGTACCTAAATGTTGTTTATTAAGAATAGCTAAGAAAAAACTCTTTATATATATTTTTAGATTCATTGGGTGTCGCCAAAGCAAAGTTCTATGAACCAAACGATCCGCATTAGAGGCATGGTTGCCGAAACCAACGAGCGGTGGTATACGGGCGATGAACTGACGGTTATGCTGTTCAAGGACAACCAGAAACCAAAGGACAGCCCCCCGTATCCACCATCACCTAATTGCAGCCTTTGTAGCGAGGCTAGGTATGAGGTAAGTGGTCAATAAGTTTTATTTGAGTTTGTTGCTGTTCAGTCCATCAAAAGTTACTGAATTTCTATTGGTGGCTCGGCACATGGGAGTATGACTATTAGCCAGGGTTGATAAATGGTAAGTGGTGGATACTGAATGAGAGGAAATCGGCTAGGAAGCCTGAACCCAGGACGGTATGATAATAAATTTAAAAAAAGGTGTAATGCTCATAGTATTGGTAGAGCTTGATTTGGCAAGTAGGAATTAGTTTATCCGTGGTTTAGGTCTTCTCCATAATGTAATCAGTGTCCTTAACAGATGGTTTGCATTTTAGGTAATCTTCCGGGGCAAATGGTCTCGAGTGGCCCACCCTCGCCACTACCCAACGAAGCCTGATGAAAATGGGTACACTCACATGGTGGGTGCTTCCCATTCATACAACTTTACACTGTGGAAACAGGGCTCCAAGGCTAGGTTAGGGTTGCAGAAGCTTGTCGAGGACGCTAACAGTACGGCACTTGAGAGGGAGATTATTCTTGAGGTAAGTGCGAGTTCAGTAAGCGGCGCGCTCTGAGGAAGTGTAAGACCGAATCGCTCTTGCACAAGGCTGATCTGATAAAGGAACAGATATGCGATTAGGAAACTGCCAGTGGAATTTTTATAGCGCTTTCTTTTTTGGTCAGGCATCTGACCGTGTCATCCAAGAAGTCTGTAGGGGGTTTCATCCTTGGCGGAAATGAGCACGCTAAAAGGGAGTCCCTTTATGGCGATTAACATTTTGTTATATTTTTTAGATGGGTAATAAAGATGGAACCAGGACTTTAATAAGAGGGAAGAGGCGTCATCATCCCTTCATGTCAGAGCCATCTCACTCCCTCTTCAGGGTCGACAGGACCTACCATCTCTTCTCCATAGTGGTGGGTTTGAGGCCGTCCCCGGATTGGTTCCTCGGCACTTCCAATTTCGAACTTTGCACGGAATTCGGTTGGCTTAATAACTCCGAAATACCCTTGTACCCATGGGACGCGGGTACTATGGATGGAGTCTCTTATGAGGTAAGTGAATTTACCTACAATATAGTACCCTCAGATCTTACAGTGGTTTGGCAGTTCTACTGGGTTGATATGACCCACTGACCCTACCGACCAATGGGACTAGGAATAAGTACCTATTGGCTACTGATCATTAACCCATCTAAATTGCCATCTACTAACCTATTGTCATGCAATGTGAGAGAAAACGTTCAGGGCCCTACTACCACCTCTTATAGCAGTATTATTTTAACCTGACAGCGACTTTTTGTAATGTCATGACCCATAGTGTCATGACAATAAGGGACGTCAAATTACAAAAAGTAGCTGTAAGTTTAAAATAATACTGCTTTAAGAGGTGGTGGTATAGGTCAGGTCACGTTGTCACGTTGAGGATGAGGCTGAAGTTATCTTTCGCTTCACTTCTGTCAGTGTCAATACAAATAACCGCAAATCAAAGAAATTATAACACTGCAAATTATAATTATCGCGAGGTCGGAGAGAGAGAAAAAACTCTCAGAACTGTCAAGTGTCAGTGTCAGTCCACTCCAACGTGGTGCCACCCTGCGAAACATTTAGCCCTCATTTATTTAACTTTTGCAATTCATGTTTAAATTATATGTACTGCAAATATGTTCTTTCGATTCTTATCCTAAACGTTCAGGCAAGCGCTTTTTTAAAGGCCTACCAAGACTCCGACGGAAGACATTCGTTACCGATTCACAAAGTTGTGGTATTCCCCGTCCCTAATGTTGCCCTTAATCAATCAAACCCTCCCGTTTCCCTCGCGGCCGGGGCAAGCAGAGAACCACGATTTGTCAGTATTTCCCCAAAGTGTAGCAATTTGGCCACACTTTAACGCAACCCCTTCAAGTCAAGATTTTTATTCCCATGTTTTTATTCACTTTATTGGACGAAGAAGATGTTAAGAGGTAAAACCCCTCTGTTGCACTATTTAGTGTGCAAAACAGCATGAAAGGTCGAGGCGTCGCGGCGACTACGCCATAGTTTCATACACATAGACATTGCTTGACATTTTTTAGATTGAAGGCGTGATTTTTAGAAATTCAGGTCACCAGATGTCATTTGATTAGACTGCGTGACTTTATCTGTCACTTTACTTCTGTCAGTGTCACCACAAATACACATTATTGTAGGGATGGTGTGCCTTTATTTTACCACAAAAGTTAGCCCTCAGCGACGTACCTAAAATGGCTTTCAGGTAGATTATACTGTCTTATAATTGCTCTTTTGTTTCAGTCCGTTAAATCCCAGACCCAAACAACGGAGAACGTAGAAAGGGTAGAAGTGGGATCCTTTGACGAGAACTCGCCGTTCTTTCAGATGAATCTAAACGATTTGAAGCCTTTTGCGTATTTAGAAGTGAACAAACTTGATGTGTACCCTTTAATTGATGTTGATTGTAACGACGAAGCCGAAGGTAGGTATAAAACCACTTAATAGCCACTCCTTTTTTGAAGTCGGTTAAATATTTATTTTTGCCTTTACAGCTAGTTCGAAATTCATCGATTGTTATTTGATTGTTACAGAATGAGATTGATTTGAATCAGACCACAAATAGGTAACTGCGTCACTGTTCCAGCCAGAACAACAATTAGTGCAATATCAAAATAGTATTCTTCGATCACTAGTTTTCTTTTAGATTGTTAAAGTTTAGTCGCAAGGAATAAAACATCTAAGTACAGGAATAGACGGCTATTTTATTTCTGAACCTGGATTAACGCTAGGTACTTACCTTCAAACATGGAACAGGCTTTACCGAGGAGAGATCCTGTCTTCTCGTTTTTGCGCGAAAATAACCGGTTATGAAGTTTTGCCGGCCGGCGACCGACGCCAGCCGCGCGGGTGGAAGCGGGGTGCGGGGGTATCAACATTGTTGAGTCGAGTATGAACATAGGTGCGGATCGCGCATGCTCCGAGCGCAACGGCCCGCCTCGCGCGCCACCGCAACTTGTTGATTGTTCGCTCACTTCACGCCAGTTCAGTCGCGAACGATGCGCCGGGTGAGTGGTTGCGTCCCGTGCCTCAGTCGTCGTTCTGAACTTCGAAATTGTTTTACGAAAATATGTGAAGTTCTCAAATTCGAAATTGTGCAGAACTACCGTTCCGAACGTGTCGTATTGTGATAAGCACACGTGAAACGTTGTAAATTAATAGTTTTAAGTCATTGAAACTTAATAGGCTCACTCGTTTTACCTGCATGCACGCTTCGTCCCACGTAGCGGTTACCCACCTTATCGGAAAAACGGACATTTTTCAAATGGATGTGCGTTTGAAATCTGTGATAGTGTGCGTGTTTTGTGTTAAAAAACTTCGTGAGAGCGTATTCGGAGATTGTGACAAGTTTTTACAATAGTGACGTGCTGCAAGTAGTGGTCCGAAAAAGTTGAATTACCTCTCAAGAAACATGTTTGTGCGCGGGAGTGAGTGGGGCATCCTCGCCGCGTTCTTTCTCTATTCGCTAGCGATGGCGTCGGCGCAGTACACAAAAGGTAAAAACTGCTTTCTTACCTGTGCACACGCAGCCTTACGTTTGTCGTTGTGCTTTTGCTTTGTTCTATTGCCTTTTGTTCGCTTCTTGGAACGACTCTAGAATTTAAACTTGGATGCATAAATGACGTCATAATGTAATCTGTAAGTTTGAGCCGGTGAACTATTGCAAAGAAGTGCCATTCTGCCTGTAAATAATTTGCTTACCATAGATTTTGCTTACTTTACTTACCTGATTAGTCACCACATAGGTAAAAAGGCACGACCGTTCCGGCATATTTCCGATAGGTATTTTGCGGCCTCTCCGCGTTTTTATGACAGAAAGTTCCTGATAATGTGAGGCTGGCCTTATTTAGCTAGTTAGTAGTCTTACTTATCCGGATACCTATTGTTTGACTACCTACATGGGTACACTTGAAATTTCCTGTTTTCAAGTGAACTTTGTGACTAATTCTGAATGCTTATCTACCGTTAGGTGCCTACTCATACCTTTACCAAGCGTTTGATAAGGGAATTTTATGATAACGCCTGCTTGCATTGCCACTCCTATCCTATTCGTTCTTATGTACCTACCTACGTACATAGGTACCTACCTGAACCACATCTAGGAACGTGTGTGTTACCTACTGAATCATTTGTTTATTTGAATGAGTAAACACGTAGTGAGGTAGGTATTTTTTCATTCATGGTTTGCGTAAACCTACCTACTTGCGAACTCCCACCACAATATTCTACCTACGTACTAGCTCAGATTACCTAATGCTAGGTACTAGAACAATGTACCTATTTGTGCAAGTACCGTTACTTAACCTACCTTACTTACTTACCTCCTATTTATCTACCGGTATTCTGTCTGTATTTCTAACTAATGTAGATAGGTACCTATGGATGAACGACCTAGGACTTAAGACTTCCTTGAGCCAGCTGTCCCCCTGCCCCTCTGGCTGGAGCGCACTTTGCGTTCGCCCTCTGCCAGGTGAAGTTATGAAGACTAATTCGGCCAACTACCTGCTACCTATTAGCCCATGAAAAAAAAAATTGGACCGTTGCAGACAAGGGTACCTACCTATTTTCTAACTTACCGATACCTACCTACCTAACTCACGAGAAACTTACTCTTAACTAAGAACACTTAAAGCGCATTAAACTATTAACCTAACCCGACTTAATTATTTTACGTGCAAAGGTGAAACGAACATTAGGCCGTTTAACTCTTCGGAAACTTTCACGTGACAATTAGAATCGGTTATAGATTTTCATGTTTATCCAGTAATTCTAGGGTAGGGTTATTAAATAAAATAAAGGGTTCCGTATGTACCACCGTAGAATACCTATACAAGATTAACGTCAAAGAAGTCGGTAACTGCTTAGCCTCAGGTTGGCCGTACGCTTGTTTGCCACCTCTGAGCTATAAAAAATAGTTAGAAGCAAATAACGTCGAAAATAGCAAGTTTCTTGTATGGAGACTCCTTTATTTTTAATGTTATTATCAGTATTTGTTGTAGGGTAAGTACGCCAGTTTTCGACCAGTTAGTGGAGTTGTCAAGTTCGGGAAGCGAAACAAAAATGTTCAAGTAACATTTTTGGTAAAGAATCTATTTCAGTCTACTTCTGATATACTCTATTTTCATAAAAAGTAAAGATATTTATATTAATGCCTACAGTTTGTTTTATATTCAGATAAAAAGCTGAAAATGGCGATTTGCCCAGTTTTCGACCGCAAAATCTAGTTTACGACCGTTTATTTACCAGTTTTCGACCACTTCCTCAAATGAGAGATTCAATAGGAAACATATGGTAGAGGCTATTATAAATGTTAATCTGCCCTGGTTTCGCCATTACAAGGTTTCCTCAGACGGTTTCCAGCCTCCTAGCACCCTCGCTTCACCCGCCGGGCTGTGCCCAATGTTACACCCACCACGACGAAGAATGGTGAATGCAACGCCAAGAACGGTCCGGCAGGCGAAGCGAAGGCACGAAGGAACTGGAAACCAACTGAGGAGACCCTGCAATGGCAGACCCAGGTGCACTAGTGCCCGAGAAGACCGCTATATTGTTTCCACTGTGTTGAGAAATCGCATCCTCACTTCTGTTAAAGTCCAGCAACAGCTTCTTCAGACCCGAAGTACATTAGTGACAGTACAGTGAGAATAAGACTTGCTTATGCAAACCTGAAGCCTCAAAGGCCAGCAAGTGGTCCTAAACTCGAGAGAGAGCATCAAGAAGCGAGACTGCGCCATGCCCATGAACACATACAGTGGGGTGAAGAAGAATGGGCAAGAGTTTTGTTCACTGATGAGTCTCAATTCTCTCGATTCACTTCTGATGTAAGGCACTAGAGGCGACCTGGTGAGCGAAACATTCAAGCCTGCTTCACAGAAAAAGTCTAATACGGTGGAGGCTCTTTACACGTATGGGCTGTACAGCAAGTCGCATAGAGCTAGTGGCCATAGAAAATGGCACCCTGACTGGGGAATGCTAGAGATCATTAATGAGTATGCAGAGCCATATTTAGTAAATATGGGTGATGGATGGATACTGATGTAGGATAACACCCGGCCACACACCATTCGGGTCATACAAGAGTACATTCAGGAGCTTGGTATCAGCTTAATGGCTTGGCCATCAAGAAGTCCGATCCCAACCCAATCGAGCACGCCTGGGATGAGCTCTGGAGGTTGGTCGGAAGCCGGAGATTACCTCCTACCACCCTCAGGGCGCTCAAACCGGCCTTAATGGAAGAATGGGAGAATATTCCCCAACATCGCCTCCGAAACCTTATCTTCAGTAGGCCAAATCAGCTCGAAGCTGTAATCAGAGCCCAAGGGGGCAATACCAGTTATTATAATGTAAATAAAACGTACTTAAAACATACGTATAAATAAACAATTTTTAGAGAGGGACCCACCACTCACCTTCGGAATTGTCAACCTCCAAAATTATAAACTAAATGAATTGATCGATAATACAAGAGGCCAAGAAGACCGAACTCCCTGTTATTCGAGAGTATGTCGGTCCTGAGTCATGGACCCTAACAATTAGCAATTCTCAGCAGAAAAAGCGAATCTAAAGTGAATTCGACACGTGTTTCGCCTCTAAACGAGGCATCCTCAGGATGGTTGGGCTGCGACTGAGCACAGCTGATGGTTGGGCTCAGTCGCCAAAGTTACGCCTGATTCCATCAATTATACTTATAAATGTTGAGTATTTGGCCAGTAAGTTTTGAAGGCCAGTGTATTTTAATTTCATTTCTCAACATAATGTAAATCAATAATCACAGCAGTAGCATATAATAATATTAAAAAATAGCCATCAAAACATAGCTTTTCAAATGGTCGAAAACTAATCAGAGCTTTTTATAGACACCCAGTTTCCGACCACTTATTTTAATTAATTTTGGAAGAAAATGTATTTGTATATAATATTGTAATCTGGAGGGCTAATGGGATTAACGTTATGAATTATTTTTACAATTTTCGCTACAATTCTTTAGCTAAGAAATAAAAATGGTCGAGAACAGGGCTACGCTCCACAGCTAGTTTTATTTTCGACCACGAGCGATTTTAGACATCTGTAATTTTTAATAGAATCAGATTTACTTGGACGGAAACTGGCTATTAAAATGTACGAAGCCATAAGGTTCAAAGTCATAAAATGGTTTTCGTTACTGTTCATACATAATTGAATACGAGAATCAATCTACTTAGCCACGATAAGCTCATTTCCGACCGCCCGGTCGGAAACTGGATTTTCTAACAAAATGCTTGTCTTGTTCTCGACCACCTAATATTACTATTATAATAATGAAATCAAAGTAAAAACATGTGTAGCCATCGTTTAAAGATCATAAATAAGGATTACAAAGAAGAAATAAAGCTAAAAACAATAATAAACTAAGTAAAACTTGCTGTGAAAGTTGCGGCGCGCCACTATTTTTTTTGCACGAATTGACGGGTGCGGACCCGTTCGTTGCGTACCACGAATTAACTATTTTTTTGCCAATCAATCGCTTTCGCAAGTGAGGATATATCCATGCATGTGTATAGTCTAGACGTTTGGGTACTACAAAAACATATTTTTATGAATGGTTGAGTGTCAAGTTTTCTATTTTTTGCCTTTGAATATAAAGACCCATCTAAAAGGTCGGAAACTGGACGTGGTCGCCAAACTGGCGTACCTACCCTACCTAGTGATGGGATGTTCTCGAGAACATTCTCACCCTCGGAAACTTACGGAAACTTACTCGTGAGAATTTTCGAGAATTTATCTTCTGAAGCATGTTAAACATGGTATAAACCTCATTAAATATGCAAGTATGGTGGTTTTAATTGTTTTTAAGATTGAAAGTTAGGATAACGTCATCCAAAATAAAAAAATCTCACGAGTAAGTTTCCGAGGGTGAGAATGTTCTCGAGAACATCCCATCACTAGTTGTACCGGCAACAGAAATACACATTCTGTGAAAATGTTAACTCTGTACCTATTGCGGTTCGTGAGATAGATATAGCCCGCTGACAGACGGACTGCCAGCCGAGGCTTAGTAATAGGGTTCCGTTGGTACCCTTTAAGTACGGAACTCTAATAACTAGTTAAACTGGGCGAGCTATTAGGAGATCGCCGATAAACCCATTGCCTTAGTGAAAGGTGGTCGTGACCAGCTATTGTTGCTGGGAATTGACAATGCCTGTCTCGATCTGAAGAAGCGGGCTATGAAAGCTGCCATGTGACCTAGTTGGCATACATATTTCTATAGAAATTGGTTTCAATACGCCATTAGATAATCCCGTGACTGTGTCACCTTTAGATTAATGTTCGGGGACGGTGTAAAGGTGAGTGATTTATGGACTCTGTATGATTAACAGAAGGTTTTAACGGACTTAAACCAACAGAAAGGAGATGCTATTTCGACCCGTGAGTTTTTTTTAATAATCTGGATAGGTTGGTAGCACCAACTCTCCTTTTAGGCGCGATCTGACACTTAATGTTGAGGAAACTTGTTTTAAACAAGTTTCGTCTCAAGTTGTTTGGTGTAAACTGGCGTCTACACAGCTAATGCAACAATTTATTTTTACAATTACAATTTATTTTTTACTTACATTAGGTATCCCACTGCTAGGCAAAGGTCTTCCCCAATACACTCCAAATGTCTCTATTTGAGGCCGCTTCCATCCACCCCTCAAGATATGCAACTAATATAAAAAATAAAATTTAATAGAATGACACGCATGTAGGAAGACCATGAATTCATTTTTCTAGTAGAATCCTAAACAATTGCGTAAAATTTCTGTAGTCACACATTTTACGCCATTCGTGACCATTTAACGGAAAATATTGTGCTAAAATACCTATTGCCTGAAATATTTAAAAGATTGCCCGCACTACGTATAGAGTGAATAGACCGACCGATTCCTAGGTACTTAGATACAGTTTTCAAACAATGCCACACTAAGTAGGTAGGTAGTCCCCGAGCGAGCCCTACTTGTTATGGACTAGGCTTAAGCAGACTAAGCCATATCGAGAACAATAGCTGGTCCCAGAGGAGAGGGGCCGGGGGATCGTATGCAGAACTCACGACTTGTTCCTTAAGTATCAACCAAGTTTCAATTAACCGGTATAACGTACTTATTCGCCGTATGTAAATGTAGCTATTTGTATCAAGAAACTTGATTTGCCTAGAAGGTGTGCAGTTATAAAGTGGTAAGTGGAAACAGGCATAAAGGAAAGGATGTTTGCGCTAGAAACTTCATACACTGTATCCATTAAATGATAGATGATCAATAGCCGCGTCTACAAGTGACGAGTGGCGTGCCCGGGCAATCGTCTGATCACGTAGGCAAAACGTCATAACTGATTGGTCTAGCTAGTCAGCTTGTAGAGCGAAAAAAATCTGTGCAATTTTGTCTACGTATTAAATCAGGTATTTTAATTACATACATAATAAATTAATTAACCTTAGACCGACTTTACCTAACAGCGAAACATTATGCAGTCTCTAATGGTCTGATCACAAACATTAACATAATAATCTAGGAGATGCCTGCATCCACAAGTATTTAATTAAAGTTAGGGCTAGGTATTGAAAAAGCGACACTAACTAAACTGGCCAGCACAAAGTCAATCAACCCTCCGAAACACGACCGACGACCCACCAATAATAATTTCCTGTCCACACAATAAGTCATTCATTAGCCTTAATTTGTGCTCCTTGCACTCACCTCAACCACTGACAATACAAGGAACATAGCACGCATTTTACCAGTTATTTACTGCACATAGCTGCGAGACGTTCAGCAATATTAAAAGGTTGTAAAATTAAAACGGCAATGTAAAGCGAAGTATACTGCTGGTCGACCGAGAGTATGGCTTCTGTGACACGACTGCCTATCCGATGACGTCATCACTGAACCGGACCATTCAATGGCGGTTGGTATGCATGCAGTTATTCTCGGCTGACCTTTTTTTCGAAAGGTAACCATGTTACAGAATGATTCAATAATTTACCGTAAAAGCAGTCACGTCAGAGATCACTTCAATATGATACGAATGAATTTTTGGATACTTTATCTAATAAATCATCCTTTTTTACTGATGAATAATGACGTAGATTAATTTTGTGCTCAAGAATCTCTACTTATCAATTTAGAAGTATTTCTACGTAATTCCACGTGTTAGGGTGCGGTTGTATTGAACACATATTATGTCAAGAAAAATTCACTGGTCGATAAAGGATGTTGGTTGTACCTGCGTCGTCGGTTGGCGCCCGTTATCGATGCTTTGATAACGATACCAGCACGGCTTGATTGTGCATGTTATAACACTACCAAATTACATGGTTTCTGTGACACGAACGAGGTATCCGTTGCTGATGACTTTTAAATTTTCCCGCTTAAGATCGGTTCAGTTTTATAATGTGGGTAAGGTATGCTGATTATCTTGCATTTTAAAGACAAAGTCAGATCAGTAAAAGTGGAGAGGCAGAGTATGTATCCAGTTTGGGAATACCCTACGCTAAATAAAATAAGTGGCCAACTGGCGTCACCCAGCTATTGACAAAGTACAAGTGGCCAAGAGGCATCGTTAAACAACTTTAAAAATGGCTTTTCCAAACCGCAGCCAGGATTGAATCATCATGATTAGAAATGTAACAAATAAAATGAATAATAAATAGGCAAGTAAAGTAGAAAACAAAAACACAAACAAAATTAATGTAAGACCTCAAAGAACCCTGTTAATGTATGATAAAGCTTCATCAGCTTGGCGAAATATGTTTGGAATTTAATATGCTTAAACAAAAGGCCCTTGCCAAAATTTCTCTTGCACTCAAGGTGAGTATATCGACGATGTAATTCGATCATGCTTGTGCCTTGAAACGCTGTCAAGTTAAGTAAGCATCTAATGGAAATCCTATGTTTCTTCTCTAAGTAGATGGAACATTGATGCTTTCCTATTGTTCCTTGTTAGTTTCTGAGCCGCTAGGTATACACCTATTTTACACTATGACATTGTTCTGCTTTAGTGCTAAAGATCGGTTAGGAGCTTAAGTACGTGAAACGAAATAGGTAAAGAAATATCTTCGTTAAAAAAAGGACTTATTTCCATTGCAAGTTCTTGTTTTAAGTACGTAAGAAAATTTACCAGCCTCAAAAGTGTTTTTTTGGGTGACACAAACAACACCGATTTTTACTTGTTTTGTATTGTTCACAAAGGCACTGAGAGCAAAACATCCTTACTTACTTAATTCTCTCATACAATTGAGATTCTCACTAGACACAAATTCTAGTAAAGAGCGGAACTTAAATGTCCAAAGGCTATTTGTATTTTCTGCGACAAACACAAGCTGTTAATCTTGCTGCGAAACTGAGATAGTCTAAAGAATTACGGGCTACGGACTAAGAATAAAATAACCATGTTTTAAATGCATAATTGGAGGAACCATTGATATAACTTAGTTTTTGTCTTGTACATGCTCTTATCTTTTGTAAAGCGAATAGAATTTCAAGTGAACTCAGCGCATCTTTTGTAAATCTTCTGTGAAACGTGTTGAGTATAAAGATCGCAATATTGAACTAACTTGGTCGTTTACAAGTAGGTTAGCTAGTAGTCTACTCTCTAGTACTTGAACGAAGGACCGTGGCGAGCGAACCGTATTTTTTTATTTTATGTGTATATCTAGCACGCTCGCGTTTTTCTTAGTAATTAAAGTCTATGCTTTGCACGTTATATTTTTAAATAATATAGTTAGTTGATTGAAAAAATAGTTATTAAGATAAATAGTTTTTAAATACTACCCTGGACATATTATATATTTATTTGGTGCCTCCAGATGCCGCGCATGCCTCGCCCGAGCACTTATGTTATGACATTATGTCTATGCGCTCCGACGTCAAAACTGATTGCTCGGACGCGGCATGCGCCTGATGTAGACGCACCCATTGACTTTTCTGTTTACTCTATTATGTCTTCGTATTCTCATTGATGAAGCATTGGAGACTTATTGATCAGATACGAATTATGTCGTCCCAAAACTCAAATCATCCCAGTATTGGAGTCATAATGATCAATTGACCACAAAGTACCTATGCCGCTTAAGTCTACTTCATAACTGTTCATTGTTGTCACAGCTGCATGGATCTTCAAGATGCTGGAGTTGTACCATTATCGGTTTCCATTACCTGAAATAGGCAGTTACGTTTTACAACCGCACTCAAGAAAGAAAAGTGCTAAGAGAAAACAAGAACATTGTACTTATCCGTATTGATGAAGGCGACCTTTCATAATATGAAAGCGGAATTCGAATATAGCAGAACTGAAGTAGTTCCGAACATTGTTCAACTGTTAAACTATGTAGAAATGAGAACACAAGAGGTTGGACATCTCGAAAGTTCGAGCAATATAATAGAGGGTAGTAAACAAAGAATTCTTGTGGCTATTCAGTTTGGTGAACTTGCAAGATGGGGCGGGTCGATAAATTCCTATTATTCTTTATTCATGAGACGATTTGGTTGGTTTATATTTTGGGATATAGGATCATCGGAAATTCCATCACGCATCTTTTTGGAGTCTCATAAAATCCAAACGTGGAAATGGATGTACGGAAAAAAATTAAAAAAAAAAAAAAAAAACAATCAAATTGCTAAATTGGTTCTACCATCGGTTAGTAACTATTTTAATTCTACAGACGTTAAATAGATTGTAACGACATCTTCCACCATTGACCTAGCATAGAACATCCTCAATATCAGATGAACAGTTGTAATTAAGCCCGGCGGATATCACAATGGATCCCTATTAGAGGCGCGCGATGCTCCTCAAGGGTATCGTGCTGTGGTAATATAAGTCGAGCAATCGTCCCACTTGCGGGAACCCTTGCGAATATTGCCAAACAACTCGCTAAGTAAAATGTTAGTGAGTTTCCTATTAAATACTTTAGGAGCTTTGGAGATTTTGTCCGGATATTTTGGTTCTGAGAGATAATTTGTTTCAATGTAACCCATTATTCTTCCTAGGCCTACAATCGTATAAGAACGGCTAAATAAAAAGTCCAGAAACTAACAGTCATGCATTACGATCAGGGTGTGATGCTTTTGAGTGTTGCAATGAATATTAATTAACTTCAAGAAAACTAACCGCAATAATATATGGACGTGTAAAATTACAATTAGTTTCATAACTGCTTACAATAAACCAACATAATTGATCGTCGCGGATACCTCAATAGATCCCTAGTTCCCCTAAGGCATCGTTTACCGCAAAGCTTACATTGCTCGCTCTAAAAATAAACTCTCCAGTGGTTCCAGTGTTGCCTACAGTGACAGAATTTTAATTGATTTTAGATGTGCTTCTATTGTCGGACTTTGAAGTTTGATGCTCAAAATCTTTATTATTTTACGTTTAGTTTACTTAGAACTGGCTGGGTATAGAATTATTATTTGAATAGGTAGTTTCCAAATTTGAATTTGAATGAAGAATCTTACGTTATTTCTATACAAAATAGAAAATCTAGCGTTAACGGGTTCAACTCTACGATCAGTTCCGTTGGAACAGCTTTGAATGACTTCCGATTGCTTTTCGCTTTCACAATGCAGACTCAATATGTGACTGGTTGGAAAAGAACGTGTTTATTCGTTCGGTAATTTTTGATTGCAACGGAAAAGTGCGGAACCTCTAATGAACTGCTCAAAATAAAGTCAACCAGATTTTTTCGAAATGCAGTCATGGTTTCTCGTTTCTATAATCCTAACAGCAATTACAACTATTGCTGTTATTATGATGTTATGCTATGCATCTGAAGGACAGATGAGTGATGTAAAGTGTTCCCAATGAGTACGTTCTATGAAATGAAGTGCGTTTCGCGTGAAGCAGCCACTATTAGCACTGACATCGGCTAGATGATTGCTTATTGTTATACTTACAATGCCCAATCAATGTCCATTCGTGCTCTCCCAACAGTTTTGTGGATTAGAATATTACCATAGCATTTTTACAGCGAAACCTCCCAGAGAATATAATTAAATTACTCCGAGGGTTACTAATAAAATATAGCATATTTAATTTAACACCGACGAAATGGATATCTTCAAAGGTCCGTTCTTAATTTTAATAGCGAAGACTTATGTCGTATTCGGGGCACGGCTGCAATCATCCGGAATTCTCCGTCCGTCTTCCTTTATACGGATATTTTGCCCCATCCCCCATAAATGGCACCATTAAAAAGCTAAGACCAGCCCGGAAACGGGGCTACTTAAATATACTTTGCACGAATGCGCAAATTGATATAAAATACTTCATCTTTTGATATCTGCCTCGGCGCGGACTGCGAATAGACACGGAGCTACTAAGATAAATAATTATTTTAGATGTAAGAGCAACAGATTGTTATGGAATTTTATACGCTCATAATAACTAATTAGTTAATGTGGTTGCTACTACAAATACTAATGAAGATGAGAATTTAACGACTGTGAAGATATTGGGTAGGTATCGACACAAGAAGCTTGTCAAACAACTCAAGGAATATATTCAAAAGAAATTCTAACATGAAGGTAGTTAGACAACTCTAATTTCTTAAAAAAGCTTGATTCAAGTTGCGAATATTGTTGCGTTCAGTGGCTTGGCGCCTTTCACGCGAAACGGTCATCCTGGCTACGTCTGTTACTTCGTGACTAGAAGGTCAATAGCGCGCTCCCGACCCGAGATATTTATGAGGAATGCTTTTTATTATAACTAAGAATGTTTTTTTGACTACGTTCTTATAATTTTCTCTTTTGTATTTCACAAAATATGCCTTTATTTTGTGCTTACCACTAATATTAGCGATTTTTTAACAATTTATTTTAATCATTGTGGTTATCTTCAGTGTCACGTAAATACAATTTCTCTTTAACTCTCTAGACTCATTAGGAACCGATAATATTTAAAATAGATTTTTGATGTTGCCTTTTACTGAAATTGACTTTCAATACAACGCGCTCATAAATAGAATTTCCTAGTCCCTAGAGAAGTGGCGGCGTCTGATGCTTTATACAACATCTGACTCTGTCTTTCACCGGGACGCCGCTTGGGATCAAAATGTCTTTTACGCACTTAACGGTCTCTATTTTCATAATAATACGCTTCAAATTTACTAATAATCGTTTTATTTATTTTCGTCCAAATCAGCAAAAAGTCGACATCAAGGGCCCCAGCACTCAGTTTTGACGTCGAAACGCATAGACATAATGTCATAACACTAATTCAGTTTTACGAAATAAGAACGCAAGTTGGCTGCGTCTTGTCTCGCCCGAGTACTCAGTTTTGACGTCGTATCGCATAGACGTACGTAATGTTACCTGAGCGCTCGGGCAAGAGATGCTAGGCATCTGGCAATTGGTGCGATATAGACACACCCAATGAGCAAAAATTTATTTACCTGTAGGTAACTTTGTATTTTACTCAACATAACTTCGAATTTAAAAGGGTCCGAGCCAATCTAACCATTTCATAATATACAGGCCATCCAGCAACCGAAGCTTTCAAAGTAATTTTAAACGATTTGTCTTCGTGTTTTCGCCACTCCATTAGCGATGTCATCTCCGATTGTGGTCTGACGTTAAATAACCATAGTATAAATGTCTTGATGGTAGGCTAGAGAATTTGCTTGAAACACACTTGTCTTCAGGATAACGTTTTGTTATAACAAATACTACAAACTCGTTGCTATGAACAGTTGGTTGGTACTGGTACTGGTTTGATATGATCTTTGGCTATGCCAATATTTTTAATACCGAATATCTCTAATTCCTAAATATCTGACGTCATCATTGCGTTCATTGCATTGTCAGCAGCATGCAGTTTGCCCAAAATGTTTATATCTTGAAAGAGAAAAACACAAAACATTAAATCATTCTTCACTAGTTTTACGAGCTACTTCTCGTTTTTCGATATGGGCTATTAAGAAAACATGTGTGGCGCTAACAGATTTCGTTTATTTAGTTTTTTCCCCTGCCACGCGTTTTGTTCACCCGTATCTGACACATGTTTCATGGAACTGAGACATGTTGTGAAAGTGGATTCCCCCTGGCCCGTAGGGTTGGCAGCTAGACACCGATTCCCGCTGCGCGCCCTGTCGCCAGCTTTCCTGCTTCTGACAGCCCTGGTCGCGAACAATATTGTCCCCGTTTTAGTTGTGTTTCATAGGGGTAGTTTAAAATTTTAATGTGTTATTGTTCTGAGAATGGTGCCGCTTTATTGTGGAAGTAATTAGTTATTATTTTCCCTTTGATCTCGGAATTGCTTTGTCAAGTTCAGGTAGAAATTAGGTTGTGTTAATGAAATTAACGTTTCAATGTTTATTATAGAGACGGTTTAAAATTTCTAGTTTACTTGTATCGATTAATTTATCTTTTACATGTCATATATCTAAAGACCCTTTTATATTGTCTCCTGAAATAATAAGTCTAAAAATAAGGTTGTAAGAATTTCTAGCCCCCTATTATTTCAACCTGGATTGTTCTTGGCCTTGGATTGCTTTAATCATTTTTAACGTATAGTTTATAGTTCACTCTCCATCTGTAGTGTCAGTTCATACATTGAGCGAAAACAAGCTCATATTTTCTAGAATCAAGAACTGTTTGCTTTATACTATTCGTTAATTTTCTCCGTAGCCAGCCAAATGAATCCATCTCAAACTTCTCAAAGACCGCTCTGCCGACTAAATGAATCCCTACTCAAAGACCGCTAGGTTTCTCGTTTTATCATTAGATTTCCTCAGAATTTTCATTTAAGTATTTCTAGGTTTCAATACTTCAATACTTTTTGATTATAGCTGAGTTACGTAAAGCAAACAGGTCATTGAATGGAGGCGATACACAAGTTTTATCGAATTGAGTAATTAAATATCGTTTTGTTTATCAGCTGCTGATATGCTGGGAGTGTTTTAGTTATAAACGTTCCAAGACGGGCACAGTATTTCTCTGATAACGTTTTAATTTGAGTAGATAGTTCTAAAATGTTTGAGAAATCATCAATTTTAAATAAGTGCCGATCAATCATCTGGTATCGAGGCAGCGAAGTGAACAGTGGAATTCTATTAAAGTCCTCTGCACAAACTTTTGAAGCATCTCAACAACTTTGAAGGACTACCTACTTAGTGAGAGGCATTTTATAACCTTACTCGCTACGACTTTGCTCCACGTCCATACTTGGGCTGGCTCAACAAATTCTTTATATTTTTTGTAATATATTTTTATACTTCAGATATTCAAAGGAAATAAAACAATGAAACCAAATAAGCAGAATCCCTTTCAAGTTGCGGACTTTGCGAAAAAGTAAATTCCAAAACAGAAATTCTAGTTCGCAACGGAACCTACTAACATTTGCTGACCTGAGTTTTTATCGTCCATTCAAACCAGTCGAGTGGCGCGTCCAAAACGAACCTCTTAAAGCGATCACAGGAAATAAACCAACGGCTCGGCGCGATTCGTCGAACAACACAAAAGGCAGGGCATGAAAGATGAGCCTGGAGCTGTGCTGGGCTAAGCGTTATCGATATAAACATTTCGACACTTATTTTATTCCGGGAATGTTTGATTTGAGAGGTCGGTCACTGTTGATTACCATTTTAATTGAATTCTCGTCAGGGGTATATGTATTTTAATCCGTCTAGAACTGAACTAGGACTTTGCTCCGGATGTTTAATGATGGATAGGGGGCATAACGATACTGGTCCATCTATCCAGTGAAGCGCTAGATGAGTTTTGTGATGGCTGTATTTGCGGTTCTTTCTCTTTACAAAAACATCAGGAAAGTATAACAAAAGATCGTCTAGGTAAAGAATGTTAGGTTGGTTCAACCTTCAATCACTGATACATTTTGTTCAATACTGTTCTTATAGTTTCGCAAGTTTGTATCCGCATGAGTCACAGATCGAATGTATCGAGCGGCCGCGGGCTAACTTACCGCTTTTATTGCCTCGCTGGAAACCTTAAAAGTAACTTAACATTAACTCTAATGTAGGTATAACGTTACTCCGCAGTCTTGCTTACGCTGCGAATGTTCTTTGTATTTCAATATGGTGCTGAAGGAAATTGTAAAGTGATTTGAGTTGGAATTTATCTTGCGAATTTAGATCTGTCTTTGCACTGCACTACTAATATATGAATACACCTAAATATAGTTTTCAGTACAGAAGAATCACTCTGCAAAGTCACAAAAAAACGAAAGCTACTCGCGTGGCAATAAAGTGCAAATTAAACTGATAGGAGTGCCTTCGAGGGGACGCGCTGTCGTGGATGTTTTGACCAAGTAAGCTCGACCTGGTATTAGCTACTTTAAGGTTAGTACTATTAATGGAATCATGGTAATCAATCTGTGATCAATCAATTCCTTTCCTGCCTTCCATTCCTTCCAACCATTTTTTGTAGAATATAAAAGAAAAATATCTTTGCGTGGCTCCCTCAAAAGTTTTGAGTCAAAACACAAAAACGCAACTTACAAGGAAACAGTTGGAGCGTGTGTATCATTATTAGTTATTCCACGTCAAGTTAGGGTTGTCTGGGTCCTTGGTCCCAACCAATCAGGGGCCGACCGTACACCTGCCGTTGTGGCGACAGTAAAAAACTGATGCTCGTTTGTTCTTATAACTTCTTGTTATTTGTCACGGGAGTTCGCTCAGGTAACGATGTTATTCAATAAACTGTACTATTTCGTTGAGTCACTTGAAAAAATAATTCCGTAGTTTTTTTCTAAACTAATTACTGCTGGGAAAGGTTTGCTAAAAATATACCTATTATTATTTAAACTTATTTTTGCTGAGGTGTTCCTTTCAGCAAAATCTCATGATCTTCTAGACCCACTGGTTTAGGATGTGCATTGTCCTTCAACCAGTGGAGTTATATTAAGTTTTTTTTTCAGTAATTTTTCAACGTATCTTCGTAACGTGATGTCGTAATTTTTAAGACTTTACAGCTAAATTTTATAGGTCACAGGCTTTAAACAGTCTCTGTCCACATGTATAACAGTTTACCGTAATGCTTCAAGCGGATGACGACGATTTGTTCATTGGTAGACTACACGGGAGTCACGCAAAGGATGCATCACGCCACGCAATGCTCGACTGCAACTGACTAATGATAATAATTTTAGGTGCGGGTGACACAACGTATCCCCACCAAACACATAACCAAGAATGAGGGAGACATGCGACTGTTCAAATAGTTTGTCCTACTAAACTGAGCCCATGGACTGGATATGGAATGGAATCATGTCAGTATCGCCAATAAGGCTCATCTTCTGGTGAAAAATAATATGTAATAAGTTAATTGTCGAATTGCAAGTGCGATTACAGATGTGTGAAGTTCGCTGCTAGAAGTGGTACGCTCGGCACAAGTTCGTGATTGCGATGTTAGAAGGTGTCATATCTACTAAAAATACATGCATGGTCTTTCCCCCTCTTTCCAAACGTGGTAATAAATTACAATAAGGTTTATAAACCTCTTCGCTCTTACAATAAATACGCTACACTTCCAAATTTATATTCGAAGATAGTGATAACATTCAGCAGATAAGAGTCCATTACACAATAATTTTGCCGTCGTTTGAACTCGTATCTTAACAATGGTTTGTGTTGTAAAGTCGTTAAATAAAATTGTTTTAGGCGATTTTACATAATTTCTTGATAGATTATTTATTCATCGTAAGTACTTTTTTTAAATATACCGTGTTGAGAGATACGGTAAGAAGGTATCTCTTCTTTAGAAATTGCGAAGGTGAGAGGTTCAGTAAGTAGGTACCTCTACTTAAGTAGGTTACTAATTTTCCTAGTAATCTACGTCATATCAGAATGTATGTATTCCAAGAAATAGATGCCACTCAACTCTACGACTAAATGACGACATATTAAAGATTCATTTCGCAAATGATACAGTGTTTGATAATATAAATACAAGTCGAAGTGTCTGTTTATTATGTCCAAATAACAGCTTTTCACTAAATGCCTATGAAAGTACATACGGTACTTATAACAAAAACGCAATCTAAACAATTTTTTGTCGGTCTGTCTGGATGTTTGTTACGGCTAATCTCCGAAACGGCGTAACCGATTTTGACGGGACTTTCACTGGCAGATAGCTGATGTTATAAGAAGTAACTTAGGCTGCTTTTATTAAAAAAAATGGGTAAGTGCATGTTTGATTTATAAATACGTACAAATAATAAGGTAATTTAACAATAATTGTATCTTATAATTACCATAAACGCCGTATAGCTAAAAAGAAAACCTCCGCATAGTATGCGTATGTAGAGGTTCGGGGGCGTCCATAAATTACGTGAGGTGATTTTTGGGATTTTTCGACCAACCCTCCCTGGTTAGATTTCGTGAGATTTTGCTAGACCTCCTCCCTCCCCCTCTAATCTCACGTGAGATTTTTCAAAAGCTATTTTCTAGAGAAGAAACATGTTTTACTTAATTAAACCCAGTTTTCTTGCAATTTTATACTGTTTCTTGCTGTAAAAAAAATTACGTAGATTTGCCGAGATCCCCCCACTCCCCCACTTGAGATTTGGTGAGATTTTGCTCGACCCCCTCCCCCCCTAAATGCTCACGTAATTTATGGACGCCCCCTTAGTAGTGGCTGGTCTCAGGCCGCGAGTATTCTTTTGGCAGTTAATGAGACTAATGAGACTTATGAGACTAATTAATCATGTCATTCATAGCGTGTCGTAGTAACGGCCGGCTTAATTACTGGCTTGCGACTACCGACTTGTTGACACATTTAGGTAACTGAATAAGATGAAGGTACTTATGTGATGAACGAGAAAGTTAATTATGAAAAAAAAAAAATGAAGTGTCTGTTTGTAATGTCAAAATAACAGCATTTTATTAAATGCATATGAGTGTATGCGGTACTTATAACAAAAATACTATTTTTTAATTTTTATCTGTCATGTTGTTTCGGCCAATCTCCGAAACGGCTAACGGCTTGACGGGAATTTTACTGGCAGATAACGATTGAGTAACGCAATTTTTTGTTAAATTCCACGGATATGAAGACGCGGGCACTGCTACTTAGTTTATATAAAGGTGAGTTTTATTACTATTTTGGATATTTAAGTGGTTTTGGTTATAAATAACCATGAAATGACCGCTTAAGTTAGTCCAACCAGCCTTCAGATTTAATTCTGCCCAGTATAATAAATCAGTGTCTTATTACATTAACCTGTGTGATTAACTTCCTAAACTTATTATATACGCTTCGTTTTACGGAGTAAACGGTTTTTTTGTTTTCAATTTACTTCCATAAATAGGCGCGAAATTATCTATAGGTACTTGCTATACATTGTGTAACGGAACGGGGTCACATAATACAAAAAAAAAAATATCCTCAACGGTCGGAAAATTGTCACTGGCTGTTTTTTGTTCCATATTTAAATTTGAAATTGGCGCGCGTATATTTTTTTTTAGTGGAGGTAAGAAGAAAATACGGTAAGCCGCTCGAAATGGCTGGCGCGGCGACACATCGCTTCACGAGAATCAACGAATTTTATTTATTCAACTCGAATGGCTGGCTATGAATATGCCAATCACGAGATAGGTATAAAGTCGTGTCGTGTCTAGCAATTTGCTTGAATCCGCGGTTCGAATACCAAACGATTCAAATTTCAAATTATTTAACGATTTTTTTGGACCAATGCAAGTTAATAATGGAAAAGGATTTATTTCACGTGATTGAACGAAGTTTTTTTACCAGTTTGGTAAATAGCGATGTACTAAGGGCATTGACAGATTAGAACTAAGGAATTTCGCGCCAAAATTCTATGTACGAGGAACTTAAGTACCACATTATATTTGTACAGCGTATCTTATTAAAATATGAAGTGATAAAAACTACGTTAGGTGTAATCGGAACGGTAAAGCGAAGTCTTGGTCCCAACGACGAAAACCGGTTTTGGCCGGAAAGTGGAGCGTTGCCCTCATTCTGGTGGAGTACGTTTTGATTTCTTGTCGAGTACTCAATGCTTGATTGGAATACTGTTATAATCTATTGATGTACGATAAAGATCCCATTAAAGTCGTCTGATCATGGCCTAATAATTATGCTTAATACAAATTTTCAAGATTGTAGAAATAACGTAAGCGCCATATTTTCTCACCTTTAATAAACCACATTTAAATTACGTAGGCCCTTACTGTTACAGAATCGTTCCCGTCAAAACGTCATATTTATCTGGTGGATAAAAGTTATCTGAAAATTTTGAAACACGCCGCGCCGTTAATATTATTACTGAAGATATTTTTTACTAGGTTCTTATTTTATTCAGTCAGTTGAATAAATTCTTCAGATTGTCAAGATATCAATTATGAGTATCTAAACGTGGAGGCAAAAAACAGCAGAATAAAATGCTTATGCGAAAGAAAAAAATATTTAGGGAATTCGTGAATGTAAAAAGAGAATTTCTAATTTGATACCCGGGCGCACTTGGAAATTGTTGCGAGTAACAAAATCTGCAATTGTGTATTTTTAGCGTTCCCCATTTCGCTTCACCTGCTTATTTTTTAACCGACTTCCAAAAGGAGGAGGTTCTCAATTCGACTGTATGTTGTTGTTTTTTTGTACTTTAATGTTTGGTACGCGCATTTTTGAACTCGGTTTTAGATTTTTATCATTTTAACACGTTGACTGTCCGTGCATTACATGTAATGCATTTTCAGTCTAGCTGTGACGTCCGTGCATTATATGTAATACACAAGCCAATTTTTACATTGAAGATGATAGATCTAGCTTACACATCTAGTCCAAAAAACGCCATTCAGTTCAGTTGAATGGCGTTTCGTTTTTTGGACTGGACTGTAAGCTAGATCTTTGATTTTCAACGGACGTATGAACAAATCAGATTATTTAAAAAACTCGTTGGACGTACGAGCTTGTGCACCCAAATTAGGCTGGACAGTCAACGTGTTAAGGTTAAGTTGGTGTTCTAAAAAGGGGAGAAAAAATACTGAACAAGTGAACAGTTATATCCATTTAGTTTTGAACTCAGCTGATGGAAGTAGTTTTTATATTTTCTTGCGTGGACAGAGCTTTGTGTAGACTGGTTTATTATTTATTTATTTCGATCGAGTCCTGGCATTCCTCCAATAAGGCTTGAGGCAATAAATGCCAATAGTTTATCGTTTCGCTTAGCAAATATCTCGTTATGTCCTTACATCGTCCTCATTTGTCACTAACCAAGCTCAAAAAGCACTTTCTATAAATATAACATCGATAACTTCTTTTCAGACGTTAATAGCATCCACTTTATCTTAATTAAATCACTTGGACCATTCTCGATAATCTGTTTCCGATTTATGGGTATTTTCGTATGAAAATGTATCATTGGATAGTTCGTATTTTATAACGTAACCAGACAGAACCTTTGCTACGTTATTCTAAGAATCTCCAAGAATTCTTGCCGCTTGTAAAGTCTAACATCAAAGCGGAGACAACACTCTCGTTCTTGGCCTTGCTTATACGTTCTTGCTGAAAGTGTAGCGAGATTTTTCGAAAATATTTATATGTATCAATTGGAGCTTCAATTAGTATAATTACGAATGTTTTGTTATACCTAATGAAAACAAGTGAAGTTACCCTTACGCCAAATTGATACTACCTACGATCCTACATCTTTTCTTCTTTTATGTATACCCAATATGTTTTATTTCTTGACTCTATTGTTATCCGTGCTTCAATTATTCAAAATACGTAATTCAGTGATCTCGTATTACGCATTCAGTGAACGCTAAACTTCTCCTACTCTTGTTTATTCTGATAAAATTAGATATCGTTTTTGATTCCCGCTGGAATTTTTTCCTTATAATAATTGGATGGTGCTTGTGTAAAAATAGGTTTATACTTGTCGTAATTCCTTTTGATCATGCTAATGCTTTTCTGGATGTTGGGGAAAGAATTGTTAAAAAAATGGATTTGGTTTTAATGAATTGCTATAGATTTGGTAGATTAATAAAAATAGACATCAGATTTTAATAATTCTACTTAAAACATACATAAGTATCAAAAAAGTTTATGCGACACCAAAGCAACAAGAAAAAGAGACTAATGTTGACGGATTTAAAAACTTCGCATCATTCTCCTTGCGACCAATAGATAAGTGTAATACCCGGCCCGGTTTATTACAAAAATACTTATCCCGTGTTATAAGCCTGAACTCAATGATAAGGGACTTCTAAATAAAACTCCCTGCCGCTTAAGAATAAGCCCTCAACTTTTATCCCCTTTTTTATTGGTCGGAATGAGGGCTCGAGTGCAATACTTAAATCTTTCGGAGAAGTAACCGCCGTTTTGATACGTAAAAATCTGGTGGTGTAAAAAATAAGGATTTTAGTAAAATAAACTGTATCTAAGCATTTTTTATTCGCGATGATTATAGCTTGAGTATTTAGGTTTAGTGGTGAGTACCCACAGTAAGCGGTGGGCCGTTTCCAGGAATATTAAAAAAATTGGAATATTCCCAATATCGGACATCGTTAGCTTGGCACTTGTGGCAGATGGCGCTTAATGCTAATTATTTTTTGACAATTGTTTTTTTTGCCATGTCGTTGGTTTTACCAGTTATAACCTCACATATCACTAACGTACCTACGAGTACCTTAGAAGTAAATGTTTTTCTTTCTTTCTAAGTACAAAGCCTAGGTACATAACCTGTTGGTAGGTTTACTACTATAAGTGATAGATACACTTTGAATATTATTTCTTCGGATGTTGATTGATGATATTCTTCAGTTGATTTATTTTAACGACTGTACAGATGCTCCCTTCCTTCATTATAACATGGCTGTAAGTTATTCCCTTTTACGCAACTCGTCTCTTCGGGCTTGTCATCTACAAATAAACATACAATTGTTATCTTCCGGCGTAGGCAGTAAAAGTCAACTGATGTGAATGTATTAAGAGGCAATAACCTTTGTTACTTATGCGTTATTGCAATTCTCAAATAGAGGAATTTATCGGATTGCGTGGCGTTTTCTTGTCATGTTTTTTGCATGTGAATACGTGTGACTATATAAACCTTATAACATGATCTGGTATTAACATTTTTGAATAGGTACGTAATGTATTTGGGAGGAAGTTATGCAAAAGAACTATCAAGACCATTAATGACTTATCTAGATTTTAATTTTAAAGTGTGAATTTATTCTGCATTTTGCCAACCAACCCTAAATTCGGTTCGCTTACAAATATTTGACAGGACAGGACACCCTTTTTCAATACCTTTTCATAATAATGTAGCACTTCCCTGTCATATACCTGTTTTGTATCTCGAACTTAGATCTTTTTCAAAAGCCATAAACCCCCATTCGTCATACATCATAACCCGGTTCAAGCATGGTTCAAGTCAATATCCTGTTCGGGGCTAGAGTAATTTATTTCGGATTGCCGTAACCGCCATCTTTGGAACTTCGCGCCGTAAGGGCCATGGAAACACGATACTTTTATGGTAAATAAATACCTGGTAGATTTAGCAACGGAAAAAAATGTTACTTATGTTTTTTTATTACAGTTCATCTTTTACCATTGTTCACTGCTATGTGATCCACTACGGCCAAACATCCTTTCACCATAAGTTCAACGTATTGCTTTACGCCGATCTTGTGTGAGAGGGAGGTACTACCCCGGTCGAGCCAGCCCGTTTATGAGCTGCAGTCAATTGGCTACAGCTTGGCTCTACCTTAAAAAAAGGTAAGCGACTTATGGCCCAGTTGTTTTCAAGGGCGAAGTCTAGGTTGAAACATTCGTGACTGATGTAAACATTAGAGAATCACATCCCTGTTGTTGTTCAATATTATTAATATTACCAGTGTCGGTTTTTTTCATAAATTTCTTTTTTAAAATTTTATTAGAGGCTATGGAAGTGTTGGTAGAGTTATAAAATAACTATTTATTGGACTAAATTATTAGATGAACTAGCTAGACGCTGCAAATAGCATAACATAAACCATTTCGAATGGCCTATAATCGCCATATCGCGCGTTTTCGTCCATAAATACCGTATGGATAATAGCTATAAGCGGCATACCGAAGGATATTGCCCAATTTAACGCTTCCATATTTGGCTACCTCGTAAGTGTCACTAAAAAGTACCAACGTCGCATAAGTTACGGTTATTGATTATGTTTACTGGTAGTAAACAACTTTACTGTGGCAAGCTTATGACGGGTGCGTAGTTCCATTACACATAGCTTTTTATTGCGGGGAGGGAATCTTCGAAAGCTGCCCAGCCAACCGTGACAAGACAAAACGTGAGATAAATAGATTTTGTCTCATCACCTATGCATAAAGAAAGAGTGAGAGCGACTCGGTGCGACATAATGCGTGACAAAACTGTTGTCTTAGCATGTGTGCTAGCGCCACAGAAATCTTGTGGGAGAAGTATTGGGTAGATAGGGTTCTTAACCACTAAAACCTCCCCGGTGGCTGCCTTCAGCTAGTCGGAGGGATTCCGGGATCTCCAAATACACAATACATATACATAATACAGATAGATATCTAATAATATTTCATTCAAGAAATAATATTGTATAGAATTTGTGGCATATGATATGAAGTTTATAATTAAGATAGTATGAATTTTGTTTTCTTCGAACTAACTAATAACAATTAATCTTAATTTACTTACATAATTCATACTCTTCTTCCATTTAGTTCAGGCGGATTAATTTAACTGAAGACTAACTCAGATTTATTAAGGCTTCTTTTGTATTACCTAACTAATCGTTATTTAAAATAACCGAAGATCCCCAACTATAGTACCGCCTAAAGTACATTCTGAAGTCTACTTTTCGTATAGCTATCTCTGTCTTTTAGGGTTTTAATTGAGGACGATGTCACAATATGCTAATAAGTAATAGTAGTTGATATCCACGCCGAAATTTATTTACATACCATTGATGTATTATTTTAGCAGATAATATGGTATGTCCATTGCAGTCACTAGACTTGGTGCTCTGCTACTTGCAGCGAAATTCACTCATCTGTATCGCACTCGCAATTCAACAATCAACTTCAAGGTAGGTATTTTGATGCGTATTCGTACGAAGATGAGCCGTGTTGGCAATACCGACATGATTTCAACATTATTTTCCGTGAACGACTAAGTCGTACTGTGTCCGTGGACTCAGTTTATAAGGACATACTATTTTGAACAGTCACATGTCTCATCTGGTAATGACTGCTAAATACCAATCTCGGAACTCAACACCATAAGATGACCACAAGACGTCGTATGACGCTGGACAGTGGAAACCATCTGGGAGCTTCATACCCCATGGTGATAAAAGTAAGCCGAGCTTATCTTCAGTTTTTATGGAGCATTGCCGTGGTAACGACAACGTGCGCGTGGGTGTGTCTTGGTTCACAATAACTTGGTGATTTTATGGATGGATAGCTATAATTTTTTTATGTTACTAAGTTCGCAAACAAGCGTATGTACGGTCTACCTGCTTATAAGCAGTTACCGTAGCCTATAGATGCTTGCAATACCAAAGGCATCGCTCGCCGTTGCCGACCTGTGGCCCGATTCACGTAACCAAAATCGTAACGATGTCTCAGCGATATAGTCGTTGATAGACTTTTTGTAATACGAAAAGGCTATCAACGACTATATCGCTGAGACATCGTTACGGTTTTAGTTACGTGAATCGGGCTACTGGACTCTAAAGGTGGGAGTTCGGTCAACGCGGCAAGACAGTAGACGTCAGTCGGTCTCATACAAATTATGGCGATGACATGTGCCGTGACGGCAGACGGCATTCAATTTCTATGGACCGACTACTGTCTTGCCGCGTTGACCGAACTCCTACCTTAGGTAGTTAAGTCTTGTGGCGCCACTGTGGCGTTTTGCTATCAGAGACCGAATAGCCGGTCGGCCGACCAATCAGAGGAGTCGATCACTACAGCAGCTCAATGGCATTGGCTAACCGACTTAAGGACCTGAGGAGAAGGACAGAGGGAGCGGAAGGGGAGGTGGCTGCCGGGTCACTCACTCATCGTACTAAACACAGCTGTAATAGCTACTTTACGCCGATCTTCTGTGAGAGGGTGGAACCCAGGTCGAGCCAGCCCATATATGAGCTGCAGTCAATGCAATACAATGTTAGGTACCGCTCGTGGTATCGATCGATGTGATTCAATTATAATTACCTCTATTAATAGTCGCTGCCTACCTTAAGCGACACAATTGGTGCTTAACATAATATTTGACAACCGTACCAACAGGATGCCCATACAAAAAAATGTCATGTTCTGCATAATTTACAACCAGACGATGTGTCTGCCTCATACATACTTTCACGTAGTTACGCCGAAAACCATTACTTCCCGTCACGTCGGTCGGTTAAAATGGAATGTTTGAGATTGAAATCTGTTATAAACTGCCGTTAAAGTGGACTTATTTGGTGTATTTTTGCACTTTTAAATGAACTAGTTACCTATATTGTAAGCAGGTTTAAATAAATAAAAGGTTTTCATTTCCTTGATATCCTTTATTAGGTTTGTTTATTTATGTCATTAAGAAAAGACTAACCGCCAATTTTTTTGAGATTTAAGCCAGTTTACAATAGCTTTAAAAAGCATTTCTAGGAACAAAAGTGATTTGTGAAGTAAGCATAACTTTCTAAAAATAAGGAAATCTATAGAAATTTAGTTATTTTTATTTTATTTTGTTGTTAGCCTACCAGCCAGAAATCTATCAAATTGACGTCTTAATTACTGCTTAATAAGGTATGTCGCTTACTTGCATAGCAGATTAAGTTGTCGCAGTGACAAGGATTGATTGTAGGCGCGGTATTTGCAGCCCATTTACATTAAAAAAATAAATGGCCTGTTTTTTATTTTTATTTACAGAGCATGGGAATTTTCGACTTTTGTTGTTTGATCAGACTGATGTCTTGTGACGAGAAAACATTAATTCTGATGAATTAATATTTTCTCGTCCATGAAGTCGTTTCAAATGTGGTCAAAATAGTAGCGGAGCTCATTTGGTGCGTCCAGATGACGCGCCCGAGCACTCATGTTACGACATTAGGTCTATCCGTTCCGACGCCAAAACTGTATGCTCGGGAGCGGCATGCTTCTGATGTAGAGGCAGCCATTAGGATCCCATTATTACAAAGTTTCAAGTGATTTTACGACCTATGCATGTTCTCATGTCCCTAACTTCATAAGGTGATATTTTTGTTGAAAAAATTTCATATTTCCCCGAACATTTCGATTTTGCAAGCTGGCACATAGAGTGAGTCAGGCGTGCCAAATAGGCTTGGCACTTCGAATTCCGCTGCCATATTAACTTGTCTGATGGCACCCCCATTTCTTGTCAATTGACGTCTCCAGTTACTGTAACTTATAGCTCCCTAATTTGTATTCTAATAGAACGATCTTTTAGCCTTGGTTTAATGAAAGGATGACGTATACAGTCTTAATATAGGGTGGGTGCACCAGTGCCACACAAGGAACCAGTAGTACACCATTTCTAACTTCACATCAAAATATTAACCTTCTGTCGAATTTCCCACCACTTTTTTTACGTTTGGTAGTACTGCCGTACTTCTATTAATCGTTTAATACCAAATAAAAGCGATAAACACGCCATCTACATCAGTAAAAAAACGCATAATTCGAAATAACAATCGTTCACTTCGTTTCGGGCGGCCATATTAGTAAGCTACACGTCGACGGTAAGTTTTTGAATCTTTTTTAAATCTTTGTTTATATCAATCGTTGTAACTTATTTTGCGATTAACTGCGTAATATGATGTGTAAAGCAATAAAATTACGTCCTATTTCATCAGAAAACACTAATTTAAATCAATAGTTGTCATTGGTAAACTAATGGAACACGAATTCAATAATTTTCCAGTAATAGTCCATTTGGTCTACAACTGGTGTTTTCGCTTTATGATAATTTGTTTATTTTTTCTTCTACATTTATATTTAGTTAATACACTGCAATCAATTATTGTAAAACACTCTTGAATATCCACAATGTTCCTGTTGTAGACCAGTGGTTTATTACTGGTAATATCTATACTACGAGTTTGTACCAGTAATTGACCACCTACATTTTTTACAGACACAATGCCGCCGAAAAGAATCTTTTTCAATTATAAGGAGGAAGATGTTTTAAAAGCGATAGACGAGATAAGCAAAGGCGAGAAGATAAGAGAAGATCGCAGTTCCAACCTTAGCTAATAATAGTCGAGGTTTTTATAAAGTTCCTGAAATGGATGAATTTATGTCAAAATTTTAATTCTTTTTGATTTTTTTTATAAGTACTTACGTTGTTTTCTTTTTATTTTGATTTGTTTTATATTTTTTGATTCATGTTAATTAATAATTGTTAAAAGCAATCGTATTATTTACTGGTTTACTATTGGTACAATGTCTGGTCTATTGCTGGTACAATCTGGTCAACCTTAGGCACATTGCGACTTTCGACATTCATTTTTAAATTAAAAAAAACCTAACAGCTATTAAGAAAATACGAATAAGCTACATGATTCTATGGTAGACTAGAAGTCTGTTATTTTTTTTTTGCAATGGTTGTTGTTATAATTAAGTCACACCATCAAAATTACCATCACAATGTCGCTTAATCGGTTTGGCACTGGTGCACCCACCCTACTTATTTTATTTGGGCACTGTCATGCGTGTCATACTTAACTTTGGGTAGTGGCCAAATTGGTTACATTAGAGTTAATCTCTGATTATTCCCTTTAAGTTCTTTATTTTGGGGCGCTTGTTTTATTTGCAATGAAACACAAAATAGCTTAAACGCCATTAAAAAAATGTTGTCTTAAAGATCCACAAGATTGGCAATTAATTATCTAATAGTATGTTCTTCTAGAGGGTTATGGCGAGACTTTTACATAAACGACATAGGTTTTTAAAAACAGTTGTCGTAAACTACTTGTTCTATTACCCAGTCACACCTAGTAGGTATTGTTTTCCCCATTAATTAAAACAACTTTCATAGAGTCCCAACAGCGTTTAAGCCTTCAGCAATTTCAGCCGACCCTCGCATCCTCATCACATGAACTGAAAAAGGGGTAGCAACGACCCTTAATTATATCCGAGTGCCTTCGTTAACATGGCATAAATCACAATACTTTAAACTTCAAAATCTCTCGCGTGCATTCATTACTTAAGTATGAAAGGGCGTAATGGTCCGGCAATGTTTTGCCTGTCTATTAGCTAAATTAAAAATAACGAACCAGGTGGGTTTGTGGTAATTAATATCACTTTTATGGTGTCGATGTAGCCATTAAGGGGAACATTCATTTGTATAGGTCACTATGATTTGTGTAGTATCCCATAACATTTTTGGTGTGAAGGTTGTTCGTACTAGAAGCCTTAAGATAACAAACTTCCAGCCTAAAGAAAGAACTGTATACTAACCGCTAAATTTATAGAGATTTCTAGCTTGTTTACAATGGTTTTACAAAGAATTTCTCGAAACATAAGTGATTTGTAATGCCAGTGTAAGTCTATTATAAATTATTCTATTTTGGGGGTTAGAGTTCTGACCGATTCTTGGCACACCTTTAGAAATGGAATTGTCATCCAGTGTGCGTTCTCCCTTAGCCTCGGGTTTTCGTGCAAACCGAAAATATGTGAAAGCGGCTATGGTGTCGACTGGCTTTATTTATGACGCTACACTGGATGTGGCGTTTAGAAAAAAAAAACGTATTTCGAACCCGAAGCCATTTTCACTTGAAAACTAGGATTGCGCCAGTTTGCATTTCTTTTGTTTGCCTAGTCCAGTGACGTGCGCTCAACCAAAATATAATCTATGGCCTAGTCAGTATTTTATCAAAATGTCTTTTCCTCAATAGTTTTCGATATTATCCTTGTATTATTCTTGTTTAGTAACAACACAAGTGGAAAATAGGTCTGAACTACTAAACGCGTTAGACGTTTATTCAAGGAATCTCAGTACATCTTCAGCCCTTGAAAGCGATATCAAAGTCAACCACTATCTTGAACACACAAGACCGCGACGTGAAGAAAGAGCTAAATAAAACTGAAGCAGCACTTTACAACTATAACGGCTTGGAAAGGATTGGAAACTACTTGACTCACGATTAGGATTAATTCAGACTTTATTGCGAACGATATTTTTACGACTAATTTAAAAGCAGACAAATGCAATTTCTTTTATTCCTTTACCTGACTCAAAAACGAAATCTCGCCTTTTCAAATATAGACAGACATATTTTTTTTTACAAAATATCCGACTCATCTGATCCACACTTCAGACAGACACTGGTGGGAGATGTAAATAATTGACTGTAGCTCATATATGGGCTGGCTATGGTAATTGCTTAACGCCAGGCGGGTCGTACGCTTGTTTACCACGTTAGTCCCATACAAATACTTCCTAAGTATACTAACATTATGAAACGATTTAATACTGACAAAAATAATAGTATTGCAGAAGACTGGTGTCGAATATTATTCAAAGAGTTAAGGTGTACCAATTTAATAAGCGTCTCAACAATATAATTCACTAGCAATCCAGATAATTTTGTTCTTGGAAAAGCTAACGTAGGTAATAATAATAGAAAAGACGAAGTCGTAAACCAAACATCACCCTGAATTGACTTGTGAGAGCTAGACGAAGTGCTCGGTCTAGATTGCTCCCAGGATAGTACGTTAACTAATTTACCATTGTATAAGCGCATCACGTGCGGCCCGTATCATGATGAATCGTTTCCCTGGGATATTCCAATTTTCGTCCTTTTTATTAAAATGAGGCTATTTGTTCTTCGTCTATTAACATTCATAGCGTCCCTACGGTATCTTAAAAGATATACACTTCCATATTTAGACGATTTCTTAGTCTTATTTTACACAGAATTACCCAAAGTACAGTAAAGTTCAGAGTAAAATCATCTCTCTTCCGCTCGTATTTTAAAGGAGGACGCAACAATCCCAACTCGTAACTATGTTATAGAAAACTTCTGCATTGTTATGCAACATCATCTTGTTTAAAGTTTGCTTTGCATCATGAAATATACCTACACGTGCCACCTCGCCTCGAGAATTATGATACTGCATCTAACATTATTATATTCCCAGGAAGACGGTCTAAAATTATCGACTGCTTATTAGAGGTAACTCGATCGCTGCAGGCTGCGAAATCGATATTCCACCAACTACGGCCCGCCCTCAACACTGATATCGATAGTTCGTAAAACTTGCAGTGTTGCACGGAACCTATTCTCAGATAGGCATCGATAAACAGGTATACCTTTCTAACTCTCTGCAACAACACTCGGGATCGATAAAATTTAATCATTATCTTCTTGTGCAATTCTAAATTGTGTTTCTCGATTGACCATCTCGAATCCCCCCTCTTTGTAACGGCACTGGCTCTACAATTAACTAGGTATGTTACTATCGAAAAAGGAATCTTTACTTTCCAATCCAATTTGTTGGTATTCCCTCGCGTGTCTTAGGGGAAGCGATTTATTTTGATTATAGCTGTTCTAGCGGTAGAAAACAAGCTATAAATTAACAGTGACGACTTAATTAGCCCGCGTGTTCCCAATACCATTAGCGGTCCGCGATGACAGCTCTCTGATTCCAAAAGAAATTGATGTAATATCTGGAAGGGCGGCGCCGAAATTAATGTTGCTCTGACAAATTGGCCATGGGAGAAATTGAGGGGTTTTTAAATAGTCTGACGTGGCAAGGTTATTCCATCGTTACCTGCGCTAAGGGAAATTTCCTCGTACGATATTACCTGATTTTGCATAGCGCCCATCCTTTTATCATAAATTTGCTGCTATTATGTCAGCGAAATCCCTGTCGGAGATAAAGTTCAAAACGGCACACACGATTTCTGCTTTACGTCGTAGAGTCTGTCGAGAGACGAAAGAGGCTTAGGAATACTTACCGCACTTAAAATATTTACGAAATTTTAAGCACACGCCGAGTCGACAAATATTATTTGGCGTATAAACAGACTTTGACCGGATTTGAATTAACTCCTGTCGCTTAATAAGGATTTTAAGGGATCTTTTTTAATTATATAAGCGTTGATAAAGTAACGCAATGTAATAAAATAACTCAAGAAACTTGAGATTATTGCATCAACACGATACCCATATACTTATTTGGAGCGGAAATGTAACGGTATATGGAAGATATCCAATGTACAGGAAAAGTCCAGTTCAAAAGAATTACGGTCGATCCCTTCCTGGTATATTGCGACTACAAGAAACATTACTTTTGATTCTGTAAACATTGTTCAATAGAAAATCTAAGTTTGGTGAGATATTTTCAGGCCCTTAATCTTTTTTCGAATAAGATATAAGACATCCAGACTTGTTGCTTGCCATCTGAACAGTTAACGAGTTATGGGAACGCGAATGCCTTTGCGTTGAACGGTCCTTAGACACGCGACTTTATATTGGCTGTTACGTTAATTAGACCCCTTTGCACAAAATAAATGTTAAGGGCCGTGAAATACCTTGATAATGGCTGCCATGGGACACGTTGTCGGTGGTTACGACAATTTTGTCAATAATATCAAAGGTGAATTTATATTATGGACATCTGCTAGTATTCAATACAGGACTAATATTGTAATGGAATTAATTTAATTTCAAGCTAGGTAGATAGTGGTACTGAATTACAAAAGATTTGCTAGAATTAGTAAAGGCCTTGCTGAGTCCCATTTTTTGAGGGTTTTCCAGAATTCAAACGTTGATGTAGTTCAACAATATGTATGATATTGTATTTGATTATTATTAAAACCAGTTACGTGTGTAAATCTGTTTATTTTTATATAAAGCTTTCCTCGAATTCGGACGCACGCTATGTTATATTGAACTGTTTGCCATAATTACACCTGAAAATGTTCAAAGCTCGAATATTATTCCATTCTTTAGTTGCCCATTGAAAGAAAATTTGGACGATTTGTATTGTGTAACCATATTGTTACCAACAATTGAGTCATGCACGCAATATTTAGCATATTGTGTGGTAGTAAATTGCTTTTAATATCGTACTTAAATACTTGCTAATTTTCTGTCACTTTTCCTTTATGTAGCTATTGCATGAAACTCCAGTAGCTTTTTCTAAGAAAGCGTCATGAACCACTTTCAGTCTTCAGTAATATCTTTAAAGGGTTTTCATTCTACTCCAACATTGGACCCTTACTCATCTCCATCGAATGCCTGCCGCTTTTGCTCAAACTACTCATGATCGACAGCTGGATTATACGCTTCTATATCAATTTTCTAAATGCGCGGTGTCGAGTCAGCTTTATTAAGCCTTCTACATCCACTCCCAATTGGGTCAAGGTGTAATATTTTAGTAAGTTTTCCCTTTCGAAAGTAAACTTCTTTATTTTTTCTCACAAGTTTCACGTGGGCTTTAGTATTTGTAGTCCCAGAAGAGTAACAAAGGGAATAAAACCTAAATTCGAAAGGTCAGCAGTAAATAGACAAGTAACAGGGCAAGTCTGAAGGGCAAGGGAAAGTTTTAATGCGTTTGGATATAAATCGGGCTATTTATCTTTATAACCACTCCCTGGTGCCGTGTGTTGACGTCTAATGGAAACATCCTTTGAACCAAAGAATCTATAGACATGGACATGCAAATAACTATTCTTATATGACGGCCGAAATTATGAATGATGAAGCAGAGAGAATTACACAATATTACTATAGTCGTTCTAAATACATCATTCGTGCGAGTCAATAAAGTACAAGATTCTCCATTTGCAAACAGCTAAAAATTAAGTCTATGACGCCAAAATTATAAACATAATCATCAAGAGCTCGCAAAACGTGTGGGAGTTTTATGAATAAACTTCAATGACCTAAACCCACTTTATTGAGTCTGTTTCTACACTTGATTACGTCATGTCTGCTTGTTGTAACACCTGGCGGTCAAATCTACAAATAAAATAAAACTTTTGTAGCTATAAATATAATTCCTTTAGCAATGTTCCTTATCTCAATGATGGGATGGAAGAAAAATGGGTCCTCTTTGTTGGATCACAAGTTCATCGTAGACAATAGCTGCATGCATGTGGCGATCGCCGTGCTCGGGCAATCAGTTCACGTCTGACCACGTAGACATAATGTCATGAAATTATTGCTCGGGTATACCTGTTTTGGACGTACTTGACTTTCCTTTGTGTTCGTTCCGTGACATAAAACAATACGATTTCGGGGTCTGTAAATACAATTGGAATGTCTGTTATCACATCGCTCTGTATCATCAAGTTCTTCGCACGGGACTTGACGCCTCCGCCATTAAAGTGTTTCTACAAACTCTTCAAAGCCAAACTTGAGGGGTTATTTTATTCTCCGTGACTTGGCCCTACCCGAGTTATTATCTTTACGAGGGGTTGAAAGCTCTCACTTTTTTATTATTGCCTTTATATTGTATTGTGCCGGGTACTTAACTGTATAACCGAGGTCAAACGAAAGGGCCGGTACGAAACAAAGCACTTATTTCGTTACTCTGAAGTTTTATTTATCGTAAGCCTATGAAGGTATACTATACATTTCATGATCCGTTACAAATTGGGCTTTATTTTTTACCAAAGGGTTGTGTTCTAGTTTGGACCAATTATTTTTAATGTATGCGGCGTATGGGACGCGTTAACCTTTATAAAGTTTACTGTTGTGTTACGGCCGTCCAAGGGAGGCAATAGAGGCTATATTATTCTAATGTTGGTACCACTCTCGGGAGCTATTTCGCCATAGTTCCCAGTACTTGAGTTATATTGCTCATAAAATGTTGTACCCTATTTATCATACTGGTTTGTCTTATTATCAGGTGCTGACATCTCGGTGGACTTGAAATTTACCGTAATAATTACAGAGGCAGTCAGTATTCAGTCTACAAGTCCTCACTGCGCCGTCTCTGATGAGTAATTATACAATTAATTCAACAAGGCACCTAATATTACGGCCGTCGGTGAAGTTTGTTTTTGTAAGAAATGGGAAACAATGAGAGTTGTTTTGTTTGTTCAGTTTTCTTCTTCGACTTTTAAAGCAGCTGTTGTTTCTAATTAATGTTATATTGTATGTTATAATGGATTGATAACGATCTTCTTTTTCCACTTCCTAAATTTGTTTATCCACGATAAATTCTAAATTGGTTTATAATTAGGTTAATTTAGGATTTTACTTTTTTATGTGGTAAGTATAGCCTTATTATTTTCTTGTGTGCTTGCCGAGGATATCTTATGTTTCTATTTTCTTAACAATAAAAACAAGTATAATATTTGTAGTAACGTTAGTATTCTAACTTGCATATAACATTACGATGCCACTACTTGCATTCATAATTGCATTTACTGCATCGCCTGTGAAGGCCAAAACAATCCGTGTTAATGTTTAACTCGGTGACCATTTTATTATGGCCTTCTACTAAGGTTTATATTTTAAAACAGCCAGGTATTTAGATTTTGGCCATCGATCTATCTTGGCAAGATAAGATTGTGTTTCTAAATTTGGTCGTGACTCTTAATTTTGGGAAATTTAAATCAGTTCACAGAAATTGACTTGTTAATGTAAAGAAAGGAGTATGTGTACATACGTCCAATATTCCTCTTTTATGTCACAAAAGTTCAAGAACAAAGTTACGATTGTAAGATTTGCATTATACCTCTATTTAAAAGATAAGGCCTTGAGTGACACACTTTTTTTGCTGTACCTACACTTTACTCACAGTGTTGTCGTTTATTTATAGAAACTGAATTTAAATATATTATTAGTCGAGATAACGAGATTCTACAGTTTAACATTTAAAAGTTAAGATCATCGTCATTGTTTTCCTTATTTTATGCCATACATCATAATTTTTCCCTAGAAACATCACAAATTTCTAATGCGTCAATTGAGGCAATTACTGATACTATTATTCGTAACAATAGAAAGGCTTTTATATTCATTACTGTATTGATTACATCAGCAAAAAGCCCAATCATAGAATCTAAACTAGGTAATTTCGTAATAGTTTTTCAGTGAATGTTATTATTTCTATCGAGTTCGCTCCGCGGTTGTCTGACATTGTTTATTCATAACAATTCAGTTGGCTTGTCACTCGAGAGCGCGCTCTACTTGTTTGTAACTTGTAACTCAATAGTTCCACCTTTCTCTTTGTATTATACAATTAGTTACTTGTTGTCTACCTATATCTTCTCTCGTGTCAGCCCACACAAAGGACATATAATATTTGAAACTGTAGACATATTTCGTACCAGTCATGTCGGCAGAATTTGAAATGAATTTCTAATATAAGTAGTATTATAATTTTAGTAGTATTTTTTTTTCAGTGAGGCTGTTTCTGTCAGTGGAAATTAGTATACAACAATAATTAACAATTCAGCAACAGTGTGCTGTCAATGGAGCTGAAATTTCAAAGCCTGTGATGTTTTCCGGGAACAATTTCTAACACTATTTAAGATTGTTGATTGAAATGTTTTCAGAAACATTCAATTTAATTAACTGACCACTAAATACATCAATTTTTTATCTTCAGCCACATTGTTACATATTCGCTGGTCGTCTGCAGTCCAGTAATCTGGTTAGCGACCCTTTCGTGATAATACTATTATGGCGTTTACGACAATTTTCGCCGGCCGTCTGACATATTGCCACGATGTTTATCGCGTTTACCCGCTTCCATATGCTATATTTTTTCCTTCATGATATGTTATACCCGGCCGCGGTGGGTAATATTTTCATCAGAGTTTCTTCTACAGTATGTTTTTACGGTTGTTGCTCGAAAATGAGGGACATATTCTTGGAACAGGCATTCTGGTCCGTGATTGATGCAAACATATAACTTACTACAAAAGTGAGCGGTCTTACATGGAAAAATTTGCTGTTTATATTCAGGGTCTTTTCTTGTAATGAATCTTTTAGACGAAATTGCTTGGATTCTTCCTTTTATTTGGTAGCTTTGGGTAGTACTGTGAGTAAAGGCAACTCTATTTCCTCTTTTACTTCAATTTGCATGGATGTCTTTATAATGAACAATTCTGAATAGTGTATTTCAATAACCGTAGTACCTGATTGTAAACTGACAGTGGCAAGTGACTCAGCTATTGATTATTGTTATGGCGCGATGGAAAACAGAGCAAAACAGAATTGTTCGACGACTACCGTTTTCCAAATTGCACAAGGTGGAAACTTTTTCGATCATAAGTAGGTATCGTTTGATGATTCACACGAGCAAACGTTTCGATACCTACTTCCGATTTGTTCCGAGCATTGCCCATTAAAATGTTCAGTCCTAGTTAAAATTAGATTTGATCTCCGTCGACCTAGTTAATGTAATGCAAACTTTCAATGTCTTCAAACGTTTTTACCGTGTTGCTCGCGTTTGTCTTACCGGTTTTGGATTGGAAAGAGACGGCAATTGTTTTTTTGTTGAGTCACAAATCACATTGTCCATACAGGAGTTGTGAGTCACGAAGTGCTGCGGTCACTGAGTCACTAAAGATTGCTCCGTTCTCTGTTATTCACTGGCGCCAGCGGCGCAGCAATCCAATGATTATGAACGTACGATCAGAAAGAAATCCTATTCTGCGGTAGGTTGACGCAATTAAAATAGATTGCGCAAAAACATTGCTGGCTGATTGGAAAATCCTTGACCCTCCCAGATATCATAATATATCTTTTTTTTCCTACCTAATACGACTCGACATTTGGCAAGTCTAGATGCCTTGCATGCCTCGCCCGACCACTCATGTTATGACATTATGTCTATGCGTCTATGCGCATTTACTTTTATCTGATTGATATCGCTTCTCCTCCATCTCTCTTTCTCTCTTTCCTTAAATGATAGTCTCTATTCTATTCTCTGTCAAGGAACTATTAATTTCAAATTCCTTTTATTTTATAGACCCATTAAATGTGGTTCAGCCGCACTTTATGCTATTGTTTTTCTTCGCCTCGATCACGTAATGTTTACAATATCAACACCACACATGGCTATATTTGGTGTATCTGTTGTAAACCATAAAAAGATTAATCTTATGAGTCTTTGATCTCAGCAATTTATACACCGAGACTATTACAATTTTGGTTGTACAAAGCCAAGATAATGAAAACCATTTCTTGATTTCTGTTTGGAAACTTCCTGTTATTACTGTTCTAAGATATATAAATTAATGTTTGGATCAAAGAATTTAATAGGTTCCTTCCTACGCATTGAGGGCTTAGTATAACAGTTGCTAACTGAATTATTGTATTGCCGAATGTTATTTTCTTTCCAATAAGTGTGACTATAGTCACATGATATATTTTGTAGTACATATTTGCGGTAGGGCAAAAATATACAAAAAATGAAGTATAAGTTCTTTAAAATTTAAAAGGAAATTTTAAATATCAGAGTAATGGAATTCTTTTAACTGCGCGTATTTCATGATTTATTTTAACTCATTAATCTTTTCCTGTAATACGCTCTCCATTCCTGGCATTCTTCGTGTAAAATGTTAAGGGTATTTGACCGAATGCGCAAATTAAAATTATACATATATTTTTGGTTAGCCACCAGAGAGTAGTTATATATATATATAATATTTCAAAAGACCCACTTTTAAGTCGGCCAAAACGATATTTTTTCGTCTAGTTCTTTAAAAGGATTACATATTCGGTCGGATTGGAAATATTAAAAGTTACCCATTGCCTGAAGCTGAACACAATCCTGTTAACGTTATTCGAGGCAACTAAACTCTAATTCAATTACCGTGTGTTGTACAATACACGATTTCTGTTCGCTGAGCTTTGGTAATACTTAGGATTATAGACGATTTATTTGTTGCTTTCTTGTAGTTTGTTAGTTCTTGATTGCTTTGTTTATACAGAAGGTGCTTGCTAGTAAAACTTTGACGTTAATGTTTGTAAACCATATAAGTTTGCTTTAGGCTGGCCTTAGACAAATGATTGATTTGATTTGCCTTCATTTGAATTTCAAATTCAGCTATGATATTCTCTATATGCATCTATAAATTTAAAAAAAATCCTATAAATTTTCTAATTTTTAAAGGCATTCCGACTGTCATTTTTTTCTTTATACTTGTGTTGCCGAATGTACGTTAATAATAGTTAGTCAATTGTTTCGATGACCGTAACTAACTTTATTTTATTGTTTCTTTGTTACAGGTAAGGAATTGACTGGAGATAACCGTCTTTTAAATAACTCTGATGTAAGTCTTGTTTGCAATTTAGTTTATGTAATAGTTACTCTTCAGATTTATAAATCGTGCTTTTTCATCGCCATCTATTGTTGAAAGTTACTTTATCATCATCTACAACGCAGACAGATTATTAGCAAGGCATGTACGGTGTTATTACAAAAAAAGTTAAACTCGTTTTGAACAAGTGTCTAGTCTAGACCTTGCAAATTTTGGCATAACTCGTGTTTATCTCGTTTTAAACATTTTTGTCATGACACGGGTAGATTGAATCTACCCGTGTCAAGACCTTTAGAGGTCTTGCCCCTTACATTACATATGCATACTCTATCACATATTCTAGATGTAGTGTGACCAGATTAACGCTCCATAAAGGGCTCGTAAACGGGCTACAAAAATGCATCTTACTGGAAACGTCACTGAAAACAATGACTCGGCAAATTGCACGATAAGTTGGAACCTATCAGCTAGAAATGGCCTCAAAACCAGACCCTTAAAAATATTGATCTAAAAAGTAATCATCATAATGTTTCTTATTTGAACATTGGTGTTCGAAATACAAGCAATGACCTTACCAAGTTACAGATTAAAAAGAAAGGGAATGGACCAGTTGTCCAAACGGACACAGTTGAGCAAGTTTTAATATCGATTTGGTGTAACTAGTTTTGGGGTTCAACAACTCGGGACAGTTGTATTGTCTCGTTAAGATTTCGTCGACCAAGCTTAACTTGATTGCTGTTTAAGTGATGTCTGTCAGCTCCAAATCTTGCTGGTTTTACGTCTGTTGTAATTGAAATCTTCCTTTGTTTGGCACTTCAAGGTTTGAATACAGCAATGTTAACTAGATTTTGCTTTGAATAATCTATTCAAGTGAGATGGACGGATTGTAGATTAACGGTTTGTTACAATAGATTTTCTTGACTTTTACACATCACTGTCCTCCGCTATAAACGTCCAGGGACCTTGGGAGCGCCTTACATTTCATCTACCAGCTTGTTGTCACACGCTAGCCTTTCTTGATGACCGATGGTAACGACAATTCCTGATCTCAAAATTAAAAGCTCACTGCTGTATCATTCAACGCTGCTAATGTATCATTACAATGAAAAGCACTTATACCACAATCAAGCGATGTTTAAGTATCGCTTGAGCCAACGTATGGCATGCTTTCATTCTTAGTTGATTGTACAGAAGGCAAGGCTAATCAAAGGTTAAACGTTCGGAACAGCCGAACTTGCATTCATTAATCTAGGCACTTGACGGTTGAATTAAATTAATGGATACTTTAAGTTCTTTTAGCTGGGCTGTCAGTTGGAATTTCGTAACTGGTGGATGGATAAATTATCTAGCCATTATTTTCGATTCAGTTAAGATCAGAATGTTTTGATTATATCTGTTACGTTTATTCCTATCCTATTGAGAAATGTTCCAAAAACAACAGTTTAAAGTAGGAGTTAGTCATAGGTTTAAAATGGTATACCTTTGGTATTAAGTGTTCTTTAAGACGAGGGTTCGAAATTTGGTTGATTTTCTATTCTACTTTTTCTTTAAGTAAGTATGTGGACTAGGAATCTTATATTTAGATGTATGATTTTTGACTATATTATCTTGAGTATCTTTAAATCCAAATCACGATTTGACGAAATTTTCTCGATAAAAAAAATTTATGAAATGAGCTCTAATTATTTACAATTTTCCTTGCTACCACGATGTTTTTACGATTTAGATCACGAAATTATTTCTAAAACATAGCAAATAATGATATCTAAACTACCCTTCAACCATATTTTAATTCATGAAGTAGTTTTTTTTTAATTCAAGAAAATGTGGTTTGGCGCTTACGTTGTTTATTTCCGAGCGCGCGCACAATATCGCCATCTCACATTTTAAGTACTTGAACTAACCATGTCTCTCTCTAACTTTGTATTGTCAGTGTCCGCTCGGACTTGTTCGACGTCGGACCTGTGAAGGATTTTTTAAAAAATATTACGAAAAAATATTACGGTCGTGCCACATTACAGGTACAGTACAGTATTTACAGTCCGCCGACGCCTATGATAAATAAATAAATATCCTTGGAAATTCTTTTACACATGACTACCTGATCCCAAACTAAGCAGAGCTTGTACTATGGAAACCAGATAACTGATATTACTACATATACTACTTTTTGTTTGTAAATACAAACGAAATATACACTTAATTACACCTAGACTCGGGACACGCGGACATGTTCATGCACACAACTGCATGTCCTGGGCAGGAATCGAACCTATGACCTGCACTGCAGCGTGATTTTCGTTTGCTTTTCCTTGTCTTGTGTAATTTCTTTTCATCTCTTGTCATTTTGTGTCATCTCTTGTCATTTTGTGTCATCTCTTGTCATTTCATAGTTATTCGTGTCATTTCTGTAAAAACTCCCTATTTCGCTTACTGTTATATACTTGCAGCATGGTCTTGGGCCGACAGTGGGAATACATTGCTTGTCAAAACAATGGAGTCGCTTTATTGCGTTTGTTGTAGGTATGGATGGGCAAGTAATAAATATATCATACATCAATAAATTATCGTAAAAAATAACATTACAGATATGGATAGGAAAATGTTTGTCCGTCCTATTCAATCTATTATATTATAAACGAAAGTAACTCTGTCTGTTACCTTTTCACGGCTAAACCGCTGAACCAATGTTGATGAATTTTGGTATGGAGATAGACTGGGTCTTGGCGGAGAACATAGGCTACTTTTTAGGGTTCCAAAGGGTGCTAACGGGACCCTATTACTAGGCCTACGCTGTCCGTCTGTCTGTCTGTCCGTCTGTCAGCGCGGGCTGTATCTCACGAACCGTAACAGGTAGAGAGTTGAAATTTTCACTGAATGTGTATTTCTGTTGCCGGTGCAGAACAAATACTAAAAATATAATAACATTTAAAAATAAATATCAAGTCTCAAACTTGATATTTTTGATGTGTTTATTCTACGGTGGTACGGAACCCTTTATGTGCGAGTCCAACGCCTTCAGATCTTATGAATGTTTTCTTGAAATAAATATAGTGTATTTTAAGTAATTAACTGGCCAACCCTCAGGTCCTACCTACCATGTTAGGATCTTTTTCGTTCTAGCGGGTGTAAACCGTGATTTAACGAGTTAATGTGATAATTTTTGTATTTTTTAAATTATTCAATTCAATGTTTTTGTTTCAGACATAGTCCAATATTGATTATTAAAATTATTATAATTTCACAATCAATAAAAGTAAAATTTAATTAAAAAAAAAAAAAATATTTATTTTTAAACCGACTTCAAAAAGGAGGAGGTTTCTCAATTCGACCGTATATTTTTTTTTTTATGTGTGTTCGCGGATAACTTCGTTGTTTATGAACCGATTTTGATGATTCTTTTTTTGTTGGTAAGGAGATATCCCAGCGGTGGTACCATGATAAGGAAACCAGGATCTGATGATGGCATCCCAGAGAAATCGAAGGGAACCTACGAAAATCGTAGGAGCGACTAGTGCGTTTGTAATTTTTTTCATTAAGTATTTTAAATCACTACTATTTTATGAAGGTCTGGAGTCGATCTGATGATGGAGCCGAAAGACAGTCGAGGGAACTCCTCAACGATTTACAACAATTACCTGGTGTTTCGGCTTGATTAATTTGTATTGATGAGAGCTTTACACCTAGATGGGTTGTGACTGTCATTAGGGGTCTGATGATGAAGACGAAGGACAGTCAAGTGAACTCCTCAACGTTTTACAGTAGCTACCTTGTGTTTGGGCTTGATTAATTTGTATTGATGAGAACTTTACACCTAGATGGGTTGTGACTGTCATTAGGGGACTGATGATGAAGACGAGGGACAGTCAAGGGAACTCCTCAACATTTTACAGAAGCTACCTTGTGTTTGGGCTTGATTAATTAGTATTGATGAGAACTTTACACCTAGATGGGTTGTGACTGTCATTAAGGGTCTGATGATGGAGTCAAAAGACAGCCGAGAGAACTCCTCAACGATTTACAGCAATTACCTGGTGTTTGGGCTTGATTAATTTGTATTGGAGAGAACTTTACACCCATATGGGTTATAAGTGCCATTACAGGTCTAATGATGGAGACCATAGACAGTCGAGGGCATTTCTCAAAGATTTACAACAGTTACCTTTTGTTGGGCTTACTTCATATGGTTCAAAATGCCAAAATGTTCATTGGTATGGCGCCACTAAAAATCGTGAAATAAAATTATTTTTATAAAAAAAAACAAACCGACTTCAAAAAAACCTGGATCACTAAAAAGCCTGAAATAATATTTCTATTACCTACCACCTCTGCCTACCCCTTCGGGAAAACCGGACGTGATGGTGTGTTATCGAGTATTTGGAGTCGGTGCCAATCTTGGTATGCCAAGTCTACCTACTATAAAAGTAAGAAGATAGATTGGCACCGACCCCAAATACTCGATAACACACCATCACGTCCGGTTTTCCCGAAGGGGTAGGCAGAGGTGGTAGGTAATAGAAATATTATTTCAGGCTTTTTAGTGATTTTTTTTAATTTTTCATGTTTTATCATTAAAATACAATATAATATAACATAAATTAAAATAAAATACAATAAAATAAAAACCTACCCCTAATTAAACAAATACCGTCCGCGTGGGATACTGGCTGCATGTCCTCCCTGTATTCAAGCTGTTCCTGTTGTCAAGCGAATTTTTTGAGCAAGGAAAGAGCCAGCCCTCTTGTCACCTGTGGCGGTAACCAGTCTAAGGGTGATTTTGATAGATAAAAAAATAAAGATAAAAAGATAAACAAAAAATAAATGCATGGTTAAATCAATAAAATTAATAAAAACTGAAAATTAAATTAAAACATAAATTAAATATGGTAAAAAAAAATATTATGACACCGCTGATGACTTCATGATCGGCATCGAAGTTAAGTACCAAAGTATTCCTTAGCCTACGAAACATGAAAAAGATACTCATATCCGGCAGTCAGTCACTGACACAGAGTATGTACATTTTTACCCGACTACGGTGGGCGGAGGGTTATGATTTTGACCGATATGTATGTATGTTCATCTGCTCCCGTATAACGTCCAAACTATTTTTATATCATAATAATTTGACTAATGAGATATCGTTGGACGCGTCTGGATCGTCCGCTGGTTATAGGCTATTATACGATCGAAGTATTGTTATACGTATCTATCAGCATATTGTAGGTATCGTTTGTCTTCTTTTGACTTACTTTGTCTTCAGCAATAAAAACAACATAGAAATTAAATTATTTTTTTCAAATACACTCGACATAAAAATCCCATATAAAACGAAAAAAATATATTTGAATATTTTCATCCATTTCATCTATTTTAAAAGGTGCACTGGGACATATTATTTTAATTGTACGAATTAAACAATATTGTTCCTTCAAAAAATAACTATACTATAGTCTACTCCATAGCTGTTCTGTCCTAGCTAAGCGAGAGGGATATATCCTTCGGTAGCTCACGCGACGCCAGCCACACCCCGAAACTAAAATTCATTTTTTTCTTGTATCGTCTTAAGAGTTACATAGATTATTCCTAATGTCATATTCATCATTTGTGGAGTTCTCTGGCACTTGGGATTTAGTGGGCATTCAAGCAAAATTCTTAGAAATACTTAAGTAATGCTCAATTCTACAAGCTGTTTGAGTTTTGAAGTAAAAAGAAAAATAAATGGGAGTACTTTATTCAACTCTTTGTTTAATTCAATTTTCGTTTAATATTATGATTACTTTTGGTTCCAGTACGAACGATATTAATACTTACACTTGCAAACTTCTAATTCTTGCGATACCGTCCATGTCCTTTTTATCCACCTTTATCATTGTCTTTATAATATTAGTAAGTTAAGGATTTACTGTACCTCTTATTCCAATAGTAGGTAACTGTATTCTTTTACGTGCAACAAGGACAGCCATAATTTAATCTGTACCTGTTCACGTGTCTATAGCATTAGAGAGTTGTTCTATCAGACCTTGACACATTAACGTTACACACATGTATTTGTTGTACACTCATGCTATTGTGTGGCCTGGTTGCGTATGACGAGCAAAATGACATAAGTGGATTTAGTATGCATACCTACGATACTACTGTTAGTAGTTATGACTAACAAGAGACGTGTTTATTGTGTTTTCTTATTGAATACAGTTGGTATACAAACTCGGTCAGTATCTACCACCTCTAAAGAAACTTAAATTGCCATATTTTTAGTGCCAGGAGTTAATTTGAGAAAGGATTAGATGTAAAGGCTGTCTTTTTCAACTTCACGTCTAGATTTGGCAATCAATCATTTCATGACATGTCTACGTGGTCAGACGTCAAAACGTAATACTCGGGCGCCGCGTTCAGCACATGTGGATACCGCTAATAAGGTGTAGCTACGCAGTTATAGAAACAACTCATGCAAGCAACTATCTACTTCTTCATATTGTGTAGTTAGTGGCCAACCTTAAAGCCACTCGCCTCTGATATGGGTTACTACTGCTACTATTGCTACCTATGAAATGTTTTTGCGTTTTTTTCTTAAAGTTGGAAATGTTAAAGCGTTTCTAGAAATCGATACATAAATTTTAGCGTCAAGACCGACATGTGTAGAGCATAAAAGGGGTAAAGCATGAAAAACGCTCTCATATTATATTCTTGTACTCTATTAAACATTATAAATGAACCTGGTGTGATCTACATAAAACATTTCCCGCGAATTTCATCGGCCCATAAAAGCGTCCTTATCCTCTAATCATCATTTAGATTCATCAGGCCGGCATTCCGAATCATTTTATATCTTCCGCTTTATTGCGGCTGCTGTATATCTAATGACTCATTCCATTGTCAGAACCCTCGTTCTTATGAGCTCTAAACATTTTATTATGCCCACATCTACTGAGTTATAGATGGACGAAACCGCAGCATTGTATAAGTATTAAAAATGTATACGCTATTGTGTTTGGATGTTCAATGCTTGATTCATAATGTACTTATGTACATCAAAATTACATTAAGCGTGTTCACTAGCCTAGCAAGTAGATAATGCGCTTTCATTTTCACGATTGTAGTACTCCTATATCTTGAAATTCAAGTTGGTACAGATTGAGGGACCTTAAGAAGAGAGAGTGAATTTCAAAGACACTTAACTTTCAAAGCAGTAGATACAAATAGTAAAACATGTACCTATAGCACTGGAAACTAGGAGGTCGTACGTCCGGTAGATCGGCGGGTTAAGCTACGTTCGGCTCGGTCGGGCTTTAGATGGGTGACTGCATTATGACATCCGATTTCCTCCATACATCAACGAGCATATAAAGCTGGCGATACGAGCAGTTGGGTGCCTGAAAATCGGACAAAAATGGTCTTACCCTTAGTGCCGATAGTCCACTAGTTTGGTTTGGGAGGATAGAATATGGCAAAGCCACCCGAAATCACAATTTTAAGTTTGCAAGTAAAGGTCTAATAGAAACATCATGTGTTTAAGAAAATATAATTTACGTTGTATTAAAAACATTTACGCAATACAAATTGTCAGTGGCTAGAATGATTTCACCGGACAATGGTCGAGTCGTGCAAACAGACCACGACCGAAACCGGTTATAGAGGCTAGTCTTGGTACCCGCTCTCTACCTAGGACTAGGGGTGTACTGAATATTCATGCGATGAGGTCATTGCGAGGCATGGCCTATTTCAGGTTAGAAGGCATATATAATTTGGGGGTAGACGTCCTTTTAACAGCAAACACCTCTATTGTGTAAAATGCACTTGTTTGTAAGCTCTATCATTAAATGAATCCACTAATGCTTTGATGTGATGCGAAAGGCTCGCCTGCATTATTATTTCATAATCATCGCATTGTCTGTCGTCGTGAGAAAATTTTGGTATTTACATCCCACGCTGACCCAGTGCGGTTTGGTAGAGATCATCTTTGCAGTTTGTAGTCTCTACATTTAGCTTTGTAGAGTTCGAGCCTTCAGTTTTGCTCTTATAGCGTGATTTGCTACAGCAAGATTACACCCCTAGAAACAGCTACTGGAATTAAAGGAATATGACAATGCGTCTTACTTCTTTGTATAGTTCTGTCCCTCTTACGGCCGTCATTTCAATTGTAGTTTAAATCACGGGAGAGTTCTTCCATTTAGAATAGATAGTTTAAATTATCCACGATCAATCAACTACCATTACTCTTACGAACCTTAGGAGGGGATGCTAAATGGTTAAAATTATTAATCTTCCTCTTTATCGTATCCTCTGAGAGACGTGATTTTGGTGTGTTGCCTGTGCCATCTGTCTCCAGATCTCTCTATCTTGCGCCATTCGTATGGTTGATTGCAAGGTGGCCCCTGTTGCCTCTTGAGTGGTGTGCGTCCATCGCGTCGGTGAGCGCCCACTGCCCTTCTTTCCTTCGACACAGCCATACAGAAAAAGCCAGAAATTTATTAATAGAAGCTGCAATATTTAACTTGACTGAAAGAAAGTTACTACAACCGTTAACAGTCACAGTAATAAACCCAATAAACCCAAAACTATTTACTCCAGTGATTACATTACTTCATTAACTTTATGAATGAGGCAGTCGACCAATTAACACGCAACTAACCAGGTATTTGCTAGACGATTTATTCTTATTATTTTTGTTCAAAATATTGTTTACTTCGTAACTTCGTTATTTGAAGCCTTGAACTCGTTCGGTCGACAAATCAATAATTCTTATTGAGGCATGTAATAAATTGTACCTAGCCGTCATAAATTAAATTGATTAGTATTACAAAACAACTTATTGTGTCATTTCATATTTTGTGCTATTAAATCAACGATTTTAAATTGATTTGGTTTAGCCCGGCCGCACATTTTCAATAACTTTCTGATAGAAATTTTATGGACGACATTATGCAGTCCACAAAAGGCACCCAACCGGTCCCGCAAATTTCTGATAGTACCTAATGTGGACTGCATAAGGTCGTCCATAAATCAGAAAGTTTCTGATAATGTGCGGCCGGGATTACTGGAGGCAGAAGAGTGTAATGTAACGTAAGTAAAACATCTTCGAATATTATTTTGCCATCATATAAATGTATTCCCTCATCTTCCATCTCATACTTGCTCGATGACGTCACGGTTTAAAAAATACGAAGGCAGTGGTCGTAATATTATGCAAACACTACACAATACGTGCGTGTGGAATTCGGTGATGACGTCAGATCATCGGACCACGTTGGTCATGGGCGGTAGCTTACACCTGAGTAATTTGAACTTGTTTTAGAATAACACCGTCGCAAAGACTCGTCATATTATCAATTTTGTTATGATTAAGTTAGAATTTGGTCTATTTTTTTCTGGTTAGTTCTAAAACATTCAAACAAAATTCTAGTTTATTTTAAGGTACCCGTACCTCCCTCAAGGTGCTATTAAGATTGTACTACGGCTATAGTGTATTCCGTGCGGTGGGAAATCAAATTAACAGCAAAGAAAATTATCAATTCGAAAAGAATATCGCCTACTAGGTATAATGATAGCCTACAATAACGTAACCAGTCACCACTACGCTGAAAATAATTTGAGGTTACATCAGAAAATACAGGCCTTTTCATAAAATTGAAGTAACTTATATGTCCTTATGCCAAAGGGATCAATAACCTTAGCTTCTAGCGATATTAGACACGCCGAGGTTGAGGCGCACTCCAATCCGATTTGCAGTCTCGAAATCCAGTCGACATGTCGAGAATGTCGGGATCGAGTTTAACATGTCGGTACGTTAAACTCAATGTACATGCTACTTTATCACTTTCATATTTTATTTAAGTAGTTGTGTGAAATAACTTTTGTAAAACTTGTCACGTAGTAGTGTCAGATTTCGACTTTTGGGATTAAAATGCGGTTTTAAAAAATCTGAAATGACACATCAAATCATTTGGTGTGACAGTAACATCCATTTGGTGCGTCATAAACTCTATGTGACATTCAATATCAAACTAAAATAAGCAAAGGTACCTACTAAGGATACAGAAAAATAATATTCAATACTACTTAACTCACGTAGGTACCTATAGGGCTAGGGGTCATATCAATCAAGATTCCCAATCAGAGCCAGACCAGAAAATTACAAAAATACTATTTAAATTAGTAGGTATGAGATCTTCAATGTATACCGAATTCTCGCTATGATCATAATAGGTACGAATTGGTCCACATATTACTCATTTTTACGTAGGAGGCTTCGTTGAACATTCGATATCGTGTCCGTTCCGTCCGTCCGTACGTTTGTGGTAGACGTGCAAACTATGTCGTCCACACATCACCTTACATCGTGTATCGCGTTCTCCGCCGTGTACCGATGTTTGAGAATGGGTAATGTGAAACGCGGAGTTGCGCGGGCGTCGGTCAGCCGGGGTCAACGACCGGGCCCCGCTCGACAACCTTTGTAGTCCCAACGGGTTGCTCGGCGTACCGGCCCACTGGTACATACGGCACGTCACGTTGTCAATTGTGACAGGTTAATGTGACAATGTAATAGGTCTATTTGGTGTTGTATTGACGGAGTTGTCGAATTGAAACAAATTTACAAGTGGAGTGGACCACTGTGCCGACTGTAAGTTTTTGTACAAATGGGTGCGTACAAATGCCACGAGCTGCCGCGTCCGAAAAATCAGTTATGACATTACGTCTACGCGTTTACACGTCAAAATTGACTCCTCGGATGTGTTGCTGCTCGCTGTATTTTATACCTTTTACCTACCAACACTTATAAAAGGAAAATATACCTTATTTGTAATTGATTTTGTAAAGTTTTATAAAATATCTTGCAGTCCTCTATGTCAGTTACATTTCGGGTGCGTCTATATGAGCCGAGCGGTGCGCCTGCACAATTATTTTATGATAGTATCATTGTCAAACTTTTTGACGTCTGACCGCATAGACATAATGTCATTGCTGATGGGTCGACCGCGGTACCTTGGGGCATGTGTACTGTCATTTAGGCCATTAATCTTTGACTGACACAATCATAAATTATATTACTTATTCCGTTATTATTTATGCGAACGGTAAATTATATAATCTGTGAAAGCCTCAGGTAGCAACGGAAACAGTGCCCGCATAGTGTCACGGTCATACGCGATAACGCCCATAAGTATAGATTTTTTTAAGCCCAGGTTTTGCGTTTAATTTTTTGTTATTTAAATAACTAAAAACCTCAAACTTCCTAACTATTATTTTTTTTGTAATAACTTGATATGGCAAGTTATTATTTCTATCCATAAATTATTGAAAAATATGTAAATTTGTTTGTTGTTAAAGAAATTGTTTGTTTTAATATCTTTATTAAAAATATTGTTACCGATTCTACTTTCGATTCTGAACAAACTATTTTCAGGTATTTGTTATTTCAATAACATATTGTATTTCGTACGCAAGCATGTTGGTTATAAAAGTAAACTGCTGTGTGTTTTCAAAATGCCCGCATACAGCCGTTGCCCGAGCGATTTGCGACGATAAAAGGCGGATCAATTGATTATTCTTACAGGATGTATGTATGACGCCATTCATGAGAAGAATGAGAATAAACATTTGCATTATTAAAGAACTACTCTGGCTTCCAATAAACCGTTTTCGAGAAATGCAAGATAAATTGACGGTAAAATAACTTAGGTATGACAAGTCGTTGACAAGATTCGGATCGCGAAGGGTGAACAATTATTCAAAATTTATTTTACGATCATGATTAAAGATGTGATAAAAGGCTTTATATTAAAAACACGTTGTAACGCTTGTGCTTCTTTTTAAAAGTCGTAAAAAGCGCGGAAGTTTTTTCTGCTTTTTATATAAAAATTTAACTTGTAGTTAGCAAAAACAGATTTAATTATTCTTATTTACATTTATTATTATTTACAAACACAGCCACAGCATAACTTTACTCATAGAATTACAAAAGTTCAAACACGCGCATAAATTAAAACAAAAATTCCTCCGTCAATAATCCGACAACAAAAGCAAAAAGCCAAAAACTTATCCGCTGAAAAATTTATATTGAGTCTTATTTGCATAGAAATATGGTTGTTAATCTAATATAATTTAGTATAAATGTATTGCTTTTTATGGGTAAAGAAATAAGGTTCAATTTAATTAAATATTGATTTGAGCTGTATTGTCATACAAATATGATTACTTTTTGTATTTTTTTGAAAATCTTTCTCTTTCTTGCCGTCATTGCTTAAACGCAACACGCTTAAGTTTGTAAGCGCGCTTGGGCACTTACTTTAAAAAACTAACTTTTTAAACGGCTTTTCGTTTAAGCGCCCACTTCTAATCATGATCGCAGTATGACTAACTACTGACTTGTAAAATTATTGATGATGACGAAATAATAAAATACATGTGACCAATAAGCGCGCAAAATATGATGCATTAAATAATCATAATCATCAATTGTGTCAAATTATGAGGTGATGGCACTACTGAGACATATTTGGGGCTACTCCGAAATAAGAAACGAAACGTTTCGGCTGAATGATGGTACATTTTCCTCCTCCGAAAGTGTTTCGGAAGTGTTCCGTACTCTTTCGGAGTAGGATCCACGAAAGAAGTAAGGTCAAATCACGACAATCGAATCCGAACTTCGGATCCGGAACACTTTCGGAGTTTAGGAAAACGTTACGTTCGTCAGCCTAAGCGTTTCGGAGTAGCCCCGTAGCTCACTGTGTATAATCATAGACCAAGACACCCTTGTAATACAACAGCGACCCAAACAACAATAAATTCTAAACTGAACATCTTTCGGAAGTGGTACGAACATTGAATGTGGATTACTAATTCGGTCGACTACAAGTGTTCCGTATCGTATTAATTATAGATCCCCCCTGTGGGTAGGGGAAGGAAGTGGCTGCCGGTCCGGAACCGTGACATGCCTAGTTACAAATTTGGGAACTGGATGCTATTAATAACTGATTATTTTGTACATTAAAGTGTTTCCATTTGCGTCGATGTTGCTTTCACACTAGGTATTCTAGATAGCCTCGTACCTGCGTATGGTGGAACAGCTATATCTTTCTTCTTTACATCTGTCATGACACCAGTCACTTTATCGTCTTTCACACACTCAATCCGTCTTATCATCGATCTTATTCATACCTTGCTCCTTTTTGACCTTGAGACATTTCCATGAAATCCAAAAGTTGAGTGGATAGCCTTTGCTATAAAGGAGGACAATATAGATTATTAAAAAAGTCCTGCCGATAAAAATACAGCCCTCTTGAGACTAAAATGAGCCATAAAGATTATTGTATCACCAGGCAGGCCGGTACCTTACACTATTAAATTCTTTTTCTTCAAGGATCTTGTCAGCCATAAACTGTAAATACATTTACGCTAGATTACATGTTTGCAAAGTTAATTAACATTTGAAAATTATAACCCCTTAATATTCTCAAGATGTTGTCGATTGGCGAATCGCAACATCAAAAGGACGACTAATTGAACCATAATTTCCAAGAATCCAGGTTCGTTTGTAGTTACGACGACAACGAAAGTAATAGTGATTTTGATATCTGATAAAATTTAATATTTCTTTGATAAACTGTTATAAACGATACAATTTGAAAAATAATGAAATGTCTCGTAGCTACTCTCATAGGTTTGTATGAAATTTGAGTCCCAATGACAGGAGATTCTAAGAATCTCCACGGGATCATAAAATAGTCTGACTATCAACTTTAGATTCTAAAGGAGTCGTTCAGGGAATTTTGCAGAGAGTTTCCAACATTCAATTCGGTACCAAATTGACATCCAAAGAAGTTTAGCATTACGTCTAATATACGTTATTTAATATGCCAACTAAGGAAGAGTTCTTCAGGACAGTTAAAGAAATTGAAGCTAATTATAATAACAATCAACTCGTGATTACCCATTTTCAAACTCACATAACACTTAAAGAATATAATTCAAGCGCCATTAAAATTAATCCCGAATCCTTTTCCTATTAAACTTTGCGGCAGTCTCCAGTGCCAGGCAGGCAAATTTGACAAAGTTCAGGGCTTGTCGATCCAAGCAAGCAACGCACTGGCAAACGAGCAACAGAAAAGTAATTATGTTGCCGACATCCTGCCAGTGTTGGCGTAATTAATTCAGAATTAGTGAAGGACAGCTTATCGAGTTGCCGATTATTTTTATATGGGGGTTTTCTATAAGGGTTTGGACGGCGGTATTGTGGCAAAATGTTGACACGTTGAGAAGGTTCTCGATTTGATGTTTTCTTCTTTGATGTCTGGGTTTACTAGGAAATGATCACAATAATGTAGAGAATAATATTATACATAATATACCAATATTCTAGATATACACCCTGCACTTGGTAAGAACGTCTTGGTGTAAGCCTGAATCTTCGCAGAAAGATCAAGCAATGTAAAAGGACTTATTTCGTTAAGATCAATTGTAAAGTCTATGGTTTAAACTCTTCACGATCAACTACCATTAATCTTACGAACCTATGTTGCCAAATCTGTATACACCCTAATTCAATGGATGAACAAACTCGTTTAATTCTCATAATTTTATTTAGGACGAGACTTTAAAAGGTTCAGCCATTTCAGCGTGGCCATGTTTGTCCAATTGAAAATCTGTAGTTGTAATGGAATTTTAATTGATAAAGTTTTGTCGTTTATTTTGTAATCTTGTTATGGGAAAAGTTTCGGTTGTTCGATGGGCTTACGGAGTTGATACGTTTTATTATAACGGAGCTTAGCGCAAAATTATTGCTTGATATGAAAATAATGTTTGGTCACACAACATATTGTGGTTTTGGCGAGCTCGTCCATCTTAAAACGGGCATGCGGCATGCTGACTGCGCGGGATTTGCGTGTGGCGGGTCACTCACATCCAATACTCTTTCACCGATTTCAGGGTACTTATGGTCTTGAGAGGACAAAGTGTAAGAAAAAAAATACTAGTTAAAAACATATTGATCTACTAACGTTATAGCAATACCTATAAATACCACATTAAAGCGGTGGAGAAAGGCTAGCTTCAAAAAGGCTGTTTTAAAATGGAAATAATGAGGCGTTACTGTTTGGTCCGAGGGTCTGTCAGTGCTGATGTACCACCTGGTGAGGGCAGCAAAGCCAAGTGAAATATATTGCCGGGAAACACGCAACGCCATTGTATAAATGTTTTCAGGGTTTTAATTGAATTGGGGAATTAATTGTACTGATATTTGATATGCAAACGCGGAAATAATTTTAATAAATGATGTGAGCGTTTTTATTGGTTTGTTTTTTCGAAACGACGAACTCAGAGGTGAGAGTTAGTCAGATTTGACCCTCAGAAAAGTGTTCAGGAATATTGTGGCTAGGGAACCGAGGAGACGACCTACGAGAAAAAAAAAGGAAAAAAGTAGTATAAAACCTCTTGCGCAACAGAAAAGACGACTCACGAGAAATAAAAATAAGAAAAAGTAGTAGAAAGATAGCAACATAAAAGTAAATATTATTCATGCACAATTCCTGATACTTACAACCTACCTAGGTTGTAAGCTTTCACATTTTTCATATTTTATTCGATGTCTAAGCATTGAAATATTGTTATAGTAAGTTGATTTATTTGGGTTGCGGCATTTACACGTGGCATTTATCGCCAAGAACCCTATTATGAATACAGCCTCCGAGGTTACGAGATGCGAGTGAATCGCTGGAGGTGGTACAAAGTTCTTATCGGTATTTCAGGTAGAAACTGTTGTAGTTATAAGGGTTTGTGAGAGCATTTTTTTCTTTGTTCATTTTATGGAGTGTCGTAAAGTAAGTGATTACTTACTTCAATAATATCTGTGTGTACCTACTTACTGTCATAAAATAATGAAAGAATTACATTACATCGATAAGAATCATGCATAGGTTCGTAAATATGATGTAGATGGTTGGAAGTGCTGCGGGGTTAAAAGACCATAAGCACCCGAATATTTAAGATAGATACGACTCGAAGGTAGACAGTGGAAATTAATAACATAAGAAAATTACTAGAACAGAAATATATTTGTTTATGACAAAGGGCGGCAAGGTAGAGCAAAGCCGGGAATGCGGGTTTCTCTATGAATAAGTTAATGGACGTTTCTTAGTAAATTCACCTCTGATGTTTTAAATTAAGACTGGTCTACACGAGGTCAGTGCTGTGTAAACGGGAATACCTACAAGTCTGTTTAGTTTCTGGGTTAGTTGAAATGACACAATAACTTTTACTGCTTCTCAAGGTACAAGAGTTAATGTTTATTAGAGAAAGCTGAAATGGGGATATAAATGTTAGTTATGTTACAATTTACGTAACTGTATAAAGTTGAAAATGTACTACAGCACTCATTAGCCATTTTATTTTAAAAGTTAGTTTTGAAATTGCTTGACACAGATTCCTAAAGCTTTAAAATAAGAGTCTGATTTAATTTCTGTTATGTAAAGGGTCCTACCATTGATTCAAGTGCAATGCTCATGTGAATTAACTTTTTCCACCTCATGTTTAGTTACATAAAATCAAATCCACAAAGTTTAGCTTTAACTGAATTAAAATGCATGTATGCTTCCGTGCACCTGCTTACGACGTCTGCCAAAACCAGGCTTTCATATCATGCAGTATTTTGGTTTGAATTGCATCCAGAGCCTTTTTCATATTATTGTTGTGATATTTTATTAAATATTTTGGCTTCATCTCGACCTTAGGTTCAACCTAAAGTAAATTTTACACGTCCTGTTGCCCATTCATGATCTAAGAATTAGTTAAATAAGTATGTTTCTCCGTCTTAATTACTTCGTCTATCTCAACTAGTTTTCTGTTCCCTTTTGCGTTCCTGGCTAAAGACATTCCTTTTTAGGACCCAAATTGCTTTAAACCGCAGTTCAAACGCAATTAACTGGTCACTGACAAACTATGTCATAGTCTTTTTGGATACAGGGCGTGTCCGTCCAAATGGTAGTTAGACACAAAACTCGAACCCCCCCATTACAGTTAAGTGGTCCACGGTAACATGACAACAAATGAATAATGTTCCTGCACCAATGACTTGCAGTTCCACTGTTCCATAGTGCTGGATAAGTGGATAACAGTAGTATAAGTCCGAAACGTCAATTAAAAGTAACCACTAGAGATAGAATGCTATAGGTATAAGGTTTCATGGTGTCTTGGTTAAAAAGTGCCACTTCCAATCCTAGAGTTCGTAAAAGACGACAGGATTCTTATTCTTCTGAAACTTCTTCCTTCTTGAAACTATGTTGGCGACGATGAGTGTATGTCAATACCATGCCAGTTCATTTTACGGTACTTACAGTACAAGCGTTGCTTAGTTTGGACTATACAGTTGGTGTGTTAGTCTGATGATATAAAAATTCAACTGAAAATTGGATTTTCCAAATATTTCATTTTATTTTTTGCTATCTCGTTATTGTTTCAGTAATTGTTAGCTTTACAATACTTTCTAAAAGAAAATGTAGTGTCCGAATTCAGTAAGTAAATAGAACATGTAATAGGAACTAAGTGCAGAGCTTTTGTTGTTCCACTTAAAATGCTAAGTGTACGTAATGATGCGTACTAAGATGTTTCGTTCTATTTTATTCTTCTGCGCCTTTTCTGTATTGTGTGTGAAGCAAGCTTTTGTGCTGTTTCATCCAAACATGGGTACCATCCGAATGTTACAAGTAATTTATGGTGTACCATATAATTCCCATAATACTGTTTAGTGTATTGTTCCCTAATAGACTTTCAAAACACTTTAGTATCGTTCGGTTAAATAACCTACTATAAAACCACTTTACTTTTTATAATAAATCAAAGTTTCTCAGAATCGGTGCCACGCAGTACAATATCACCTTCACTCAGTAAAAGTTTGTAGCAACGATTTTTAAATGTCATAGGGTTATATAAGTTGCAGATTATTATCAGAATCTGAATTATGAAAGATTTATGTGACAGCTATCGAAATTACGAGACTGAAATCGACTGGTCTGAAATTTTAGCAACTATGAATCGCAATTTTCTTGAACGAAGCAGTTTTTCAGTCTTTAATGCCTGAATTTTGGAGAACCTACGATATCTTAATCAGCGTTTTAACCCATCTCCTTGTTAATTTTCACTACAATTAAGTCAGACTTTAAGCGAACCTCCGAATTCAACTTTCGGTTTTTAAAGGACTTCATGCAGACATCGTTCTTGAAGTCATTTCTTAAAAGGGAAACGCCCTTGAATTCCGAGCGCCGAACGCTTACATTTTAAAACGTTATAAAAAGAGTTGTAAAACCACTCGAACAAAGAAATTCTCGCTCTCAAACATGAAGGCATAATGAAATTTATCCCCAAGTGTGTTGTGGGCTATTATTCAACCGCATACAATATGTAGTGCCGGTAACAAATGCTACTGGGCCTTACACGGAATTAATGATGCACGATCACTGGAAGCGGTTGTGCGAGCGCACTCCATTTATCATGAAAGTTGGCAGAGATATCGCTTTTATTATGTGAAACATTTTGAGAGAATTATGTTGGCTTGTGGCTTGCAACTTATGTCAGTCTTATTATTTTCATTTTCGCTGTGCCTTGGCTTATAAGCAGTTAACAGTTTGGATATTATGTCCGCCTCTCGCTTGAAAATATGCCATCATCATAAATCAATTTCAAAGGGCCTTTTGAAGCCTGAACTGAAATTAAAATGTATCCATCTTCTATATTTTTTGGCAATGATTAGTCTACGCAGTGTCTAATGTTTAAGTGCAAGCAAGCACGGAAGATGATTAAAATTGGCAACTCCATGTAATACTCGTTTAACTCATTTTCACGAAAGAGTTTTGATCGCTCTACTGTTTCTTCCCAACTCGGGTACGATCTACCACCATCTAGGAGTCTACACTCTACTAGGTATAACTTATATACGTATTACCGTATCCAGAACTGCTATATCCATATCCTCGTGAGCTAGTCGATTTGTATAGAAATAATTCCAGGGCTTGCGGAGTGCCATACTTCTTGCCGGCAATTTGCCGAGCCGTTATGCCGCCAATTACGTCCGCGGTACTTGTAGCTTTATGAACACGTGCCTTGGTATACGGAAGAGGGGGAGAGGTATATGAACTGATAACGATGGTTTATGTTCATTTTGGAGATTGTTTTTGACTGGTTAGATAAGGATGGGAAGTTGTGTTCACCTTCTTTATGCTTCACCTTTTATAAAAATCCATTTAAGACGTAAAAATCTAGAAATAATAATGTTACATTACAGTAGCCGTATTAAGTTCTCGGTGACGATTCCATTTCAAGTTTAACAGTTAAATAGGAATGAGAACCATTTGCACTAAAACAAGTAACGTTTCACAGCGCGACGCGATTCTGCGAAGACCTGCGAACAATGGCGGCGTTTTTCTTAAAACAAAGGCCAACTTTACGCGACATACCATTACAGAGGTACTAAACAGGATGACTTCTGGGCTATTTCACTTGCATCTTTTTCTTCAAGATGCATTTTTGTTAAATCGGATTCTATCCCTACTTTTAAAAGTTTTTATTAAGCTTGACTTCGTATATTTGCTTCGTCTTGTGATTATTCCTTTTTATTCCCTATTGAGATAGTGCTATTTGCCGCAGAATAGACAACCATTGGGGTAGACGGGTTCTTGAGTGGAGACCGCAACCTGGCAAACGTAGTATAGGACGCACTGTAACAGTGCATTCATGAGGCTGTAAGAACGTTAACATCGGAAATTACTGTAGCGTAGAAATACCTTCTTACATTAAAATTAAGATCCATTCCAGCAAAAGCCTGAACCATGAACTAACGTAAATAACACCAAAAAACGTAGATAAAACTGTTAAAGTTATGCCTCCGACAACTTGTACTTTGCCCTTATCACAAACTAATAGCCAAACTTGCGAGACTGCAAGTGATTTTGACCTCAGTAAACGGTTTGCTGTTGACCCATATCAGATAACTTTGACATATACCACGGTAGGTGGGCATACAAAAGTTCGCCCTGAAGTTCGGAGGGTGCCTTATCGGCCTGAATGAAACACTTCATCGTAATTTATGTATGTTTGAGTGGTTTCAGTACTTTTTTCAGTCTATACATTCGACTTTTCGGGTTGTCTGCATTTTTTTCGTTGTTCCCTTATCTACGAATAATGTCGTTACGGGCACGTCGCGTGGTGTTATTTATTATCTTTTTGCGCCTTAGTTTTGTGGTTTTGCTTTTTTGCTGGGTGTTTTTACATGTTAACTAAGCAGTGTTACCGTTACATTCAGACCATAAATTTTGTGAGATTATTTTAGCTTTTTTCTCGTTGGATTTTTTGGTGTGTTCAAAACTCAAGTTGTTGTAGCTGGAGATAATAAGTAGGTTGTTAGGATTGAGAAAAGTTATTACCAAAGATGTTGTTCAGATTAAAGATAATTAAAGTAATTGATCTAATGATGAAGATACAGCTACTGATAAAAGAGCACAAGGTTTGTCGATGGGTAAGGTTGTTAAAATATTGTATTAAATGCCTCTGTATTACATGGTGGATGAACCATTGCGAGTGGCAGGCAACCTCGCGTTTGTGTTTTCTACGGTCATAAAACCAATTTTATTTCGTAGTAATAAAACGCTGATAAGGGAGCATTGTTATCACATAATAAATGAATAAGCACCTACAATTTTGCTATAGAGATATTTCTTCAAATTGTCGGTTTGAAGATGTAAAATTTGAAGTCGAATATCTGAGACTAATAATTTTCTTATCCACAATGTTCTCTTCCATTTTTAGCACTTTCTATTTTGTTTAGGACTAAATATTACTGATAATAAAAGTCTATCAAAGTCAAAACGATGAAGGCAAGAAGAAACCTTATTTAACGAAATGTTTTACACTTATTAGACTGTTTCTTATTTAGCTTAAAAGAAAAATAAAACTGTAGTCCCCTCGATACAGTGCCATTGAAATAGAAACAGACAGGCTCAATGGTTTCGCCTGAGTGACTACCCTCAGAATGAGGCTGTTAATTAGCATTGCTAATAAGGACGAGGTTCCGATACTGGGGCTAGACCTAATGTAAACGAAACGAGATCCCTTCACTGAGAACCATTGGATCCTTCCGGTAACATTGGGGACTGAATTTGTTTTTAGAATTCACCTTTTCTGAAATTGGGAATTATAGTATCAACTAAATCAAATGTTTAGGTATCCTAGGAGTAGGTAAATACTTGGCTAAATATTGACAGTCTATACAATACTTATACAAAAATGCACAACAGAATACTTTTTGTTATTGAAAATATATTCCCGCGCACAGAATTGAAACTGATAGACCTTCCTCGATAAAGTGTCGGTCAGGGGTCTACACGGCCGCCGTTATCAGGGACCTCGGACGATATTTTACTCCAGGAAAATAGGGGAATCTCACAAATTCTGTTATAAAGAAATAACTACTTAGGAATTTTTGTGTCCGGAAATGTTGGGTATAAAAATGTAAGTAAAAAAAGCCTGAAGCAAATAGCCGCCTGCGGTTTGATGACTAAGGCAGGTCCTAAAGATGAAGAAAAAAATGGGATGTTACTTGGAAGTCCTGGCATAATTGAGTTAAAATAGAATGAGAGTAATAAATCTTTTGCTTCGCCAGATGTGTCTTATAGTATATTCCACCGAACTCCTTGGTAGGAAGGTATTAGTATTCTGGTCTGCAATAACGTGAGGTGTGTGCTTTGATCTGCTATTTCAATATCCTACCTTTCGCTTCGATATTCGTGTAGATGTTTTCTATATTTAGTATTCATGCGATTTCCAAACTTTATAAATGAAAAATCTCTACAAACTAAAATAGCTGACTAATAATTTCAAACAAAAAGTCATATAATAATATTTATTAACACAATTACACAAACGACCAAACCCTTTTGGTTAATCCGATAAAAGTTTGTGGCCCTTTGGTTTTGATTGGTTCGCGTACAGTGCTATCGTCCAATCCCTTTTCTATTACGGTATTTAATATTGCAACATCGTTAGGATTTTCAACTATTTCACTGTTTACATTTTTTATACCAATGAAGCATGTTCTATGCCAAGCGGGTAAACAAAGAATATAGCCTGTTCTAGAATACCATGTCATGGCATGTCATCTACATAATCTGATCACTAATAATAGATCGCATTTCTATATAAATTCGAGAACAAAGTGATAGTTTCAGGTTAGTCTTCTCTAGCTTTGTTTAGATAATGCTATTAAGGATTTATCTCATTTATTTATTTTTGCTTCAGGTATACCAATTGTTGACACGAATTTGGCAAATCATCTGAAGGCTTATTGTTTTTTTACAGTTAGTAGCGAGCGGTGTACACTCACCAATGGATAGAGACACGGAATCCCCTTGGGCGTTTGCCAAACATCAATCTTGGCCGAATTCCCCAAGATTGCCAAGTTCACTAACTCGCAAGAGTTCGTCATTCGCGCTAACTCGGCGGCCGCTTTTACGAAACAATTTGATTTCCCTAATACCCGCTCTGAATACTGAATCTAAAGAAATATTTTGTCGGAATTCCACTCCGAAAGTTTTAAGATTATTAAGGAATGTAGATAACAATTTACAGCTATGATTTCTTTGATATTACTCGCGGGCTGGAAATGCTGGAATTGCTCGCTCCGAGGTGTAAGTAGGACGCCGTGTAATCAAATCTGGATATTGGGAACATCCAGAGAAATCTTCAATGTCTGTTAAGGGTTTGTTGAAAATGCCATTAAATCGTGTAGACGATTCTGCGGTTCGGAATGGGGCCATTTCCTTTTAAGACATACTTTCGGATGAGAGCGATTTGGGCGGGTTTTTTATTCCGATTTTCGGGAGACAGAGTAATTGATTGCGTGCTTAGGACTAGCTGTAATCTTTAGGCACATATCTCTTAATCTAAGGGTGCTTCTGTAAAGTGTGTTACTACACATTATTACGTTTGTAGTACCAAACCTAATCTTTATAATACCATGATTTACTTCGAATTCACCATTGTATTGTGGTTTGATACGTTTTCTGAAATATATTTGATTCCAACTTGTTCGCAACTGTCGTGAACAAAGCTAGGGCCATTCAATAAGCCAATACCGATAGTCTGACGTCGTTTTGTTCATGACTCCCGATATGATATCTTTTGACTGGGGAACTGGAAAGGCTGCTGGATGTAGAAACACTTCCAAACTTTGTGAAATTGAATTTTGAGATAATAGCTTGTACTAGTTTTAGTTGTTTGATTATATTGCTCCCCATATAATGGTATCTCAAGAATGTGTAAAGCCGGTTTTAGGAATCTCAAAACTAGACTTAAAACAAAATGCATTTCGTAAGCTTCTCATTGGATTAGAGCGACAATTTACTTTATTATAGTCTGTAATGTAATTTATATCTTAATTGTGATTCATTTCCTTTTCACGGAACTTTATAAATTTCTTCACGCATGTCAGTTAATTTCAAAATCGTGTAGCATTACCATACTTCCATTCATTATGTAAATCATGATTATTCATAGTGACATCACTTTTCATACCCATTGATTCCACAACGTGGTCGATCGCGTGTTTCATTGACTCCATATATATTTAGTTTGCGTGAACCTTAAAATCTTCAAAACTTAATTAGTGAGCCGGCACGCGATCGGTTTCTATGCCAAAATTGTGTTCCACTTTTGTAAACGCTACAGTTTTGACATCATGAACTACTTATGGAAATTATTCTCTATACGTTTCTTTATAAACTAGTGCTTATGGAACACTAGGATCATGAGTCAATTAAAGAACTAGCTCTTGAATTGATAGTAAGATTTCTAACATATCTATTTCTAATGTATTATTTTGAGACAATGACTGTACTAAACTGTATAAGTTATTATACCATTAGAAGATATACTCATACCAACGAAATCTAAATCAACTAATCTACACCCTTCTCATAAAATTAATTCTGCATAATCTATTCGAATACAAATAATCACATGTCAGTTGTCAGACAGACATACTCGTTGGATCAGAAACACGAATATTGAGAATCGATGGTTCCGCTACGCTGGCGGGCGATCGCATCGAATCGATCCAATTGCTCGATTGAGTCCATTCGATATCTCGATTGGTGCTTGCCGGTGACGCGATCTGGCGGATTCCACAGTAACTCAATATGCGGCTTGTTTGCATTCGGATGCGCCCGATACAGGTTTAATGGTAATCGCGATCCCGATTCTATTCTGATGGACGGATAATGTCTTGTGTGATAATGTGTTTAGTTTATAAATACCATGACTACAGGAAAACTGCTTGTTCGTCTACCTTTGGTTGTCATTTGATGGTTGTTGGTGATAAGCATCTAATTTATGTTTTTCTTTTCCAGGTATGTACTGCCGACTATAACTCAACCAATCCAACTCAGATCAGGTTTTATTATCCATTTACTTTTAAGATAAATATGAAATAAAATAATCGTGCGAGCTATGCTATGATAGATAGGCTGCCCCTTCTATTCGCAACAGTCTCACAAAAGAACCCATTGGCAATAAGCCGTCAACTCCCGCGCATTACCAGGTAGTATATCTGCCACGCGTGGCTCGGTAATTTAACACGTGAGGCGTCGGCGCCGAGTTATTTGCTCTTGGAATATTAAACGTGCTCCTGCATTCGATGGATTGGATGTAAGGATGCTTCCACACGTTTGCTGGGATAACCTTCATCGCATTTTTCTCGTATTCAGCTTTATGTATTTGTTAGCTAGTTAGACGATAGATAACTGCGTGATTTTGATGATTTTCAGTGACTTGGAAATTACGATTAGGTTGACAGTTAACGAAATGAAGGAAAGGAACACAAGCGTTTAACTTAAAGAATTAGTTAATTGTACCATCATGAACTACGTACTATAGAATTAACTTAATTTTGCACAAAAATTTCCAATTACGTTATATTAATCAATAAAACTACTAATACATTATTCGTATCACCACTGATTCTTTCACCATAAATGTCCACCAATATAAATGGCCCTAAAAATTTACGTAAGCATGCGTATCCGTCACACAATTGACACTTCAAGGCACGCATACCTTTCAATACGGTCCTAACTAGCCTCATTACCCATCAATAACTGTCCTTGACTAGCATTACGGCTATAACAACTGTACCATCCTGCATTAGGATGCAGTTTGAAGGGCATAAATACTTCCATATCCAATCGTCCCTCATCAAAGGTTCTCTGTATGTAAGCAACCAGGTTACCGGCGTAGATGCCACCATGAATACTAACTCCAAGTACCTGTGACTGCCTAATATATTCATTGGAGCCTTGCTACTTGCTATCTGACGGGATCGTGAGATGCAAAAGTTTGCTTCGCATAAATATTACAACTTGCCTCTTCCGCCAAAACAATTTATGGGAAATATTGATACCTATATAGAATCTTGGGAGTTTTTGAGCTTGCTGTTTTTATACAGATGGATTTCGATATTTGCTTATAATTCTGGCATACGATCCGATTCTAACACCCATATCTGTGGATAAGTAATTACTTGTTCTTATCTTATTTCTAAGCAAAAAACCTGTCTCATTCTCAAAGTATAATTTGAGGTTTTTGGATACATTCCACAACTAGTGACGTATGCGGTTCTCCAAAACATTATTTTGATGAATTGTAGCTGTTCGAAATAAAAATTATTCATGACTTCTGTGATGCCAAACTCTCGTTAACTCACTGGTTAGTAATCATTAGATGTGTCCATATGGCGCGCATGCCTCACCCGAGCACTCATATTATGACATTACGTCTATGCGTTCCGACGTCAAAAGTGAGTGCTCGCGCGAGGCATGCGCCTGATTAAGACGCCGCCATTGATAGGTTAATCTCTCAAAGTCAATTCGTTTAGGCCTACGGCATTTACAAATTGTATTTTTTTTCGGATCAAAAACGCGACCTCGACTGAGAAGATCCGGCAAGAAACTCGGCGCGCTTGCGTTCATTATATTGATCAAAGTGTCTCTTAGAGTCGTACGATAAAATAACACGCAGTATTTTAGTGTTCTGTACATGGCTTTGATAATTGACCCCGAGTGTTACTCAGGGTGAAAAAATACGTTTTGTATTGAGTGTTACATGTAACAAAAAAAAATAAGGCTCATAGTTCCCAAAACAGATTCTTACCCAAATTATCATTCACCGCCCAACTCCACTGAACATGAAAGCATAAATAAATTTGAATCTGTTACATTACAGCTAGGCTCCAGAGTAATCGGCTTCGTATTTAACGAACCGTAACTCGAGATTGTTGTCCGTATGATGATAATAAATACTTGATCTAGGTCGTTTTGTTTATCCGGTTTATTTGGTAAATTGGGCAATTTACTTTGTCTGGGCAATTTCGTATTACATAGGCTCTATTGCTTAGCTTGACTTCCTGATTAGTAAGGTCCGACCAAGACTAGTTTTTATATCTCGGCCGAGACCGAGACGATAAATGACATAATATGTGTGACGAGATTCTCCAAAAAAATTCGCCGAGAACGAGACACACGAGAGTAGGGAACATTTTATGCCGGCTACAAGACTCACAAGACAAGACTCACGCCGAGAACCCCCGAGAACACCCGAGAAGCGTGAATGTGATCGGTTTCTCGTCGTCTCGTTCTCGCGCTCGTCTGTTCTCCGATCGGTGTCGAATTTTTGGTCTGCTTCAAAGGAATGAGAGAATACAATTGAAAAGCTCGCATGAGTGTAGATACCTTCTCAGTTCTCGCGGCAAGACTTCTCGGCCAGACTTCTCGCGTGAGTCTGTAGCCGGTATTAGCCGAGAACGGCCGAGACCGAGACCGAGATCTCGGTCGGACCCTACTGTTTAGTAAACCGACCATTAGCTGCATATAGCCAAACTCTGAGGTGATTCAGGTATTAAAGAAGCAGAAGACAAATTTCTAAAAGAATATTCTTCATTTTTGGAAATTGCTTTCTCCACAAAACTTTCTAAATAAAAAATACTTTATTTCGCTCTTTTGGGACAACAAAGGAAATGCAAAGGAGCAACTATTTGAAAGATTTATACCATTGTTTACAGTTGATGTGTTTGAATAAGTGGAAAAACAAAGATTGAATAAAATATAAGGACAAGGAATAGGCGGATATTCAAATTAAGATATTGAGTATTATTGTGGATTGTTAGCTTTTGTTCCGGTTAAATGTATGTAGCTGGAGATATATTGATTATCCAACATATTTTCTTCTGCTTCCTCTTTTTTATTGCCTAGAAAGGCACACGGACAGAGCGCAGATGGTAAGTGAAAACCGCTGCCAAAGACATCTGCAACTTAAGGGGAACAGCACGGTGCCGAACTTTTAGGGACCTGTAAACATGCCCATTGAGGAACCCCATGTTCTGTGTTTGTATAGATTTGACTATGTTGCTATCCTGACTTGGACATACTAAGCGAGCGGTCTAGCTTCCAGAACCTCACGAGAGGCACTCACCTGCCAACCTAGGGTGGGGTTCGCATCACTCATTGTCGATATCAAAATCGTCCAAAATCAGTGCAAAGCCAGTACCTATGTTCTCATTCCTCTCTGTAACTTAGTATGCTTACAACAATAAATATAATGTCATCCAACTTGTAAGGTAGACGAAGGAATGACAGCTCTTTTTCAAGAATGTCAGAAGAATATACTCACCAATATTCTCACAAACTTATCTAACCCGCTGGGAGCATCGCTAGTGTCTATATACAAGACTGTCAAAATATGACATTTCTGTATATGAAATTTTAATTCCTCTTTTGGCCACCAGCCCGATATGTTTGCGGCACTTTACTTAATATCACTTATTTGTGAACGTACTTATGAAGTTATAAGCTCAATGTAACTGCTTGTAATATAACTAATAGGAATACTTGTCTACTTGTTATCCGCCGCTTGCTAAGTTAGTCTAGACGAAATCATAATAATAACTATTGCGCATAATTTTATTACAAAACTTCGTAATGATTGTTCAACAACTTCTGTAAGCCTATTGACAAGGATTATCTTTTTTGATTTGACCATCAAAATGAAACAAACCATATCTAATTAGTATTTTTATTGATGTTTATTTACACGGGTGAAATCGAAATCGTCGGCAATATTTTAACCAGTGATTCTACACATGATTCAAAATACTTTAGGAAAACAAATATAAAAAAAATCTATTGATAAAAAAATATTGATCGGGTAAGCAAATAAGCAAACCATTTAACTGTTATACCTTACCTGGGTAATAAATTTTTATCAATTGATTTGTTGATTAATATTTTCTAAATATTCTGAATCATGTGTAGAAACACTGGTTAAAATATTGCCGACGATTTCGATTTCACCCAGTAGTAAACAGTGCTGAAATGTGTCAGTATTTCTTTTTTATGATACCAACTGTTTGGCTTGAAACTAAGCAAGGTTGGTACTATGGCTTCCATACAACAGACTGGGGGCGATCACAGTGACACCCAGACCATGGCAAATTACTAAAAGTCTGTTTACGATTGCCTTTACCGGTAATCAAACCTGCAACCACCCGATACAGTGAGCCGAGCGACATACGCTCGAACCAACCTTATTTTAAATCAGGAGTTTCGTCTAAAACACTAGTAGCTGTTTCGTTCGCAGTATAATTATGCAACAGGGCGTTTAACAGCTGATCGTAGAGTTAACGCGACGCTGAACGCAAATAGCGTGGCGTTTGTTAACGCTAATTAACGCTTAGTGTGATGTTAACCTAGCGGTAGGGTTGACCAAGAGATGGATGTAAAATAAATAAAATATTTATAATAGGTTTTTTATATAAAAGGGAGATCCTTGATGATTCTTAATACTTCTCAAAAGTCACCCACAATATACGATGTATTTTATTTTGAACACCAAACCCAGAGATAAGTATTAAATGTCCGCTGAAGGATATTATTTGGGTCAAACCAAGGCGCCAAACGATCACTATTATTCATATTCCTTTAGTAATTCTGGGTATTTGCCGTCTTATACAAATCACAACATTTACGTCACAAAAGTTTAAAGGTACGTGTATCATATTTTCTATAATATTTCAATAATAGCATGCAGACTTTATTTGAATAAGTAGTAGTAGTAAATTAAGGGAATTAGTGCACAAGTAATTGCATTTTTTTTATTTGTGCCACCCCTATTCCGGTTTAAGCACGTTGCACACACGGTGCTTGTGTGATACGCGACGGCCTTAATCCCGTGAGGTTAGCTCAAAGGCGATTATACATAGGTTATTTATTATACATCAATATTGCTCTAGTTTGGATTTGTGATCGATTTTTGATCACAGAGGGCGAAGCTGAAGGTTGCTTTTTACTTGTTACTTGCATTGGTAGCCCTTTGGTTGCTGTTTTCAGACGTAGAATATACGGGTGAGTTTATATGTAGATAGTTTGACCCCCTTTAACATTAACATCCACTAGACTTTTAAAGTCTAGATATGTTTTTATTTAATGTGCTAAGTGTCGCTATATAAAAATTAAAAACCGACTTCAAAAAAACCTGGTGCACTAAAAAGCCTGAAATAATATTTCTATTACCACCACTGCCTACCCCATCGGGAAAATCAGGCGTGATGATGTGTTATCGAGCATTTGGGGTCGGTGCCAATCTATCTTCTTACTTTTATAGTAGGTAGACTTGGCATACCAAGATTGGCACCGACTCCAAATACTCGATAACACATCCTCCTTTTTTGAAGTCGGTTAAAAATTAATTTAACTTTTATTTTACAACGCAATTCAAAGGGCTCTAGGTATTCTTTTACTTATCAACAGTGAATAATTAATTGTTTTAATCACAGCGGGTGTATGGTTTTAACAATTAATTGTAATTACCTCTTAGATAAGACTAATCTACTGCTTTTGCGGTAACAACGTAATTTCCTTGTAATATTGTATAATGGGTAATAATAGATGTTTAAAGAATATATTTTTCCTGGCTTTTTATCAGTTTAATTATTTTTTCCTGTGATTGTTAAGACTTAACTTGTAGGTTATTTTAATACCCTGTTAACTGTCCCACTGCTCGGCAAAGGCCTCCCCTTCTCTCCTGCATTACTCCAGATCCTGAGCTATTTGCTGCCACGATCTGCCTGCAAAATTGTCCATATCGTCTCTCCACCATCGCCTCAATCTTCCTCGAGAGTTTATGAGAGGAGGTTTATAAGTAAGTAAAATGATTTAGTAAATTATAGTTTTACTAGCACAGCTTTCCGTACGACTTATAAATTTAATTAGAATGTATTATACATGTAAACCTCCGGAAGAAATTCTATGGAAAAACTATCCGACCTTCAAATTTATTTGGGGGATAAAAGTTATCTGCCAATTCTGAAATAGGCCCTTACCTGCTGTTCCTATTCTCAAGATAACGGTTATCCAGTTATGGAGGTAAGATCCAGTTTGCAAGACTTATCCAGGTAAAATCTCACTAAAATAGAACGGCTAGAGTCTGAGCCTGGCTTATCTGGAAAATTGATTCTGAAGCCAGGTCGTGGTTAGTTTTACATAGTGACAGGATAGCCGTTAGTTGGGATCGGGTTGGCGATCCATCATTCTATATTTTATGTTCTAAAACATATACCTACATTATGTTTGGGAAGTCTTGGGGTTTGGATAAGGAGCGGTAATAGAAAAATGGTATAAACATTTTATTGAAATTCGAAAAACACTTTTTTCACGTTTTTAAATATCAGCTACCGTATCATGGACCTTAATTATGATTTCGTACTTTTGAAAAATCCAGTATAATTTATCCTATTTTGAGTTGTTTTGTGTGCTGAGAATCGCTACCATCAAATCTTACCATCAGTGGTAAAATGGGAAAATGTTCGTCCCAATTGACCACTGGTGGTAAGATTTGGTGGTCCAATAATCCTAAAACTCCGATAGTCATATATAAGGCATTTGAGACAACTAGGCACGGCTAGTAAGCACTACTTTCTATGGCTTCTCGTTGGCCGTGGTATACCTAGTAACATATTACAATTTGTTTTATTCCATTAAACTTGTAATAGTCGTGTCCCTTGTATAATTTTGAGTGTTGACCAATGCAGTCGTCAAACGTTGGTCCAGTTTCCGTTCTAAAAGAGCACAGGTCACATGGCACGTTGATAACGGAGACCTTTGAGCTAGACAGGAATTCCAAGATAACGCTTGTCACCTAACTACGAGAATGCTATCTCTTTCTGTATTATGTACTCATGGATATAAGATGCGCAAAGTCACTATTTTACGGAATCTCTGGATTGCAATATCTCAGCTCCTTGACTATGCAGACAATACAATGCTGAGCTGTAGATAAAAGCGAAAACACAGTTATCGCATTTAGAGACTTCGTGAAATTTTACAAAAAAAATGTTAATGTATACTGAAATAAAAGTAGCCTAAGTTATTCCTTATAACGACAGCTATCTGGCAGTGAATGTCCCGTCAAAATTGGTCCAGCCGTTTCGGAGATTAGCTGGAACAAACAGACAGACAAAAAAGAAATTTATTTTTTTTACTTTCATATAATACATTTAGTAATACGCTGTTATTTTGACATTACAAACAGAAACTTTCAGTTTAATTATTTGTATGATAAATTTATTGTTATTTTAAAAACTAAGGTAACCTGTCTTCCATGAATTATAAATTTTTCAAATTTAAATTTTAGAGACAAGTATTTTTTCTCAAAACTAATTTAGTTAAACGCGTTTGTGCAAGCGAAACTTGCCCACTTGTCAAAGTGAATCCCCGTAATCACGCAAAACAAAGGCTACACTTTATTATGCATCCCCGCACGCAGGGTGTCGTAATAAGGTTGCCGCACGTACCCTTAATAAGCTTGAGAATTATTAAATTTCTTAAACAAACAAACTGTGAAATTTTGTTATGCTAATCACTTCGCGCTCGTGACGCGAGTCTTCTGCGGATGTTTTAAAAACAAGATCTGTGAGTCATTGTGATTATGTAGGTTATGGTTGTGTGAAATGTTCCGTGCGAGATAAGACACGGTTGTATTGACGGATTCGCAAGTTACCGTTACGGAAGCGAGTTGCTTGTTGATTTTGTACGTGACAAAAATATTACGTGTTTTAAGATACACGCGTCATACACGGCATCGTGAGAGGCAGCCCTATTCAGAAATCACTTAAGAAATCGGAATACGATGTTTTTTTTCAGTTGTCCCAATTATGTGATGTTTCTCAAACATTCCTGACTCACTTCACACATGCTTATTTAAATCGATGTGAGTTTACTATCAGATTAAATGACTGCGAATAGCGTATATATATTCGTTTTTTTCAGTCCACATCGTCCGGCGTAGTCCCATTTGGTAAATTAAATATCCCAGTTCGTAACTATGTCTGCATGCTGGGCAGTTTTTCTGCACAACTCTCCATGCTTGTCTGTTATTTACCATATTTGGGACTTTCCGAAGCTTATGCTTAACTAGCTGTGGCCGCGACTTCGTCCGCGCATAATTAAAAAAAAGTATATGTGCTATTCCAGACTATAATCTATCTCTGTGCCAAATATCATCCAGATCCGTTCAGCCGTTTTGGCGTGATTGAGTAACAAACATCCATCCATACATCCATCCAAACTCACATAATATAAGAATTAATAATTTATTTTACTTAGGTTGATTTATTTTTAGGTATGCTATATGAAATAGTAAGTGACATACATCGGCTTATCACTCGAAACTTCAATCGTAGTTGAGAATCCCGCGACCCCAGAAGTTAGCGAATTTAAATGAGGGTAATTAACATTTTGTCGCTACCCCACCCGCTCATATTAAACGAAACTACACACTCACAAAATTAGCTCTGGTTTTAACTCGGGGTAACTATCTTGTGCCACATTGTATAAATACATAGACAACTGCTTTGTTTTTTAAGCATAACCAATGATTTTGCTTCATCTACCTGACAGTTACAGATGGTCTCTTTGACGGAGAGATAATAATCAACATTGTAGTCTTTGATGAAGCAATCAATTACTACCAAATTTCTATTAATTTATTTTTATTTATTTTCTTTCAATCTATTAAAGTCCAAATGCCATTCCTATTCTAACCATAAATAAAAACTAATTCCCGACTACTGAAAAATCGCGCTCTAAAAAGTATGAAACAAGAAAATATTCTCATCTAGAGGATAGCCGTGGTCCGTGGTCATATGCCACTGACCTAAAGGGCCTAAACGGACCATGGCTATCCTCTAGATGAGAATATTTTCTTGTATCACACTTTTTAGCGCGCGATTTTTCAGTAGTCGGGTTTTAGTTTTTAAATTTACTTTTTATTTAATTATTTTGGAGTTATAGGTAACAAAATATATATTTTTGAAATGTGCTCATCAAGCTCTTTAATTTGATACTCCACACGGTTTCATTAAAAAATGATTTTTTTTTAGTTAATGACATTATGTCCTCTAGAAGGCGCCATATGCAATTGTATGTGACGTCACATAGCCTATAGTCCAGGGCGCCATTAAGCCGCTTCTAACGATACCTCATTTGTCAAATTGCGACAAGTAGTTTGGAAGTTAGGAGGGAACAGATGCACATACATATAAACATACATACATACCGGTCAAAATCATAACCCTCCGCCGTAGTCGGGTAATAAGTACGTATCAAGATTCAGCTCTAATTAAACACGAGAATCCGCTCAGCAAAAGCACGTTATAGTCACGGAGTTAATGCATCGCAACCTCCCTGATTTGCTTTGAATCCTACGTTAGAAGGAAAAGCAGCTGACATAGTCTCGTTTGCGGATCTCGAAATCAGAATAGCTGGATCTTGTAGAGGCAAAAAACTTGGCAGAAATCTCGCAAGAGCACTTAGCTGCAGTTGAACTCCGCGAAGATAAACGCGTTATGAAGTCTTTAGGAGTACGCAGTAGCTAGTAAAGCTTTAGGAAATATTGTGTGGGATGTGTATTTGGATGCGTTGCAAGTAATTAGAAGTTTTAAAAACCGGTAAGGTAAAGTCACCTTAAAAGACGAAAGTGATAATAAGAATACTTGGTTTCCGCGAAGGCGCTACAAATAGATAGGCCCTGCGCACTAGTAAAATGCGGCAACTGATACTACGCCAAATTCGGCGTACTTTACATCTGACAGCTACCCATATGTGAAACTGACGTGCCGTGACGATAAGTTTCCGCATTTTTGGAACCATTTTTCTTATTCATCATCATCATGTCAGCCAAAAGACGTCCACTGTTAGACATAGGGCTCCCCCAAGACTTTCCACGACGACCGGTCCTGTGCTGCTTGCATCCACCGGTTTCCGTCGGTTTTCTGCGTTCCTTAATATATCAAGTTAAAGCGCGCGCGCGACACCATATATCGATGGAGAGAATATTAAATCATTTGTAGAGTTACAAAAACAAAACTACATACCTATTTAACTGCTCTGTATTTCCCATGATGAACAATAGCGTGAAGATATCTCACACGATTTAGTTGACCCAGAACTTTACTCTTGATAATGACTCATAAGTTGGTGTCCTTGAGAACAGCGAGATAATTAATCGGGTCTCTTTGTGCAGAGTTTACTCACAGTTTCTATCCACTTACACATGTAGTGTAGGTATTGTGTTGTATATTATACGTAGAGAAATGTAGATACATACATAGGGGAGTTAGCCGTTGTAAAATTTGATTTTAATTTCTAATATATAGAAAATAGAAACCTTTGTACGCTTGTCTGATGAGATCTAGCCAAGACAGGTGATAGTTGTTATTGCTCAAAGGGCGTTTACCGCTCGCCATGGCATCATATACCAATTGAAAGCGTGCACCTTTATGAAATATAAAATTACTGTAGATACGGTATGCGCTCCCAAAGTGGGACGTTTAAACTTTGCTAATTGGCAAACCCGAACTCAATCCCGCGTCACGGACGAAAGCGTTGACAGCGCATTTGACAGCTGCCTAGGCGATCGCATTTTGAACGCTATTATGAAGGTAACCCGTCTTTGCGCCAGCACTTCAGAGTCGGACAATAGCTCCCCATACCGTTTCCGCCATCAAAAATGGACGGAATAAATGAATATTACGATACCATAAAAGTTCCCTTTGCAACCTTGTGCCGTCTGTAACCGAAACAGAAATTAACCCATTCAAGAGCTTAGTCTTCATTACGAGTATAATAAAAATTCATTGCATTCGCAGTGTTACCCCCTGCCATCATGTTTTATCGCTCCTATAAACCGGTTAAGTTAACCCTTTCGTTGCACCTGTTCCGAATTTACTCGCCATTCGGAATCATTCTTCCGCTCGCGCGGCGCGTCTATTTTGCATTTTTATTCATTATAGCGCTTAGGGTTGGCCCTTGAGTGTTGCCTATTAGATTAGTCATGCTTTTGAAGCGTCTGCGTATAAAATTAAATAATTTTAGAGGGGTGTTTATTTATCCATATATTGGAGTAAATTTCATATCTGCATTTCAAAAAATAAAATAGAGCTAATATATATAAAAGACTGATGAAAACCAGTAAAATAAAATGAGTAGTGAAATCATTAAGGAACCTTAAATTTAATGCACTAAAGTAAAAAACAGTCGCTTATTCAATATTATTTTACAACACGTACCACTCTGGCCTGTAAATAAAGCATTCGATGTGTTATCTAAACATAACAATTATCACGCTATTTGTTGTTTATTAATGAAGTCATTTGTTTCGAAGTTAATTATAAGTTGATGTAACTTTTCTCATTATTGACTGTTAAGACGATACAAGAAAAAAATGAATTTTAGTTTCGGGGTGTGGCTAGCGTCGCGTGAGCTGCCGAAGGATATATCCCTCTCGCTTAGCTAGGACAGAACAGCTATGGAGTAGACTATAGTATAGTTATTTTTTGAAGGAACAATATTGTTTAATTCGTACAATTAAAATAATATGTCCCAGTGCACCTTTTAAAATAGATGAAATGGATGAAAATATTCAAATATATTTTTTTCGTTTTATATGGGATTTTTATGTCGAGTGTATTTGAAAAAAATAATTTAATTTCTATGTTGTTTTTATTGCTGAAGACAAAGTAAGTCAAAAGAAGACAAACGATACCTACAATATGCTGATAGATACGTATAACAATATTTCGATCGTATAATAGCCTATAACCAGCGGACGATCCAGACGCGTCCAACGATATCTCATTAGTCAAATTATTATGATAAAAATAGTTTGGACGTTATACGGGAGCAGATGAACATACATACATATCGGTCAAAATCATAACCCTCCGCCCACCGTAGTCGGGTAAAAATGTACATACTCTGTGTCAGTGACTGACTGCCGGATATGAGTATCTTTTTCATGTTTCGTAGGCAAAGGAATACTTTGGTACTTAACTTCGATGCCGATCATGAAGTCATCAGCGGTGTCATAATATTTATTTTTACCATATTTAATTTATTTTTTAATTTAATTTTCAGTTTTTATTAATTTTATTGATTTAACCATGCATTTATTTATTGTTTATCTTTTTATCTTTATTTTTTTATCTATCAAAATCACCCTTAGACTGGTTACCGCCACAGGTGACAAGAGGGCTGGCTCTTTCCTTGCTCAAAAAATTCGCTTGACAACAGGAACAGCTTGAATACAGGGAGGACATGCAGCCAGTATCCCACGCGGACGGTATTTGTTTAATTAGGGGTAGGTTTTTATTTTATTGTATTTTATTTTAATTTATGTTATATTATATTGTATTTTAATGATAAAACATGAAAAATAAATAATATTTTTTTATTTTTTTTTTATTTAATTTTACTTTTATTTATTGTTTTATATTTATTGTGAAATTATAATAATTTTAATAATCAATATTGGACTATGTCTGAAACAAATACATTGAATTGAATAATTTAAATACAAAAATTATCACATTAACTCGTTAAATCACGGTTTACACCCGCTAGAACGAAAAAGATCCTAACATGGTAGGTAGGACCTGAGGGTTGGCCAGTTAATTACTTAAAATACACTATATTTATTTCAAGAAAACATTCATAAGATCTGAAGGCGTCGGACTCGCACATAAAGGGTTCCGTACCACCGTAGAATAAACACATCAAAAATATCAAGTTTGAGACTTGATATTTATTTTTAAATGTTATTATATTTTTAGTATTTGTTCTGCACCGGCAACAGAAATACACATTCAGTGAAAATTTCAACTCTCTACCTGTTACGGTTCGTGAGATACAGCCCGCGCTGACAGACGGACAGACAGACAGACGGACAGCGTAGGCCTAGTAATAGGGTCCCGTTAGCACCCTTTGGAACCCTAAAAAGTAGCCTATGTTCTCCGCCAAGACCCAGTCTATCTCCATACCAAAATTCATCAACATTGGTTCAGCGGTTTAGCCGTGAAAAGGTAACAGACAGAGTTACTTTCGTTTATAATATAATAGATTGAATAGGACGGACAAACATTTTCCTATCCATATCTGTAATGTTATTTTTTACGATAATTTATTGATGTATGATATATTTATTACTTGCCCATCCATACCTACAACAAACGCAATAAAGCGACTCCATTGTTTTGACAAGCAATGTATTCCCACTGTCGGCCCAAGACCATGCTGCAAGTATATAACAGTAAGCGAAATAGGGAGTTTTTACAGAAATGTCACGAATAACTATGAAATGACAAGAGATGACACAAAATGACACAAAATGACAAGAGATGAAAAGAAATTACACAAGACAAGGAAAAGCAAACGAAAATCACGCTGCAGTGCAGGTCGTAGGTTCGATTCCTGCCCAGGACATGCATTTGTGTGCATGAACATGTCCGCATGTCCCGAGTCTAGGTGTAATTAAGTGTATATTTAGTTTGTATTTACAAACAAAAAGTAGTATATGTAGTAATATCAGTTATCTGGTTTCCATAGTACAAGCTCTGCTTAGTTTGGGATCAGGTAGTCATGTGTAAAAGAATTTCCAAGGATATTTATTTATTTATCATAGGCGTCGGCGGACTGTAAATACTGTACTGTACCTGTAATGTGGCACGACCGTAATATTTTTTCGTAATATTTTTTAAAAAATCCTTCACAGGTCCGACGTCGAACAAGTCCGAGCGGACACTGACAATACAAAGTTAGAGAGAGACATGGTTAATTCAAGTACTTAAAATGTGAGATGGCGATATTGTGCGCGCGCTCGGAAATAAACAACGTAAGCGCCAAACCACATTTACTTGAATTAAAAAAAAACTACTTCATGAATTAAAATATGGTTGAAGGGTAGTTTAGATATCATTATTTGCTATGTTTTAGAAATAATTTCGTGATCTAAATCGTAAAAACATCGTGGTAGCAAGGAAAATTGTAAATAATTAGAGCTCATTTCATAATTTTTTTTTATCGAGAAAATTTCATCATATCGTGATTTGGATTTAAAGATACTCAAGATAATATAGTCAAAAATCATACATCTAAATATAAGATTCCTAGTCCACATACTTACTTAAAGAAAAAGTAGAATAGAAAATCAACCAAATTTCGAACCCTCCTCTTAATGTTTCGTTCGAAATGGACATAACCAACAATGATTTTGAAGTTTGTATGCGTACTTTATGCGGTCCGGAGATCATTTCTCTGGTCCGGCGAAGTTACTGTGCAAGGTAACTAACAATAGTTGTTTTTTTTAAATTTTATCGCTTATAAAAAATTAATGCAATTATTTCAATTCTTATAAACATATGTGAGTCAACCCTACAGCAAACTATGAAATTAGGGGTCGCGTCGCGGCACAAATAGCTAGTTGGCAATTCCGCGGGGTTCCTAACTAAAATATGTCGTTCAAATGGCCGGAGGGTTCAGTAGGCGTCTAACGAACCGTGATTGTGCCAGCGCCCCACAAATCGGATTTTGACGGTATCATTGTGTTTTTAATTTATCACAAGTGTCGACCATGTTTTTTTTTTCGCGTACATATGTTCGATTGTCAATTTTTCCGTGGAGTTTTTGTGTGCGTTTAGTTTTGCGTGTGATGCGTTTATTAGCAGCTGTTTAGTTTTTTGTCATGATTTTTAATTTTGTGACATATTGTGTAGTATCATTGTATTTGCATATACAAGTTCAAAGCCACCTTACAGGATTAAATTTCAACTCAATTGGTGCATCCAGATGCTTTGCATGCCTCGCCTACTGGCCCTTCGCCACTGGCTGCGTCTACATCAGAGGCATGCCGCGCAGGCACTCAGTTTTGACATCGGCAGCACATAAACATAATGTCTTACAATGAGTGCCCATGCGAGGTATCTGGACGCACCAAGACACAAAACGCACAACCTAAAGTGGGGTTCTAAAAACACTAAGAAATTATTTTTTTAAATTCATCCCCTAATGGGTTTAATAGGGGATAGAAGTTTTTATGGGAAATCCCAGTAGGCATGCGGCAATCAGGCAAATTCAATAATTATATAGTATGTCTGAAATATCGATAGAGTTATGCCTATTCACATAAATGTGCCTATTCAGCACTATCCGTTTAAAAGAGCTCATTAAGTCAGCCGCAGGCTACCATCCCTCCATTAATAAGTTCTTTCCGAATCAAAACAAATTAGTACCCGAAAAAGGGATGAAATTTTTCCGATAGCTAGAAATAACGCTAATGAAAGGGTCCAATAATCTTTAGGTGGAAAACAAACAGCCTGTAGATTAATTCAACTGTGACCCGGAGCGGCCATGCAAAAAAATAATTGGTTCCCTCACAAAGGCCTTCTATTTCCGATGAGCGAAAAATTTAAATTTTGGCTAGCGCTTTACAACTGCCCGGATACTTTTTTCGGAAAAATATTTTATTTTTTTGAATATTTTTCGTTCAATCGGCTCTCTCTGGGGTCTTTGTAGCGAGAAACCTTCATATTGATACTATAAAGAGGTTAAGTAGGGGGTAATCTCTAGATTTTATATTGGTGGTAGAGCCACGCTGTAGCCAATTGAGCACCCCATCCCGTTCTTGTTCGTCTGTCTCACACCACACACTTTAGGTCGGCAAAGTGCGAGCGATGCATTTACATGGTGACAAGAATGCTGGATTTTTTTTCAAGTTAGGTATGGAAAGTAACAAAAACACCCTCATAAATTGTATACCGATCATTTTATTTCTTCCTCAGTGAGAAAGTAACCTCGCCCCACATTTGCTGATTAGGCTATAGAGCCTTTGTTATTGTTGCTTCTATAATTACCATTATCGTGCATTCCGTTCCGTTACACTGTGCGAATAATCAGTTAATACTTGATTATGTGAACACATAACAACGGATTTAGGGCCGAGTTCACGAACGCACTAACGGACCGTTAGAGCAGTAACCGATTGATGTACTATTATAATAATAATAATAATATTAGCCCTTTTAACGTCCCACTGCTGGGCACAGGCCTCCCCTTAATGCGAGGGGGATTCAGGCCATAATCCACCACGCTGGCCCAGTGCCAGGTTGGTGGATTTCACATGTCTAAGACATGCAGGTTTCCTCACGATGTTTTCCTTTACCGTAAGCTAGTGATAATCATATTAAAGTTATGATTCACACATAGATTTCGAAAAATCCAGAGGTGTGAGCCAGGGTTTAAACGCAGGACCTTAAGCCCGCAAGATGCGTGCTTAACCAATCGGCTATCACTGTTTAGTTATGTACTATTGGCCATTATTATTATTTATTCAATAGACTCACTGGTCGCCCACATTTTGTGGATACCTAAATACAATCTAGTAATTAAGTCACAAAAGTTACTCAATCCACTTAAGTACTTGAATAACTGCGGCGCTTGTACCCAACAGAATATTTAACCCATCCACACAGTTTACATAATCTAATTTGTGAAATGTCCAACATTAATTCCGTTGGCAGCGATTTTACGAGTATTTACCATTTTAGTTGTAAATATTCAAATACTGGACCTAAGTAAATGAAACGGGAATGAGTGAGGGCCTGAGGCAAGGACCTACCACCCTTTTGTCTCCGTACTAGGAATAATTTGTATCAAAGTTGCGGTGCGGGAGCGGGCGCAACGCGATTGCTATTGGTCGGCAGCGGAGGTAACAAGGTGTGGTTGGCTTACCAAAATTAATAATGCACTATGATTGATCGGTTGTATAGGCTCCTGACAGCCGCGTATAAAACGCGCGTATATTATTTCGCCAAATCTAAAACAAAATTTACTTGAAAAATACGCTCACTAGTTTGACATTCTTGCGTATTATTTAGAAAATTTGCCTTTTGCTGGAGTGAATAAAATTTGTTATACTATCTTATGCGACTTTTTAAAGTGGTGTTTCCGAAGCTTTTGTTCAAGAGTGCGGAGTCCAAATGCTGTTTAAATCCATGGCCAGAGGTAATCTATGGGGGTGTGAGGGAGCGTATGCATAGGAACGCGATATTTATTGAAAGTTTCGCGGAGGGTTGCGGCGAAATGATTTGACGTGATCCGGCAGTCAGGCTTTTCGCACGTTTCGCTAAAAGGTTACAGCTGTTGTGGCCTACTTTTGTTTTGTTGTGGGAGTTTCCAGTTTTTTTTTATTACACTAGTATGGGTTTCAGATTATACGCACTCGTAAGAAAATTACTTTTAGCTTATAATATTTAAGGCGTTCATAGTCAGCTGCAATCACTGATCGGTAAACAATTGGAGGTTAAGCAAAGTTTGGCTAGGTCAGTCAGAAATGAGTGACCTTTTAGTGGCATTTGAACTGAACGTCTCCGAGCTTCGGAGGGCATATGCTTGTTGTCATTTAGGCAATAGTCGTTAAGCCTTGTCAGATGCCGTCGGGCGGCTTCAACAACTCTGACAACGGGTTGGCCACTAGGCCACTACCCATACGATAAGAAGAAGGAAAATTTAAAGTGTTCGGTTTTCAAAACTTTGACAATTTGCACAGCCCTATTATGATAGTTCCCAAACTATAGTAGCTCGATAATAATTCGAATAGTCGTATTTGTGTATATGTTTCCGAATGGCGATATAATTGTACCGAAAATGGCCATGTCCGGTGTGTATGCTGCGGGCTATACTAGGCTCCGTTGTATGTTAATATGAATAAATACGTGTAGTATCTGTAGGTACGTACTTCTAAACATCCCGAAGTTTTCCTAAAATATCTTAGTGATGTCGACCTGTTTATATCGTAGACCTTTTAAATACGTCTGAAAAAGATGGATATTTACTCGTGAAATAAAATAGAAATGAAACTTGTAAAAGTTAAAGCTACAAAATATAAGTCAAATCTAAGCCTTTAAGGCTCGGCACGGACGAGGCTACAGCAGCCAATCTGATGTATGATGGCTCATAGGAGCCCGCGACATAGGCGGCTAAGAATTTTGCTTAATATTTCGGCTGCCGCAGACGGGCTGCCTAGTGATTGCCTAGCCTAATACCCACCAAGGTTCATTTACGAGCGATTTCCTCCAGCTGTATCTTCGATTCGTCACCTCCATAAAAATATCCGAAGAACTATCAATATGGAAAACTTTATACCGTTGCCCAAACCCGACTTTTGACGACATTTGACGGGCCACTCCTACATGGGGTGGTAATTTACCCCTATCAGAATTCATGGGGTTCAAAACAATTTATATGCAAAGTAGACGAGCGTTTGTTCAACTGGAATTTCCATGAAATGTAGACCGATTTTGGGCCATTAGCGAAATTTGTAAAGAAGTGTGTAGATTTAGTACTGTTTTTAAGGCGATTTAACGATTATCGAAGTTGAAATATACTGAGCGAACTCTTTGAGCCCCAACTTTGCTCATTTCCAACCAATTGCAGTCCTATGGGGCCCAAATCGTTACCGATTCTTCTTCCTCTTATCGTATGGTTAGTGGCCAACCTGAAGTCAGCGAACCAACCTGATGTCAATGTACCTACTGACAGATTGAAACTACCTAATAATTTGGTTATCTTTACTGAATACTTTACTGACTGAACTTTCTTGCTTGAGCGAACGATGGATTTTTATGTAATTGTAATATCGATCGATCGGTATTTTGTGTAGTGCGTTATTCGTACGGAAAATTAACCATTCTGTTTGAGCCCTAATGTCACATTACTCAGAAATTGTTGTTTTCAACTTGGGAAATTTTATTTTCTGATTATTGTAGTGCGTCACTATACCCAATTAAAATAGTAGATAAGTATAGTTTTGCTGTTCTATGGCCATTAGAAGTAAATTACTAAATTATTTTACGGTATAAAAGACAATATTAAATGTTTGTCTTCGAGAAATATAATCCACCAATAACGCTGCTTCAATTGTTTGCATATAAAACATTATTATCTGGTCGTTCTTATTGTGATTCAACATTCCTTATGTATTATCTTTATCATATGCGCACATTATTTTTATTGTACCTATTGTTCATTAGTAGGTATTTCATTATGATACAAATTAAAATGATTCATTAAATGATTGTGATGATGAACGCAATCGCCGTCGCCTGGCGTCCCGGTGTGTATGGCCCTTAAGAAAATGATTGTGTAATTTGTACATTATTTCGATTGACATAACATATCATAACTGTTATTTTGTGACTCCCGCTTTGCAACATAGGGAAGTGGATAATCTTTTACCAACTCCTCCTATCCAGTCTTTTGATTAATTCGTGTTGGTTCCAAGACAACTTAGCTTTTCCCCGGGGCTCGTCGAAAGTCAAACCTTGGCGTCATCGTTGGACACCATTGTCGATCCTAGCTTACATGAGTAACAGTGGAGGGAGTGTGCGGCGGGCCTAGTCCCAAAAACCATATACCACTTAAAATTGTTGATCGCCAAATTAATTTAAAACAGGGCAACACTTTCCAAACATTGCTAACAACTCTGAGGTGTCAGAAGTTAAGTGTTGCGAACGTAAATAATTACGTTAGCCGAAAATCCTGATTTATACAGGATTTAAAGTCCAACGAATTCGCCTCCATTTTATCTAGAACGTAACTTTTCCGAGATTAGCAAAGGCTCATTAGTTGGACTATACTCTAACGACTGGCATTAAAGTATTCTTTTGACGAAAACAACTTTATAATACAGTTTTCGTCGGAATAATAAAATATTCCATGACTCCACGACGATTTTTATGATCATTTCTGTGTAAGTTATATAAGTTTATTCCATTTATTTAATATTTAAGCAGATATGGTACCTCCTAACATAACATTGCGCTACATGCAGTGAAGAAGTGAAGGCATTTTGATGCTTATTATTCATCAGAAGATGAGCCGTATTGGCAATACCGACATGATTTCAACATTATTTTACGCGAGTAACCGAGTCGTAAGTATCTACTGTATCCATGGACTTCGTTTAAAGAAAGAAAGAAAGAAAAAAAAATAACTTTATTGCGGCAAGCAAAAATACAAAACGAATAAAATAAAAAGAAAATAAATAAATAGATTGTGCTCGCCGCAAACGGACCCAATTCAGCATATGCTGGTTGACAATAACCAGCGCTGGTCTTCCATTTTAGTAGGACAAACTATTTCAGACAATCATGTGTCTCCCTCGCTCTTGGTAATATCATTGGTTTATTTTAAAAAATAAGTATGCTGAATAATAAATATTTTATATTAGCCGCCGTGCAAAGTTCGCGCCATAAGAATTCTCTGCGTAAATTAAAAGCCTTTTCTTGTTTTTTTTTATTCATGCAGCCTTGATTTTTGTGGAAGCTTTTATTTTCGGGTCCGTTACCACTTTAAAAAAATCCGTGAATTATTTCAGACTAGCTGATGCCCGCTGCTTCGCTCGCGTGGATGTCGGTTATCGCGACCAAAACTTGACATTTTATATACTAAAACCTTCCTCTTGAATCATTCTATCTATTAAAAAAAACGCATCAAAATCCGTTGCGTAGTTTTAAAGATCTAAGCATACATAGGGACAGACAGACAGCGGGAAGCGACTTTGTTTTATACTATGTAGTGATTTACTATTTAAAATGTGTAAAATTGGGTTGCCCAAGAAAGATGTAAAGGTGTCGCAGTAAAATACGCTGTTACGTAAGGCAACGTTTGCGGAATTTACGAGTACATTCCGCCCCGCACCACGCAAAGTAAATCATTGTAATTTCATTTCGTTGTGAGCTACCCTCGCGTGGAACCTTGCAGCCCTTCAGCTAAGGGCGGTATTTTGTGACTCGAATGCACCATTATTGAGATAATTGCGACATTTTAATTATGTTTTAAACTGAGATATTGTCGGGAAAATCTAGTAAATTACAGTTTAGTACAAGTATTAATTAGTAAAATAAATGTAAATATATCCATGTAATATCGCCAGACATACAACATAATCATACCAACTGTATAGTCCCAAAGGCCACCATACAATGGACTGGGGGCGATCCCAGTGGCACCCAGACCAGGGTAAATTACGAAAAGGCCGTTTTCCCAAATTCGCCGCTGGCGGGAATCGAACCCGCAACCACCCGATGTAGTGAGCCGAGTGGCCTGCGCTCGAACCCCCGCGCCAAACCGTCGTAAATGTTGATGTTCCCTTAACTTTTTCTATAGATTCATTAATTTTCCTACTGTAATACAAACACTGGAACCACATTTTATAATTAGATTTTTCGATAAAAGGAAAGTGTTTTGTCTTTGCTTAATTTTTGTACGTACCTTTAAGTGCTTCCTAGAATTGGTACCTTTCTCAGAGCTCGGGTAACCGCACAGCAACGGAAAACGTCGTAAGTCAAAATCGCGGTAACGCGATTGAACATTTTGCGGAATTTACATTCTATCTCGCTTCGCGTAAAGTAAATCATTGTAATTTCATTTCGGGCCTCCCCTTGTTACCCTCGGGGTAGCAAGGTATTGTTCTGTCGCGTGATTGCTAATGTTGAACATATTTACGTTTTAATACATTAAGCTCTTCGTAATTTGTTGTGATGCGTTATCACCTTTAAAATAATAGTCTGATTATTTAGACGAAGTAAACTGAGAAGTGCTGTGATACATTCATAGAAATAATAATACAAAGTAAATAAGGTTCATATTCACAGAAAAGTGATATTGGTAGCTGCCGGATTACGTAGACTTATTAAAATCTGGGAGTCTATGATGGCCATAATATATCAAAGAAAATGCAATTTTTTATTTTATTTTCTAGCTGATTCGTTAGCAATTCGCTAAATTTGTATAAAATAGTTACATATTTTACGCCATTCGTGACCATTTTACCGAAATTTTACGGAATTGCTAAGGATGCATTTAGGGATGGATGTCTTTGATACATTTATTAACTAAAGATATTTTCTCCACTATTTAAGGGTAAATTATGTTCATTTTCTTCATATCTTTACAAAAACACGTCGAGCAAAATGCCTACCATTATCGCTATGCACTCAATTCAACTATAAAATTCCCCTTAAAAACAACTTTATTTGGAGTATACCATGCCTCCCACCACGGAAAAAACAAAGAATATACGCCAGAACGTCTGCAAGACGTTTAAACACTAATTTTGGGGCGCATACAACATCTGACGTAAGTTATAGGCACCAAACTTCGCCATGTTATGGCTCAATGTATTGGTCATAAGGGGCGTGTTGCCAAGACTACGGTACATTTATTAGCCATTCTTCTAAAACGATGGTTGGGCAGGGTTGTATTTTTGATGAAACATCTGGTACTTACAGAGTTGTTTTTTATAGTAGCTTATAAATGATAACAATACCAAAGGCATCACTCGCAAGCTGCCGACCTGAAGGGGAGTGGGACAGAGAGAGGGTCTGTTGGTCTCCCGACTCTCTCATCCATTGTACGAAACTCGACTATCGTAGCTACTTAACGCCGATGCGATCTTCTGTGGGAGGGTGTTATTAGCCCGGTCGAGCCAGTCCGTATTTAACCAAGTGAATTTTGATATTTTCTTTAGGAATTAATGTTTCTTGAAGGGGTAGGCAGAGTTTAGCTGTGCTCCCACTTTTGTTTTAATAGGCTATACGTTGTTGGCCGATGTGGTCTTGCTATTTTGCCCATGGTATTATATATTAGGGGGCGGGCTATATAATACACTTCCCCTACCGGATGAACCATAGTTTATAGTCCACCAGTGGCTCAATGCGGGTTGGTGAATTTCATTCATCTTTCGAAGGACGCGCCAATTTCACGATACCTTGATACCATCGTCGTTTAGCTATATTACAAATGTTGAGTTAGTCTCAGTAACCTTCAGTAGATATTGGTCGCAAAGTTCCATTGATCACACGAAATAGAAGTACCTAGTCAAAATTTCACGCGATTGAAGCGTCTTTATCATGCATAAAATAGTTGCAAACCGCACTTCCGGCGCGCTATAAAGTTTTCAAAATCTGGTCATAAAATTTGATATATTCAGCTTCAGAATAACGGGTTGAGTTAGCACCGTCGATATGGAAAATACGTCCTTGTGTGAGCTCTTAGAAAAATATGAAGACGGAAAATAATACGGCACGGCTTTTGAGTAAATAGATACTTCCATTTTATGTTTCACTATGTCGAGCGGTTTATTAGAGTTTTATTTGGTTTCATGCGGATAATTCCTCTGAATCTTTTCTAACAATAGTATCATTGGTACGGATTGTCAGCTAAAACTTTAGTGAGTAGTGACATAAGGTGTAAAATGAGTATTTCGTTCTTCTTTCTATTCATCATCATCATTATCATCATTTCAGCCAAAAGACGTCCACTGTTGGACATAGGCAACTTTAGCTTATTCGTCTAAGTTTCAAGTAGGGTGAGACATTTAATTTGTTCTGCCAACTTTGTTTGTATTCAAAATTGGAGTTATATTGGCTTCAGAAACTTTATTAAATCATTGAAAGCAATAAAGTGTAAAACGTCTCAATTATAAATGACTTAATTTCCACTTACCCATTTCTTGGGGAATAAAAAATCTGAGTAATCCAGTTCCAATAAATTAAAGTAAGATTGACGGTTAATTTTATCGGCCACCCCGCCTGTCTTCATTGAATCAGTCGATCGCTTCGGTCGTTCAATTAAAATCAAATTTGTGTCCCCTTGTTTGATGACAGACGCCTATTCGAATATAACAGCAATTTAAGGACTTGTGGTTAGAAGTTTCCGAGTTTTGGGACTTTTTAGTAAGAGGATTTCATATGAATAAAGTGTCAGTTTGGTAAGTTCATACACTTTAGGATGTCAGGGAAATTATTCAAAGCTTTTATGGAAGAAAATCAATAATGTATCATATCTCATTTCTCTCAGATAAGAACGTGGTAATATTTTAAGAATGTTTTTTTTACTATTATATTTTTGTTGCAGGTAAGCAGTTTCCAAGAACTACCTAAACTTCTCCAAGCTCGCAAAGTAAGGTAAAATAAATTGCAATATTGATTTACCATATCGTCGAACAAAGTGAATCCAAACATGCTGCTGAAGAAAAACTTAGAAGCAAACAAGTCTACAATATCCATCACGTTCTACTTAATGCTCCTCGTATATTCCCCCACACGCCCAGAGAACATCAAATACAACAAATTGAAATCCACGGCGCTGGGGCAAACACAAACACCGATCGAGTTACCGAACGAGAGTTTTATTGAGCGAAATTCAAAAGCAAAATATTTATTGTCTACGCTTCTCGGCTTTAAATAAACACGGCGTGTTTTTCTACCATCTCCGGCGCAATGGATCTCGATATATCGAGTTGTGTCATTGGCTACCGATACCGAGGCGGTTTGTATGATCTTTTTTGGTGGAACTATGTGTGACTTGGTTGAGCTTTTGATCAAGTTTGAGAGTGTTCAGAGTAGCTAATACGTATGATTTAGGTGCATCTAGTATAGATTTACTAGTTTAGTTGTCATTTGTTTCAATGGGTTTAGAAAACATGTTTCCATGTTTGTTCATCTTGACTAAAGTTTTAACTGAATAAACTTTATTCGCCTTTTCTTCATACATTGACTAATTTTATTACTTCACACACTGATCTATATGTTAGCATCATAATGTTGGTTCATAAAACAGAATTAAACCGTTTAAACAAATTGCTTAGTTTCCGTAGCGCACTTAGAGTTAGATAAATTCGTAAAATCACGAAGTGTTCATGATCAAGATTGAGCAGTGCTCAATTAATCACGGTGACGTTTAATCATTACTTATCTCCGTTTGTTACATGTATTGCCTCAATTTGCCTCATATTTCACGAGCCTGATTACCTTTTACGTTTCTCGTTATAGAGTGACTTGCAATATTACTGGTAGAAGAGCGGAGGTACGGGCTGGCTCGACCGAGCTAGTAGTGTAGTACCAACCTCTCACAGAAGGTCTGCGTAAAGTAGCTATTACGGCTGCGTTTCGTACGATGAGTGAGAGAGCCGGAAGCCCAACATTGCTATTGCATAAATCTCTTGGCTTGCTAATATACTACAGAACGATTCCTAAATTATCAATAGCCACGTCCAGATGTTGCACATGCCGCGCGAGGCTGCTCACCCACATGCCTCGCGAATTAAGACGTTTGCATCAGTCGCATGCCGCGCGAGGCAAATTCCGAGGCAACTGACACTAGACAGAGAAGGGTATAAATACCCGAGCAGTCAGTTTGACATTATCGTTCTGGCCACACTAGGCGAGGCAAATGTGAGTGCTCAGGTGAGGCAGGGAGCGCATTTGCCTCGCGCGAGGCAAGTCAAACTTTGTGAGGCAATTTTTCACGCGTGGCATGTGCGACATCTGGACGTGGCTAATCAGTATCGTTCCGCCTTGATTCTCAATGTAACAGCTACAACGTATCCAGTGAAATTAGTTTCTAGTTCGGGCTTTGCTTGAGATTTCGAGGCAAATATTGGAGAACGCAAATAGTTTAAAGTTTGAGTGAAGTTTCCGTAGATATTCCTGATACGTTCAGGGATATCTATAGAACTTTACATGACGAGTATTTGTAGGATTTGTATTGCTAGATAGTAATGTAAAGGAACAAATAATCTTTAGAGCGTACAATAATCACAAATGGCGTACAATAGGTGATTATTTTAAGGAGTTTTGTGGGATTGGTAAGGATTCTGCTATAAAATCAGATAAAGAGAATTGCTTTTGCAGAATTCCTATGTGGTGTTTTTAGCCGCCCTGAGCAGTGTATTCAGTTCAATTGAATTAATCTACAACGATCACCCAAACAATAGGTATTATCATCTTAAACAAAAACTTTTACTGAAAGCCATAGCACGAGTGACTGTCACGAGTACTCACGAGCCAGCGGCGTCCAAAGCGGACGTCACTTACACGACATTTTTGTCGCACGAACACGATATATCACGATTATCCGCGCCTTATCTTTTGTGGGGGGAATTTTAATTCACGCTTTCTTGATAATGTTTTGGTGGGTCCCGTAACTTGACATACGGTGCTTAGAGTTACTGTTCACGTCCCGATTTTGAGGGTTTTTGGGTTACAAGTTCTGTATCATACTACAACCTATCAACCGTATGCGATTTAGTATCTTTATTAATAATTATCTTTAGTAATCCATTTTTTTATAATAGCCAAGGATGGCACACTGGCAGACGGTCCACCTAATAGTAAGTTGAAGCCGCTGCCAGGACATCTGCAACTTAAGGGGAGCAGACGCGGCGCCGAGGACATGTTGAGGCATTAATTTACGTGTAAGCATGAATTATAATGGGCTTGAATATAGCCCCAGTATAGCCTAACATCCTGTATATTTATTTCGTATCACTGATCTTCTCTTGAGCCAACCTCATAAGTTTACCCTTTTAAAAGTATCTTTGGTTTTTTTATACGTATGATGAGAAACAGAAAATATAAGCACGATATATTTTAATCTGCCGTTTTATGGGTAGATAAATAGATTTCTTCCATTCTTTAAATTAATTTAATAATTTTTTTCATTCCCAACACGCTTATGCCAATGTTTATTGCGAAATAACACGAACCGCTTGACAAATATCTGTAATAAATCGCTCCCGTGTCTGTGTCGCGTAATTTGAACTCCTGTTGTTATTCTGATTAAAAACGTGGATACAATACACGTGAAATATAACTACAATGAATGTCCTTTTCGCGTCCACTTATTGTTAACAATGAATTACCGATGAAATATTGAGATACTAAACCTGGATTGAAATTATACATAGGACTTACGTAGCTTTTGTATTTTTTTTGTCAAATTTTACTAGCTTATAATGTTGAGTATTAAATTCTTGTTAGATTAATTGATATTGGAGAGGGAGCTCTCCAATAATAAAGTTCTACATTCAACGGAAACGAAAGTTATTTAACGCCATAAGATCGCTATCGCGGCTTTAATTGCACCCCGATCAAATATAAACGCCAATTAATTAAGCAGTTAACGACGGTTATAATTCTTAAACTGTAATTAATTTTACGTATGAAGTTAATAAAATATCCGTTTTCGTAGAGGTAGAGCACAGTATATGCATGGTTCATAATAAAATGACCAATAAAATGAATATCATGCATCGCATGTTTTAAAGACATCTGGACATATTAAGCTCCTCTAATATCCTTTCAGACATTACGATGCTCCGCCACTCACATCCATCGAGATAATATGTACTACGTACAAGAGCAAACACCGCGCATCACTACGATTCCCCATTTTATTGCGGCACTGTGGCCGCACTTCACTCAGTCATTCTATTTATTACCTGAGTGTAGCGCAGGACATTGGTTTGACGTGGCGCCTCTAGTACGTAGTAGATATTATCTCGATGCCCGCATCAACTAGCTTCTTGGTGTATGACGAAATCGTTCATTCTACTAATTTATGGTGTCTTATCCCTTTTTTAAACGGTTTTAAATAGTTTTTTGTTTTAACCGTTAAGTACTCTGCTGTCACGGTGATAATCGAAACTGGAAGGCAATGACTTGTCACAGACGAACGGACATGACGTCGGTGTTTTTATACAATAGAGCGACGGAACCACTGTCTTCGGTAAATGAGTCTTATATGTTTATTAATTAAGTATATAAAACAGTTTACTTTGAGTTCGGAATTGTAAATGAATCCAGCACAACTTTGCCCGGGTTTTAAGGTTCAATTTTGTGTTTTCTCTACTAATTAGGTTAATCGAATCTTGAAAATACAAAATCTATATGTTGCCAAAAGTTACAAGGTAGCATGAAACATACATTTAGTTTGAAACGTTAAACCATCATCATACCACAGTAGACTGTGATCATAATATGTTATTCAGGGCTTATTCACAAACACGATATTCATACATATTTAAACGCGGCTAATAAATCACAGACCAGGTGAATTAGAACTGAAAAGGTCATAGATAGTAAATAACAATTCTGTCAAAATGTTTTATAATGATACTGTACTATATTATCTATTCTGTGGCCCAGTTTAAATTATCCTACTGATTAATAATAATAAAGAAAGGTTACAAAGTTATAATAAATTATCAAACACTGTCTCAAAAATCATCGCTTAGTCAAACATATTTAAAACCTTCAGGATTTGACTCTCGAAAATCATCGCTTAGTCAATGCGATTAAAACAGGATTTGACTATAACATTATGTCAAGACAAAAGAATTTGTAACCTAACTTAGCCTTGTTTGTGCGGATATCGATAGGAAATGTTTATCAGTTATCAGCAAGTCGAATTCACAAACAACACTTTAAAAATCAAGAGTTTTATTTCTCTGTTTTCGTACGCAAATCCACCCTTATCGCCAAATAATTCGTTCAGCGTCGCTCCGCTAACGGCAGGTATGGAAATGGGCAGCTCTTTTAACGGCTCACTACATTCATCATTCGTCAGTAATGAGGCCATTGACACGGCACAGCCCTCAGGGTTGCCGGATTTACATGAAGGAAATAAAGAGTTTGCGGTTAAGGATGGTATTTTGTTTAGTCAGAAGCATAGATCAGCTGTCCTGTGCATGTCTTTTGCGATGGTTCTAACTAAACGCCTGACAAAGAGATACGGAAGATATACATATTAGTGTATAAAGAGATCTGCGAAAATCCTAAAGGTTTATGACCAATATAAAATTTTACCATCTGTTACTATAGTTGTTTTCCATGTAATTTCAGGAAGCGTTGCCTTAACAAAACAACCTACAGACTATCTCTTTCTCTTCTTATTATTTAACTTTCTCAAGACCCTTGTCGGCGTAGCTGATGGTGCTTTCTCGATCCTTCGTTATCTAGTGCAGTTTCTTTCATATGACATTGGCTCTTTTTAATCGGGCTCAGATCAGCTTATTCTGGGTCTGCCTCTGTCAAAAGGTCTACAGGGTGTCCAAGTGTTAACTGCCAGCCCTGGCTACCCTCATTAGCGTTGCGAACACTATGGCATTACTTTGTTCGTGAAAAATTCTCCAGCGTTGTTTTAATTAGTCCGATCCCTTGACCTGGTGACGAGTCAGTGTTAGTGTTGCAGCTGTAACATTGGTCAAAGTCGTAGCAGAGTCGTCTTGTAATGTTCCAAAACTCTAAAGGTGCTTTAAATTTATTAGGAACCTAAACAAAATTGTTCCGGTTAAGAGTTCACCAAACTTTATCGCTAATTTGTATTTAAATGACGCTACTTAGAAGATAACCTCAACGATACCGTACTAAGTATCTAACCACTTATCAGAATTAGGACGAAACCATTCCGAAAAGCTGTTAGTCTGTGCAACATTAACGGATAAGATCACCTCAGAACGTAAATTGAGCAATAAGACGTCGAGAGCTAACGGCTCGACTGCCGCACTGATACTATACTGACTGCTCTGCATTCCTTTGCTAACCTCAAAAGAATTAAAAAGTAAGCACTAAGCAAGGGTTGCGCCCGCGCGTTCTAAGATCCCTTGATAAGAGCCTTACACGCCCGAGCGGCTCCGAAGAAACCCGAGCGCGAGAACGAGGTCATTCAACGCTCCCTTTAATTGCCGTCCCTTATCAACCCATGCAACCGACCCTATGTTCATACTGCTCACTCTTATTTGAATATTTAAACTTTATAAGGAACAGAAAATGCAGTCAGCCAGACAATGATTTAGAAACGCGGTGAGGCCACTATATCATTTATGCTAGAGCAAGGAGTCGAGCATAAATTGAATTAATGTGGTCATCAATTCGTTTGAGGGTGCGGTCGTTGCTCTCCATATTCGGCATATTTCGGATTAACAGCAGATTTTAAAGAGAATGCCTTAGTTTATTTGAGTAATATATTTTTGGGCATTGTTCAAAAGCTGAAGTTATGTAGGCGCAGATTGTAATAAGGAAACAAAGATGTTGGTTCTCAAAATATTGTGCTCGTAATTGGCTCGTATTTATAGCGGACCTCAAGGATCTAAAACAACAGCCGTTTCATATACACCGTTTTTGTCGTTCAACAAAATACTTGTGAAATTTCTTCTTGGATCTTAAAACATTCCTTGCCGTCGTTCAAAAGAATTCCAGACTATGAAATTACAGGTAGTTGGGATGGTTTCTAGGTTTATATTTCAGGCGTTTACCGTGGACTAACTTTTGATCTTCAGCACTAAACTTTGCCGGCTCAAAGTGAACGTCAAGATGGAAAGCTAGTGCAATTTGATGCTTCATCGGCCTGCCTCAGAATTATTAACTTATGATTTGTGAAAGCTTAAATCAATTTGAATTTAGCTGTGCTCAGTCATGGTTGTTTTCTTTCTTTTTGAAAATTGTCTAACTAGTAATCTTTTAGTTATTCTTGGTCAATCTTCATTAGTTCATTGGATTAATGAAAACATGCATCTTATGTATGACCAATATAGCGAACGCTAAACTGACAAAACTCTTTATTAAAATGTTACAAGGAAATGTCATATAACGTTTTTATTCAGCAGCTTTATATGTAGATCGTTATGATGAGTCAACAGTAAATAGGTAATATGATCTTCATATAAAAGCCTAACGTATAAAATCCTAACATATAAAATCTTCATATAAAAGCTAACGGTAATAATGCGATGCTCATAGTCAAGGAAATTGCTTGTTTCCTCTTATATCGGCAGGGGAGATGCCTTTATTTTAATCTCGAATTCGCTAGAAATATGTGCTTCGTTAGCTACGTCCAGAAGTGTCACATGCCGCGCGAGGCTGCTCACCCACATGCCTCGCGAAGCACGACGTTTGCCTCAGTCGCATGCCGCGCGAGGCAAATGGCGAGGCAACTGACACTCTAGACAGGGAAAGGTATACCCGATCAATCAGTTTGACACGTTTGACATCGTTCTGTCTCACGACTGCCAAACTAGGCGACGCAAATGTGAGTGCTCAGGTGAGGCAGGGCGCGCATTTGCCTCACGTGAGGCAAGTCGAACACCGCGAGGAAAATTTTCCTCGCGCGGCATGTGACACTTCTGGACGTAGCTATTGACTCGTTATGACGTTCGTTGACGCGTTTTAATTTTTGGCAGCTAGAAAATGATTCCCAATTTTACTAAGATTTTCACAATTGGTATTCTAGCTTACGAAATTTATTAAAATTAAGGACAGATCTTAAAGATACCTGAACTCACTTATTATGTAATCTGAATTCGAAAAAAGTTGGAAGTAATGATCAAGTCAGAAATATTAAAAAACCAGATGAAAATTCTCATTACTTGGTTTCGCAGCTATTTTATCTAAAAACTAATTATTAGGCAAAATGTTGTCCACATAACACACTTCCAACCGTTCCCTTTAAGTATTAGAGTATAAAATATGAAATCCAAACGAGTTTTGCCTGCTAGAAACACTAAAACGACCGACCGAATACGACGAAAAAAGCTCAAACTGTCTTTTTGTCATACTGACGGTCTCGTTCAGTTTTAGAGCATCTTAACGAAGCGTCGGACAAAAAATTTAGTAAAAAATTCCAAACGTTCCCAATGGAGTCCATTTTATACGCGAGCGGTCCCGAAATGTAAAAAAATGTACGTTTTCAGCTATATTCTCCGGTTCGATGTCTGTTAAATTGGCTTGTTTATCGCAAAATGGTGCTTGTGGTTTAACAAGTAAGTAACAAGATGATATATTTTTAGATCTACCAAAAGAAAATGCTGTACGGCCTGGCCTTTATTTATTCGATGTATTGTGTAGGTTTATCTTTCATCTCATTCTTCTGGCATAATCCTTTCATCTATTCCTGGGCAATAGTCTTTATTTCCAGAAATCCCAATGAGGGTAGATTAACATGTATCATCTGTCAACCATTATAATGTGACACTGAACAGCAGATCACCAAGATTTATTGCAACGAATGTGCTCAAGCGAAGTCGCCGTAAATAGACGTACTATAAATTTTGTTCACTAATGTTGTGCTTTGAATTGAGCTTTGGCTGTAGCTATAAATTCGTAATTATGATCTTTTTCTTTGATACATAATAGTGACCATACAGGTAAAACATTCAAATGTACGATTGGCAATATTTTCCTTAACATCTTGATCGTCTCCTTTATAGTAATCGCCGTAACATACCTTATCTAAAGCAGCACTGTAGATACGAGTATTTCCGGATGTTCTACAAGCCGAGATGTTGATGTCATCACCAGATCGGAAGTAATACAGGATATATAATTACACTCATTAAACGGTCCATAAATCAACTAGCTCCATATGTATTTACATTATTGCATCTCAAGTTCACCGACCCGTTTATCTGCCGTGGAATCGAGCGGCGCGGGCGCAGATATCGTCGATCAATTCAATCATTGTGCAATAACAAGTCAAACATAAAGAGCTTTCTAGTGTAAATCAAACTTCAACGCTTTGCAGTTAAGTTCAAATTTATGTATCACAATTAATTTTGTTGACGTATTGTATTCATTAGATAGGTACTGTCACTGTCACACTCGTATATCATCGACGCCAGCGCCGCTGTGCCGTATGTAGATAGATATTATTTATTGTCTCAGACAACAGCAGATCTTACTCCCGGAGACAAATCTAGGTGAATAAATCAGTCGTTCAGTTGTTTTTATTAGTACGTTGTAGGGTTTAGTCTGTAAGTGGAAAGTTTCAGTATTTTAGACTTTGCGATACCATTAATATGATTATTATCATAGCAGAAATATGTAGGGTTCTTAATTTCTAATCCTTGTCTTGCATTTTCGTTACAATGCTCTTGTTAATTTAATTTGATTTGCCACTGTTAATTTGAAAAACCTAAATACAAACTTTTTTTTGTTTCTTGTTTTTGTTTGTCATTTTGTTTATGTATTTGTTTCCAACGGTGTACAATAAAGTGTTATCTATCTACAAACTAAATAGTAAAATTTAATCCACCGTTCTTTTGTTTATCACGTCAAAGCCAATTACCGAGGACCAAATATAAATTGATTGCCGACATAAACAACCGCAACTGGGCTATTGATAAAATAGTTCAAATAATGAATGGATATTACGCATCTATCTATTGTGGTAACAGCAGAGTTTTCCCTTTGTTTCCAAACAGAGGCAGCCAATCAATTTTCGGCTTCCCATATAAATCATCTGACACGTCACGCCGACGTGTCTGTGAGAAAGAAGGATGTTTGGATAACTGGTAGTCAATAATTTTATATAATGTAATATCGTTGGATGTAATTTTATACGGAATAATGTATTATCTTTCCATACAAACATTTGGATTTGTAAGTCAATGTTTACTATCTCAACAGATATGGTTTTCAAGTTTAGTAAACAAGCATCATGTACTCGCAATTTACTAATTTTCTTTTATGTATTGTTACTGTTTTCTGAGTTTAGATATTTATCTAAAGAAGATCAGCCGTCAGTTTGGCATGAAAATTTTGTTTAGGTGTTGCATACCTGTATTTAGTATTTATGTTCGATACATATCTTGCCACTCAGCTCTTCCACTATTGAATATGTTAACTAAGTAGATAGATTTTTAGTATATTTGTAAATATGATTTCGAAGCAAATTCAGAGTCTAAATTCAGATCCATAATCACCATAAACTGCCATTTTCTTTTCAAACAGCATAAATACTATCAATCTGGGTATAATTGAAAATTCCGATTGTGTGTGCTTCGCAAGTTGTATTTTAGCATAGATGGGACAATTGCCAATCAATTACCGCTTTCCGGTTCCACAAATCATCTTAGACGTTGTTTGGCGCTAGCTCAGATGCCATTCCGTTGTAACATTGCAATAATGTTTAGCGCTTTCTCGGAATATGCAAAAATTTACATAAGCCTCGCAAGAATATTTTAATGAAACGTACACTGCCGACCTAATGACTGACTTGTCGGGAATGCTGGAAGAAATTACACTTGTAATTGTTGAATATGAAATGATTATTCATAATTACACTCGCAAAGAAAATATATTCAACTTTGTTTTAAATATTTTTGTAGAATTTCACAGTATTCATTGGACATGTAAATGTAGCAAACGAATGGACAATCAAAATGCACGAGTTGCGGATACTGCTACATATTTCAATGATAAAAAATGTATAAAAGCAATATTTCATTCGAGTGAGCCTGACAAGTCTGTCGGAGGGATTGACGCGTCCTCGCCTCACAGAACCCATGCGTCAACTCAGCCCCAAATATTAATTTCTTAAGTAAGGCTACCACTGTCCTATACTTCCATTTGCTTGATAAGCGACATCATTATTGATGAGTCTTTTACGTTACCCAAGTATGTCTATTCATCAAGTAAAATTTGTTTGCCTGTCCAGAAAAGCGAGTAAAACTGTAATTATTTTATCTTTTCTTTTATCGCGATGTACGGACCATCGTCAGTATTCGAGGTTTTAAAATTCGCAATGGCGTTCAAAAACTTATTTTGTTTTCGACTGGTATTTGAAATTAAAATGTTATGTCCTTACTTTCATGTGTTTTTTCGGCAAATCTTACAAATGTACTTCGTACTGGCTTACGCAACCATTTTTGCAAAAATACAGTTTTATTTGTTTTGTGCACGAATTCTCTTGTTCTGACAAAGCTCGCGGCGGGAAACGAGAGCGTGGATTTGTAAGATTCAGAAAGGGATTTCGGTGTCCTCGGAACGGGACAGTAGATAAATTGTTGAGAAAAAACTCGTCGCTAAGAGATTTTTACGGGAAGGTCTTGATAATGACAGCTCTCGACCCCTTACTGGAGCTCAAGTGAGGTCCAATGGCTGTGTCCAGTTAAGACGATTTCGTATACATACAATCTGTTCTTTTTTCCTGAACAAGTTAAAGGATTTTGCTGCTTTGCTGAAATTATACCTTTGCGCAAAGTTTTGCTGGAATTTTGCAGGCTATTTAGCTTTTCATTGTTATTTAGAGAAATACAAAGTTTGTAACAGAGTGCACTACTATTTATTAAAGTTTGGTTAATGAGCACTGCAGCTATGATCATATTGTTAACGTGTTCCAACCGTCCAGGTTTAATGGCATCCTATCTTTCAACCGTATTATCAAACATTCGTTTTCTGTGTTACATGCGAAGACCTAAAGTTTCTTTCTCTTTCTAACTCTCGTAGTTACATCTATCATCAGCTCTTTCCGTGGCATCATTAGTTTTTTACTTGTCGTCACATAATTACGTAGTTTCTCGACAATCTTGTTTGTGCCTGTAAATTGTTCCCACGTGTATTAGTCACATTCTTTCTTAAGTTATATTTAATACTTGATTAATGATATGATTTTTTATTTAATAATGTGAAATTTAAAGAAAACTTAAAACGGTTTTTTCCAATTCAATATTATCCTCTGTTTTACTGCCCACTTTTATTAGCAGCTGTAAATATTGAAAACCCAGTTACAATTCGACACTTCCTGTCATAAAAAACGTCAGACGACCGTCAAAACTACACAATAGCTACACAAAGTGTTTCACTTTACTGCGATTGTTTACGACACAAGTGAAACTTCAAATAAAAGTGCCAACTGTCTGTTACAAAGGCCAGCTTGGCCAACAAACTTTGTGCTATGTACTTTTCCAAAACCGTCCCATGCAAAAGTTGTTCAAAAGTGTCTCCTTAAGCAGCAAATTGGCGTCTTAAAGCAGTAATGACACAACGGCGAGTTCGCACAGTCTGGGACAATTGCTTTGAATACAAACAGTCACTTGTTAGTTCTCAACCTGGTGTCAAAGAAAGCGTTGCGCTCATTAAAACTGTTTCTATAATCTTATGGCACTTTTGCCGCTAAAAATATGCTTTAAAAGCTAATATTTCTGTCATTGAATAACTTGCTTTAAAATGCTTCTTATTAGCTACTGCAGCTATGTTTATTAGCTTTCATTTCCTTTATCAATTATGTTGTAACGTCAATTCTGGAAGTTTGATCCTCAAGTCTAGCCGAGTTACCAACTGAAGAAATTGCTATCTAGTTTCTTGTGTCACTTTATAGCTTTGTCACTTTCATATTTACCATGTGTTCGTTCGTACTTATCAAAACGTGAGTATCTTACTATGTATCATTATTCAACTTTACAAACGGAAGCAGAAAAGTAGAACGACACAACACTAACATTTGTTTTCTTAGAATTGATCAGAACGTGAGATCTAATGGGAAACCGATACCGACGTATATATTGACACGGCGTGACATGACTTGAATAGACAACTGAGACTCCGAGACCCCTCAATTCTGACTTTTGGAAGATGTCGGTGAAGATTTGGGAGGTCACATTATACTAGATGGTGTGTATCGTGCAGTAGCCATGCTACCGAGGTGGTCCGTGACTGTAAACAGTAAAAATTATATTGTGAAATTGCTACCGCGTTATGTGAAGTGAGAATTGGAGCCATTCGCGTTTTATTCTTATTATTAAATTGTACCACGATATTTTTTTTTGCATTTTTAAATTATGCATTTGTGATGTTGGCATTTGTCGCAACTTTATTTATTTATCAATAAGTTTATAGTACTTATACAAGTCATACAATTTTTCATCTTTATAATTTATTTCCAGAATTTTATTTTTAATAAAATTACCTACTAATCATAACGGCAGAGATCCAACTGGATATTTTGTGATCTTTTATAAAAGCGTCTTTAATCTTTTAAGTGCCGATTCATAATGTATTTGAATTTCGAATAAATTATGTCTTTATTATTTTTCCTCTTTCGGGTTTTGAAGTGGCTAGCTTTATTATTGGTTCTGTTTATGAACTTCATGTACTTTTTAACAGTAATTTATGGTTTAATACTAGTTGTATGATAGCCAGCGTTAAGTATTATAATTTGTATTAATTGCGTAATTTATATTCGCTTTAATAAACCAAAACTCGATAACATACAATAAAATAATATATCGTTCTCGTTAACATTAGTAAATAAGAAAAAAATATGTCGTTAACAGAATAAGTGGTACGAGATTCATTGAAGCCACTAAATTCAATGCAGCCTTAATTGTAGCTGCTATCGCATTATCTCTATGAGCGAGCACTTAAACTCGTCTGGGGCGTGCCCTTTCGCAAAAAATAATGCATAAGAGAAGGATAAACATATTCTCGCTGTACAGCTATGACAATTTTGCTCCTTCGAAACACTAATTCCCTATGTAGCGAGATAAGCTAGCCTTCCGAAATCGGGTTAAGTGTGTCATAACCCTGCTCTAACAATCAGTAGGGAGTGGACTTCGAGAACCCCATAGGGATTCAGTTCCATTTTCAAAATTGCAACGCAGTAAGAACGGAAATGTCTTCCGAGAGTGCTCAACGGGGTAGTTTTATGTTTTAAAAAAGTTGTTTTTCTTGAATTAGGAATGTGGTTATTTGGTTCCTTGAACTTCCTTGATCTTATTAATCGTAATGAATAGTGATTCGTGACATTGATTCTTTCATATTATAGGAAAATTGTTTTGTTTGTTTCACATGATTTTCAAATGTTGATACTTCTGAAGCTATATCTTTAGATGATATGTAATATATTCCAGATATGACGTGGTTATCTAAAGCAAACACCATCCTTTGAGAGGGATATCGTTACAGATGTTTTATCGTCAGGTTGCTGTTAACGCTGTGATTTCACTAGCGAGAAGATGAGCAGAGCTGGGAAAGGAAACTAGAATTTCAATGAGGACTTTTTCCAGTCAGCCGAGGCGCTAGCAAAAGTACGCTATTATATTGATACTTTTTTTTAAATATTAGGTATATGTCCTGAGCACAGACTACACGTAAGATTGTAGACAACATTAATCGATACAGATTGAAATACATTTAATTGCATGGTCTACGCTCCAATTCTATCAAGTTTATGAAACAATATCTTTCAGCACACTATCCTCGCTCCGCTTCTTCCTTGTAAACGCAGCCTTATTGTCTCAGCGTTGCCACTAAACAACGGCATCTCTTCGGCAATCAGTGCAGAACAAAAACAAAACGCTTACGAACGTTGGGGGTGTCGAAACGGAATTCCGTTGGCGTTTCCGAACGTTTCTTTTTGAATTTGGAACCTTGCTGTGACGTGGTGCGCTGTCATTGTTCTTTTGCCGGGAAATGAAATTAGTAGTGTTTTGTGGCTTAAAGTCACTATCTATTGAAGACTTAACTTTATATTATAAGTTAGAGATGATAAAATTGAGGGAGTTCTATATAGCAGTGGTGTCTTGTGCCTCAATTATTCACACGCAATTTACAAAAATTGATGTGTCTACTCAACCAAGCAAATCAAATAACCATACAAAAATATAGCATACATCTACACTGTGGTACATCACTAAAGCTACGAAATAACAGCACAGATATTTTCGCTTTCAAAATTAGTATTGATTAACGGTTGCTCCAACGTTTTTTGGCGATGTGGTAATTAATGAGATCACGCGAGGTCATTGCACTCTCGTCAATGATCACGTGGTGTCTTCCTACTTGTACTTACAGGGCAAATGTACAGTGATATTTGCGCTTTACCAGTAAGGCAAATTTTCGCGTGCTCACTTAGAACAAGTTCAGTTTAAATTGTATTCATTTTAGCGTATACTCTGCCTGCAAAAACAGACTTTATGGTTTATTGTACTGTGTTTTAGAGTACCAATATTCTTTAATCTCCATTAAAAATGTTGAATTAATTAGCTTGTCTAAGTATATGCCGCGCATGCCTCGCATGAGCACTCATATTATGTCATGTCTGTGTCAATAGGTGTGTCCATATGCCACGTATGCCTCACCCGAGCACTCATATTATGACATTGTGTCTATACGTTTCAACGTCAAAACTGAGTGCTCGCGCGAGGCATGCGCCTGATGAAGACGCCGACATTGGTTGTGTCTACATCAGCTGCATGCCTCGCTTGAGCACTCAGTTTTGACGTTGAAATGCGTAGACACACTGTCACAATATGAGTGCTCGGGCGAGGCATACGCGGCATCTGTCACAAAACATATACCATTATAAAAATGTTAGTGATATAGTTAAATCGTCTCTCATTTCGATGTTTCATCGACAGACACACTAAAGTCTTTCTTACACCTTTCGTCGCTTTAAGCAATTCGCGTTCTACATTAACAAACATTTCAGCGAGGAAAGCGCTAAACAGTTCAATAAACAAGTTTCTCCCACTAATTGATTTTAAAGCGAGCGAAAATTGACCTATTTGTAGCAAAAATTAGTTGGAAATAGAGCCTCGATGCTTATTGATCTATCCTTCGGAGACTAGGTTAATTGCTACCAATCTTGAGTTGTACAGACTAAAGGAACGAAATGTAAAGTGGTATTCGCGGATAGGCCGTGTACCGCCTTTTTCCCAGGTCACAAGAGAGGAATAGAAAGAAAAAAGTTGCAACCAACAACCTTTATTGCCTTTCTTTTATGGCCGTGTCCACAAGCCCCGAGGAGCCTCGAGCAATGAGCTCTATGTCTACATGGGCAGACGTCAAAACTGATTGCTCGCAGCTCACTCGCCCTTTAGGCTTTGACATTTTGGACGTATGGTAGAGTATTTGATGATTTTTACTGTAACGAATAAATCAGTTGGTATAGAAAAAACTACTGTAAAGTCCTTTGAATCAATTACAGCGTTACCCACTTCGCACATAGATTCTTATTATGATACCAAATTTTCAGCGTTCGTTCGTTAGATCTGTACGAGTCGTTAAAGTTGAAAGTTCTGTGTTCCAAAGCACTTAATGCTGCCTAAAATTAATGGGTAAGTATCAAAGTTTGTAGGCCAATAACAGCCTAGCTGCGAATTGCTTGCCAGAGGTTAGGGGATGTTTTCTTTTATTTCTAGAAATTGTGTTGGCGATATTCCAAATGTTGTGGGCATAGGAGTACTTTGTATGTATGTAATTAAATTATCTTGTCAGCTGGAATAATACTTGCAATTACGATATGTGACATTAAAATTGTAATTAGAGTTACCAGTGGTCTTAGTGAGCGCTGAAGTATTCGGTGGTTGCGGTCCTAAGTATTAAATTAATATAAAAGAAAGTTCAAAGGATGTTGTAATTTTCAGAAAAGTTTGAGAGCCTCTTGGTTATACATTAGGTGGCATGTATCTGTATGTAATTAACTTTTCATCAGAATAAGATTCGCTTACTTGACAAGTGAAATATATTTCGTTTTATGATCATAAGTTTTTTTATTTCAATATTCTTATCACAAAGTTTTCGACGGATAACTTGGAAAAGTACTCCCCAACTCCTTGCTCTAACGCCTCTGATTTATTCGATTCGAATAATATTTTTTCTGAGTGGAAAATATAGGTTTCTTCCGCTTTGTAAATAACTGTGTAAGTAAATTCTTTTCAATCAAATGAAAATATGTTACTTACAATTTGTCTTACAACTTCAAATTTACCTCAATAAGTATTGATGTTAATTCCGGTGGCTAAAAATTACGACTTAACTAAGTTCATCACAAACAATATTGCTTTAACATGTAATTACAACAATGTGAAGGATAACAATATTTAGTTTAGTTAGGTTAGTTTAGTTAGCCTATGTATGAACCAAGAGGTCAAGAGTACCCTAAACCGAAGAGCATGTATGAAGGGAATAATGAAAGTGGACGAAGCGAAACAAGTATGTAAGGATCGTAGCGAGTGGAAAGAAGTGGTCTCTGCCTACCCCTACGGGAAACAGGCGTGATTATATGTATGTATGTATGAACAGAATTAATGCGCGTGTTTATACAGTATATGCCTAATACTAACTTAATTAAATCGATCATAATTCTAGAACACCAATCCCTTATGCATTACACTATTTAAGTCAATTACAAACGAGTAACTTGTACAAGTTGTCAGCTCCATTATCGGCATACATATTCTGTGTGTACCCCGCCTTATCCCCTACAAATCTGATTTAATATAAGATGTTCACCTTCGCTTTATTTAGTTTTAGGGTTGTGCGTACCATAGACAAGAATTACTTCATAAAATTATGGTTAGCCCTCACTTCAATAATAGTGGTAAATAGATTTACTGCTATTAAGTTTCATTCGTAAAGTTTGAACGCATTTTTTTTTTTATCATATTCGTTCCTTCAACATCAGTTACGAAATCAAAGACCTGCAATTAATCAAGCCAGCGTATTAGGTACACCGGACGGGAACACCTTTACAACCGGACCTTTTTAAAATCCTTATTAATACATTTGTAAAGAGGTGAATATAAAAGAGGATGAATAAATCAAAAGCCTAAATCCAACCCTTTGATCACAGTAAAATGTAGGTCTGTTTTTCGTTCCAAGTTCATTGACCTTGACGGATACATTAAAACAATAATTACACAGTTGTTTTAACACTTGATATTTTGTTTGTTTCAGGTAAATTTGTTGAGACGAAGGAGGCACGCGGAATGTGTTGGTTTGGTAGGTTTTAGTGAACTGCGTAGGTGTACAAATACCACTAAAATGTTGGTGTCAATCACTAATCACTAGACAATACAATGGAAGCATTTTTATTTTTTTCGCGTGTTTTGTAGTACGTAATAGAGGTCTGTGGCGCGTTTTGAAAATGGAACATTTCAAAAAATATATGGTTTAAAATTTAAATTTGGGACGCTAAAATAATTCGTGTACTTTGCAATGTTTTATTTTATTCTCTTGTTTGATTTTTGTTTAATTGACATAATTCGAAAGGTTAACATAAAAACTAAATGCATTTCAGCTACACTGACTCTGAATAGCTCTCAGCGTGAACGCAAAGTGTGTTTGACAACCCGTAATTTACAAATACATTGTAGTCCCCTTGCAAAATTCATCAATTTCCGCCACTATTCAGACTTGCGCTGCAGGGTATACCCTGAGGCAACTATAGTTTGTAATGAAATGCAATTACGTATAAATGTTGCCAATTTGATACAGGCTCATTGTGAGACCCCTGGGGTAGTTCGCGCCCCAAATTAGGGGTAGCTGGCGTTATACGTTTTTTAAAGTTAAGCGTGAACTGAGGATTACGTAGTTACATTATGGTATTCATGAGTATTTTTATGATGTTTTTTATTTCACATTGTAATCCAAATGATTGCTAAGATTATTGTAATGTGACGACCGCTTGGCACTGTTCGAGCGTAGGCCGCTCGGCTCACTGCATCGGGTGGTTGCGGGTTCGATTACCGCCAGAGGCAAATTTCAGAAACGGCGTTTTTGTAATTTATCCTGTCTGGATGTCACTGGGATCGCCTCCAGTCCATTGTGTAGTACCTATAGTACAAGCGTTGCTTAGTTTGGGACCATACAGTTGGTAAGTTGGTCTGGCGATATTTTATTATTATCCATAATGTATCCGTAAAAAAATTGATCATGGTTGTATTAGCTACGAGTAAGTCGCACCGCTTTACCTACCCCACATTCAGATTTTGCCTATCGCTTGCCAAACTGAAGGTTAATTATTATTATAGTGGTAGGTAGCACTAAATAAAACCTATGAAATCTTTATTTACTTCGTTTTCACAGAACTGAAACAAAGTTCATACACATTTTTGTTATAGGAAAATGTAATAGATTAGATGTCAGTAACAGAAAATGACCATCCCCAACACCCCATTGTTTATCTTCTACACCTGACACATTCACATTACTACCCCCTGCCCACTCCGTGACGAATTATTACATTTCTACTAAATTGTACTCCGAAATTGCTACTGCATGATAAGGGTGTGTGCACATGCTGTTTATGACGTCACGCTTGCACAGTAATAACTTCGAAATGAAGAAATAAATTTCGATATTAAGTTTATAACTTACTCCTCTATTTGCCGAGCCTGTGCGCATTCAGTTCTCTAACTGGGGAACATAAATTTCAAAATGTTGACCATAGTAAACACACGAATTAATCTAGCGAACACTTTTGAAATTTTCTAAATCTGTGGCTTGCTTTTTGAATGAATGAAATAAGAAGATTTCGAAATTTATGGTAAATGTCGAATTTTAGTACTTACCTACCGAAATAAACACTACGGATAGATACATACAATACAGGTTCAAAAGTGTTCCATGTTCAAAATTATCTCCATATCCAATCTACTAGCTAGTGATTGCATTCCTTATATCAACGTCATATGCTCGCATATGCTGCATAATGACGTCACGGGCGCGATCCACGCTATTAGTCCAATGTTACGCACCATGAAGTATTCAAGGGGTGTTTCCAAACGGTCGTGTTAATAGCCGTGGGCGTCGAGCCGTATTGTGTACCTAAGATGTTGACACGCTGGGCAGGATTAGGCTTTGGAGATTCTGTGTCCGTAAATTCAATAAGAAATTAGGGTTTTAGGATTGTTAATGTTCGAATAAGCGACGTCTATAAGGAAGCATTAATAGAAACACCATGTATATATTTTTAATACACTATGTATAGAGGCTATAAAATTGTTTTCATAACGACATAAATAATGGCAGCCTATCTCAACACCCTATTGATAACACAATAAAAACCTAGCCTTACCTAGTAGACCTTATCAAGTTATTTTTTCAACAAAGTATAATTCCATAAACTAGTAAATAACATTCCACCCTAAGATCTTCCAAGCTCATAAAATCCATCATCGCCCCCAAAACGGGCTTATAAACTAATAAAATATACCAAAATTAAATTCCTTGTCTAATAACATATTTCATAGCGACCTCCGTGAATCGCGAAGTGCATTTAATTCCAAACAGGGGTTGGTCCCTTATCCCTCGGAGTCCTAATCAAATAGTTGCCATCTCGTAGTTATTTATGTAAAAGTGCGGAGGGCGCGGAACTGGATGGGGGGTGAGAAGCACCCCACGTCAACAATGGACTCACAATTGGAGGCTAATATGAAATTTATAAGACGCAGAGCTAGGAATGTTGAAGATATGACCGGAATAAAATTTTATTTGAATTTAGTATTAGTCTATTTAAAATTAATGTTCCTTCAATTCTGTAGAAAACATTGCCTACAAATTACGTTGGATGAGTTAAAAATGACGAACACGAACAAAAAACGCACTAAGTAATTAAAACGTAACTAATCGCAGCAATTAAAAAAGAAAAAATATTTAGTGATATGACTTTACATTCGTAAATGCATGCAAAATATAAAAGAAAAATGGATCAATGGCATGGAAATAAAAACTGCAACACATTAAACCCGACCTCGTTGGCGCACTGCCTGAATTATTTGACTGAAACGAGACACCCTGGTTTCACGAAGGCACCAGTTTTTTTTATAGCACCAACTAACGATATTTTGTATAAAATTAATGGCTTCGAAATTCAAATTAATGAGAATTATGACAGTTATTTTTAGGAACATGTCCTAATTTCGCAAAAAAAATAGTAGATACTTAGATCAAAAGAGATAGAAGTGTTTTTAAAAGTCCATCCAACTGCTAAATCCTCAATTAACAGAAGGAGATCCAGTGTTAAGCCAGTGCAGAAGCACGTAGGATAGGTCAGTAATGACGGTCAACATGGATCGATTTCGTTAATGGTTAGGGGAGGAAACGTTTGAGTTTCGATAGACGTAGAATACAATTGTATTTTCGAATTGAACGAGTGAATAAAGAAGGTAATGATTTTATAAAACAACTAAAACGAAAATGTATAGAATATTCCTCGCAAATGGGATATCGATGTCAAACTAAAACGTACATCGGAATGCATGCAAAATCCGAATCAATTTCGCCATAAAATTGTTACTAATCTGGTTAGGAGTACAGTCACGTCCTCGTATAACGTTATAAGCGAAAGAACTTCGCAAAACCACGTACGTAGTCCCGAGAACGCCCGAGATTGCTCCACCTAGCGAATGCGTTTTGAAATTCGAATTTGGAACGCGGCATCACCACTTCACAGACGCCGAGTGCACTTTGTTCTAGAAGAATAAAATAAAAATACAGCCGGTTCTAAATTCAACAAAAGATTATGAAATTTTAGATTATTTCTAAAATCTATAGGTAATTTTAAAATACCGTTGATGTTAAATCATGGTTGTAATATTTCCCCTTTTTATTTCAGTTTTTCGTGCAATCTACTAATAATAGTAACCTTTATTGATATTGAAAACAACCAACACTACGATTTCGGAACGGAACTTCGAAATTCAATTTCTAAACTAGAACATCTAACTTGTTCGATACGGCCAAATATTGCCCAATAGCATGACTGCATTCAACTACTAAGATTGAAATTAGAACTTTCGTAACTTATCGACCAATCAGAAGTTTTGTTTTGGTGTATCAGTTTTGTATTCTATTTTTCAATAATGCTGATGATGTATCGAGTTTTAAATACTTTGGGGCTAATTCCAAGAGTGAGGTTTTTCTCTTACAAAATTATTTATGTTTGTCGTACATTTCGTACCGTAATAACCACAATAATATTAAAACGAAGCTTAGAATATATCATGAAAAATGGTAAAAAAAATCTGTTTCAGTCTCAATAGGTACGCCTAAAACCTTTCAAAACCAAAGGGCATAACGAACAAGTGTCATCCCACTGAACTGTGACTAATATGACCGGACAGATTTTAAGGAGGACAGAAAAATACAGACGAGCACAAAGCAAGTTCCATTTTCAAATAAATAGTTGACACTGGCATCACAAATCTTAATGCCTTAAAAAATACGCGTTCTTTATTTAAAATTATGGTTATTCCAGCCATTTACTTTGGGCATGAATTCGGCAGGATATTTGGCAAAGTTCCAAGTTTGATGATCGTTTACTTCAGCTTCTACAGCTGATGGTATCATATTGTTCATACCAACTGGGACAAGCTTTTAAGTCCGGAATTCATTAAGAAATTGGTTTTGCATGTAGATTATTGTCCTATACTGCAAGTGCATAAAGTAATTGAGTGGGTAGATGACAACGGTGCAATCGCGCAGTAGAACTCATTTCCTTTATGGTTTATGACATAGGGAGAAGAGGTAAGTTAAAGTAGATATTTGCAGTCACAAAATAAATATATTAACTTGTAAGTATAATACGGAAGTTATACTTGCGTTTAAATTATTTATGTTGCATACCACCTCTACAGTTTTCTTTGTTCTGAAAACACGACGGAAACAAGAAAATGTTTGCTACACCCGTACACAACGGAAACATAATTTTTATTTCCCACCTCTGTAAAGCATTCGGAATAGTTTAAGCACAGTAATTTGGGAGATCATTATTACTGGGCATTAGGGTTGAGATTCCCGTGCTCGTAATGGACATGAGCAACGAAGGACCGTAATTAAAATGTTCATTATACTTCCAGTAGAGGGCGACACTTTGAATTACAAGTGTCAGTTTAAAATTAAGTAGAATGGTAGAATTTTATGACGTCACACCTTATAAGGCTTATTTTTATTTTGTAGTAGGATTTATTTTATGGGCCGTAAAAGTTGATTTATATTTAAGTACTAGTCTAGGCTGTAGCAAATTTATTTTCTTATTTTGTTTTTTATACTGGTCACACTAGACCTCTTGGGCTAAATCAATAATGATTTTTCAAATAATTTTAGAATACCTATTCTCTTTTTTATGCTATGGTTAGTGAACCACCTAGTGTCCAGAGTTGTTCAAGCCACCCAATAGCCTTTGACATGACTTTGACTGCATTCTAGATGACAACCCTAGCGTATTACGTGGCCTCCGAAGCCCGGAGACGTTTAGTTCGAAACGCTACTAAATGATCATCTCTGACTGATCTTTCAAAGAGTTGCTTAGCCTGCAATTGTTTACCGATTAGCTGGCTACGAGCGTCTCCGTCGTTTTAGTAAATAGATTTTTTTTGCAAAAAATAATCGACCGAATAATTCACCATTTATTAATATGCAATAAGCAATATTACGGCAATATTATAATATTATTATTATAATTATTATATTATAATATCCAATATTACAGCTTCCCCTATCCACGTGGATATAAGAATATGTATTCTATTCAATACTCCCACATGAATTCATTTTGTTCATTTCGTAGGTCCCAATAGCCCTTTGGACAAACATACGGTAAAATAAACATTGCTATATTCATATCCTAGTGTGATCATACCGAGTGCGGTGAGGTTAAAATAAATAGGGGTGGCGTGAAATATGCAGTCGAGAGGGATAATAAATAATAGTGGTGGAAAATAATGTTAGGGTGGGTCAGTGAGGTGCGGTAGGTATACTTCTATGTGGACATTAAAATTATAAAAAAAAATCTGACAGTAAAATATAAGTACTATACTAATGTTATAGATCTTATTCAGTTGATTTTGGTATTCTAAAATAAAGCATCACTCAAAGACAGAACTTGAGATAAGTGCGAGTGCACGCGGGCGAAGTCACGGATGAATTGAAGTGTCGTTAAATGCTATGAAATTTTGCTCTAAATATTCGGCATAATTTTAAATGTTATTAATTTCAATTATAATCGTGTGCCAGCCAACCCTGAAGATGCGATGCTACTTAATTCTGTTGTTGTCAAGTCATGACCAAACCCTAACAATATTTCCGACTTACTCATAAGTCGGTGTAAATCGTACCTATTACAGCTGCATTTCGTACGATGAGTGAGAGAGAGCTGGAAACCCAGCCACCTCCCCTCCCTCTGTCCCACTCCCCTTCAGGTCGGTAATGTGCGAGCGATGCTTTTGGTATTGCAAGCATCTATAGGCTACCGTAGCTGCTTAACATCAGGCGGGTCGTACGCTTTGCCACTTCAGTCACATAATAAAAGTTACGAATATGGGTAGAAGTTAAATCAAGTTTAGTTTATATCAACATAATCAGCACCACTAAGGGCAGAGTTCACCAACAACATTAACAGTCCGTTAGAGCAGTAAACGTGTGTCACCGCACCAGTAAATCAAATAATAGGTTACTGCTGTAACGGTCCGTTAGTGTGTTGGTGAACACGGCCCTAAATCTCTGAATCGTTACGAAAACTACCGATCAAATCTGAATCCCTTGGCATACGTTTACCAAACGTGTCGTTTCGAAGCCGGTAATAGGTTCGGATGTGCGCGGCTTATCTGCACATCGCGTGAACCCGGCCCCGCAAAAAGACCACTTGGCCCACGATTGATGGCGGATCAGGGTTAGGCTCGCTTAACACTCGCCTGGCGACCTATAGTGGCGTCGGACACAGTAGCGCAAGTTCGTCCTCATGGTCGTAACAATTTATTAGCAAATAAGTAATTCCAAATGCATTATATCAGTGAGTTTTAAATTAAGCAGGGCTGGTATAACACTCCGGAGTGCGACTTATAAAGGAGAGTTTTGCTAATGATAGGTACCTACTTAAGAACTTAAGTAAGTAAAATAATCAACATAAAATTATTAATTAGGGTTTTGTTTAAATAGTTAATTAGAAATTAGAATGAATAAATAAATAAGAGTATTTTTTTGGCGAATTTACAGACTTTCGTAAATTGCATGTTTTCAGTAAAAAGTATGATTTCTGCCAATCCAACAAAATATTTAAAAAAGCGTGTTAATTAAAGTTATAGTTGTCGTTTATAGCTTTTTACCTACGATCTTTAACCTCGGACAAACACGCGCGATGCAAATTAATCGAGCTTAAACTTATACAAATCAGCAAAGGTTTTACATTCCCAATGAACACGATAGCGAAGTAATTACAGCTCTGATTCACATTTGTGTAGACATAAATCTCGGTTGCAAAATAAACGATTTCGATCATGATTAGTGTGTGAGTAACAAGTATCTGTTTAATTTAACTATTTTGAAGTATCCGAGCTTAACTTTACATAAATAAATGCAATGGACGAAGGTTTTTGTGTCTTTGATGATTTTTTGTAGACAAGGGCAGTTTGTCCCTTTTAAATAAAATATAAGCACTTCTAAAATACGCCGTGTGATTATATCATGCGACGACAGACGACGAACGAATTAAAAGGGATAAAAAATACGATATCAAACAAAAGAGATGTTAATCTACTTTCCAATTTTTACTAGGACACCGATACTCAAAGGAGGTTAAAGTATACCACATTTACCCTTTTCCGGGACCCAGATAATGTATCAATTAGGCATCTAATTTACTATCGCCCTGTTTATACAATGTGTATGAGCAGAGATTAGGCAAAGGCCGTTTTTGCCTACCGTGAATAATTTACTAAAAGCTTTGCGTTTTATTAGTTCGGGCTATGTTTGGAGTGGCCTTATTTCCTCGGTTAATTTGAAGGAGGCTGCTCGGATTCCGGAATTAATTCAGCCCCTGTCTCTATACACACGTGTGTATTCTATTATTTATACGGTTATTTAGAATCAAGACGAGTAGTGGTTAAACGAAAAGTGGTTGAACATTTTCCACTTAGAAAATTCCCAAGGAAAAGTTGTAGATTATGAGTATTCAAGAAAATCTTCCACTAACAATCTCAACCCAACTCCGAACTACCGTGCATCGCGCATTCGTACATATACTACCGTCAAATGATTTAAGAAAAAACTTGGCCAAACTTTCAGTCGTTCACGAGGTTTATGTCTGGGACTTGGCTGTATGTGAAAGTACGTTTTACGATGGCCGCGTGCTTGACTGTTAGGCGCGGGCATGAAACCATTTAATTTTATGCGGGGCGGGTCTATCGCTGTGTATTCAAATCGCGGTTACAACGGTTTTCTTGTTTATTAAAGACCTTTACTTTGACAGATATTTGAAGGAATTGAAGTAAGCAACAGGGGCTAAAAGCCACATAGCAAGTCCGTTACGCCATACACCCCACTATAGCGACGCCACACTCATGCGTATTTTTGTGGTAATCGCCTCAACTGCCGGGTACTTATTGTACTGCAATCTTATCATAAGAATTTGGTGATTCATATGCCAGTATATCTAAACCTACCTTTCAGTACCTCAGTAACATCCTTTTTTGTAATAAATCTCAGTGGTGCCAGGTCTTTTTTTTTTGTAATGAATCAGGCGGTCAGTCGCACGTGTCTGCACAAACACAATATTGCTCACTCCCACTGCGTATGTTCGTACAATAAATAAAAGGAGTCGCTACACACGGCCGCGGGCTGTGCGGAGCATGTTTTATTGGTTTAGAAGTTGGTGTGAGTAATCTTGTGTAAAATGTATGTGACAACAGCATGGACCGAGCATCCGCTTACGTGGAGTGCTTACGTGGTCAGACGTCAAACTTGATCGCTATGTGCGCTACTCGGTGCATACGGCTACACCTATTCAGATTTGCCGTATATTTCTACATAATATAATATCTTATTTTAGGTCCAACTCTGTCCCTAGTTATGGAGTTATAATCCGACTCCATTCTACGGCCACAGCTAGACTTAGGAACTCTCCCCTCCCGCCAACGAGATGCATCATTCGTTACCACAAGTTAATGTATGCAAGTCCATATCGACGGCCGCGCTCGGTCAATCAGGTCGTCAGTCAGACGTCAAACTGATTGCTCAGGCTATATTCTGGACGGCAGTGACGTGTGGCAATCTTTGAGGGCGGCCTATGTCCAGCAATAGACTTCTTCCGGCATTGGACTGTAGCGAACGCATGGATCTTAGAAAAAATTTAACTCCCGAGCATGTTAGACGCTATGCTGGCCACATCCACCCCCGTAATAAACCATATAAGGCAATCAATCGAGAGAGAGTGCGCTTTCGCGTTAAGTGCTCGCTAAATGTACATTTCGCTTCTTATATTAATAGCTATGGGGTCTGGGGTCTATGGGGCTTGATCGAGCGCGGTCCATTTGGCGATCGAGTAATGGCTATTCCCGATGAAATAATTGTTACGCTCGATACAATCTAGTTATTGTTTTCAGCCTGTAATTTCATGATTATGGCAGTTTTATGGAGTGGCGATGGTTTATCTTTGCCGAGGATGCCTTTTTATGTTTTACAGAGTTGATGTAGGTTAAAAATCATCATACCCAAAAAATACCGCCTCAACCAACAAATACTCAGCAATCGGCTCCATAATCTACTACCTTTTAGAAAATACGGCCTAAATCCGGCAGCGACTCCATAAACCTCTACTCTTCGGTAACAATACACTGCTTACCTAATAACCTTATTACAAAATCCCATAATACCATGGTATTACCATAATATTTGTTATACTGATCGCTCCGATCCTGCAAGGCAAGCGCCGACATTACGCGAACCGTTATGTAGATTAAATGCTTTTTGTACGACATACAAATAAAACGGCTCTATATGAACCTCTTTATGGAGCGTGGGGTTCCTTATAGCACTTATGAACATTATTATCATACTTTGGGAGTTGCAAAGAGAAAAAGCTGTAGTCAAATGCACGGCAACCCTTCCTTTACCGAACTTTTTTTTATAAAATATGCATCAAGTCTGCATTTTTCTGTTTATAACTCGACATTTACGTTTTAGAAGGACATTTGTGGATTTTGGGGGCATATTGCTACATATATTACGAAAGATTTCAGTATAAACTTGACTCCGAGTAGGTCAAAAATCCAAGTCCAAATGGTGCAAATGTACAATTCCAATTTGCTTAATGCAACAATTATAAAAAATGTGAATACAGGAATTAAAACTTCTACAGCGTGCAAAGTTAGTTCAAAACAACGCACAACAGTTGCACCAACAAATAAAAACATTGTTATTGTAGCTAGCTCATCCTAAAGAGCTCATTAAAAGACTGAAAGACAACATTAATGAAGTTTTTTTTATATCTAAATAAAAGGCCACATCTTACTATAACGGTTATATTTTGACGATCATGCTGAGTAAAATGTTCGCTTATTCGAATTTAATCTATCTTTGCCTCCAAAAACTAAGAAGGAAGAATTTATAGGCCCATAAAGTACCGAAGAGAAAGGTGAACTCCAATATCAATGAGCTATTGTTTTCACAAAGGGATTATCTACGCGAAACTTGTACGGAACCCTAAGTTTACCGCGAGCGGAAGATAGCCGTCCGATAAAGGAGATTTACCGATGTTCCTATCTATAAGGGAAAATTACAATACTTTTAACCGCGTTCTAGACAGATTTTATAAGCTGAATTTGGCTTTGAGCCTTAGTGAGCCTACTATGTCAGGGTAGGTATACTATGTTTTTCTTTTGTGTTTTTTTCCGCAAGCGATTTTATTTGTTTTCACGTAAGAAACGCGTCATAAAGTTACTAGACGTACTAATCGTAGAGTTACAACTATCCCGTGTGTGTCCTAATCTTTGCTTAAATACAATTTTTATTTTTGTCTGGCCGAAGCAGGAAGTCTATGTTTGTTTGTTAAATGTACACAGTAATGCAATAATATTTGTATATTTATACATATTCCGGTTATGTGAAATTATTATATGGATTTGGGTGCCGTTTTATTTATGAGACAATTTTATTGTATGCCGTAAGATAGGGCTTTAAAATATAACGGGATGTTTTATATTGGCCAGGAAGAGCAAAATTCTAACACAAATGTGAAATTTCGAATTAGAAAACAGTCATTTTGTATGTTGTTTTTTTTGTCACGTAATCGTTAAATTCTTGTTATTTAATGTGTCAAATACTTTTTTGTGGTAGAGCCAAGCTGTAGTCTATTGGCTGCAGTTCATATATGTGCATGGCCATTTTACGTTAATTTTGCGAAATTGCTGATGATTCTGCTAGAAAATAAGAAAAATTAATTATGTTTGCAGAATTTCTATGTGTCGTATTTAGCCTTGATGATGTAGAAGGGATGTTATATTATTTTTATCATTTGTCACACCGATGATTCATAAGGCAGGGTGAATAACATAAATTTTTGTCCACATCAGGGCGCAACCTTCCGAAGCAGTAACCAACATTTTTAATAATTACAGTTTTAAGTCTCGTCCGAGCTTAACTTCGTTACCCTTTCTACTAAAAGGGCTAGGGATAGAACAAGGATTACGTGTAAACCGGTCCCAAAGCTCATTTGTAATAAGGGTTTTGATAAATTCGATGATACGGGTCCGTCAGATTTAGTTTAGGCTTTGCTGTCCTAATCGTGTTATGTCCCAAATGAAATTTTTACACTTTGTTACGAGTAAAAGCTGCGGATTGTATACACTACGTATTCATATTGGTTTGGTTGGGTGGGCAGTTGATTATTTTTGAATTTCGAATAAGTAGGTACTCAGATAAGTAGTGTACGGCTCAAGCAATTATTTGGCTATCTAAAAGTTCATTTCCGCACTCAATACTTTGCTCTAGCTGCATAGGTCATGGGTAGCCAAGACGGGGCCCGGTGGTAAACAATATTTCTAAAATTTAAGCTTCCTGCTGAAAAGGTTGACCATCCATGACTGCCCTCGCCCTCTACCCGTTGTAGTTGTTAAGGCCACTTCAGCCAACATAAATAGTCCATAAAAAATTGTATTGCCATAAACAGGGAGGAGTGGAAGAAGGAAAGGGAGACCTTTGCCCAGCAGTGGGACGACACAGGTTGACAAAAAAAAAAACACTACTTGTACTGCCGTTCAAGCGAAAAAATATTACTAAACAAGCAGAAATCCCTTGCTGTACTTTTAATTTAATTACCAACCAACCAATATACTTAAATTGACTTTATGTAATATGAGAACAACAGGGAAAATAATGAAATCCAACCCTATTTGCTCCACATAATGATTTTCACATTTTGCTGGACCGAATTCCTATCCCATAAGCTTTTAGCTCGTATAACATAATGTCATAGTGGCCATCATCCATAGTCCATAGTGATCCATAATGTCGACCACTCTAGCGGTGCCCCTAATGGATCTACCTACCTGTTAGGGTTCACCAGCACTCCTATTAATTGAATGAGTACTGCTAAGTTACGTAATGCACAGCTTTTAAATTTAAGTTTAAGGGTGATGGTGACCGGGTTGAATTTAAAAATATCATTCTTCTAGCAATTCTATCATCATCTAATTTCTTCTTATCGTATGATTAGGGCCAACCTTGTATCAGAGTCTGTTGTTCAAGCCGCCCGAAGGCCTCTGACCCGGCTTAACGACTGCTGCCTAGAAGCCAACAATCGTCATCAACTTTTAACGTGCTCTCCGAAGCACGGAGACGCTCAGTTCAAAAGCTCACAAATTGGTCACCCATCTCTGATTGATCCTGCCAAGCATTGCTTAACCCCCGGTCGTTTACCGATCAGTGATTGCAGCTGCCTATGAGCGGCTCGCGTTCTTCTTGCTAATTTATTATCATTCTCATCCGATATTATATCTACCTATCCCAAATCTGAGTGGATGGTAAAGCTTGACTTCTAGTGTAATGAATACGTAGTCTTATGGATAAAACTGGAACCGTAGAGTACTGAATCCGGAAGACTGGTCTCTTTACTCTAGCAAAAAGGTTCGACACGAATCTTGCATAAAACAGAGTCTGGAGCATCGTTATTCACAATTAACACAAAGTAAAAACTTCTGTTACTTAACCCGGTATAAAGTAACTTGCACACAGAGTACACAAATTCACACTTACGAGACTCCACAATTTTTCTTTTTTTCGGAAAAAAGTGCGCTTAAAAACCCTCCGAGTATTGTCACAGGCGAGTGCGTGGAGCATATAAAAGTGTCCCGGAGTGATTGATGAGTGTATGCCGTGTGTCTGCAGCTTTATGCCTCGGCTAAATGGATGGCGTACAACGATATGAACACATGCTTTTTTCTTCCATTTTGTTCTAAGTAGAAAAAGTCATTTTTACTCGGGGGTTTAATGGCAAAGTACTGTTTAATCCGTGTTAGCTGTGAAATATTATTAATCCATGTGTAGGCGGCACGCTGGTTGAATGTTAGTAGCCTTTTTGCGTTGAGTGAAATACTTTTTGGTCTGATATGGGATTTTTTTCTATATCCATTTTACTTTTCACACCTACTGAATCATTCGCGCCCCAATATAACTCACGATTTCAGTCATCAGTCATTTTTTTTTCATTGATACATGAAAAAAAACATAAAATATAACCCCAAGTACTCTACGCATGAAATTTAATTGTAATTACACACTTTATGTTGGGTGGGTGTTGTATGTCATGTTACCTGTCCCGCGTCATAAATTTACATAACCTAACACGTCTGTTACAAAAATCGGGGGGACACTGTGGAGCCGGTCAGTCATTCCGAAAATGAATATTTATGCTTTTTACATTGCGTAGGGGAACCACATAACAGTTTTCAGCGAGACAAAAAATAATAAAGTTATTAAGTTAGTGCCTACTTATTTGAATTTGGATAGAGTATGATTATTATGTTTAGGGTACTATAATAAGACTGGCATATCAAAACGATAAAGTTTTGAAGTAAATGAAAACAAAAAGTTTTAAGAATTAGTTCGTCCTAAAATTATGCTATCAGGTATACTGCCAAAAATGGGAAACACTTTGTTAGTTAGTAGAGCATTTTTATTGTTTTAGTTATTATTACCTTACAACAAAATTTACAATTTGTTGTCCACAATTGAATGTGATTGTGGTCATTGTACCAGTGCGTGTCGGTCGCTTTTACGAAATAAATGCTTAAAAACATCAAAATACATTTCACAAATTACGTAAATAATGACGAATCATCATTTTATATGAGGGTCGGCACTCGGCACCAATCGGCTTATAGGTGCTCTTTTAAATAAAATTATTAATAATATGTTTTATAATATGGTTCACATATAATTTTATTTAAAAACAATGAATGTCACTGTTTCTAATTTAGTTTTATTGCATAATGCGAACCATTTATGAAAATTGAAAATAAAACTCTTAATTTGTTGAAACTTAGCGACGACGTAAAAAAAATATATGGAAAGTTGGGAAGCTGTCCATTAACCGAAGTACAATGCCGCCTAACTACATTTTAACAATATTTTTTTCTCATTAGCGAGTAATCCATTACGTACACAATATCAATTAACGCCTACCATTAGTGGTAAAACAAATGTTAATCTAGCAATACTGTTAAGTGCATCATTTGCCGACGATGCAACTTGTCGCATACAAACACTAATACATTAAGCTGTTTTGAACCCTATAAGGCTCGCCATATACATACGGAAACGGAATTCCGTTTCGAAATATCGAATCGGGGATTCCGAACGCAGTAAATCCATCCAAATGGCCGTATTGCGTTCGGAAACCCCGATTCGATATTTCGAAACGGAATTCCGTATGTGGCGGGCCTAACACACACACAGCACACAGCTGTGCTGTGGTGTTTAGCACCAAGTATGTCAACGTCATGATCATTATACAAGTTATTACAAACTTTTAAATAATGAACATAGTGTTCTAAATAATTTGTATTGTTTGATCCTGTCAACGATTTTATATGAAAGTGTTTGTTGACAAATTAGAGATTTGAAAAAAAAAATCGGGACAAATATACTTATTTACTTTGAGTGTAGATGCAAACAAATGAAGGTTTGGACACGGGTTTGACGTTTTGTTTGGGTAGTTGACAAATTGGGTTGATAAACAAATTGACAGATAAATGTTTGTCAACCAGACTATGGAAGGATAATGCCTAAGTTATAGGACTTTTGATCATGATATAAAAGTCGTCGATTTAAGAGGTAACCACACACCAATCGATCAGCCGTCGATCTATGCACGATCGCTGAAAATTCGTGCAGTCGAGCAGATCAATTTGGTGTAGTAGAAAGTGCGGATCAACCTTGATTCATTCCATTCTACCATAGATCAATGGATCTATCGAAGGTCGATCGATGAATCTATCGAAGGTCGATCGTTTGGTGTGGCAACACCATAACAATATTTTTATTAGGTTGTCATAATTAAATTATTTTGTCTAAACAATTAATGTGAGCTGTTTGTCAAGTCACATAGTAATTGTTTATAATTATCGTGTCATGTGCTACTGGGTAAACTAGTTCGTAGGGTAACACGACCCAAATACATACAACATTGTTCTCGTATCAAAGCTACCAATTTAGATCTTTTGTTTTGCACTTTATTATGTTGAGAATAAAGGACAGGTGTTAACCTCGAGGACATATTATTATCATTCAAAATCATTATTATTTTTAGTTTCGTGAACCTTTGAAAAATACCAATAACTTGACGAGTCTCTTATTTCTGAATTAAAGATGTGTAAACACCTTTCCATTATATTTTTCTATTGAGCCATTTGTATGTATACTGTGTTTTAAAACATGGGCTTGATTGAATACGTCCCGACTAATTTAACGTCCTGTATAGTAAGAATATGTGCTTGAATGTAAAGCTTATGTTTAGATAATCCAGTTCTATTTAGCTATCACTGGCTTACATACACAATACCATACGCTTTGGAATTTCCGTTACAAATCCACTTTCGTCGACGACTGTACATATCATATCGGGTTTAGACACACAACACCGTTGGATTATTGTCACTTCCAAGAAATACGTAATAACGTCTCACTGGGACGACATACTTTGAGCGTATAACAAGTTACATTATACATTGCCGTTTTATTAGAACTGTATGTAACCGTAAACATAAGTAACCCCGCAATGGGTGGGGATATTGGTCTGGTGTGAGTATCACACGGGTTTCCGTTTCTTGTTAGTACAGTTAGAGTGTATTGGACTGATATAAGAAGCTTGTGAATGTAGTAATAGGACTTTTTGGCGGGAAGTGGAAAAGTGATGTTGACATTTTTGTTTTAATTTCCAAAAATTGTGTTTCTTTGAATTACCTATAATGTGTAATGTTGGTGAAGTATTAACCATTATATGTTCATAAATGTGCGTGAGTGTGGACAATTGGAACATAAGTGGTGAAACATGATTTCGGGTTCCCCCAAGAAGTCTGGTAATTTAACAGTAAAGTAACCGCCACTTTAGGCGAAGGCTAGACGTAAAGTATATACTATGGTCCGTCAGTATGGTAAATAATAATGGATGCCATTCCATCGACGCAGGCTACACGTTCAGTATTTATTTCGTCAGTATCGTGATGTAGTTCGTACAGTGCAGACGTCAAATGAAACATGAAAGCTTGTATGGATATTACCTTAGCGCTTGGTTTAATCCGCAATCTCAGAAGACATGTCCACTCTATTGCTTTCGCGGCGTATTTACCACAAACTGTCATTTTGGAACTGAAATTCGTGGTAAATACTGTCATCCATCAGTACACTAGCCTACACGATCAGTTTGGACCACGGTTTTTGGTAAATAATGACGGCCCACAGTATTTACTTTACGTCTGCCTTACTGATAGGGTGGGGGGGGGGGGGTATTTTAGGCTTATCCAAGGGTCTTCCTGTGCTGGACGCAATCAAAAACTTGAAATATATATTTAACTTACAACAACAATGATGGTAGAGCCTAATTGGGATTCGACTCCATAATGACTTAGATGTGTTAATGCAAGTATTTCCACCCTGACATGGAAAGTCTGCATTGTTCAATACAGTCAAATGAAATTAAAAGAATTGTCCTCGCATTTACCGTATTTGTTTTACAGCTTGTTTTATTTTTTCTCTTGCCCAGTACAATTTATCAAGCGGTCGCAGAGTGCAGGCTCGCAAAAAAGAATTTCTAAAACAATACTGTTCCGGCACATGGCGGTCCAGTGAAGTAGAGTAAAAAACTTGAGGTTTTTCCAAAGATGTATTAATCCTTTAGATACGCCTTACCGGGCTCATTTAGGCAAGGTAACTGCCTGATATCCACTTAGTCAGGCACCAACCTGCGTCGCGGCTGCACGGCTGCAATAATTTACTGCAAATCATACACAGGCTGACTCGACCAGGATTGTACCAGCCTCTCATAGAAGATCGGCGTCAAGTAACTAATTTAGCTGTGTTTCGTACGATGAGTGATAGTCGGAAGCCAAAACTCCTCCCTTCCCATCCCTCTTTCCCATGTCTCCTTAGGTTGGCAATGTGCGAACGATGCCTTTAGCAGTACAAGCATCTATACTGCTAAATATTAGGCGGGCCGTACGCTTATTTTCCGCCTTATATTTGTTGTATAAAAGCGAAGTTAAATAAAATGTGAGACAAAATCTAAAGCAACCGTGGACTGATTACTTTAATATAAGCAGAAACTTGGTAGACTTCGTGTTATATTAAGTAAACCTGAAAAAAATATTATAAACTTTGTAACTACATTACAAACCTCAAAAAAGTTTCGACGAAGAAACCAAACACGAGAAACATAACTCACAATTTTCTCAAAAAGTTATACAAGGTGAATTAAAAAAGGTGAAACAGTACTTATGTATAAAAAGTGCGAGTGGGACTCACGCCCTGAGGGTTCCATATAAACTACGACCCTCTTTTTTACAACCTTTGGGATTAAATTTTCAACACTGATAATCATATTTTTATTCGTAATCAGTAGCCTAACTAATTCTCATGTCTCTAGCTAAATATTAGGGATATTGCCCTATTTTGCCCCCGAATGGAATTTTCCTAAATCCTTTCTTAGGGATGCCAGCGCCATAAAAGATACCTACAGTGGTACCAACTATCAGAATTTCATGTTAACACCAGCGGTTTGGGCTGTGCACTCGTGACATACTGACAGACGGGCAAAAAAGTGATCCTATAAGGGTACCGCTTTTCCTTATTAGGTACGGAACCCTAAAAACGCGAAAAGCGGTAACTCGAAAGTGGTTCTTAATTTTCAATTTCACCGAGATCTTCTCGACGTGATATTACACCGCCTTTATTAAATTCCCGCCATGCGCGCCCTCACTTATTTTTCACGACGAAATTGAAAACACCTTTACAGCAAAGGTAACATTCTCACAATATAAAGATTGGGTTTATTGGGCATCAGGCTTCACCATCTTCGGGGCAGAAACGGCCGCTATCCTGGCGCACTCATAAATTCCTTTACGACAAATAAAAATACAGTCTATATAAAGCAACGTCAGGAATAAATCATTCAATCCTGTGGAATTTCATCCGTTTTTTCGGGTTCCGTGATGTGAAAACGGAAAGGGATGCATCACTCGATCCTTTTTCAAAGGGACATTCTTTAGCCTTCCCTGCCCAATTTCGATCCTTGGAAAAGAAAACCCGATACTGGTCTTAGTTTAGTACGAACTAAGAAATAACTTAAGTACGACATAATCTAGTGACAGTGACCTAATGTTTCAGACGAAATAAAATGTTTATGAGCGAAAGTAACCAAACAGCACTGTCAGCAGAAAGATACTGTTAGCTATAAGCTTCTAAAAGAACAAAATGGCAGTCTCTTTAAAAGTCAGTTTCAGTTTGTTTCATCCATTTTACCTGAAACCTTTTTCTTTCGTAACAATATCCCTAATTGTTGGCATATTTAAGTCCGAACGCTTCCGCTTACTCAGTCCACAACAGACAATTCAATATTTAAATAATATTTTTTATCCAACAAAGCCTGTCTTCAGCCCTTCAAGGTCTTTTTTACAAAGCGTTATCAACCCGGACTCGGGATAATCTCTTAATACCTCTCAAATTTGTCCCGTCTTACCAGCTGCACGTTCCAACTGAGGTTTTTAAGACATGTCTTGAACTTGTGATAAATTAAGCAAGTTTTTTGTTCTTGGAGAGCGGTTTATTATCTCGTTCGTTGTGTTCATGCGTGTACGTTATTGCTGCTAGTAAATTCATATTGCTTTCAGACTTTTATACGTGTTTGATGTTCAGATACAGGTACCGTTGTTTTTGCTCGTTTTGTTTTTTATTTGAATTAGTTTTTGTCCTTGGTGTGTATCACTTTTAAGATATAAAATGTGTAGGGGTGTAAGGAGAAACTGTATCCGCCACAATATTACATCAATGATTTCACGTCTTTCTTAATTTTGAAACATCTCGTAATCTGAAGTGATACTTGCGGCTCAAATGCCAGTATGAAATATTTAAAGGGTTGAAGAACGCCTTGCGCTTTGGTAAGACATGGGTTACTGATATTACTTTTAAAAAAACTTTGTTGGTTTGTTGACTTGTATCGACGACCGCTTGGCGCAGTGGTTCGAGCATAGCCCGCTCGGCTCACTTCATCGGGTAGTTGCGGGTTCAATTCCCGCCAGAGACAAATTTCAGAAACGACCTTTTCGTAATTTTCCCAGGTCTGGGTGACACTGTGATCACCGCCAGTCCATTGTTCGGTACCCATAGTACAAGCTTTGCTTAGTTTGGGACCATACAGTCGGTGTGTAAATCTGGCGGTATTTATTTATTTATTTCGACAGTACATTAATTTGGGAGAGATTTAAAATTATTTCTGGAACGACTGTTTGGACTATTTTATTTCGTATTGGGGCAATAACACACCGGGAAGCCAGGCGACGTCGCCAGCCACCGTAGCCAAACAATTTGTATTGACTGGCCACGTCGCCAGTCCGTCGCCAGGGGGGTTACTCCGAAATACGTCGCTGACGGATCGTCCGAAGTACGGATTGGATTTACGATCAAAACAATGTCAAATCGTAGAGAAAAACGAAAGAAGAAATGTCAAATCCACAACAATCCGTCAGCCGAAACGTTAGGTTCGTATTTCGGAGTAGGCCAGCTGGTGTGTTAACTCCCATACATTTCAATACGAATATTTGGCTACGGTGGCTGGCGACGTCGCCATGGCTACCCGGTCTGTTATGGCCCTTATGTTAATATAATTGTATCAAAGACTAGAAAGATAAAATCCTAAATTAAAATGTTATCATTGTATTTTTGTTCGTAACTTATTTTATTCAGGGAATTAACTAGATAATTTCGCCCGCACAGCGCCGCAGTAACAATTAGTTCAAAAAACAACTTCGCTCTAAAATTATATTACGCTTATATTACTTAACTTAGTTAATTTTATATTGTAGATACTTGAACAACTACGTTCCAAGGCGATGAAGTTTTAATTATTAGTTTTAATAACACCGAATTGAGAATAAATGTACACTAGAGACTTAATTGTGTCATTTGAAACTTAGATTTTAAAATTCGTTAGTCTGTGCCCTTAGGGGTGAGAGAGACGATTAAATTCGATGGTTTATATTGCGTGGGCGACGAAAAGAGACAAACATTTGCTAAGAGTGCCGTGTCAATATTATAAAAAGGCGTGAGATAATTTTATGGCTCAGAGTGTTTTCCTATGAGAGTTTGATTATGTGAATTGTGGACATGATTTCTTTCTTTGTTATTGTGGGAAGTCATAAAAAGGTGGCAGTGTGAGATTATCATTGATATAATCTACTCGCCCGATATGCTAGAAGAATGGGGATATTACCTAATATTATATGTGTATTGTGAAATAATTTTAAACGTATAATAAAAAAATACAGTTATATTAATGATTAAAGTTCGCTAAAATTAACATCGTTATGTTAATTTTAGCGAACTTTAATCATATGCCGTCACTAGAACATTTTCAGTAAACGTCTGTATTTTTGGAAATTTTAAAGTGATTTTGGAAATTACACATACTCCTTATGCAATACGAAAGCAAGAACTTAATCATAATATAAATTTTAAACTAATTCAATCAGGGCTGTCACTAGAAAGTCATTGAGACGTTTTAAACACAAAGATGCCATCAATTTTAATAGCATATAACTCGTAGTATATAATTAATAACATAACTAGCTTCTTGTACGTGATCTGGTTCAAATTTATCTAAATGATGGACGCGACGCCGAGCAGGGATGGCACAAAGAGTTCCTCTGTTAAGTCTAGTGTTTTGTTCAATAGTTGTACATTAGTTAAAACTGGGCTACATGCACAGTTTATAAATACATTCCAAACAGAGCTGTAAAGTCCTACCCCCTAAATTCATAGAAAGTTATGATCGACTAGCAGTGGAATTACAAACCACATTTGTTCCTAAAAATGCTTTTCAAAACCATTGTAAACTGGATAAAATCTCTATGCATTTGGGGGTAACTCTTTATAGAAAGTTATGATGTACTTACACTGGCATTACAAACCTGTCACGTTGGGTTCTGACTATCTGGTGAAACGTGGGTTAGTTAATACCTCCACAAATGTGGTGGGGTATGGCCACTCAAGCCTCTGACTACCCCCGAATGGGGATAAAAGTCGTGACGTTACATTTCATTTTACAAACCACTTTTGTTCCCAGAAATGCTTTGTAAGACCATTGTAAATCGCCTAAAAATCTCTGAAAATTGGCGGTATATAATAAAGTACACAATATTATTTGAAGTGCAAGCTCAAAGTTAAACTCAACGTTATCATACAGTTCACAAGATATCCTGTGTGACATGGTATACTACAAGTTATCGATGAGAATATCAATACAGACAGACACGCATGAACTATCACACATCCTAACTTATAATAAAACGTGGGTAGATACGTTCAAAAAAGGGTAAAAAAATGCTGCACTACCTAAGTTTTGTCTGTTTTTGGTTATTCAATTAAATTACAATTTATATCATCATCATCATTTCAGCCAAAAGTTACCACTGTTGGACATAGGCCTCCCCCAAGGTTTTCCACAACGACAGGTCCTGTGCCACTTGCATCCAGCGGTTTCCCGCGTTTCACTGGGTCGTTTTAATTTATATATAAATTTTCCAGAATGTAATAAAAATAATTAAGATATCATTCTGTATAGATTCTACATAAATTGTGCCAAATTTTTCGAAACGGTCATGAATGTGGGCTGACAATGTTTTTTTTGATAGACACGTACGTCGGGATTAGGGATGGCAACTGGCAACCCTACCATGTTGACTCTAAAAATACACCCCAAAAGTTATAGAAAGTTATGATAAACTTAGACAGGCAGTACAAACCACTTTCTCCCTAGAAATGCTTGGTAAAACCATTGTGAACTGGCTAAAAATCTCTATAAATTTGGCGGTTTGACTTGGTGTACCTTTAAATAACAAATATGCAGGCATATCCACGGGAAAAGTTAGTAGAAGGTACACTTTCTGTGCTATCACTAGATACACATTCTCTGTAGGTGTATCGGTTCCGATTGGCCTCGTATTTGCATAGCGCTGATAAGGGGGGGAGGGTTATTGAATCCTTATCAGCGGGTCGATGACCTTTGTGTTTGCTTTGAGGGTGTCACTGATAAGGTTCATTAGTTGACCTGTTCATATGTGAGCGTTAGAAGAAAATTGTTTGGAATTACTTCACTTGGAATAGTTTTTGGAATAACTTATTTTTTATCTTATTTTGCAAGCGTATAATATAGCGTGATGTCTAAAAGGTTAGTCAGGCATTTCTAAGGTAATAATTCGATGTCAACTCTAAGAGTAAACTTGTGTACGCTTTTTAGATGTCATCTTGTTCTAAAAATGATATTAGGATGACAGTTCTCAGAGTTAGTTCAATTTATTAAAAGGTCAGGTGCATTTCGACTTAAAGCATCTGCTTTAAGTAAGATTAACGGCTAGTCCTGGCTTTTTTTATTTTGATGCGATTCGACCCGACACCACGACAACTATTTTAAACATCTGTATTTCTGTCCATCCATACCTACTGTATATTGCAGTAAAGGTAGGAGTTTGCTCAACGCGGCAGACAGCAGACGTCAGTCGGTCTCATAGAAATTGTAATGCCGTCTGCCATCGCGGCACATGTCATCGCCACAATTTATATGAGACCGACTGACGTCTGCTGTCTGCCGCGTTGAGCGAACTCCTACCAGAATGGACCCAAACGTCACGTAAAATAAATAAGACTGAAGTGTTTGTTTTTAATTTAAAAATAATAGCTTTTTACTAAATACATGAAAGTATCTACGGTACTCATAACAAAAAAGCAATTTGAAAACAAAAAAATGTCTGTCTGTCTCTAAAACGGCTGGACCGATTTTGACGGGACTTTCGCTGGCAGATAGCTGATGATATAGTAACATAGGCTACCTGTATAGTTAAATTCCGCGCGTACGAAACGCGAGCACAACTAGTCTATAAAAAATTCAAATCTGTAAAACAAAAGAAATTGCTAACGTAGTACTAAAAACAGTTACTCGTACTCCACAAAGTAACACTAGCCAATTTCAGCTAAACAACAGCGGTACGTTCTGGGTCACAAACCAGAGTTTTTGTACCAAGTAGCGACAATAAAGTTGCGGGTAGACCGACGTCGGCTACTTTACTAACGCCCTGACCTGAATTTGACCGACATATTAAGTTCTAGAAGTTTCGAGAGCAATTTTGTCAAAGTACACGCTTTTGTTTCTCGGCTGGGTTTAGCAACTAAGTTTAGGTAACAACGGATCTAAGATGGGTTTAGAGAAAGTAATTAAAGTTATGTGGGCGTTGAAAATAAAGCTAAGCTAGAGAAGCTAAGTTATACTACATGATGTAGTAAACATTATGTATTAACACTAGCGTCCGATCGTTTACCGATCAGTGATTGCAGCTGACTATGAACGTCTCAATACCTGCCTCATAGGTATTTAAGGTTCGCATTAATAAATGCATCTCAAAGTTGAGATCGATCTTAAGACGCTGTTTTTGACAGATGTTCAATACATTAAACGTCAAAACTACGTCTTAAGATCGATCTCAACTTTGAGATGCATTTATTAATACGAGCCTTCGATTTCTTATTATTCGTCACATACTACTAAATTAGGGTTGTCACGCTATACTCTATTATTTTCTGTCGTGCGAATTCACCCTGCTCTTTCGGATTTACTTACGGGATATAATGACACACGTCCACGTCCCAGATGGTTTTTCTTTTAATGAGACATATAACGAGCTCCATCGCTGTAGGTATTGTTGATATCATCTATTAAAAACAACGTAAAAAATATGTATTTTAAAATTTAACACGGCCATAATACCGCTAATATCCTCCCTGGAGACATGTTTACTGAATCCGTTTAAAATTTTTAGGTTGTTGTCGCAACGGCCGGGCAGCTGAACCTAATGCGAATTAACATGCAAATGAACAGCGGATATCTCCATTTTTTTTTGTAATTAGACTGATATAGCTTAATTACTTTGTATGTTGATACAGTTATGACAACCGAGCTTTATAAGTCACGTGCTAATCAAATGGAACTTTCAGCTGCAGTTTTATTTTAATATTTAAAAACACGAAAAACTGGCAGCCCTGGAATATATTTTAAGGCTTCGCTTTTTGGAGGATTTTTTTTTGTAATCAAATGGAATTTGTTCAGTATGTGGTACACCTAAGATCGTTTTATTTTTTAAAAAGACCTACTTCAAAATTGGAACACGTCCTTACAAGTACCAGTTTGTAAATCGAACATCAAAACATTCCAATAAAAACGTTATCGCTCCCTACATTTTGCTACTACTAGTCTTGTATAGCTAACCCACTTTACTGGACAAACACACGTATTTACACACCGTTGCTATTTAATTGATACTGTACATCGAAATGGTGATTCAGACATCCGGGCTGTAACATCAATGGCGAAATACGGTTCGAAATCAGATTATGGTATTTGGGTAAACCGGTTTTTGTGGATTCCGCTCTGACGTGGTCCGTTTTCCATACTATCCATTAGTTCGCACCAATTTTGAATTTGGAAGTCGTCTATTACTAAAAACTTCATGTGTACTTGTTTTAAATTTGGAACACTTGTTTTTTTTTTTTAATATAATACCTTGTCTTTATTGCCGGTATGAAATCCCAGTTGAGAATGCCTTTCGAACACTTCCAAGTCGTTAATAATCCTGATATCATCAGGAATTCGTCCGAATGTTACAAAATGTGACCTTTTTTGTACAGAATCCTGATGCATGACCGTAAAAAGCAGGCCAGATGTTTATTTTGCTGACTCACCGGATCTGCTGACAGGGAAATTTAAACTTTATCGCTACGGAATAGATGCTGGAAAGATGGTAAACTGTCAAGATATGCTATGCTAGGGAGTTGCAATCCGTCGGGGCGTTCAATTTGAAATTCAATAAAATTATGTGCTAAGTCATATGGAACAGTTTTGGGATAGTCGTTGAATCGTGAGAGGATCATTCTATTGTCGTTTGCTAACAGACGTAAAATTTGAAGCCCGTTCTTGAGTTAGTATTATGAGGTATTAAAGATAAGAAATGTTCTAGTAATATCTTTAATCAAATGCAATTTAGACTCTTATCCCATAAATTACGCACATTACACTAGTAAAAGATATCCATGGAGACGTTTGCAATTTTTCAAGCTTTCAAAAGTTATAACAGTAATATTTTTTCTTTAAGTAATTTATTAGGTTTCTAAGTATTAGATTTAGATAATTAAATATATTTAGTTTAAAAAGTAGATAGGTTATGAGCGCTCCGTAAGTGGCACGTAAAAACTTTGCTAATTGGCAAATCTGAGCGCAGTTTCGCATGGTCTCGTGTCACTGATGTCCACGTATTCCGTCTTCATTCGTCGTATAAAGATTTTAAATAACAACCTATAAAATCTAAAACATCGCATGGTGAAAAAAATAAGGTGGTTTGCATTGTGCCATCTGCTCGCCCGAGATTCCAATCCACTCGATCGGATGAGTGCGTATATGATATTGGCCCCAAACACCTGTCGTTTTGGTCAGGTTCAACTATAATGGATTCAGTTAACCACCTGGCCCCTTCGGCATATGGATTCAAAACTGGTTTGAATCCAGAATGTTCGAAGCCTTGGGCAAAGATCTTTTGGATTTTTTTATAATGTGCACCTGCTTTAGTTTTTCCTTTTTTTTTCATGTTTCTTAGTTTTAATGGTCATAGCCATATGGAGGTGCTTATAGCCAGCTACAATCATTGAGCGGTAAAAGCGGCTAAGCAAACCTGGGTACTTTAAGCCAGAGATGGGTGCCCACTTAATGGTATTTCGAACATGTTTTTGACGGCACGTTAAAAGTCGGTTCCGACTGTTGTCATCTAGACAGCAGTTAAAGCCATGTCAGGGGAGGCTGAACGGCTCTTAGCACCTGGTTAGCCTTTAATCATATAATAAGAAGAAGAAGTTTCCATGATCAATAGTCTGAACAATTCTAATCTAACGTCTACCCATGGACCAATTACTAAGGGGACTGGCCCTAAGCAACTCGGCCGAGTGGTCGGCCTAGTACTAACATCGACATAAAACGAAGCGAGTAGTTCAACTATTTACCGGTAGATAGAACAATGAAAATCAAAAAACAATGACCACGTTTTTTTTCATAGATGTATCTAATAAGGGCGTTAGTCTTTACCTTGTGGGTCTACCCCACTCTAGGTCTTTCTTCTTCTAGTTCTCTAGGTCTTTAAAGGCAGACGGTTTGGTTTGTCCGTGTGAATTTTAGTACCTTATCAGCCAGGTTAGATAAGACTGTGAACAGAATCCAACGAATAAAGAAAAAAATATAGAATATTAAATAAGTAAGAGCGTGGTTCATTTCTGCATGTTCAATCTTCTTATCTAATTGTTTATTGAAAATCTATTACATAAACAATTTCACACTCTTTTATGGTTCATTCGTTACACTGCTTATAGTGTCACCATTTTTAGAAGATGATACTTAAGTGATGTAACTGCGTGGTAAATTTTAATTTTACGGTGTCCAATCAATTTCGATTCTCGTTTCAACATCAGTTACAGTGAATAAACAGTATTGGGAAATTAATTTCAATTCATGGACATTTTAACTGATTAAATTTTAGCTTCATCAGGGGTTAACTATAAATTTTGCAATTTGATATTCACTACTGACTCATCATTAATATAGTTTATTTGAAGATAAAACAGAGCCATTATCCATTGCGAAATCACTGGTCTCTAATATTATCTTCGTAAATTCTTCATTATAAATCGTAAATTCTTAGCGGTCTATGTGTTGCCGGCCATCTGTTTGCAGTCAAAGGACAAAGGAAGGAGAAGGAGGAGGAAAGGAAGGAGGGTGTTGGCCAAAGGGCCAACAATATGACGACCGCTAAGAATTTACGATTTGCAATGAACAATTCACGAAGATAATATTAGAGATTAGTGCTTTCGCAGTGGACTATTGTTAGACTTGAGGCCCAAATAAAACGCCACGAAAGCTTATTTATAAAACCTTCAATAGAAAGATCGAGCCACAATATCCATTACTTTTATTGCAATTGGACTCTAACTCATGGAAATTATTGTAGTAATTCATGTCGTCGTATCTTCAATAGTGCAAAGGTATTTATTTTAAGCATAGTCTGCACTGCGTCTAGACGGTGCAGCTATTTATGTTTGCTCTTTTACATTATGTGCACCCGTCTTTAACTCAATACTATTTTTTTTTACTGCGTCATTCACTCATGCGTTCAAAGAACATTCTCATTCGGTCATGCATGAAACCGTTTATTTACATAAATAGATAATGTTTAAAGTGTCTAGCGCAGCTTACTTGACTTCCTTTGCGATTAAATAAATTGATAAAGGAGTGTACTGCTTTGAAGTGAAATTCAATTTGCAACGAAACATGCTTGTTATTACCTGATGCTGCATTTACGTTGGTAGTGTCAGTTCAGTCTAAAAATGCACGCCCCTCCACTAAACGTGATTATTTAAATGTGTAAAAATAAATATTTATTACAACGCTTTACTTAAAGAACACGTATATTTCACTATACCTGTTCTTCACATTCAGTGGAGGGGCGTCCATTGTTAGACTGAACGGACTCTACCAACGCAAACCACCACTGAATTTGTGACACCAATTCATATGCTTCGATATGCTTCGTTCTTTTTTCAGAAATAGTGATGTAGTTTAAAATATCGAAAATATTGTCAATATTCCCCGGCACGGCAGGCATATTCAGGAAAAATAAAATAGTATGTTGTAATTTCTTTGAATATTTTTTCGTAATATTCACTACAAAATTAATAATTCACGCGTTCAATATTCTCACAAAGGGCCCTTGCAAAGTAAATTTCAATTTAAAATCAACTCGCTTTGTCCTGTGAAGTCGATGACGGTTTTAAGAACAATATTGATTTCGGTTCGGCGTCAAGCCTTCGAAGTTCTTTGTCATAATCTTTATTATTAATTGGAATTATGCTAACGAGGTTCTGGGTGGAAAGTTTGTGTTGTGAATGACATTTCCGTGTCCCAGTTTGATTAAAACAGACAGATTTGCTATTTCCAATACAGCCTTGTCGTATTTTGCATCGCTCGCACGTTGCCGACCTGAAGGGGAGTGGGACAGAGAGAGGGGAAGGCAGGTTGGGCCTTCGGCTCTCTCATTTATCCTACGAAACGCAGCTGTAATTGCTACTTTACGCCGATCTTCTGTGAAAAGATGGTACTACCCCGGTCGAGCCAGCCCATATATGAGCTGCAGTCATTTGGCTACAGCTTGACTTGATGTTCCAATGACGACGGCAAATTGAATAATAAGGCGACTTTTATGTTTCAGAAAAAAATATATTATTCCTTTTACAGCACGTGTTAAGTTATCTTTTATCTCAGTCTTTTATATCAATTTGAGTAAATTTTCGCTTCAAAATCAAGTGAAATAGTGACATCTTAAAATACGGAGACAGCTAAGATAAGCGAAGTGAAATTCGATTCCAGAATATTCATGATTTTCATGTCAATTATTATTTCAATGCCGTCTGTTATAATATTATTGAACAATTGTTACTGGCTATTTCAGAGATGACAGAAAAACAATTTCCTTTTCAATCAGCCCAAAAAATAGCGAAGACCCGAGAATTGTGAAGGGCAAAACGATAGCTACGTGTTTATTTTCTGAAATTCTTTCGATTGCGCATAATCAATTGCTTTGAAATCGAACCTTAGATATTACTTTTATCATTGATGTTTTATTTTAGGTGATATGGTAAGTTATAATCAGTCGACTTGTGCTCAGCGCACCACTACATGCAGCGAAATTCACACATCGTTATCGCACTCGCAATTTTACAATCAACCTAAAGATATTTTGATGCGTATTATTCACCAGGAGATGGGCCGTATTGGCATTTCAACATTATTTTGTACGATGGACTACGTCGTACTGTGTCCATTTATATAGTAGGACATACTATTCTGGATGATCACATGCCTCCTTCTTTCTTGGTAATCCCTGATTGGATTATCTAGGAATATTATTGAGACACGGATTTTAAAAAAAAACTTCCATCTTATATGTACTTAAAGTCTTATTAGGATTGCATGTGTTGCGGCAATGGGCTAACCATGATGAAATTTTGATTTTGCCTCTTATTTGGATGTAGTTTATCTTTAATTTTCTTGTTATTGATAGTGGTGTGTATATCAAGTGTGTATGTACACACTACTATCATTATAATCGATCAAGAATCCATATCACTTGACCCGGCCGGTCAAACGCACACAGACTCCACACACGTCCCACACGCTTTTATCTCAATAATAATATGTGAATTCTTTGTTCCAGGTAAGCGTGCGTCACCGCTGATGCACCGTGGTGGAATGCAGCCATAACGACTCAGCTAATGGACTAGACAGGCCGGGGCATAAGTACTAATGGCTGGTATAAAATAATTTATAGCACGGTGTGATTCGTTTGAGAAAAAAAAGGAGGAAAAAGGAGGATTTTTAGATGGGTTTGTTTAAAGATCAAGGCAGAGTAAGGCTCAAAACGGAGAGTTCACTAAACATTGTTGATGAATCCGTTACCATTTTAAATGAAAGCGATATTGTTTTTCAAATGATTCCAAGAAAATTTGACAGTAGTTAAGTTCAAACGAAAGTCCAAGATACATCTAGGGCCTAGGTCCTAGGCAGAAGCTTTACAACAATTATAACACATTGTTCACAAGATTGAGACTAAGATCTATCAGGAACGTAATTGATATAACATCATCCGAATAACACATCATCCTCATATAATTCAATTACAAAATTACAGCTCAAGAAAGCATTAGTTCGGTCTTAAAGTTGACACTCAATTGTCTTTTAGACAGACTTCCTCTTGACACAACACGCTAGTTAATTATCTCGTTCTGTAATAAGAATAAGTGATAATTGTCTTGTATTGTCTAGGCTTTATTTTCGCCATAGGTACTTGACATTTACTAGGCGTGGGATAAAAGGTAATTAGATACCTATGTTGGGTGTTCTTATTACTAGTAAATTCTTGGATATATACAGAATAATCAAATAATAAATCCTACAATCCAATGATAGACGAGTCTTGGTTTTATTAAGTTACCCTACAATAAAGTTTTTCTGCGTTTTTATATTATAGATACTTACCTACTGTTAGCTTTTACATTGGATTTATATGAATCGAACATAACTCGATTAAGTTCATAGGAATATTTTTTAAAAAACCGAACTAATCGACTATAATCTTATTTCGAAAAAGAAAATCTTGATTTTTTGCTAAATATTAAAAAAAAACTAGATTCTCTTATCAGTTATATCGTCAGTGGAGAAGCTCTCAGATGGTTGTTCACCGTTTCGATTACCGATTCCTACAATCGGTTATCGGTAATCGGAATCAATTATTTCATTCGAGTACTGACTCACGTCAAGGACTCTACGTAACTTGACCGCATTGAGCTGACAATCAATCCTGCCTATTTAAAGCTCTCGATAAACCAATCCTACGTATATTATGTACCTTTGTGGTTATTTGGAACGGTCTTCCGATAATCGAATGACATCTTGATTATATAGTGTCGCACTTCTTAATCGATTAGGAAATTTAATTACTCATCTCGTCATATCATTCTATAAAATGATGTTCTATCAATGTTATCATGTCTAGACAGGCTTTTGTATTAGCTTAATCGATGAAGAAATAAATTTGAGATTAATTCAATCCACAACTCCTGAGCAGCCTCACCTTAGGAATCCGCTAATGGTGGGTACAATAATAAATGATATACAATGATGATAGACATTGGTATCTTCAGTGACTTCAGTTTAGGAGCTTTTACAGATACAATATCCACAAATAGGATTACATATAGAGTTATATTATATAGAGTATTTAACAACTGCATAACGGGAACACCCTTATGTAAGTTCACGTTGAGTAAGCACACAACACTTGTCTCTACCATCTACACCTATACGCATTACCATAGATATACTCCTATGCCTATGCCTCTTACGCCATGGAAACCACAAGTGATAATAGCAAACAACAATACGATGGAACGCCTCAAAATCCTACACAGACCCAATCGATTAGAAACTAACATTCTAGACAGTGTAAGCACTTGTAATAATAGAGCCACCTTGGTAGAGTCCTATTGTGTAGACAGTAGACACGTCTATCACTAATCTGCCTGTGCCGAGCGAGCGCGTTGAAACAATGTAGAGCGGTTGTGCGGTGCCATGTAGAGCTACAAATTGTCACGCAAAAGCATATCTTATGTGTTGCAGACATAATGTTGTTCAGGGTATTTATTATTCAAAGCACTAGAATAATAGAGTCATTTTTAGGGTTCCGTACCCAAAGGGTGCCAACGGTACCCTATTACTAAGCCTACGCTGTCCGTCTGTCTGTCTGTCAGTCTGTCAGCAGGCTGTATCTTACGAACGGTAATAGCTAGAGACTTGAAATTTTCACAGAATGTGTATTTCTGTTCCCGCTACAACAACAAATACTAAAAATAAAATAACATTTATAAATGAAAGGGGGTATACAAGATACTTTATAATTTTGCCGTTTTTATTCTACGGTGGTACGGATCCCTTTATGTGCTAGTCCGACACGCTCGTGGCCGGTTTTTTTAAGTTACTAAAGCGGCAAACAACTGTTTCCCGATATTACATACAGCGAAATTCACACATCTGTTATTGCACTCGCAATTCGACAGTCAAGTAAAAGGCACTTTGATGCGTATTATTCACCAGAAGTTTAGCCGTAGATATTGGCAATACCGACATGTTTTCAACATTATTTTCCGCGAACGACTGAGTGATATCGTGTCCATGGAAAATGTGTTCAATATTAGTAGCTTTAGGCAAAAGCGGTTTATGTAATCTTGCTGCGACATACAAATCAACACACAAAGGACGATGTCTAGAATAAGGCACAAAACAATAGGTCCTAGATAAGCCGTTTTTGCCCTGTCTGTGACACAATTTAGAAAAACAAAATGTAGTGACTAAAAGCCGAAAGGAATGGACCATGCAGACACTTATAAATATTTTCTGATGATTTGTTTTTAAGAATATTGGAGTTCTTGGAGTTTCTTTGTCTTCATTTGACGACCGTTTGTCGCAGTGGTTGGAGCGTTGGCCGCTCGGGTAACTCCATCGGGTGATTGCGGGTTCGATTCCCGCCAGAGGCAAATTTCGGAAACGGTCTTTCCGTAATTTGCCCTGGTCTGGGTGTCACTGGGATTGCCCCCAGTCGTGTGGTAGCCATAGTACAAGCGTTGCTTAGTTTGGGACCATCCAAGTGGTGTGTTTGTCTAGCGATATTTCCACAGAGTTAAGACTAAAGACAGAGAAATATGTATGAAAAAAACGTGGTCATTGTTTTTTCATTTTCATTGTTCTATCTACCGGTAAATAGTTGAACTACTCGCTTCGTTTTATGTCGATGTTAGTACTAGGCCGACCACTCGGCCGAGTTACTTAGGGCCAGTCCCCTTAGTAATTGGTCCATGGATATTTCCAATTATACCATTTTGTACCATTTTCCTGTACTTAGTACATTTTATAAGAAGATACTTTAAAAGCATAGGCCAATTACTAGAAAAATAGGTCAAAAAAGTCGAACCAGTTTTTGCATTGTCTGAAATTTTGCAATACACGCTGCCTGTTGACGACAGGTGGTCCGGACTCCTGTTGAAACATAGAGTAAAGAATATTACAGAATAGATTAAGAAACAAAGTTCGTTTACTAACTGAGGGCGACTCGAAATTTTTATTCTATGTTATTGTATCAAAAATAGGCATTTCAAACTGTACCTACTCAAGTTCCTGTCACAGTATTGAGGTGATTTATTTATTGCCGAACTGAAACAAGTAGTGTGACAAGGACGAAACTGACTGTAACATCAGAACCGCAGTGTCAAATGGAATCGGAAAAGCAGTAACCATGAGTGATGAGGAAATGGCGGCGTCTAGAAGAGGCGAGCTGCGCGCCCGAGCAGTCAGTTCTGACGTCGGAATGCTTTGTCATAATGGTTGGTGGCTTGGGCGCGGCAACTCGAGGCATTTGCACCTTAAGGGCCGGGCCCCATTAGCGCGTTGCGTTGCGTCGTCGCAAGATTTTGTACTGGCGCATCACCCTCCCCCGCTTCGTCTCTCGCCCGTCGACCCTTTGATCCGTTGCGACGACGCAGCGCAACGCGCAAGTGGGGCCTCGCTCTGACTTGTATAAGTCTATACAAACAATTTTTATAATCCCAGCCACTCTTTTGAATCAGTCAAAAGACCGTATCTCAGCTAGGATCTCAAAAATTCTCTAACAGGTTATGGGCCCAGTTTATGTTTGACGTGGTGAAATTTATATTGGATGACCATAAGTAACGAAACCATAGTGAGATTCAGAACTATTATCGCGCCATCTGTTATTTAATATCATTAAACTGCTAATAAATAATAATATTAGCCCTTTTAACATCCCACTCCTGGGCACGGGCCTCCCCTCAATGCGAGGGGGATTCAAGCCATAATCCACCAGTGCGGGTTGGTGGATTTCACACGTCTTTCGGTTTCCTCACGATGTTTTCCTTCACCGTAAGCAAGTGATAATCATATTAAAGTTATGATTCGCACATAGATTTCGAAAAATCATGAGGTGCGAGCTGGGGTTTGAACCCTGGACCTTAAGCCCGCAAGACGCGTGCTTAACCAATCGGTTTATAGGTAAACATTTCCAAAGTTGCGATGGCCAATTCAGAAGCTATAGGGAACAGCGAAAATGCTCAGCAATTTTTTTAAAACATTTGAGTCAAAGTTTTGTGAATTTAAATTAATTTTGAATTTCTTTTTTCACTGAGGGAATTATGTCTGACGATTACTTAAAGCAAAAAGACCTTCGCCAGAATAAGTAGTAAATAATAATAATATCCTGGGACATTTTTTACACACGGCTACCAATCAAACTAAGCAGAGCTTGTACTATGGAAACCAGATAACTGATATACACACTGACTACATTACTTTTTTATTTGTAAATACATACTTAATATACATATACATCCAGACTCGGGATATACAGACATGTTCATGCACACAAATGCATGTCCCGGGTAGGAATCGAACCTACGACCTTCATCGTGAAAGTCGCCATCACGCCAACCACGCCAACGGCCCTCACACGGAATAAATAATTCATAGATTACAACAGATAGTTCACGTCTGCACATTTTCATACTCTGAAGTTCATAAACAAGTCTCCGCCAGATGGCTCTTCGGCTGGATGCACTCCTCGCTGCTCACTAAAACATCTGGCATCCTCCAATATTATTTCGTAACTAGCTTATACTACCGGGTTTTGGCTATAAATAATGGCAGTTTGAGTTGCTCAGAGGAAATTTTGGGTCTAATTCCTATCAAGACCCAGGGGCGTAGCTACCGCCGTATCAATCGTATCAATGATACGGGGCCCCCGAGCTACAGTTACCCCGAATGTGTGTGAAAATTATTTACCCTTCATTCGGGACTCCCAAAAAAATTGATACAGGTCCCGTCTAAGACAAGCTACGCCACTGCAAGACCCTTCTACCACTGTCACTCCTAATCCTGGCCTAACATACCAAAAGAAGTGGAAGCACAGAATACATATTAGTGCTACGATACAGAAGAATCACGCTAAGACACAAAAAATAAAATCTCTCGTCACGCGGCAATGAGGTCCAAACTCGACTGATTCGAGTTCCCTTGAGGGGCAGTCTCCATCACGAACATTTACTGCATCTTCATTTTCTTTATATGGCTGAATGGCAAACAAGCTTACGGCCTGATGTTAAGCAGTTACCTTAGCCTACAGATGCTTGGGGGAGTGGAACAGAGGGAGGGGAAGGAGGGGGCGGGCTTCCGGCGCTCTCACTCATCGTACGAAACGCAGCTGTAAAAGCTACTTTACACCTATCTTCTCTGAAAGGATGATTCTTCGGAGTGATTATATAAAAAGAAACCAAGGATGTTTAACACATACAGTATACTCATATTTGACACCTCGAGAGCTGATGAGTTCAGATGCCTTATGCCTCGCCCGAGCACTCATGTAATGACATTATTTCTATGCGTTACGACGTCAAATCCGAGTGCTCGGGCGGACATGCGCCTGATGTAGACCAAGCCGACACAACTTGAGAACGATCTTGGTAGCAAGTAAAACCAGATTTATCTTTCGATATAAAATACAGTAACTTCGATTTTATTTGTATTCGCATATCTAAGGTATAGAGTTTCTTTACGATGTAAGTAAGGGCCACCTGTTCCAGCCACATGGCAGTGCGCGTTTGGATGTAAATGGGTTTTTTTTGATGAAGCCAGCCAGCTACGGATTATCATAAGGGTTAAATTGCGTATAAAAGTATGTATTTACGAAAAAATAAACTTTTTTTTAACGTTCTTAAGATACGACTACTATTGGTCTTCGCGAGGGGAGCGCGTAAGAAATAGTCTGTTTAATGGTGGTAGAGTCAAGCTTTAGCCAATAGGCTGCTCGAACGGGTAGTACCACCGTCTCACAGAAGATCAGCGTAAAGTGGCTATTAAAGCTGCGTTTCGTATGACGAGTGGGAGAGCCGGAACCTCCCCCCGTTCCCCTCTCTCTGTCCCGCTCACATTCGGGTCTGCAACGTGCGATCCCTTTTGTATTGCAAGCATCTATAGGTTAAGGTAACTGCTTAACATCAGGCAGGCCGTACTTTTCTTTGCCACCATAGTCACATAAAGTCAGTTATCCAAAGGCTTAAGACTTTCAGAAAATGGCAGAAATAAACGTGTCATAACATTTTCCGTATCATTTCTGTAAATGACTACAAGACTTTCGGACTTATGTAATTCTGGAGATTTCAGCTTTATTTATTTCATTTGTAATTTGTGTAACTGCCCCATAGTACGCGGCAGTGTAGTTCGAGAACAGAATAATTGCGCCAACCCGCGCGGAAACTGTTATTATGATTATACTTCGTACTTACGTGCCTTTGCAGATAAGCTTCTAGAGTTGTTACGGATTTCTGCCGAATTCCATTTGTAATAGGGTCTTATACCTTTATGATAATTGTGAGTTGCCTTTTCATATTTCGTTGGTTTTTTAGTTCGTAATACAGCGAGATTACTCTGTTTAAAAATATAGCCATATTTTCTTGGCGAATAAAAAATCTACAGTCGTATAAAGTTTTTTCTGAAGTTGAGATACGATGAAATTGTGTCTGCATTACGCCTGAGTTCCAAAACATTTACCCCCAAATTTATAGGAAGTTATGATGGACTTACACTGGTATTACAAATCACTTTTATTCCTAGAAACGCTTTGTAAACCCATCGTAAACTGACTAAAATGTCCTATATAAGTGGCGGCTGCGATAATTTTTGAGAGTGAGGACTGAGAGCGCGGGATTTCTTTTTCTATGGAACTAGTTAACAAGCATACGACCCGCCCGATGTTAAGCAGGTACCGGAGCCTATAGATGCTTGCAGTACTAAGGGCATTGCTCGCACATGGGAGGGGTCGGGGGGGGTAGATTCTGTGAAAACATTGAAATGATAAAATATCGGGCTGTTGCAACATCGTCTGCTGGCCTACTCCGAAATACGAACCTAACGTTTCGGCTGACGGATTGTCGTGATTTGACATTTCTTCTTTCGTTTTTCTCTACGATTTGACATTGTTTTGATCGTAAATTGAATCCGTACTTCGGACGATCCGTCAGCGACGTATTTCGGAGTAACCCCGTGTCTGTAGCCGTAGGCTTACAACTAAAATCACATTGAATATTAACAAAGTTTACTCAAAGAAAATTATAAAATAATATGGAATGTTATTTGAAATAGTTGTAACGAAATTGAACACAATTTTAAAACTATTGCAATATCTAAACATATACAATAGAAACATTATTCGCCGTGGAAAAAAGAAAATGTGCAATATTAATACATTTTGGAATTAAAAATATGATTTGCTGAGGCTTTGTCTACCCACAATGACCCAACAAAGCTCAAGAACTAACTAGCATAACACGAAAAAATACCAAGTTGAAATTTAGAATAATGTTTCTCTATGTATGTTAAGGACTTTTCAAAATCCATACTTAAGTGTATAAAAATAGAGTCACAAGCAATTACAAACAATAACATCCTTCATATAAGTTGTTAAGTTCCCCAACAAAGATTGTTTTATTCGTCCTATAGGCGTACCAAATAAAACAATGATTGACTCGGTACAGGGAGACAAGACGTGACTAGAATTTTACGTCCAATTTTATATCCGAACATAAAAACAGGGCCCTACAACGTGAAAGATTCATAATATGGCTTTGCTGTGCTCGTTCAGAGTATACACTTTCTTTGTGGAATACGAGCTAAACAATAGAGAGTTAGGGATGTCAAGCATTTTGTTTTAAAAGTCGATTATGTGAGGTTACTTCAGGTTACTGATGGGTTTCAGAAGGCACACCAGTCGCTTCGCTCTGTAAATACTGGTCCTCCAAATCATGGTGGAAAGTCGACCTTATATAAATTGGGAAATGTATTGGAAGAAAGGAAGACTAGTTCTCTTTTTATATGCAAATATTGAAACAATTATATTATTATTATATTTAACATATTTTGTAGCAATAAAATAATCTTCGGTCTTTGAGAAATACAAGCTTGATGAGGCGCAACCAAGTTAAAAAAGCGTGATAAAAGAATAAAATTAAATAGGTACTCTAATAAGAGACGTTTTCTCTGAAAGAACGACACATTATGCAACAGATCTATTAGTTTGTTTAAAGTGGTTATTTTAGTATCTCGGATGACTCCATTCTTGCGTCGATAACCCTAATCCCTTGCCCAGTTGGTGCGCATTTTCGGAGTGGTTGTACCCCGTAGTGTGTAAGCGCACATTTCATCGAAGCCGTCACTCGTGTATGTGCGTACACATATTCATTTTATGCTTCATTATTTAGGTCGAGCTGACTCCGTTAGTGCCGCCTTCGTCACGGCGATACGTCACAACGCGATATTGCCCTTTGCGAGAAATTGGACAGGTGTCTTCGACAGTTTTATGTGTAGTTTCTCGAGCCTAGTATATTAGCTTCTTTGAAAGAGGGAAGATGGCCTTATTTGGCAATAGGCTTGCACACTTAAAATGTAAACTGCCATATAATAGGTTATTTTATAATCGTAGAAGATTTACGTCACTACCATAGATTTATGATAGTTTCGCGCGTGCGCTCTCGCGGAAAATAAAATCGAGGGTCACTTCATTCTAAGGTTCTGCACACGATTCTTATGCTTCGCTCTTATTTTGGTATAGGGTTGTTCACTTCTGTTATGACACAAATAAAAATGTTCTTGTAATTATTGCTTACGTCACTAAAGAACTAGTCTAGTACTATCCTAATTTTATAATCGTTGAAAGCACCCTATACCCTGATTTGATTCTACGGATCAATTAGCTAGAGTTGAAAATTCTACCAACGTTAACGAAAAACTAGAACTCTTCTCAGAAAATCTTTAAGTGGATGAAAGCTTCCACTCTACCCAGGAATCGAATTAAACCCGAGGTTACGTGTGCTCAGCTAAGTTTTAGTTACCAGACAAACTAGTCAAGTCAGTTAGTATGACTTGCTTGTGTGAGCAATCACAAGCAGGGTGAAAATTCCCATCCTAAGACACACTCCTTCCTTATCCCCGTTGTAACCGAGCATTAGAAACGAGGGATTATCCTGTACATGTTTATGAGGGCGAAGATTTAATAGGCTTCGTAGGAGTCCATTAACGGGTCCCAGATTAGGCTTGTGGTCTCCGAGTGATCATTCTCAGCATTGTTACCGAAGTATTTGAGAAAATCATTGGTTACTTTAGATTTTACCAAGTTATTACACCAATACTTGTTTTGAGGTTCTTAAGTGAGTAATGCTGTAAATTAAATTGAAGTGTCTTCACCATTGATATATTATTTTAGCGGATGATACCTTCTAACATCGCAATCACTAAACATGTGCTCAGCGCACCACTACATGCAGCGAAATTCACACATCTGTGGTCCCACTCTCAATGCAACAATTAACTTATTCAATACATATGATAGCATTATTCACCAGAAGATGAGCCGTGTTGGCAATACCTTACCGACTGAGTCGTACTGTGTCTATGAACTCCCTTTTTGGACAGTCACGTGGCTCCCTCTTTCTTGGTACTGGTTTTAGTCTACTCAATGATTATAGGTCATATTTCCATGGACCTTATGCATCGTGGAGGACGCGCGGCGACGCTTGTCGACAGTTTCACAAAAAACATATTATACAAATACAGACCTACATGTTCTTACATTATATAGTAGCCGAATTGAAGTGAACTCGCGTCCAATTCGCAAACGAAACTAAAAACATTAAACTCCAACTCTGAATCCTCTGAGTCTTCAACTTGCGTTTCCTGCACCTAGAGGTTTAATTAAAACACGTCCAATTGAAATTTGCGCGTTACAGTGGGGACGGTGGGTCGTTAGCGTTATTTTCAGGATTAACTGGATAGCGATTAATCTTCCTTACTGGGTAGAACTGACTCCAAAAGAGTTTGATTAAAAACTCGCAGTTTGTGTATTTTGAGGGTTTTTGTTAAAGTGCCGATTGCTAAAGTAAGGTGGAACCGCCTCAAACGTAACGGGCGTTGCCGTTCAAGCGGTTATAATAATAAAAAAACAAACAAAAAGTTTTTACAAATGGCACAAATTCCGCGCGAACACACACGCGGTCGGCGGTGCCGGGCCGAAATGCGTTGCTTGCCTTCATATAATAAATTATATGTTTTAACCACGTGTTAAAATCAACAATGTGCGTAATATCAAAACATAACACTGTCAACGCGTCCGTCGGTGACACGAGACCCCACGAGACGGCACTCAGATTTGCCAATTAGCAAAGTATTTGTGTGCCATTTACAGAGCGCGTACAACCTATCTACATATTTATTTAATATCTTTGTGTTACTGAAAACCTCTTGTACCTATATCACTTGATTCGATTTGTATCGAGACACTGAGGCATATTTCAGCATGTAATATTCAAAGTGTACTTGCTGAATGGGCTCTCCACAAATATTACATTTGTAGGTATTGCTTTTATAGTTTGCTACATCATGTTTTCTCGTGACGGAAAAATGGGGAAAAAATGCTGACGTGTCACACTAGCAACAATTTATTGCTGCTCGCTTGTTCGTGTGAGTGTGTGCCTCGGGCAAGTTACGTTTAGCCCCGTGAGGGTGCCTCCCTGTAAATAGATTCACAGCCTTACCTGAGTGCTGTCATTTCCCTTTTGCTATCAGTCTGCCGGTATTATTTTCATATGTACTGATTGCTCTGGTCTTAACTGGGGCACAATCCTAGCATGCCTCGCCCGAACATTGGTATTATGACTTCAGAATGCATAGACATAATGTCATAACAGGAGTGCTCGGATAAGGCTTGCGAGACATCTGGACGCCCCAATTCAATATGCAGCTAAGAGCACATCTGCCTCACAAGGCAGTCTTGCAGTTGCTCGCCGTCAAGGCAATTGTCAGCACGGACGTTCCCTTAGGCCGGAGCCGCACTAGTAAGGCAACCGCGATGTGACCGCAACGCGTCAGAAAACCCCTATAAACACATTAGGGCGGCGGGCGGCCGCATCACATAAGCGAAAATTCATTTTGAAGTCGCCGAAATTGGGAGCGAGCAAGCATCTATAGGCTATAGTCACTACTTAACATCAGGCGGGCCGTACGCTTATTAGCCACCAGTCACATAAAAACAGTAAAACAACAAATCCTCGTCAAACGATGACAGAACGGCGCGCGTTATTTACGAGGCCATTAGTTAATAGCCAGTGGAACGCAATCAGTTATCTCTTATTAGTTACAAGATGTTCCGCCGTTAAACGGCTATTAGGCGAGTTTATTGTCCGTTATTGATGTTTGGATATTGATTTGTTGCCAGGGCAACAATTAAAGGAAATACAATACTGTTGATGAACGCCTGTTCTAGCGATTTGAATGTAAGCGGCTCGGCTTTGCAGCGGATTGCGGGTTTGATTCCCGCTGTGGAAACTTTCAGATGTAACCTTTTGGTAATTTGCTCTGGTCTGGGTGTCACTGGGATTTCCCTCGGTTCATTGTACGGCACCCATAGTATAAGCGTTGCTTAGTTTGGATCTATATAGTTAGTGTGTTTGTTTGGAGATACTTACTGTAGGCTAGAGAGCCTACAAAACTACAACCTAAATAAGCAGAGGCCTATTGAGAAAGAATTTAACGTGAAAAATTATGTGACTAACATGCGTATGGTCCGCCTGATGCTAAGCAGTTACCGTAGCCTATAGGTGGTTGCAAATCCGAAGGCATCTCTCGCACGTTTTTGATCTGAAGGAAAGTGGGACAGGAGGAGAAGAAGACGTTGGGCTTCCGGCTCTCCCACTAATCGTACGAATCGCAGCTGTATTTGCTACTTTACGCCGATCTTCTGTGAGAGGGTGATACTGCCCCGGTCAATTTGCTTAAGCTTGGCTTTACCACCAATAAAAACCTACGACCATTTATAAAACTGTGTCCATTGGCCACATTGACCATAACATTAAATGAGCACTAGAAAAGACAACATAGAAATTATTAATTAGTTTTTATAATAGCAAGCAGCAAAATCCCGGAACGTACATTTTCGTACACTAACAGTATTAACCCTTCAAATGGAGCACGAAAAACTGGAGCGAATATCAAAACTTTTCGGTCTCTATGACCCCGTACGAAAGGGTTCGTAAGTACGTGAACCGTGGTCCGCGAAGGGCAACCGACCATGTCTCGGCCGTGGGAAAGCCCTACGACACATCATTCTTTGGAATAAATAAGCAGGCAAGATTTTATGAAACGTTGTGTGAATTGCAATTACGGGATATAAGAAGCTTTTTTGAACCCTATCCGTGACTGTAATTTTTGTTTGAAGAAGATTCTTGAGATTAGTATAACGTGGCGAGGTTTCGAATTTTGAACGATTGTTAATATGTACTGTAGAAATTTATATTCCGTGCGTTTTGTGAATCTTTGAAAAAGATAGAGATTGGAATTGAAAAATATCATTCCAGTACATTATATGTCTAAAGGATACTCCAAAACTTGTTTTGAGCTTGTTTGCCGCCTTATTTCCGAGTTCATCATCATACTAACGGAACGTTAAAGCGGAAACCGATTGTTTGATATGCTGGCAAACAATCGTTTACTGCTTTAACCGTCCGTTAGTTCGTTGGTAAACTCTGCTCTTAGTGTGTAGTTTTTGATCGTAAGTTTTTTAATAGTTATTTATCCTTTATAATCATAGCTTTAAATTCAATTAGTACTGAAATAATGTTATATTAAAACTTTACCCAAAAATGACAGTTTAATACCCAAAAGCTGTTGCATCATATTAGGAGACGCATTAAATTTTACGCACGAACAATTAAGTTTTATCTCTTTTAGTACATATTCGTGTTTTGCTAAACGGGTTGCAAAAAGGTCGTGGGTTCGAGTTTGACCCAGTTGAACTCGGGTTCAGAGTTACTTGCATAGCAATTAATTAAAGCTGTGAAGTTCAGGATTAGTAATCATTAGTTAACATTAAGCTTTTGTCCGTAATCAACTAAATTAAAATACATTCATTTTCATTACACATGAAAACAAATTAACACCTATTGCGTAGAAAAAAATATTTATTTTCATTGATTTGTTTTCCAATTAAATAATTATTTAATTTTCAAGGCCTTTTAAGACGTCGACTGCAATGGTTTATTTCTTAAAAAATGTTGATTGTCTATATTTATCCCACCTTAAACGTCAGAAAAAATACGAAAATCGCTTCGGTTATGAACGAAAATCTGTATTGGCGGGTAATGGGCGGAAACTGTTGCGGTATTTATTATTAAAGGGATTGAAAATGTCATTTTGCGAACACGAAAGTAAGTGGTTGGCGATGGAAAGGGTTGTTTAATTAAAGTGAGCGATTAATAGCATGCATTTTAACTTTTCCTGTGGAATGGTCCAAATATATGAAGCGAAGTGAAATGATAATAAATTAATAAATTTCCCTAGACTTACACACCAGCTGGTCGAATACTAAAGCAACGCTTGTTCTAGGGCTACCATATAACCAACTGCCATACTATACCTTACTGTACCATATAACTAGGGGAATCAATCTCAGTGTCAACCAGACCTGGGCAAATTAGGAAAAGGCCGTTTCTGGGATTTGCCCCTGGCGGGAATCGAACCCGTAACCACCTGATACAGTGCGCCGAGCCGAGTGGTCATCAAATATGCAGCTGGTTGCAAGTAGTAAAGGATAGGTATTGTTTTACGAATTTATATTAGACCTCTTAGCCTCAAGTTACAAATGTTTACCGCTGTATAAGCTAATAAAACAGGTACTTATAATATTTAACTTATAATTTGCATAGCGTTTTTTTAATCTACATGTAGTAAAATAATCTTGTCAATAAATAATTCTCTAATTTGTAGAGATAATAATAATAATATCCTGGGACATTTGTACACACGGCTACCTGATCCCAAACTAAGCAGAGCTTGTACTATGGAAACCAGATAACTGATATTACTACATATATACTACTTTTTTATTTGTAAATACATACTTAATATACATATACACCCAGACTCGAGACATACAGACACGTGACATACAGATAGGTGTATCTTGTTTATTTATTTCCTTACTTAGGCGCGATCAGCGTTTTAATGTATTTTTTTCTTATCTTTGGCCAGCATAAACGGCAAAAAATACCTAATTAGTTCATAATTTAAATAATAATTTTATACCTCACTAATTAAATAGACACGAATTCAGTAAGTATAACAAATGCTTAGTTATTCTGTTTTCGCTAAGGTTGTCTCAAAGGTAATTAAGTGTCTTTACAACATTCATGAAATGTCCTATTTCTATAAACTTAAGTATCATTTTAATTGTGTATTCGTCGAATAATAGGCCTTTGGTGACAGAACTTTTAATTAAGATAAGAGCTTTCAAACTGTAATTATGTTATAATGGGCACAACTGAGAGAACAAGTGATAAGACTACTATTAATAAAAAAAATCTATGGCCATTTTATAGAAATTTTAGCCAGTTTTGAAAAGTGATTTGTATTGCCAGTGCAAGTTGATCATAACTTTCTGTAAATTTGGGGGCCAAATTTGGGCTCTTTAATTGCTGCAAAATTTTGACGCGCCGTACATAATGATCGATAGTTCTCAAACAGCTAAGCGGGACTTAAAACATTCTATATTCGCCTATTCGGTCGTTCATGACACCAATAAAAATTCAGCCGAACAAAACACAACACAATAAAAGCGTCAAAAAATAAATTAACCCTTCAAATGTCGCGTATAAAATATACGAATACTAAAAGCTAATTGCGCCCGCAACTAAAAACAAAAATCCGTAGCGCGACATCGACATCGCTTACCGAACGTGCTCACTTGAATATTCAAATTGGCCCCACACAATAGACCCCCAGACCCCCCAGACCCCCTAGTTGACCCCCTAGGTAAAGGAAACCCAACAAAGGCCCGTTGAGAAAAAGCTAGGTTCCGGTGTCAGTCGCACGCGATACAGAGCGCTCCCTTTGAATGCGTTGAGGTAGTGTCCTACCTCTGGTTTCACGTAGTTTTATTGTTCCGTTGGGCATAATAAATCCGTTTATTGTGTTCTTTCTGCGTTTTTATATTCAGGGAAATGTTATGCGGGTTAGATAAGGTTGAGTGTTTTTGTTAGCGCTCGATAAATGAGTTTAGAACCTCAGCAATATGCAATCTAAGCCTCACTATACCTACTTAGTTGCTCCGAGCTACCTATATTCTCATTATTATTCCGTGGAAGTTCATTTCGATAGTATACCAATTGCAAAATAAACTGTCTACTCAGCTGTTCAGCCAGCTAAGAGTAGACAATAATATTGTGATTAGTAGACTAACTTATATTATTAGACATTTGGCCAATTTCAGTATCCGTTCACACAATTTCGCTACATTTATTTTACTCAAATAACCCTACGAGTAACAAGCCTAAAATATAGAACATCCAAGCATAATGTTTTATTAAGTAATTTACATAACTTAACTATTAAATTAATAAGTCTCCATCAATTATGTATGTTATTTTTATACAATAAATGTACCAAGTTCCTTACCAAGAGAGATTAATTTACTTTTTGATTAATTAAGACGCGTACTTCCCTGTAGTGGTGTAGGAAAAATGTGGATGCTTAAAAAGTAATTAGCCCTTGAGTGGCGTGCCTGAGGCATGATTATTATTATTTAACGTATTACCTACATACCTTTATACAGTTTATGAAAGGGTATTAATTTTACTATGGTTTACATTTGCCATGATTGAAAGTTTAAGTAATGTCAGAAAATTGTTAACGTTAATTTTTACTCTCCCATTTATCTTTAGCTTACGATCATTTGGTACGTTCAGATGCCTCGCATGCCTCGCCCGAGCACTCATCTAATGACATTATGCGTTCCGACGTTAAAACTGAGTACTCGGGCGCGGCATGCGCCTGAAGAAAACGCAGCCATTCAATTGGTGCGTCCAGATGCCTCGCATGCCTCGCCCGAGCACTCATGTTATGACATTATGTCTATGCTTTCCGACGTCAAAACTGAGTGGTCGGGCGCGGCATGCGCCTGATGAAAACACAGCCATTCAATTCATTCGTCATGCCTCGCATGCCTCGCCCGAGCACTAATGTATTATGACATTATGTCAAAACTGAATGCTAGACGCTGCCGTTGAAAATAACAAGTATTTTTTTTAAATTTACATCCCATAAACACACCATAATATTTCCAACGCGGCAATCTTGTGCTAGCCGGGTCTAATAAGACTCGTGTTAAAAATACATTAATTATAGCGAGCGACACGGCCGCGCGAAGAGTTCCCGGGGGACATCGCGTGTGTGCGCGGTCGATTGTGAACTTGTAGCATTTTCAGGGTTAACGTGGCATAGGATGGATTGTCTGCAATAAAACTTAGTGTAGTCTATGAATATGGGGCACGTTTTTGATCATCCCGAAAATGGTTTTTTTTATTTTTTTTAAAGGACTGCGTTGGCAAAAAAGCTTACGGCTACCAATTACGGCGGGTATTTTGTTGGCTACCAATTATGACTTAATTAAAGCGGGCATTACATTATTCATTTTGTATAATGTAATTAGTGCTTAACTAGTGCAGTGCGAGATCGTACTAGATTTGGATCACTAACTGCCTTTAAACCATCAAATTTTAACACACTAGCTCACCTAGCGTTCTGTAAATTGAATATGTAATGCCCGCTTAAATTTGACACAACTAAAAATATTGCTATCTTCCTCATGCATTACGATCGTGATAAAGACGGCAATACACTTAGTTTAGCAACTTACCAACCAAGTCAGCACCATTGTGTACATCAACCCCGATAAGGTCACACCTTGGACCAAGGTCACACTTATGTTGTTGAAAAATGAATTCAGGTGGACAAAACGGTGTTCTGGACCCATCATGGCGCCATCATGGAGAGCTCATGTATGGACTCGCTCGACCGTGGTAGTACCACCCTTACACAGAAGATCGGCGTAAAGTAGCTATTACAGCTGCGTCTCATACGATAAGTGAGAGACCCGGAAGAGCAATCCCCTCCCTTCCTCTCCTTTTATCCAACTCTTCTTCAGGGTGGCAACTAGTGATGGGATGTTCTCGAGAACATTCTCAACATCGGAAACTTAATCGTGAGAATTTTTTAGAATTTATCTTCTGAAGCATGTTAAACTTGGCATAAACCTCATTAAACATGCAAGTATGGTGGTTTTAATTGTTTTTAAGATTGAAAGTTAGGATAACGTCAGCCAAAATATAAAATTCTCAAAAATTCTCACGAGTAAGTTTCCGAGGGTGAGAATGTTCTCGAGAACATCCCATCACTAGTGGCAACATGCGAGCGATGCCTTTGGTATTGCAAGCATCTTTAGGCTACAGTTAATGCTTAACATCAGGCGGGCCTTACGCCTGTTTGCCACCAAAGTGACATTAAAAAAACGTTGAAAGTCATCCGATAATACAAAGAAAAACTCTCCGAATAAATTCATCCATTTCCATTCTATAATTCGCCATTATATGTTCCCCTAATGATTTTCAAGATATCTTCCATACATCAAAGCCCTTTGAGCTCGCGTGTTACGGCCCATTTATAAGATAATACCTCTCCCGAGCTTATCTCAATGCCTTATAGATCCCTTTAAGTGTAAATTGATAACGTTTAACAATATAACACTTTTTGTGTGCGTAAAATGTGTTTTTGTTGTATTGTAATAGAGTTCACTATCGATAACACGAATGAATCATTTCAAGTATTTCAACTCTTGGGCCTTTGTGTTGATTTTAGTACAAATAATAGTAAAATCATATTTTTATGAGTAATGAAAATATAATATTTCTATATCATCTCTCTGCATTTATAAGGGGCCATCCATTAATTACGTCACACGAATTTCATGATTTTTAGACCCCTCCCCCTCTTGTCACAGCTGGTCACATTTGCGAGCCCCCCCCCTGTGTGACGTCACTTTTTTTATAATTTTCAGATAATTGCTAAATTTTTCGTTAAAAATTCACATTTCGGTTTTAATACTTAGATATATTAGATTTGTAAATGTGACGTCACAAAACTTAGGACCCCTCCCACCCCCCTTGTCACACAATGTCACATTTCGTGGACCCCCTCCCCCCTTTACGTGTGACGTAATTAATGGAAGGCCCCTAACCTCGTGATTGCCTTTTTTTTTTAAGGTTTTTTATGTGATTAAGATGGCAAACAAGCTTACGGATGTAGCCTATAGATGCTTGCCAAAGGCATCGCTCACACGTTCCGACCTAAAGGCGAGAGGAACAGAGGGAAGGGGAAGGGGGGGTTTGACTTCCGACTCTCTCAGTCATCGCACGAAATGCAGCTGTAATAGCTACTTCACGCTGATCATCTGTGAGAGGGTGGTACTACCCCGGCCGATATATGAGCTGGCAGTCAATTGGCTGCAGCTTGGCTCTACCACCAATAATTTAATAACTTTGTTCCTAAGAATCCTAAGACGTGTCGTATATTCCCCCGGGTGTATATCGAACAATATATTATAAGCATGGTTTTACACTTGCGAGGTTTTCTTTCACTGACGACAGTATGTCAGGAGGGCAATAGCAATCACATTGACAAAAGAAAAACGCAGTTGTCAATCAATTCAATTGATATTATTGACCAGCTGTGGGCCAGCTGCAAGCACTTCAAGGAACTCCTTTACACTGTGCCCCTACTATAACAACATCGTGTTTTCACCTCACCGAGCTCAATCGTTCCAGGGTAACGGTTCAGGTACTATGGCAAGCGATTAAGCTGGCACGTTGCAAGCTATTACAAGCTGTTATTGGTACGATATTCGAGTTGTACCCGTACTAGTACTAGTTCACAACTACTACTACTAGTAGTAGTACTACTAGTACTACTACTAGTAGTAGTACTAGTAGTATGATTATCACTTGCTTACGGTGAAGGAAATCATCATGAGGAAACCTGCATGTCTTTAGGTATGTGAAATCCACCAACCCGCACTGGGCCAGCGTGGTGGATTATTGCCTGAATCCCCCTCGCATTGAGGGGAGGCCCGTGCCCAGCAGTGGGACGTTAAAAGGGCTAAATTATTATATATATTTTTTACAAGTACTAGGTATCGATATTGGTGACGATACGAATACCCGGTGTTATCGTAAGAAATACGTTACTTATAAAATAAGTACTAGGTAGTACATTGATGTATTATTTTAGCAGATATGGTGCCTCCTAACATTGCTTGTACTCAGCACACCAATACATGCAGCGAAATTCACACATATCCTCGAACTAATACGTCCATGCAAATATCGCATTTGCAATGCGACAATCAATACGTATTATTCACCGGAAGATGAACTGTATTAGCAATACTAACATGATTTCAACATTATTTTCCGCAAACAACTAAGTCCATGGTCCATGGACTCAGTTTAACGGGACATACTATTTTGGTCCCACTTTCTTGGTAATCCATCAATGCGATTGTCAATCATGATTCCCTCTTCCATATTCAATTAATTGAACAAACATGACTGAGGTATTAAATCCATTAATTTATCTTACAATAGCTAGGCGGTATAATCTCAGCATAAAACATACTGTCCGTTTCGCAATCCGTGTTGCAGAATAAATTAACCCGCTTAAGCGGATCAGTTTGACCCACACCTAAATAAATCTGGTGCCTAATTTACGTCCTACATCACTAGTAGAAATAGCAATGGAAAAAGTCGTGGGCTCTTAATTTACTTCGTCAAAGCAGCCATCAATCAGGCTTCGGGCCGGCTTAAAACTGATCCGACTTTTCCATCACTATTTTTTTATACTGTTAATAGTGATGGGGTGAAAAACTGTTACTTTATACGTCCTCAGTTAGTCGAGTATTTTTTTATACTAGCTGTGCCTTCGTACGCGTAAATTATAGAAAAAGATTACCCGTGACTACGTCCGCGTCGAATTTAAAGGTTTTTTTTTTGCGCGGGACTCTAATTCTTTTTCTAAAATAAAAGTAAGCTTAAGGAACTCCTTTTTAACATCAGCTATATGCCAGCTTTGTTAAAATCGGTCCAGCGGGGTCGGAGATAAGCCGGAACAAACATCCAGACACATAGACAGACGGACAGACAAAATAATAAATAATAAATAAAATATCGCATATACGCGTATATAAACAATACCTCCTCTAACAATCATTATGCTTTATCTCTTATTCGTCTACAACAATTACTTATCTTTTTATGACTCCAAAAGACATAAAAGTACACCTACCGTGAATGAGGGTAGTAATTTATCATGCGCGAGAACAACAAGACACATTAGTCGCTAAGACTTATGGCAGTGAATTTATTAGTCGATTTCCAGAGGGCCTTGGGACGTATCGTTTAGTTAGTAATTAGATAATAAATAGTTAATTACTCTAGCAGTTATAAATGGTAGTTTAGGCTGTTAATTAGTAGTTGTAATTAATGTTTTGTTCTTTGTTTATTATTACAAATCAAACATACCAGTGATCTTAATGGATCGGATCGTAATCAAATAAACGTTATTTTATGTCTATATTTTACGTAAAAGTTTAGTATATTTTCCTTAAAACTAGTGGTGGTAGAGCCAAGCTGTAGCCAATTAATAGCAACTCTTATACGGGCCGGCTTGATGGTGTAGTACTACCCTCTCACATAAGATCGGCGTAGAGTAGCGTTTATATTTGCGTTTCCTACGATGAGTGAGAGAGCTCAAGCCCAACCCATCCTCTCCCTCTCTCACTTGTCTCCATCCCTCCTTGTTAAAAAAATATATTCTCAAACTAAAGATATTATCAGAAACATGGCACACACATTTGAGGATAAGCAAAATGATATAATCAGATAAACTTAGACTATTCATCTTAGAGTCGGCAAACTACAAGCGATGCCCAAGCATCTGAAGGCTACGATAACTGCTTAACATCAGCGTACACATGTTTGCCGATTTTTTTGTATAGAAAAGTAGTTTTACATCACTCATATAAATCACATAAGACGATTATCGACTCGAGTAATCTTTCCTATTAATCTTTCCCATCACTAGCTCGGCTTCTAATTACGGCTGGTTATTTTCTCTGCGACTTTCGACTGCTGTTTTGACGGGCCCACAATGGCGTCTTTTTGTCGATTAAGAATGGCCCAACAAAAGGATTGTGTAGCATGGGCACGAATTAATGATTAAGTAATTACAGGGCTCTTTAAGGGCTTGACAGCGGAAATAGAGGGCTTTGGTTTACTGGACGGATAAATTAATGGGTACGTTTTTTTCTGTAAATATAGGGTTCGTCGTTTATTAAAAATGTTTGGTTTCAAAAAGATACTTAATTGTTTTATTATTACTATCATACTTTATTAGTAGCAATTTAAATTGTTCTTTATTTTTGTTAAGTACATGACAGCTACGGTACTGAAAAGGCGATGGCGTTTGTAGCGAGTTAACGTTTTTTATTGATTAAATTAATGTCCAAATCTGTCAAATACATTTGTTTAATAGGTCTTAAATATTATTTTAGTATAGATTCCATATAGTATCTGTGAGCTATTTGTGTAGAGAACTTCATATTTTCTACAAAATTTGGTAAATATACAGGGTGTCCCAAAACTTTGCCACATGGAGGGGAAGTACCTTAAATATTGTAGATAGAGAATTTTACTGAATGAAGACTTCATTTTTATTTTAAAAATAATACGAACTGCATTCAAAGATTTTTGAAAACTCGCTTGCCACACTCGGGAATCGAACCGGCTAAAATCCGATAAAATAACACCCTGTTCTTTTATGGCATCAATCGATAGGATCAATGATAAGAACCAAATCTCTCTAACAAACATGGTAAATTAAATGAAAGGAAAACCATGAAATCTAAACTTATAAATTCATGAATTCAAAGATAAAGTGTATCCACAAAAAATGGAGCTAATTTCGAGCAACAAATTAGTTAGTTTACTATTTTTTATTCGTTCAATTAAAATAAGTGAAGATTTTATGGTTTCCTTTCATTTTGAAAACTCGCTTGCCACACTCGGGAATCGAACCGGCTAAAATCCGAATAATAACATCCTGTACTTTTAAAGCATCAATCGATAGGGTCAATCATAAGGATAAAATCTCTTTAAGAAACATAGTAAATTAAATGAAAGGAAACCCATAAAATCGTTACTTATTTTAATTTTCACTTATTATAATTCTTATAAGTTAAGATATCACGGTTTTCCTTTCATTTAATTTCCCATGTTTGTTAGAGTGATTTGATCCTTGTGATTGATCCTATCGATTGATGCCATAAAAGTACAGGGTGTTATTTTTTCGGATTTTAGCCGGTTCGATTCTCGAGTGTGGCAAGCGAGTTTTCAAAAATCTTTGAATGCAGTTCGTATTGTTTTTAAAATAAAAATGAAGTCTTCATTCAGTAAAATTCTCTATCTACAATATTTAAGGTACTTCCCCTCCATGTGGCAAAGTTTTGGGACACCCTGTATAACCAGTGTGGCTATTAATCACATAACTTAAGTTCCTAGGCGATATAGTTTTTGCAACTTCGAATAACTAAAACAATTCAGATGTTATCGCATAAGTTTTGCTGACCGCCTTATGTATCACAAGAATAACTTGACTGAGTGGGCGAGTCTCATAGACTTTATATCCAGTAGACACCCTAGTATAAAGCGAACGTTTTCAGATACCACATTAGGAAGACAGATCTTATAGTATTAATATGGACCACGATCACGAATGTTTGGCCACTAACGATCGTTCTATGGCTGTGTGCGTGTGTCAGGATTTGTTGTGACCTTGTCCAGACCATTGAGCATTCAGTACTCCGCGACCGCACACCTCAATAAGTTGACTGGAAAGCTTTCATTGCGAATTAATAGGTATTAGGCGTCTACTGATTATGTGGTCGATGAGTCTACATAAGTTTTGACTAAGTTATTGAAGTTTGCTATTGTATTGTGATGGCTAGAACTTATCATTTGTTGTTCACAAGTCTAAGTCTGACCTCTAGTTTCTATGAGAACGTTTTGCTACTTATTTAAGTTTAAAACTAAGTAGGACCAAGGAATTATCAAAGGCTAGTTTAATCCTTCTCGTTTTGTGTAAATCTAAAGTGCCTATAGCTTAGTGGTTAGATAGGTTATTAAAACCCGTAATACACTGTCCTATATTTAGTGTCACTAATTCTTTAACTCTAAAAATAGAGTCTCTAACTTTAATGCACCTCCCTGATTTAGGGTAAGGACCCCTGAATATCGGGTGGTGTAGATTAGTACTTGCCAGTCGGGCTGTATCTATCAAACAACTTCTAATTTTATTTTCTTTTTCCACAGCCCGTGAACACACATCACACCACGTCACCAGGTTAAGGCACTCCAGACATCTAGATGGGTACCTCCCAATACACACCTCGTCATCCGTGAGTACTTGCTTCAAATCAGCAATCACCATCATTATATCCATTCATCACCCGCCCTAAGATGCTTTATCCCATAGATTTCGTGTTAATTTAATGCTTATTTACTATGTGATTGCATGTTCCATTGTTATTTATGTACGATTGATATTATATAGCAATTATTATAGCGCACAGGGAATCTTGTGAGTATTTAAATATAAATGCATTTATTAATCACTTCCCATATTATTCCATTGGTTTTATGACGCACTCGCTGGGAATTAAAGGTATACTTAAGATTATAATATTATTTATAACAATAATTTAATTATTTATGAGTGTATTTTATATGTTTATTTTGTGGTATGTTTGTTGGACATATTTAACGAGACGAGAAATAAGAATTTCATAATTTAAATTAAATTTTCTTCGTAACTTGACGAATGAATTTTTGCAATTTTTTTTTTAGATGCTACGTTTTTTTTTAATGTGTCCAGTTTAAAAAATAACAGCTTTATGTTACTTAATGATAATTATATTATTACTTCATTGCATGGTGCCCGTTACGAAATCGCTAATTGAACTCGTATTTATATTTTTTTAGAAAGCGATGCGATTTGAGTTATTGTAATAATTGTGTGTTAGCGTGATGAGTTCTTTTTTTATTTATTTACTAGACAGCATGCAATGTGAAAGTAATTTTGTCGAAATATTGTTGAAGTTTAAAGGAGTATTTTGCGGGTCTCACTCAATTCTTTTAACAGTCGTAAATTTTCTCCAAATATGGATGTTGATCTCATGTTTTTTCGTTAGACTTGACAAGTGCCTTACATATTCAATTTGTTTTTTAATAACGAGAATCGAGTGAGACCCTCGTAGCTAGTATTACATGTCTAGCTATTCACGTAGAGGCATGATCAACTGCGGTTTCAGTTCGTACCAGCGTCGGTCCCGAAGTTCGCGGTCAAGGACAACCATAAGCCGCTGTTCATCGACTGCCTGAACTACAGGCCGACGGTGAAGGAGGAGCAGCCCGTTGGGACCTACGTATTCACTGTAAGTTTTATTATCATTATAATGTCATAATATACCCCCGCGTCTTACGATGGTAGCTCCAGTGGGTAGCACATACGCCATGACAAGACTTTTGTCACGCATTATGTCGCAGCGAGTCGCTTCATCTCTTTCTTAATGCATAGAAGAAAATGAGACAAAATTGAATTATCTCGCGATTTGTCTTCTCACGATATTTGCTGTGCAAATATTTGGACCAAATGCTGTATCTGGTTTAGAATGCCCTCCCATTTCACCTGGACCCAAAAATTTTATAGTAACACCATTCAAATAAGGATTACAATGATGTTACAGTAAAATAAATAAGTTCTGTAATCGATCGCTTAAAGTCATTGCTCCCAGTACAATGTTACAATTCATTGTTACATTTAAACACGATACTCGGAATCCTGAAAATATAGCCCTCCATTCAAATTGGTCTGCAACGCCCACTGAGTATTTGGTATTGGTACGGAATTCGGTATTTCGTGTACCATATACGCAGAGTAACGTGCTGTTTATCCGACTGTGAAATCAACTGCCGATTACGTTTGATCAATCATTCATCTTTTCATACCTTTCGCAAATGTTCGTGTTGTCTTTTACGAAGTGTTAAATTGTTGGTAGCAAATTATGTGAAATAATTTCGCAAATGACTGATGCAAACAAGGGGCCGTGCAAGGGGTGTTGAATTATTTTAAATTTTAAAATCATATTTGTAGGTATGTATAGTAAAGTGTAATTTTGTCTGCATTATAAAAATTATATTAAGATTTTAAAACTGCACATTGTTCAAAAATCAAAACAGTCTGCTTTGTTTAATAAATTATGTTTAACACCACTTATTTTCTAGGTACACGCAGAGGACAGAGATCCACCTGAAATGGGTGGCACTGTCACCTACAAATTCGTCTCCACACCCGGCGAGAAAGAGAGGTTTCACGTAGACCCAGAATCGGGGAGAATCACTACTGCTGACGTTAGTATAATTTAACTTATCATAACCTTACTGAAGATAACTTTTTTCAATCATTTTCAATATTTTTTTCCAATTTTAATTTTACTAATGCTTGTCTACTATCTCTTCTAAGTATAGCCAATTTTATTGGAAATGAGGTAGGTCAAGCAGTCTTTAATTATGTTGCAATAGATCTTAACAATGATGATGTTATACAGTTTTTCGACCACGATGAACCGTCCAGAGAGAAAGAAGCGTATATAACAGTCAGAGTAAGTGACAACGGTCAACCGCAGCTAGACGATGCGTGCACCATCAAAATACTTATAGAAGACATCAATGACAACCCGCCGGTTTTCGACAAAGTTGTGAGTATTCAAATTAATAACACTATTTTATAGCTAGGAATGATTTATATAAATACGCTATTAACTTTATAGCTTACGCTAAGCTAAATACTTCAGAAACGGACGTTTCAGAACTAGAAAGTTAAGGTCCATTTATGAAAATATTTTATCTAGTGATATTGTAGTAGTAGGTAAATTGTTGATAATATCAAATAGATTGTATAGTGTTACAGCTGTAATTGGAAAACAATTTCTAATCGATAACATTCATTGCACAAAACATTTTGCAGCACTCGTTCTATTTTATTGCAATGGAACAAAATATTTGTGGCTGATTTATGTTCAATTAAAAGTCACCTAAATACCTACTATTATTAAAATGCTAATAGGTAGATTTTTCTAACTTGTGTGAACTGTTTCCTCTGAAATGTGACTAACTAGATGTTCGTTCGATAGCCTCAAAACGTGGCGCAGACTATATTAACGCTTGCCTGTCTTTCAAAGGTCTTTCGAGGAGATGTCTGGAAGGTTTGTCCAAATGAGAGCATTTCACAAAACAATGAGAGAGTTTCGCACCAAAACTAATGTCATAACTTGCAATTACAAACTTATATAACAATGTATATTAATTCGGTTGATACCATTGCTGCTAATATATGTTTAACGTTTCGAGCCGTGGTACCAATCGATCAGATATTTTTATTTGAAATATTTTCCATTTCTCTACTTGCATGTGGCTGCATGTCTGATTTAGGACCATAAGCCGCCGCTCAAGGCGTTATTGGTAATAATATTTTCCGTGTTTAGTGTGTTCCAAATACACTTTCTTTGCACATTTGTAGTTGGTGTGTTTCTTTAGCTAGGCCGCTCTTTCCCCCTAGGCGCATTTTATCACACTGCACGATTATAATTATTTTGAAAAACAACTATCTCTTAGCTTTGGGCATGCTTCGCGTAGAACATGTCTAAGATATACAATTCAGTGCTGAATATACCGTGTTAATACTAATACCAAAATGGGATTCATTTACAGAACGAAATAACTTGTTCCCTAAGAAAATAATCCAATCTGAATTTGAGCTGGTTACTCAAATTTCCAAAGAAATTTAGCAGTCCATAAGCGTTACTAACATAATTCTATGTATACAGTCGTATTCGGAGTCAGTGCCCCAAGATCTGCAGAGTGGTCGGGAGGTCATGAGGATATCAGCCACAGACATCGACGACGGGAACAACTCCATCGTGCATTACAGTCTGGACTCCAATTCGCCGGATCACGCATATTTTTACATAGATCCGGCCAACGGTGTCATATTTTTGAATAAGACTATTGATGTGAGTATATTTGAATATAACTTAAATTAAAATAATGATCGCAATATGTATGGTATCAGGTCTTCCTAGCCTATTTCTAAATTATATAAAGGTCAATTGATGCCACTGTAATCGAGGGCCCTACTAGTGAGACTGGTGGTAAACCAGCTACGATACAAGGCAAAATAAGTATCTATGTTGTTCCTAAAATTCTGATAACCCAAAATTTATATTCGCCAATGTACATTATTTAAAACATGAAACAACTCTCTGAATATCTTCAGTAAATAATTAATTTGTTTTCGTTGGAACAGAAAACCCCAGGCTACAAGTTCAAACTGAGCGCGATTGTCAAAGATATGGGCAATCCTCCCCAACAGAGTTCCATAACTTTAGACATTCAAGTTGTGGAATCCAACAAGAAAAGTCCATCGTTCACTGAAGTCCCCGACCAGCCGATAAGATTAAAAGAAAATTATTCAGATTTCAATACGCCCATAGCCACAGTGAGGGCAGTGTAAGTATCAAATGGGTTTAATAAAGTCGATTTAGATAAATCTTTTGCTTAATCCTAAGTTTTAATTGGTTTTCTTGGGAATACTTCGGGATTTGCTATTAATTCTGACGATATTGTAGTTTGATAAGGATTTGAGGTTCATTATTTTAATTAAAGATTATTTGAGGATTTTGACCATGAAAATTACGATTAAGTAACTAGAAGAAGTTTTTAATTTCTTTATGATCATGCAGGTCCAATATACCGGAGGAAAAGAAATTACAATTCGAATTAGTGCAAGGTCAAACGGAACAGACGAACAAATTGCATACATTCGTATTGGAACCCGAAGCCGACTCCGCTTACATCAAACTTGGTAACCATTTGGATTTCGAGAAGATAACGGATTACACGCTCACTGTTCGAATACAGGTAACACTATCAATATCTCTTCAAATAAAATCTTAGGTGTACATTTGAATTCAAATAGAGATTACCCTTACATTTTAATTTGCAGAACAACTACAAATTAGCAGCCGAAACAATCATCCGCTTAGAAGTACTAGATGTGAATGATAACATTCCAATCTTCAGTGAGATCAGATCTGGAAGAGTACTCGAAAACGAAAGCCCTGGTACACCAGTGATGCAAGTCAGAGCCTTCGACGCCGACGGCACATCAGAAAACAACCAAATCACTTACGAATTAGGAGACCCATCTGATCCTTTCGTAATAGACCGTGACACAGGCAACATTACTACACTGAAAATGTTCGATAGAGAAGAGAAAAGCTACTACAACATTAAGATAATAGCTACAGATAATTCTGAATCTGCTTTAATTCCTGGCAAGCACAATTCCGGTCAGCAAGTGTTTTTGATAGAGATTGCTGATAAGAATGATAATCCGCCGCATTTCACGCAAGATACTTATGTAGCTGAGTCTATAGCTGAGAATGCTAATGTCAATGAATTGGTCACGGTAGTTAGTGCACTGGATAATGACACAGGTATGTTATTGATTCCTGAATGTTTGTATCATCGTACTGAATAGAAAGTGTTAATTAAATCTTTTCTTGTGCTCATAACAGAATAGTGTTCTTTTGTCTGACCTTTGTCCAGTTGGAGGTATATTTTCTAATTAATTGCATAATTCTTCTTCTTGCTTCTACGCCTGGATTCCAAACATGCATTTAACTGTCAAGATAAGAATGAGAACTTACGATTTCAAACTACTAAATTATTCTTTGTTCTTTCTCCTCTTCTTTAAAATGTACATTCAAATCATTCGATATTGACGTTCTTTCTTTTCAACAGCGTCCGTAGTGACATACAGCATTGTCGCCGGCAACACGTACGACGCTTTCGTCATCAGGAACTTCACCGGCGAGATCCGTGTCAACAACGAGCTGGACTATGAAAACATCACTAGCTACAGCCTTGACGTCAGAGCTTTCGACGGCATCTATGAGGATTACGCGAAAGTCATCATCAACATTGAGAACTTAAACGACAATCCTCCAGTCTTCTTGGCTAATTACACTAAGACGATTGAAGAGGAGAAGTTGTATGAAGGGTGTATGGTCAAGGTGAGCTCAATGATCCATATTATTTTTTTACCATCCATCAGAACTACACAACGTTTGAGGGGGATGCTATGGATATTAAACTGTGTACTACATACGTATACTATATGCGTATAATAAATATCGCCAGACATACACACCAACTGTATGGCTGGAGTAACTAACCAAAGCTTGTACTATGGGTACCGTACAATAGACTGGGGACGAACCCAGTGACACCCAGACCAGGGTCAATTACAAAAACGCTGTTTCCGAAATTTGAACCTGGCGGGAATCGAACCCGCAATCAACCGATGCAGTGAGCCGAGCGGCCTACACTCGAACTACTGCGCCAAGCAGTCGCCAGCTCTTACGATCAAGTGGACTGTCTGGGTCTGTCTGCTTTCCTATGTAATAAAAACACTTTCGTGACTTTCGTTATTTTAGGTATTTACATGTTTTATTTTCCCACAGGTGGAGGCCTACGACCCTGACATAAAAGACCGCAACGCCCCCCAGAACATCGTCTACTCACTAGTCAAGCATGAACAGAAGGAGTTTCTTCAAATCGACAACGACGGTTGCCTCCGACTGACCAAGCCGTTGGACCGCGACCAGCCTCTCGGCTTCGCTAGGTGGCAGGTGCTCATCATGGCCGCTGACCACGGAGGCAGGCTGGGGTCCGACAGCTTGAGATCCACTACTGAAGTCATTTTGGAGCTGACCGATATCAACGACAACGCGCCGTTTTTGACCAATGTAAGTAGTTTTTATAAGGCTTTTTATACAAGAAAAGCGGCCATGTTAGGTAGTTGGTGTATCCGTAACCTATAGATGCTTGCATTACCAAAGGCATCGCTCGCACGTTACCGAACGGAAGGGGATTGGGATAGGAATGGAAGGGATTGGGTGTTCGGCTCTCTCACTCGTCGTATGAAACGCAGCTGTTATAACTACTTTATGCCAATCTTCTGTCACAGGGTGGTACTACCCCGGTTGAACCAGCCCGTATATGAGTTGCAGTTACTTGACTATAGCTTGGCTGTACCAACACTTTAAAACATACTAAAATGTACTTTAATGACGGTTCTACTACTCACATGGACTTAGTAGAGGACAGTAAATATTAGGCTCGACTCCTACTAATAACTTAAGACTGCATATTATGAGAAAAATGGAAAACGTTACGCCCAGAAAAATACCCATTCATAACATCATAGTATCGAACATAATATAATAACAGATTAGGTGCATCTACAACAGGCGCATGCCGCGCCCGAGCACTCAGGTGGGGGGTCCAGATGCCTCGCATGCCTAGCCCGAGCACTCATATTATGACATTTTGACTATGCCGACGTCAAAACTGAGTGTTCGGCGCGTCATGCGCCTAATGTAGAAGCAGCCTTTTTTGACGTTGAAACGCATACACATAATGTCATAACAGTGCGCGGGCGAGGCATGCGAGGCATCTGGACGCACCAATTCATTGGCGGCGTCTTCATCAGGCGCATGCCTCGCGCGAGCACTCACTTTTGACGTCGGAACGCATAGACGTAATGTCATAATATGAGTGCTCGGGTGAGGCATGCGCGCCATATGGACACATCTATTGGCTGCGTCTTCATCAGGCGCATGCCTCGCGCGAGCACTCAGTTTTGACGTCGGAACGCATAGACGTAATGTCATAATATGAGTGCTCGGGTGAGGCATGCGCGCCATATGGACACATCTGTTAATATCGTTAAGGCAGAATCTCACGCATTCAAGGTTGATTTATTTGAAGCTACGACAGGGTAGACAGTTGTCCTAATATTTAGTGACAGCTACATCGAAATAGATAAACTTTAGCCTGTCCAACCGCGTCCCGTATTTATGTCCAATCATGATAGATAGTCATTCCTTTTACCTGTCAAAAACACTTTGTCAAAAGCTCCATCAATCATGCCATTAGGCCGGCTCTTGGAAGCAAAATGAATATTTTATGAGAAGCCAATGAACTCTGGAAATTCTGTAAATATTAATTTGACCGAAATTAAAGCTTTTAGATTCTTCCAGTGTGATTCAAGAATGAGGATAAATATGAATATATTCATTGAATTATGTTAAAAGTGCGAGTTGTTAGAAGTTAAGGAAGTAGATTAGTGTAAATATTTGAACAAAAAGGCACACACTTATAGCTCCGATAATGTTCAAATAATAAATATTGAGTGAGACTTACACACCAACTGTATATTCCCAAACTACGCAACGCTTGTACTATGGCTACCGTACAATGGACTGGGGGCTATCCCAGTGACACCCAGACCAGAGTAAATGATGAAAAGGCCGTTTCCGAAATCTGGCTCTGGCGAAAATCGAACCCGCAACCACCCGATGTAGTGAGCCTAGCGGCCTACGCTCGAACCACTGCGCCAGCGGTCATTAAAACGGTCGTGCTAGCGACACCGCAGACATGCTACTCTTTGCATCGGCGATCGGCGATTTTGCGACTGTATCGATGCCGTGTCGCGTTTCTTCGAGCGAGACACAGCATCAAAATCGCCGATCGTCGATGCTAAAATTAGCACGTCTGCGGTGGCCCTTAGCATCGGAGCAGTCGCTGCGTCCGACCGCAGAGAGTCACCAAAACGCGATGCAGTCGCAAAATCGCCGATGCAAAACGTAGCAAGTCTGCGGTGGCCCTTATAGCTCGGATAAAATTCGATGTTTTTTAATGTAATAAAATCATAAATAATATTAAACTTCGTCAGACTAACACACCAACTGTATGGTCCCAAACTAAGCAACTATTGTACACAGTAAAAATTCTACTGTTTATGTGCAAAACATTAGTTTTCTGTCAATTTATTTTATGCGAAACCATCAACAAATATAAAAAATCATAACCAGCCGCCGTAGTCGGGTAAAAAATAAAATACCTATTCACTTACTCAACTGTGGTTAATTATATCTAGAAATATTTCAGGTACAGACGAATCTCTTACAGTATTATTTTATGCTATAGAAGTATAGATGATAACAATTCTAAAAGGCAACACGGCTACTTATGTAAAAAACTTTGAAGTGTGATCTGAAAAATAAAATCTCTAGATAATTTATGACATAATAAAACACGGTACGATAAAAATCCTTCTCAATCTCGAATTCCGTTTTTTTATTTCTCAATGTTCAACGGATTTACGAGCTCGGGATATAGGTATTTTCTCGTCTGGAAATATTGTATAAAATATAGGAATCCCCGGAATTTATTAGACCAAATGCTAGGTTGTTAGATTTAAGTACGTTAGATGTGTGAAATACTCTAAATAACAGCTTTTACACATAATATGAAAATATAAAAGGTACCTAAGTACTTATTTATTTTTTATTTTTTTAAATTGTGGTCTGTCTGTTTGTGACGGCTAATCTCCGATACGGCTGGACCGATTTTGACGGTACTTTCACTGGATGATAGCTGATGTTGTGAGGAGTAACTTAGGCTACTTTTATTTTAGCAAACATTTAAGTTTTTCTTTTAATTCCACACGTTTTGAGTTTCGGGCACAGCTAATATCAGGGATAATCTTACATAACATAACTTAGGTCTGCACTGATATGTTTGAGTAGGTCTGAACTCTGTTTGTTTAGGCTCAAAATCTCATTAATATCATTCCCTCGCTCGCTTGGTGGAACAATCTTCAGTAAATCATAATGGCCAACATACTGGTTTCGTATACAAATAATGGTTAAAGGACTGGCTGTTCATAGTGACAAGAAATCTTGGAGTGCCAAATGATTGGCTATAGTTTATAAAATGTTCACAGCATTGCGTTTTCTTTCAACTCCTCCTATCCTTTCTTTTGAATCCGTGCGGGTTGCAAGACAACTTAGCTTTTCCCCGGGACTCGTCGAGGGTCAAACCCTTGGCGTCATCGTTGGATCCATTGTCACCACCATCCATTGGAACCATTGTCGATCCTGGCTTACATGAGTAAAGATCGCCACATACATACGGAAAATTCCGTACGGAATTTCGTTTCGAGATATCGAATTGGTACTTCCGAACGCAACCCATCCATCCAAATGTATGGACGTATCGCGTTCGGAAACCCCGATTGGATATTTCGAAAGGGCATTCCGTACGGAAATTCCGTATGTATGTGGCGGGCTTAACAGTGGTGGCAATGTGTGTCGGGCCTAGTCCCTAAAAAGCATCGAGTTTTTCTATGTAGTGCCAGAATTTTTTGGATTTTTATTGTATTATTATGCTTCAGTGTGTCATTCGGTAACTGTAAATTTGTTGTTAATACTCCATTAACTTAGGTATTTATTTTGTACCCAAAGAATACACTATTCCTCTTCACTGATCAACAATCTTCGCAAAGCCTACCTTAAACCATTTTTCATAGATTCTTCCAAGATAATCTAGGCCTTCATATCTTGAGAAGCGGTCACCGTAAGGGCTTATTTGGAATTCGTCCATCCTTGCTCCCTCGCACGCCCGGATCTCCGGATACCCGGATTAGTACCTTATCTAGCGCCGCAGGATCATTTGCCCTAAGATTCCAGCCGGGCTGCGTCAGCGTTTATTCATTTGGCAATAATGCCGCCTTTTGCGTTGTACAGACCAAGTGGAATCCGAATCCGTTGGATCCGGGCAGCGCAAGACCGGTCATTGTGGCGAACCTTGGGGGAGGCCTATGTCCAGCAGTGGACATCTTTCGGCTAACATGATGATGATGATGACCAAGTGGCGGTTATAATAGAATCACAGTCGACCGCTTGGCGCAACGGTTTCCATTTTGAAAAGTCACGCAAAAGTAACGCAATGAGTCATGTAACGCAACAGGGCCAAAAGTAACGCAAATGCGTAACTTTTGTAACGCACTGGCAACGCTGCTACATTCTCTAATTCATCGGCCCCCTTTATCGTCAAAGAGAGAGAATTAATATATAACCACTACATTCATTGGCTTGGTCTGTACGAGACATCACATAGAGACTGGAGCAATATTTGCGCCTATTCCAGAGGTAGAGTATGTGGAATTAGGAGGGCATAGAGTACCTTCCTTAGGTAGGCATTTGCATTTTCATGAGTTGAGAGGAAAAAGTAGAATATGCTAGTTTCAGCTGTTTTAAGATTTGGGGTAGAATAATCTCATGTTCTTTATAGAATTTTGAATTTACAAAAAAAAAAATATACTCACGACTTTTATACCCATTCGGGGGTAGTCAGAGGATTGAGTGGCCATACACCACCACATTGTGGAGGTATTAAGCCATCTTAAAGCCCATGTTTCACCAGATAGAATTTAAAGAAAAACTCAAAACCCGTTTTGAATTTTCTTAAAAAAATAACTCTGATGAAAAGTACTTTGTAACGTCATTGTAATCGATTGATAAGTTATTTCAATTTGGAATAAACATTCTTAATTCAGTAAATAGAGTCTGATAAACTACGTATGTATCTTTCGATAAGTAATCCATTCCTTTCCGTCTTTTATCTTTTTTCTCTGGACCAGCGAGGTGGATTGAGGCCTGAATCCCCCAAGCATTGAGGGAAGGCCCGTACCCAGGAGAGGGACGTTAAAAGGGCTAATATTATTTATGGTAACTTGTCTATGATCTTAGATTAAATTGCACTTAGTCACGAATGTACCTCCCTATTTTCACACACCTTTACATATCACCGATAAATCAGGCCCCGTCTCACGCTCAGTTTACATTATATTATGTAAATTTAACACATTATTTTACTTTATGTTTGTCTCTGCGTCACTCGGAATCCCTTTGACGAGGGTTAGTGTGGGACCTTGTTATGGTGTGGACACACTCGTTTTTATTTATAGCAGTTTTCTCCACATAAATATTATATTGGACAGCCTATGGATTTATAGAGAGCTTAGTTGTGAAAATAACAGCGATATTTATACATTAGTATATATCCCCAAATTTATAGCAAGTTATGATTGATTTACATTGGCATTACAAATCCCTAGAAATGCTTTGTAGACCCATTTTAAACGGACTAAAAATCTCTATTCTTAAATTATAAATAAAACGTGTAGAATAATTTATATCGATGTCACAGATGCAAAATGTTACGGAGGCTATTGATAATTACTATTTGGTAATTTTTCATACTAACCGTATTTATTACACTGACCGTAACATAAACATAATAATAACAGGGTATCTTTGTATCTTGAAACAGGAAATAGAATTATTTTATTGTAAGCAATGAAAATACACGTTTTATACTAAAAATAAATACCTGCAAACCTTTAAACCTCAAAAGTCGTTGTTTTAGTAGTTCAATCCATTCACTTTAACGCTTTTTGCGGGCCCACACTCGAGCCACTGCGGCCATCAAAACAAATAATTCTCCATACATTTCAAATCTAAACACCCAAATAAAAAAGTAAAACAGTCCGTTCCCCGCAGTACTCATATTATTATAGGGTAAAGTTACTTTGGGCAAACCGACTTGTCAATTTTTTATGCAAATCCACGTATGGACGTTCACTTTCTTATTTAGGGAGTTAGGATCGAGGGGCTCGGCTTCGAAAAGGGCTTCTTAATTTCCATTCCCGAGATCTGAATGGGCGCCTGGAGGGCTTTAGAACAAGCGACGGAATGAAATCGGGCCGGGATCGGGACGGGAACGGGCCGGGAACGGGACGAGTGCGTGACGCGTTCGGGAACCGCTTAGGGAGTTCCCCTGTCCCCTGTACATTAACTTGGATTTTACACTGTCTGTTTTCATTTATGAAAGTAAAAAAACTAAAGCAAATACAAATAGGCATGCGGCCTAATCACGAATAATATAGTGTATTTTCATATTAACTCATGAGTAGGTACCATTATTTTTTAAAAATAATTTATTTTTAGTATTTAAATACTAAAGTACTACTAAAGTATTTAAATATTAATAATAATTACAAAAAAATTCAGTGTTCACATATAATGAAGTCATAGGTGTGTTGTTTGTTTTCTAAACTTTAAACGTCCGTATGTTTACCAATTTGACAGTTATTTTTGAAAATTCACGGTTAGTAATCACTCTATATTTTGATGGATAAAAAAACTATAAGGTCGCATCCCTATTCTAAATGGAAAAAATCTACTGCAATTAAGCACCCACTCTTTTTGTCCAAATTGATATTTGCTACTACATTATTAATACTACTCCGGAAATACGATATTTTTTAATAAACATTTTCCTTTTTTCGTAAGACTGACTTCATTTAGGGTTGCTCCAAGACAAAATATGAAGGCGTACGGAATAATATGAGAAAATTTATTCGCCTGTTTAATATTCCGACGGTTTGTAGGACTTGCATATCGGAATTATTTTGTTATTAAATTATGTATTACATATTGAGTGGGTATGTAACGTAATGTTTTGGTTACATGATACCAAACTCTGTGGGTATGGGAAGCCGTACCCAATTTCTTATACTTATTAAATTGGGTATCTGATATTAGAAAACTAGTCTTGTTCTTATTTGATATTTCGGATTTTATTAAGATTGTAAAGTACGTGGAAAATCTATAATATTTGTGTCTATAATAATAATGGAGTGGGACTTCATGGGCCATTTAAATACATGGCGTTCTGAAGCCCGATTCACGTAAAAACAAACAATCCAAATAACGCTGAAGTTCGAAAATCGTTCGATCGAAATCCTATAAAAAGTTGGTATTCACGTGTTCCTTGAACGCAGTTCAATAGGACTTCTACTCAAACGTTTACTCAACGAAAAACGGTTACTCAACGACTTGTTGCCATGACGAAAGGCTATCAACGACTATGGTCGCGACGATATCGTTACGGTTTTTATTACGCGAATCGGGCTACTGTTGTTGTGTACACAAACTTAACTAAATGCACGACTATCCTTCTCATAGTCGTATGAGCAAGGTAGCAATATTCTTAGTCGTGTTAAAGATTATTTAGTCGATTGTGACCAACAAAATTAGCACCATTATTTTTACAGTTATATTTTTTTCTAAATAAACTCTTTTTTTTTCATAGAGTCAACCAGTAATATGGTACGAAAACGAGCCACCTGGTCAAGTGGTGATCCTGAAAGCCAACGACAACGACTCCGCTGAAAACGGCCCGCCCTTCACATTCGCCCTGAACGAGTCGGCCTCTTTCGACATACGCTCCAAGTTCCTCATACAAGGTAAGACACGAAAATTATAAGACCATATTAGGCCCGCCACATACATACGGAATTCCCTTTCGAAATATCGAATCGCGGTTTCCGAACGCGACACGTCCATACATTTGGATGAATTTACTGCGTTCGAAATCCCCGATTCGATATTTCAAAAGGGAATTCCGTACGGAAATTCCGTATGTATGTGGCGGGCTTTAGAGTTGAGACAACCGAATTTTTGGATATTTATTATCGTGATATGAAACCACCGTATAATATTATCAAAAATCAAAGGGGTTTATTCAATTTACAATTTTATTTTAGTTAAGTATATTTTTTTAAATAAAAAATACAAGTTCGTCTTAAGTTTTTCTTCTTGCTCATCATGGTAATTTAAATAAATAAATATAGCCATTACAACTTACTGTACATGTACTTACTGTAAATTCAAAGACATTTCTGTGTTCCTAACTGCAATGCTTCGCAACTATATACTTAATTGAAACACGAATTCCGCGAAACTTCCACGATTCGTCTTCTTGATACTATTTTCAATAGCGGCCATTCGCGTCTGAAAACTTGTGCCTGAAATCGAGTTGCGATCAATTAGTGTAGTTAACATGCAATAAATGGCGCGCCAAGCCTCTAACTTTGTTTTGGAAAGTGACAATTCAATTTTGGTGCTTGCCCCTTTTGAGTTGGACGTGTTGAGTAATTTTGTATAGGACCCGTTTCTATTGATACGTTACTCAAAACAGCGGGATTTCTTTTTCTAAGAAGAAAATATAGTGTAAAGGCACACACAATGATGGGGAAGTTAAAAAAATAAACACGACCTTTGAAAGTTGATTTCAAAATCTCAATATTATTTGTTGCGTCTAGATGCATCGCATGCCTCGTCCTGATGTAGACAGGGTTATTGGAAAAACATTAACAACCTTGCAGGACATGACATGACTTTTTATAAAACAATAATAAGTTTAACAAAAAATCGCACTCTTAAATGTATCGAACAAGAAAAAATGCTCATCTAGAGGATAACCGTGGTCCGTTTAGGTACTTTAGGGCAAAGTGGAATACAACCACGTACCATGGCTCTAGATGAAAATATTTTATTGTTTTATACATTTTAGAAAGTGATCATTTGTTAAATGTATTATGTTCTGTTAAAAGTCATAATTAGAACAAAAACTGTTGTTTATGATGGCAGTAATACAGTCCTGCAAGGTTGTTAGTGTTTTTTCAATAACCCTGTATAATATCATAACATGAGTGCTTGGGCGAGGCATGGAAGGTATCTGGACGAACTAATTGGCGGCGTCTTCATCAGGCGCATGCCTCGCGCGAGCACTCACTTTTGACGTCGGAACGCATAGACGTAGTGTCATAATTTGAGTGCTCGGGTGAGGCATGCGCGCCATATGGACACATCTATTGACGAATATTTTGTTCATGTGTCTATTAAATATAATAATTTGTATTTGATATATTTTACGGAACCCCAGAAATATCCCCTCTTGCATGTCATGTAGGGCGCTTCAATGTCACCTGTCGCAAACTCTTGACATTAAATGAAACAACTTTGCAACTTTCTTCAGGAGTCAATTTAAAGTTGGCATAAAATTAAAAGTTTAATCATGTTATATCTTTAGGTATAAATTTGAGGTCATTTTATTCATTGGCTGACTCTCCATCAGGCGCATGCCGCGCCCGAGCAGTCAGTTTTGACGTCGAAACGCATAGACATAATGTCGTAACATGCGTGCTCGGGCGAGGCATGCGAGGCATCTGGACGCACCGATTGGAAAAATCCTACTAATATTATAAATGCGAAAGAGTGGTGTGTGAATGTTTGTTACAACGTATCTCCATAACTACTAAACAGTTTTTAATTAAATTTGAAACGGTAATAGCATAGGCTCTGGAATAAGACATAGGAGACACATCAATTTCCACGCGAAGCCGCGGGGTACAGCTAGTTATAATATATTTTTTCCACAGGCAATATATTATCGACACTAGTCTCCTTCGATCGAGAGGAACGCAAGGAGTACAAGATACCAGTCGCCATCACTGACTCGGGGACTCCCCGGCTGACAGGCGTCTCCATACTCCACGTGGTCATCGGTGATAAGAACGACAACCCCATGGCGCCCGGACACAGCGACATTTTCGTTTACAACTACAAGGTATGTCTATGACCAGTTTTTGGTATATTTACTTTTTTTTTTTTTTTTTTTTGTATACCTAAATTGGCATTTTGGTTATGAGCACTGCGATGGGTTTTATGGCCGAATACTCGTACGCCACTTAAATTTGAGAGCTGCTTAACTTTGACGCGCCATACAAAAAATGACACTTAACGACGTCTCAAACTGCTAAGTGGGACTTAAATATTTAAGTGGCCTTTGAATATTCGGCCGTTAGTTACGTACAGTGCCACAAGGTTACTTGATTCGGTGGACAAAAGAGGAACTAACATTTTCAAATGACATATTTTGACAGTCTTGTATCGACACTAGCGTCGCTGTCAGCGAGACTGATTAAGTCTGTGGGGCTGTATTTGTTTTTTTTTTTAGTTTTTAGGGTTCCTTTTAAAAGAGTTTAAACGGAGCCCTATTTATTATTTAAAAAATAGTTTTATGCGGCATTTGAAAAAGGTATTTTGTAACGGTTGGATAGCCAGTACAAATAGCCTGCAATTTATTGCTCCAGTTTATTTTAAGCCGGTTTAAATTTTATTTCCGTTACATAAAATCTAGAAACTGACAGGACGGAACTTTCCAATTAGTTTAACAGAAATAGCGGGTAAACCACGAGAAATAACGTCAAACGATTCGGACATTTACCTCCATATTTCGGAGCCAATTACATTCCGAATGAAGTGTTCCTACAAAGGGCAAAAAAAGATTTTTCCGATCCCTTCGGGGACCATCACATATTTCCTTTGAACCACCGAGTAGCCCTTTTAATATCATTCGCCTTTTAGTTTCCTGCTTATATTTAATTTCACGTGAAGTTATTTTAGTACGTAATAATAGTATTTGATCACTGACCATCCAGTACAATTAGCATTATTTATACGCTACTTGTTGAACACCTATATCAAAATCGATCAAGATTTTGAAATAAGTGTATAGTGTTGCTCAAAATCAGTTTTGACTGTGCATTTTTGCTAAACCAAGAAAAAATCAAGAACAAGACTGTTTCTGCGAGATTCTTGTCTTATTAAGTCAGGGTCTATCTTGGTCTTGCATTATCGTAAGACACTATGGTATAAGTATGGCTTGATCCTGCCAAAATAGCCTTAAACTAATATTATTGCGAACTTTTCGCCAAATTTTTCGGCTTTTTTTTTAATATGTGCACCGAAATATACTTCATTAAGCCTGACTTTTTTTAAAGCACCACGAACAAAACGTAACTTTACTAAACGGACTTTTACTAGCCCTATACACGTCCCACTGCTGGACAAAAGCTTTTCTTCACTTGTTGTTAAGGTGCAAACGTATTAATTATATTTAAATATTGTATTTTAATATCAAAATTGTTTCCTCCATCGCAATCAGCCGGAGACGTACTTCAATGAGATATACAGTTGGAGATATTATGTAAGTATACTGGCATTATGTATGTTCCGTTGTGTTTCCTTTGCCTCTATATTTTGGCTTCTTCTATTAAATGTTACTCAAATTGTATTGGATGGTAAAACTTTTTTCTGGTACTGAGTTCGTCAACCCTTTTTGTGGTGTATTTTTTGTTGTTTTTGACTCGTTTACCTTGTATTTTTATGTGAGTTATCGTTATATGATGCAAGTCCAAAAACGTACTTAGCTATTTCAAAAATTACAGGAATAATTTTACGTTTGAAAAAAAACCATCATGGTGACGGAACCCTGGTTGCGTAAACCGGAGTCGCGCTTAGCCGTTTTTTATTCAATAAAATGTGCATTTGTCTAAGGGCCTGATTCTGAATTGTCAGATAACTCCACCACCAAATAAAAATGGCGTTTGACAGATATTCTATGTAAAAACTGTCAAAACTATATATTTATTTGGTGGGTAAAAGTTATCCGGCCGCCGTCCGAAACAGCCCTAATATTATTTTTAAGGCAAATCACAACCCTAGCTACTCAATATAAAAATATATTACGGAATGTTGTAGGCCTTTTTACCCGGGTTTGTCCCACGGGATATGAAACTTCGCAAGTCGATTTGGAACTAAATTTCACCAGCTACCCAACCCTACACCTAAAACAATTGTATTTCTTATAGCTTTGATTTGCTTTGATTACTTACATGAATCTTTAAAACATTATGTTGAATTTGTTTTTAATACCAAGTAATAGTCACCGAGTTTCGACCAGCGCGGTCAATCTAAACCATCCATTCCCAAAGTGGGCGATAACGCCCCCTTGTGGGCGCTGCAGGCCTAAAGGGGGGCGGTAAGAGACCCAGAAAAAAAATCTATGTCTAAACTAAGACTAGCCATCTGCGCAAGAGATAGTGCACAAGTATATGCGCAAGCACAGGTGCACTCTCTCTTCCCTCCCTCTCATAGTCCAATGGGACGGATCCGACACGACCAGGGAGAGGTCAGGTGCAGGACAGGCGGCTTAGCGTATCCGAGGCACGGAGACGCTCAGTTCAAATTGTTACTAAATGGTCACCCATTCCTGACTGATCTACCCAAGTGTTGTTTATTAGCCTCTGACCGATTATCGATCAATGATTACAACTGACTATGAGCGCCTCAAAAGCATGTTTTTATACTCAGGGTATATTTACAATAACGGTCCGATAGTCGGCCATTCTTATAAAAATCGGCCCTACTTTTAAAGCCCTTTTTATCATTTACAAAAATAGATTTACAATCCAGACATATGGGGTATGCCTATCAGTCACGATAAATGAAACCGTTAACTAACTACACGTTAATTTGACGGCGATTATTGATCAAATCCAATTAACAGCGGGGTTATAAGGTGACCCATAAGCACAATATGGCTGGATATTGATTGATCGTTAATTGATTTTAAAATGTAATTTAAAGCGTGCACTGAAATTTTACTGTAAAATGATTTAATTAATAAACTATAAATGCAAACATATTCACACTAGTGGAATATTTTAATGTTAGTAAGCCGGATCGCAGATCTACGCGAGAGACAATTAACTTCGTGCGTACAGCCTCGCATGCCTCGCCCGAGCACTCATGTTATGACATTAGGTCTATGCGGTCTGACGTCAAAACTGAGTGCACGGGCGCGGCATGCGCCTAATGTAGACGCAGCCATTTAATCATTATTGTATCTGCACGATTTACCAGCGGTTAATAGTAAAAAACATAAAAATTGCTACTGCCAGATATCTTAGATAGAACCGGTACTTTTTTCTGTCCTTATATGTAGATTAACCGCCGTACTGATTTTTAGCCAAACATTTTAGTCAAACTAAGCGCGGCAAAGCTGCCTCGCGCGGCTTGTGAGACATTTGGGCGTGCCTAAAGTAGCGGCACGTTATGAAGGCCGGTTTGACATGTGTGAGGGGAAAAGATTAAGTTAGAAATAAGATTAAGTTTCGCATACATTTTTTGACATTCTAATGTTTTTAAACGGCCAGTCTTATTTCGTTATAATAAGGTTCATTTTCTCCCCCCCCCCCACATGTCAAACCGGCCTTCGTAACGTGCCGCTGATATAATCTCGTAGTATCCATAAAATATAAAATCGTTCCTTGTGTTATTCGACACAATAACTTTTCGTATCATTGTCCAAAATAGGAATCACGTAGTACATTTTTTCTCTGGCGTCTTAAACAGCATCCATTTTATTTGTCCAACAATTCGTGGGGCTCATTTCATTATACAATTTGTATTCAACGCAACGCCTTAAGAGCCATGAATTATGAAAATGTCCTGGCGTAAGAGATCCGGTGCTCTTTATAGAGGTCCATTTACAGTGTACGATACGATCCAATCAGAGGGTACGATTTCTGAAAAAAATCTTCATTAGGTACGCAAAGAGAGTACGCACGATTTCTAGTCTTGCAAAGCGTTTTCGGGCTTCGGCTTCGGGCCTTCTAGCCATAATCCACCACGCTGCCCGCTGGCATAGTGCGGGTTTGGCGAATTCCACACTTCTTTCTCGAAAGACGTATAGTATTTACTCACGTTCACGTTACTTCACTGTTCAGCAATGATAATCTTTGTTGAAAATGAAATTCGAAATCCAACAATTTAAAAGTTTTGCGCGACCATTCATAAATCTTAACTGTTTGATAGGTATTGAATTTCAAAGCATTGCAAACTTTGGTAGATCGGATCGGTTACTGTAAAGGGTGACTTTTATGCGAACAGTTAACTGTTTTACTGTTTTTCATTGTAAATATTACTGCCGATTAGAGTTTAACGTCGGAAAAGTTATGTTAGTACTAAACGAATACATAACCTAAATAAATAATGAGATAAAGTAAGTACTGTATGTATTTAAATGTTTGTATCTTATGTACCTATTTTACGTCGCGTAGATGACGAGTATGCTACTTTTCTTTTCTAGTAGGTACTAAAAGGTATTATAGCCGATTGGATTAGCATGCGACTTCTGTGCTTTATGTCCAGGATTCAAAGCCCGATTCCCACCTCAGGGTTTTTCGAAACCTATGTGCAAATCATAATTTCAATATTAACACTACTAATAATCACTTGCTTACGTTGAAGGAAAACATCGAGAGGAAACCTGCATGTCTTAGAAAATCTAACCAATTTTAAGCACCTATTGTTTATTGTTACCAAATATATTGATGATCTTATGTAGGGCCTACTTGTTAAACGTTTAAATAATTAAAACTTAAATTAGAACCAATTTCAGTATTAAATACAAAAGAGTTTTCTATTAACTCCGCGCCCCACCGTCCATTGTTTCACCTTAATTCAGCGGTTTCCTCACACCTCAATGAATAGTCTTCCGCAGGTTCGATATAGGCTATAAACCTTTACGATAATGCCTTGTTTTATAATAATATATCGCTATTAAAATGTTAATTTTGCGTTTTAATGAAGTTGGTTTAGTGCGGTGCGTATTACGCTGACGTAAACAGGGATTACGTTGAGAAGGCGGTTTTTACTGCTCTGCCCTGATTCCTAAGTTATGGTTCCAAGTCGATACGGGATGTGCCAAGTTTTATGATGATAGGTTTAATGACAGCACAGAGGAGTGGGAAATAGGCATTCATTATCTGAGTTAAATGCCACACTATAACTATTCATGGCAAAACGTTGCTGAAAACAGAGTTCAATGGAGGAGAATAGTGGACAACTTTGCCCAGACAGAAAACTGAAACAGTTTGACATCAGTTGAGACATCAATGACGAGCAGTAAAGGTCCGTCAACCTTACCTACCACAGGGGTGTAATTCAACCTAGACTGCTCTTGAAAACAACTAGAGACAGTTATCAAAAGTATCTCACGGATGTATCATACTCACGGATGTAAGCGCGATATCGCCCGACGCAACCATGGTGGCGCCACCAGTGGGTGATTCGGTAGCCGCCAGCGAATCGGTTGCGCTACCAAGCGGACACCAGGTGCGATATCCTCCATATAGCTCTATACATTTTGTTGGTGGAGCGACTGGTTGCGCTACCACTGGATTCCTCGTGCGTTATAGCCCTAAAGAAGGATGTTTAGGTTTAGTGAATCACATCGATGTGAAGCTTAATGAAGCGGTAGAAATAAGGGAAAGGCTAGGGTTAACTATGCAACTTAATCTTAGCAAATTAGCGAGAAGCGATTTCTTAGGTTATTTTCCTAAGTTTTGTCTTAAGATTTATAATGTTTTCAAATAGTTAAAAACAATGTCCTTAAATTGCGTTCAGTGCAAGTTAACAAACACCGACTAGCGCACGTCTGAACTTGTTTGCTAGTTCGTTTTAACTATGGGCTTATGGCCCAAACCAGGCTTGCGTTGCAACTCCTAAACTTTGCCCGTCGAACTGCTATCGGCGGCCATAATTGATTCGTCGCCAGCCGTTTCAAACGTCAGCTCAAAACTCGGAAAATTAAGGTATTCTTCGATAGCGACTGTAGCCTAGGGGTGAACAGGTTGGGCTAACAATCAGAAGGTCCCAGGTTCGATCCCCGGTGGGGCATGCACCAATGGATGAATTTTCATCTATGTGCATAATTTAGAGTTCGCTGACGGTGAGGGAAAACATCGTGAGGAAACCTACCTATCCCTCGGGATTAGGGAATAGTCAGTTCCTGTATACACGGCGTCACGGTTCACCACCTGTCACGTTGGGTTCTGACTATCTAGTGAAACGTGGGCTTTGAGTTGGTTAATACCTCCACAATGTGGTGGTGTATGGCCACTCAAGTCTCTGACTACCCCCGAACGGGGATAAAAGTCGTGACGTTACAATACATTTTCTTCGATAAATGCAATTGCCTTGACTTTTTGAATAGGCTTGGCAGTTTTTACGGTTTTATGATTTGGCTTCAAAGACATTACTAAGAAAGAGCGAGATGTGACTTCCAAAATAGTATGTCCTACTAAACGAAGTCCATGGACACAGTACGACTTAGAGCCGGAATTTTCCGTACGGAATTGCGTTTCGAAATATCGAATCTGTGATTCCGAACGCAGTAAATCCATCCAAATGTATGGACTTATCGCGTTCGGAAACCCCGATTCGATATTTCCAAACGGAATTCCGTTTGTATGTGGCGGGGTTTAGTCGTTTGCGGAAACGCAAACGTTAAACTAGCTATGTATTAAACGATGTCATGTATATGTTAGTACTACTTACCTATTCTATCGTTTTGTGGTACCTATCAGCCCCTATGCTTTATTTTACTTAATCTATGAGCCAAAATAAAAAAAAAAACATTGTAGGTATCGTCAACGTGACGTAACCACGTAACGATCGAGATTGACCGTAAAAAGTAGGCACCTTATATCTCTTCAGAGGATATGGTTTTCACAATTGTATAATGTAACTTATTTTCTTTTTGTATTTTTGTTATACGTGGTACAGAAGCATGATTGTTCCTTCTTTTGTTTTGTTATTTTTATCACTTTTGTTTTCTATATGCGTTTTGGTTATTACCGACATGAAGGTCTCCCAGACCTATTGAACAATTGTCGGCAAGCTGGTTTACGGAGACCAATTCAACAATATGTGTCTTACAACTAGCTCCTCAAAAACTCACCATCACCTTTTTTACTTAACAAAGGCGGCAAATAAGCGTACGGCACGCCTGATGTTAAGCAGTTACCGTAGCCTATGCTTGCAACACTAAAGGCCATCGCTCACACGTTGCTGACTTGAAAGTAACGGGGATAGAGGGAGGGGAAGAGACGGGGCGTTGAGCTTCTAGCTCTCTCCCTACGCGAAACGCAGCTATAATTATAGCTGCTATTATAATAGCTACGTTACGCCGATCTTCGGTGTGAGGGTGGTACTGCCCCGGTTGAGCTATCTCCAGTCAAATGATTACACGACTTAGCAGCTCATCAAATGTTATACTCTTCTTCTAGGGCGAAGCACCCGACACTGAAATTGGGCGTGTGTTCGTCGACGATCCTGATGATTGGGACCTAGGAGACAAGAGATTCATGTGGCTGCCTTCCTACGAGCAGAGGAGCCCGTACTTCGACGTGCATAGCAACACCGGCATGATCACTATGAAGGAGGGGACGCCGAATGGATCTTATCTGCTGAAGTTTAATGTAAGCACCTATTTCATACGACGACGTATAGTTAAGAACGGACGGAATGGAGTAGAATGGAAATACTTTTAGATATGTCAAATTTGTACTTTCAGTGATTTGAAAAGAGAATTGACATTTGATTGGCACCAATGGTATCGCTAATCAATTGGTGCGTCATGTCTCGCATGCCTCGCCCGAGCACTCATGTTATGACTTTATGTCTATGCGTTCCGACGTCAAAACTGAGCGACGCAGCCAGTGAAAATAAACAATGGGTGCGTCTACATCAGGCGCATGCGAGGCATTTGGACGCACCAATTCACATGGGCCGTAACAAAAAATACATGGGCCAAAGTAGTATATGTAGTAATATCAGTTATCTGGTTTCGATAGTACAAGCTCTGCTTAAATTGGGATCAGGTAGCCGTGTGTAAAAGAATGTCCCAGGATATTTATTTATGTTAGGATAACGGTAGCTAACTCCTAATAATCACTGATTCTCTTCTTAGGTGACAGAAGAAAACGAACCACTGGTGCCATACCACTGGGTGGAGGCGACTGTCAACGTCACAATCAAGGAGATACCTGAAGAGGCTGTGGACAAGTCAGGATCTATACGATTCGCCAACATTACAGCTGAAGAGTTCATCGTCCCTGAGGCAGATGTAAGCAACATTTTTAACTCGACTGTATTTTTTTTTTTATTTATATTAAGACATTTATTTTATGATTGTCTGTATGACTGTCTGTAGCATCTTATATTCAGAACTGATGACAAGCACCCCGATAATAGAGTATATTTAAGACATAAATCTGAACCTAAGAAACTTCTTTGCAAAATGAAAATATTCTCAAATCATGCATATTCATTTGGCAAAATCAACCGAAACCCAGCTAGCCGTAGTTGAAACTTTCGGCCTATTGTTCCTCGCCCTATTAATTTCCAAAGATCGAAAAGATTGATGATCTAGAACTTCCAGAACATTATCAAAATCGGTACCTAATTGTCTCAATAGATGCCAGTCACTGGTCTAAAGACGACCTTGTCCCGAATTGGAAGTAAAGTTTGATCTGAGAATTGGGTTTAGTTAACGACTTTGTGGCTCGCGGGTAATTGGGCGTGTTGGGGGAGGGGGGAGGTGGGGGAGGAGTACTTGGGTGTGTAAATACAATGCTGTCTTTGCGTTCATTAGTCTGAAAGTTAGTTTTGCTTTGATCCTGGATTATAAGCTGTAGCAAACCGGTATTATTGCTATGTGGTTTTATGTTCTACATAACATAGCGACAGTAATCGAATATACTGGAAGTATATACAAGGTGTGTCAAAAGACTGAAATGATAATTTTCATAAATATAAGGTAGCTGATATGTAGATGACTAGTGAGGAAAAAATATATAGTTGAGTTACAACCCTTTGATTTGGCCAATTTTCGTGTTACGGCATTAGGACCTTACCTACTTGAGATGTTACAATAAAAAAAAAAATTGCAGAAAATATTTAAATTTCGTATTTTTTTCTATGCCCGATAATCATCCAAATCCCAAATATTATCTCGTACTTTTGAAACATTCTGTAGAGGAGAACTTGTGACAGGTGAGCCCACGTAAATCTAACCTCTCTTTCCATCAGGGTACCAGTAAAAAGGACAAGCTCCACCATCGTCTGTCACTACTGTACAACACTTCCATGGACAATGTGGACGTCTTCACCGTTTTCACTAAGAATGTGGTGAACGATAAGTTCTTGGATGTGCGGTTCTCCGCACACGGGTCGCCTTATTACCCTCCTGAGAAGCTGGATAGCATGGTGGTTGGCATACAGGAAAAGGTATGTACATACTAACCTATTACTGTAATGATATGGTATTTCTAAAGATTTGATTTGCGAAAATCACTTTGTGATCGATGAAGAAGTTATCGTAAGAAAACTAATGTAACGTCACGACTTTTATCCCCATTCGGGGGTAGTCAGAGGCTTGAATGGCCATACACCACCACATTGTGGAGGTATTAACCAACTCAAAGCCCACGTTTCACCAGATAGTCAGAACCCAACGTGACAGGTGGTGAACCTTGTCGCCGTGTATACAGGAACTGACTATTACCTAATCCCGAGGGATAGGTAGGTTTCCTCACGATGTTTCCCTCACCGTCAGCGAACTGTAATAAAACTATTATCATTAATATATATTAATCGATCATAAAATTAATCGATTCATCCCTCGATTATTGAAATCAGTATTCGATTGCTAAGCAAGGGTTTTAGGATGACTTTTTCCAAATATTCTTCCTCGTTATGACATCTCTTTACATTGTTTCATAAAACATCGTTACAATATTAGACTCCACCAAAACCAATATGCTTTGGAGTTAAAATAAATTCTGAGGAAATCAATTAAATGGACCTGACCTTGACCTCGCCCCGAGTTGAAGGTCGTTAACCTCTAATCCTGCACCCTGTAATAAACTGAAAGATATTCACACTCAAATGATATCGCTATCTTTGAAGGTTACATTTTATTTTATTGTACGTTGTTAAGTAGTCTTTGTCACGACATTTTGTGAAGAATTCAATGTGACCTTATCAGTAGGTAGATATACTTTTATTAACTGTCTTTGGCCACACATTGTGAGAAGAATAACCCCCAAATTTATGATGAACTTACACTAGCATTACAATTCACTTTAGTTTCTAGAAATGGTTTTTAAGACTATTGTAAACTGCTTATAACCTCTATAAAGGTGATAAGAATATTTCTAAATTTGTTTTAAAACCTTTATTCCGTCCTGGATGGATGTGTAAATAGTTGCTTAGTTAGGTATCATACAAGTCTGGCGATAATAATTTATTAATTTAACAGTTTTTATTGACAAGGTACACACAGACAGTTCACCTGATGGTGAGAAGTAACCTTCACCCAGGACATCTGCAACTTAAGACGAGCAGTTGCGGTGCCGACCCTTTAGGGACCTATGGGCTTTGATGAATAGCGCCTATATCGCCATACTTACACACCAATTGTTTGGTCCCAAACCAAGTAATTGTACTATGGCTCTCATCCAATTGACTGGAGGAGATCCTAGTGACACCCAGACAAGGGAAAATTACTAAAAAGGCCGTTTCCGAAATTTGCCTCTGGCGGGAATCGAACCCGCGACCATCCGATGCAAACCGCTGCGCCAAGCGGTCGTCAAATGAACCCCATAAAATAGTGCTAAGTAAATTAATGTTAATTGAACTTCTTCATAGATCGAAGAGGAACTCCAAACGAAGATATACATGGTGAAAATCGACGAGTGTCTGATAGAGAAGGAACAGTGCGAGGATTCCTGTCGCAACGTGCTCAGGAAGAACAACGTGCCTCTCTCAGTGTACACCAACGCCACCAGCTTTGTGGGGGTGTCCGCGAGGGTCGAGTCAGAGTGCACGTGCGATGTGCCCATACCTCTGGTGTGCTTGAATGGAGGTAAGAGGCGCTAGGTATAGATCACGTAACTCAACCCCCTCCCCCTCCCTCCCCCCCTCTTCCCCTCCCCTCCCCCTCCTTCCCTCCCTCTTTAACCTCCCCTTCAGTGGGGTAGCCAAGACAACTTGTCACATCGACTTGACTCGGTGCGACATAATTGTCGCACCGAGTCGCTCTCTCTCTTAATGTATAGGAGAGAATGAGACAAAATCGATTTATCTCGCGTTTTGTCTTGTCACGGTCGACTGTGCTACTAGCGCAGGTCGACTACTATGGTATTTACCTAAGGTTCGAAATCGCAAAAGGAAATCCCTTGGCTTTTTGGCGGGAAGTGGGAAAGTGGTGTTGTAATTTTTGTTTTATTTCCAAAACTTGTGGTTCCTTGTATTATAATGAGGAATATTAACCATTATGAGGTCTACCATTGATATTTATTTCCCCAGGTACCCGTTTCGCGGACAAATGCGAGTGCCCTGAAGGGCTCTCAGGGCCGCGCTGTGAACAGACTTCGATAGGCTTCCACGGGGATGGGTGGGCGATGTACGCGGCGCCGCCGGCGTGCCACGAGGGTCACGTGACCTTGACCGTGACCTCACACTCCAGCAACAGTCTGGTGTTCTACCTGGGACCCTTGAGGCATAACCCGTTGCTTGATGTTCAAGGTAAACTATTACCCCCAATAGAATGTTATAATATACTTACACCGGCATTACAAATTACTTTCGTTCCTAGAAATGCTTTGTAAAACTATTGTGAACTGGCTAAAAATCTCTATAAATTTGGTGGTTATTCTGTAATGTGAGTGGAAATTGCGAACATTTTCATATAACACTTATTAGAGTAATTGATTAAAAAATAACTATCTACTAGAAGATTGTTCTTAACATACCAATGCGGCTCCAATCATGCCATGCTCATGCTTAGCTCAGTCGCTCAGTATTACTACTAAAGTACAGTAGTATTATTATTAGTAGTATTATTAGTAATAGTAGTATTAGTATCTCTATTATCACGCCAGTGAAGGTAGTATACGCTGGATTGAGCGGCTTATGAAAGGTTTTATTCGCCTTGCTTCAACTTTCGCTCATAATTTGCTCATAATATACAGGGTTATTAGAAAAAAAATTGATGTCAATGTGACTTAACAAAAACAAAGTTTCATCAACAATTATTTAAATACAACCGTTTTTAGTAACTTTTTTTTGTAGCGTTGTCGTAATAACGAGTAACTATCTACTTGAGTTTAAGTTTCAATTAAAAAAGTAGTCTCAGTACTGAATCAGGAAAAAAATATTTAATTAAAACTGTCAACACAAGAGACTTAAAAATTTTAGTCTGTATTTGAATACTTAGATATTTTGTTTTCGTATCGTAATTGCTTAGTAAGTACAGTCACACGCAAAAAAATCCACGCCAAATTCCACTCCCGCATGAAAATGAAATATGCGTCCAAAATCAAAATCCAATTAAGGCGGCCCTCGGAACAACATCGCCATTTTGTCAGACCCTCCAATTAGAATCGCGAAAAATGTCACCCGTCGAAAGTCGACCCTCCTGATACAATTAAATAATTGATTCGAATATTCAAGTTATTTGCCGGTCGGTTTACTGTAAATGGGTGTCTTCTATGAGTTCTAACTTAAATGTTTTACTGCTGCAAATAGGTAAAATTATTTTCCTGTTTTACTATCTAAGTATCTACATATTATGCATTTTTTTTTGTTACCTATACGTAGACAACGGTAAAGAAAACAAAAAAGATCCTGAAATTACAAAAATAATTATTAGAACTTTGTTCTAACATTTATTTTTTTTCTATATTTTAATGAATGATGATAATACTTAGCTTAACGTTTTAATTTCAAGCAAATACTTAAATGTACTCGATACGTTTTCTTTCGTAATGTATTTCCTCGGTTAAAGCAAATATATCTCGGGCGTGTGCCAAATTGCCAATTGGAGTAAGTGGCAGTCCAGATCGGGCCAGTCCTAAAGGAAACCAGTTAAATTTGTGTCAACTGTACTTGCCAAAGCACACACTAAAAAAATTAAACCGTGATGAAATTCTAAAGACAATTCGCTGAAAAACTTTTTATAATTCTTAATAAATTAACTTTGTTTCCTTTAGTAATTATACCTTAATTGAATGAATAAAGAAAAGTGAGTTTGTTTTATTTTTGTCAGACAAAATATGTTTGGTACATGTAAAATAAAATGATTTGTTTTATTGGATATTCTCAGTAGTCACTAGTAGTTATTTATTTTTGAGCTTAAAAGATTTATCTGTGTTATTTGTTAGTATCATATTTTTGGTTTCATTTTTGTCGTTGTTTTAGTCAGAAACCATAGATTTATAAAAGTCTCGCGCGCGCACTTTAACTAGATACCGCACTTCTGACAAAAAATATTCTAAAAAACGCGGCAGTTGCTGCTGTTAGATGTACTGAAGTACGCCGACTTCGGCCTAGTATCAGTTGCCCCATTTCATTAGTTGACATGCTCCATCTAGTTGGAGTAGTTTCGCGGAAACCAAAATTAATCTATGTCAGAAACTTTATAAAGTAGCTCATTATGCAGTGTTGCCAACCGACTATTCAACTAAAGCTCAACAATGCAGCCACAATGAACATGTCACAGTAGATTGCCGTCAAAACTTGAATAATGATTTCCTTTCGAAAATTACAATAGCTGGAGGAAAAATGCTTTATTTCTCCTCCAATCATAGTGCACGATGCGGTAATGAAAGCAGAAACTGCCAATCAGAACGCCCCGTTTGCATTCTTGGAAACTTGGGTTACTCCGTCTTTGTGGTTTTGCTTTATTTGGTAGGGCTACCATGTTTTATAAAGCGTAATAAAAGTCGAATTCAAAATATTAAAAATGTAAATTTAAAAAAACATTGTGGCTACCATGAAAAATAAAAATAAAAACAATGCGGTGACTTCTTGAATTAACTATAGTTACTCAATTTCACGTTAATATCCTAAAATAATAATAATAATTAAGCCCTTTTAACGACCCACTACTGGGCACGGACCTCCCCTCAATGCGAGGGGGATTCAGGCAATAATCCACCACGCTGGCCCAGTGCGGGTTGGTGGATTTCACATGTCTAAAGACATGCAGGTTTGTTTCCTCACTATGTTTTCCTTCACCGTAAGCAAGTGACAATCATATTAAAGTTATGATTCACACATAGATTTAGAAAAATCCAGAGGTGTGAGCCAGGGTTTAAACCCAGGACCTTAAGCCCGCAAGACGCGTGCTTAACCAATCGGCTACCACTGCTTTTTATTAATATCCTATTCCGTGTATATTATCGATATTCTATTTTTGAAAATCATACTAATTTATCCTATTCCGTGAAAGTTATCCATATTCAGTTTTCGAAAATCAGACTAATTTAGGAATGTTTCACGTGAGCCCTAAAGCCTCTTCACAAATGAAGGCTGTAATGATTTTTTAATGATCTCATTATGACTGACAGCCCATAGACCATTATGATTTATGGATTTCAACATCGCGTGATAGGTGCGACTCGTAAACGTAGAATGTTAACAGGACGACGACGCACTGCATAGAAATAGAAATGTGGTTTTCCCATTACTGAGTTTTGGATAAACACAAAAATATAACGTAAATAAATAAAAATATCGCCAGACTTACACACTAACTGTATGGTCCCAAACTAAGCAACGCGAACGCTTGTATTATGGCTGCCATACAATGGACTGGGGGCGATCTCAGTGACACCCAAACAAAGGCAAATTACGAAAATGCCGTTTTTCGAAATTCGCTTCTGGCGGGAATCGAACCCGCAACCACCCGATATAGTGTGCCGAGCGGCCTACGGTTGAACTACTGCGCCAAGCGGTCGTAGATTTGACGGATAAAATCATCAAATAAGGAAAAGCGATCATTTGTTTTTAACCGGCTTCAAGAAAAGAGGTTCTCAATTCGACCGGTATGTTTTTTTATGTTAACATCATGATTGATTCGAAAGCCGTAAGCCCAACACCCACATCCCTCTGTCCCACTCCCTTCAGGCCGGTAACTGCTTAACATAAGGCGGGCCGTACGCTTGTTTGCCACCTGTCACTTTTTTTTGCTGACATTATTTTTTTTGTCTACAGATTTCATGTCACTAGAACTAGTAGAGGGATTCCCCGTCCTCCTAGTGAACTACGGGTCAGGCACGACCCGCCTGAACAACAGCGTGGTCCACGTGGCCGATGGGAAGCCCCATCTCATCGAGATAGTTCTCATGAGGAGCTCCATCGAGATGTTCGTGGACAGATGCAAGCTCTCCACTTGTATGAGCCTAGCTGCGCCTACTGGACCTAACGAGATATTGAACGGTGAGAAATACCCTTTCTTCTTATCGTGTGATTAGTAGCAAACCTAGTGTCGGAGTTGTTCAAGCCGTCCGCCTCTGACAAGGTTTAAACCTTGTCGTTAACGACTGGTGCCTAGCCCGGCCCTCCGAAGCACGGAGACGGTCAGTTCAAATTCCACTGAATGGTCACCCATCTCTGACTGACATTGCCAAGCGTTGCGTAACCTACGATCGTTTACCGATCAGTGATTCCAAGCCTTCAACGCTTTGAAATATTTCACCCACACTTACAGTAGCGGCATTTTACGATGGCCGGTTTGACGTGTGGGGGGGGGAAGAAAATGAACTTTACTATAACGGAATAAGACTGGCCGTTTAAAAAAATAAGAATGTCAAAAAATTAATGCGAAAATGAATTTTATTCCGTTATAATAAGGTTCATCCTTTCCCCCTCCCACATGTCAAATCGGCCATCATAACGTGCCACAGGTATAGTTACTTGGTATCCCACAAACGTACGTGCATCGCGAGCTTTCCTACCTCGCACGTGCAAGTTGTAAAATTATCTACCTAGCGTTGAATCTCTTAACAATTTTACTGTCCATTGCTAAACCACTGATCTCTGACACTATCTTCGTGAATTCTTCATTGTTATTGTCTAGAGTTGAAAAAAACAGGAAATTTAAAATGAAAACTGTTTAAAACGTGTTTAAATCAATGATTTAAAACAGAAGGAAAAAAACATTGTGTTTTAAATGTTTAAAACATGTTTAAATCAAGATGATTTTTTCGTAACAACCCTGTTTTGTCACTTATATTCGAAGGCTTATAACTCAGAAACTATTACAGTTACGGATAGTCTGTCTTCACGAAGCATCTACACATCAGAGTGGGCACTCTGTTTCAAACGAAAACGGAATTTCGGACGAAATTCGCGTATTTCCTACTACGTTTCTCATTGATTCCGACATTTCTTACGAACGAAAATTGTTTGACGTCTTCGTCGTCGTCGAATCTAAACGTCAAACAATTTTCGTTCGTAAGAAATGTCGGAATCAATGAGAAACGTAGTAGGAAATACGCGAATTTCGTCCGAAATTTTGTTTTCGTTTGAATCAGAGTAGGCCCTCAGCTATCGTATATTAGTTTAATTATTATTTCGTACTTTTGAAATACTCTGTATCTCTCTGTGTCTCCCTGCCATAAAGTTTGTATTTCCTCTATTCTAATCATAAACCTTGTCCTCAGTGAACGGGCCCTTGCATCTCGGAGGGTCTAGCATAGACATGGAATACATAGCTCGCTCCTTCGGCTGGAGGCACGTGCCCACCAATCAGAACTTCGTAGGGTGCATCAGCAACTTCACGTACAACGATTTTGTGAGTAATTAGACTTTTTATCCTATCTATTCGGTAAACGACGCTTTGTTTCTTAAAAAATACGAGCAAAGTAGGTGTTGTCTACACTAGACTTTCACAGGGCCGTAATGAGTTTTGAATTTGGAACATTAATATCACTTCTGAGGGGTAAGGCCCGTATTAATAAATCGATCTCAAAGTTTAAATCGATTTTCTAGCAGAATTCCGTAAAATAGTTACCACCATTCGTGACCATTTTACCGAAATAGTGCGGAATCGCTGAGGATTCTGGTAGAAAATGAGAAAAAATGGATTGCGTTTGCGTCTTCCGCGAGCATAGATATCAAACACATATCTTGTATGACTAAAGTTACTGGCCAGTGATATGGACGAAACAGAGCGCCACGCTGCTTTTTAAAAATAAAATAACATTTATAGGAGACAATGTGACATAAGCCGGAAACCCACCGCGGCGCACGGAGAGGCCACGCACGTGGGCCTCTCATTGCGCCGCGGTGGGTTTCCGGCTTTACTCCATTTTTTTTATTTTTTTATTTCTTTATTCACCCTTTGTCGTGTCACAGACGCCTGTAAGCCTGCAGCACTTCAATAACCTTGATGCATATGCTAGAAACATGGACAAAAAAATTACAAAAATGTTTCGAAGTGTTGAGTACACTTAAGTTATGTGTTTTCTGTATGTAACATATTTATTTTCCCATACAGATGTACAACCTCGGCGAGCCATCGTTGCATAGGAACGCGGACCCGAGCTGCCAGCGTAGCATGTTCACCGCCGTCACCTTCGGCATCGACACAAACTTCCTCGTCGCTATATTAGTTTGCATCGTTATATTAGCAAGTAAGTTTTTTACACAACATTTAGTCCACTTTAATGTAAACCGATCTAGTAGGTATATTTGCTGCCGGATTTTCTCAGTCGAGATCGCGGTTCCGATCCGGAGGTAGAATTATGTATCAAATGACAATTTGCAAGTGCCCCCGTAGGCCTGGAAATAAACTATTTGAATTCTGAATTGAATTTCGAAAAAAAATTACAATAATCTTCATACTACTAGAACATTTACCCAATTTATAAGGTCTTGCTTCGTCATTAACTAACTTTACCCATATTCTAACTTAACTACTCTACCATTACCGCATTCTAACCTCATATTACCCATATTTAACCCTCCCTTTACCCGAATTCTAACCTCATTTTACCCTGCCTTTACCCGCAATCTAACCTGAAATTCCTTTCCAGTACTGCTGCTAGCGGTGGTAGTGCACCGTAGACGCGCTGACGCGTGGGCTGAGAAAGAGTTGGACGATATTAGGGAGAACATCATCGCGTATGAAGACGAGGGTGGCGGCGAGGGGGATGCGGGCTATGACCTGCACGTGCTCAGGCAGATGTACGACGGCCCGTTGCCCGACACCGACAACTTCATACAGGGTAGAGGTAAGTAAACCATAACTAACATATGTTTTTTTATGAAATACCATTTTGCAGATTATTTAAATGATCTATCTACACAAAAAAATAATTTTGAAGTGTCTGTTTGTAATTTCAAAATAACAGATATTTACGAAACGCATATAAAAGTATATACGGTACTTATAACAAAAAAAAGCATTTTTAAAATTTTTGTCTGTCTTTTTGGTCCGGCTAATCTCCGAAAAAGTTGGACCGATTTTGATAGGTGGTGGATAGGTGAAACATAAACAAACATTTTTTTGTGAAATTCCACGCGTACGAAGTCGCGGGCATAGCTAGATTCTAATTTCGAAATTAATGTGTTTGTTTATGACTATTCAATACAAATCCTATTTCCACCTCCATACCGAATACAAACAGCAGCATTGATTACCAATATACAACATAAAAAGCAACGTTCGCTACCAAAATATAGGGCAAAGCTATAAATAACATCTCGGATATCAATTTATTCGGAAAGCAATCGGAGAAAAAACAAATGTAATGTGGAGTGAGGATCATTTCTCAACCTGAGGCTGAGGTCAGTAGTGATCGTTATTGAAATAAGGAGAAGGGGATATTCGTCTCATCAATGGTGGTATTATGCGAAGGGGGAGACGTAGATATCCGTCTTATCAATGGTGGTATTATACTTCCTCATCTACGTCAAGAAGGTTCTGCCAATAATAAAGTGAAGTTGACGCTGAAGGAAAATATCATGAGGAACCTGCATGTCTTAGAAAATTCAACTAATTTTCGAAAGACATGTGAAATCCTCCAACCCGCACTGGGCGAGCGTGGCGGATTAATCCAGCCTTAATCCCCCTCACATTGAGGAGAGGCTCTTAGAGCCTCAGCCTATAGAGTTATTTCCTGTCTTACAACGGAGACAAGTGGATAACTTCCAACTCCTCATATGCTTTCCTTCGGGTTTCAAGTCAATATGGCTTTTCCGGACTCTGCGGGGGTCAAACTTCGGCTTTTTCGTTGGACGTCTTATCGAGCCTTGCTTACGTAATAGTGTGGGCTTTCCTTTACCGCTTACCATTTTGGATACACATTGACGATTTGTTATATGCCAGATATTTTATTAACGGCGTCCATACCGAAGCCTTGAACAGCTGCGACCGAGTGATCAGATATGTCAATATATCTATGCTTTGTGACGTCAAAACTGACTGCTCGCGCGCGCAGCTCACCTCTTGTAGACGCCCCTTCGACTTACAGTCTTACACACCAATACTGTATGGTACCAAACTAAGCAACGCTTGTACTATGGCTACCATGCAATGGACTGGGGGCGATCCCAGTGACACCCAGACCAGGCCAATTTTTGCGGTCGTAAAATCTTAGGAGATATAACAAATAACTTGTTCTATTTAGGTTTGGGTTTTGTCGGCGCAGCGCCCGATATATCCGGCTTCCTGGACGACAAGAAGTCGGTCTTGGACCGGGATCCGGACATCAATCCGTACGACGACGTGCGTCACTACGCCTACGAGGGCGATGGCAACACCAGCGGATCTTTATCCTCGTTAGCCAGCTGTGAGTATTTTTGTATATTATTATGTTTTAATGTGATTATCCTTCATTATTAATCTATAAACAATTTATCTTCAAGTCAATACTTAGTTTGTAATTTTTTCCGAACCTTAACACCCCATCGCTACCCTAAGAGGGGTCGTTTTTCGATAATGCGTGAAGCATTGTGTTCAATTCTCCAACAATCTTGCTAGTACCTTTGTGGGGTCAATGTAGGTGTGAAGCATCGTTCACAACTCAAACACCCCATTACTACCCTGTGAGGGGTATTTTTTTGGAAGTGCATAAAACGGATTTCAATGTATCTTATAAGGTCTACTAAATATTTTGGGACATTAGGCCCACAAAATTCAAATTTTTAACTTTAACCGATTTGATCGCCTGATGATCGATTCTCGACAATCCGGTTATAGATCCTACAGTGCAAAACTGCACGTCAAGAAATCTATTATTTATTTTCCTTTCCCTCCCCCTCAGGTACGGACGATGGCGACCTCAAATTCAACTACCTATCAACATTCGGGCCACGATTCCGTAAGCTAGCGGACATGTACGGGGACTCCGATGACGATAGACCCCACGAAGAGTCGTGGTGCTAGCGCCACGCGTGGCTCGTGTAGCCGCCCCACAATCGTGCCCACTGGTTAACAACTAGTGACGTGTAGCCGCCCCACACTCGTGTCCACTGGTGAACAACTAGTGACGTGTTGACTCAGTGCTTGGCAGTGACCAATACCCAAGCAATCAGATGCCTTACCGCTTCCCAGCGTCCCATATTGTGTTAACGACCGGACCCACCGTGCTATCTAAATTAAAAACATAATTCGTCGTATACCTGTGATAATTTATTTTAATATTGACGCTCCGTTACGTACGAAAACTTGGTATGATTTGTTGCAATAGTCAGTGATGTCAGGAATGAGTGTTGAACGCGTTTACATTGAATATTGAGTCGGATTTTTTTATCTTTAAAATATACACTGACACTATTTCAACAACCTCCTTTTCTCGTAGTAAAGACATAACAAGGATTAATACAGTTTTTTAACTCGTCCAATAATATTTAATGTAAACGTCGTGCTTAAAAAGACCAGATTTTTGTGTGAAAAATTATAAAAAAATGTTCCTCAATCAACATTTAAATAACACTTAGAGCCTGTTTCAGAATCGTCGAATAACTTTTATTCACCAAATAAATATGGCGTTTTGACAGTTTTTCCATAGAATATTTGTCAATACGGCATATTTATTGGGTAACAAGCCATTAGAATTTATAACGGTACTAAGTGAAAACAATGATTTTACGTATATACGTCATTCTACTATAGTCCATTTCAACTTTCTAAAAAAATAACTATGTCTAAATTTGTCTTAAATATTTGTCTTTAAAAAAATATACGATTAATTTAGTCCCGTCAAATTTCGCTTTCGTTGACATTGGTGTTTTAATTTTGCATATACAGTATTAGTAATTTGTGTTTTGACAGCTAAACATGACAGTTAAACACGGCGATTGTGATTTACTTAATTGAAGACTTGTTTCAAGGTATGTAACAATTGAATGTAATTTAAAAAAATGCGTGTTGAAGCTAAAAAGTGTTGATACGTTTTAAGAAAATGACTGAACTGTAACGCTAGGCATCGTTATAGATACGCCTAAATTATAACTTGTATATGTAATTTTTATAAATAAAACTTTAGTGCAAGGATATGGCGTGACGTGTAAGATTAAGGTTGATTGTGTAATGGGGGGTAGGTAGAATTCTTTTTCACGTGAAGATTCCCGCTTTTATTTTTTATTTGGTATAAAAACTATAATCTGTTCAACGAGTTATGCGATCCATGACAAATTAATTCGTCTCAAACAATTATTGACACATCACAAATTTTCTATCTTGCTTGTATGTTACGACCTTGAGAAAAAACAACACAATTTAAAAAATACAATATTTTATGTCTCACCGTAGATAAATATAAATCTGTACTATGTAAAACTAAAAGTATTTACAGCATTGATTTTGACAGTTGGCTATTGGACCTGTCATAAATTACCTAACTCGTTGGATAGACTGTAGTAACATCCGATTGTGGACTAATTTCGTAATGTTATGTGATCAAAGTATATTGTTTTATTATTGTTTAGTTGTTTACAGCAAACAGGGACAGTTAAAACAATATTTCCTACCTTAAATAAGTGATTTAGGTATGAATTGCAAGTGCCATTTTCCGTAACTCAATTTATCTTAAGTGACAGCATTTGTACTTTATTAAAATAATAACTTTCTCGTTAATGTTTTTAACTAGCTATGTAGCTAGTACAATAGTAGTACAGTACAGTAACTGCACATCTCATGGAACATTACCAGCATAAGCTGATCTCTTTGTTTTAATGATATTCATAATTAAGAAAGATCAGCTTTAGCTGGGATTAGTAAATGTGCAGCCTACTTGTACAATCATTGGTCAGCCATGAAACCAGCCAATGCTTGTTCAGACTTAAGAAGGATCTGCTCACGTCGTCGGAATGAGCTAAACTTAAAAGTATAAAGTTTGGGTTGTTAGTGTAATTTTTACACTAATTTAATTACGTAATATTGATAATGTTTTATTAAATTATTAATAACTGAAGTACTTTTGTTTCAACTGCTCAAATGAATTAACGAGTGCGTAATTTGTGAGTACATAATTCTAAACTTGGCAATTTGAGTAGCATAATTTCGTAATGCCGTTATGACGTTTAGCGCATCCGACTCATGTCTGAACAACGCACCAATCGTTTCTGATTGCTGATTGTATCCAGAAAAACTTCTAACATTTTTGTTCAATATTAGTTTTTAAGACTTTTTTTTTAATAGTGCCGAACAGAAATCTGCGGAACGCGGCAGCTAGATAAGTTCATTGTGACCAAACATTCTGTTTTTAAACGTTACAAATATATGAATGTAAAATAACTGTTTGTATCATTCATGGTTTTAAATCCCTTTTAACGTAAGGCCGTCTTAAATAGATGTAAATGTAAATATGTACAGTCATGGTTAAAAACATTGAGTGTAAAATTATTATAATTATTCATTAATAATAACTTTTGTATTGTAATGTTAGGCGAATATACAAGGTGTCTTATAATTATGCATATCAACGAATTGTAATATTGTAAAAAAATATAACCCGTATTCAAATCCGTTGCTTGGAATTTCTCAATGTGACATATACCTACAATACCTATAGTTATAATCTATGTATGAGAGCAAAATATATAATATACTTATCAATACTTTTGTTTTGGACCAACAAAATATATCCCTAATGCGTTTGATAAAACTAGTCTATGTTTAGAACCCAAAACCGTGTAGTTGTAAAAAAAAAACAAAAAGTTTTTTTTTTCTCAAAATCAATAAACACCGTATTCAGCTATAGCTATAAGTTTTAACTTTAATTCGTTTATTTATCTTGTTACACTTTGTGTTATTGAAAACAATTCTTTCGTAATTAGTTTTTAAGTAGGTAATATTTTTTTATAATTTTGATACCTTACAGCTCAGTGTTTCCTAGTTATTTATTCGCAACCCTTATTAGTTTTAATAGTTCCATATATAATTTTAAATTGAGACAATTCATATGACACACAAAATTAATATAAAAAATACTACTGTCATTATTCTGGTCATAGTTACGTTACGCATACAGTAACGAAGAAAAGAAAAACTCTCAAGTTTTGTTTGTTTTTGCAAAAGATTAATACAGTCCAATCATGGACTTCCGTGTATGAAAAACCTACCTTAATTAGTTTTTACACCAGGCTCGTATTAATAAATGCGTCTAAAAGTTGAGATAGATCTTATGATGCTGTTTTGGACAGATTTTCCATACATTAAACGTCATAACAGCATCTTAAGATCGATCTCAACATTGAGATGCATTTATTAATACGAGCCAAAAGCCCACTAGTTAAGATTGATGTAAAAAGTAACTGTCGTAATTACATTCCAATAATTATAAAGAATTAAGTGTTTATGTATCGGATCAATTATTCGTACTTAGGCACTGTTGGTAGACATTTTGTGTAATAAAAAATACCAGAAACAAAATGGCCACCTACAGACGAATACACTGCCATTATTAAAAAAAAATAAGAATAGAGATAAGTAACGCTTTTTATTTTTTATTTAATGACAGTTTTTTTAATGCGCGGCGATGTTAGGAAAAATCGACCATAGTCGACGGAAGAATTGATGTTATGGTCGATTTTGTCTTTACTGCTTTGACAAGGAGCATTAGAAACGGCAATTAAAAAAAATTAAGTGCCTTTTGTTCAGTACGAACGTTTTATTTTTAGTATATTTTTTATTTTCTGACTTGAAACGAATTATAATTGTGTATTTAATACCTTTATGCTACAGAACAATTGTATTTTTAATAGAAAATGTGCGATATATGAAGTGCAAAGTGGCACTTTTTTTAACAAAATGTCACTTGCTGTTTTTTTATTGAAACTTTTTTTTTCAGTACATTATAATTGGCTTTAAATACCAATTAATCTGTTAAATATTGGTTCAAAGCGAATAATTTTTTGTTATAATTTAATGCGAGTGTCTCATCCAAGTTCCATTCAATATTACATGTAGTAAACCTAGTTTTTTTGTGTGAAAAGAAATAAAAATGGGACTTGTTGGTTATGAATGCGTTTTTGTTGTGTTTTAATTTAAAATGCTTCATGAAAACGCATAGAGGGAGAATATATTAAAATAAATGCAAGGATTTAATGTTTGGTGTATGGAAATGTAGTTATTAAATGTTCATCGTAATTAAACATGTTTTTTTACTTACATATATTTTTACAATAATGTACCTAATGAGACGTTTATTTTTAATTTCACATCATACAGATTCTTTCAAAGTACAGTAAAAAAAATCAAAATCTAAGATATTAACTATATTTTTATACGTAAGAAGGTTTATTTATTTGAGATTTCCTTATCTTTTTTGGATTTTTTTACTCAGTTTGTTTTATAAAAAAAAAACTATTGTTTATAAATGACGATTTCGTAAATAACTGATTTCGTTAAACCATTAATTAATTCTTGCATTTACGATATATTATGTATACCCTCGTTTATAAATTAAGTCATAAGTAAGAGTGATTATTGTAATTAAAAGGTATGTGTATTGTAAAATGGGATGTATCTAAAGGTAGACGCGTCCGACTGATGTTTGTCATATTATTTTATAAGTAGTTGATATGGACTTATAATTTTTAACATTGTTTATATAGACATTAAAATATTCAAGTTCAACATTGAAATAAAGTGATGAAATTGAAAGATTCGTTTTATTTTTAAATATGCCCTTAATATAAGATACACCAAAAATATCTGAGATCCACGATAAACACACAGGTAGGTACTTAACCGAAGCACATGGTATGTTCACTACCTTTCCAAATGTAGTGGTTGAAACGGTTGAAATAAGTTCAGTAAAATATCTTTTAAAAGTTGACTGCTATTGTTTGAATTTCAAAACAATCTATACTAATATATAAAGAGGGAAATGCTGACTGACTGACTGACTGACTGACTGACTGACTGACTCATCAACGCCGAGCCGAAACTACTGAAGTTAGAGACATGAAATTTGGATAGTAGATATATTTTGTGACGTAGACAAGCAATAAGAAGCGATTTTGGAAAATTCAACCCCTAAGGGGGTTAAATAGGGGATGAAAGTTTGTATGCAAGTTCGTCATTTTTCAAGTTAGAATTATGAAAATTTGTGTTTAGGTGTCTTTTTAAAAATAAAAAATATGGTTTTCGGCGTTTTTGAATATTCAACCCCTAAGGTGGTAAAATAGGGGATGAAAGTAAGTTGGGAAGTTTGTATAGATGTTCGTCATTTTTGAAGTTAGAGTTATGAAAATTGGTGTTTAGGTTCCTTTTTAAAAATAAAAAACTTGAATTGCTGCGTTTTTGAAAATTCAACCCCTAAGGGGGTAAAATAGGGGACGAAAGTTTGTATGGAAGTTCGTCATTTCTGAGGTTAGCATAATGAAAATTTGTGTTTAGGTTTCTTTTTACGTATTAAAAATAATAATTTCATCTATACTAATATATAAAGAGGGAAATGCTGACTGACTGACTGACTGACTGACTGACTGACTGACTCATCAACGCCGAGCCGAAACTACTGAAGTTAGAGACATGAAATTTGGATAGTAGATATATTTTGTGACGTAGACAAGCAATAAGAAGCGATTTTGGAAAATTCAACCCCTAAGGGGGTTAAATAGGGGATGAAAGTTTGTATGCAAGTTCGTCATTTTTCAAGTTAGAATTATGAAAATTTGTGTTTAGGTGTCTTTTTAAAAATAAAAAATATGGTTTTCGGCGTTTTTGAATATTCAACCCCTAAGGTGGTAAAATAGGGGATGAAAGTAAGTTGGGAAGTTTGTATAGATGTTCGTCATTTTTGAAGTTAGAGTTATGAAAATTGGTGTTTAGGTTCCTTTTTAAAAATAAAAAACTTGAATTGCTGCGTTTTTGAAAATTCAACCCCTAAGGGGGTAAAATAGGGGACGAAAGTTTGTATGGAAGTTCGTCATTTCTGAGGTTAGCATAATGAAAATTTGTGTTTAGGTTTCTTTTTACGTATTAAAAATAATAATTTCATCTTTTTTGAAAATTTTAACCCTAAGGGGTTAAAATAGGGGTTGAAAGTTTGTATGGACGTGCGTCATTTTTTGAAGTTGGAATTATAAAAATTGGTGATCAAGTGACTTTTAAAAGATAAACAATATTAATTTTAGGGTTTTTGAAAATACATCCCCTAAGGGGGTAAAATAGGGCATGAAAGTTTGTATGGAAGTTCGTCATTTTTGTAGTTAGAATTAAGAAAATTGGTGATTAAGTGTCTTTTAAAAAAAAAAAAATAATAGCGTTTTTGAAAATTATACGGGGTATGAGATACGGGATACGCGATATGGGATACGGGATTTTGTATATGGGATACGTGATACGGGATACGGGTTACGGGATATGGGATGCGGGATGCGGGATGCGGCATACGGGATGTGGGATGCGTGATACGGGATACGGGATACGGATACGGGATACGGATACGGATACGGGATACGGGGTAAGGAATACGGGATACGGGATACGGGATATTGGATACGGGATACGGGATACAGAATGTGGGATGCGTGATACGGGATACGGATACGGGATACGGATACGGGATACGGGATACGGGATGTGGGATGCGTGATACAGGATACGGATACGGATACGGGATACGGGATTTGGGTTCCAGAAAACGGAAACGGAATTTTTTAAATTTATATTCTGCGCGGACGAAGTCGCGGGCAAAAGCTAGTTTATAATAAAGGCAAGATCTCGCGAGTCACGTCACCGCTGAGTATATTAAATTTCAACCGCTATAAACTTGCTGCGTTGGTAATATTTAAATATATTTGACGTTTCCACCAAGTAAGTAACTATCACGGATTTCATATATTTAGGTCCCTATTAGACTATACGTTCGTGAAAGGATAGCGAGCGTGACCCAAGCGCTCGCCCTCCCCCCTCAGGGGTAGGCAAACTTGGCTGGGCTTGGAACCACCGGCCTTGGGGGCTACCCTCGTCGACACCAAGCATCTCCCTCCCACCCTACCCTTTCCCTATTTCCTATTCCTCGGGTGCTGTTTGGGCCTGAGCCGGTTTTCCGGCTACAGTTCCCTCTGCCCCGGGGCTGTTAGCCACGAGTAGGGAACGTAGGTACGCCGGTGGGCGTAAGTAGGCACTCACCTAACTCACCCTTCGCATTGCACCTCAGCGAAGGCACACACTAGGAGTAGGATACACTATAGGCACCCACCCCCTCCCCACCATTTAGGTGGGGCGGGTACGTCGTCCACTACACATCCTGCCATGGACCACCCTCCTCCCACGATAGAAGTCCTTCTGGCGGTTTTCCGCAGAGTCCTCGACCGATGCCCCGGCGTTGTCGAGGACCTGCTCCCCCAGAAGGGAGACTTTGACTCCCCTGCCTCTCCCGATATCTCTCCCCCCGCCTCTCCCCCCGAACCAGTGGTCATCCCGGCCTCCGTGGACGGATCCGAGGCGGAATCGGAGACGGACATGGAGGTGGAGATTGCTATCTCCCCCTCCTCCCCACCAGTACCCCAGTCGTCCTCCTCGGAGGACGACTTCACCGTAGTCACGGGGAAGAAGAGGGCTCGCAAGCCGCGTGACCTCCCTCCCCCGAAGATTAGCAAGGCCGCTCCCGGCACTGCTTCCCCCTCTCCCTCTCCCGGACCCCATCAGGGTGACTCGCGCGACGCGTCCCCCACTTCTCGCCCGGGCCCTGCTGCCTCACAGCAGACGTCGCCCAAATCCACCACGCCTCCTCCCCTTATCATTCAAGATAAGGACGCCTGGGTGCGTATATCCAAGGCGCTGCACGAGCGCAATATCCATTTTCTGACTGCGAAGCTCATTTCGCAGGGCATCTCTGTGCGCGTCCAAACCTCGGACGACCACCGCAAACTCTCCAGCTTCCTGCGATCGAACAAGATCGCTTATCATACCTATGCGCTTGAGGATGAACGCGTACTCCGCGCCGTCATCCGCGGCCTCCCCAAAGAGCTCGACGCCGAGTTCATTAAAAGCGACCTTCTGTCGCAGTCCCTCCCGGTGCGCGAAGTGCACCGCATGTATATGCCCCGCACCAGGCAACCATACAACATGGTCCTGGTAGTCCTAGACAAATCCGATGCCGGCCGCAAGGTCTTCAACCTCACGGCCGTCTGTCAACTCTCGGGACTCATTATTGAGGCCCCACACAAAAATGGCATTCCTTCTCAATGCCATAATTGTCAACTTTACGGACACTCTGCCCGTAACTGTTTTGCCCGTCCCCGATGTGTCAAGTGCATCGGAGACCACGCCACCGCTCAATGCGAGCGCAAAAAGGAGACCGCGTCCGAACCTCCCAGTTGTGTCCTCTGTGGGACCCAGGGGCATCCCGCGAATTATCGTGGGTGCTCCAAGGCCCCAAAGACTAGCAAAAGGAAGGCAAGGCGCGCTCGCCGTCGTGCGCCCGCCCCGGCTGCCTCACAGCCCGCGCCCTCTGCGCATAGACCCGGCCTCTTGCCCAACCCACCTGCGCCCTCCGCGCCTCAATCTAAGACGCCCTCTGCGTCTCAACCTAACGTGCCTTCTGCACCCTCCGACCCCGCGCCAGTGCCGCCTGAGTCTACGCTCCCAGAGCGCAATGTATGGAGCAACCCGCTCCCATACACTGCGTCCGCGAAACGCGTCGCGCCTGCGCACCCCGTCTCCCGCCCTGCGCCTTCTGCGCACCCCATCTCCCGCCCTGCGCCCTCTGCGCCTGCCGCGGATACCAGCGCTTCTAGTGACCTTGCCTTGGTATGTAGCTTTTTTAGCTCCATCAACCACAGCAGGGTCCGTGCTCTCGCACAGCGCCTCCGCTCCGCACGCACAGACCAACAATACCTTGCAGCGTATCTCGAATACGCGGACGTTTACGAGTCCATGTCCTCATTCCACGCTCCCAACAATCCGTAATGGACTCACGCCCAGCTAGGATCAAACCCCACCAACTATCCCTGGCGTTTTTCAACGCCTACGGACTATACCTACAGAGAGATCAGGTTAGTGAATTCCTTCGGGATCACCAAGTTGATGTCATGCTAGTGCAGGAGACCTTGCTCAAGCCGTCCCATCGCGATCCCAAAATCGCCAATTACAACCTGGTACGTAATGACAGAACCACCTCCCGCGGGGGTGGCACTGCCATTTACTACAGGAGGTCCCTGCACTGTGTTCCCATCGACCCCCCTGCGCTCACCAACATTGAAGCCTCGGTCTGCCGTCTAGCCCTTACTGGCCATAGTGCCATCACTATTGCCTCCATCTATCTCCCACCTAATAAGCTTCTCCTTAGAAGTGACATCGAAGCACTTCTTGATCTGGGAAGCGCGGTCATTCTGGCCGGCGACTTCAATTGTAAGCATGTTAGGTGGAATAGCCTTCTGACTACCCCTAATGGGAGACGACTCGACGCCCTGGTCGATGACCTTGACTTTGACGTTATAGCCCCTATGCACCCTACCCATTTCCCTGTCAATCTAGCCCATCGTCCCGATGTGCTGGACATAGCCCTCCTCAAGGGAGTAACCCTCCGGTTGCGCTCCCTGGAAGTCGTCCAGGAGCTTGACTCTGACCACCGTCCCGTTCTCATGCAGCTCGGACCACCCCCCTCCTCTCAACCCATCACACGTTCGGTGATGGATTGGGCGAAACTAGGTACTTCCCTTGCGGATACCTCCTCGCCAGACCTTATTAGTATCCCCGACTCCATACAGTCCCCTCAGGACACAGCCCAGGCTGTTGAAGCCTTCTCTAACCATATAAATTCGGCCATCAGCCACTCGTCCAAACAGGTCGAAGTCGGTGACTTTCACCGCTTTGTACTTCCGGACGATGTTAAAGAACTGGTCCGAGCTAAGAACGCCTCCATCAGAGCGTACGACTCATATCCCATCGAGGCCAACCGTGTCCGCATGCGGGCTTTGCAGCGTGATGTAAAGCGCCGTATTGCGGAACTCAGGGAGACCAGGTGGGATAATCTTCTCGAGGGTATTTCGCCTACGCATCAGGCTTACTGGAAGCTGGCGAAGGCCCTCAAGACAGACTCTACTACTGACATGCCCCCCCTGACACGCCCCTCAGGCGATCCTCCCGCTTTTGACGATGACGAGAAGGCCGAGCTTCTAGCCTCCGCTCTCGAGTCCCAGTGTTCCCCGAGCACCCAACCCGCTGATCCTAACCACCTGGAACTCGTTGACAGGGAAGTTGAGCGCAGGGTTTCCCTCCCCCCTACCACCACACTCACACCAGTTACTGAGTCAGAGGTAAAAGATCTCATCAAAGGTCTCAATCCCAAGAAAGCCCCGGGCTCCGACGGCGTTTCTAATAGAGTTCTTAAGCTCTTGCCCGCCCAACTTATTTGCATCCCAGTGTCCATCTTTAATGCCGCTCTGACAAATTGCGTCTTTCCCGATTCGTGGAAGGAAGCAATAGTCATCGGTATCCACAAACCCGGCAAGCCCCGTAATCTCCCTACGAGCTACCGCCCCATCAGCCTCCTCAAGGCCTTAGCCAAACTCTACGAGCGAGTGCTGCACGCTCGGCTTCGAGAGTATATCTCCTCAAACAACATCCTTATTGACGAGCAGTTCGGCTTTCGAGCCGGACACTCCTGCGTTCACCAAGTACACCGCATCACGGAGTACATTCTCAATGGTCTTAACAGGCCGACTAGGCCCTGGCCCACGGGGGCCCTCTTCTTCGATGTCGCTAAGGCATTCGACAAAGTCTGGCACAATGGCTTGATTTACTGGCCTACTCACAGTGACACAAATATATTATATAACTCACTGTTCCATCTCATCAGTGATGAATTCAATAAAATATTCGAACCAAAAACAATATCTTTTGGTGATCGTGCTAATTTTAGTGAATGGGCAACTCCGGGAATCTATAAAAGCAGACAGAAGTTATATGACCTTTATTTTGAAAAATCATATAATCATAACCCCACTTTCTTGGAGTATGTTAAAATCTATTCTAAGTTATTTAAACGAGCCTGTTCCTCTGCGAAATCAATTTACTTGAAAAATAAAATCAAAACATCTGTAAATAAAATTAAAATGACTTGGAATATTATCAACAGTGAAACTGGTAGAAATACAGTGCGTGACAGAGACTTTCATTTGATAATAAACAACACAGATGTAAAAGCGGATTTGGAAGTAGCGACAGAGTTTGAGAATTTCTTTACCAACATTCCTGTTCTAACAACCAAAACTCTAAGATCGTCTCCCACTTCCGCAGAGACTGTACTTAAACAAAGTGTAACTGAATGTGACACAGCCTTTAAATTTTCAGTTGTTAGTAATAAGGACATTGTAAATAGTTTCAAAAGTCTTGATGTTAAAAAAACGGCAGACCTATGGGGGCTTTCTGTAAAAACCGTTTCCTCATTTATAGACATTATTGCACCCAAGTTAGCAGCTGTGTTTAATGGCTGTGTGACAAATGGTGTATTTCCTGATCTAATGAAGCACAGTAAAGTAATTCCTATTTTTAAATCAGGTAGTTCAACTGATCCAACTAATTTTCGGCCTATTTCGATACTACCTACGTTAAGTAAAATTTTTGAAAAAATCGTTTTGAACCAATTATTACGTCATTTTAATGACAACAATATTTTTCATAACAATCAGTTTGGGTTCACAAGGAATCGCTCTACTGTAGACGCGGGTATTGAACTAATAAAAAATATTTTCAGTGCCTGGAAGAACTCGCAGGATGCCTTAGGTGTATTCTGCGACTTGTCTAAGGCCTTCGACTGCGTCCATCATGAAATACTTACCAGGAAACTGCACCACTACGGTATCAGGAACAAGGCTCTTGACCTTTTGACTTCATATTTGAGCAATAGAATTCAAAAGGTCGCTATTAATGGTGAAAAATCACCAGGTTCTGTGGTCTCTATGGGCGTTCCTCAAGGTTCAATACTGGGACCATTCTTGTTTCTTATCTATATAAATGATTTGCCATATCATGTAGGCAATAATCACGAGATTGTGTTGTTTGCTGATGATACTTCTTTATTATTTAAAATTAAAAGACAGCTTCTACATTATGACGATGTGAACAATGCACTCGCTAAAGTTGTAGATTGGTTCAATGTAAATAATCTTCTGCTCAATGAGAACAAAACTAAATGCATAAAGTTCTCGACACCTAATGTAAGACAAATAGGAACCAATATACGACTGAATGGGGCAGCGTTGGACGTTGAGGAGTCAACTGTCTTTCTGGGAATCACCATAGATTCAAAATTGCAATGGGGTCCTCACATTAAAAAATTATCAAGTAAATTGAGTTCTGCGGCATATGCTGTTAAAAAAATTAGGCACTTAACTGATGTAGACACGGCTAGAATTGTTTATTTTAGTTACTTCCATAGCATAATGTCGTATGGCATACTGCTTTGGGGGTGCTCTGCAGATTTAAATTCTATATTTGTACTGCAGAAAAGAGCTATAAGAGCTATTTACAACCTAGCTCCTAGAGTCTCCCTCAGAGAAAAATTTAAAGAAATAGATATTCTAACCGTGGTGTCACAATTTATCTATGAAAACCTAATTTATGTTAAGAAAAATGACAACAACTTTGAAAAAAGGAGCGATGCTCATTCGATAAACACACGGAATAAACACAAGCTATCCGTACATGTAACTCGTCTCCACAGAATAAGTAATTCCTTTGTAGGACAATGCATACGCTTCTACAACAAACTTCCTAAAGAAATCCGAGATTTGCCTGTTAATAAGTTTAAAACTATAGTTAAAACTAAACTCTGTCAAAAGGCCTATTACAAAATCTCGGATTACTTGGAAGATAAATCAGCTTGGGACTGATCGCTCAAATTCACTTTGTTAAAAACAGTGTCATGTTAAAGTGTAGCGTGTCTTGCCTTGCTTATTTCGGAAGGCAGCACACTGGAGCTATTTACCAAATTACATTGTATTAAAATACTTAAATGGCGATAAAAAAAAAACAATGTAAAAAAGACAAGCCCGCTGAGTTTCTTGCCGGATCTTCTCAGTCGAGGTCGCGTTTCCGATCCGGCAGTAGAATTTAAGGAAAAAATGTAAAATGACAATTTGTAAGTGCCCCCGTAGGCCTAAACAAAATAAACGCTTTGACTTTGACTTTTGACTTTGACAAGCTGTACCTCATGGGCGTGCCTGACAGTCTCGTGGTCATCTTACGAGACTTTTTGTCGAATCGTTCCTTTAGGTATCGCGTCTCAGGGACGCTCTCAGTTCCCCACCCCATAAGAGCCGGAGTCCCGCAAGGCTCTGTGCTCTCGCCCCTTCTATATAGTCTGTACACGAACGACATTCCTCGTTCGGCCGATGTACAATTAGCTCTGTATGCGGACGACACCGCTTTATACTACTCAAACCGCAACCAAGCGTACCTCACGCGCGCTCTCCAGCGCGCACTCAACTCTCTCGGAGAGTGGTTCAGGAAGTGGCGTATAGAGGTGAACCCGGAAAAAAGCGCAGCCGTGCTTTTTGCCAGGTCCACCGCTCGTCGCCCTTCTACACGTCACCCCATTTCCAACCTTGGTTCGGTTTCCCTGTATGACCAACCCATCCCCTGGTCTACTACTGTCAAATATCTGGGTGTCACACTCGATGCCTCCATGACCTTCGGTCCCCACATTAGACGTGTCCGCAACCGGGCCGCCATGGTCCTCGGTCGCCTTCACTACCTCATATGCAAGCGTAGTAAAATGTCCCTTAGGAATAAGGTCACACTTTACAAAACTTGCATTCGCCCTATTATGTCTATGCGAGTATTGTGTTCGCTCACGCGTCCAAATGTCACATCGACTCTCTCCAACGCATCCAGAATCGTTTCCTTCGCAAAGCCGTGGGAGCCCCGTGGTTTCTTAGGAACGTAGACCTTCATTCCGATCTAGACCTAGACTCGATTCGGAAGCACTTCAAAGTAGCGTCTGAGCGCTACTTTAAAAAGGCTTCCGATCACTCGAATGCTCTAATCGTCGCCGCCGCCGATTATGAGCCCACACACACACCAAGTGCACGCCGCCGCCGGCCGCGGCATGTACTGCTCGACCCTCCCGATCCACTCACCGCTCTCCTCGACTCAGATGTTGAGGAGTCCGCCACACGCACACTACCCAACAGACACCGACCTCGCCGGCGAGGTCGACGAACACACACCGCCGCCAATAGATGCCTCTATGCGCCTAGCAGGACATAGACGCACCTGGGCTCCCGACAAGCCTCGCTGAGTTTCTTGCCGGATCTTCTCAGCGAGGTCGCGTTACGATCCGGTGGTAATTTTTACCCCGCTCGCTCAAAAGACAGCAGCCCAAGCCGAGGCCGTGCCCAATGTGGCGCCCTTGAGCCAGCTGTCCCCCTGCCCTTACGGCTGGAGCCGCACTTTGTGCGCTCGCCCTCTGACCGGTGAAGTTGTTAAGGCCACTCTGGCCAACAACGTAAAGTCATACACAAAAAAAAAAAAAAAAAAAAAAACGTTCGTGAAAGGTATACGTCGGTATCGACAAGAAGCGAAGGAAGTTTACAGTGCGCGCGCGAAGGCAGTTTTTCTACTAGCCGGCACGGCACCGGCATGGCGGCAGCTTTTTCATTGGTCAGTGACCAACGACAACTGGTCACTGACCAATGACAACACCGCAAACAGCTGTCACCGTGCCGTTGCCGGTGCCGTGCCGGCCAATTAGTCAGGAACTGAAATTTTCAAATACAGAATTGTAATAATTTGACAGTCTTGTATTGACACTAGTGCCGCTGTCAGCCTGGCTCGGTTATGTTATGACATTTATGTCTATGCGTTCCGACGTCAAAACTGAGTGCTCAGGCACGGCATGCGCTTGATGTAGATGCAGCAATTGAAGTACTGGACTAGGTGAGCTAATTTCGGTGCATGTTTATGCGCTAAGCACAAGCATTGTGATTTCTATGATAGAATTTCAATGGTAGAGATATAAATATTCTCATCTTATAATTTTAAAGTAGTAAGTCGTTAGTTTACCCAGAGCGGTGACACAGGTTGAAAGAATACAGCAGACTGGATCGTGACAGAGAGGCGTTTATATTCGCCTGTGTTATGTCAGTTGGACACGACACCTGTTTTTGTCAGCTCAAATGTCCAGTTATTAATTTCAAGCTACGGTTTAGGTATTTGTCAAAGGATTTATATAAAATATGCTGTTTTTAAAAAATGAAACAAGTACCTACTATGTTATTTTATACTTACATCATGTTTCATACTTACTCAATGGTTGGTGGTAGTGCCAAGCTACGGGGCTGGCTGGCTCTACGGGGGTAGAACCACACTCACAAAATATCGGCGTAAAGTAGCTATTACTGCTGCGTTTCGTACGATGAACGTGAGAAACCCGTAAGCTCAAGCTACATTGACATTTATAGCTGTCATTTTAGTCCACATAATTAAAAATCAGAGTATAAATTGGCAAGCAAGCGTACAGCCCGCCTGATGTTAAAAACCGGCCAAGTGCGTGTCGGCCTCGCACATAAAGGGTTCCGTACCACCGTAGAATAAAAACGTCAAAAATATAAAGCTATTACGGTTCGTAAGATACATCTCGCTGACAGACAGACAGACGGACGGACAGCGTAGGTTTGGTAACCCCGTAAGGGTCCCGTTGGCACCCTTTGGGTACGGAACCCTAAAAATAGTGTAGGTATAGTAATATAAAATCTGCGGAAAAATAAAGCACCTTCAAATGATAAGGCTACGTAAACTTCGTGACTCTTAATTTACGGGTCTTTGAAAGTGTTAAAACATGGATTAACCTGTTACCGTTGCCAGTATTTGCATTTGACAATAAATTTAAGCTGTAAACTGATATCTAGACAGTTAAAAAGGCCTTAACCTGTCCGGTTGGTAAATTAATAGGTAGCGAGCAAAAATTTAAGAAAAATAGAGTTACCTAAGTAATTCCTTTTCATTGTATTTTGGCCTGAATACGGTCAATTTGTACCTGCTATACATTGATGAGAGCAGTAGAGCTCAGTAGAGCCTCCGAACGAGCCTCCGTCTTAAAATGAACATGGACAACACGAAGATCATGTCGAATTGCCGTGTTGTACCTACTCCCGTGAAGATCGGAGACTCTACACTCGAAGTTGTCGACGATTATGTCTACCTGGGACAAACTATCCAGTTAGCTAGGTCCAACTTCGAGAAAGAGGTCAATCGACGAATCCGACTCGGATGGGCAGCGTTCGGGAAGCTACGACATATCTTCTCGTCCCAAATACCGCAGTTTCTCAAGACGGAAAGTCTTCGACCAGATGGCCGCTCACAATGGGCCTCATTAGGAAGCTCAAAGTCACTCAAAGGGCAATGGAGAGAGCTATGCTCGGAGTTTCCCTGCGGGATCAAATTAGGAATGAGGAGATACGCAGAAGGACTAAAGTAACCGACATAGCCCGCAGAATTGCTAGACTTAAGTGGCAGTGGGCAGGGCACATTGCTCGTAGAACGGATGGCCGATGAGGCCGAAGAGTTCTCGAGTGGCGGCCGCGCACCGGAAAGCGTAGCGTGGGTAGGCCTACCACAAGGTGGACCGACGACCTGGTGAAGGTCGCGGGAATCCGCTGGATGCGGGCAGCGCAAGACCGGTCATTGTGGCGAACCTTGGGGGAGGCCTATGTCCAGCAGTGGACGTCTTTTCGGCTGAAATGATGATGATGATGATACATTTATGTATAATTGTAGCGGATATGGCACTACTACATGCAGCGAAATTCACAAATCTCTTATTGCACTCGCAATTAATCAATTAACATATTATTATTAAATACATAAGAAGACATTGAAGATGACCCATATTGGCAATATCGACGTTATAACGTTATTTTCCGCGAGCGACTTAGTCGTACGTGTGTCTATGGACTCCGTTTGGTAGGACAGAAAAAAATAACAGTCACGTGTCTGCTTAAGGGGTTATTACACTTAACTAAATTTAGGCTACTTAATTTAGTCGTTACTGAATTTAGGCAGGTGTACTCGCATTCAGCAAGCTATTCAGAAGATAGAATGGTTTAAATATTTAGAAGCTTCTGAATTTAGGCTTCTACATTTAGCCAAGTGTAATAAGCTCTTTAGATAGATGAATAGATAGCACGTTATTGTACGCCAACACACATACGGTCAATGTGTATCCTTAGGGGCGCTATTAGGTTTAGGTTTAGGTCTAGGTTTAGGTCTGAGTATGAGGGTGGGGAAAAGGCCAAGAGTCGACTTTGACCTCGAATGACCTTTGACCTTTAACCCCAAATGACCTTTGACCTCAAGTAACCTTTGACATCGAATGTCATTTGACCTCGAATGAACTTGACATTTGACCTTGAATGACCTTTGATCCCAAGGTCCAAGACCATGAGGGTTTTAAAAATAACTGTAATGGGTACTATTTGGCTCTGGCGCTTCGCCGGCCGCTGCCGCGGCACGCTCGCTTCGCTCGCTCGGCTCGCGCGTTGTGGTCACAGTTCTAACCTAACCTAACCGAACGTGTCCAAGCATTTAGCAAGGTAAGAAGGTCAAAGTCAAAGTCAAGGTCAAAGTCAAAGTCAAATATCAAGTTCATTCGAGATCCAATGACATTCGATATCAAAGGTTACTTGAGGTCAAAAGATATTCGGGGTTAAAGGTCAAAGGTCATTCAAGGTCAAAGTCGACCCGTGTCCTTTTCCCCACCCTTATACTCAAACCTAAACCTAGACCTAAACCTAAACCTAATTGCGCCCCTAAGGCTACACTCCAACAGGGCTTTCGGCTCTCTCACTCACCGTACGAAACACAGCTGTAATAGCTGCTTTACGCCGATCTTCTGTGAGAGGGGGGTACTACACTTTTTTCAACTCTATTAAAATACAACAATATGGCATTGGCACTACAATTTTGCATAATTACCGTACCTACTAAACTATGGATTAAAATAACTAATCACGCAATGACGTGAGGGGGCGACTCGCCCGCTAATAGCGGTGCACTTTACACCTAAAATGCAAATGAATGCGGTGCGTTATAATTAAAACAGTCCTGCTTGCAATAAGGCCGAGTTTCCTCTATAACGACGGTTTGACGGGCCCGTTAGCGTGGTTGGCGCGGAGGCGACTTTCACGCTGCAGGTCGTAGGTTCGATTCCTACCCGTGACATGCATTTGTGTGCATGAACATGTCTGTATGTCCGGAGTCTGGGTGTATATGTATATTAAGTATGTATTTACAAATAAAAAAGTAGTATATGTAGTAATATCAGTTATCTGGTTTCCATAGTACAAGCTCTGCTTAGTTTGGGATCAGGTAGCCGTGTGTAAAAAATGTCCCAGGATATTATTATTATTATTATAACTGCAAACTCGCGAAGTAACGCTTGGTGGGGAAATGAAGCGATTTTTTTGGTCGATTTATTCAATGCTTTGAAAAACGAATAGGCGAGAACATGTGGGGGGATTGAGGAAGGAGAAGGAAGTTGCGGATTTGAGCTTCCGACTCTTTCACTCAACGCACAAAACCCAGTTGTAATAGCTACTTTACGTCGATTTATTGCGAGAGGGTGGTACTACCCTGATCAAGCTACAGCTTGAGCAAGCTACCACCGTCAAAAATAGTATGGCAACTAAATTGGTTTATAGCCGTTTTAGTAAGAATAAAGAGACTTCCAATATACATATTTATGCATACAACAAAAACTTAAAGAATATTGACAATTTCAAAGCTCAGCTCTCAAAAGATATCCTTTTATGTGTACAAAACGATATCATGAGCGAGAAACTAGTAGGTAAACTATTTATCTGTATCACCCCTTAGAATATTGCTTAGCAGCCCTTAAAATTCAATTTACACCGGCGTTGCAACACCTCCCCATCATTATATTGGTCGTAGCCGTTATCGTGTTTACGGATACTGAACAAAACGGCCGTATTAACATCGAAATGATAATGTACGCGTAACGGCGCGTTTCGACTCATTATCGTGAGATTTGGGGTAGTTAAAACGCTGTAACAGGGTGTTTAAATGTAGGGTAACGTTAGTTGTTAGGGTTCAGCCTCAATCGTTTTAACCGACCTGACTTGGAGATTCTATATTTACCTATTAGAGCGATCATGTCATAGTAGAAAGATGGGTAGTGGGTTATCTTCATACAACGCACCGCGCGCGGCTTGTATGTGTGCGCCATGCGTATCTATGCGTCGCGCACGCACACTCAAACAAAATCTCGACCCGGTTCGCAGTGCGAAATAATGCATGTGACGTTTGAGTGTGCGTGCGCGACGCATAGATACGCATGGCGCACATACAAGCCGCGCGCGGTGCGTTTGTATGAAGATAACCTACTACCCATCTTTCTACTATGATCATGTTGTGGGATTTCAGAAGCTGAATATTTTTATACAGATTACCCATTACTACACATCCGTCAAGTAAAGAAATGGAACCTTTTTTGAAGTCGGATAAAATTACACAAAATGATGTTGTTTTCATACAACTTGCCCATTGATCTGTGGCAGATATTCTTTGGAAAATCTGTCAAAACGACAAATTTATTTGCAAGATGGATTTTAAGGCAGGTCCAGTATATTATACCTTGGACTCGAGTATAACTAATTAGTACCTACCTACCGAGTAAAAGTAGAGGAACTAATACCGATACTATTTTTCATTGGGTCGCCCGGTGGCCGTTTTGTCCAATGAGCTGTGAAAGCGCCGCTTGTGTCTGCCGAAGACTTTAAAGTAAATTTGGCGGGATGCCAGAAGACTTATTCTAGAGATATGATAACTAATAGATGAAAAATAAAACCGTTTAAAATGCTTTTATTTTAGGTAGTAAATAATATAAAAACTCAAAACCATTACATAACTCATGGGGACCAAACATTCGATTACTATCAAATCAAGTAGGTACCTACTCTCTACCATTAAAGTGCAATATAAAAAATATACCTATTCTGAATTTAAGAATTTATCTACGCAGTTTAGTAAAAAATTACGTGTCAGTACTTTGTAGTCAGGTTCAACAAATTAATAGACACGAAAGTATACTTAATATTGATTTATGTAAACAGATGTTTAATTAGCAAATCCTAAAACCTGTGCAATTGTTAGATACTGAATAAGGATTCCGACAGTAACTTAGAGCAGCCTTAAGTTAAAACACTGCTAAATAGTTGCTTAGGGACACTTGGCCCGATACATTTTATCCTATAGGCTAGATTTAACCAATAAATATTGCTTATTTATATACTAGATTTAAAGGATTAGGATTATTTATTGAAACCATAAACTGCCCTAGACTTTAGCTGCTAGTTAAATAGTGTTTAAATCTCTAGTTAAAATTGTATTTTACCATGAATAGACGTTATACATTATGTAAGAATGACAAATTTATACAACTATGTCCTCTACGGAACTATTTCTTCAGTTTCATGACGAAGCGAAATAAAACCGACTGGAACTTAGGCTGGACAAAGTAAATTTAAATACATGACTGAAAATATTTGGCTGAAAATTTCAGATACGTGAAAGTTTTTTGAAATACTTAAGTAAATAAATATGTTTCGATTCCGGCCAGAGGCAAATTTTGGAAACGGCCTATTCGTAATTTGCCCTGGTCTAGGTGTCACTGGGATCCCACCCAGTCCATTGTATGGTACCCATAGTTTGGGATCATGCAGTTGGTGTGTTAGTCTGGCGATATTTATTTATTTATTTTTAATCAATTAAGCAGAATAAAATTTATTTCATTGATCGCCACAACTATCAACCTAGTTCAACATTAGTTTCTAACTCGTCCCCCTATTGTCCCGGAAACCGTAGGTTAACTAGAGCAAAACATTATAACGAGCTCGCAACAGCTCTGGTTTGACGTAGGATTAACAATCCGTGGTGCACTCGACTCGAGAAGGTTTCCGTTTGATTTTCTGACCCGCCGGCTTATCTTTTCATTTTGTTTATGGAACTATGAAATGATTTGTTGTAGTGCTGTTTGGTTCTCTAGTGGTCTTGTTATTGCTTGGAGAGTGGCTTAACCGAATTTATAGAGCCATCTCTACTTATGTAGCGACTACCAGATTACATGAGAAATGTAAAGCAGTTGATGAACGCATTTGACAGCTTCGTTTATTGGACTTTTCCGTGCTTCGGAGGATACGTAAAAAGTCGGTCCCGGTTGTTGTCATCTCAGAGTCATGTCAGAGGCCTTCGGGCGGCTTCAACAACTCTGATACCAGGTTGGCCACTAACCAAACGATAAGAAGAAGAAGTTTGGACACTTTCCATTGGAGCCGTTTCGGAGATTAGCCAGAACAAACAGACGGCCAGACAAAATTTAGAAAAAATGCGGTTTTGTGATAAGTACCTACCGTATATATTTTCATATGCATTTAGCAAAATGCTGTTATTTTGACGTAACAAACAGACACTTAAATTTTATTTATTTGTATAGATTACTTTTTTATTCCTTTTCAATAATGTGTATGAAAAGTATGTCTGTCTCTTTTACCAAGATCACTATCGCTCGGGTACATACATGTTCAGCGTAAAACGTAGTAAAAAAATTCTAAGCTAAAATGCAATATTGTGGTTTTTCCTGACCCGAGCAATAAAGAATACAGTGCAATAACAATTTATGCAAACCACTTTATAACATCTACACATGTAACGGACTGGCTCGCGTGACGCGACGGTTAATTAAGCTGGCGTCACCTTCGCATAATACTTCCGTGAGGTCCGCCACCATCACGCCTGTGTTCACCAAAGGGGTAAGCAGAGGAAAACTACAGTGCACCCACAGTACACCGATGGTATTGTTACTGCGAGCATGTAAACCTTATGTCTACTTTTGGAAACGGTTTCCAATACAAGCAAATGTAAAAGTAAATTTTGAATAAAATCAGGCCTCAGTCACTCTGTGGTTTCGGTCGAACTAGCTCCGATCGGTTCGCGTACAAAGTCTGTACGCAATTCAATATGGCCGCCGCGCTCCTGGCGTGAACACGCGCTATAACGTTTCGCGCGCTTTTGGTTGGTCGCTCGCGTTGGAATTATTATTTTAAAATTAAAAATGACGAGCTAGACGAACTGTGGCGTATATGGCTGTCTAAATAGTTATAGAAACTGCAAATTGACTTTTTTTTCTTTGCCAGCTGATTGTGAAAGGTAATTGAAGCTAATTGAAGTTTTATTTTGTTATTTCGATATAAAAAGAAGCTCATAGTTCAGTGCAGTAGACGTTATTTACAAGAGGTAGGATCGAATAGTGGAATTAAAGCGAAAATATGTAATTTGGAACAGAATGAAATGACAGTTTTTTACGGTTATACCACGTTATACCTACTAGCATCGATTACGGAATACCTACCTACCTTAATTCCTTTCATAGTTGACGAGATCCATCGTGTTGCCAGTTTTTCTACTTACCTATATTCGTATTAGACACTTACCTAAGTCGATATAAGTAGATACTAGTTGCCGTAGCGTTTTATGAGCACTCGGCCACCGGCGGAAAAAGCGAGTGAGAGAACTATAAATTCAAGGTTAACGGTCATAACTCAATGAGCGACTTGCACTTGCTGTTGCTTGATATTCTACTATGCATCCATGCTATGCTATTGCGTATTGTTCCCATGTTATTGCGTGCTGTTATATGCGCTAATTAATTTACTAAAACATATTAATTTCACCACTCCATGTCCATGCTTCCCTTCAAAATACATTTTTAAATTATTTGTTAGATTTCGAATTTATGCTGCCATTAAATTTAATAACCGCTATTTTAAAGACAAAAAATATCGAAGGCATTACATTAAAGTGCAACAACTGTAATTTTTTAAAATGTATAGTTTTATCTAACATTTAAATACAAAAATGTTGGTACTATTTTATTTTTATTAATTGTGACAACCCTACCGATTGAAGGTTAAGTAGCGTGCAGCAGCGTGCGGCAGCGGGACGGCGAATTACATACGGTAACGCGTTGCGTCAAGGCACAATTTAGATTGCGCGCGGTCGGGCGCGGCAAGTTTAGGTAATAATAATAATTTAAAATGTCGGCTTTCTTCAAGATCAAAGGAGTGCAACTTCTGTACTCCTTATCTATTCTGTGATAAAATCAAGGAATTAAACGTATATATATACTATATATACTATATATATATATATATATATATATATATATATATATATATATATAGTATATATAGTATGTATGGCCACTCAAGCCTCTGACTACCCCCGAATGGGGATAAAAGTCGTGACGTTATACATATATGTATCTTTTACATTATATATATAATCAGAGGCTTGAGTAGTCAGAGCTCAGTAGTCAGAGGCTTGAGTGGCCATACACCACCACATTGTGGAGGTATTAAGCCAACTCAAAGCCCACGTTTCACCAGATAGTCAGAACCCAACGTGACAGGTGGTGAACCTTGTCGCCGTGTATACAGGAACTGACTATTACCTAATCCCGAGGGATAGGTAGGTTTCCTCACGATGTTTTCCCTCACCGTAAGTGAACTGTAAATTATGCACATTAGATGAAAATCCATCCATTGGTGCATGCCCCACCGGGAATCGAACCTTGGACCTTCCGATTGCTAGCCCAACGTGTTCGCCCCTAGGCTACAGTCGCTTACAATAAAACGTAATTACACGTAGTTAGTAAATATAGCTTTCCGTAGAACCCTTAAATCCTTCATGAGAATAAATAACTCCAAAAGAGAATAGCCAAACATATTTGGTAGAATTGCCATTCGACATTTTAACTTACCACCTTTTGTTTCCGACACAACAACTCTATCACTTCATGTCGTTCAAAGCTAAAAAACTTACACATCAACTGTATAGTCCCAAACTAAGCAACACTTGTTCCATGGCTACCATACAATGGACTGGGGGCGATCCCAGTGACACCCAGACCAGGGCAAATTACGAAAAGGCCGTTTCCGAAATTTGCCTCTGACGGGAATCGAACCCGCAACCACCCGATGCAGTGAGCCGAGCGGCCAACACTCAAACCACTCATCAAACGGTTGTCGGTCTTATACACTTACTTAATTCCCCTTGCCATTTTATAGCCATCGGAAAACCACAAATCAAATCCCCCAATTAGAAACAGAACGCGCCAAACTAATCAAATAAAACAAGTACCGGATGGGCCGACTCGTCCGACATTCCGACAACCGGCTTACCGACAGAAAGTTCCGACAAAATTCTATTAAAATGAACATCCGAACTTTGACGAGTCATTCGCTCCGAGTAACTGGACCACATTATTTGCGGCACCCATAGTCTCAATAATTAGTCACTTACCTACCCCAAGTTAAAGACGGGGATTTCTCCCTTTGCCTCGCTGTAGGATTCTGCACTACCCAAATTGCTAGTTTTAATTATTTTGTTTGGTTATGTTAGTCGATGTGTAATGTCATCAATCAAAGTGGACACTGTGATGGCTAACCTGCTTGTTATCCTGGTAAAAAAATAAATCGCGAACGCAACCTAGTGCTTAACTATTTAAATAAAAAAAATATTGAAAAATTGTCTTCACCTAGAAACTTCGTCTGTGTCTCAGTACGTGGATCACGGGAAATTTTAAAGAAGCTGTCCACAGTGATAATAGCTTATTATTGTATCTCAACAACCTTCTTTGAACGCGCTCCCAGGTGACGCGAAAAATGTAGTCGACCTATACCCAACGGACACTAGCTCCTTAGGGATTAAACTTTTAATTAAGGGTTATCCAGTTCCGTAATCATTGCCCTAAGCCGAGTAAGGTGTAATGGTGTAAAAAGTCGTTCGCGAAATTGTGCGACTTGTCAAGATTAAGTAAAAAGTTGGAAGTTTAAATTGTGTAAAATTTAATTAAGATAACTGTCTATTGTAAATAAAGGACATGTCGAAATTTGTATAGAGCTGTGCCTTAACAAAAAAACCGGGCAAGTACGAAAAGGTCTCGCGTTCTGAGAGTTCCGTACAAACTTATAAGAAGTTGATTTTTCTAAAATTCTTCGTACTGACTATCCGAAATACCAATTTTCATGTTTCCAGTTTCAGGAAAATTGGGACCCCATACAAACTTCCATCCCCTATTTACACCCTTAGGGGTGGAATTTTTGAAAACGCTGTAAATGATATCTCTGCTTTATACGTACCAGCTCAATATTCCGACAAATCAAATTAAAACAAATCAAAGTAATCAAAGAAAATAAGTTTTACTTTGAATTAAAAAAAAATATGTTTTTTTATTTTTGGTGTTTATTTTAAAACAAACTATGCAGTATGGTATGCACCTAAACCTCATCTAATAACTACAATCTAGGACTACCTGTCTCGTCTACCCACAAAGGGTCTCCAAGCAGAACCAATCAAGATGCCTGACCGGCTTTGTACTGGGCTATCGGCACCTACCGTACTGGGCGTCGAGTCTCTTAACAATTATCCATTGGAAAACCATTGGTCTCTAGTATCTTCGTGAATTCTTCATTGTAAATCGTAAATGCTTGGCGGTTTGTCAAGCGTCCAGAATTTAAAATTTACGTGGTTTCGTAATGGACAATTATTATGAGACTCGAAGCCCAGTACTGTAGGTGCCGGTCCCTGGGCACTGTGTCTCTTGATAAGATTTACTTTGAAATTGTGTTAGAGGTAGAAGTAGGTGGAAGTTGTACTAGAGATTTTTAACCAATATAAACTGCATACAAAGCATTTCTAGGAAAAAAACTGATTTGTAATGCCAGTGTAAGTCCATCATAACTTTATATTTTGGGGGTTAGGGGATGTTGTATTAGCAAACGATCTAAAAAATCAGTCCATGAAAACATCGACTTATAAACATTAACCTTTGCTCTCCTCAAAGTTGCTACATATTAATCATACGCCACCCTATACACGTCACAGCTCACTATTTGACGTCAGACTCAATTGTGAGCTTAAATACATTACTGGGATATCCGTAATCTCAGACGGGTCTCAACTCAGCTGGGTCTCAACTCAGCTGGGTCTCAGATCAGCCGGGTCTGAGCTGAACCGGGTGTAAGCTCAGCCGGGCTAGACCGACACAAACACTGACACCATTCATTTCCACCTGACGATGTAGCCTTTAGCGAGACGTTGCTTTTGGTATAATCAGTATTTCAGTACGATTGAGAATTGAATCCTAAGACCGCTTGGCGTAGTGGTACCAGCGCAGGCGGCTCGCCTCACTACATCGGGTGGTTGCGGGTTCGATTCCAGAAGCAAATTTCGGAAACGGCCTTTTCGTAATTTGCCCTGGTTTGGAGGTCAATGGGACTGTCCCAGCCTATGGCATTACATCCATAGTACAGTACAGTGGGTATATAAGTCTGGCGTGTAACTACCTACCGAGTTCACAGAATAATCGTAGAAAAAAAATAAGGGAGTACGCAAAGGTACAACAATGAGAAAAGTCCTTTGTAGGTAGCTGTCAAAAGCAGAAGGGCGATATGACGATATATAAAAGGCTTATCTAAAATTAAAAACGAATAGAGAATTCCGGCGCGGAGTTCAGCTCTGTGTCCTCTCAATGCGATCACGGCTAGGGATGTCAAAAAATGAACAATTTTGTCAAAAAAACAAAAGTTTATTATAGAAATATGGCTTTGTAACAAAAGTTAAAAGGAATTTTGGTCTGAAATAATAACTCCTATTTATTTTATTCATAGAGAAAAATGTATTTATGATTAAAAGGGAAAAAATAGGTCAAAAAGTATTTTAAAACATTGAATCGATAGCGGACACGGATTAGGAAATTTTAAACGTTCTTTTTGCCAATTTTGAAGTTTTTTTTTTGTTCTAGTTATCGTCAGGCGTTAGTCGACTACTAAAAGTGAAAAAATATATATTAAAACTAGACAAAGATAAGGAAGATCAGTTTCCGATTTCGTGTCTGATATCGACTCGATTTTTTTAAATCCCTGTGCTGAACAAACCTGACATTTGTCTGTGTAGCTTACCCTAAAAACGCAGCATACTTGCGGTTACCCCCACGAATGTATTCCACACATTGGATACTCGCGTTTATTTTTATTTGTCTCATATTTGTCACGTCATGACAACAGCGCGACTCGATTCGCGGCAATTTTTACGTTCGCGGATGCGTCCCCTGAATTTCAATACACTATTCGCGTATTCGCCATTCGCCGCCTCAGAATGATATTTGCTTATATTCGGTATCGGAACTAAATAAAAGAAACATAAACACGAAATTGTATTCAACTATTCTCGCGCTGTTGAATTTTTAAAGCGTTATTGTTACGTACGGAAACCGCGCTGTTTGAAAAGTAAGATTCGGTGTTGAATTTTGTATGATATTACATAGTAGAGTTAGGTATAATACTATTTTTGTAATGTTAAATTCATTTTAAAAAGAGCGAAAGTTATTATTACCGTCGTAACGACGTTTGACGACCGCTTGGTGCAATGGTTTGAGCGTTGTCCGCTCGGCTTACTGCATCGGGTGGTTGCGCGTTCGATTCCCGTCAGAGGCATGTTTTGGACACTGGGATCTCTTCATTGGGTAGCCATAGTACAAGCGTTGCTCAGTTTTAACGGACCGTTCAGTTGGTGTATTTATCTGGCGATATTTATTTATTTATATTATAATTTGAATATCCGTAAAACGTGCAGCAACTCTGCAAAGATTTAGAAGAAAATTAATTAAGTCTGCAGCCATTGCTGACAGTATCAAACTGAAACTAAATTAGTGCACAGCATAATACAGCACAACTTAAGTCTATTTGGGCAGCAATAAAGGTCTTGAGCGTGTTCAAAGATACAGACCAGGTGAGTGTGGGGCCACGACAATTTCAACAAATTGTTATTCCTATTTTTGTTTATGTTTATGCCGTAAGTTTAACAGGGAATTTTCGTAATTCCTACAGTTCTTAAATGAAATACAATAATCATAGAATTTTCAAAACACACATTTTGAAACATAGCAAATTTCACAAACAAGCAACGGTCCACACGGTCCCAAATTTTCAATTCAATTTCATTTTGAAATTTCTGAAATTTTACTCCATCTGTGTAAGTCTGGCGATATTTATTTAGGTCTGTAGTAGTAGGTAGTAGTAGTAGTACAGTACGTTTTTTTATACTTGTTCTATTTGGTAAGCAAAGATGGCGTCCAGCGGGGCGATTGCGTAACTTTTTTGTCAATGTTTCAATTGGTTTCGTTCATCCTGTGTCAATTATATACGAAACCAATTGAAACATTGACAAAAAGTTACGCAATCGCCCCGCTGGACGCCATCTTTGCTTACCAAATAGGACAAGTATAAAAAAACGTACTATAGGTAGTCTGGCGATATTTATCTGTCTTACGATTAGGAATACCTCATGAGTGAGTGGAATTTTTACCATCTTTATACTGTGACTTACGTATGTTTGCAAAACCTGTTTTTTAATCTATGACACCCGCTTTTTTCCACGCTATTTCAATGGCCCACCTACGAGTGAGGGCAGCACTGTATCCATTAGTACCGTCGGTGGGTCGTAATTTGCATTCAGGATCGGCACGATTGGGCCCCGGCAGCGTGGCGTGGCAGCACACCACTCGTTTGCACTTGACATTGCATCTGTGTTGCACCCCGAATGCACCCTCAGGTGCACCGTCATTAGCGTGATTTTTCTTTCCAATCATTGTTGTATTATTTTAGCAGATATGGCACACTCTCCATTTTTCAAATCGGCTTTACTTTTTAGTTTAGTAACGTAGGTAAATCTTATTGAATATTGTATCGATTAATGAAAATAACGGAATTGATGCGAAACATGTAATTTGAAAAACTGAGAATGTTCAACGACTTACGTTGCTGACCGTACCTCCTAACATCGCTATCACTAAACATGTGGCCAGTGCACTACATGCATCGAAATTCACACATCTGTTATCGCACTCGCAATTCGATAATTAACATATTACTCTATTCTATTCTAAAGAAAATAAAGGCGATATTATTTTTACCACGACTTAGAAAATCTATGTCTTATTATAGAATATTTTTCACCCGACTTCAAAAAAGGAAGAGGTTCTCAATGCGACTGTATGTTTTTTTTGTGTGTTTGTTCCGCGATTTCTCCGTCATTTGAGAACCGATTTTCATTGTTTTTCTTTTTTTTTTTACAAAATTCACTTTTCAGTTAGATGTTTTCATATAATATTTATGAGAACCTCTGATTTTCAGTTACAAAAACATACGTAGAGACAACAACGGACATCAGAATGACGTGGGTAGCAGGGTACGTCACGCGCAGCTGGCAGTTTGACGCAGGTACAATGAGCTCGGGACTGATGGCAGCAGCTGATCTTCATAACGTGCATACACAGACCAATAAGCTGTAGACGAAGCATAGCTAGGCACCCACGCTCGTCTAACATGATTGGACCAATGTCATCATCCCAGTTTTTTTTGTGACTAGGGCGGACCCGCGTGATGTTAAGCGGTTAAAGTAGTCTATAGATGCTTGCAATACCAAAGGCATCGCTCAGACGTTGCCGACCTGAAGGGCAGTGGGACCGAGGGAGGGGTAGGGAGGGGGGGAGGGGGGTGGGGTTTGGGCTACCGGCTCTCTCACTCATCGTACGAAATGCAGCTGGTACTTTACGCCGATCGAGAGAGGGTGTTACTACTCCGGTTGAGCCCATATATGAGCTGCAGTCAATTGGCTAGAGCTTATCCTATATCCAGATTTTAATTCTTCAGCTACACTTTTAATATTTCCAACATTTTTTAAAATACAGGTTGTTAACAAATATATTAAATTTGTTTAAAAAATTGTAATTTTACAGTAAACGGTTATTGTAAGAGGAAAGGGGCTATTAGCAAGCCGTCTGCTCCGATGACTGCAACTGGCAGGTCTTTTAACGGCGTGTTTAGACATAACGCCCGCTTTAGCTGCTAAGGGCTGCTTAGTTGAAATTATGAAAAAGGAATACTACGAAGTAATTAACTAAGTTTTATAAAGGGGTGCAACCGTACATTCTCGTAACACTATTTCGCCACTCTATCCATCCATACGGTAACTGCTTAACATCAGGTGGGCCGTAAGATTGTATGCCGCCTTAGTTTATATGAAACAAAATTACCGTGGCCAGTGGTTTCTCAAAACCGTTTTTCGGATTGAAATTAAAGGTTATGAATACTATTCTTATAAAATACCAGCGCAGCGTAGAATAGGTTACGTGATTCTACCTTGAGTCTCTACCCTCGAATATTCTTTCCGATTTTACCCTCTCTACTTGCGTCTCCTTTTTCGAAAACACGTTAAACTAACTTAGTACATCATCTCGAATATAATTCCTATATTTTGTTATTCATCAACATTATAATTCCATAAATATACATAATTATGTAGAGTCACGGTGGGACGGGCGCATATTGTGCCGGCATCTTAACAGCTGCGTTAGAACGCACGTATTTGCATACTGCAACACTCTGAGCGTAATAACAAGCTCTACATCGCCTCTACATCGGCTCTACATCTACTGCAGTCGTATTACCTGCTACCGTCGTAGCTGTATTATTAAAGGGATACAGATCCTTCGTTTGAGATACTCACATTGTTATTTTTGGTGTATGATTTCTACTCGCCTTCTTGCTGTATCCCGTATTTTATTACCCGACTACGGCGGAGGGTTATGATTTTGACCTGTATGTATGTATGTATGTATGTATGTGCATCTGTTCCCACCTAACTTCCAAACTACTTGTCGTAATTTGACAAATGAGGTATCGTTAGAAGCGGCTTAATGGCGCGCTGGTTAATAGGCTATGTGACGTCACATAAAATTGCTAATAGCGCCCTCTAGAGGACATAATGTCATGAACTAAAATAAAAACTTTTTTTAATAAAACTGTGTGGGGTATCAAATGAAAGAGCTTGATGAGCACATTTCAAAAATATATATTGTTACCTATAACTCCAAAAAAATTAAATAAAAAGTAAGTTTAAAAACTAAAACCCGACTACTGAAAAATTGCGCTCTAAAAAGTATGAAACAAGAAAATATTCTTATCTGTTGGATAGCCTTGGTCCGTGTAGGTCCTTTAGGGCAAAATGGCATATGACCACGGACCACGGCTATCCTCCAGATAAGAATATTTTCTTGTTTCATACTTTTTGGAGCGCAATTTTTCAGTAGTCGGGTTTTAGTTTTTTTAAACTTACTTTTTTAATGACTGAAGTTGCTACTTGAGCCTACTATTAACGTAGGTACAGTAATTTTCTTATACTGGGAGTAGTTTAGTTATTGTAACTAAGCGAAATTAGCACTGACCGTTCAGGTCGGCAACGTCCAAGCGATGTACGCCGATTGCCGTTGCGTGGGTATTTCTGGAGTAATCAATGTATGTTCTAGCCTCAATCTCGTGTCTACGACCTAGTCTTGAGGTACCTGCCTAGTAATAATAATATACCTGCACAAGTGTGAGCCCATCCCTAGTAGTGTTACCATGGTGGAATCCAATTACGGCTGCAGGATGCGTTTAATGGAACATGAGACCAGCTCTATGGATTGGTATATAGTCGCAAGATACAAAGGGATACAAGTCCCATTCTAGTAATGATGACTATTGGTCAGAAAAAAGTTGCTTAATTTATTTGTCGGTTGAAGAAAGAAACAGAAAGTGTATCGATGTGTCATGATCAGTGACATAGATCCTTGACCAGCAGATCAGAGTGGGGCAAAATTTTATTTCGATTAATTAATTGCAAATTGCAGATGATGTCACAATTAACAATTAATTGTGATTTGTTCGCGATTGACAAACAAATCAAAATTAATTGTTAATAGTGACATCACCTGCAATTTGCAATTAATTAATTGCAATTAAATTTTGCCCAACTCTGCAGCAGATGCGCTAATCGATCCCTACGTTTTGTATGTCACACGAGACTTGTGAACAAGCGTACGGTCCGCCTAATGTTAAACAGGGGGGTTACTCCGAAATACGTCGCTGACGGATCGTCCGAAGTACGGATTCGATTTACGATCAAAACAATGTCAAATCGTAGAGAAAAACGAAAGAAGAAATGTCAAATCACGACAATCCGTCAGCCGAAACGTTAGGTTCGTATTTCGGAGTAGGCCAGCAGTTACGGTACCGTGCAATACTAAAGGCATTGGTTGCGAGCTGCTGACCTGAAGGGGACTGGAACAAAGGGTTAGGTTTCCGGCAGTGTCTCATTGTACGAAAAGCAGCTGTAATCGCTACCCTACTTTACGCCGATCGTCTGTGAGAGGGTGTATATAACGACCAGACAATTTTAAAATATTTTATACACTTACCTCACTTTACATACCTCAATATAAACTGAGCATTTGTAATTATATAGGGTATGTATAAATATATATTAAAATTCTGTGAGTTTCGATCCGTCTGTCAAGTTTTCCCCCAGTATAAAATTGAGTTAGCGCTTTGCCACGAAGGTAAGACATTTTTTATTCTTATCTGGGTCTATACATCTCCAAATTACTTAAGAAACCAAGAGGGACAGACAAACTTAGAAGATGTTGACGACTTTGGCGCAGTGGTTCGAATGTAGTCCGCTTGGCTCACTGCATCGGATAGATGCGGGTTCGATACCCGCCAGAGGTTAATTTTGGAAAGAACCTCTCCGTAATTGGCTCTGAGCTGGGTGGCACTGCGATTACTCCAGTCTATTGTACGGTACCCATAGTATGGTACCCATAGTACGGTACCCATAGCACTGTACCCATAGTACGGTACCCATGGTAAAATACCCATAGCACGGTACCTATAGCACTCCACCCATGGTACGGTAACCATAGTACGGTACCCATAGCACGGTACCTTTAGCAATGTACCCATAGTACGGTACACATAGTACGGTACCCATGGTAAAGTACCTATAGTACGGTACCCATAGTACGCTTGTACAAGGGTTGTTTAGTCTGGTACGCGCGCCCCAATTATTATGTAGCTAAACGCTGCAATGTATATTCATCTCTTTCTGACAACAGCTATAAGCCGGAAACCCACCGCCGCGCACGGAGAGGCCACGCACTCGCTACGCACGTGGGTCAAGCTTCGCTTTGTACGAAATTCTATGTCACCGTGTCCACCGCGGCGCACGGAGAGGCTACGCACGAAATGACGTCATCCATACATTTTCTTGCAAATTTGCAAAATTTTCTTGCGTGGCCTCTCCGTGCACCGCTGTGGGTTTCCGGCTATATTCATGTGTCGTTATAGTTTAATGTGCAGTTTTTTAGACCACTAATATTCATGTATGTCGTATCTATTGTTCCACAGATAGTTTACCATCACCAAGATTATTTCAAGCACATATTCAAAGACATATTTGCTCCACCACATTTTCGATACCGTCGCCAAAATACTTGGAAAATATATTTTGCCAAATTTCCATAACGCGGTCCGCGGTAGTTCCACAGATGAAATGGCCCGCAAACCTTATTGTTATGGACTTAGAATATGTATTTTCGTTCAATATATTCAAGGGTGAAGGAATTTTCTCGGATAGCTCCTAAGTCATGCTGAAGTGAAGTCTGGGAAATTGGTATTGACAGGTAAATGTTTCTTCAAACATAGTTGTAGGTGGTTGTAGGTACGTGCCATGCAAATAGGAGTTGGTAGTGTTTTGTCTCGTCTACATTAATTTATAACTATGACAACGTTTCAAAATTTGACGTTCCATTCTGTTATTTTCGGTTCTAATTTTGAATGGATATTTTTATCGTCTTTTGTTTTTGTATGTAGGTACCATGTAGGTAAGTACCTACCTAACAAAATAAACTAACCCAAAAATTTATGGTAAATTGTAATGCAAGAAATGAAGCAAGACAGAATTAGGGGAATAATAATTGTAATTTTTAAATTGTGGCATATAACAAAAGAATTCTAAGAATAACATTCAGTACTGTAATCATCAGCAATCATACAATTCTTCAATAAATCTACTAATTCAAATGTTAGCGAGAATTACGAAATATAAATCAGTATTATTACCGTTGCAAATATGCGGTCGAACTTTTAATCTCAAAGAGCTTCCTGATAAAACTCGTTTTTATATAAAAATAAAATACTTAAATAAAACGTCGACTTAGCAGACTCATATAAAAACCTTTAGTGAACCAACGTAAACACTACAACGTATTCTCTCCAGCTCTTATACTTTCAGAAAAATGTTTCGCCAAAGCAAAATGAATAAAACCGCGACAACCGAGTCACGTTTCAGAAGCATTTAATTAATGGAGACCAGAGTGAAATGAAATTCTTTTCTTTTAAAAGTTGAAAGGAAAAACTAAGATAATAGTTTGTTTAAGGGTCGGATGTCCGGGCTGGCTCGTAACTGGGATCTTTCAGCGTAGGGCGGGCGGCGATTCGATAATTGGAGTGCTCAGGTTGGCAGGTCTTAAATCATTCTGTGGATTGTGTAGTGACTTGAGACGGTACTATTGTGGACGGATTTCGTTTAATTTTATATTTACAATGTTTCTTGTTTTAGAATCCCATTGAGGGTCCCATTATCATGACAAACGTGGATTAGTGGTGGGAATGTGTGGCGGGCTTAGTCCCAAAAAAAAAAAAAAACGTAGACTAATGGGCGGCGCACACTGAAGACGGCAGGGCATGGCATTATAATTTTTATCAATCGAATTCAATACTTATCCAATTGAAATAAGGTCTATATTGTGATTGACATCCCCCCCTTTTTCCCCTCCCGTCGTGGCACTCCCCTTCAGCTCGAAAACATGTGAGCAATGCCTTTGGTATTGCAAGCATCTATAGGCTACGGTAACTGCTTAACATCAGGCGGGCCGTACGCTTGCTTGCCACCTCAGTCGCATAAACAAAAAAAAAACCATGTCCCCAAATAATGTCCCCAAATATACCATGTCGCAATATCATGTAGCATGTATAAATGTAGCAGTACCTACCTCGTGCAATAAATTTTACTTACATCCCGTCGTATGTAATGACTAGGTACTTATGTATTTTATTCGCTCGGCATAAAATTTAAATGTTAAAATGTAGCAACTCGACGAACTGATGGCGTCACACTCACGCCTGTCGCGTGTCATCCACACAGCTCGCATTATGAGCGATTTCCACAGAACAAAATCATGGATTTATAAAAGTTCCGCGCGCGTTACAACTACTATGAAAAATCATTTAAAAATGTGGTGACTTATTATTGTCGCGGTACTGAAGAACGCCGATTTCAGCGTAGTTGCCGCAATTTACTGCTTCGGGAAAACGGCTGAACGGATTAGGAAAAAAATTGTCACACAGAAAGTGTGTTATCTGGTCATAATTGCGGACAGAAGCTACTTTTTCATATTAAGAAAAGTAACCCTCTTGTTTCCCACATTAGTAATCAAGAACTCATTATCCCACCACACTCAACCCTAAAATACTCACTCACCGTATACAAAATTTTCCCCGCACTTAACTCATTCCCAACCTCGCTCACTTTGACTTACTTGCAGGGTTTCAAGATAGTGTGGTTACCCGCAACACTCTAAATGAAACCGGCTAAGCATGTGAACCGCAGCGCTCGTAGGGTTAAGTTAAAATCTCATTATGGGACGCGTGACGGGTTGAGTTTCCGCTGTTTTCAAAACAGGAAGTAGTTCCGAGTTATTGGAAAATGTATTGTGTTAGTAATTCAAGAAAAAAAGTCAAATATATCAAGTTTCTTGTTTATTGTGTCCTTTTTTGTATTTGTTTGTTGTTGTAGCGGCAACAGAAATACACATTCTGTGAAAATTTTAACTCTCTACCTATTACGGTTCGTGTGATACAGCCCGCTGACAGACGGACGGACGGACGGACAGACGGCTAGCGGAGTTTTAGTAATAGGGTTCCGTTGGCACCCTTTGGGTACGAAACCCTAAAAAGAGTATTTTAAAATACTCTTATTTTATTATTAACTCTGTAACTGTTTGCTATTTAATCAGAACTTCATTTTTGGGGTCATTAACATATCAGGGCCTCGAGTCCCTTAACAATTGTCCATTTCGAAACTACTGGTCTCTAATATTATCGGTATGTTGTCGGCCATCTGTTAGGAGTCCTCTGGTGGCCTGATGTAGACGCAGCCAATCGGTGCGTCCAGCTGCCTAGTATGCCTCGCCCGAGCACTCATGATATTATTTATATGCGTTCAGACGTCAAAACTGAGTGCTCGGGCGCGGCATGAGCCTGATGTAGATGCATGTGTCTAGATGCCTCACATGCCTCGCCTGAACACTCAATTCATGTTATGACATTATGTCTATGCGTTCCGACGTCAAAACTGAGTGCTCAGTAGCCCATCCAATTGTTGCGTCCTGCTGCCTCGCATGCCTCGCCCGAGCACTCATGTTATGACATTAGTGCTCGGGCCTGATGTAGACGCAGCCATTGAACAACGTTATATCAAGGAAATAACTTTTTAAATAAAGCAAGACGTGTGATACTCAGCGGGGCACCGTCCCCGGTTCATTTTTCACTCTCGGCTCTCAGCAGTTTAATATCAGTAGAGACGCCATGCGTTATTAATGAACACTTGACACTAGACACTGTTGATACGAAACTACACACTTCAAGGCTACTTTAAAGCAATTTTAAAGTTCCATAAGATTGTTGGTGGCAGAGCCAAGCTGTAGCCTATTGACTGCAGCTCATATACGGGAAAGCTCGATAGAGGTAGTATCACCTCTCACAGTAGATCGGCGTAAAGTAGCTATCACAGCTACATTTCGTACAATTAGTGAGAGAGCTGGACCCAATCCTCCTTTTCTCTCCCTCTGTCCCAGACGCCTTCAGGTCGGCAACGTGCAAGCGATGCCTTTGCTGTTGCAAGCATCTATAGGCTACAGTAACTGCTTAACATCAGTCGGGCCGTACGCTTGTTTGCCAACTTAGTAACATAAAGATCTTAATAATAATAATAATAATTTAGCCCTTTTAACGTCCCACTGCTGGGCGCGGGCCTCCTCTCAATGCGAGGGGGATTCAGGCCATAATCCACCATGCTGGCCCAGTGCCAGGTTGGTGGATTTCACATGTCTTAGACATGCAGGTTTCCTCATAATGTTTTCTTTCACCGGAAGCAAGTGATAATCATATTAAAGTTATGATTCACACATAGATTTAGAAAAAAAAAAAAGATCTTAAGTAAATGAAAATACAGGCTTGTCGAAGTAGGGGTGGTACCATTAGCCCGCTGCATTGCTGCCCCGTCGCCTTCATACGAGGTTAATTGGCATTTTGACAAAGAATACGAGCTTTAGTGGAAGTGAAACTTGATACAGGCAGCTTTATGAGACCTAGGGTTCTAGTTTTCTGTAATAACTGTTAACCCATGGAGTATTACTTAGTAAGTAGCTGGAGATTTGTTATTTTGTTTTATTTTACGGTCTCATATCGTGAGAGGGTGACAAAATACTTTTTTAGTTTCACTTAAATCACTGTAGTATGAATTTAATCCATACATAAAAAGTACATGAAGATTTAATGATGTACTAGAGTTATTTTCTTTGAAATACTTTATTATAATATGTTTGCTGTCGTCCGAAATTATCTATTTTTAAACCACAGTATTCGATGTATTCGAGAATATGACATAATTTAATTTCTGCCCTGTACCGGTTCTATATTTTTTTAAATTACTATTCTATGCCCAACGTCGGCAGTATTAATTAAAACGGGAATAAGTGCACCCTTAATAGTATTATATCACGTGATTCAAGAATTCTCGAGATATTCTTGGGGACCAACTAAATCACTTCGGATACGTGTTCCTGCAATGAGTGGACACCAAAGACATTACCAAGAAAGAGGGAGATGCATGACTATCCAAAATAGTTGGTCCTCCAAAACAGAGTCCATAGACACAGTATGGCTCAGTTGCTAGTAGAGAATTATCTTGAAAACATGTCGGAATTGCCAATACGGTTCAACTTCTGGTGAAAAATGTATTTTTATGTATTTAATAAGTGAATTGTCGAATTTTTAGTGCGATAACATGTGTGAATTTCACTGCATGTAGTGATGCGCTGAGCTCAAGTTTTGTGATTGCAATTTTTGAAGGTACCATATCTGCTAAAATAATACATCAATGGTGGACACTTAATATTATATACGGCAATGGCGGTACCCACGTGACTTAGGTCTTAATATGGCTCTTTATAAAGACCGAGGTTCCTAAATTAATTTTTCTACACACTTTGATGGTTGGACATATTAAAAAATGGCTCTAGGGAGTCAAAAGTCAAAACTGAGTGCTCGGGCGCGGCATGCGTCTGATGTAGACCTAGCCATAGGATAATTTGGTTAAAAATTTATGAACTATTTTCTACATATTTGGAAAGAGAATCGAATACTGAATACGCTCCTTCATTGCGTCCCTTGTCTTACTATATGCATGTCAAGTGTTTTCATAAGAATGGCACTATTTCTAAAAAAAAAAGATCTATTATTGGGATATTTTTTTGGTGCCAAAGTTCATAAACTTCCGTTGAAAATTGTAGAAGTTATGGCCCTCTGACAGACTGGGACAGACAGACAAACCGACGGACGGACTGGATGATCTTAGGGCCACCGCAGACTTACTACTTTTAGCATCGGCGATCGGCGATTTTGATGCTGCGTCTCACTCGTTCGCGCTCGAAGAAACGCGACGCAGCATCGATACGTCACAAAATCGTCGGTTGCTGATGCTAAAAGTAGCAAGCCTGCGGAGGCCCTTATAAGGGTTCCTCGTTGGGACTAAGGAACCCTAAAATAGAGCCAAAGGTGCTTTACAATGCAAAGATATTTGTCACCTGTTTTAAGAAGGCTCGGTAGGCACTTTGGGGAACACCGCTCGAATAAAATTCCTTTTCAATTGCCGCCGTTCAAGTAAGTGCCAAAACGTAAATGGGTTGTGCCAAATTGCTTGTGATTTAGTGTAGCCACTTTATTTTAGGGAGTGAGTAATAGGCGCTAAATGAAAAGTGCGCAATATTTTAATAAGTAAATGTAACGTCACGACTTTTATCCCCATTCGGGGGTAGTCAGAGGCGTGAGTGGCCATACACCACCACATTGTGGAGGGATTAACCAACTCAAAGCCCACGTTTCACCAGATAGTCAGAACCCAACGTGACAGGTGGTGAACCTTGTCGCCGTGTATACAGGAACTGACTATTACCTAATCCCGAGGGATAGGTAGGTTTCCTCACGATGTTTTCCCTCACCGTCAGCGAACTGTAAATTATGCACATAGATGAAAATTCATCCATTGGTGCATGCCCCACCGGGGACATAATAAGTAGTACAAATACAACTTATTTTTTTATATTACTAAGGTGGCAAGCGGTCCGCCTGATGTTAAGCAGTTACAGCCTAGAGATACTTGAAATACCAAAGGCAATTCATCCATCTGTAACGCACACACAATTCGATAATCAAGTTTTGATGCGTATTATTGACCAGAATATGAATCGTATTAACAAACCGACATGTTCTCACTATATAATTTTCCACAAACGACTGAGTGTACTGTGTCCATAGACTTACTATGACATACTATTTCTTGGTAATGCTTAAAAAATAGTCTGCTGTGAACAGGGGCGCCGGCTTTTAAACAATCCCGTGGGCGTCATGATGACTTGTTAAAAAGAACAGACAAGTAGTAAGACAAAGAGGTGATGCATTTTTTGAATGTAGGAAAAATAAGTATAAAAAGTATTGGAAAATCCAAAAGTGCACGCCTCTAACGCTCATGTAATATTTTGAATAATCATTTTGGGATGTAATTTTTCTAACTGTAACTGTGAATCCCAAAAAAACCTTGAAAATATGTAATGTAATGTAATGTAACGTCACGACTTTTATCCCCGTTCAGGGGTAGTCAGAGGCTTGAGTGGCCATACACCACCACATTGTGGAGGTATTAACCAACTCAAAGCCCACGAAAAAAATAATATACATACTTAAAATCCAGCTTTTTAATTGGAAGTTACAGTAAACATTGTTTAATCCAAATAAATCAATTGAAACGTCCGAGCGACTGACGTTTCAGAAATAATGCAAATTTTAATGTCTGGGGTCATGGGTGCTCTGCACCCACTATTTGGCTTTCATGGGTGCTGGAGCCCCCGAGCACCCACGGAGTCGGCGCCCCTTGTAAATAAACCCTCATTTCGTTGCCGTCCTTTAAACCAGGGGTGATTACGTAGAAGCGTCACTGGTAATCAACGGGGTGCGGGCCACTTTGTAACCTGGCCGGTTGATTAATGGCCAGAACACACCGGTCCAGTGACACAGTGCATCGCTTACTAGCTACGCTTATCCTGTCCCCGGATTAAACAAAGCAGGAATTCAGTTTCTAGTAATACATAGGATAGGAGTTATTACTCAAATATGCCTATTCTTACTAGCTTCTGCCCGCGATGTCATCCGCATTGACTTTAAAATATCCTGTAGCTTGAGGGATAATCTTTCAGGAACCTAACATTTCACACGTAATTCGATTTCTTTTTTAGATTTTCTAAGACATGCAGGTTTCCTCACGATGTTTTCCTTCACTGTAAGCAAGTGATAATCATATTAAAGTTATGATTCGCACATAGATGTCGACAAATCCAGAGGTGTGAGCCGGGGTTTGAACCCTGGACCTTAAGCCCGCAAGATGCGTGTGCTATATTTTTATTGACACCCAAATAAATACATCATAAAACAATAATACTAAGAAAAATAAATTCATCTTCAGGTTTATGGGATGGCGTCCAAACGCTACGTCGTCCGTTATAAATGATTCGCCAGCAGGTAGCGGGGAGAATTTCAGTTAAAATACTTTCCAACTCCCGGCTGGATCCCGGAGATTTCAGGATTTCAGCATTAAACATTCATGGGTGTAATTTTCTATTAAAAGTGTTCGCTTGTATCGGTAATTCTTTCGAGTGATATTACTGTTTAGAAATTATTACAATTATTTTACATTATAAATATACAATTCAGTAATTTAAAGGAATAGTAGTAGCGATGCGTCCCGGCATCACACGGCTATTTCCTCTAAAATTTAATTTCAATGTATGATACCTACCTTCCGCAAGGAATTCTCTGAAAGATAGTGTGAACCGCATCAAATTCCGTTGCGTAATTTAGAAGAACTTAGCGCACAAACAAACTGACGCCGACAGCGACTTTGTACTATACCATTTCTGTAAATGGTATAAAACAAGGTCAAACCTCTACGAAGACGTATGCGAAATACGGCCCAAGTTACTTCTACGGTATGTAGACATTAGGTTTCAAGGATGAACTAATAAATTTCTCGTACCCAACCGCATATTCCAGAATATAACTGAAATTAATAAACGTGTATTATCATCAGAATGTTCTGTTCTTGTTTGCCGCAGCGAATTCTGAGCGCTTGGAAACATTCCAGGTGACATTAGAGCATGTTATTATATTGCTCAGTTACCCATAAAGACGAAAGATGTTTCGTGTTATTCAGCTCAGTTATCTATAGTAAATTTATTTAAGCTCTTTACTAACGAAAAATCACTGGGCGAGTGCGTCTACATGAGCCTAGCGCGCCCGAGTAATCAGCTATGACGTTATTCCTGCTTAGTCAGGTGTCAAAAGTGATTCGGGCGCACCACTCGGCATTTGTGGACACCGCACCTTCTATTCAATTTTTGGTCTGAGTTTACTTAAATAGCTGCGTCTACACCAGCCGCATGCTGCCGCGCGCATCACGCGCGGCAGCCTCAGACACAGGCTCGGATGAGCCAAAAGGCGAGCCAACCTACACTCTAGACAGAGACGGGTATAGCCGAAATTGTCAATCGTTCTGTCTCATGACTAGACCGAACTAGGCGAGGCAAATGACAACGTTCAGGTGAGGCAGGGCGAGCATTTGGCGCGGGCATGACCTGTATGGTCCTGTTGGTCCAACTTGTCCAAGCGATGCAAAACAGTCTCGCGTAGCATGTAAGAAATCTGCGGGGCGATTGCGTAACTTTTTCGTCAATATTTCAATTGGTTTCGTTCATCCCCTATTGCATTTTCAGTTGAAATTAATTTAAATCCGGATGAGTCTGGAGTTCACTCTTCCCGATTTCAATAAATTTCAATTTATAAAACAACACAGGATGAACGAAACCAATTGAAACATTGACGAAAAAGTTACGCAATCGCCCCGCTGGACGCGGCTAATGACGTTTGGGGGACTAAAATCAGAATATATCATAGCATTATTACCCAAAGAGTCTGCCATATTCCCAGCGCATTTCACTTAATTCCACAATTCAGTTGAGTTGGCGGATTGCACTCGTTCCCACTTGGAATGGTCCCAATTCCACACACAGGTAATAATGCTCTTGTTATGGTGCATATGTTAAGCCACAATTGACTTAGTCGCACCTTGGATGGGTGACCGAATTATAACATCCGACTTCTCCGTGCTTCGGGAACGTTACTTCTTCTTACCAACTAGGTGTCAGAGTTGTTCAAGACCGTAGGACTCTGCCATGTCTTAACGACTGTCGAAATGACAACAATCGGGACCACAGAGTAAAGACTAAAGAAAGAGGTGCCCTTATTAGATATTTGTATGAAAAAAAACGTGGTCATTGTTTTTTCATTTTCATTTTACTATTTACCGGTAAATAGTTGAACTACTCGCTTCGTTTTATGTGGATGTTAGTACTAGGCCGACTTGCTTAGGGCCAGTCCCCTTAGTAACTGGTCCATGATCGGGACCAACTTTTTACGACCTTGGAGCGCATAGACATAATGTTATGACTGATCGGTCCCGGCAGCTCGGAGCATGTGTATACACCTATTCTCTTCCTATGATGGCCCAAGACTACGTCATGCGTCACTGCGTCTGCGTAAGCGAGAAACAACCGATTTTCTATTTGATGGAATTACGGCATTCCATACACACACACATTCACACTTACAGAAGATCGGCGTAAAAATAGCTAGGTAGGTATTACAGTTGCGGTTTGTAAGATGAGAGAGCCGGAAGCCCAACCTCCTTCCCCTCGCTCTGTCCCACTCCCCTTCAGGTTGGCAACGTGCGGGCAATGCCTTTGGTATCGCAAGCATCTAATAGGCTACGGTAACTGCTTAACATTAGGTGGGCCATACGCTTGTTATCCGCCTTTGTTGATTAATAAAATCTAGACAAGTTTCGTTATGTATTTATTGAACTATATAAGATCGTTGCCAGTCTATGTATAATATAAAATAGGTGCATGTCTTAAATAATGATCGATACTTAGTACGGTGGGCTGCAATTGCCAGCATAAGCTGAGCCCCCTTTATTATTGATACCCATGACAAAGGGAACTCACCTTATGCAGGAATTATTCCCGGAGAAGGGCAAGCGACTGAAAATAGCAATAATCATACATTAAATAATGGATTACTGTTAAGATCTGTGCATGCAAGATACATAATTAGTGATGCTGAAACTAAATATCAGAGCAGGCCAGAAATATCAGAAGGGCGAGACAAGTGGCTGACGTCTACAAGCGTTCATTCAAATCGCTACGCTTCATCTATGGAAATGACATAAGTCACGTGATCTTCATAGCGACTTGTTGTTGATTTACATAGCGACGTTTGTCATTTCCATACATTGTGAAGTTTATTCTATTCTATTCGATTAGCGTTCATGCCACTTGGCTAGCCCTTCTGATTTCATCTCATTTGACGGTATCGTTACGGCGTCTGTCATGATTGGACAAAAACAAAAAAAAAAATCATAAATTCATTTTGTTTTCCGCGAGGTCGAGCGCGCGCGCGATACTTTTATAATCTATGTTTATTGAATACTTTAATAAGAATAATAATGGTTCCATTTACACCACCACATAAACTTATCTATATCAAAATGGCTTGGCCAGATTCTAAGTTACAATAATTTAAAATTTAATTCTATAACAATAATAGTTTAATTAATTGCGCACAAATTAGCGTTGCCATCAAAAACAAAGCAAGGTGGCAATTTTAAAAATTAAAAATTAACATTATCACTACACATTCGTTAAGAATTCGAGCTACCTACTAGGAATGCCTTAAATTATAAAAAAGACGATACAATTACTAACTCCACCAAGCCAACTAGGAACCTGTCAAATGTGACGTCACCCGCACAAAAAGGCGGCGGCGGTGTGCGGGAGGTGTGGCGGGCGGGTAGTCGCAGGCGGTGGCGGGTGTGCGGGCGGGGAAGCCGCCTTCATCCGAGTTCCTAGTTAGCTTGGTAGAGTAAACAAATTCCCCGTGTTTCCGAGTTTCTCCATTCAACATTTTTCAGTATTCTCCATTGGTTTCTTCACTTCATCGACGGTGTTGATTTCTTCCTTGCTCTCGTAGATGGGCGGGCGGGCCGGTCCGGTGATGAGACATTCAACGTAGGATGGAGGTTTTTCTATTATTTGTTTAGCTGCCTTCTCAGTTCTTAGGGCTTTTGAGTACATGTGGACGATGACCAGGCAGAATATGGCGATAACTGATGATAAATAAGAAACAAAAATCTATTTAGCACTTTCTTATTAAACATCAACAAATATTATAGGAAATCGACTCCACTAGGACCAGGTATAATCGAAATAAGGTGCTCCAGCGTGCTCTTCGGTGCTCCGAGAAAAACTGCGCTGCGAGGCTCTGAGGTGGATCATCGAGCATTGAAATATATACCTTATTTCTACTGGATAAGGATTAAATTCGATTGATAAATTTAAAATGCTCTGCAATCCCGTCCGCCTATTTGCGCGGGCCTTAAACCGCTGGATGCAAGTAGCACAGGACCGGTCGTCGTGGAAAACCTTGGGGGAGGCCTATGTCCAACGGTAAAAAAAAATCGCCAGACTTACACACCACCTGTATGGTCCCAAACTAAGCAATGCTTGTACTATGGCTACCATGCAAAGGACAGGGGGCGATCCCAGTGACACCCAGACCAGGGCAAATTACGATAAGGCCGTTTCCGAAATTTGCCTCCGGCGGGAATCGAACCCGCAACCATCCGATCCAGTGAGTCGAGCGGCCAACGCTCAAACCACTGCGCCACGCAGTCATCAACAGTGGACGTCTTTTGGCTGAAATGATGATGATGAATAGTGTACTTACTGATATCAGTCAATTTCAGGAACCATACAGTTCCGGGCGCGAAGGTGCTGTAGAAGGGGTAGTAGCCGAAGTACATGGCCTGCATCACCAGCTTCACCACCGACAGGTTGAAGAACATGCGCATTGGCTCGGGCTCCCTCTGAAAAGGACCATGTTTTACTAGTGCCCGCGACTTCGTACGCATACATTTATGAAAAATATTAGGCCGTGGTCTCCTATTAAATGGCATCGGCCGCTTACAGCGTCACGCGTACGCCGCGTCACAATTTTACTACAGTGACGTCGGCGTGTGAAGGAGACCACAACAGTACATTTCTATAGTAAGCATTGTGACGCGGCGTACGCTTGACGCTGTAAGCGGCCGATGGCATTTAATAGGAAACCACGGCCTTACTCGCGTCTACGTCCGCGTGGGAATGGGTTTTTTGCGCGAAACCCTATTTTTTTTTTCTAAAATAAAAGTAGCCTACGTTACCCATTATAACATCAGCTACCTGCCAGTGAAAGTCCAGTCAAAATCGGACCAGTCGTTTCGGAGATTAGCCGGAACAAACATCCAGACAATAATTTTAAAAATTGCTTTTTAGTCATAACTCATAAATACCGCATATACTTTCATATGCATTTATTAAAATGCTGTTATTATGAAATTACAAACAGACACTACAATTTTATTTATTTCTATATATATTAGGAAGCACTAATTAGTGCTTCCGTATTAGTACCTACTACCTAATTAATAATAATAATAATTTAGCCCTTTTTTAACGTCCCACTGCTGGGCACGGGCCTCCCCTCAATGCGAGGGGGATTCAGGCCATAATCCACCACGCTGGCCCAATGCGGGTTGGTGGATTTCACATGTCTAAAGACATGCAGGTTTCCTCACGATGTTTTCCTTCACCGTAAGCAAGTGATAATCATATTAAAGTTATGATTCAAACATAGATTTCGAAAAATCCAGAGGTGTGAGCCAGGGTTTGAACCCATGAACTTAAGCCCGCAAGACGCGTGCTTAACCAATCGGCTACCACTGCTTAGTATGGTTAAGGCTGCGTTTCCATTGAAGCGGAGCGGGGCGGAGCGGGGCGGAGAAGAGCAGTGAAAAGTGGCAACTGTTTCCATTGAAGTGGTGCGGGGCGGAGCGGAGCGGGGCGGAGCGGGGCGGAGCTGGGCGGAGTGGAGCGGGGAAGAGCAGTGCTATGCTTACTACCTAATTAGTACACTAATTAGTAAGTATCTGTTCCATAATCTCACCTTATGCACCGCACCCACATAGGATGTCACGATCCTCAGCCAGATCAGATTGATGAGGAAGTTCAGGATATCTATCAGGTAGACGTGCAGCATGCCAGGGTAGCACCTGGGTTCCGTGGCCACTGGCATGTGCTCCACATACGCGTGGTACTGGCTTCGGAATACGCGGGGGTAGGGGTAGAAGCCGTGGGTGCCCAGGTTGATCACCACGAGGGCCGGCTCCAACCATGGCAGGGAAATCTCGTTGAGCTGAAGAGAAAAGTAAGCTTAGTGAAGACAGATTATACGTAACTATCAGATAAAGCGTAACCATAGTAAGAGCTGGCCTTTGAGTATTTGTCACAGCTTTTAGGAGTAGTCAGCTGTCAATATAAAAAAAAGTTTGAAAAAACCTCCAAAGCCTTGCGATTTCTTTAATTGCCCTTCTTGGGGCTTACCACAAGCTCTTATTGCGATTCAATTACAGGAACGTATTAACGTTTCAGCGACTTTTTCTGCAATGACGTAGGGGAGCTGGGGGCTAGTTGTAACAGGGGTAAGTAGAAACAGCTTAATTACTCAGCAGGTTTTGAATATTTTGTTTTCAGTTTACACTTAATATACTCCTTATAACGGGGCCTAGGACGTAAGCACAGCCAGTGAGGCAGGGGAGAGCGCAGTAATTAGTTGTGAGCAGGTGCACTATTTTTGCCATGTAACCTACCAAAATTGAGTTCGTAAAGTTTGATTTTAAGTTACTGCAAAGTCTTTTTGAAATGAGTATCTATTAATTTGTGTAGTCAATATATTAAGCTATCATACGTAACTACTAGCATTTGACAATAACGTAAACGTTTTTTTCAATATACAAAAATGTTCAAAAATTTGCCATCGGGCTAGTTGTAACGAAATTTCGGGGCACATTGTAACATGTTAAATGTGTACAAGGCGAGCATGTATCATACTTTTGTGTGAACTGTGATTCTGATGACGACTGAATTTGCATTTAATATAATGTTCAATGAAGCTAGACTAGTTTGCCACGTTGATTGTGATGATTAAATTTTAAAACTACTTAGTTAATGATAATTTTGAACTAGCAACTTTTAGAAAAGCCATTTGATTTAGGTATATTTTAAAACAATACAAGTCCAAGGAACAAAAAAATATGTTATGATATTGAAAATTATTTTGACTGTTGATAGAAATGTTATTATTTAGTTTAAAAGACTAAGTAGATAATGAGTGTCAAGAAAGATCACTAAATGTTGATAAATAAACATTTTTAACCTCATAGTTTGGAATAAATACGTTATAAATAATATTTTTCATATTAATTGACAATAAATGCCTGTAAATTATACAAATATTTTATTTTATTATATTGTTACTACTTGCCCCACGCAAGTTACAACTAGCCCCAACTCTGGGGTAAGTTGTAACATTCGACTTCTTTCACAAAAAGTCATTTATACAAGCATTTGTTATCAATTAAAGCCTAATTATCATTTTAATTTATACCTGAATATATGACCTCTCATTTAAGAGTGCTTCATCATGAAAATACTCAATATTTTGACTTCCCCATGAAAAAAACTAAAAATTGTTACAACAAGCCCCCCGCTCCCCTACCTTATTGTCATGACAATAAGAAACGTCATTAAAACGTCGTTAAAACGTTCCTATAATTGAATCGCAATAAGAGCTTGTGGTAAGCCCCCTTTTCTTCAAAAACAAATGTTTGTATTTAGAACAATTTTATTTAAAAGTCATCCAAATCCCAAATAATATTTCACACTAGTAAAATCCTGAATTTTTCGACAAACCTATCTAATATGACCTGACGCAATAACAAAATATTAGTGAAAACTACTATTTAATACTAATACTAATAATGTATATTCAATCAGCTTATCCTCTTAGTGCACATGCTTATAGTATTTGGTGTAAATAACAACAATATTTACGGCATACAACAATACTTTAAACCACTTGCTTATATACTATAACGTTGTACTATGCAGTATTCATGGCTATTATTCTGCTTGATATAACCTTGGGGGATCGTTCGTATGTGTTTTCAATGAGAGTTCAAAGACATGTTGTTTATATCGATGTTATACGACTCTGGTAGATACATAAATATTTTTAAGTTTAAATCAATCAATAAAGTGAGGTACGTATCTGATTTTATAACTTCAAATGTCAGCTGTTTTAAGAGGAAATGCGGGCGATAATTCCATACAGGCGTATTCCTACGTCACTAGAGTAGATATTTTATATCTTCCACACATATCATACCACTGCCATGTTTGTAAGTTTTGATTTATTTTTTCCACAAATTAATTATCATAGGAATTAGAACGTGCTATCTAAAATTAAAAAATGCCCAGTTATACCACTGTTATCAGACATCCAGCAATAAAAAAAAAACAATAATAAAATCGATTTCGGTCATAGCAAAATTAAATCTTAAAAAAGTATTGAAACGATCAAGTTGGGACGACGACAGCGCCATCCGTACGGCGGCGTTAGACAGAGTCCACTTGCGTTTGCTACACTTGCGTTAGCTACACTTGCGTTTGCTAGCTTCGGTAAGGAATTACGGTTTACATCGCTGAACGGTCGACACGCACTGGAACTGTCTAAGTACCATTTCGAGATCACTTTGGGACAACTTTAAAGTCCTACGAAACGCCCACAAGCGCGAAATTATTTTCGTATTTTTCTGTTGAAGGACGAAACAGAGGAATATGAAATTGGTAATTCTTCTATTTTACATAGGTATAGTCCACGCTGTAGTTGTCTCGCTCACGCTCTATCCGGGGAGGTTTAAGGTAGAGGAGCAGCAACATATTTTAGTTAATATCTTTTACTTGAAATGTCTTCCGATCCATGCCGACCGCGTTTCCTCTTAAGGAAAACATCATAGATATTGTTATGAGTAGGTTGCAGCTGGCTTCACAAACCATAACAAGATCAGGTTACTCACTCTGTCGTTGTTGACGTCACACTGGAACCCGTCCGTGGCGATGGCGACTGTCAATAAATGACACACCAGGTCCACAGCGCTCGACAACTGGAAGTAAAAACAGATGGTAGTCAGACACAACCTCAACTTCTTCGGGGCACTTACAAATTTCATTTTTACTTCTGCTAGAGCAGACACGGCCTATCACTACGCCTACACTGTCCCATTCCATTGGAACGCCGCGCATGCTGAGGCTACACGCGCCATTATGATACAGAAAATTGCCACGAAGGGTTGTGATTATTTTGGAACTATTTGAAGTATTATTTAATGCAGTATGACCTGAAATTTTTCTGGGATAAAAAGTAGCCTATTTTCTGCTCCAAGGTCCTGTCTATCTCCATATCAATAATCATCAAAATTGGTTTAGCGGTTTAGTCGTGAAAGCGTAACAGTCAGACAGACAGAGTTACTTTCGCATTTATAATACATAAATATTAGTACAATTAAGTAGTAATATTAGTAGTAGGTATAGAAGTACTTATATATATTTACGGAAGCGCATGAGATGACGAAGCGAATGCGATGATCGGTGCGAATCACCGAATTATACCTATCACAATTGCGTATCGTGAAGCATTTCTACGTAAACAACTCCAATAGTCTATACTAGACTGATGATGATCATTACTTGATCAAATAGGTCAATTGACAGCAAATCAAATAGACCCGCGGGCGGCCTGATTATGGAAATTGGTAGGTAGGTACGAGCACCCGAATACCGACCTACCATTACATATAATTGAGTTTAAATTGTATTGTTATCGATACACTCCGTGGTAAAAACCAAGTGGATATCGATAGAGTAATCGATAACTTTGGGTCAATATGATGTAAATAGTATTTCAGTCAGTATTTCCCAAAAGGGCGACCAGGGATGTGGTGTACAAAGATTTAGCTGATTGTCGAATCATAGTAATAAAATAAAAAGAAATAAATATCGCCAGACTACACCAACTGTGTGGTTCCAAACTATACTTGTACTAAGGGCACCGTAGAATACTGGGGCGGGGCGATTCAGACCATTTAGACCATGGCAAAATCCGAAATTTTGTCTCTGGCCTTCACTTAAGTCTATTCAAGAGCAGTCTTTGGCATTTCCATAAGGGCTTCTTTGAGAATCGTGTGATAACTTTTATCCACCAAATGAATTATTATTATTTATTTATTGACGGGCCCGTTAGCGTGGTTGGCGCGGAGGCGACATTCACGCTGCAGGTCGTAGGTTCGATTCCTACCCGTGACATGCATTTGTGTGCATGAACATGTCTGTATGTCCGTAGTCTGGGTGTATATGTATATTAAGGCCCCGCTTCCCCACCGCGCGTTTCCGCCGTCTGGATTGGTCGAGAGCGCATTAGCCCCGCCCACTTTTTATGCGAAAATATCGAAAATCATTAATTGTGACGTGAAAAACTATTGCATCACCAAAATCGATCTTAATTTTTTTAGGTATTATCTTTCTCCATCTTTTGGCGAAAAAAATAATAAATAATTCCAAGCCGTTTAGAAGGAGATAGAAATTTTAAGACGAAAACAGCTTCATTTTGATATTTTTTTTTCACATAGAAAAAGAGCATAAAGCACTTTTTTCCTGCTTATTTTTTAAAGATGAGGGTTCAGTTAATACGGTGATATTTTTTTAAATATTTTTACTCCACTCGTCTAAGAGGAGATAGCCTCCATAAATGCCTCGTTAGCTGCTGTCCCCGTCTTAAGTATGTATTTACAAATAAAAAAGTAGTATATGTAGTAATATCAGTTATCTGGTTTCCATAGTACAAGCTCTGCTTAGTTTGGGATCAGGTAGCCGTGTGTAAAAAATGTCCCAGGATATTATTATTATTATTAATTTGAAGTCTTAGGGCCACCGCAGACATACTACTTTTAATCGGCGATCGGCGATTTTGCGACTGTATCGATGCTGCGTCGCGTTTCTTCGAGCGAGAATGAGCGACGCAGAATCAAAATCGATCGCCGATGCTTAAAGTAGCATGTTTGCGGTGGCCCTTAACAGTTTTTTCCACGTCAAATTTATTTAACAGGCATAAAACAGGCAGTAATAACAAAGAAAGTCTTTAATGCATTCATTATCTTTTTACAACCCATTATTCCCTTGTTTATCTGGAAATGAAAAGATTAAACCTTCGTCCCTCTCGCACTGGTGAGCAGATTAAGAGCAAGGGATGAAACAAGCTTACGTTGCAACTTATGATGCATTGTTATTATAATAATTTGCAAAGCCTTTAATATTGCAAAATGCGACTATTTTAAATTGTCGAATTGCCATGAAATGGGACAATACTGTTGGGGAATGTTATAGGTACATATTACTACTAAACATATAGGTACGTTAAATAGTTCTGCGTTCTGGAATAAACTGCATCATTGGATTTTTGAACAAAACAATATTCGTAGCCAAGAATCGAACTACTTGGTTGATTTTGAAGAAAAAAAAAAACACTGCATTATTACATCATTCGATAGTGTGGCTGATAAGGAACGAATTTTGGGAAGTAATGACATACGGCAAACTTGAGGAAAGTGTTGGATTTTAATAAACTGCTTCATATTTTCAATGATGTAATAATACAGTAGAGTGTGGTTTTTTATTCAAAATCAACTACAGTACTGTAGTTCGATTCCTGGCTTCAAATATTGTTTTTGCAAAAATCCAATGATGCAGTTTTAGTTTTCATCAAAATCGGCCCCGAGACTCCTTTGAGTACTTTTCGCTATTCCTCATAGTTTCGGATTTTCAATCCACGCCCACTTGAAACAATCATCCTGGATATTTAGTCACAGTGTACTTACCAAGTGTAAATAAGCAATGATAAAGCACATCGGACGGAGTTTGAACCCACAGCAGCGGCTCTCCCTCGATGCCATGGCGACACTGAAACAAAATAATATAATGAATAAATAAATATCGCCAGACTTAGGAATGGTCCTAAACTAAGCAACGCTTGTAAAGCTACCATACAAAGGACTGGGGCCGATCCCAGTAACACCCACACCAGGGCCAATTGCGAAAAGGCCGTTTCCGAAATTTGCCTCTGCCTAGAATCGAACCTGCAACCACCCGATGTAGTGAGCTCTGACGCTAACCACTGCGCCAAGCGGTCGTCAGAATGAAGAATACCATAGAAGTAGAATGACATGGAAACGCAATATTACGGAGTACCATCAGTACCTATACAAAAACACGATTTAAAGCAAATCTGCCATATTTTAATGTCTTTCACGGAACAGAATCAAATGTCGATTTAACACACTTTATTCTGGTTATTTATGTAAATAACCAACGACAACCATTGAAACTGATTTTGTATGGTACCAAAAATTTGGTAAAACTAGTAGATAGCGATACGCTGAGCAAGACGTGAGATGCTCTATCCATCTCGTTTGCATTAACGAAAATACCTATGGGTGTATCTCGCTAACACAGCTGTCAAATTGTCCACAGCAGCTCCATCCAGACCAAAGTGTTGAGCCTATTTAAGCTCTTAAGTGGCTAGTTTTAGATACATTAGTATATGATAACAATTGACTGCAACTCATATTACATGGGCTGGCTCATGGGGTAGTACCACCCTGTCACAGAAGATCGGCGTAAAGTAGCTATTGCGGCGTTTCATACAATGAGTGATAACTGGAAGCCTAACACCCGCCTTCCTCATACTAGGCCGTACGCTTATTTGCGACTTTAGTCAAATAAAAAAATGTGTAAGGTACTTGCAATTTTTCAATAAATAAGTAGGTATATTATTAAACTTGGTAGGCGTGTAGTCAAAATAGAAAATCCCCACAACTTCGGTAACTCCAATTACTGTAGGTATCATTGGCCTGTTTATAAATAGGTAGGTGTATGATAATAAGACTCGTGAAAACAATTCACAACCGGCAGTGTAAGCCCACCCACATTGTATTGTATCCGGCCTTGATATACATAGTATATGCCCCTGGATAATTCACCTAACCTACCCGTTTATAATTAATCTAGTGAGATTATAAACTGTCCGTGTATTTTTTTTGAAGAAGAAATGATTGGTCCCTCATCCAAACTTTCAACCCCTATTTCACCCCCTTCGAGTTTTGATTTCGCAACAAAAAGTAGCCTATATCTTTTTCCAATATCCCGCCTAACTCCATACCAAAATTCATCAAAATTGATTTATCGGTTTACTTTCGCATTTATAATATTAAAAGTAGATGTTTCCTTCCCTATAGGTATGTCTATGTATGTATTATATAAACAGTATTAAACGATAATACTGATTTATTGAACCCCAGTAGGTACCTAATACAATGACAAAACAAATTAATGAGAATTACGATTCATTTCTGTTGCGAGAAATGCAGTAAGCAAACATTGGAATAATATACTATCGTTTCCTTAATTATTATTTTAAATGTAGCTCTCAGGGACAATGTAGCTTCCTATTGGTGTTATTTTTTTTTTCAGAATCGGAATAGTGATTCCTGATTTTACACGCTACGTACCTAAGAGCGTACAAACTTTACCTCTTCATTCCGGCGACTTCGTACGCTTGGAATTTAACAAATAATGTTTGTTAAAATTAAGTTGCTTAATTACTGCTTTTAACATCAGCTATTTATCAGTGAAAGATTAGCCGGAATAAACAGGCAGATATACCTGCAAAAAAATTAAAATTGCTTTTTTGATACAGGTAAGTAAGTACCGTATATAATTTCATATGCGTCTAGTAAAACGCCATTTATTTTGAAATTACGAACAGACACTTTAATTTTATTGATTCGTATAGATGTATTAGGTATAGTACTTTTGTCTAAACTTGAAACGTCTGTATTTTGTCAATTTTAAAGTTATTTTGTAACTTATTTCACTGTTAGTTAATCATAAGACATATCCTAGGCTACCTACTCTCTATTATTTTAATGCAATAACTTTTTTATTTCATTCTTTTTCGTCTATCTTTATAGAAGAAAAAGATAGAAGTCTTTTTGTTTCCCGAACATAATTTATCCAGAAAAGTCGAAATCAACAACTAGTGTATTACCTATTTACTTGCATACCTATGTAAGTATACTTTTTTGTCAACCTATGTCGTCCCACGGCAAAGGTTCCCCTTTCCTTCCTCCACTCCTCCCTGTTCCCCTATTCTTCCTCTTCCTGCCATCACCTGGCCTGCCGCGATGTCATTTGGCTAGACGTGGGACCCAATCGGTCATCATTTTAGCCCAATGGGTGTTTGGCATGCGGCAGTTATGGCCAGTACTACAGTATATGTACTAGTACATAACAATAATAAAACAATCACAAACCGTTACCAAAACACTAACTCACGAAACACGTGAGTGAACAAATTAGCAATTAAAGTGCTCGACACTAAACACGAGATTTCAACTAAACATTACATAAACGAATAATCGCGATAGGTCCAATTAAATCCTTACCTTTCAACAATCATAACTTCCAAACTAAAATAATCAGTTGAACTGATGATTAAAACTTGTGAAATAACTAAATAAGTAAAACCGGTACTTGCTAGTTGATTAATGGAACTCAAAGCGAACACTGCGCAGTTGCTCTGCGCCGGCTGCGCGAGAGTCGATTTACTCGCAACATGCTGTGAGTGAGCGAGCCAGCGATACACAAGTTTCTGCTTACACGTTCCTTTCTCGGAAAGCCCCATGTGTTGATACTACGCTCCTATTACAAAATACAAGGAAATCGTACTTTAACACGTTCACATTAACTTGATCGCCGTCTTACAAATATTTTCAATGATTTTAGTATATAACGCGCAATGAAAACAAAACTCAGCGATGCTATACCTAATTAGTTATCGCTAGCGCCATCTACATCTTACCTACGTAACTAGAATAATAAACATAGTTTTTTTAGTGTAACGTTTTTAATCGAATTCCGATATTTTGTCGATTGTTTGCGGTTTTGCATCCCTTTCTAACTCGATAAATGTGCAATCTGACGGTCGGTGATTCGAAATGAATGACTCACACACCCCACACACAACTGCTATGAGGAAAAATATTAATTTAAAATGGAATTCCAGTTTTTGTTGTTCGTTTGGCCTTTGTGCGTCAATATTACCTAATACCTAAAACAAATAAACATCCTTAAACAGAGTGTTGGGTAAGAGTTAAGACGAGGGATGTATGGAGGGATTCAGAATTCGATTCTGGTTCCTAATATGTTAAATAATATTACTTACCTCAATATTTTAAGCTGAATTAATTACAAATGCTATGTATTAGTGCATACAATAAATTTACACCCCTATTTAGGTATCTAATTTGCATAAAATTCGGTAAGGCGAAGGCTAGACGTGAAGTAAATACCGTGGTCCGTCATTATTTACCAAAAACCGTGGTCCAAACTGATCGTGTAGGCTAGTGTACTGATGGATGACAGTATTTACCACGAATCTAAATTCCAAAATGACAGTTTGTGGTAAATACGCTGCGAAATCAATAGAGTGGATATGTCTTCTAAGATTGCGGATTAAACCAAACGCTAAGGTAATATCCATATAAGCTTTCGTGTTTCATTTGACGTCTGCACTGTACGAACTACGTCACGATACTGACGGAATAAATACTGAACGTGTAGCCTGCGTCGATGGAATGAGATCCATCATTATTTACCATACTGACGGACCACAGTATATACTTTACGTCTAGCCTTCGCCTGAGTATTGTCATTTCATTATAATTTAGGACACTCACGATAATAAGTCATATAATAATGACGATCGTCATTCAGAGCGAGTCCTTATCGTTATTAGCGAAGTTGTTAGTACTTACTTAATAAGTAGCTTACTCGATAACCATTTATAAATTGCTTAGCTAGAACCACCTCAAGCCTGAACGAAGCAGTCTTTGATAATGATGATTGTCATTTAATGACAACATTATCTTTTATTGACACTCATGATAATCGGCTACTTAGAGAATTTTTGCCAGTTTATAATTACATAGGCAGTTTGTTAAAAAATGCATAGTTTTTGAGATATTACATCTTAAAAACAAGAAAATGTAAATTGAATTAAAATATGAAAGTTAACAATACTATAAGATTGAAAAACAAAAAATGAAAAAATGTGTTCGAATTTCAATATTTTTTTATGCCATAATTTTTTTCTATTCCCGATTCTTATCGAAACCCCCAAGTATTTTTATTCATAGCACTGAGATGGCGAACAAGCGTACGGCCCGCCTGATGTTAAGCAGTTACCATAGCCTATAGATGCTTGCAATACCAAAGGCATTGATCACGTTGCCTACCTGAAGGGGAGTGGGATGGAGGGAGGGGAAGGGGGGGTGTTGGGTTGGAAGTATTATTTCATACTTCTGAAACACCTGTATATCAACAAGTTTTGTAGGTACAACCTTTCATACCAACATCCGTGACGTCACTCGCGTTTTCCTTGTAGCTAAATGATGCGTGCCTGATGCTCTATCATTAGTCCAGTGACGTGAATGCGTCTAATGACGCGAATGTTCTCTCAAATAATGATATTTTATCATTAATTTCGGCAAGATGTATTTTTGTTTTCTATTTTGATTTATTCCTCTAGATCTTCCTGTTTTTCTTCCTTCTCAGACATCTTTAATATGTAGGTAAATACCCTTCTGAAGTATTTCCTTTGTACCTACTACAACACACACAAGAGAAGCTATTTTTTAAAGGAACTAGGTCCGCCATACAATCCCTCCACTGTTACACCTGTAAGCCAGGATCGACAATTTTGTCCAACGATGACGCCAAGGTTTGACCCTCGACGAGTCCCGGGAAAAAGCTAAGTTGCAGACGACCTGTAGCCCGATTCACGTAACCAAAACCGTAACGATATCCGATATCCGTATCGTTACGGTTTTGGTTACGTAAATCGGGCTACTGGGCAACAGTTACCACTTATTCTTAGGTGGGCCGTCTCTCCATGTGCCTTCCTATGCAATACAAAACTAGTAACAAGACAGTTTAATTTTAAGTATTTAGTTATCTATATTAAAAAGGCAATTCAAAAACATGTCATTCATAGAATTAAGAGGATATTTCCATAAATTGAACTGGGAAAATAACCTGCTCCAAGTATTACGTATGCAAGTGACAAACATAAAATACGTCGTTATCTTTTTCTGAATAGCAATTAAGCGTGTCTGCTGGCCTACTCCGAAATACGAACCTAACGTTTCGGCTGACGGATTGTCGTGATTTGACATTTCTTCTTTCGTTTTTCTCTACGATTTGACATTGTTTTGATCGTAAATCGAATCCGTACTTCGGACGATCCGTCAGCGACGTATTTCGGAGTAACCCCCCTGGACCTAATTGGACAACACCTTTATGTGAACGAAGGCGACATCAGGCTCACCCCACATTGGGCGTGCGCGTTCCTCGAGCGTGTGAACGTATACACGCCGCACGCTGGTAAAACGCGGCGTTCGCGTCGTTCACACACTCGAGGAACGCGCACGCCCAATGTGGGGTCAGCCTTATGGTGGCTTAGCGCTGTTTGCATGACCAATGTTGGAAGAACTCAATAAGTTGGCTCAACTTCACTGTATTATTATCTGAAGTCTGGTCGTTGAGCCATTAAATTGGGACCAACCAATAATATAATAAGAAAAGTGGTGGACTTTAGAGGTTAACCAGACGACATAACGTGTTTACAAAGGGCACGTATCTCGTGTGCACACGCGGTCAGCGGTGGCGGATTGAAGTAGGTATGTTGCCCGCTTACATATAATATTATAAATAAATAAATACCCTGGGACGCGTTTTTAACGCGTCCATCAGTGACGCGAGACCACGCGAGACTGAGCTCAGGCATGCCGAATAGCAAAGTTTTTATGTGCCACTTACGGAGCGCGTACAAACTATGGACCAACAGATATGCTTACGAGAATCAAAACACAGTAATCTTTTCATTGATCGTGTCTGCTTGAAGGGGAGTAACAGGAGGGAGTTAAATGGCTACGTTTAGCAAGACCAGTCAATGAACGTCTGACTTCCTCTAGGTATGCTTCACGGCTGTTGCTCTAACCAACTGCCGCGGGAAATTCGCGCGATTTATCCGCACACAATACCTAATCTAAAAAGGCAGTATGTGCTATAAACAAAGATTACGTTTATCTGACAAAATAAAAATATAAAAAATATAACGTCACGACTTTTATTCCCATTCGGGGGTAATCAGAGACTTAAGTGGCGTTAAGTCGGGGGTGGTAGTAAGTCAACTCAAAGCCCACTGGCAATATAAATGCGGTTAAATACCTATTCTTGCTGTGTTTTTTTTTAATGCACCCAGTGTATAAATGGGCGCGTCTATATTAGGCGCATGCCCAGGCACTCAGCACTCAGATTTGGCGTCGAAATGCATAGACATAATGTCATAACATGAGTGCTCGGGCGAGGCATGCGAGACATCTGGTTGCACGGTCGTACCTAATGAATAAAGTTTATTTTTACGTTGGCAAAAAGACCGCCATAATTCGTGCGAATTTTCAGCATCTTAATAACACCTCTATATTTTGATAGTCTATCATCTCTCTCGCCTCGTGTACCTTCAATCAATCATATTAATAGGTATAATGGTAAAGGTTTAATGAGCCGTATGTCAGCCGATACGGATATTTTAACAAATGACTCGACCTGCAAATGACCCAGTTGCTGACCCGTTCCGTGTCACTGCAATTGCACCAAGCAACCTATTATTGTCATTATATGATACAACCGTCGTTTTGTGGTTTTCCTCAAAGGTTTTATCTCTAAAATAAAACAGTAAGTCAAAAACGTAGATTTCGTAGTTAACAATGAATAATTCACGAAGAATAATATTAGAGACAAGTGGTTTTTCAATAGTAAATAAATCTATACTAATATTATATATTTGAAAGTAACTCTGTCTGTCTGTCTGTGTCTTTCACGAGAAAACCGCAAAACCAATTTTGATCAAATTTGGTATATACAGGACCTTGGAGCAGAACAAAGGCTACTTTTTGTTGCATAAATAAAACTTAAAGGGGTTAGAAATAGGGGATAAAAGTTTGTATGGGATACCAATCATTTCTCGAAGTACAAATTCTACGCAGATAAAGTCGCGGGTACCAACTAGTATACTAAAAATATATCCCCAAACTAGCACACAAAATAATCAACGCTTGTGAGATTTCAGTGACACTCAGACCAAGGGAAATTACGAAAAGACCGTTTTCGAAATTTGCCGCTGGCAGGAATCGAACCCGCAACCACCCGATGCAGTGAGCCGAGCAGCCTATGTTTGAACCACTGCGTCAATCGGTTGCCAATAGTATCCCGTTTCACCAATGGTGGTGTGAAACCAAAGACTATCAATGGACTTCAAGAGAATGGTGGACTATCTTCTGAAGTTCGAGTTTCATCAAAACAGACCTGCCCCCCTAGACAAGCCCCCCACGCTAATCGAATAGAATAGACTTCACAATGTATGGAAATGTCAAACGTCGCTATGTAGATCAACAACAAGTCGCTATGTAGATCACGTGACTTATGTCATTGCCATACATGAAGCGTAGCGATTTGAAGGAACCCTTGTAGACGTCAGCCACTTGTCTAGCCCTTCTGCCCCCCTAGACAAGTGGCATGAACGCTAATCGAATAGAATAGACTTCACAATGTATGGAAATGTCAAACATCGCTATGTAGATCAACAACAAGTCCCTATGTAGATCACGTGACTTATGTCATTTCCATACATGAAGCGTAACGATTTGAAACGCTTGTAGACGTCAGCCACTTGTCTTGCCTAGAAATTAAGAAAAATTGCTAATGCAATTCAATTTTCTGATTTTCTAGCAGAATCCTCAGCAGTTTCACTTAATTTCTGTAAAATGACCATATCACGGAAATTTAGCGGATTCTGCAAAAAATCTGAAAAACTAATTGCAGTAGCAAAATTGCATACTGGCATTAAACCCCAATCTTTCACGAATCACCTGCAAATCATTATGGCAAAATATTACTTATTCCAAATCAATAACCGATTATTTCCGATTCAACCAAACACACATGCAAACATGTGTATCGTAATGAATCGATACGTCCGCCAGGTGGCGCGGCTGATGCATTATGTATCGGAGCAGATGCCGACTGGCCTTTGAATATTATATGTCCCGGGCCAAATGGCCCCCTCGGGCCATTAACAACCTCAGGAAATTCATTTATTAAAGGTTTCATGCCGTCTATATTAAATGGCCCATGATGCGGGTACCATCACGCCTGGTTTTTCCCGAAGGTGTAAGCAGAGAGGCACAATTTTTCAGTGGAAGCTAGCAGCAATGGGCTCAATGGTAGCTCATATATAGGCTGGCTCAACCAAGATAATAATACCCTCTCACAGAAGATCGGCGTAAAGTAGTTATTACAGCTGTGTTTCGTACGATGAGTGACAAAGCCGGAAGCCCAACACCACCCCACCCTCCCTTCCCCTCCATCTGTCCCACTCCCCTTCAAGTCAGCAACGTGCGAGCGATGCCTTCGGTATTGCAAGCATCTATAGGCTACGGTAACTGCTTAACATCAAGCGGGTCGATCACTAGTTTGCCCCCTAGTCACATCAAAAAATGATAATGAGTGAAAGGTATATTTGGAAGCAGCAAGTAGGTATGTTGTTCTACTTCGGTTCAGCTTAGATGTCCCCTGAGAGTTAGTTCTAATTCGTTGGATATTCCCGATATCCCCTCGTAATATCGTAAATATCCCAACACAGGGAGGATATTTAATTAGATATCATCGTATGTTCCGGTAGTATAATACGCGTTCAATTTATGCTCTGTAATTTATGATTTTGCAAGGTATGGTGCTAGTTGCGGCGGGGTGTTGATTATTATTAGTTGTTCCTTTATTGGTCCAGACTATATATTAGCGGTGATAGCCGATTGGTTAGCACGATTGGTTAGCACGCGTCTTGCGGGCCTTAAGGCCCAGAGTTCAAATCCCGGCTCGCACCTTTGGAATTTTCGAAACCTATGTGTGAATCATAATTATAATATGATTAGGTATCACTTGCTTACGGGAAAGGATAACATCGTGAAGAAACCTGCCTTTTTCTATGTCCTATTTTCTAAAAAGTCAAATTTTCGAAGGTCATGTGATTCCACCAACCCGCACAAGGCCAGTGTAATAATAAATAATAATAATATCCTGGGACATTTTTGTACACACGGTTACCTGATCTCAAACTAAGCAGAGCTTGTACTATGGAAACCAGATAACTGATAATACTACATATACTACTTTTTTATTTGTAAATACATACTTAATATACATATAGACCCAGACTCCGGACATACAGACATGTTCATGCACACAAATGCATGTCTCGGGTAAACCTACGACCTGCAGCGTGAAAGGTGCCTCCGCGCCAACCACGCTAACGGGCCCGTCAAAGCCGTCCGTCCGTAGTAGTGTGGTGGATTATGGCCCGAAACCGAGCGAAAAGAGAGCGCGTGGAAGCAAGCAAGCGATTCGCTCGCATTTCTCGCTCATTTGCCTCGATTTAGACATTCCAAGCAGTCCTAGCACCGCCGAGAGACACGTAGCAATTTTTAGCAAATTTTTTGACGTTTGCGTTCTATTGTCGTTAATCGTTCTCAGTGGAGCTCGCCCCGTTTGATTTATACAGGACTGATTAATGTGTTTGAATATACTGTAGTATGATTAGTAATCAAGTCATAGTAAGTGCTGTCTGCTTTGATGACCCTATCATCATATAAAAGGGATGAACACACACAGTATTGTAACATTAATAAAACAATGATTGGAAAAGGGACTTCCCTCGCCTTGATCACCTAGAATTCATATACAAGGAGTGTCAGTAGCATAGAGTAAAGACTAAAGGTAGAGGTGCCCTTATTAGATTTCCCTATAAAACAACGCGTGGAAATAATGCGCGGGGTGGCGCGGGTGGTGGGGGTTAAAAACTGAGAGGCAATTTACAAGCTCAACCCCCCGATCTACCGGTAAATAGCAGAACTACTGGGTTCGTTTTATTTCGATGTTAGTACGTAGTTTAACTTTTTCACACTAGATGTCACTAAGTGCAGGATCATATAAAAAACGTACCGAGGGTCGCCATCTAGTGTCAAATAGAATTATATTTGGGATGCGAACGTTGGCAAGACGTCTGCACAGGACGAACGCCAACAGCAGACTGACTTAAGCCACGCCTACTGTGATGACGTCACCAGCCGAGCTGTGCGATGTAATAGCAACGCGGCCTGGTAGCTTAGACCCAGTCCTTTATATGGTTCGTCTATGGTCAGTAGTGACAAATAATACATACGCATATACATGAGTATGGGTCAAAAAGAAGCAAATAGCAAAAAAGTCAATGAATCTTCTTCTTCTTATCGTATGGTTAGTGGCCAACCTATTGTCAGAGTTGTTCAAGCCGCCCGAAGCCCTCTGACGAGGCTTAACGACTGCTGCCTAGATTTGCCTTTTTACGTGCCCTCCGAAGCACGGAGACGCTCAGTTCAAATGCCACTAAATGGTCACCCATCTCTGCCTGACCTTGCCAAGCGTTGCTTAACCTCCGATCGTTTACCGATCAGTGGTCGCAACTATTAGCGCCTCATTGCCTCAAGACAAACAAATAATATTTAAGTATGTATTGTAGACTCTCAAAGTTTTAATCCGCCTTTAAACCTTTTTATGTGACTAGCGGCCGAATACTCGTACGCAACTTAAATTTGAGAGCTGCTTAACTTTGACGCGCCATACAAAAAATGACAGTTAACGACGTCTCAAACTGCTAAGTGGGACTTAATATTTAAGTAGCCTTTGAGTATTCGGCCGTAAGTGGTTAAGTATAGTTACAGTAGCCTATAGATGTTTGCGATACCAAAGGCAACACTCGCACATAGACGACTTTAAGAGGAGTGGGACAGAGGGAGAGAAAGGGGTGGTTGAGCTTCCGGCTCTCTCATCGCACGAAACGCAACTGTAATAGCTACTTTACGCCGATCTTCTGTGTGAGGGTGGTACTACCAGCCCGTATATGAGCTGCAGTCAAAAGGCTACAGCTTGGCTCTACCACCAAAGGCCTTTAATGAATCCTAATCAAATACCATAAAATCCTTTTAGTTAATTTAATCCGACATTATTTTTCCTTTTTCTTTAATCTCAGTGTCACTTACGCAATCAAGGGTAACCAAGAGTGACTAGCCACAGAGTTAATATCTGAGAGCGACCCGCTAAAGCAATTTGATCGTCTAATTAGACCTGCACTGTGTCGCATCTAAAGAGAATTAGACACCAACTCTCAGGAGAAGTATATCTAATTGCATATGAACTAACAGCTCCATAGCTCGGTAGTGCGATATCGCACGAGGCACCATGGTTGCGCCACCAGCGGGTGATTCGATAGCCGACACCGAATTGGTTGCGCTACCAAGCGGACACCAGGTGGGATACCCTCCATAAAGCTTACATAGCTTATATAGCATTATGTTGGTGGAGCGACTGATTGCACTACCACTGATGCGATATAGGCCTAAGCCCCCAGTCTATTGTACGTTACCCAAAGTACAAGCTTTGCTTAGTTTGGGGTCATACAGTGTATGTCTGGCGATATTTAAAGATTTGTCGGTAAAAATTCGGTTACAATATGATTATGCCTTTTAGTTAGCCGCCATGACTTTAGCCTACGAACCGCCCACAACATTTGTATCCGGCTTTAGGTACAGGAAAACCACAAATATTATTATATCAAATTATTCATAAATTATACGCAGAAGTCTGTGGTCAATATAGGGAATATAATTAACATGGAACAAATTAATATTTGAACATAATATTGAGGAAGATTCAATTTTTCCGGCTCACAGTTTTATTATTCCTTTACCGTTAAGAAAGTACTCCACAAGGAATATACAGGGTGTCCCAAAACTTTGCCACATGGAGCGGAAGTACCTTAAATATTGTAGATAGAGAATTTTACTGAATGAAGACTTCATTTTTATTTTAAAAACAATACGAACTGCATTCAAAGATTTTTGAAAACTCGCTTGCCACACTCGGGAATCGAACCGGCTAAAATCCGAATAATAACATCCTGTACTTTTATGGCATCAATCGATAGTATCAATCACAAGGATCAAATCACTCTAACAAACATGGGAAATTAAATGAAAGGAAAACCGTGATATCTTAACTTATAAGAATTAAAATAAGTGAAAATTAAAATAAGTAACGATTTTATGGGTTTCCTTTCATTTAATTTACTATGTTTCTTAAAGAGATTTTATCCTTATGATTGACCCTATCGATTGATGCTATAAAAGTACAGGATGTTATTATTCGGATTTTAGCCGGTTCGATTCCCGAGTGTGGCAAGCGAGTTTTCAAAATGAAAGGAAACCATAAAATCTTCACTTATTTTAATTGAACGAATAAAAAATGGTAAACTAACTAATTTGTTGCTCGAAATTAGCTCCATTTTTTGTGGATACACTTTATCTTTGAATTCATGAATTTATAAGTTTAGATTTCATGGTTTTCCTTTCATTTAATTTACCATGTTTGTTAGAGAGATTTGGTTCTTATCATTGATCCTATCGATTGATGCCATAAAAGAACAGGGTGTTATTTTTTCGGATTTTAGCCGGTTCGATTCCCGAGTGTGGCAAGCGAGTTTACAAAAATCTTTGAATGCAGTTCGTATTGTTTTTAAAATAAAAATGAAGTCTTCATTCAGTAAAATTATCTATCTACAATATTTAAGGTACTTCCCCTCCATGTGGCAAAGTTTTGGGACACCCTGTATAGGTGATTTTCTTAAGTGGGCGTGGGTGGCCAAATCCGACTTGAAAAATTTTTCCCTGTGTAAGTAGGTATCTATTTTAGTAAAAGATAAATACTTGTAGTATTAAGTTTACAACCAAGGTACCTAAGGGTCCGTTCACACAGAACCGGCTCGGAGAGGAGAGCACATTTTTATCGCGTTTAGAGTTTATGGTCATTAAAATAAGGTTGATTTTTTTATACACTGAGCGCGTTAAAAGCATTAAGCATTAAGCTTAAACATTCCCATTTTAAAAATAAGTGAAATCCTCTCCGAGCCGATCGGTGTGAATGGACAGTATAGTGTATTTTAAAAGGGTTATTGTAAACTCACCACATTGTAAACTCACCACAATCTATAAAAGTATGTGTAAACTCACCACAGTGTATATTTTAATATAAACATTGCAAAAAGTAGGGTCAGCAAGCAAAGTTCTGCGAAATGGAAGGTAGATCTTTTACTATAATTAATGAATAAAAAAATAACTTGTTCCGCAAATGTTTCATTTTCTCACTTTACAAACATGTCAGCCATTTTACTCCATGACCAAGTTGACGGAGCCCCGCATCGCGGGGCTCCTATTTCTGCGTTCAGGGTCACCAGTAACCTAACACGAAGGGAATGACGGGGGTTTAGCTCGCTTGCTCCGCTCGCTCGCGATCCCCCGTCATTCCCTTCGAACCTAACCCAGCCAAGTCGAGTGCCCCGACTTTAAGGTTTAAATATAGTATAATTCAGTTTATTCGATATACTTTGATTTTTCTGCAGTCCGTACAATATAAAAATCTGTGGTGAGTTTACAATAATTTAAAACAAAAATAGAGCTGTGGTGAGTTTACACGGGATTTTTGGTATGGTGAGTTTACAATGTAGTGAGTTTACAATAACTCTTTTAAAATACACTTAACATAAAAATATCTACAACAAAACCACTTTTAATACATAAGTCTGCATTGCCATTGGAATATAATATGTTACATACGGCTGCCTCAGACGAGGGATAAGTGCGGTCATACTTGTTGTTAAGTAAACTTGTCAAATGCTATTAGTTAAGTAAACAATTTAACCTATAACTTGTCCAAAACATCACTTAAAATATTAGCTTTTTTAACGTCCCACTCCTGGGCACGGGCCTTTCTCTCAATGCTAGGGGGATTCAGGCCAGGCCATAATCCACCACGCTGGCCCAGTGCGGGTTCGTGGATTTCACATGTCTTTCGCAAAATGGATTAGATTTTCTAAGTCATGCAGGTTTCCTCACGATGTTTAAGTTTACCGTAAGCAAGTTATAATCATATTGAAATTATGATCCGCACATAGATTTCGAAGATCTCAGAGGTGCGAGCCGGGATTAGAACCCTAGACCTTACGCAGGACGCGTGCTTAACCAATCGGCACTGCTCTCACACTGAAACTACTACAGTATAAATACTCCCTTAATCGTGACTGTTAATAAATAAAAATGTAATATCTTACAGTTTCCACAAGAAAACAATACCGTCTTCGCTGTTTTCATTCAATATTTTAGTGGTTTTAATTCCAAAAATAGTTGGAGAAAAGTCCTGTCTCCAGCTTTATAATAAAAGTCAAAATATCACCGCATTCTTTTGCTACGTTAAATTATCACACTCTTCTCATGCAGTGTATGTACACTCGAGCTAAAATATATGGTTAAGTGTTATGCAAAACGCATATAACGCAAAAGTGGGAAGTAGTGTTCGCAGTAAGTACATTCGGCGCGAAAACTCGTCGGGGTTTTATTTAAAATTAAATTTATTTTCTCCACGGTGTAACGGGTTGAAGTGCTCGTTAACTAGGTGTAAGTGAGGGGAGAATAATGGCCGCTGTTTCCGGTTGTTCGCTGTGATGTTTTCAAAATGTTTTCACAGTTACTTGTGAAGAGAAAAAATATTATGCTTTTGCTAGCGGGTGGCGTTGAGCCTGAAGGAAAACCTTTGGTGGTCTATGTAGGTGACTGGTGTCTATGTGGTCTATGTAGTATTAAAAATACTAACTAAAAAAATATTATAGCCTATTTTAGCTACAGGTATGTTAATTAAAAAAATCGGTTTCAATGCGAAATACTTATAATAAAAACTTTAATCACTAGACTTGTGCTCAGCGCGCCACTACGTGCAACGAAATTTACACATCTGTTATCGCACTCTTGATACGTGTTATTCGCCAGAAAATGAGTCGTATTGGCAATACCGATATGTATTTAACATAATGTTCCGCATACTGAGTCGTACTGTGTCCATGGGCTCCGATTAAAAGGACATACTATTTTGGACAGTCACATGCCTCCCTTATTCGTAGTAACATCGTCAATTTTAAAGCAGAACACTTGTGTCCGCGCCTGTACGTTGACACTACATATGGACTCCGAGTTGGTGCAACACTGTCCCGAGTTTCCTTACGAGTGGCCCGACCAGCTGAAAAATGTAATCTTGTTTGTGTGGCCCTGTTTTTATTGGGATATGTGACGCACGCTTGCGTACCAAACTTACTTTGTGTTCGATTTTATATGTCGTTCGCGTTATTTGAGTTTATATGGACAGTGGTATCTTTGATCACTGAAAATTCGCAAGGAACTTCAAATGTAGGATACCTATTTTTTTATGTGACAGGTAGCAAACAAGCGTACGACCCGCCTGATGTTAATCAGTTACCGTAGCCTATAGATGACCTGAAGGGGATTGGAACGAAGGGAGGGGAAGAAGAGGGCGAGCTTCCGGCTCTCTCACTCATCGTACGAAACGTAGCTGTAATAGCTACTTTACGCCGATCTTCTGTGAGAGGGTGGTACTACCCCGGTCGAGCCAGTCCGTATATGAGCTGCAGTCGATTGGCTACAGCTTGGCTCTACCATCTAAATCACCAATATAAATGGATTCGAAAGAGAGATTAGTAGGTATCAATATTGTTTGTATACTATTTTCTCATTCGGCTATCACCGCCATTCACCCACCACGCCATTCAGACGTCGAGAGGTGACGCAAATAATGACGGATTTTTCACCAAATTAAATCACCAATATTCTTATCGTCAGTGGAAAGGAAAAAACGCTAAAACGCCAAAATGGTACTTTTGGAAAATGAGTTTTAAAGTCAATTACCTACTTTAAACCTCATTTTCCAAAAGTACCATTTTGGCGTTTTAGCTTTTTTTCCTTTCCACTGACGTTATGACTAATTCAATATCTATTGACTAAACACAATTTAATAAAGTCATTATTATGATTATCCTAATAAAAGGCCGCCACAAAAGCCTATTTATTAAACAATGCATTATGATCGCAGCCGGTAACGACCAGGTGGCTTCAGACTATACATTATTGAAGAGAAAGACGGTCGCGATCGATTGCTATTGCTGCAAATTGCCATATTTTTTATGCAGGGAGTAGCGCCGCCATACACGGACTGCTTGTAGCTGTCGACCGCATCGACAGCCCGCCGACTGCTTGGCGACAAGCAGTCGGCGGGCTGTCGCGAGCTGTCGGCGGGCTCTCGATGCGGTCGACTGCAACCAACTGCTCTATAGTACGTTTTTTTATACTTGTCCTATTTGGTAAGCAAAGATGGCGTCCAGCGGGGCGATTGCGTAACTTTTTGTTAATGTTTCAATTGGTTTCGTATATAATTGACACAGGATGAACGAAACCAATTGAAACATTGACAAAAAAGTTTCGCAATTCCCCGCTGGGCGCCATCTTTGCTTACTAAATAGGACAAGTATAAAAAAAACGTACTATAGAGCAGTCCGTTCCGACAGCTACAAGCCGTCCGTGTATAGCGAGGCAAGTGGAACATTATAGCAAGCACATCTCATGATACCATGCTTTATTGGTGGTAGAGCCAAGCTGTAGCCAATTGACTGCAGCTCATATATGGGCTGCTTCGACCAGGATAGGACCACCCTCTCGCTGAAGATCGGCGTAGAGTCGATATTAAAGCTGCGTTTCGTACGATGAGTTTTGTACGCCCCCTTCTTGCCCTCCTTTTGGTCCACTCCCCTTCAGGTCGACAACGTGCGAGCAATTCCTTTGGTATTGCAAACATCTATAGGCTACGGTAAATGCTTAACATTAGGCGGGCCGTACGCTTGGTTGTCAATGCCGGCCGGTTATGTCTATGAGTTCCGACGTCAAAACTGAGTGCTCAGGACATGCTCTGATGTAGATACAGACTTGATCATAGTTATTAGGCATTTGAGAGAGAGATATCTGACTTATAAGACCGGTTTTATAAGTGGATAATAAGTTCTAAACAACTTCAGTGTATCAACTGAAATTTTGAAATGAGGTTGGTGAGGCTGGTTGCTACTAGGTCGAAGATATTTTTAATCACGTTAAAATGTGGAATTTATTGGTTAACGGAATAAAGTATGCGAAGTCTCTGGAGACACTCCGGAGACTCTTGGGTACTCCTCAAAAGTGTGGTTTAAGTGCAAGCGACTGGCGGGTAATAGCTTTTTTTTTCACAAATTTGAGAATGAAAAAATGAAATGTAACGTCACTACTTTTATCCCCATTCGAGGGTAGTCAGAGGCTTGAGTGGCCATACACCACCATATTGTGGAGGTATCAACCAACTCAAAACCCACGTTTCACCAGATAGACAGAATCCAACGTGACAAGTGGTGAACCTTGTCGCCGTGTATACAGGAACTGACTATTACCAAATCTCGAGGGATAGGTAGGTTTCCTCACGAAGTTTTCCCTCACCGTCAGCGAACTGTAAATTATGCACATAGATGAAAATTCATCCATTGGTGCATGCCCCACCGGGGATCGAACCTCGGACCTTCTGATTGCAAGACCAACCTGTTCACACCTAGGCTACAGTCGCTTTTGTGATTTGAGATATGTTTATGATAATTATTATGTTTACACTCTACTTTCTATTATACCAAAGAAGATTAACCCCCTAACACATAGAAGCTGCAGCGACGACACATGGCGTTAAGCGCCTCGTAAACCTTAATATCGCGATTCAGGATCACTCAACGCCATCTGCTGGTAGAGACGTGAGGCCGCTAAAAAGCTTATAATCGATTTACATCACATTTATGATCTAGGTTGCAAAGCAAGACCAGGGTTCATTTTCAGGGTTCTGAAAAATGTTCTGTAAAGCCATTGTAAATACATTACAATTACTACAAATTATTCCATACATAAGTTATGATCTGCCATACTAGCACAGGACTTAAGGACCTATTAATATTGCTTTACTAAATAGGTTCTTAAGCAAGGACTGTTTTTTAAAACTGAGAATTTGTATTCCAAGTACCTGCCTACCTAATTTAAGTGTCAGCACTACCATTAAGAACTTAATTAGGTACTAGTTTATTCTAGTACGTAGTTATTATTAGTAGGTACACGAACGAAATAGCTTTCAGACTAAATTCGTTAGTAGACATGTCAGCTTTTATACAATCAATATCAAATTATTGTCTGGAAAATTACTACGACAATGAACTGGAAATATCCAGAAAACACCAGAACAACTTATGACGTCATAAAGTTTATTACCAGCAGTATATGAGCCGCTTTTTATGTGCCATACAATATTGTACTTACTTCTGTTTTACTCGTTATTATGGCTGTAATTATTTAGCTAAGTATGTCGTTTTATTAAGTAATTATTACAAGAGAATGTTCCTGACAAATAACAGCAGACGAGGCAAAGCGAGTATTTGCCTCGGGCGATTACTAAGCGAGGCATAGCCGATTGGTACGAGCTTTGACATCCATACAGACGCTCTGACAGCAAGGCAAATGACAGATGACGACGCTCGAGCAGGGCAGCGCGAATTTTCTTCGGCAAGCATTACATGGGTCATGTGACTTGAAATAAATGGCGGCGTCTTCATCAGGCGCATGCCTCGCGCGAGCACTCACTTTTGACGTCGGAACGCATAGACGTAATGTCATAATATGAGTGCTCGGGTGAGGCATGCGCGCCATATGGACACATCTAATGAACTTTATTTATTTAAAGGAAGCGTTACGAGGCTTTTCTTTATATCGGATGCGTGCGTACCTATATGGGTGCGTACACAAGCCACGAGCCGCCTCGTCCGAGCCATCAGTTATGACATTACTACTCCACCAATCCAACTAGGCGCTCGGGTGGATTGCGGCTTCCCCGCCCGCACATCACCCGCACGCCCGCCACAGCCTGCGGCTTCCCGCCCGCACACCGCCACCGCCACCGCCTTTTTGTGTGAGTGACGTCACATTTGACAAGCGCCTAGTTGGCTTGGTGGAGTAGTATGTCTATACGCTATGCACGGGCACGCCGCCGGCCGCTCGCCTCATATAGATGCACCCAATGACAGATGACAGCGCTCAGGTGAGGCAGCGTGCCTCGTGAATCCACGTCTCAACTAAGCGAGGCGCAGCAGCCTTATAAGGCGGCACCTTTAATTTAATTTCAATTTATTCGTTCCTACAAATTGTATATTTACGCTCTCCAATTATGAAACAGGAACTCGGAATGTCCCCGCTATTGACGTATTCAACTGCAGTGTCAGTCCGCCAGGGCGCGCCACTTCCGGGGGAAGTGGCTTGTCATTTCCGGTTGCTAGGCTTGCACGCTGCACGCGACATTGTGTACCGTGTACGTGGGGAGAGGCTTAGATAAGGGCTTTAATTGTAACTGAATTAATTTACGGGTACCTCCTGAATTTCATCCTTTGTCTTCCTGTAGACATGTTAATATTCTCTGTAATATCATTTATTAAGCTGTATATTAGTTTTTCATGCAGATTGAGAATAACAAACTAGATCAATTTCATCGTCAAGCAAAGACCTAAATAAAATTATTGTTACCTACCTATGCCTTAGCGCTAACATACACGGACTGCAATTTTGCAGTTTGGTTGCAGTCGACGGCACGCGACTGCACGCGAACTGCATTCTTGCAGTCGGAAGTGACAGCTCTATTGCAGTTGGTTGCAGTCGACGGCACGCGACTGCACACGGACTGTATTTTTGTAGTCACGTGTATGGCGGCGCTTAAGTAGTGATAGTAATTTTCAAATAACGCATCATTATTGGTATGGCGTCTGGTTTCTGATTAGATGAAACGATCCGCAACATCCTAGTCTATCTAATAGCATTAAAATATCAAAACAGTCAGAAAATGACTTACGCACTGTTAAAACTTCACCGACGATGCACACGCAGTGGTCCGAACGCAGGCAGCCCAGGCCACTACATCGGGTGGTTATGGGTTCCGTTCCCACCAGAGGCAAATTTCGGAAACGGCCTATTCGTAATTTGCCCTAGTCTGGGTGTCACTGGGATCGCCCCCAGTCCTTTGATGGTCGCCGTAGTACAAGCGTTGCTTAGTTTGGGACCATACACTTGGTGTAAGTCTGGCGATATTTAAGGGCCTCCGCAGACTAGCTACTTTTAGCATCGGCGATCGGCGATTTTGATGCTGCATCTCGCTCGTTCGCGCTCGAAGAAACGCGACGCAGAATCGATACGTCACAAAATCGTCGGTCGCCGATGCTAAAAGTAGCTAGTCTGCGGAGGCCCTAATATATTGAAATCTTGTCACGCTATCCGTCGCAAATCACGTTGCCAGTAACACTTTTAAAGGCATTTCCGAATAATATTAGCAAAAAAATGTCGCTCGTTAGTGTAAATTCACCCCCTCACAGAATAATCAATCACAATTTACACAGGTAACTGTCGTGAAGAACGAGAAACACTTCACTTTACGTATCTTTTTATGTATTTTGATGGTACAATTCATAGACTTTCGGTATTATTGTTATGTAATATGTAAGTACTTCTGAAGATATTTAAGCGATTTGGTGTGTCCAGATGACTCGCATGCCTCCCCCGAAGATTTGCAGGCCTAAACAAAACAAGGTGGTAGAGCCAAGCTGTAGCCAATTGACTGCAGCTCATAACGGGCTGGCTCGACCGGGGTAGTACCACCCTCTCACAGAAGATCGGCGTAAAGCAGCTATTACAGCTACGTTTCGTACAATGAGTGAGAGAGCCGGAAGCCCAACCCCCCTTCCCTTCCCTCCATCCCACTCCCTTTCAGGTCGGGAATGTGCGAGCGAACTGCTTAACATCAGGCGGGCCGTACGCTTTTATGCCACTGCAGTCCCATAAAAAAACAATTGACTTTGAATAAGCAACACTTGTACCCTATACCTAGCTATAGGTACATTGAACTGGGGGCGATACCAATAACACCCAGTCCGAAATTTGCCTTGACGGGAATCGAACGGGCACCCCGAGCAGTGTGCCGGCCTACGCTACGTTCAAACTTACCACGCTGCCATCATTAATATAGCAGTAGTTTTTATAATTGCACGTATATTATTTAATGAATTATTATTAATATTATAATTATTTGCATACCATTTCATATGGTGAAATGTGTCGAGCTTATACTAATTTAAGATCTTTTGTTACACCACGTTTTAAGCATAATAAATCTTTTCATTTCATTTAATCTTATCACAGCACTACTTACTTAGTATATCTTATTATCACAGTTTTACCCTGAGATTAAACTCAAAAAGGTTTCAAATATCCGACCATATTGAAAGCTCCATGTTTGATTCCCGCGGGAAGAAATCAGACCTTCCAGGGATGTCTCCCTGACAGCCATCGCGAGTGCCTCTCATGCACTCAGTTGGGAATAAACACCTTTATTATGGTTCTGTCTGTCAGGCTTTGCGAAATTTTAAAGTTTTTTAGAGGATTATATAAAATTTAAGTGTCTGTTTGTTGGTTTACCTGTCACTTTGGATTCTGACTATCTGGTGAAACGTGAGCTTTGAGTTGGCTTAATACCTCCACAATGTGGGTGTATGGCTACTCAAGCTTCTGACTACCCCCGAATGGGGATAAAAGTCGTGATGTATATGTACTTATACCTATATGCTTTTTACAATATCAAAATAACAGCTTTTTAATAATGCAAATACGGTACTAATAACAAAAACACATTTTTTTTGTCTGTCTATTTGGATGTTTGTTCCGGCTAATATCAAAAACGGCTGGACCGATTTTGATGGGACTTTCACTGGCAAATCGCTGTTGTTATAATGAGTAACTCAGTCTACTTTTATGTTAGCAAACATTACAATAAAATATTTTTTTTTATTAAATGTCACGCGTAGGTAGCTAGTTAATATATAAAAAGGTAGTTATTATAGTCGTTTATAAAAAACCGTTCAGCAGTGGTAGCCGATTGGTTAAGCACGCGTCTTGCGGGCTTAAGGTCATGGGTTCAAACCCTGGCTCACACCTCTGGATTTTTCGAAATCTATGTGTGAATCATAACTTTAATATGATTATCACTTGCTTACGGTGAAGACATGTGAAATCCACCAACCCGCACTGGGCCAGCGTGGTGGATTATGGCCTGAATCCCCCTCGCATTGAGGGGAGGCCCGTGCCCAGCAGTGGGACGTTAAAAGGGCTAAATTATTATTATTATTTATTTTTATAAAAAACCGTATAAAAATAACATTTCATAAAAAACATGCCTCTGGGGCACCTATTACTCCATCTCATAGCAATTATTATTCGCAAAATGGCTCAGGCTCATTTAAATGAGAAACAGAATTGTTTATAAGAGACGATAAAACTAAGCAGGGCTTTGCTGAATTTTAATTTGTACAATCTTATAAGAAGATTAAAGAAGCAAAAAGGCTCCTTGCTAATTAAAAAGTCAAATTAAAAGCGGAAAAAGTACACAAACATTGGAACCGTTAAGTTAATTTTTATCTGATATTGTGATTTTATTTTGTAACTTTAATAAAGAAAAAAATAGAAAACATTTTGAATAAAAAAATGAACGGAGCCATTTTAGTACCCTACTTGATTTTTTTTTTTTCAATCAGCCAAGGCTTCAGAAACATACATAAAAATACAAAATAAATATATTATAGTACCGCAATATCACATTGATTGTCTTATGTGCTGTTTAGAATACGAAAAAGTCATCAAAATCGGTTTTTCCGTTTGGGAGACTTGATGCTACAGACATTCGGACAGATACACACGTTAAACTTAACACCCCTAAGTTTGCGTCAGGGTTAAATTAAATTCGCTACCTATATGACGACTGCCAACCGCTTGGCGCAATGGTTTGAGCGTTGTCCGCTCGGCTCACTGCATCGGATGGTTGCAGGTTCGATTTCCGCCAGAGGAAAATTTCGAAAACGGCCTTTGCGTAATTTTCCATGGTTTGAGTGTCACTGGGATCGCCCCTAGTTCATTGTATGGTAGCCATAGTACAACCATAGAGTTGGTGTGTTATTAATTTATATGCCTACTTTGTCAGTTCTTTTTCATTAGACGTGTCTACAATATACACATGCCGCGCGAGGCTGCTCACCCACATGCCTCGCGAAGCACGACGTTTGCCTCAGTCGCATGCCGCGCGAGGCAAATGGCAAGGCAACTGACACTCTAGGCAGAGAAAGGTATAGCCGAGCAATCAGTTTGGCACGTTTGACATCGTTCTGTCTGATGACTATGCCAAACTAGGCGAGGCAAATGACAGCGCTCAGGTGAGGCAGGACGCGCATTTGCCTCGCGCGGCATGTGACACATCTGGACGTAGCTATTAAGAGGAGGGTTCGAAATTTGGTTGATTTTCTATTCTACTGTTTCTTTAAGTAAGTATGTGGACTAGGAATCTTATATTTAGATGTATGATTTTTGACTATATTATCTTGAGTATCTTTAAATCCAAATCACGATTTGATGAAATTTTCTCGATAAAAAAAAATTATGAAATGAGCTCTAATTATTTTCAATTTTCCTTGCTACCACGATGTTTTTACGATTTAGATCACGAAATTATTTCTAAAACATAGCAAATAATGATATCTAAACTACCCTTCAACCATATTTTAATTCATGAAGTAGTTTTTTTTTAATTCAAGTAAATGTGGTTTGGCGCTTACGTTGTTTATTTCCGAGCGCGCGCACAATATCGCCATCTCACATTTTAAGAACTTGAACTAACCATGTCTCTCTCTAACTTTGTATTGTCAGTGTCCGCTCGGACTTGTTCGACGTCGGACCTGTGAAGGATTTTTTAAAAAATATTACGAAAAAATATTACGGTCGTGCCACATTACAGGTACAGTACAGTATTTACAGTCCGCCGACGCCTATGATAAATAAATAAATATCCTTGGAAATTCTTTTACACATGACTACCTGATCCCAAACTAAGCAGAGCTTGTACTATGGAAACCAGATAACTGATATTACTACATATACTACTTTTTGTTTGTAAATACAAACTAAATATACACTTAATTACACCTAGACTCGGGACATGCGGACATGTTCATGCACACAAATGCATGTCCTGGGCAGGAATCGAACCTACGACCTGCACTGCAGCGTGATTTTCGTTTGTTTTTCCTTGTCTTGTGTAATTTCTTTTCATCTCTTGTCATTTTGTGTCATCTCTTGTCATTTTGTGTCATCTCTTGTCATTTCATAGTTATTCGTGTCATTTCTGTAAAAACTCCCTATTTCGCTTACTGTTATATACTTGCAGCATGGTCTTGGGCCGACAGTGGGAATACATTGCTTGTCAAAACAATGGAGTCGCTTTATTGCGTTTGTTGTAGGTATGGATGGGCAAGTAATAAATATATCATACATCAATAAATTATCGTAAAAAATAACATTACAGATATGGATAGGAAAATGTTTGTCCGTCCTATTCAATCTATTATATTATAAACGAAAGTAACTCTGTCTGTTACCTTTTCACGGCTAAACCGCTGAACCAATGTTGATGAATTTTGGTATGGAGATAGACTGGGTCTTGGCGGAGAACATAGGCTACTTTTTAGGGTTCCAAAGGGTGCTAACGGGACCCTATTACTAGGCCTACGCTGTCCGTCTGTCTGTCTGTCCGTCTGTCAGCGCGGGCTGTATCTCACGAACCGTAACAGGTAGAGAGTTGAAATTTTCACTGAATGTGTATTTCTGTTGCCGGTGCAGAACAAATACTAAAAATATAATAACATTTAAAAATAAATATCAAGTCTCAAACTTGATATTTTTGATGTGTTTATTCTACGGTGGTACGGAACCCTTTATGTGCGAGTCCGACGCCTTCAGATCTTATGAATGTTTTCTTGAAATAAATATAGTGTATTTTAAGTAATTAACTGGCCAACCCTCAGGTCCTACCTACCATGTTAGGATCTTTTTCGTTCTAGCGGGTGTAAACCGTGATTTAACGAGTTAATGTGATAATTTTTGTATTTAAATTATTCAATTCAATGTATTTGTTTCAGACATAGTCCAATATTGATTATTAAAATTATTATAATTTCACAATAAATATAAAACAATAAATAAAAGTAAAATTAAATTAAAAAAAATAAAAAAATATTTTTTATTTTTCATGTTTTATCATTAAAATACAATATAATATAACATAAATTAAAATAAAATACAATAAAATAAAAACCTACCCCTAATTAAACAAATACCGTCCGCGTGGGATACTGGCTGCATGTCCTCCCTGTATTCAAGCTGTTCCTGTTGTCAAGCGAATTTTTTGAGCAAGGAAAGAGCCAGCCCTCTTGTCACCTGTGGCGGTAACCAGTCTAAGGGTGATTTTGATAGATAAAAAAATAAAGATAAAAAGATAAACAATAAATAAATGCATGGTTAAATCAATAAAATTAATAAAAACTGAAAATTAAATTAAAAAATAAATTAAATATGGTAAAAATAAATATTATGACACCGCTGATGACTTCATGATCGGCATCGAAGTTAAGTACCAAAGTATTCCTTTGCCTACGAAACATGAAAAAGATACTCATATCCGGCAGTCAGTCACTGACACAGAGTATGTACATTTTTACCCGACTACGGTGGGCGGAGGGTTATGATTTTGACCGATATGTATGTATGTTCATCTGCTCCCGTATAACGTCCAAACTATTTTTATCATAATAATTTGACTAATGAGATATCGTTGGACGCGTCTGGATCGTCCGCTGGTTATAGGCTATTATACGATCGAAATATTGTTATACGTATATATCAGCATATTGTAGGTATCGTTTGTCTTCTTTTGACTTACTTTGTCTTCAGCAATAAAAACAACATAGAAATTAAATTATTTTTTTCAAATACACTCGCATAAAAATCCCATATAAAACGAAAAAAATATATTTGAATATTTTCATCCATTTCATCTATTTTAAAAGGTGCACTGGGACATATTATTTTAATTGTACGATATAATCAATATTGTTCCTTCAAAAAATAACTATACTATAGTCTACTCCATAGCTGTTCTGTCCTAGCTAAGCGAGAGGGATATATCCTTCGGCAGCTCACGCGACGCTAGCCACACCCCGAAACTAAAATTCATTTTTTTCTTGTATCGTCTTAAACATACCCTGGTACTCGTCATATGTTTCTACTTTTACATTACGCTTATCACGAAGAAGGTGTTAAACCTAGTGTTTACAAACTAAACCCAGGAGGTTAATGGACACTAATGTATATTTGTGGAGTGCGAGGTAAAAGCTAAAAGTCTAGATTACTTAGAGACGTTTCCCAGATATAGTCTTAACTCTGACGTCACACCTATGAGCACCTATGATCTTTCCCTTTACGATTTTTTTATAAGACAGGTGGCAAACAAGCGTACCGCCCGCCTGATGTTAAGCAGTTAACGTAGCCTATAGATGCTTGCAATACCAAAGGCGTCGCTCGCACGTTGCCGACCTGAAGAGGAGTGGGACGGAGGGAGGGGAAGGGGGTGTTGGGCTTCCGGCTCTCACTCATCGTAAGAAACGCAGCTGTAAGTAGCTGCTTCACGCCGATTTTCTGTGAGAGGGTGGCATTACCCCGGTCGAGCCAGCCCTTATACATATGTGCTGCTCTTTCACCAAGAAGGAACGAACGAACGCTATAAATATTGAAAAATTCTGTCGTAATGTTATCTATGCACGATTGTTTCCTTACCACATTCCCCTATAACATTATTTGCCAACATTACATGAATATTTCTCAGTTCAATAGAATACCGTACAATGCAGTTGTCCTAATCAATCTATTCATTTATCCACAAACGACTACTATAATTTGAACTGCCGTGCTAGCCCAAATAATATGAATTGTAAACAAATGGACAGGTCTAACGATACTGGTTATGTCGGATCATAAGTCTTAGCGAATAGTGAGGGCTTGTCAACCTGGACGAAATATTGCAAACGACCTATTGGAAATTGGGGGTATGCTCTAATTGTAACGTTCAAAGAACAAAAAATATTTCCTTAATAGAACGTGGTTATTAAGTCACAGACAAACACCGGGAATATTCTTGTTTGCATGAGATTATTTTTGTTTTTTTTTCGCTTTATTTTCAAAGACGACCTACAAGCCACTACAAGCCTACGCCTACGCGCCTACGCTCTGACCACTACTACGTACGAAGTCCTAGGCATTCTGTGCTATTACATAATGCGGTCGAAGATGTGAGAATTAGAGTAGGGCTTTTTATATTTGATTTATTTGTCCCCATAGTAGTTATTGTTACTTTGTTACTCCTGAAGTAACATGCATTTATTTCTATCGGAAACTCAATTCAACTGAAAGGTTTTACTTGTAAGTTCGGCACATGAACTGTTATTTTCTAGATTTCAGATTAGATTTGGTTTTGTATAATTTTCGTTTCGTGTTTAATTTGTAGGAGTATTATAGGTTTGTGAAGATTATTTTTGGTTGGACACAATGTATATCATGTGTTCCTACTCATGTCAATGAATTTGTTAACTACTTTATATATTGTATGAGTAGGTACCTAAAACGGACGCTATTTCTACAAGCACAGTTACCACACACCTTTGATGGTGCGCAATTCTTAAGCATTCGGGATATGGTGATTCAACTTCACCTGATTATTTTTGTCAAGATATGACGTAATTAATTTATGGTCCTCAGCATTGAACGACTGTACGTGCTGCGCGGCGGTTTGACTCGGATTTAGACGAAACACTGTAGCGCGCTAATCCTGAGCAGAAGTGCCGGATACTGGGCGACGACCGCTCCCGTTATGGTGAAAGCTTTTGATTCTTTTAAGAAAGAAGGACTTCGACATAAAGAAACCTCTTTCAACCTAGTATTTACCTAACGATGTTTTTAATTTTAAGAAAAAATTACGACATCATTTGGGCAAGTTAGTTTGATCGGCCATTTTCGAAATTCTTAAAGTATTGTGAAAACGTTATAAATACGGCTGTATACTCTCGTCAAGAACATACGAGAAAGGCCGGAGAGTATGATCATGCCTTGCTTATTGTTCTTGCAACTTTGCTAGTGGAGAACTGTCAATAAATTGTTTTAAATATTCTTGCCATGACAGTTTGCTACTACACTGTCATGTTTTTCATTACTTTCTATTTAAAGAAAAATTTTGTGATCTAAAAATATCTACCTACTTACCTACGTGCAGTATCGCGGTAAATTCAAATTTAAATTAAACACTAATAAACGAGCGACGTCGCGGAATTGATTAATGCCATCCATCGAAATGAAAATTAGCTTTGGCCAGTAATTGACTCCAGTTATTAAGCTCTTTGAAATTATACTCTGAAGTATAATGACCACTGGTAGGCGTGGGTTTTATTTAAATTGTTAGTGTATTCACTATACCCTAATCACTACTGAACTATACCTAGTTAAAGTAGTAAAATTAATTTTATGCGCCTCTTATGTACACTAGCCGTTGTAATGCTCGCGTGAGGATATGAGTCCAAGAATTATAGACTCTATCTTAATTAACAGGCCCGTGGAAGAACGATTGTAGGGATTAGCGACAACTAGACTTATCGCTTTAACGGGTCTAATGCGCTGACCTCAATGGGAATGTTGACCTGTCATGATTTTATCAGTTATCAAACGCTGCCTTATGGACCATAGCGCCTAATCCAGCGCTGTTGGTGCTGACCACGGCCCCACTCAATATGCAAAACAAATGTTTGACCTATCTTTAAGTCTTCAAGTCTTATCTACTGGAGGTGGGGTGGGGTTTTCATTTCGAAATTTGAAATGTCCTGCCAAAAACCCGGACATTAAAAAAGTCCGGACAGTTTCTTATTTAAATTCAATGTGTATGTCCAAAAGAGGCCAGTGCGGCGCGACTGAGCAGTCATTTTATGATATGTCTACGTAGTCGGACGTAATAACTGACGGCTTGGGCGTGCCGTTTACTACATATAGACGCAGCCAATAATAAATCCCTCGCGCAGCTCACGTTTACGACTTACGAAAATTTCTGATGTAAAAAATCCGGACAAAGTCCTGAAGGATGGCTAAAAGTTCGGACGTGTGATAATAATAATAAAATAATATCCTGGGACATTTTTACACACGGCTACCTGATCCCAAACTAAGCAGAGCTTGTACTATGGAAACCAGATAGCTGATATTACTACATATACCTACTACTTTTTTGGTTGTAAATACATACTACAATACAATACCCCCAGACTCGGGACATACAGACATGTTCATGCACACAAATGCATGTCCCGGGTAGGAATCGAAACTACGACCTGCAGCGTGAAAGGCGCCTCCACGCCAACCACGCCAACGGGCCCGTCAAATGTCCGGACAAATTTGGGCTGATTGTAACTCTAACTATAGGAGACTGCTGAAGCTTCAATATACTGAGTGTTGTTCTACTACTACTAGATTTCCCACCATTTTCTACAACCAGCAGAGGTATACTGTTATTTTTGTCTCCCGCTTTGCTACGGAGGGAAGTGGATAATCTTCTTCCAAATCCTCCTATGCTTTCTTTTGATTAAATTCGTGCGGGTTGCAAGACAACTTAGCTTTTTCCCGGGACTCGTCGAGGGTCAAACCTTGGCGTCATCGTTGGACACCATTGTCGATCCTGGCTTGCAAGAGTAACGTCGCGTCGTTTAGACAACGCTTATAGTGAGAATGTTTACCACACTAGTTCTCCGCTCCAGAATCCCGTTTCCATTCCGTTTGAAACTTCGTATTCGCTAATGATTCGTCATTAAACTAAGTGGGGAAGTCCCCGAGGCTCCGAACACCAGATATTGCGGTCGCACCATTAACAATATTAACGTCTATTAGTTGTTGATAAACTTCGCACATAACCGAGGTTTACATTCTGAATTGTCGCGGGAAGTTTACTTTGACCGTGGGTAATGCTGCGATTTTAAATTAGTTTAATAAGTATTAATTATTGGTGGTAGGGCCAAGCTGCAGCTCATATACGGGCTGGCTGGGGTAGTACCACCCTCACACAGAAGATCGGCGTAAAGTAGCTATTACAACTGTGTTGCGTACAATGAGTGAGCTGCAAGCCCAACATGTCGGTATTGCCAATACTCATCTGATGAAAAACACGCATCAAAATACCTTTAAGACGGTACAAGCAGCTAACGAGGCATTTTTGGAGGCTATCTCCTCTTAGATGAGTACCTAGAGTAAACATTTTGAAAAAAAATATCACCTTATTTATTGAACCCTCATCTTTAAATTTTAAGCAGGAAAAAAGTGCTAAATGCTCATTTACTATGTGAAAAAAATAGGTACCAAAGTGTAGCAGTTTTAAAATTTAATTTTGTATCTTATTCCAAACGGCTCGGCATTTCTAAAATTTTTTTCACCAAAAGATGGAGAAAGATAATAAGACCTAAAAAAATAAGTTCGATTTTGGTGATACAATAGTTTTTCACGTAACAATTAATGATATTCGAAATTTTCGAAAATAAGTGGTGTGGGTTAGTGCGCTCTCCACCAATCCAGACGGCGAAAACGCTCGGCCGGGAAGCGGGGGCTTAAGTTCACTGTTGAATTGCGGGTGCGATAACTGACGTGTTAATTTACAATGTTCGGAGGTACCATATCTTCTAAAATAATACATCAATGGTTGGCAATCAGATACACATTACAATTCCAAAATCTTAGAGGTGCGACCCTCGTCTGTTGTTATTTCCATCAACCAATGAAAAGCATCCCTTATTCGGAATAAATTTTAAATAGAGCCACGCAAGCTCGCCGACTTAATTCCGTCATTCCGCTTTGTTGGTTGTTCTGAAGATACCGTCGTTGAACAAGAGGCTCCATTGTAACGCCACTTACGCGGTTTGTTAGGAGTCAATTAATTGTGAATTGTTTTATGTTGTTCGGAAATAACGTAGGAGCAAGTGGGAATATAATTAGCTACGTTAATTTTCTTAATTATCTTAAAGCGAGGGTTCCCGATTCGGGGTTTAAACGGCGTTTGATTCGGAGCCGATACTGAGATAACTTCTATATAATAATTATTTAATGTAAGTAAGTATGAAATAAAACTATACATGACAATATTTTAACCAGTGCGCTAATTTATATTGTTCTAAATTGGTAATAGAAAACATTACCATTAATAATTTTATACTTTTTAAACATATTTTTTATACTTGCTCCGAGCAATATAGGCAAATAATAGAAAACTATTAACCTACTGTAAATTCGTATTTAAACGAAATTAATTAGTGGTCATTGACCTCGCTGCTTCGTGTCAAGTGCGCGAAGTGATAAGCCGGCGGGTGACCAAAAAGCACATTTTGAGTATCTAACTTATTAACTTCAGTATTTCTTAGTAAAATATAAAAATACGTGTTTCTTTTGTCCTGTATACGCAAATAGACTGCGATGAGTTACTTACGTAAATAGACAACAGCAATCCCACAATACTTATTTCTTATTTGGTGCAATTCTTCACGGGAAAACAGTATATCTCCATTAAGGGCTCTCAAAGGACCGAGGCCGTATTAGATTCGATTCCAGCTTTTAATTAAAGCCCGCTTAATTTTTTTTTTTTTTTTTGTTTTTATAGGACTGCGGTGGCAAAAAAGCGTACGGCCCGCCTTAATTCTGTTGGCGGAGCAATAAAAAATAAAGCTTAGTATTATTTACGTTGTGCCTTATTTTATTTGGCTTGCCATAACAATATCTTTTCATTTATTAAATAAAATAAATTTAACAAAAATGATTTATTTATACATACAGAAAGTAGGTAGGTACTTACAAAGATTAAAATTATTTCATAAGATACGTATTACATTAAATTATTTTTAAATTAAATAGATTTAAACCAATTTTTTTTTTTTTTATATCATCCTTAAATTTATTTTCGAAATTCGAAATTTAACTCATAATAAGTCAGATTAAAAACCATGGATGCGAGGATTGCTATAAAGCCAATCCACATTAAATAAAAAAAGAGTAATAGAATGAAATTCTGAATAGGGAAGCTCCAGAGCCTGCGATCCCGGCAATTAGTCTTCATTGAGACCGGGATATCTGTGCTTTGCATTGTTAATGTCGACTCCGGGACGTTTTGTTCCGTTCCTTGCCGGCCTGTTCCTTTTAATATAATAAAGGGTTTGTAATTAGCCTATATTTTTTCGATAATATTAAGGAGAATTGAAGAAAAAATCTTATGTTAAATAGTAAAAAAATAGGCTTTACGACGGTAGATTTATTAATTTTAATATATAATAGTTAATTGTTAGGGTGATCGATACGTAAAAGACCCATCATATCGTTCTACTATTCGTAATTTAAAAACGAATAAACATCGGCATTTTAAAACTACGCTCATTTAATTACTTGAAGAAGGTTCCAAAGAAATACCAACATTCAAAGTTAAAAATATTGAAACATTTTCACAACATCGAAACTATTCCGCTGCAGAAGTCTTTAAAAACTCATTCAATGCAATTATATCAAAAACCAAACCAAATGTAAGTAGTGTAGCAATGATATCAAGATACTTGAGACATCATTTTTGCAGTAAAATTTTTTTTTTCTGTTATTTTATAGCCGCATAGAGTGCCCTTATTTTTTTTCCGCTATTCTTACACAGAATGTAGAGATTATAAATTAAGATTATTAGCAATAAGCAATCCATAAATGTAGATTAACTATATCAATAGATATTTTATTTTCACACATTTAAATAATCACGTTTATTTGAGGGGCGTTCCCTTTTAGACTAAAACATCTCTACCTATGTAGGTACTACTTATTTCTAAATGAAAAAAAAAAACCGTACAATAAATAATAATAATAATAAAGCAATATTTATAGTAATAATGTAAAATGTAACGTCACGACTTTTATCCCCATTCGGGGGTAGACAGAGGCTTGAGTGGCCATACACCACCACATTGTGGAGGTATTAACCAACTCAAAGACCACGTTTCACCAGATAGTCAGAACCCAACGTGTGGTGAACCTTGTCGCCGTGTATACAGGAACTGACTATTACCTAATAATAATAATAGTAATAATGTAAATCTCTAAATACTTTGAAATATGGTGCCTATAGTAACGAGTGCAAGTTTACTTGGTGTCTGTTAGAGCGAGCTGAACACGGCAGCATTGCAGGTGTAGCCAAAGTAACGACTACAAAACTTTGGATATTTTCGCAACTATAAAAGTTAGTATATTTCAGGGTTTCATATTTTTTTAACGCAACAGAATTAATAGCAAACACAAAATATTCTAAAATACTATTTCATAATGTTCTAATTTTATAAATTATTAATTATATATTATATTTTGTGAAGATTATTAAGTCTCCAGTGGCGCGGTGGAAACGTTTAATAATGTGACTTTGTCATGACTGAAGTATATATTTTATAAAAAAAAAACACAATATATCGACAAGGATTTGGTGCTTACGAGTAAAAATAAACTAAATTGAGCATTAGGAAATTAACCTATAACCCGTAGAACTTTCACCCGAGTCACAGCATCTCACACACAGTAGTATAAAACAACCATCTGCGGGAGGCATCTGAAAGCGCTCAGAAGGTTTATGCTTCTGCCCCATTATGTGCCCCTATTATTATACTGGCCCATTGTCGAAATAGCAAAGTCTTGCCCCACTAATGGAAGGGGCAAATAATGCGTAAATAGTGCGTATTGTTAGTACTTGACCCACCGCACTGTGGCCATAAGGCTAAGAGGTGATTGTTCCTTATGGTAGAACGGAATAGAGAAAATTTAGGTGTAACGGCCACAGCCAGTTACTGGCCACTGTTAGTAACTGGACACTCAGTAACTCGCCACTACGTATTTAACCGTATGAAAGAAGAGGCTGCTTCGGCCAACAACGCAGGTACCTATACTCAATAAAAAAAACTCCATCTATACTTATATGAGAAAGAGAGATTTTTTGTGTAAAACATATTTTAGACGGTGGTGGCTAGTTACTGACAGTGGCTAGTTACAATTAGGGCTAGGCACCATTAGCGCGTTGCGCTGCGTCTTCGCAAGATTTTGTACTGGCGCATCACCCTCCCCCGCTTCGTCTCTCACCCGCCTACCCTTTGATCCGTTGCGACGACGCAGCGCAACGCGCTAATGGAGCCCGGCCCTTACATCTACAAAAAAAACATTTGTTTTTCAGCTAGAATAAGTGGCATAGGTAGACACGAACTTTTTGGCAGGAATTTAATGTGCCGTCACATAGCCTATAACCAGCAAATGATCAAGACGCTTCCAACAATACCTCATTTGTCAAATTATGATAAGCAGTTTGGAAGTTATGCGGGAACAGATGACCATACATACATTCCGGTCAAAATCAAAACCCTCCGCCGTAGTCGGGTAAAAAATAGGTAGACACTAAAGGCATTAAGCTAGTTTATGTAAAGCCAGAAAAAATAATGTAGGTACGATGATAATGTCCACTCGCTCCGCGAAGTGGAAATAAAAAGATTCTACTTGTTTAACAATAGCCATTGTGTTTTGACCAGTATAAAAAGATATTTCTTACTATTTCTGGGAGAATGAGACCGTTATTTAGGGTTTTTGGTGTATATAGTCACGAATAATGGTATCGTTGAGTTTTATGTTGGGAAAATATTAAAGAATATTTCTATGACACAAAAGCGTTGGGGACCCTTCGTTTTAATAAAAAAGTTTAGGTGCCTACTAATCTGTCGTAAACTATTCATATTTTTTACCGCACGGTCTAGTAGTCCGAGCCCAACCGAATTATAACAAGTACCTACTTATGAATAAAAAAAATATGAAAATATAATCGATTTTATCTCATTTTCGTTGTATAAATTTAGGAAGAGAGAGGTCCGCGTGCGACCGTGTTCTGAGTGTGTTATTTTTAGGGTTCCGTACCCAAAGGGTACCCTACCCTAGGGGACGGAACCCTATTACTAAGTCTACGCTGTCCGTCTGTCAGTCTGTCAGCGGGCTGTATCTCACGAATCGTAATAGGTAGAGACTTGAAATTTTCACAGAATGTGTATTTCTGTTGCCGCTACAACAACAAATACTAAAAATATAATAAAATTTAAAAATAAAGGGTGTCCCCATACAAGAAACTTGATGTTTTTGACGTTTTTATTCTATGGTGGTATGGAACCCTTTATGTGCGAGTCCGAAACGCACTTGGCCGGTTTTTTAATCGAAACGTTAACGCGTTCGACGCGTAAAAACGCTTCTTAAAATGCGCAATACGTCACCATAGCATGTCTATGGCATAAATCCCATATAAGATTTAAATGTCCCACCACTGTAACATTAATCTATGTTCCTATAAATCATGTCCTATAGGTACACTGCCGTAAAAATGACAACGACAGGCCTGAGCCAATAATCCCTGCACTGCCTGTTATGCGTAATATTAAATTGTCGCGTGATTTATTTACGCTCACTGTGGATAGATGGCACCACAAATGTGTTCCATATTCAAATTCTGTAGTTGTAGCCGTTGTAGGAATGTCATGCAACGGTTAAACTTCGCATTCTTTTTTAATTTAACTTAAATCTTGCTTAATTTTGGTTGGTGTACCTACAAACACAATAAGTACCACTTTGCTACAAAAAGTAGTACAATTATCTGTCAACCTGTCCACCCTAAACGACGGATATATTACAGTATGGCATAACGTTAGACCGATAACATAACTCGACGTTTATTTGTCTAGACTATCCCAGATGATTCAGATTTATTGCACGAACGCTGCCCTCGATATATTCCTATTCGACGACTTACGAATACAGTGTGGGTATATCACAGAAGTTTAATAAGAAGCATAGACAAATAAAACTAAGACACGGGACTACATCCTTTTTGCCATACATGTACCGATTTTTTAATTTTCTGAGGCACCGCACCGAGTGCAGCTATTTATTCCGACTCCGTTCCATACTTCAAACTTACGAACTACTCTACCAAGCCAACTAGGAACTCGGATGGAAATCGGCTTCCCCACCCGCATACCCGCCACCGCCTGCGTCTTCCCGCCTGCCACACCTCCCGCACACCGCCACTGCCTTTTTGTGCGGGTGACGTCATATTTGTCAGGTTCCTAGTTGGCTTGGTGGAGTAGTATTCAGTCAGTTGCGGCGTCAGAGTGAATAGTTGCTTTCGGTGCGTATCCTGCACCGTATCAGAAGAACTTAGACTTCTGTCCCTTTACTGTACGATAGATGTTTTGTTTGCATTACATTTGATATGTTATCCTATCGTTTGCGAATACTAAACTAACTCAATATTGGAGCATTTAGAAGGCAATAAAAGTGGACATACTTTGAAGAGAAGGTCCCGAAAATTATACCGACCACTTAGATTAAATTAAAACGCATTTTGTGGAATCACAGAACAGATTTTAGGGAAACGTGGGCTTGCTATGGCTAGTCCAAAGGGTTCAGAGTTTCATACCACCGTAGAATAAAAACGTCAAAAATATCAAGTTCCTTGTATGGGGTGGGGTGCCCTTTATTTTGAAATTTTATTTTATTTTTAGTATTTGTTATTGCAGCGGCAACAGACATACATATTCTGTGAATTTCAACTCTCTACCTATTACGGTTCGTGAGATACAGCCCGCTGACAGACGGACGGATGGACAGACCGACATCGTAGGCTTAGTCTATTACCCTATTGGTCCCGTTGACACCCTTTGGATACGGAACCCTAAAAATTAATTGCTTTTGCAGAATTACTATATGGCGCTTTTAGTCCCCCAGTACACTGCGGTACCTAACAATATAAATAATGGACTCTAATTACTTACACATAAAACATTGACCAGTTTAATTTACAGTTGTTCTAGCTTACAATGTGAAGTCAGATCACGCAATAGGTGTGAGATAATTACGGGAATGCTTCGCGGTAACAAAGTAGCAATTATACGGAGTGCCACTGGATTTTGTATGCGCTGTACATAGTTGGTCTCTTATAGAATTTGCAGAGATAATGTCTTAAGAGTGAATAACCGACTGGGTATAGTTATGCAGCTTCAAGTTTTAAATGTTCATGTTTTTTTTTGTTAAGGTAGGAGTTCGATGCAAGCGAAGATGGCAGACGTCAGTCGATCTCATAGAAATTGTAATGCCGTCAACCGTCGCGGCACATGTCATCGCCACAATTTGTATGAGATCGACTGACGTCTGCCGTCTGCCGCTTGCATCGAACTCCTACCTTTAGAGTTTTTGGCGTGTTCGTAAGTCATATTTAAACATTATATTTATGAAAATTTGAAGTGCCTAATAATTGCGAAATGGAGTTGTTTTACAATTAAAATACTTACGGTCGAATACTCAACGGCTACTTAAATGAAGTCCCACTTAGCAGTATGAGATGTAATTATCGTTATATCGCACGTCACAGTTAAGCAGCTCTCAAATTTGAGTTGCGTACAATGACATTGATGGTTGCGTACGAGTATTCCTCGGTTACTAACTGGACATTAAAAATAGTTGGCTGTAGAAAAAAAACATTGCATCTAATAATGGGGATATATGAATTAATATATTATTATTTTTAACGTACACATGGATTATGACATATTATTGTGATATTTTTTTACATTTTATGTTAGTTTCATTGTGTCATATAATTGGCATCATCCCCTATGTTATTTTTTTTTTACTGTCACAAAAAAAAATGAATGCCACAGAAAAGATAATATTGTGTTGCTTGCACAGAAAAAAGAAACAGATTTAATTTTAATAAAAATGGAACAGCTAAGCAATCTGGGCGTATTGGTAATGGCAATGAATCGCGATAAAGAACCGGCGGGCGACGTGACCCGCCTGCCGATGGGCACAAACAAACACTGATACAGACCTACTCGCGGGTAATACCCTGATTATACCTTTCTTTGGATCTCATTTTATAAAAACAGAAAAATAACTTTAAAATATTATTTCATAAGTAGCCTTTTTTACGGCAGCCACAGAAAAAAATAGCGAGTCAAAGATTATTTTTTATTGAATCCAAGTTTTGTACCGTACAATGTCCGTCGGAATACTGAATCACCTATCGCGGGATGGTGGCTAAAACGTCACCTCTGTGGCGACAAGGTCACGCGTATGTGATACTTCTAAACTTCTTTTACAAATCCTTTGGTTTGTACCGGCCAAAACATTATACTGAAATATGTTTTCTCTATTTTATAATAAAAAAAGAGACTAACCGTCAAATTTATAGAGAGCAAGTTTACAACGGTTTTTCAAAGCATTTCCCGGAACCAAAGTGATTTGTATGGCCAGTGTAAGACTATCATAACTTTCTATAAATTAGGGGAATATGTTTTTGTATAAAGAGTACCTACGAAATATACTTACGAAAATGAGGTACATGTACAAACTAAAACAACAAAATATATACGAACGGTCGTTCGCCCAAAAACTTATGCTATCTTCCCCCTTTATTACGCTTCGTTCCCGTTTGATCGTGCTGAAATAAACTTTTCCACATAAAGGAATACTCCGGCAGTAATTTGGAATTGCATTTTTGTAAACAAACGCATGCAACGGGGAGCTTTCGTAAATCAAAGGTAGCCTTTGTCAATAAAACGTGGTTTCTCTTTGAGAGCTTATTTGGCTGATGCAAGAGTGAGGTAATTTCTACTCTGGAACTGAACTAAACTGACTCGGCTTTAGGTAGGTATTAGGGCCACCGCAAACCCGCTACTTTTTGCATCGGCGGCAACCGGCGATTTAGTCGCTTTTATCATTGGAGCAGTTGCTGCGTCCGAACGCAGAGAGTCGCCAAATTGCGATGCAGCATCGACACAGTCGCATAATCGCCGATCGATGCAAAAAGTAGCATGTCTGCGGTGTCCCTTAGTTCGGGTTTATTCGGCTTTGTTATTATTATTTTTTGTTTTATGGGACTGAGGTGGCAAACAAGCGTACGGCCCGCCTGATGTTAAGCAGTTACCGAAGCCTATAGATTCTTGCATCGCCGGCACGTTGCCGCCCTGAAGGGGAGTTTGACATGAGGGAAAGAAGGGGGGTTGGGCTTCCAGCTTTCTCACTCATCGTATCAAAACGCAGTTGTTATGGTTACTTTACGCTAATCGTCTGTGAGAGTGTGGTACTACCCCGGTCAAGCTAGCCCACATACCTATGAGCTGCAGATAATTGGCTACAGCTCTATAGCTATCTCTGTTCGATCGATGTATCTCATAGTTTGTCCTGTCACAGCCGATTGTGCTTAGCCTACGGATACAGATGTCTTCTGGTAAACATTGATTTTTATTCAATTGAGAAACACGGCACTTAAATATCCAGCCAGTGGAATGCTTTACTCCTTTGTTGTTCGATAAATCTTATAACAATGTCGTCTATCCAATAGCTACGTCCAGAAGTGTCACATGCCGCGCGAGGAAAATTTTCCTCGCCAAGTTAGACTTGCCTCACGTGAGGCAAATGCGCACCCTGCCTCACCTGAGCACTCACATTTGCCTCGCCTAGTTTGGCAGTCTTGAGACAGAACAATGTCAAACGTGTCAAACTGATTGATCGGGTATACCTTTCCCTGTCTAGAGTGTCAGTTGCCTCGCCATTTGCTTCGCGCGGCATGCGACTGAGGCAAACGTCGTGCTTCGCGAGGCATGTGGGTGAGCAGCCTCGCGCGGCATGTGCATGTTGTAGACACGTCTATTTACTTCCTCATCGCCGAAAAAAGCACTCGGCCACTCGTGCCGAAAGTAATCTCTATCGACAATAGAGTCATACGGGTACGCAGGGACATCAGGAATTCAGGCCGCGTGCTCTACGACTCGTAAAATACGAGTTATTTGCGTACCGGGATGTGAAAACCACTAAAATGTTACGAATATAACGGTTTATCTTTTCGGACATCTTTCCCCTATAAATATTTTATGGGAACGTCACTTTATATTGGTACGGTTGGCGATAGCGTATTTTGATATCTGTTGTTTAGTATCACCTGAATAACTGTTAGCTGTTGCACATCACTATAGGAACGAAGGAAAAAAATAATAAAAAACAATTCTTGTGAAGTCCAAGTCCAAGTCTGCTGATCGTATAGCAACAAAATTTACAGTACCTAATTAATGGAGTCTAGTCCTATTTGGGAAAAGTATCTCAAAACAAAAATATGATATGCTCGTTACCAATAACATAAGATACCTTTAAGCATTGAGCTACTATACTACATACAAGAGCAGAGGGCCTACTCTTTTACTAACGAAAACAAAATTTCGGACGAAATGTCGCGTATTTCCTACTACTTTTCTCATTAATTCCGTCATTTCTTACGAACGAAAATTATTTGACGTCTTCGTCGTCGTCGAATCTAAACGTCAAACAATTTTCGTTCGTAAGAAATGTCGGAATGAATAAGAAACGTAGTAGGAAATACGCGACATTTCGTCTGAAATTTTCGTTTTCGTTGGTCACTACGCTATCATATTTTGCTACTTATTCTCTCTCACCCACCCCCCGCTCGTCCTACCTACCGCCCATGACGTTTGGTTAGGTGCCTCGCCCGAGCACTCATGGTATGATATTATGTCTATACGTTCTGACGTCAAAACTGCGTGCTCGGGCGTAGCATGCGCCTCATGTAGACGCACCATATCACTTAGCGACTCTCGTTATACCACGTAGAACTTCTAGAAGATCCTTGCGTGGTACATCGTAGCTCAATACCTTTAACCTATTGCTACGAATATTTTAAATTCCTATTGTTTTTTTACAATTGCTGTTACGTAGAGATCGGCTGCATAGAGTCGACGCGAACTGAATTGCTTTAGGGTGCGTATCCACTGACGCGGAGCTGGGCGGAGTGGAGCGGACCGGACCCGTGAATTGGCCAATCACAGTGCTTGAAATCTCCACTCCGTTCTTGGCCCACCAGAGTTGACCAATCTCAGTGCTCTTCTCTGCTCCACTCCGCCCAGCTCCGCGTCAGTGAAAACGCACCCTTATTGTCTGCAAGCCAGACACTGAAAATAACAGTCGATGGTTAGCGGCCAAGTTATATTGCTGATACAAATCGATATGCAGTCAGGCGAATAAAACTGGAGACAAATATTGCGAAAATGTCGCGAGCTGAAGTAATAAAAATATCGCACGGAAACTACATTATGCATCTCTACTAATAGAGAATATGCATGGCATGGCATTTCTTATGTGACTAAGGTAGCAGACAAGCGTACGGCCCGCCTTATGCTAAGCAGTTAATGTAGCCTGTAGATACTTGCAATACCACACTCGTACGTTGCTGAATTGAAGGAGGGTTGAGAGTGAAGGGAAGGGAGGGGCTACCGGTTCTCTAAAACAACGCAACTAAATAACTACTTTACGCCGATATTCTTTGAGAGGGTGGTACTACCTCAGTCGGACCAGCCCGTTAATGATGGCTCGACCACCTTCACTGCACATCCCATTACACTATAACTTGTTTTTTCTTAAACAAAAAAAGGTTCTAGTTACTTGCCTTGAGTTTCCACTGACATTATCCTCTTGAAATACAACAGATTCGATATTATACACAAAAAGAAAACGTCCAAGAGCGGAAGAATTGTTCGCGATCGTAAGAATAGTACTTTGTTCCTTTATTTTGTACTCGTACAATGGAGTATTTCCATTGAAATATGCTGCGTCGAGCTTTAAGTCGCTTATACTTAGCGCTTTTCGAATGGCCGTTTATATCCTCAGTATTTACTGTTCAGTCCATGGACCAGTTACTAAGGGGACTGGCCCTAAGCAAGTCGGCCGAGTGGTCGGCCTAATACTAACATCGACATAAAACGAAGCGAGTAGTTCAACTATTTACCGGTAAATAGTAAAATGAAAATGAAAAAACAATGACCACGTTTTGTTTCATACAAATATCTAATAAGGGCACCTCTTTCTTTAGTCTTTACTCTGTGGTTCAGACCAAAGAGGTAGGTATTACTGACCATGGCACAATGCGTAGAAAATGCAGCGAACTCCTGGTATTTGAATAGGCCATTGACTACCGCTGGTCGAGCGCAGTCACGACATATCCGAACATTAGTGGTCTTAACAGCACATCAAACTTTACCTACTAAACCACCAAGCCAACTAGGAGTCTGTCAAATGTGACGTCACCCGCACAAAAAGAAGGCGGCGGTGTGCGGGAGGTGTGCCGGGCGGGGAAGCCACTTTCCATCCGAGCTTCTAGTTGGCTTGGTGGAGTATTTACATATCAGTGATTTCAACCCATATACGCCTGACGTGTTGTTAGAAAGAGATGAATATAATACAGGGTTATTGGTAAAACACTAACAACCTTGCAGGGGCGTATTACTGCCATCAAAAACAACAACTTTTGTTCCATGACTTTTTACAAAACAAAAAAAAAAAAAAAAAAAATCACTCTCTAAAATGTATGAAACAAGAAAATATGCTCATCTAGAGGATAGTCATGGACCGTTTAGGTACTTTAGGGCAAAGTGAAATACAACCTCATACCATGGCTTACAACATGAGAAAAAAAAATTTTTTCATACATTTTAGAAAGTGATATTTTGTTTTTTTTTTTGTTTTGTAAGAAGTCATAGAACAAAAGTTTTTGTTTTTGATGTCAGTAATACGCCCCTGCAAGGTTGTTAGTGTTTGACCAATAACCCTATATACAGTGTAGCGTTATTAGCTATAATCATTGGCGCGCGCGCGCGTGCAGCTGTACAGCCGCGACGCTGGGTGGTGCGTGACTAAGTGGATATCAGGTAGTTACCTTGCTTGTATGCTGCCAAAATGGCGCATCTAAAGCTTTAATACATCTTTGAACACAGGTCGTTCAGTTTGCGGAAATGTCGCGCCCGCAGCCGCCGGAAGCGCCCCTTGCGTTTGCGGTGACATGTATGCGCGGGCGTCGCTTCCTATCGACAGCGCCGGATGTGCGACGCGATTAATTAATTGGTAGCGTTCGGCGAGCACTCTATAATTCGGTGGTTGTAAGATTAATGTTGGGGGATGATTTTCGTGTAAATTTATTAGTGGTAACTAAGCATTATGATGACCGGTTAGTGCAGTGGTTCGAGCGGCTTGCGGGTTCGATTCCCGCCAGAGGCAAATCTCGGAAACGCTGGGCTTCTGGCTCTCTCCCTCCACCTAATAGCTACTTTACGCCGATCTTCTGTGAGAGGGTGGTACTACCCCGGTCGATCCCGCCCGTGTATGAGCTGTAGTACAGCTATTACAGCTTGGCTCTACTACCAGAAAACTATAATGATATAAAACTAAAACTATAGTACGTTTTTTTATACTTGTCCTATTTGGTAAGCAAAGATGGCGTCCAGCGGGGCGATTGCGTAACTTTTTTGTCAATGTTTCAATTGGTTTCGTTTATCCTGTGTCAATTATATACGAAAGCAATTGAAACATTGACAAAAAGTTACGCAATCGCCCCGCTGGACGCCATCTTTGCTTACCAAATAGGACAAGTATAAAAAACGTACTATACATATTTATATTATGAACGCCCCATCCTTCCACACTTATAACTTTGATTCTTGGAAACTTATAACTGAATCAATCTAGCCCCAAAAAGGAACCTATAACAACAAACTTTATTTTTCTTTCATAATCGTGTCTCATTTAATATTATAACTTCGGTAGGCACATTGCTAAGTCGAAAGCCAAACGAGACCACATATACAGTTTCGAACTAATTACATAACCAGCCTTATCACTGAAAATGGAATTTCCTTCATTAAAATAATTCTCCCCTAACCGTTCTTAGTACCCTTTACAAGTTGCGGGGAGGGAATATAAGCGTATAATGTGTTGGGGCTTAAAGGGCAAGGAACTTGGATTGTACCTTTTTAAAACTATGATTATGATGGCAATTTTATTAATTAACAGAAAAATAAGTTTTATGGCCTAATTAATACTCAAAGGCTACTCAAATATTTAAGTCCCTCTTAGCAATTTGAGACGAAATTATTTGAAATCTTTAAAAATAATTTCTGGCATCAACCCCTAAGGGGGTAATTTCAGAGGGTGAAGGCCGTCTAAAAAAAATTATTTATTCGCGTATACTTTGCATAAGAAATAATGAAACTCGTGTTTCAGGACTTTATGGCGCGTCTAAGTTAGGCAACTCTCAAATTTGAGTTCGAGTAGGCCCCGTACGTTAATTATTAATAAATACCGCAGTTATATATCTAGTTTATAAGGTAATTATATAGTTTATTAATAACTTTTCCTTCATTTTGTGTATAAAAACAGGAACAATTCATAATGGTCATTCTCATTCTCGCCCTGTCAGTGGCATGTAATAACGGGATCGATTCATCGACTCGCATCCGACTCGATTCATTCGATTCTCGGCAGACAATCGATTCCATCCCGATGGTCACTCGGTGCCGATGGATACGTATGTCACTACAGTTTGCTGGTCTTTGAGTAATGTTTGCGCTCACCAGGGATATTGCTTTTGTTTGCTACGTATGTATTGGCAACGCGGCTAGAGTGGGTATAGTATGAATAGAGGGGGATGAAGTGGGTGTCCGAGGGAAGTAGAATATTTATTAACTCAGGCATAGTTTCTTTTCGTAATATTCCTCATTTCGGCACACAGCGCTACAAATCATCATAATGCGCATAGCCAAGGAGTGGAACTCCCTGCCTGCGTCTGTTTTTCCGAGTGCGTACAACCCAAATCTCTTTAAAAGTAGGGTGAACAGACATCTTCTGGGTGCGCTCGCTCCACCGTCGATCTCATCTCTACTCCTACGGCTTGAAGTCAAGAGCAAGTCCATTTTCAATTTTAAAAAATACAAACACCAACCTGTCTATGGTCCCTATGGATACCGTACAATAGACTGGCGATCCCAGTGACACCCAGACTAGGGCAAAATACGGCCGTTTCCGAAATTTGCCTCTGGCGGGAATCGAACCCGCAACCATCCGATGCAGAGAACCCGAGCGGCCTACGCTCGAACCATTGCGCCAAGCACTTTCGCAATGGACAATACGACCCTGGATCGAACACAAAGTACCTACCTACCTATTTAGTTACTATTTAGTCAAACTTAAACTACCATAATATCTTAAAACTAGTATAAACGATCGCAGTAGACGAATATCCTCCAACTTGTGAGTTTATGGCGCGATGCTGATGAGGAAGCCGCAGGCCCAATCAGCCTCAAATACCGTTCAATATCTTTAATATCTCAATACCGTTTGTAACCTATCGATTTACACATCGCATGGTAGTCATGTTGTAGATGAATATCTATAATATCGAAAATTGTAATTGAAATAAGAAGAATTGTATAGATGAAAGAAATAGGTACTGATATTTTTTTTATAGGACTGCGTTGGCAAAAAACTTACGGTCCGCCTGATGTTAAGCAGTTACCGTAACCTATAGATGCTTACAATACCAAAGGCGTTGCTCGAACATTGCCGACCTGAAGGGGAGAAGGATGGAGGTAGGGGGAGGGGGTTGGGATTTCGGCTCTCTCACTCATCGTACGTAATAGCTGCTTTACGCCAATCTTCTGTTAGAGGGTGGTACTACCCCGGTCGAGACAGCCCGTATATGAGCTGCAGTCAATTGGCTTCATCTCTGTATCGTAAAAACAGGCATCCGTGATTCTAGACACAATAGAAAATCAATTGTGAAAATCAAAAATCATCTGCGTTACGGTATACATATAGTACATTTTTTTATACTTGTCCTATTTGGTAAGCAAAGATGGCGTCCAGCGGGGCGATTGTGTACCTTTTTTGTCAATGTTTCAATTGGTTTCGTTCATCCTGTGTCAATTATATACGAAACCAATTGAAACATTCGTAAAAAGTTACGCAATCGCCCCGCTGGACCCCATCTTTGCTTACCAAATAGGAAGGATAGGAGGAAAGTATAAAAAAACGTACTATACAAAGGGTTATATGGACCTTGGACGTAGCTTATAGTTTTATAGCGACTGTAGCCTAGGGGTGAACAGGTTGGGCTAACAATCAGAAGGTCCCAGGTTCGATCCCCGGTGGGGCATGCACCAATGGATGAATTTTCATCTATGTGCATAATTTACAGTTCGCTGACGATGAGGGAAAACATCGTGAGGAAACCTACCTATCCCTCGGGATTAGGTAATAGTCAGTTCCTGTATACACGGCGACACGGTTCACCACCTGTCACGTTGGGTTCTGACTATCTGGTGAAACGTGGGCTTTGAGTTGGTTAATATCTCCACAATGTGTTGGTGTATGGCCACTCAAACCTCTGACTACCCCCGAACGGGGATAAAAGTCGTGACGTTACACGTAGCTTATCGAACTTATCGATACAATCTAAACACTAAAGCCGAGCCTAAACAATTATTGTCAAGTAAACTCCTATAAAACTGTTATGAATTTATCGCGGTAAGTAATCACGTTTCCGTACTACAACAAACTGAAACATTTTCTTAACTTTTTCAATCTACGCTACTTACACAGTGATTGTGTTCCGAACAAAGACATTGCCAAGAAAGAGGGAGATATTCGACTGTCCAAAATAGTACCTATGTCGTATTAAACGGAGTCTATAGATTAAGTTAAATTCAATCAGTTTCTTTCGTTAAAGGGGTTATTACACTTAACTAAATTTAGGCTACTTAATTTAGTCGTTACTGAATTTGGGCAGGTGTAATCGCATTCAGCAAGCTATTCAGAAGCTAGAATGGTTTAAATATTAAGAAGCTTCTGAATTTAGGCTTCTAAATTAGCCAAGTGTAATAAGCTCTTTAAGGCCTACGGGGGCAGTTACAAATTGTCATTTTTACATTTTTTATTTAATTCTACTTCCGGATCGGAAACGTAACCTCGTCTGAGAAGATCCGGAAAGAAACTCAGCGGGCAACTTTTTTACTATCATTGTTTTTTTTAAACAGTACGACTCCGTTGTGGGCGGGAAATAATGATGAAAACATGTCGGTATTACCAATATCAAATATACCAATATCATTACGGCTCGGCTCATCTTCTGATCATCTTCTCATACGCATGAAAATGTCATTAACTTGTCTTTAATTGCGGGTGAAATAAAGATGTGTGAATTTCGCTGCATACAATGGTGCGCTGAGCACAAGTCTGATGATAGCAATGTCAGGGGGTATCATATCTGCTAAATGATACATCAATGGTTCCGAACAACATTTTAGTTAGTATGTACTTCGATATTATTTCGCGAAGAAATTTAATATAACCGGCAAACATGTGGGGACCACATAAAATGAGCTCCGGAATTAATACCTAACTTTTTCAGTTAAAAATTTCGCCTCTGGCGGGTTATTGGTCGCCCAGTGACGCTCGGGGTGGTTGTTTTGGGGACGTTAAACGAGATTATACATGTTTACTTAACTATAAACATGTATACAGAGTGTTTTAAAAGTACGAAATAATGGGTAATTAATGTAAGTAATATAAGGTACAGTCAGCAACGAAAGTCGCTGAACATTCTGAATTTTTCAAATCGATTATACTCTTTATTCTACAAACGTTGGTAAACCTTTATAAAACCAAACATTAGCAACATGTCTACATTTTGTTTCGATAAAGAAAAAATATGGATTTGATGCAAAACGAAAGTGTACAAGCTATTTGAAAAACTGAGAATGTTCAGCGACTTTCGTTGCTGACCGTACCTAGCTGATATTTAAATACTTAGTGAAAACAAATTAAATTTAACTGTCATATAGAAGGTGGTAGAGCCGAGGTGTAGTCAATTGTCTGCAGCTCATATCTGGGCTGGCACGACCGGGGTAGTACCACCCTCTCACAGAAGATCAGCGTAAGCAGCTATTACAGTTGCGTTTCGTACGATGAGTGAGAGAGCCGGAAGCCCAACTCCTCCTCCCCTTCCCCTCCCTCCATCCCACTCCCCTTCAGGTCGGCAAAGTGCGAGCAATGCTTTTGGTATTGCTAGCTTCTATAGGCTACGGTAACTGCATAACATCAGGCGAGACGTACGTAGTCTGCCACGTAAGTCCTGTAATAAAAACTGTGTCATTGAATATTAGTGAGTTGGTGTCACAGAGTAAAGACTAAAGAAAGAGGTGCCCTTATTAGATATATGTATGAAAAAAACGTGGTCATTGTTTTTTCATTTTCATTGTTCTATTTACCAGTAAATAGTTGAACTACTCGCTTCGTTTTATGTCGATGTTAGTACTAGGCCGACCACTCGGCCGACTTGCTTAGGGCCAGTCCCCTTAGTAACTGGTCCATGGTTGGTGTGTTCGAATAGCGATATTTATTTTATAGTGCAACACCAAGCCAACTAGGCACTCGGGTGGGTGCGGCTTCTCCGCCGACAGGTGCCTGGCTTGGTGTCGTAGTATACCTATTGATATAAGATTGGTACCACATCAATACTACTCCACCAAGCCAACTAGGCACAGCCGCATTCACCCGAGTCACGAGTGCCTAGTTGGCTTGGAGATGTAGTATTTATCAGTGAAATGTTAGTGCACTGCACTACACCTCTGCCTATCCTTTTGTGGAATACAGGCGTGATGGTGTACAAGAAAGTATAGTTGATTCAATACAACGCTAAAAGCATTAGACATTGTAAATATATTTCCACTTATCCCACAGAACAGTCGCAGCGTCGAGTTAACTAAGTTACCAGCTCACTGCATTCCATTTTATTCCGTTTACCTACGCTATAAAAATATAACAATTCAGATGTTGACTATTTTTCAGGGTTCCGTAGCTCAAAAGGAAAATACTGAAGTTTTATCACTTTGTTGCGCGACTGTCTGCCTATCTGTCCGTAACTTTTATAGCGTAAAAGAAGAACATAGAAAGGAATTTTGAAAATTCCACCCTTAAAGTAGGGGTGAAGGTTTACTTACATGGGGGTTAATATTTTTCTGAAGCTGGAGACATGAAAATGAGTACCGAGGCTAACCAATACTAATGTAAAATATAACATTCACTTAGGCCGTGGTCTCCTATTAAATGCCATCGGCCGCTTACAGCGTCACGCGTACGCCGCGTCACAATTTTAATATAGTGACGTCGGCGTGTGAAGGAGACCACAAAAATACATTTCTATATTAAGCATTGTGATGCGGCGTACGCGTGACGCTGTAAGTGGCCGATGCCATTTAATAGGAAACCAAGGCCTTATAAGATAGGGGTTGGGCTTCCGGCTCTCACTTATCATACGAAACGCAGGTGTAATACCCACTTTACGCCGATGTTTTGTTAGCCGGTGGTACTACCCCAGTTGCGCCTGCCCATAAAGCCCAAACTGTTGTAGCTCGACTCTACCACCAATAAAAAAATATACAATAATATAAAATTGAAAAAAAAAAAAAAGTCACGACTTTTATCCCCATTCGGGGGTAGTCAGAGGCTTGAGTGGCCATAAAAATAAAGTAGTTGTAGTTTGGTAGTATAATATAAAATTATACTACTAAATTCAATATAAGTAATCTCAAGTGTAGGTGCGCGAGTGTGACACTGTTCCACTTTTTTGCAGCTTGGTCCCACTTTTTTGCAGCATGGCCCCACTTTATAGCAGCATGGTCCCACTTCCCGGTGCAAGTGCGAGCGCGGCGTGGGTCACGTACGCGGTGCAATCGCGTGTGCCCACAAACACGTATCGAATAAACTGTGAACTTCGATACGTCGCGACCCATGTTTGCCGCGTTACCGCTAAACTTATTTGATATCTGACGCTGCGGTTAGATTTTTAGTTTTATTAGAAAAATGTTTTGTAGGTAATAAAGTATTTTAGTTTTCTGTTTACTTTATAACAGTTGTGCGTCCACTTGCCTCGCCCGTGCACTTATGTTATGACGTTATATCTATGCGTTCTAAGGTCAAAACAATGCTAGGGCGCGGCATGTGCCGGATGAAGACAGAGCCGGTTTTTTATGTACGTGGTACGTCCAGACGCCTCGCATGCATCGCCCGAGCACTCATGTGCGTTTCGACGTCAAAACTGAGTGCTCGGGTGCGGCATGCGCCCGATATAGAGGCAGGCATTGTTCAATGACGTGACAAAGCATTAGCCGCACGCGGCTGCTCGGTATGTGTGGACGCTCCAAATCAGTTTTTTTTGTCCTTGCTACAAGTAGGCTTAATTTACAGATGTCCTGGGCGGCGGCCTCCACTTACCAGGTCCGTCTCTCAGTGTGCCTTCCTAGGCAATAACAAATATTAAACAGTCAATATTTGTAATCCCCATTTTGAATAGTTCGATTTCAATGACAAAGTAAAACAAAATTATCCTGTTTCTTTAAACATTTTTCAGTTATAAAATTCATAAAAAGCAGTCCGCGTTGAACGGGACAAAGGCTCGGCCCGATCGACTTATCGCCTCGATGGTTTGTCTAACAAAGGCATCAACTTTTAATTGGAGCCTAAATCTGAGATATTTGAAAACGGAGCGCCTTTTGTTTTCGCCTCCGTTCGTTTCTGTTCACCTGATACCCGGAGGAACCTCTGAGTCCATTAAAATGTTTTTCATCGTGTTTTTATTTCATGAAAAAATCTTTGTTTTTGAATAAGTCCTATTACTGGAATCATTTGGCTTGAGTGATTTAGTATAAGCTTTTTTGTTTCAGTATTTATTACTGCTATTGACCAGCAAATCTAGTATTAAATGTCCTTAATGATATGAAGTAGTATGTTTATGATTACATTAGCTGGGTCCGAAAGACACGCATGCCGCGCGAGGCAGTTTTACTTCGCTAATATTGACATGGCGCGCACGATCTAAATGCTCGCCCTGCCTCACCCGAGCGCTGTCATTTGCCTCGCCTAGTTTGGCCTAGTCATGAAACAGAACGATAATGCTATACCCCCGGGTATATCCTTCTCTGACTAGAGTGTAGGTTGGCACGCCCTTTGGCTCGCCCGAGCATGCGACTGAGGCTGCCGTGCGTTGGCATGAGACCGAGCAGCCTCGCGCGGCATGTGAGCCTTTTGGACCCTGCTATTGACTTTCCCATGTTTTCAATACAATTCACAAACAAACCCTGAACATTTGATGACTGCTTGGCACAGAGGTTCGAGCGTAGGCTACTCGTCTCACTACATCGGGTGGTTGCGGGTTCAATTCCCGCCAGAGAAAATTTTCGGAAACGACCTTTTCGTAAATTGCACTGGTCTGGGTGTCACTGAGATTTCCCCCAGTCCATTGTATCGTAGCCATAGTAAAAAAGGGTTAGTATGGGACCATACAGTTGGTGTGTATCATCATCATCTCAGCCGCAAGACGTCCTGGACATAGCCCCCCCCAAGGTTCGCCACAATGACCGGTCTTGCGCTGCCCAACGGATTGATGTGTATGTCTGAAAAAAAACCAATAGCAACTGAAAAATCCGAAACCGATACAAACACACATCACAGCAATACAAATACGTTGGGTTCAATATACGCGTGTCCCCTACCACGGTCCGTTTAATTCGGTCATATAGTAGGCTGCGGTGGAATTAGTCACTAGTCCCGCGCGGCCGTCCGATATTCATAGCGGCGCAAAACTCGCGGCGTTACTTGCGTGACCTAGGCATGGGAATATAGCGTTTTGACATATCTATACCTACAAATAAATAAAATTGTAGTGTCTGTTTGGTATGTCATAATACCAGCTTTTTACTAAATGCATATGAAAATATATACATACAGAGATGAGCCGGAAAACAGAGGGACAGAAATTGTAAAAATAGATTTTTTTGAAGTGAAAACTTCTTTAGCGGCGTTGTGCACTTTTCTTGAGATGGGTAAAATATGTGAAACTCGCGTCAGGGTCACGTGTCCTGACTCCTGATCGAAATATTCGACGGATTGCGCAGGGCGCTTGCGCGAATGTTCGTGTGTGTTTGTGTTACAGCGTGCCACGCGCATCCATAGATGGTGACTGCTGATGGCTCGACCGTCTATGTAGAGGCCAGATCGTGGGAAAAAGTTACCACCACTTTACGTACCTTTTTATACTGAACAGACCCCCCCCCTCCCCCCTCGTCAGAGTAGTTCCAGGATCTTCAGATGACTTATCTATTACTCAAAACGCTACCGCTCTAAACTTAAAATGACGCTTATCTGACAGTAATTTGAGTGTCATTCGAGATAACGCATGCACACATCAGTTTGATTGCGGATCGTCAAATAGAGTGGACTAACTTAAATGTTTGATGTTGCCGCGGCCTATATTGCAACTGTAAACAGATATTGAGTTAACTAGCAATGTAACTATCATGGTTCGCTCCCTTCCGGCTATCCAAACTAACTAGTAGAAATGGGAGAACCGTAAAATAAATAAATAAATCTTCTACCTTCAATCTTCTTCCTAGCTTTATCCCATTATGAGGGGTCGGCTTTCAGTCTACCCTGATTTGGCTGATCACCGATATTTACACGGAGCGATTGCCATCTGCCCTCCGAGACCCAACTAGTGGGACTATCGGCAACCTAAGGATAAGACCATTTTTGTCAGACTTTTCAGGTTTCTGACTGCCTGTAACGACTGTCAAAGATCTTAAAATTACACCCGGGACCGCCAGCTTAACGTGCCCTCCGAAGCACGGAGGAGGTGGCAAAATAATAAATCGATAAACTGAAGGTATGTTTAGAAAAAGGTGTAAGAAACTTGTGAGGATAAAAATACAGATTCTGAAGATATCTGCGAGTCAGAAATAATAATATGGTGACAAGTCGAGAAGCGTCTCGCTATTACAATAACGTTGGCTTTTCACATGCTAATAGAACATAAACTTTGGCCCTGCACAAGTGGTGAAACAAAGTTGGAACGAGGGAAAATGTTCTTTACAAGTTCATTGACTGTCGCCGTCTGCCATCTGTGATCAGCGATTTTTAATTACTTTTTATGCTAACGTTACTGCTTAATGCACTGTGAATGTTACTGATAGAAGGTATTTGACATTTTGTTACCTTGACTTTCATAGGTCAATGTTAGGACGCGTCATGGACGATAACGCCAATTAGCATGCCTTGTATGCATTTAGCTTTTTTATAGTACATTTTTGCTTTAGCTTTTATAGTACATTTTTTTTTATTTAGTTTTGTTGATTAACCTTTTTTACGTTTTTGTGGTTCCAAATGGAATTGCTTGGCGGCATCCGCTAGTTGATACGGGAGCCGCCAAATAAAAATGACAAGGAAAGGAATGTTGATTGTTTTGGTTTTTTTTAGGTATTCCCCAATGGAGTAAGAAATAACTAGTTTTTTAGCGGGAGGAAGCGGAAATTAATAAGAAATTATCTCGTGCAATGTCGCAAAGAAAATGTCAATAAATTGACTTTTGTTTTATACCCCTGCGTGCTTTTAACATAATTAATCGGTGGATTATGGGTTTTGCACAGACATAGCAACACATAGTACTAGAATAATTTAGTTAGTACTTATGACTATGTAGAGACAGTCTACCTCCATTAAACTATTATAAGACAGACTTACATAATGAGAAAAGTTACCTACATCTGTGTAAGCCACGCAAACCGGCTTATTTTCATTCGCAACGCGTACCCGGTCGAAGGGTCGCCACACATCAAGCCGGCAACACTGCCTCGCCACTTGGTGTCCACTCGTGGCCGACGGATGGACGACATGGTCCTATAAAGGAGATAGCATTGTTCTCGTAGTGACGTCACACGGACGCCGCGTGGTCAAGGAATTGATGATGTTACCAATACTTAAGGAGAGTGAATCACTCACAGGCGTCTGACATAAACATAACGTGATCCAGAGCCAAACTGATAGCTCGGGCGCCGCTGTTTGGTATGTCCGGACACAGCCACTCACTACAAACGCAGTCTAAGCAAAGCGGCGGGTAGGTTTTGATTCATTAGCCGATCAAGTGACGATATGATGATATAAGTAAGTGATGCCCCTGATATTGGCCCCATATGCTACGGTTACCAGTAAGTTTGTATGCCGCCTTAGTGGTATATGAAAAAGATAGGTGTAAACCCATATGAATTCGCCACCAATCGAGGAGAGGCGCTGCAGACCAGTTGGACAAATGTACGCCGAGCTTTATTCTTAGGATCCCGGAGGAGACAGCAATTAGTCTTAATTAAGCGGAACAAAACCCTACCATAGAATTTGTTATGCAAACGCGTAATGCCCCATATGTCTTGATTGCTGTACCAGGCACGTACGACAATCCTCTAATGTAATGGCTGTTCTCTTGGAGATAACTTGGAAAAAGACATTGCATTTCGCCCTTTTTATGCCCCATTAGATATTGGCCTCTCGTAAATATAAGGGAGAATTCTATGGTTCACTTCGCTTGCTTAATCTTCAGTGTTGAGCATGTCTTTCAGGAACGATTGTAGGAACAAGTGTACTATAACGGACAAGGGCGAAAGAAAATACAAATCTATGATGATAATTTGCACCAATGGATGAATTTTCATCAATGTGCATAATTTACAGTTCGCTTACGGTGAGGGAAACCATCGTGAGGAAACCTACGTATCCCCCGGGATTAGGTAAATAGTCAGTTCCTGTATACACGGCGACAAGAACCTGTCACGTTAGGTTCTGACTATCTGGTGTAACGTGGGCTTTGAGTTGGCTTAATACCTCAAATGTGGTGTATGGCCACTCAAACCTCTAACTACTCCCGCATGGGGATAAAAGTCATGACGTATATGTTATACGCACGTGTTGTTATAAGTTTGTTGTTATTTGCACACCTTTGCGGACGGAACTTGGTCGAAAAATGGCTTAGGGCCGGCAGTTATAAAGAAGAGAACAGGAGGCCTCTGCCCAGCAGTGGACAGTTCAAACCACAACAACAAGTCTATAAAACCGGTTATGATTTTAACCGGGTATATGAGCGATATACAACTTCTTTGTTGACGTATGAACGTGAAATCGTGTCTCTGCCTCTGCCTACCTTCTTTTAGTTACTAGCTTGAGTATGGCATATATGTTTAAAAGCCTATTTTTAGCAAACTAAATCCAGTAAATAGTGAGAAGAAGACTGATCCAACATACTCGCTTTCTATTGCGACCATCCAAGACACTTTATCTATATAGCTACAATACAATCAAACTTACCCGGTTGAAATCATAACCGGATCAAAATTTGAGCAGGTAGTGTCATCGGAGTCTGCCCGGATCCGATACAATTGTAATGGGATCGGAACGTGAGCGAATTGTGGAATTCAATTCTGAGGGAAGCAGAATATAGATCCGGTTTAAAGTTAGCAGTGTTCAGCTTTATATCAATATAATAACGACGTTTTCAAAGCGACTCAATACTCGTTCTGGATCAACATTAGTTGAATAGATTCCGGTGCTTTGCAGTTTTTGAGGTAAAATTCGTAGAATCTTATACCAATTTTTGTTTGGCTTTTATCTGCACTGAGCCAATTTTGATCCGGTTTTTGCTTTGAAGGTTTTAAGGGTTCCGTGGTAAAACTAAGGAACCTTTATAGTTTCGTTATGTCCGTCTATCTGTCTGTCCATCTGTGATTGCAGCTCGCCATGAGCGCCTTATATTAATTGATATGTAGGTAGGTATAGTTTGATGTGGTGTTTTTAAAAGCACAAATGTTCATTTATGTCGGGTCTATTATATGAAACGTCATTGTGAATTCCCTCTGCACCTACTCTACGAGGCGTATCTATAAGGAAAATTCCTACATTAAATGCCATGCCTCCGCTCATTATATATTCACTCAGATTGATTTTAAGTAGAGCGCGTCGGGGTCGGTAAACACGTTTGACGACAAAATAGCGCTGTCTGAGAGACATCTGGAGTATGTTTGCTTCCACAGGAAACGACTGTGTACTATATGAGATGGGGTACAGCATGAGTATAGTTTCAACTATCTGCTATACATCTATACAAATAAAATAAAATTGGATTCCACGCGGGTTAAACTCGAGTTATCTTTTCCAAAAATTACGGGCACAATTCAATTTTATTTATTTGTATAGATGTATAGAAGATGTCAATATTTCCGCACTGGTATAGTTGCCAAGTTTTGTATGAGAGAAACCCATTAGTATCCTCTAACCCTTAACACTACACCGCCAGTAAACTTTAAACGCTGCCCGTAAATCCATACAAACTTGAACAGCTTCACCGGAAATTCAGATGTGTGAAACATATTTAGGTAGCTGTCGAGTCGGCGGCAAATTCGTTTAGCACGCTAACTTGTTCTTGTGCAAACCAGAATGCATCGGTATTATGCAGCCGAGAGCCGGGGCGCGAAATATAAATAACTTAACTTATTCCATATTATATTATACTAGCTCTGCCCGCGACTTCGTACCTACGCGTAAATTTGAGATAAAGATTACCCGCGTTTCAGCCCGCTCGGAATGTTGTTTTTTGCGCGGAACCCTAATTGTTTTTCTGTAATAAAAGTAGGCTTAGTTACTCCTAATAATATCAGCTATCTGCCAGTGAAAGTTTCATCAAAATCGTTCCAGCCGTTTCGGAGATTACCCGGAACAAACATACAGACAGAAAGATAAAAGATAAAAAATGTGTTTTTGTTATGAGTAACGAGTGACCGAGGGACCTACTCTCAATCCACTGCGTCGAGCGGTCGTCAAAGCTCTACGTATAACTTTAAGTCGGAAACCCACCGCGGCGCACGGAGAGGCCACGCACACGGGCCACGCCTCGCTTTGCATGAAAATGTATGCATGACGTCATTTCGTGCGTAGCCTCTCCATGCGCCGCGGTGGACACGATTGCATACATTTTCTTGCTAAGCGAAGCTTGACCCACGTTCGTGGCCTCTCCGTGCGCCGCAGTGGGTTTCCGGCTTTACTCTAATGTACCCTTTCTCATAACTTTAATAACTAGTGGTAGGTCTAGTAAGTCTTCAAAGGGAGAATGTCACTAGCAACTAGGTCTTTGCGGTTTGTCTATTGTTCTGAAACCTTTTAGCAAATAATGACGGGAGGAAAAAAGGTAATAAGTAAATGCAAGAGGAAAACCAGAGCTTTTATTAAACAAAGCTCTTGATATTTTATCGTGATCTTTGTCTTGTTTATTTATACAAGGCAAAAAGATCATTGTTTTATAATGAATTTAAAGTTATGACTTGGTGATTCATTTACTTAACTACATTTTATAATAATATAGCTGTTGCAAGCCGTCCGCTTACCGGGAGATTTAGAGCCAGGCCTCACTTGCGCGCTGCGCTGCGTTGCGCTGCGTCGTCGCAACGGATCAAAGTGTCAGCGGGCGAGAGACGAAGCGGGGAGGGTGATGTGCCAGTACAAAATCTTGCGACGACGCAGCGCAGCGCGCAAGTGGGGCCCGGCTCTTATTCATCCACTCACTCATCTGTGTTTAACTTAACTATTACACATTGTGGAATGCGAAATAAATGAATATGAATATGATTGGTCGATAAATACTGTCGTAGTGAGCTTTGTCTGAAAAATCAACCAATGGATGTTTAAAAAATATACTAACCTATACCATTTCTAGGTAGGAAGTTAACTATTATTCATCCAGTTACCAGACAACTAGCCACTTTCTTTTATAATTCGCGAATAGAAAATGAAACAAAGAGATATGTCACAAATCCGTATAATATAGAGTTCCTTTAATATAGATAGAGTATTTTCATTACCGATCGTTGTAATGACTGAGTATATCGACTGAGTATACTAATAGATAATAGATCCTACTATCTCATTTATTTGATTTATGAAAACCGTTAACCTTAAGTTAAGGTAGTCAGTGCTCTCATTCAATGGGCAAATTCATTCATTATCCTGTTCAGTTTAAATCAGAGCATTTCTAGAAATTAGTTGTTAAAATTAGTTCTATAGGATAACGTTCGATATTATTTCCCCAAACAAGTGAATCAAACATGTTAGTCCGGTAACGAACAGTTAGTTTTGATCACCGTCATGGCTTCGAATTCATTGCGGTTTTGATGCAAATCACCTGACATACTGGATGTTTGTTGAACGAACAAAATGGAAACGAATAGTGACTTCTGTATATTAACCACAGATATTAACATACTTTTACATGAAATGCAAACTGAATTGGCCTAGCATGAATGATTATTTGCCTGGACCCTACTCGCAGTCCCGTGCACAGAAGTGGGACATAAGTAGAACTAATAAATACTTAATATACTTTGTACAATATACGATTGTTTATTTAAGTTGGTTAAAGTTGATATTTAGAAATATTGATTGAAAGATTTTTCAGACTCAAAGTCAAATCATTTTTTTTTTTGTTCCTTGTGGGTATAATATTTTTTGTTTCCTTTAACAGAACAAGCAATTTCAAATTACATAACAAAAAATAAAGTAATCTTCTTCTCCATAAGCGTACTTAGGTAATTATTTAGTAGTTTTTTTTTTACTGGGCAGAATAAAAAGCTCCAAGGTTTTTTAAACGAACTGGCACATCAAACTTTGAGACTGTATGTCAGACCAGCCGCTGACCACCGACTGTTATTTTCACAGTGTCTGACTTTTAGACAATGAAGCAATTGAGTTCGCGTTGCTTTTGTTCACTGCGTGCATATCTATTGCAAATGTCTGTGTTCTCGTTTTTATGTTGTTAAGGTGGGAAACAAGCGTATAGCCCGCCTAATGTTACGCAGTTACCTTAGCCTATAGATGCTTGCAATACCAAAGGCATCACTTGCTAATCGAAATCCTGATCTTTGTGTGGATGTCAGTCCCTTGTATAGGAGTTAAGTACTCAAAATGTATTTGTTCGTTATCTTTTAACGGAGCAATTTCGGCCTGCTTACTTTTGTTTTTTGTATTATAATAATAGTAATATAAAAGTATAGTATAATAAAAGTAATAATAGTTGTATGAGTGTATGCTTCCTAAATAAAATAAAATAATAATATAAATTAAAAAAAATATAATATGGTGGCAAAACGAGAATGTTCAAAGATTACATTGAGAACATAATTCGTTTTCCCGAGTGTGATAAAATACGATCGCCACCGTATCGCCGGGAAACTCATTTTAGGAGCCTTTGATCAGTTCCAACAAAAAAGGAATTGTTGGAAGATCCCACCATGTGTACAAACAAAGAGGATACTGAACGAGTTTCAGGGAGAATTGTTTAAATAATGGAGTGGGGATGCGCCGCAAAATACTTTGGAATGCGATTTTCTTTTTTGTTACGTAACAAACCGTACTCAAAGGGTGTTTATCCAAGCAATTGAACATGTTTGCAACATAAAATTTTCAGCATAATTAGATATATGTAATAGAAAATGCATAACGGGTGCCCTGCACTACCTTAGGGCGAGGTCTCTCTAGCGCTTTGCGTTGCGTCGTCGCAACGGGTCTACGGGCGAGAGACGAAGCGGGGGAGGGTGATGCGCCAGTACAAAATCTTGCGACGACGCAACGCGCTAGTGGGGCCTCGCCCTTGGGGTACCTATTATTTTTTCAGATTTTAGCCGGTTCGATTCCCAAGTGTGGCAAGCGAGTTTTCGAAAATCTTTGAACGCAGATTTGTTACTTTTTTAAAATAAAGGAATGTTTTCTTTGAGTAAAATTTGCTATCTCGAGTATTCAGGTAAGTACTTTCCCTCCGGGTGGAAAATCCATTCTGTATACTGACAAGTAAGTATCGTCACCAAACCCTGAAGAACCGACTTAATGAGACATTCTTCATAGTGTTAAGACAGTAAGCCGGTGATACACAGAGAGCAGTCGGAAGTTCGCAGGCGGCCGACGTTAAACCTACAACTTATTCTCCTTAGTTGCGCTCCGGCAAATTATACTGTTTAATCTCACTGTTTAGCGGAACTTTACATTGCCGTCTTATTGTATCTGTTGTTATTGTTAGAGTTACATTAACTTTGCGGCAAAAACTTGTAATTACTGGAAATAAAAAATAAAGAAAGACTTTACGGCAGAGCACCGCAAGTTTTTTAAGATGAAAGTGTTTGGGATTCGGGCAATGACGTTTTATATAAAAGACACGACATGCAAGAATATTACTTGTACTCTAAGGGCCACCGCAGACATGCTACTTTTAGCATCAGCGATCGGCGATTTTGCGACTGTATCGATGCTGCATCGCGTTTCTTCGAGCGAGAACGAGCGAAACGCAGCATCAAAATCGCCGATCGTCCATGCTAAAAGTAGCATGTCTGCGGTGGCCCTAAAACAGCACATTAAACTATACCGACAGTTCGAAAGCGGCCTATTCGTAATTTGCCGTGATCTGGGTGTCACTGGGATCGCCTTTAGTCCATTCGCCGCGTCCACACCGGACGATCCACCGCGCTCCGATCGCGCGCGGTGGATCATCCGGTGTGGACGCGGCTAATGTATGGTAGCCATAGCACAATTAAGCTTTGCTTAGTGCAAGCCGTATACGCCATATTTCTTGTTAGAAAGAGATGACATGAAGATACACTGTAGCGTTATTAGCGACATAATAATTGACACGCGAGCCGCTACGCTGGGTGATGCATTACTAAGTGGATGTCAGGCAGTTACCTTGCATTTATGTTGCAAAATAAGTGCAGTAAGACGCATCTTTTAATACATGTTTGGATTCAAACTGCAGTTGTCTTCAGCTTGGCTCTACCACCTTATGATATGAAAAAATAAGACACTATCAGCTTTCTTTATTTTCCGATAGCGCCGTCTCTATAAACGAGCTTCCGACCAAGCCGTATGACCAAGCAGTAGTCATTATAAAAAATATTGGCTCCTAGTTTTTTATTCTATCAGGACGTGCGAAGACAGATTGGATTTTAAACATTAAGGAAGCAAGCAGTCTGAATTTTGATGGAAAAACGTTATTAAACGTTAATTACTTCGGCGGGAACGTAAATTTCCAATCCATGCCAGTTTTACGACCTCACCTGGGTTTAATAAACACTGCCTTGATCTACTGTAGCTAGTTTTAGTGCCGTAATATAGATGCAGACGATATTGGTTGTAAAATCTGTAGGTAACGCAAAAATACTATTAATGTGGCCCAATACCTTGTAAATAAGGTCTAACCACAGAGTAAAGACTAAAGAAAGAGGTGCCCTTATTAGATATTTGTATGAAACAAAACGTGGTCATTATTTTTTCATTTTCATTTTACTATTTACCGGTAAATAGTTGAACTACTCGCTTCGTTTTATGTCGATGTTAGTACTAGGCCAACCACTCGGCCGACTTGCTAAGGGCCAGTCCCCTTAGTAACTGGTCCATGGGTCTAACCATTTAGAACTGTTGACACGAAAAGAAGAAGAACGCAAAAATATCTTTTTTTTTTCACAGCGGCAAAGATACGTAGCCTATAAATGCTTGCAATACAGCAGGCATCGTTCCCGCATAGCCACCTGATGGGCAGTGGGATAGAGGGACGGAAAGGGAGGTAGGGGCTTTTCATCTGGCTGTCTCACTCCTCGTACGAAACGCAGCTAAAATAGCTAAATAGGTAAATCAAATGAAATCAAATCAAAGCGTTTATTTTGTTTAGGCCTACGGGGGCACTTACAAATTGTCATTTTACATTTTTTCCTTAAATTCTACTGCCGGATCGAAAACGCGACCTCGACTGAGAAGATCCGGCAAGATAATCAGCGGGCTTGTCTTTTTTTACATTGTTTTTTTTTATCGCCATTTACTTATTTTACTTACTACTTACTTTATTGTGATCTTCTGTGAGAGGGTGGTACTACCCCGATCTAGCCTTCAATACCACCAATATCTTTAGTTCCTTATTCACATACATACGAACACTGCGGGTCACTGGATTTACCATCCATCTCACAGGAAATCTCTTTTGTGATTTCATTTCAAGACCCAGAAATTTTCCGACCAAAATTCAAACGTCACACCTCACACGTTCATTAGAACATGTCGGAAACTTTTCAAACACCTTGCACTAACATGGCCCAAACGAAAGCAGGATTTGTCTGGCACCTGAGTGACGTCAAGCCTATCATCGCTTTGTCCTAGTGGCCACTGATCAATCATACTGAATGGTAAGGAGATTTCTGGAAACTGGAATTTTAGGACTAATTGGACTCTTGGGACCAAAACGGATAGAACTGAAATGTGACCAAGTGCCTGATTTATTGGTGGTAGAACCAAGCTATAAAGTGACTGCAGCTCATATACGGGCTGGCTCGACCAGGGTAGTACCACCCTCTCACAGAAGAGCGTCGTAAAGTAGCTATTACAGCTGCATTTCATGGGATGATTGAGAGAGCCGGAAGCCCAACCCCTCCCCCCTACCCCTTCAGGTCGGCAACGTGCGAGCAATGCCCTTGGTATTGCAAGTATCTATAGGCAATGGTGTCTGCTTAACATCAGGCGGGCCGTACGATTCAGCAATTCGAGCAATGCTTGGCAAGGTGAGTCAGAGATGAACTGAGCGTACTAGGCACGTAAAAAGTCGGTTCCGGTTGTTATCATTTAGATAGCAGTTGTTAAGACATGTCAACGACTATGTCCGTGTACTTACATGCGAATGCAGCTTATAAATTAATACAAACGAGACAAAGAAAATAGTGTATTGCTAAGTTGTTTATAGAAGTCTATTTTAATTACAAAGAACTGTAGCCAAACTATAAAAAAAATATAACGCAAAAATGCCTTTGTAAAAGAAATTATTATTTGCAACAACCGCAGTATATTTCAATATGCAAGAGAATGAAATACAATGCCATCTTAGTTACTAGTGATGGGAAAGGGTCTTAAAAAATTTAATACTTATCGATAACTTTGTAAATTAAAATCAAAACAAACGTTCCCAAGTCCATGTTTGGGTTAGATAAATATATTTTAAAAGAGTTTAGTGAATCATGTTAACATTGATGCGACAAATAAAATCTAGAAAAATAAAATGATAAGAAACCGTATGTAATATCAAACAAACCAAAGCAAATTCAAAGCTGTATTAACATTTTTTGGTAATACATTTTCTAATAATTCTAAAACTATGCCATCATCAGATATCTATTATTATTATGTCGATATCGTCAGATAGGTGCCTTTTATCCATTAAATAAACATGGCGTTTTTTTTTCTATTAAAAACTGTCAAAATGCCATATTTATTTGGTGGATAAAAGATATCTGACGATTCTGAAACAGTACAAACAGGTGCTTGGAGTGATCTCAAATCTGTCGAATCGATAAAAAATGTATTCGACTAAATTATTTTCCACATTTTTCTATAGCACTGAGGTGGCAAACAAACGTACGGCCCGCCTGATGTTAAGTAGTAGTAGTTAAGTGTAGCCTATAGATGCTTGCAATACCAAAGGCATTGCTCGCACTTTGCCGACCTGAAGGGGAGTGGGAAGGAGGGAGGGTAAGTCTACCAGTCTACTTCCACGAATTATCGATAGCTACCGCATCACTAGTATCAATTAATTGGGTAACGAGGTATTGGCCCGACTGTTGTCAGCAGCGCAACTTCAGTCTATTAGTGCTGCAGTTCGATATCGACTTGCTATTCCATTGTTTATGTATTTCACTCGGAAATATTTCACATGTAGGTATAATCCGTAGGAGGAAAAAGTGTTAAGTACTAGCTCCTTTTAGTATGTAAAAAAAATCGAAGAGAAGCTGTGTTCCACTTGAAATCTCTATCTTCTTCTTAAGGAGTTGATAATAATATTTTTTTTGAGAAAAATATTACCTATAAAATCATTTTCGATATTTGCGAAAAATAATGGGCGAGGTCAGTGCGTGGGCCACCAATCCAGATGGCCAACGACATAGATAGAAAAACGTCTTAAGGTAGGAGTTCGCTCAACGCGGCAAGACAGCAGACGTCAGTCGGTCCATAGAAATTGAATACCGTCTGCCGTCGCGGCACATGTCATCGCCACAATTTGTATGAGACCGACTGACGTCTACTGTCTGGCCTCGTTGAGCGAACTCCTACCTTTGACCGAATATGTCATTCGATGTCATAAACCAATTATTAATATACCTTCCTACTTATGTAGTAAAATTCCTCAAATCTTTCCGTTCCGTTATTTACCTTGATAGATATAAATATAACCTTTTTCGACGTATTCATTGCCTCTATAAATTCAATATCACCCACTAAGTACCCGTGGTGACTATAATTCTACCATCAAATATTACTTGGGAACTAAGTAAATATTAATATACGACCTACCAGGCTTAGGAGTGAAGGCAGAGCGTATTTTTACGCTACGAAAACTTTTAGACTTCGGAAAATTACGGAAAGAATATTAATAATAGGTAAGATTTTTGGGAGTAACGTAGCGTTCAAGCGTAACTGCGTTAATATTATAATGTCGGAATATAAGCTTCATATTATGAGTATTAGTGGAACCCAAAGACATTACCAGGATAGAGGACACGTGACTGTCCGAAATAGTTGGTCTTACTAAACAGAGTCCATGGACATAGTACGACTCAGTCGCTCGCGGAAAACAATCTTAAAAACATTTCGGTATTGCCAACACGGTTCATTTTCTGGTGAATAATGTCTTCTTATGTATTTAATGAGTGAATTTTCGAATTGCAAGTGCGATAAAATGTGTGAATTTCGCTGTATGTAGTGGTGTGCTGAGCACAAGTATTGTGGTTTCGATGTTAGAAGGTGCCATATCTGCTAAAATATTTCAGGTGGAACCTGACGATTTTTTTATTAATTTTTTATGAGTTAGAACTAGACATAGGACATATACCTATTGTATAAAAACTGTCAAATCGCCATATTTATTTAGTGGATGAATGTCTTATTTAGATTTATTTATCACTAGCTTTTGCCCGCGACTTCGTCCGCGCAGGATATAAATTTAAAAAATTCCGTTTCCGTTTGCTGGAACCCAAATCCCGTATCCATATATCCCTGATTCTGTATCCCATATTCCGTATCCCGTATCCCGTATCCGTATCCGTATCCCGTATCCCGCATCCCGTATCACGCATCCCACATCCCGTTTCCGTATCCCGTATCACGCATCCCACTTCCCGTATCCCGTATCCCACATCCCGTATCTCGTAACCCGTATCCCGTATCCCGTATCCATATCCGTATCCCGTATCACGCATCCGTATCCCGTATCACGCGTCCCACATCCCATATCCCGTATCTCGTATCCCGTATCTCGTATCCCGTATCCCGCATCCCACATCCCGTATCTAGAAACCCGTATCCCATACTCCGTATCCCGTATCCGTATCCGTATCCCGTATCACGCATCCCACATCCCGTATCCGTATCCCGTATCACGCATCTCACATCCCGTATCCCGTATCCCGCATCCCACATCCCGTATCTCGTAACCCGTATCCCGTATCCCGTATCACATATCCCATATCCCATATCCCAAATCCCGTATCCCATATCGCGTAACCCATACCCCGTATAATTTTCAAAAACGCATTTTTTTTTTCTTACACCTTTCACCAATTTTCATAATTCTAACTACAAAAATGACGAACTTACATTCAAACTTCCATCCCCTATTTTACACCCTTAGGGGATGTATTTTGAAAAACACTGAAATTAATATTGTTGATCTTTAAAAAGTCACCTTATCACCAATTTTTATAATTCCAACTTCAAAAAATGACGAACTTCCATACAAACTTTCAACCCCTATTTTAACCCCTTAGGGTTTAAATTTTCAAAAAAGCTGAAATTATTATTTTTAATACGTTAAAAGAAACCTAAACACAAATTTTCATTATGCTAACCTCAGAAATGACGAACTTCCATACAAACTTTCGTCCCCTATTTTACCCCCTTAGGGGTTGAATTTTCAAAAACGCAGCAATTCAAGTTTTTTATTTTTAAAAAGGAACCTAAACACAAATTTTCATAATTCTAATTTCAAAAATGACGAACATCTATACAAACTTCCCAACTTACTTTCATCCCCTATTTTACCAGCTTAGGGGTTGAATATTCAAAAACGCCGAAAACCATATTTTTTATTTTAAAAAAGACACCTCTACACAAATTTTCATAATTCTAACTTGAAAAATGACGAACTTGCATACAAACTTTCATCCCCTATTTAACCCCCTTAGGGGTTGAATTTTCCAAAATCGCTTCTTATTGCTTGCCTACGTCACAAAATATATATACTATCCAAATTTCATGTGTCTAACTTCAGTAGTTTCGGCTCGGCGTTGATGAGTCAGTCAGTCAGTCAGTCAGTCAGTCAGTCAGTCAGCATTTCCCTCTTTATATATTAGTATAGATATCCAAATTTCATGTGTCTAACTTCAGTAGTTTCGGCTCGGCGTTGATGAGTCAGTCAGTCAGTCAGTCAGTCAGTCAGTCAGTCAGCATTTCCCTCTTTATATATTAGTATAGATATAGATGAGCTTGAGCACTAGATAATTTATTTTAATACAAATAGCGAGCGAAGCGCATCTAACCAATCGGGTCGCGTCGAATAATCCGGTTCGCGCCGCTCGTTACCGGTTTAATCCAATTCCTTTCGGTGTGAAACTAGAAAAGTTTTCGATTCAACCGCGCCCGACGAAATGGAATGAATGTGCTGAACGGACTCACGGTGCAGACATGATCAGTGGTGAATTAGAAGTGCATTTCCTTTTACATCGGCAGAAAGTTCATTAAACACTGGGACACGTTATTACTTCAGATTTACCATGGGAATAGGTTTAATTTTTGTACTATACATAGATATCTAACCTTTACATGGTGGTAGAGCCAAACTGCTGTAGTCATATACGGGCTGTCTCGACCAGGGTAGTACCACCCTCTTACAGACGATCGGCGTAAGGTAGCTATTTTACCTGCGTTTCGTATGATGTGTGAGAGAGCCGGAAACTCCACTTCCTTTCCCTTCTCCTCCTTTTGTCCCACTCCACTTCAGGTCCGCAACGTTCGAGCGATGCCTTCGGTATTGCAAGCACGTATAGGCTACGATAACTGGTTAAAATTAGGAGGCCGTACCATTGTTTACCGCCTTATTTATAGTAAAAAATAAACAAGTAGGCAAGTACAAACAAAAACTCTCACCTCAACAAATTTCCTCCACATTTTCTCTGTTATTAATATCACATTTTGCACGATAATTATAACAACAAAGCTGTAGTCGTATTTTGAAACAAAACAAGATTCTGGGACGAAATTCTGAAAAATTAGACGCAAATAATTTAGCGTGAACCAGGCGAGTGCAACGCGGTCCCTGGACGAGATAAATTTGCATTCGCTAGTATTAGAATAACGGACGTCCAAAAGGGAGCGAGCACTAAAACAACTATTCGGCTATTCGTCCACGAAGCTACTCAAAAGATACTAGTTACTAACCAATGTTACTAACTTAAATTACGAATGAGTTGCTAGAACGTAATAGCACTAGTATTTATATGGCAGCTCATACGCGACGCTTCTCAAAAGATACTGGTTAATAATTAATTAGTAATTGTCCATTGCGCAAACCACTGGTCTCTTATATTATCTTCGTGAATTCTTCATTGTAAATCGTAAATTCCTGGCAGTTGGCATGTTATCGGCCAAAGGACTGCTAACAGATGGTCGAAAACATGGTAAACGCCAAGAATTCACGAAGATAGTGTTAGAGATCAGTGGTTTCACAATGTACAATTTTTAAGACACTCGAGGCTTGGCAACCAAGGCTCAACTGGTTTCGAGAAACTTTTCTGCATCGCCAGCACTCTTGAGTTATTGTGTTTTGTTTTTATTTGTATCGAGCTTGGGGAGTTACTACTTAACTGATGTGGATTAATCACGCGTTACTAATTCGTTAGTAATTATAATTACTAACCAGTTCCGTTTCTTTTGAGTGGCGCCGTGGACGAATGGCCTTAGAATAACGGACCGTCCAAAGGGGCAAGCACTAAAACAATTGTTATTATGAGAACTAGCACCCGATGCGCCCGCAACTAAGTTGGTGCGTTTCCACTGTCGGACGGTTGTTATAAAGTTAAGGTTTTATTATGTAGATTTTTTATTGCGATATAAAGAGGGTGATTTTCTGTCATAAATCTACGATTTCCAATTTCGAGGGTTTAATACATTTTATGATATGATACGACTTTTTATATTTTAGCTAGCACTGTTAATAATAACTGTTATTGTTATTTAAATTGTATTGTTTAATTCTAGCTTTCTCCATAATATTATTGATTGATTATTCAGAGTTGAATAAAGCAACTCTACGAACACCATCATGACGGGGGTTGATTTTTTCAACCCCCGTCATGGTGGTCAAAACACATTCGGTTTTATTACGATAAATTTGAAACTCGTTATGAATGGGTGTGTGGTCAAATATCCTTAATAAATTTTGACATGACTCGTGTTTATCTCGTGTTTAACTTTGTTTGTTATAAAACCGAATGTATTTGGTTAACCTACTTCCCTACTTCCTGTTCGTTACGCATTCACGTTTACTTTGTTTGTTTGCAAATATTTATAGGTATCAAATTTATAACACCTGTTTGCGTAGGAACGATTTATAAAAAAAATGTCGTATGACAATGGAAATGTATAGTTGCACTCCGCATATTTACGTAGATAGTAACAACAACATCCGTATTTGAAGCCGTTGCGCGGGAAATGAAATTGAACATCACGTAATCATTAGAACTGAATTTCAGTTTGTAATTTAAATTCAAATTATTTGGCTAGCTATCGTCAAATCAGACCACTGGGCAATAACCGAGTGCTTTTAATTATACTGATAGTAATTGCGACTAAACCGAATTTAATACTAAAATATAGTCGTCTTTTTCATGAAAAGGACGGTGGTAGATTTAGTTTAATTTAAAAAAATCACTGCTGCTTAACACTGCTCCCGAATTGCGTATATAATAACTTCAGTGTAGGAGCAGAGGGTGCAATAAAGGGTTATATAACATTAAATAACTACAATGTCATAAACTCATAAAATACAAACAATGTATGTATGTATTGATGTATTATTATATGCAGATATGGTACCTTCTTACATGACAATCACTAAACTTGTAATCAGCGCATCACTACATGCAGCGAAATTCACACATCTATTATCGCACTCGCAATTCGACAAAACTGATTGATTACATAAGAATGTATTATGCACTACAAGATGAGCCGTATTAGCAATACCGACATGTGTTCAACATTATTTTCCGCGAGCGACCGTCATACTATGTCCATGGACTCGTAAGACAAATTATTTTGGACATATGTCTCCCTCTTTTTTGGTAATGTCTTTGGGGCTGTCATTTTTCTAAGGTTATGACCTACGGTTAGCAAAACTTTAAACCAAAAGGTTTCACAAACGTTCAACCCTCCAGCACCCTTATAACTCACACCACCCGTCAAGTCCTTGTTAACACAACACACATAAATCCACTGGCGGCGCCTCAGCCAAGATTTTTAATTTAACTTGAACCATTCTTCTTAATTTGTTAGAGTTTTTAAAGGTGAAGGGGCTATCAGAGGTACGCCCGACGGACAATTGGGTTGTCGCGTTTGATATACTGGCACAGTTGTTTATTTGTAACGTATTCTATATTTTTTTACGTGACAAATAAAAAGTAATATAAAAAAATTGAGCAACAGCCGAAAGCCCAACTCCCCCCTTCTTCCCCTCCCTTCGTTCCACTCCCCTTCAGGTCGGCAACGTGCAAACAATGCCTTTGGTATTGCGAGCATCTATAGGCTACGGTAACTCCTTAATATCAGGCGGTATCTGTCCCATAAACAAATATTTATTTCTTATCTCAAAGTAAGGACATGTTCTTCACAAACAGAGTACCTACAATAATATTATCAGAAACTTGGGTCGGTCAGAATTAACCGACCAATCAGTGGGTCGATCACTATAGCAGCTTAAAAGCAATGGCAGTTCAATGGCTAAGCGACTTAGGACCCAGTTGGGTCGTATGCTTGATTGCCACCTTAGTTATATAATAAAACAAAGTGAGTTTTTTGAAACAAGCAAAGAAAAGTAAGAAATCCAAACAAAAAGTGTATTTCAAAATTATTTTCCCCAAGACATAACAGTCATTAGGGCTGTCTAAAGTGGAAAGCAATTCCAGCCCCAAAGTAACTGCAGTTGGGAACACGCATTCAAACACAATTTCACCTTGTTTCACTTCTCACTCAATTCACAGGCAATTTTACTTTTACAGAAGTTTAATTTTTCAGCGAGCTTGGGGCCGTTTCTTTGTTAACATTATTCACCCAATTAAATTGTGGATACTTTTTTGTAACGTCTATTATTTTACATTGATGTGGTTAGGTATCTTAAAATGATTCCTCGTAGAGACTACATAACCCTTAAGATCAAGTGTATTAGTGTAGTATTTATACAAAGGCAAACAATAAATTGTAGAATTTATATTACTTATGTGTAGAAAAACAAATTATTTAATCCTTGTCCACCGCTTGCCAAACAAAAATGTGTTTAAACCACAGAGTAAAGACTAAAGACAGAGGTGTCCTTATTAGATAAGTATGTATGAAAAAAAACGTGGTCATTGTTTTTTTCATTTTCATTGTTCTATCTACCGGTAAATAGTTGAACTACTCGCTTCGTATTATGTCGATGTTAGTACTAGGCCTACCACTACCGAGTTGCTTAGGGCCAGTCCCCTTAGTAATTGGTCCATGGTTTAAACAAATAAAAATTGGGAATTCAATTTTACTCATGTAGGTGTAGGTATTCATATTGAAAGGGAGGCCTAAGCCTAGCCATAGATACTATGCCCTCCTATGCTATGAAATATAGGCAAATATCTGCACGAACTATTTATCAATCCCTGCTTAGTCGGCTTAATAGGATAAATATCAACCACAATTCTTATCCTCTCTTTATAGGATCTGCACAGTCATCCAACCTACGGCTAAACGCTGACAATGCACATTATATAAAATTCAATTGCAAATTCCTGGCGGCAATGCCTGTTAACCCCAATTTGCAAAGTTTGTGAATTTAAATATGCAAGAGTGTGGAAGACTGCGGAAGTTGGGAACCGAACTTGCAGAGTGCTAACTGCAATATTTGCTGCAGCAAGGGTTAGGATCAAGTTATGAATTATTAGCGTGTTTACACCACGTCTGCACTCTTCAAAGGGATCGGGCAGGTGAAGGTGAAGGTCCTAAGGTGCACCAACTTTTCTCCAATGGCTCGGTCTACAAAAGGCGAGCGGTGCGGTCGAACAGTCAGCTTTGACGTCTGAACGCGTAGACATAATGTCATAACTGATGGCTCGAGCCCGCCGGCTCGGGGTATGTGTTCGCAACCAATGGCATGTTCGGTCCCAATATAGCGGGCGAGCGCATTGCCTATATACCGGCACATTCCCCCACTTAACTCAATCAAATCAAAATGTATTTTTTTCATGTAAGCTAGATAAAGCATTTATAAATCGTCAAAAAACAATATTTTAGCGTTACCAATAAAAGCTCTTAACATAACCGTTTTGGACATTTGGTGTCAAGCCTCTACAAGACAAGACTACTTTGTTGAGTCCACACTTTCCTTGTATGTGCCAATCATTTTGTAAACGCCTGTTGCAGAATTGTCATATAACTAGTTAAATATTATTTTCGTCTCCATCTTGTCACTTCCTCTTATCACTTGTGCATCCCTATTTTCAGCTCATTGTACACACAAGCCTCTAGTGTGTTATTATTTTAAGAATAGCCTTTTTGAGCAGTATTTACAAAGGAAACACTTAATAAATTAACGCTGCTTAATGCAAACGGTTGCAACTGCAAAAATAGTAGCAATGAACAGATGACAATAGGATATAATAGTATGTAACGATTTTAAGTAGCAGTGAACACTCCAAAAATCCCAAGAACGCCCCTGTCCCCAACGGCGCAATAATGATGACCGCTTGGCACAGTGGTTCGAGTGTAAGCCACTCGGCTCACTGGATCGGGTGGTTGAGGGTTCGATTCCCGCCAAAGTCAAATTACGGAAACGGCCATTTCGTAATTTACCCTGATCAGGATGTCACGGGAATCGCCCCAGTCCATTGTACGGTAGCCATAGTAAAAGCGTTGCTTAGTTTGGGACCATACAGTTTGTGTATAGTCATAGTCATAGTCTGGCGATATTCATATATTTAGTAAATAGACTCGCTCTGGCACGAACGCCAGAAATCATATGAAAAATGTGGTTATCCAAGAACTTTATAATACATAGTTGCAAATCCACTAACCCAGTTTACATTTAACTCAGTTATCAACCCAGACAGCCAGACATTAACCCAGAACTAAAGAAAACCAAATATCAAGTCAGAGTAACCACCAAGTCTCATGAAGCCTAAAGTGATATTAGTTTGGAAGATCTTAGTTTCGCGTTAATATACTAAGGTTTATTAGGTCTTTAATGAATTTTCTTAAGGCTTTGATAAATCACCTTCGCTGTACATAGGACAAACAGGCTGGGGCGTAATTAGTTGTGACCCACAAACCGCATTATCGGGACGACCTCTGTCGTAAACAGAGCCGGATTAACAACTGTACCTTTGACATTGGATTAGGAACTTTATAAGTTCACCTCCAAGGTGTTAAGTACCTTATAAACTTTTGGATTAAAAATCTTATAAAGTGACCTTCATGGTCGATCTGTGAAGATAAATAGTCTTAATCGGGATTTGCCAAAGCTTGGCGCGTTTATATCAGAAACCATTTTAGTTCTTGGTTTACAAGAGTAACAGTTTGTTGTTAACAGTGTTTATTGCACAAACAGCGAAAATAACCTTGATTGATAAATAAATATGAAAAAGTGTATCTTGTCCTAATCACCTTCACCACTTAGGTCATTACAAACATTATCCTGCGATTTGCATACTTACCATTAATAATTGCAAGATATCTTCGGACTAAATTTAATATTTATAGTTCGCGACAGGTCTAGATGACATTCGGGTTATGAGCTTTTTGCAGAATAAAATCCGAATCAAAATTACCAGGACCCGCAACGCAACAAAATAATTTAATTTAATAATTTTGTGGGCGGTTTTAATTGTTTATCGGGTCCTCGAATGTCATCTCGACCTGTCGCCTACTATAGGTAGGTACCTATTTCAATAAGTATGGCATCTCAATAAGTAGGTAATTAAATATAAACATTGGTTCCTCATGAGATCGCCAACCAACAATACCAGAGAATCCAATAATATATAGGAAAGTCACGGATGTCCTATTAGCAGTGGACATTCAACTTTTCTCGAAAATCTAGACTTTTCCAATATCTTTTAACTCAAGTCCATCCCTGTTACATATCTGAACTCATCATGGCGTTACGATAACATTAAACTTAGATTAATTAAGGCGCAAACATCGGCGTGTATTGCCGTCATAAACCTCACGCGATGCTCGCGTTAATAATTCAAGCATACCACAAAACAAGTGGGGTAACAGGGTTATTTGTGAAATATTGATAAGATAGACCTACATACAGTTTATATATTAATGATATTATTATATCATAATTATTATAATTATGTAACGAAATGGTCGTGGTTAGAAAATTCCCTCGCGTAATCTCACGATAAGCATACTTTGCTTGCACTTTTTGATAGAGTCAGCAGTCGTGAGTGGTGCGCCTTGCGGCCAGCCGCCGCGCTGCGTCGTCCTGATGCCGCGCATGCCTCGCCCGAGCACTCATGTTATAACATTAGTCTATGCGTTCCGACTTCAAAACTGAGTGCTCGGGCACGGCATGAGCCTGATGTAGACGCAGCGTCACGTTATTTTTCTCATGGAAGGTGATGAAATGTGTATCACTCGCTTGCAAGATTATTTTTACCTCGGGCGACATACTTTGAATCTCACACTGCGCTTATAATTCTACATTAGAATCCTTCACTGTGCTCCGGATTCTACTCTAGAATCCTTTACTCCGCTCTGGATTCAAAGTAGTGCCCTCGCCGTAAAAAAAATATTGCTCCCTTGTGATAGGTACAATCTACTATATTGTTTACGATCCAAGCATATTCTGCGAAGGCGGTCATTTTAATGTTTGGCCATTTTGGCAATTGGAAAATTTGTCTCCTGGACATTTGAAAAATTTTGGACATTTTGACACTTTACGCCCACAAAGAAAATTAAGCTTCGGCTGACCGTATGATCGTATGATGATGCTCACTGCTCGTATGCTCATTATGAGAGAATGCACGCGGTGAGGACGCTCGCTCCTTATAGAGAGTTTTTTTTTATAAAATATGGCAACCCTGCGCTGAACTAATGTTTATTTCAATGAATATTCAGGGCTTATACCGCGTCCGTGTCGAATTTCATATTGCTATACATTTGACGTGAATAAATTTGAATTGCTTTGTGTCTTTGTATAGAAACGATTCAAATTCATTGTTTTATCAGATTATTTAAACCCATCATGCAGGATAGCAGTGGAGTTTATTTATTTATTTATTGTTGTTTAAGTTTTATCTTGGGAAAGTACACATTTCAGATAGGTAATGAGAGCACGAGAGTAAGTATTTAGTAAGTATCTTATAATCAAACACGTTGATGATTTTAGAATTTCGGGAATTTCCGTATTTCTTGTGGGTATCTAATATACTGTATTCATTTTCTAATGTGTTATAACTTTATAAGTAATTTAAATTAGGATAGCAAACTGAAAACTCTATGTAACTTAAGTATAAGGACTGGTAAACCTCTAAAGCATCGCCGTGACATGATATTAAAACGCTTAATGTACCACATAATATGGTAATGTAGCCTCATAAAACAACAATGTTGTTTTCAAAGAGCTACGAATTAAAATAATATTTTTTTGTAACCTGATGTCCTGCAAATTGCTTAGGAATAGATTAACCGAAATATAGTAAAATATCTCGACTATTTTCGACTCTTTCACTGTATCCGGTGACCATATTTTTATTATTAGTGAAGTAAGTAGAAGGCGGGATGAGGGATGGGCGGGATGCGGCGGGCGGGATAATAGAAAGAGGGTAGATAGAGACGTACGGCAGAAAATAGGAGACAGCTTTGCCCAGCAGTGGGATAACAAAACTTTAAAAAACCGGCCAAGTACGTGTCGGACTCGCACATAAAGGATTCCGTACCACCGTAGAATAAAAATGTCAAAAATATCAAATTTCATGTATGGCGACCCCCTTTATTTTTAAATTTTATTTTATTTTTAGTATTGTTGTTGTAGCGGCAACAGAAATACACATTCTGAGAAAATTTCAAGTCTCTAGCTATTACGGTTCGTAAGATACAACCCGCTGACAGACAGACAGACCGACGGAAAGCGTAGGCTTAGTAATAGGGTCCCGTTGGCCCCCTTTGGGTACGGAAACCTAAAAAGACTTGTGTCTTTAGTAGCTTTAATGTCGGTATTCATCTTCTTCTAAATCCATATCCCCAAACTAAAGAGACAAATAGTACGTAAAATCCGCAGCATAATCTCTCAAAGCCTTCATTTTGGGGATCAGACGCAAAACTAAGTAGAGGCGAGCCGCATCAAATCCAAAACTAAACCCCTTCACAACTCCTGAACTCCTGGTGTTACAAAGTCTACAACTTCGCTACTATTGTTGAATGGAACTCGTAAAACCAACTTTAATATTCAAATTGTAATTAAAAATAATGTAGGTAAGCTCTTAAGCTTGTATGGGTTCCTGGTACCGTGGGCTGAAACTTGTAATGGCGCAAGCTTTATTTGCATATAAGGCCATAGCCATACCGTATGTACATGCAATTCATTCATAGCGCCTTTATAGAGATTTTAGCCAGTTTACAATGCGTTTTACAAAGCATTTCTAGGAACAAAAGTGATTTGTAATGCCGGTCTAACGGCCGAATACTCAAAGGCTACTTAAATATTTAGGTCCCACTTAGTAGTTTGAGACGTCGATAACTGTCATTTTTTGTATGGTGCGTCAAAGTTAAGCAGCTCTCAAATTTAAGTTGCGTACGAGTATTCGGCCGTAAGTTCATCATGACTTCTTTTTCATTTGGCAGTTTGACAAGGTATCTTACACAGTAACTTTTATAACTTTGTACCCAAAATAAATCTGCTTTCCCAAAGTTAGTCTCCCTTATCTACGCACGAGATTTAGGATGCAGACACAAGAGATAAAATAAGGCGAGCTTTATCTAAATGAAGGCAGTAAAACGTGTTTACATGGATCACTCCTGGCACGAGAGCTGATAGGGTATAGACAAGTTATTTGTTTTTTCTGATAACATACTGGACATAGATGAAGTGCTGGATAATTTTCTGTATCTACCAGTCTTATAAATTAGTGGCCTTTGGTATTACAAGCACCTATAGGCTATGGTACCTGCTTAACATCAGGCGCAACAGCCGTACGCTTGTTTGCCACCTGAGTCACATAATGAAAGAAGTTATTATGACAGATCAATACAGACATCTTAAAGTTGATAAGTTATTTATGTCAAATAGTTTCGATGCTGTTATGTCCATGGAACTATAAAAAACTGTATTTTTTCTTAATACACTGACCCCCCAAATTTATAGAACGTTATTAAGGACTTACATTGACCTTGCAAATCACTTTTATTTCTAGAAATGCTTTTTAAAAACATTGTAAACTGGCTAAAAACTTTTTAATTTGGGGATAGGTATCTAGTAAATATTTTATATGGGCTTCGATCAGATCATAAATATTATCAAAGGAATCTACCATTAAAACAGTAATCCAATAAAAAGTAAGTAACTCTACACACTCCACAGCATATATGCGAAAAATATAAAAAGTCTCCATTCACTAAACAACAGATACCGCAATACATACTGCAAAAGCTTTCAAATAATGAAAGGGAGCGTGAAAGAACTGTAGGGGGTCAATCGCATTACGCAGGCATCCGCGAACTCCATATACAATAGGATTTAAGGTAAAACCGTTTGCTGTTTACTTAACTTTATATTCCGGACCAAGGGTAACCTCGGGAATTAGAATGTACGATCCAAACGTGCTTTTAAAGATGAGTAGATTGTAGTAACCAACGACGTTTTATATATAGACCGGTTATACACGAATATTAGAGCTCTAAAATACATGCATATCAGTGAAAGCAAGCCATATACGCCAGACCTGATGTAAGACAGAGATGAATATACATTGTCTACATTTGCTACATATTATATGGCGCACGGGCGCGTGCAGCCGTGCAGTCGCGACGCTGGGTGGTGTGTAACTAAGTTGATGTTGGGCAGTTACCTTGATTTCATGATGCCAAAATAAGCACAGTATGACGCACCTAACGGTTTAATACATCTATGGTAGTAACTTGTTTAATTTTCTTTGTTTCATAGGCTGGTAGTCTGTTTTGCTCCATTGCAGCCAGCCCCATTTGTATTTCAAGACAACATATGAGCGCGCAGCCTCAACTATTTTGGTCATCTAACTGTACATTATGATAGCCGTTATAAATGAGCTTTTTAATAACGAACACGTCCTATTATTCACAAAGTCGAATAAACACAAGTAGAAGCCGTAGGGTCATCGCAGCAATTAACACTACGCCGCCGACCCGAAACTTGTGCAAACCGTAGCGAGGGTACAGTCACAGAGGTGAACTCAAATGTTAGCCTATAGTCTATACTATTTGAACTTTTGAATATATCCAACAAGTTTAAACTCAGTGGATCAGATTTCAAAAAACTGTTGCACAAAATGAGGGTTGATTCAAATGTACTCGTACTTGTCTGATAAACTAACTTAGCGCATACATTATTTTAACGGACTTGTTATCAGTCCTACAGTCGTCGGTTAGCAAATAGAAAAATAAGACTTGTCCTAAAAACCAGTCTCATATTTTGGTTGAAATCTAATCACGTGATTACCGAGTAAGTCGATTTTTAGAGTCCCGTAGTTCCTACAAGAAGCCTTATAAGATCACCTAGTCCGTCTGTCCGTAGTCTTATGCCACTTTGCCCTAATGGACCTAAACGGACCACGGCTATCGGCGAATATTTTCTTGTTTCATACTTTTTAGAGTGTGATTTTTCAGTAGTCGGGTTTTAGTTTTTAAACTTTATTAATAATAATAATAATTTAGCCCTTTTAACATCCCACTGCTGGGCACGGGCCTCCCCTCAATGCGAGGGGGATTCAGGCCATAATCCACCACGCTGGCCTAATGCGGGTTGGTGGATTTTACATGTCTATAGACATGCAGGTTTCCTCACGATGTTTTCCTTCACCGTAAGCAAGTGATAATCATATTAAAGTTATGATCCACACATAGATTTCGAAAAATCCAGAGGTGTGAGCCAGGGTTTGAACCCATGACCTTAAGCCCGCTTAAACCACTGCTCAAACTTTAAACTTTATAAATTAAAAAATGTTGAATATAAATGGTTCAAGTGTTATAATAGGTTAATCCCTTATGATACAATAACGTTGAATGTACCAATTAATTCCTCGGCTGACCAATTAAATTCCCCTTTCAAACAAATAAACATAAAAATAATTGGTTCCATTCAACACAACCCTTTCCTGTGCGTTCCCTTTTATTGTTATTGGTCGCTTTTTGACTGACTTCAATAGTCATAAAGTATTTATACCCTGCGTTCACCTGCTGTGGTTGTTTACATGTTTACATAACATGGGGTGGGTTTACAACGTATTGCATTGGTTTCTTTGATCGGAAAGAGATATGGGATCAAAGAAATTGGCAACTTCGATACAAGTAAAACTAAGTAATGGATTACAGCGGGATGGTTTCTTACTAAACATAGCCCCAACATCTTTTTTTGAGTGACTAATGTAGCTAACAAGCGTACGACCCGTCTAATATTAAGCTGTTACCGTAGCCTATTGATGATTGCAATACCAAAGGCATTGCTCATATGTTTAAGCGACCTGACCTGATCTGAGCGGTAGTTAGACAGAGGGGGGTGGGGAATTGGGGGGTTGGGCTTTCGGCTCTAATAGTACGACACGCATATGTAATAGCTACTTTATGCTGATCTTCTGTGAGAGGGTGGTACTACCCCGGTCGAGCCAGCCCGTATGTGAGCTGCAGACAAGTGGCCACAAATAAAATAAAATATACATTCTCCAAGATGTCATGTCCATTTTTTTCTTTTCATGGGCTTATATTTTGTAATTTCGATTGTAATTACTACTTGTAATTAGTCCTTGTGATTTAGAACACGCAAAGTAATTTTTACCCGATTACGGCGGAGGTTTATGATTGTGACCGGTATGTTTTTCGTTTTTGGTTCTGCGAATACGAATACTTACGAATTGTAGATGAGGTTGTGAATTAGGTAGGATAGGTATTGATAACCAACTAAGTATCATAACCCTTCAACATAACAAACTTATAAATACAAGAAACTTTTCATCCATATCCCTTTGTGTGTTTGCAAAGATGGGTTAGTCGGTGGAAGGCTCCGGCTTCGAGTCCCGGCGGGTAATGTAGCGGAACAACTTTGTGTCTTGTTTGTATATGCTATGATAATGTTGGGGCGGGAAGGTCGATTTTTGATATAGTTAGATCGTGCGTAAAGGTTCTACGATAGTCGTGGAAAATTTGTTGTTGTATGATGGACCGTATTAATGGCCTGGGTGCGATCCTTATGTCATCCAGCCTAGCGGGAAAATTACGAAAAGGCCGTTTCCGAAATTTGTATCTGGCGGGAATCGAACCCGCAACCACCCGATGCAGTGAATCGAGTTATATACAGTTAATTAACAAAAATTGAACTAGGCCCGCCACACACTCCCACCACTGTTAGGGGCCATGCATAAATTACGTCACACGAATTTCATGATTTTTAGACCCCTACCCCGCTTGTCACAGCTGGTCACATTTGCGAGACTCCCCCCCTCCCTGTGTAACGTCACATAATGTTACGATTTTTAGAATTTTTCAAAAATGTTGGTTACAAATTCAAATTTCGGTTTCAATACTTAGATATATAAGATTTTTAATAATAATAACAATGTCATTTATTTCAGATAAGAATCCATCAAAAACTAAAACTAAAACAGTAATCATGAAATTAAATTAGCCAAATTTATGGACGGTATGGACGGCTATGAGCTCTGTAAAGTATAATATGTGCTCTCGTCCAATGCTTCATGAAAGCACAGCCTGCTTGCAATCGTTGGGAACCTGTGTTCAGGAGGCTATTAGTGCCACCCCGTATTCTGTTTATTAGCGATGAAATACGTTTTCGCATGATCGCGTGAAAGTCATCCGTGCGCGCCTCAGCAAACATGCCGGACGCAAAATGTGACGTGTTTTAAATGTGACGTCACAAAACTTAGGACCCCTCCCACGCCGTGGTCACACAATGTCACATTTCGTCGACCCCCCGCCCCCGCCCCCCCTTTACATGGCCCCTTACTCCTGTAAGCCAGGATCGACAATGGTGTACAACGATGACGCCAAGATTTGACCCTCGACGAGTCCCGGGAAAAGCTAAGATGTCTTGGAACCCACACGAAAGAAAGGATAGGTGGAGTTGGAAGATTATCCACTTCACTCCGTTGCAAAGCGGGAGTCAAAAATAACAATGTAGGCTGATAGCCACAGAAATAAGACTGTTACAACTGATAGAAGACCAGCCCCCCTAGACAAGTAGCATGAACGCTAATCGAATAGAATAGAATAGACTTCACAATGTATGGAAATGTCAAACGCCGCTATGTAGATCACGTGGCTTATGTCATTTCCATACATGAAGCGTAGCGATTTGAAGGAACGCTTGTAGACGTCAGCCGCTTGTCTAGCCCTTCTGTTGTAACGCACCACGGATAGCAATTTGTCTATTTGGACCTAAGCTCGTGCGCTGGTTATACTTGATAATTGGTTTTGCCATACGTATTATTGGAATCAAGTTAGTTAGTACAGTTAGTTTAATCAACAGTTGTTGTGAGCCAACATAATCAGCAACAGTTTAATTAAAAACATCCCACGGTACAATGTCCACTCCAATTTCACCTGTCTTAGTTTTATTCGCCTATTTACAAAACACTAGTAAAACTAGTCGCATCAAAGGTGCTTGTGTTAGGTCATCGCAGCAATTAACACTACGCCCCTACCCTCGGACAACCGACCCCAAAGTTTCAAAGCCATGAAGGATGAAAATAGAGGAACAATGCTGAACAATGTTTGTGAAATATTGTTAATCTCAAATTAAATGTAACGTGAAAATAAGTCCCTACATTTATAGAGATTTTTAGCCAGCTTAAAATGATTTTACAAATTATTTCTAGCAATAGATGTGATTCGTAATGCCAGTATAAGTCCAACATAACTATAAGAATAAGAGAATAAAAATAAATTTATTCATTAAAATAAAAACTTACATCTTTCTATAAAGAGGGTAGTTTTTAACTGAGGTAAGTACACAAAATTGGCGCTTGGCGCATTAGTTTGTTTGAGCGTAGGCGCTTGACACACTGCATTGGTGGTTACGGGTTCGATTCCCGCCAGAGGCAGATTCGAAAAATATCTTTTCATAATTTGCCCTGGGCCCTATGTCGCTTAGCCATTATGGCGCCACTGTGGCGTTTTGCTATATCGACCCTCTGATTGGTCCGTTGATTCTGACCAATCAGAGGCCGATTAGCCGATCGGCCGACCAATCGGAAGGTCAATGTCAATGGCTATGCGACTTAGGGCCCTGGTCTGGGTGTCTTTGGGCTCGTGTATGAGTGGGTGGTCAGACAATAAAATGGATGAAAAAATACAAATGGACTCTGCTCTCGAATTCAACAAATAAAAAGATTTATGAACACTTTATATCAAAATACTTCGTACTTATTGCATTTGTAGTAAAGAGTGATAATGGTTTTCTGAATCCCCGTCGAAATGGTTTCTCGTAAATATCAATTTGTTTCGCAGTGCAATCGTAAATCAAGGTGCTAATAAAATAAAATAAAAATTACGCTCCGATTACTAGAGTTCATTCAACACAAATAGTGTTATTTTGACTTTTTGACTTTGTTTCTTTGGAATTATTTTTAAAAAATACGAAAAATACAGACCAAAATCTTATATTGAATTAATGGTTTCCGTCAAGGTCTTTTCAATCGAATCCGAACGTAGAATTAAGTAAAAAATGTAAAATGACAATTTCTGCGAGAAAGCACACGCGGAAATATCATCATCAATATGAAAAAACGAAATCCCGTCGTAAGTAAATTTTTCCCTCCTACAACCACCTTATAGCACTTATCTTTGAAACTAGCTATATAGACGGTATGTGGTAACCATGAATTATCAAGGACCCGAATACGTCTCTCGTATAAACTAACACCCTGTATATTCAACAATAGTATACTTTCCAATACTGTAGAAGGTGGTTTGAAGGTGGTAGAGCCAAGCTGTAGCCAATTGACTGCAGCTCATATACGGGCTCGCTTGACCGGGGAAGTACCGCCTTCTCACAGAAGATCGGCGTAAAGCATCTATTACAGCTACGTTTCGTACGATGAGTGAGAAAGCCGGAAGCCCAACGCCCCACCCTTTCCCCTCCCTCCTTCCCACTCCCTTTCAGGTCGGCAAAGTGCGAGCAATGCCTTTGGTATTGCAAGCATGTATAGGCTACGGTAACTGCTTAACATCAGGCGGGCCGTACGCTGGTTTGCCACCTCAGTCCTATACTGGGTGAAATCGAAATCGTAATTCTACACATGATTCAGAATATTTAGGGAGTATTAATCAAAAAATCAATTGATAAAAATTAATTACCCAGGTAAGGAGTAACAGTTAAATGGTTTGCTTATTTGCTTATCAAAGCATTTTTTTTTGTTGTTTTCCCAAAATATTCTGAATCATTTGTAGAGTCATATTTTAAAATATTAGATAGATAACACTTTATTGTACACCATTGGAATACATAAACAAAATAACAAACCAAATAACAGTGTACAGTGGGCGGTCTTATCGCAAGCTGCGATCTCTAAATATAAAATAAATAAAATAAAAATATTGCCCACGATTTCGATTTCACCCAGTATAAAGAAAGAGTACACAACTCATCATCCCAGGTGGGTATCTAATGCCCGCCAGTTGATTGGTAGCGCCGGGACTATTCCATTACAGGGCTCTATTAGTTCGATCCCGGGCCGATGTAGGTGGAATACTCAACTACACTTAATTGAGGTAAGTGCGTAATTTGTTCTAATTATCGTGCGTGAGTTCGAACGTGCGCTGAACTGTGAATTTGGTAATTAATGATCCCAAATTAGGCAATAAAAATTGTTAAATATCATGATTGCTTGATTTCCCGAGGGGTTGGCAGTGCATTGTATTAATACATTATTTTCAGGCTTATGATGATAGTCACTTTGAGATTAACATTTGAAACTTAATACGCAGCTACACATGTGCTGAACTATCAGATATGACGTTATACCTATGTACATGGTCAGACGTCAAAACTGATTGCCCAGGAGTGGATGCCCTCGTTGTCTAGACGCAGTAATAGCTGCGTCTATAAGTCCCGAGCAGCTAGGGCCGAGCATTTAGTTATGTCTATGCATTGATACTTAATGTTCGGGCGCACTCGGTACTTATGGACGCCGCCATTTATGAAAATAGCGAATGGAAACTATCACCGAACGCGAGATTCCAAAGCGATAATATTTTATTTTAAAAATTAATACTTAACGTAACCAGTTTTTGGCAACCCTACGTTGGTGTCGATAACCGATGAAGCGGAATAAGCACGTGTAGAGATTCGCGATATTTTTAATGCGAAAAATATTTCGGTAAAATTCCTGCGGATTATTTGATTTCGAATCGCGAAAGCCGAGATTCAATGCGAATAAACAAATCTATATGACTGGGATGCTTACAAATGTAAAGACGAGAGTAACCAAAAAAGAGTAACCATTGACTTTTTTCTCAAGTAGAATTACGAACCGGTAGCAAAACTTAAATACCTATTAATGTTCACAATTCATAAGTGCTTCCTTTAGAGCGATAACACACTGGCGACCGTCGCCAGTCGGTCGCCAGTCGGTCGCCAGTCATATTTTGACATAATTCAATACGAATTAGTTGGCGACGGTGGCTGGCGACGTCGCCGGCCACGTCTTCAAATTTGTATTATCTGTCATATTTTGACATATTTCAATACGAGTGGTTGGCTACGGTGCCTGGCGACGCGCCTGGTGTCCCGGTGTGTTATGGCACTTAGCATATATGAATAAAAATAACGACAAACTTTGATTTCAACAGACTTCGACTTTTCACTCAAGATATCAATGATTAGGTACTATTTACGTAATAAATTGACAGAGTATACTAACTGACAAATTATGGCAAACTAGTGGCTGTTACACAAAGACAAATATCTTAAAATACAAGCTAACTGAACTGAGGGACTTACAAGATGCTTCTAGCTCCACCTGTCATTTCCAGGCAGTTAATACCCATAGGATTCGTGGCTAGCATAACTTTGCACCGGCGGCATCGTGTATTTTCAAGTTGTATATTAAATTTATCAGAGACGAAATACAAAGTCAGTTGGCGCAGATGGCGGGGCACGTAGGATACTCCCGGGCTGGCGTCTCTTGCAGTTGCAAATTTCTATGTACAATTTAATAGACAAAATTCTGTATTTGTAAGATACAACTCGTCTCTATTATTTGTCGTTATAATAGTGTTGGTTATGTACGCGTCTGGAGTGCAAAAGGTCCAGAGTTCACATCTCGGGGTGTTATGAAATCTATGTAATTTCAATATGATTCCCAACACTTGGCGAAAAAAAAAACATTGTGAGGAAACATACATCGAACGAAACGCAGCTGTAATAGCTGCTTTACGCCGATCTTCTGTGAGAGGGTGGTACTACTATTTAACCAACTGTTGAATTCCACCTAACCGCAATAGGCCAGCGTGGTGGATTATAGCCTGAATTCCCCAAGGGGAGGTCCACGTCTAATAGTAGGACAATAAAGCATTTACTTACCAGTTGCCCCGCCCGCATAGGCTTCTAGGATAATAGAAGTGACATGTTATTCTACAGTATAACTGTGACATACCTCTATACCAAAGACTCAAATCCGTCCAGTCGTATGTGCGTATGCTCAGACAAACAAACACCCTTTCGCGTCATTATAAGTAAGGACCTTACCTACCTTACCTTATTTAAGGATAAGGTAAGTATTCACTCCTAAAGTAGATTATTTTCTTTAATATTCATTCAACATCCATCTTGAACTAAATTTAAGTTCATATTCAAACAAAATAGAGTTTAAACAGCCAACAGAGCACTTTCTTGAAAGTCCTTGATAATAATTGAATAAACGGAACATAAGAGTAAAATTATAGTTAAGTTATCACTTTGTTTCATAATGTTCCTTTGTCTAAAAGCTTTTTATCCTAGGACATCCATAACTGATAAAAAGCGACTGTAGCCTAGGGGTGAACAGGTTGGGCTAGCAATCGAAAGGTCCCAGGTTCGATCCCCGATGCCCATGCACCAATGGATGAATTTTCATCTATGTGCATAATTTACAGTTCGCTGACGGTGAGGGAAAACATCGTGAGGAAACCTACCTATCCCTCGGGATTAGGTAATAGTCAGTTCCTGTATACACGGCGACAAGGTTCCCCACCTGTCACGTTGGGTTCTGACTATCTGGTGAAACGTGGGCTTTGAGTTGGTTAATACCTGCAAAATGTGGTGGTGTATGGCCACTCAAGCCTCTGACTACCCCCGAATGGGGATAATAGTCGTGACGTATGTGTGTGTGTGTGTACATCCATAACACCTAGATATTCTGAGCAAAACAAATCCCTCTTGTTTGAAAAGTTTAGCGTTACATTCGTTTCGTATTCCATCAGAGATGGATTAAAAAGTTTAGTTGTTTCGTTTATACAATAGGCTTGAAATTGGAGTCTTTTTGTTATAAATCTGAACTCATTTTTAATATATTTTTTATGGATTGTGACTGCATTTATATTGTATAGAAAATAAAATGGTTTAGAGGTTACTTGATGACTTTTCTACATCGTTCTGCAAGCGATAATCTTTATTGGATAATATTATATTCATGTGTGTGTTTCTATGCGATTTCTACGGGAAATAAAATGGGCAGCTCACTGACCTACTGACTTACTGACTTCACCCGTTTACACTATTACAGTATTTTCGGCGCCAATTCAGAATTTCGGCGCCAAACGCTGAACCCGTCTAAACGATCCATTATATGAAGCGCAAGAAACAGAGAAAAACACTTAAACATGATATCTTTTAAATTCAATCCCATTTCAATACCACACAAAGGAGCGTCTAAAGATTCAAAATAAAATTCATCAAACAAAATCAAAAACATCACGCATAATATTTCGCTCGTGTGAAGTCAAAACAGACAATTTCCTGTAAGAATGGCGTTGTTTCGGCATTTTTTCTGAGGCTTTTGATTATCACGTATTCAATTTAGTTGATACGGGCCTCCATGGCACATCAGACACCTGCGGAATATCAAAGGCGTGTTCCTGTGAGGAATAATCGCGGCACAATCAAGGCGGTGCGGCGCGCGGGGCATGATCAGCACAGTGTATTCGACAGGTTATTCACAGAAGGATAGTTGTTGCATATACTCATTTACTGGTGGTAGAGTCGCTCATAATATGGGTTAACTCGAGCGGGGTAGTACCACCCTCTCACTGAATAATCCAGCTAATCAACGAAACGGAATATAATTATGTATATCTACTTTCCATGTACCTAGAGGGAAGAATCTCAATTTTATTTCTGTACCAATTTTCATCATCTTTTGACAACAGACTGTGGAAGTTTGGCACTGTGACAGACTGGGACGGACGGACGGACAGACGGACTGGATTATCTTAGAAGGGTTCCTCGAAGGGACTACGGAATCTTAAAAAACAAATGATAGAGCAAATATGTTTCCAAAGAGCTGGGGCCCTACCACCACCTCTTATAGCAGTATTGTTTTAACGTTTCAACGACTTTTTGTGCAATGACGTATCTTATTGTCATGACAATAAGGTACGTCATTGCACAAAAAGTCGCTGAAACTTTAAAACGTTACTATAATTGAATCGCGATAAGAGGTCGTGGTAAGCCCCCTGCTCTGCGATGTCACTGGGATCACCCCCAGTCTATTGTACGATTTTCATATTTTAGATTTACTTAGTTTCGTGTTTTGTCTGGCGATATTTATTATTTGTATTTCTGTTGCTCCTCTGTAGTGTACCTCGCCCGAAGCGTTAGCCTAAAATGATTCTAAAGATTCGCCGTGAAATTGGTACATAATAACATAACAGCGTTACATCGCTCGTATAACGCACACAATAGGTATTGTGCCCTGGAAATGGATGGGGTGCCATTATTGATTTCTTATAAAGCCCTTTGATTCTCATACGCTTATGGTGTTAATTATGTTCCAGGTTTTTGGGTCATGGGCTTAATATACATACATAGTATAATGAAGGACGTATTGAAAGAGAATATTCAGTATTCGAATCTTATTATAAAGACTAGCTGTGCCCGCGGCTTCGCCCGCGTGGAAGTTGATGTGTAAGATTAGTCTGTCTTATTCCAGAGCCTACTCTATCAAGTTTCAAATTTCATTAAAATCTGTTCAGTAGTTATGCAGATACGTGTTAACAAACATTCACTCATACAACACACACACACTTATTCAGCTTTTGCCCGTGAATTTGTCTGCGCAAAATGTATCTAAAATAATCCCGTAATCATTGATTCCGGATCCCGTATCGGGGATCCCGTTTCCCGGTTTTCGCTTCCCGGATCCCGGACCCCGTATCCCGTAAACCGTTTACCGGATCCCGTATCCCGAATCCCGCATCCCGGATCCCATAATCCTTGATCTCGGATCCCGGATCCCGGAAATCCCGTATCCTGTATACCGTATATCACGTATCCCAAAACCAACTTGTATTTTTAAGAAGACAGTTAAACACCAATTTTTCATACTTAATTCTAACTTAAAAAATGACGTACTCCCATGCAAATTTTCAAAAACCCTGAATTATTTTTTTATATACATAAAAAGAAACCTAACCACCAATTTTCACAATTCTAACTTCAAAAATGACAAACATCCAAAAATGACGAACTTTCATACCCTATTTAACTCCCTTAGGGGTTGAATTTTCAAAAACCCTGAATTATTTTTTTATTTACATAAAAAGAAACCTAACCACCAATTTTCACAATTCTAACTTCAAAAATGACAAACATCCATGCAACCTTCCAAACAAACTTTAATTCCCTATTTTACCCCCTTAGGGGTTGAATTTTAAAAAACGCTGAAATTACTATTTTTTATTTTTCAAAAGACACCTAATCACTAATTTTCATAATTCTAACTTCAAGAATGACGAACCTCCATACAAACTTTCATCCCCTATTTAACCATCTTAGGGGTTGAAATTGATAGGTATGATTAGCCTATGTCTTATTCCAGAGTTTACACTATCTACGTTTCAAATTTCATTAAAATCGGAACAGTAGTTATGGAGATACGTGGTAACAAACATTCACACACACACACACACACACAAACTTTCGCATTTATAATATTAAGTAGGATAGTAGGAAGTAGGATGTAACAAAATAAAGATAAAATTAAAAGTATGTCACGCATGTGCTTGTTAAAAAAAAACTCGCGACAAGGTTTGATATCATATAAATTGTGTAATGACGTTATAAGTTGATGGCAAAAGTTTATTTTATTCTTTTCAGCGCAAATAAAAGCTTGTTTAAAAAAAGTTTATTTACTTTTAATTTATTTTTTAACTTTTTAGCTTCGTATTTTCAGCAAGTCCTTTCATTTGATACCCATATTGTAGGAAAGCTTAAAACGCTTAGTTCGCCATCTTTAGAAGTCCGCCATATTGGATTTAGAGTGACGTCACTTTATTTTTTGAGTTATTCTGAGCAAGCCCTTTCATTTGATATCCATATTGTAAGAGTGCATTAAAAAACACTAGTCCGCCATCTTGGGTGTTCCGCCATGTTGGATTCAGAATGACGCCACCCAGCTTACCATGCATTGTCATCCAAACTTAACGTGTATACAAAATTTCAGTTCAATGGGTTGCAGATATCTGCTTCAAAATGAGTTGCAAGATTCCAACATACATCGCAAGTTAAATAAAAGCTTTTAACTTTTAAAATAAAAGAAAGCATTGCTAAATACCTACGTCATTGACAGTACCTAAGCACTGTCTATGAAAGTATTCAGCACGGGTGTTTCAACTTAAACGTACCTAATTAACTACTTTTATAATCTCTACTAAAAGGACCGTTAAGTCTAGCCGTCTAGTTAGTTTTTAACTGCTAATTCTGTCTAACGCTGTAAAAAGAATTAGATGGAAGTATCAAATGATATTATGGGTGGTAAAAAACCGGCCAAGTGCGTGTCGGACTCGCACATAAAGGGTTCCGCACCACCGTACAACAAAAGCGTCAAAAATATCAAGTTTCTTGTATGGGGACCCCTCTTTGTTTTTATATTTTATTTTGTTTTTGGTATTTGTTGTTGTAGCGGCTACAGAAATATACATTCTATGAATATTTCAACTCTCTACCTGTTACGGTTCGTGAGATCAGCACGCACGCACGCACGTGACCCTCAGCACGCTCACGTTCAGCACGCTGACAGACGGACGGATGGACGGAAGAACGGACGGACAGCGGAGGCTTAGTAATAGGGTTCCGTTGGCACCCTTTAGGTACGGAACCCTAAAAAAGTAAGGCGTAATGATGGTGGTGTCAGTTGTTAGTGTTGAATGAAAAAACCTTATCTCGCTTGTCTATTCCTCATACCTTACATCCAAATCTTCCGCTCCACGCGACAAACGATCTCCATTGAAATTAATCCTCGAGGCGTTAGCGGCTCGTGACAATGACGTATGCCTCGCCGCCTCGCCTCGGCGTGGCCCAGATTAGGCGCAGCTACGACAAGGCACGGTATAAGGAAGGAGTTAAGACAAGGGTGGATTAAATGGTGTTCTTAACGTTTTCTGCAACTGTTTTCAGCAGAGTTGCAAAAAAACAGGCAATTTAAAATGAAAACTGATTAAAACGTGTTTAAATCATTGTTTTAAACATTGATTTAAATCAGAAGGAATAAATCACCGTGTTTAAAATATGTTTTAAATGATTAAAACATGTTTTAAGCACGGTGTTTAAAACAAGGTAATTTTTTCGTAACAACCCTGGTTTTCAGACAAATTATCCTACTAATATTATAAATGCGAAAGTAAGTGTGTGTGAATGTTTGTTACCACGTATCCCAATAACTACTAAACCGATTTCAATGAAATCTGAAACGAAGATAGTTTAGGCAATAAGATATAGGCTAATCTTACGCATCAATTGCCACGCGGGCGAAGCTGCGCGGCACATCTAGTTAAACATAATTTGCTTATTATTTTGAATGTCGCATAGCCCCCATTACCATTACCATTATTATGCATTATGTATAGTGCTATGAGTTCATGAGCTCGAAATAAAGTTTTATTATTATTTATTATTATTATAGCATAATTGGTCTAACTAAATCTTGGCCGCCAGTTGTGCTGTGATTTAAGGTGTTTTCAGTCCAATAATGGATCATAATTTGGTCGTTTCGATTGTGGGCGGACAGCATTATTGGTGGAACTAAACTTTGGCCGCCAATTGTGTCTGCTGTGATTTAAGGTCATTTATAAATGGATCGAAATTTGAGACTGAACTCAAGTTTGCTCTTAAAGTGACATTTTGTCCTCGAATGACTTTCCGAAGTTTGCTCTCAGTGTTAGATGATAAAATAACAAAAACATTAGCCATTTTAACGTCCCCCTCAAATTCTAAAATTTAGTAAAAAAATATGATTCAATAATGCGTAATCGCCCTAAACGTAAGTATTTTTCTTAGCAACCAGTTTGTACAAATAACTTCTAACAACGAAATACTCTTTGTAAGTTAATAACGAAGTCATGCGTACATAAGTAGGCAATTTTGCTTAACTTATCACTTAAGTATGTACTTCCAAACTTGTCGCATAATACTTATCCCAACTTAGAGTTATATCCTACAAGTATGAGAGCTGAATATGATTGCTTATCGTCTAGCCTGAATTCATTACTTTTATTGTTCCAAAGTTATTAGACTAGCCAAAATGTCTTCTATCAACTATAACTAAGTATCGGCATTGTTATGTGTAGTCTAAGGGTTGGTGATATTATTTAAATTTTATTATTATTCATATTTGTACCGAATGGTACTTGTGGTACTTACCTTGGCAACATTGGCCCAATTTTCAGTAAAAAAAAAACAATCTCGAATGCAATATTATCAAATTTTGCATGTTTAGACACCATCAAAATATGTTAAAGATCATAATAACACCATTCAATATACATTTTTAAAAGCGCTTTGTAAGAAATCTATAAAAAACAGAGTTGCAAAAAACAGGAAATTTAATATGAAAACTGTTTAACACGAGTTTAAATCATTGTTTAAAACATTGATTTAAAACAGGAGGAGAAAAAAACATTGTTTTTACATGTTTAAAACATGTTTTAAACACGGTGTTTAAAACAAGATGATTTTTTCGTAACAACCCTGATAAAAAATGAGCTAATGTAGCCCGCAAATACAGTACATTTTCTTATACATAGTATATATTTAGGCGCCAAGGTTCACCACCTGTCACGTTGGGTTCTGACTATCTGGTGAAACGTGGACTTTGAGTTAGCTTAATACCCCAACAATGTGGTGGTGTATGGCCACTCAAGCCTCTGATTACCCTCGAATGGGGATAAAAGTCGTGACGTATATTTTATTTAGTGTAAAACAATCCATGCAATTAAACATATCGCATTGACAATAATATGCGAGATAATATTATTCATTAAATGTTTAGGGTAATACAGATTTTTTTAAAGATCTAATTGATTTGAACACTAAAAGGTCTAACAATGTTACCACCGCCTCTCCAGCTATACCTAACTGTCGCAGACAGCCCAACATATTTTCGAAGGCGCGCAGCATTATTCAAATTCCACTGAAAACTATCTGAAATTATCATCTCAGATATTAAGATGACGTCTTAAATTCTCTGAATTTTCACAGAAATTATCGTTGGGAGATAAAATTTCACGTAAATTTTTGTAAGAGATTAGGCGGCGGGCCAAAGCTTACCTCGGGGAGAGATAAGTTGGCCAAATACCTCGTTTGTGATCAAATAATCAAATTTCGCTGGAAAGTTTCCTTAAGTGGAATATCAAACACTTGGGTGGCAAACATCCGATAGTCGGATCGGAAAGTCTGGTCCGATAGTTTGACCGAGAAAATGAAGGCACTCGTACCATACAATTCTTTGACTACTCAATAGGTACGAATCCGGTGACTAAGATGGCAAACAAGCCCTCGGCCCGCCTAATGTTAAGCAGTTACCGTGGCCTATAGATGCTTGCAATATCAAAGGAATCGCTCACACGTTGCCGGCCAGAAGGGGAGTGGGATAGAGGGAGGGGAAGGGAAGGGGGATTTGGGCTTCCAGCTGCACTCAAGAAAAGCAGCTGTTATAGCTACTTTACGCCGATCTTCTGTGAGAGGGTGGTGGCGTGACTTGCTGCGAACAGTAGATTATCCATGAACGACCTATCGTTCATAACCTAATACCAACCGATGTTTCATTCATTCTTTTGTCTGAAATTCGCTAGGTAATGAGTAATAGGGTTAAATCTTATAGTAAGTAGGTATACCTTAATGCGCTAATAAGACTACTCGATATTCGATCAAATCGATAAATCGCTCGACGCTCTTGACATCGATATAAAATCGATATTTTTATACGTGTAAGTTTATAAAATATGTATGTATAATTCTAAATGGTCGTGCCTAAAACCCATTAAGCACTAATTGAAAACCATCACCATATGACGCCGGCGGTATCCTTTAATCAGTACATGTTGAAACTTTTTAATTTTTCCTGATTTTATTGTCGTGGGCATGTCGTAATTTGTGTTACGAATTAGCGCGGCAATACACGGACTGCTTGTAGCAGTTCATCTCGACCGCTAGAAGCGGTCGCTGCACGGCGAGTAGCAGTTTCAATACAAAATTTCCATTTACCATACACGAACTGCTTGTAGCGGTCCGCGCGCCTGCGCGTTGCATTCTATATAATACCGGTATGGCCAGCTGATGACCATGTGAATTTCCCACCAATTTTATTCGAACTCCCCCGAAAATTCACTTTTAGAAAAAAAACCTCCTAAATAGTTTTTACTAATTTTAAAGGAGTCAAATTTAGGGGGTAAATAAGTGGGATGGGATTTTTTTAGGGGCGTTATATTTTTAGGGGTAACCCAATCTAAACAATCATATTTAGTTGCCCTAGCGTAGGGATTCCCAAAGTGGTCGATATTGGTTACATATCGACATAAACGAAAACTGATTTTGGGGGTCGACGACGTCTAAAAATCGACCCCTATTAATTAACACAAGTTCTTATTTGAAACTTTCAAGATACCGTATAAGTTGTAACTATTAAGTATACCAACTTGTTATAAGAATGACTGAATCACACAGTTTTTTTGTTGAGTTCATTTAGGAAAAGGGGCGTCTTGCCAAAATAGTTTGGGAATCTCTGCCCTAGCGACTTAGCGACATCTAGTACGGTTCCTCGTTACTAAGAATGCGGACTTGAAATAAATATGTAGTTGAACTTATATAAAAATTAAGAGAGTATTTTTGATTTTGTATTTCTCCTAAATGAGCAAAACCAATTTTTTTTTTTTTTTACAAAAACGAATCTTTGGAGGGATTTCGAAAAAAGTTGGGAACAATTCACATGGTCACCTGGCAACATTGGGGATTTGATCTGAAGCGACCACGGATGTATAATGAAGGATTGATGACTTGAGTTTTTGGTTAAGAAGAAATTAAGAAATTCAACTTTATTCTCCTGCCTTAAGGTCTATTATGACAATTCTTAGACAGATAAACGAATCGAGCGAGAGGCCCCAGTTGGGACCGTGTCCCTCTCACTCCTAGGTGTCATGCCAAAATAATATTATCGTTGGGTAGTGATTGGTAGTTTTCAAATCAACCAAATAAATTAATTTATTATTTATCGTGTCGTGACTATTGTTTCGTCGAAACATGTTGGATTCATAATGATCATTTTTAATTTGAAGTCATATATTTTTTATAGCATGTAATATTGAATATTATTTATATTTTGTAAAAGATCGGATTTTTTTTATCTTTAGATGGTAACATTGGTAATAATGCTCAGCTAGGGTGGCCATAAAACCACATGACTTTGTCATCAGTTTGCCGCAGTGGTTTGACCGTAGGCCACCGATTGGTTGAGGGTTCGATTCCCGTCGGGGAAAATTTTGGAAATAGCCTTTTCGTAATTTGCTCTGGTCTGGGATAGCTTCCAGTCCATTGGACGGTATTTATAGTAGGTACAAGCGTTGCTTAGTTTGGGACCTAATAGTTGATGTATTGTCTGGAGATATTTATTTATTTATCCATTGTTTGAAATGTTTATTTTACTTGTAGAGTGGCTACCAACGCGAAGATGAAACATAGTAATAAGGTACTTTCTTTTATATCTTCGACAGGCATAGAGAAACCTCCGTTAGAGTTATAAAATATCAATCATGTGCGTTACTCATGTACCTATATAATACAATAAGTACGTTAAAATTTTATTATTGCGTGGACACCCTAGTAGAGGGACACTGTACCACTATGGGCCCCTCTCACTCGGCTCGTTTTTTGTGCTGCAGTAAGCTGTCCAGTATTCATTTACGTTCGTGGAAACGACCTGTCAGAGAGCGGCGTATTTACAAATTATAATGTCAGCGCTCCATAAAGTTATGATCGGTTACAGGTTGGAGTAAGCCAACAAGTCAACACAGAATAAGTAGGTACATTCACTTGTCAGCCATATTACTCCATCACAAGGTCGACGGAGCCCCTTGCATTTAGGGTCACCAGTAACCTAACACGTAACCCACGTCGTAACCTTCGAACCTAACCCTAACCTAACGGGATCTAGGATCAGGTATACGGCAGTCAGGATACGGGATGCGGGAAATGGATTCGGGATTAGCCATACGGGATGCGGGAAACGGAATCCGAGATACGGGTTCCGGGATCCGGGATAAGGTATACGAGATCTGAGATCAGAGATACGGGGTCCGGGATACGGGAGTCGGGATACGGGATCCAGGAGCCTGAAAACGAGTTACGGTATCCGGGAACCATGATACGGGATTTCCGGAATACGGGATCAGGAAGACGGGATCCGGGAAATGGGGTCCGGGATCCGGGATCCATTCTTTTAAATTGAAATTCTACGCGGACGAAGTCGCGGGCAAAAGCCATAAGTTATATTTTGGAAATACGCATCGACCGCTCGCCGACTGCTTGAGCAGTCCGTGTATGGTAAATGGCAATTTTGTACTGAAACTGCTGTTCGCCGTGCAGCGTCTGCTTCAAGCGGTCGAGATGGGCAGCTACAAGCAGTCGCGTGTATCGACAGGCTTATTTGAACAGGGCAGCCCTCGGGCGAAGGGCACAAAGTTCTCGTTACAAAGGGCCCGTGTTATCATTGATTTGAGTCGGATTTACGTGTGAAAATGTTTTGAGAGACGAATGGGGGTGCGAATTAGGAAGCCGGGATGGATAATGCTGATTGCGATGTGTGTTGGTATCTCACTGGTTAGGTACTTGTGTTATCTCACTGGTTACTTGTTATTATGGCTCTATGTTACCATGTTGAAATAGTTATTGTTTTATTAAAAGTGGCTTATAATAAAGAGGAGGAGACTGGATACGTACTTATATAAATTCAGTCATAAATTGATGTTGTATTATTATTGTTTATTTACCTGCCACGTAAACTGCTACCTACCTACAATATGTTAAAAAAACCCTGTCCGACCCGAAAACGTATTGTTGGGTATCGAGATTAGATTCCATTTTTGTAAAAAAAAATCTTTTTCTTTAACTTTTTTTTTTATTTTTCAAAAAAAAATAAAACATTTTTTTAGCTTAGTATGTGTCCCACTGCTGGGCAAAGGCCTCCCATATTTTTTTGTAATACAAATACCCCGATTACATTAAAAAAAAACATAAAATGACGTCATCACATACTTTGTGGTCTGAGGTGACCCCACACGATCTAACATAATTACTTCCGGTAACGGTGTTGTCATATTTTTAAAATTAGCTACATTTTGTGAGAAAAAGGCAAAAAAAATTGGCACTTTAAATGTTCATTAATATGTTTACTATCATGTTTTTTTTTTATTATTATTTATTTGGTCTTGTGATTGGGGAACCTAATTACCGGTTTCGGCTCGGACAGGGTTTTCTTAACATGTTGTATAGGTAGGTAAATGATGCTCCAGATTATTCTCCAGAAAAGTCAAGGTACCTAAGGTAACCTATAAATATTTATCTAATTTGGACAGAGGTATTTTTTATGACGTAGGCAAGCAATAACAAGCGATTTTTAAAAACCCTTCCATAGGCGATGAATAAAGCTTAAAAAAACCGGTAATATTCCTTAAAACAACAAATTAAAACCACTTTTAACATCTCTATGACGTCGCCAGTAATTGGGTTTCCAACATCGATACCTACTTTGAGGCGTGCTTAACGTAGTTATAAAAGTTTGATATTAGCCAATTTGGATTTGCACTTTGCGAACGGATCCCTACTACCACAGAATACACATCCTGTTTTATCACCTGCGAGTGAGAAAGAAAAAATACAGTTGCCACTCGATTTCACGGTGTATTTTTGTCCGAACAATCCGAGATAAAAGGTGGACGGAACTTAAAACGCCGTTGTTTTTATGGGCGAATTGAGAAAACAGAGATGGGCGGGCTGTGTAGTTTCGAATTGTTTTTCCGGATTAAATTTGATCTGTGGTGAGAAATTCACGGCTATCCGACAAATTCATTCTATTTTTTTTAATTTTAACGTTTACTTTATGATTTGATAGTGCAAAAATTTGCTGGGAATATGTACCTACTGTAATACTTTTTTGTATCTCTGTGCTTCAGTTAAGAAAAATGGCATAGATTTATGATAGTTTCGCGCGCGGAGCTGTGTCGCTGAGACCAATTAAGCTAAAGAATAGTACATTGTTATCCGAGGGGCAAAGTAACTTATTAATTGGTCCCGAGGCGCTAATAGTTCGAGGGACCAATAATAAGTTACTTTAACCCGAGGTAAACACTGTGCTTTTCATCACGAATACAAGGAAAGTAAAATAAAAACATAAATTAAGTAGCTAAAGAAAAAAATGAGTGAGCTATACTTCTATAACTCGAAAAAATCAATGAAGATCGGACCGCCGCTTACCCGTCATTTTTTTTTTTTTTTTTTTTTTTTGAGTGGTTGTAAGAATGTTGGAACTATTACATTCTCTTTGGTTGGAACATGTTTCAATAGAAATGTAAAAATAAGACTCGTATTTTTTATAATTAGACTGAATCGTTGACAGAACGGGCACAATCGTATATCTGGATATACGATTGTTCTGTCAACGAATTTGCCCGACCTAAAATGTATCACCTTCTGTCCTACTTTCCGCGTATGAGACTGGAGACGTATATAATTACATTAAAATAAATTCAGTCATAAATTGATGTTGTATTATTATTGTTTATTTACCTGTCACGTAAACTGCTACCTACCTATAGGTAGGGAAATAATGCTCCTGAAAAGTCAAGGTACCTAAGGTAACCTATAAGTAGGTATCTAGTTTGGACCGAGGTATTTTTTATGACGTAGGCAAGCAATAACAAGCGATTTTTAAAAACCCTTCCATAGGCGATGAATATAGCTTAAAAAAACCGGTAATATTCCTTAGAACAACAAATTAAAACCACTTTTTTAATCTCTATGACGTCGCCAGTAATTGGGTTTCCAACATCGATACCTACTTTGAGGCGTGCTTAACGTAGTTATAAAAGTTTGATATTAGCCAATTTGGATTTGCACTTTGCGAACGGATCCCTACTACCACAGAATACACATCCTGTTTTATCACCTGCGAGTGAGAAAGAAAAAATACAGTCGCCACTCGATTTCACGGTGTATTTTCGTCCGAACAATCCGAGATAAAAGGTGGACGGAACTTAAAACGCCGTTGTTTTTATGGGCGAATTGAGAAAACAGAGATGGGCGGGCTGTGTAGTTTCGAATTGTTTTTCCGGATTAAATTTGATCTGTGGTGGGAAATTCACGGCTATCCGACAAATTCATTCTATTTTTTTAACGTTTACTTTATGATTTGATAGTGCAAACATTTGCTGGGAATATGTACCTACTGTAATACTTTTTTGTATCTCAGATCAGAAAAATAGCATAGATTTATGATAGTTTCGCGCGCGGAGCTGTGTCGCTGACATCAATTAAGCTAAAGAAAATAGTTTTATTGTCTGAATTTCAGAGCTTCTAGTTGGTGCAGTTTCTTCCAGTCCTTCATACACATCTAGCTAGCTTCTTGAACACGATAAACGACTATGGGTATTAATGTTCTTCTGGTAAGTTTGTCACTGACATTCATCATCATCATTTCAACCATGAGACACCCACTTTTAGACATAGGCCCCCCTTCACTAGGTCGTCGGTCCGCCTTGTGGGCCACCACGCTGCGTCTTCCGGTACACTGAAATTCCTTTTACTTTATTTAGATAGATTCCATAATTAGCTTACACCTTTACATTTTTCCAAAGATCCTCAACTCTAACTCGACTAAGGACTCTTCTAGGAAATCTATAGATTTCCTCAAAGAGTCCTTGAGTTATGAGTGGTCATAGAGACTATATTTACCTGGTAAAATTTATTTAATATATACTTACCATAATTTAAAATTACTAAAACTGTACATACAATTCTAAGCTCTATAGACACAGTTTCCAGCTTACGTTAAGTCTTGCAGAAGCCACGTGAAGCACAAACAACATTACATTAGTGGTTCGTATAGAGATTTACGGGACACCTACATGGGAACGGCATTTAGCAAACATGGCTGACTGGGACATGAATTATGTTCCATTTTATTTCTCAATTTTGAGACTGTTTTATGTCTATTTCAATTTACTACATTTAATTAGACTAATGACAGACTTGTTTTAGACTGTGGAGAAATTTCGGTACAGTTTTTACGTTATCAACTATTCTTATTCTTCCTCCTAACGTATGGTTAGTGGCTAATCTGGTATCGGTGTTCAAGCCGCCTGAAGGCTTCTGACATGGCTAACGACTGCTGTCTGGTCCGACTTTTTACGTGCTCTCCAAAGCACGGAGATGCTCAGTTCGAAATGCCACTAAATTGTCACTCTTCTCTGTCTAACCTTGCCAAGCGTTGCTTAACTTTCGATGGATTACTGAAACTATTGGAGCTGATTTTGATGGTACACAAACTAAATTAACTATACTACCATCGTTTCCAAGATAACGTGTGAGCAAGACAGAACATTTTAGATGTGTCCATGATGCCAACAGAATTGGCACCATTGTGCCCGTTCAAACGAAATCATTGAATTAAATCAGTTGGGCTACACACAGTCCACCTGCAGACGCATGCCCGTTTTGCATTGGGGTACAATCAACCACACAATCGCATGCCCATTTCGGATCAACTTTTGTGTGATATGCCAAAAAACTTGCACTAGCCCGATTTTGTCCATCCTTGGATCGATCGCTTTATCTCCCCATAAATATTTACAACAAAATCTTATCCCAGTCGAGTTTATAACCGTTTACTAGCAAAACGTAAGTCTTTCGACGTGTGCAGAATACAAAAGCGGCCATAAAACCCTCAAACTTAGGTGTGGAGACGCAACCAAGCAACAAACCCTAATCACACTTAACCCCGACAACCTACCGTAGTTTTATAAGTCGTAAAGATTTTTACAGCCTCCGATCATAGCTGTACCGACCCATCGACAATTGCCAATAAACCCTCCAACCCACAGGAAACAAAATAAAATAGAATAGCGATCGAACGCAATATAAGCCGGACGCACTGCTTGCCGCATTCTAGCATTATTTTTTTCAACGCGCAATAGCAGTGCATACCTCAATATCCAACTGATCTGATTGAGAGTGACAGAGCTATGCAAAGAAATTGGATTATTCTGCTCAACTGCAAGTCAGATCAGGGGGTCTAATAACGACGCTATGCAATATTGCCAATGCAATTCATTTGTCTGATTTTCTGAGGAATCCTTAGCAATTCCGTGAAATTTCTGAAAAATAGTCACATTCACACATTTTACGCCATTCCTGACCGTTTCACGGAAATTTAGCGGATTCTTCGGGAGGGTCGAAAAAATGAATTGCTTTTGCAGAATTACTGCAATGTTGCATAGTGTCGCTATTAGCCCCGCAGGGTGTGTGATAGGTGTCAAAGTCAAAGTCAAGTCAAAGTCAAAGCGTTTATTTTGTTTAGGCCTACGGGGGCACTTACAAATTGTCAATTTACATTTTTTCCTTAAATTCTACTGCCGGATCGGAAACGCGACCTCGACTGAGAAGATCCGGCAAGAAACTCAGCGGGCTTGTCTTTTTTACATTGTTTTTTTTTATCGCCATTTAAGTATTTTAATACAATGTAATTTGGTAAATAGCTCCAGTGTGCTGCCTTCCAAAATAAGCAAGGCAAGACACGCTACACTTTAACATGACACTGTTATTAACAAAGTGAATTTGAGCGATCAGTCCCAAGCTGATTTATCTTCCAAGTAATCCGAGATTTTGTAATAGGCCTTTTGACAGAGTTTAGTTTTAACTATAGTTTTAAACTTATTAACAGGCAAATCTCGGATTTCTTTAGGAAGTTTGTTGTAGAAGCGTATGCATTGTCCTACAAAGGAATTACTTATTCTGTGGAGACGAGTTACATGTACGGATAGCTTGTGTTTATTCCGTGTGTTTATCGAATGAGCATCGCTCCTTTTTTCAAAGTTGTTGTCATTTTTCTTAACATAAATTAGGTTTTCATAGATAAATTGTGACACCACGGTTAGAATATTTATTTCTTTAAATTTTTCTCTGAGGGAGAATCTAGGAGCTAGGTTGTAAATAGCTCTTATAGCTCTTTTCTGCAGTACAAATATAGAATTTAAATCTGCAGAGCACCCCCAAAGCAGTATGCCATACGACATTATGCTATGGAAGTAACTAAAATAAACAATTCTAGCCGTGTCTACATCAGTTAAGTGCCTAATTTTTTTAACAGCATATGCCGCAGAACTCAATTTACTTGATAATTTTTTAATGTGAGGACCCCATTGCAATTTTGAATCTATGGTGATTCCCAGAAAGACAGTTGACTCCTCAACGTCCAACGCTGCCCCATTCAGTCGTATATTGGTTCCTATTTGTCTTACATTAGGTGTCGAGAACTTTATGCATTTAGTTTTGTTCTCATTGAGCAGAAGATTATTTACATTGAACCAATCTACAACTTTAGCGAGTGCATTGTTCACATCGTCATAATGTAGAAGCTGTCTTTTAATTTTAAATAATAAAGAAGTATCATCAGCAAACAACACAATCTCGTGATTATTGCCTACATGATATGGCAAATCATTTATATAGATAAGAAACAAGAATGGTCCCAGTATTGAACCTTGAGGAACGCCCATAGAGACCACAGAACCTGGTGATTTTTCACCATTAATAGCGACCTTTTGAATTCTATTGCTCAAATATGAAGTCAAAAGGTCAAGAGCCTTGTTCCTGATACCGTAGTGGTGCAGTTTCCTGGTAAGTATTTCATGATGGACGCAGTCGAAGGCCTTAGACAAGTCGCAGAATACACCTAAGGCATCCTGCGAGTTCTCCCAGGCACTGAAAATATTTTTTATTAGTTCAATACCCGCGTCTACAGTAGAGCGATTCCTTGTGAACCCAAACTGATTGTTATGAAAAATATTGTTGTCATTAAAATGACGTAATAATTGGTTCAAAACGATTTTTTCAAAAATTTTACTTAACGTAGGTAGTATCGAAATAGGCCGAAAATTAGTTGGATCAGTTGAACTACCTGATTTAAAAATAGGAATTACTTTACTGTGCTTCATTAGATCAGGAAATACACCATTTGTCACACAGCCATTAAACACAGCTGCTAACTTGGGTGCAATAATGTCTATAAATGAGGAAACGGTTTTTACAGAAAGCCCCCATAGGTCTGCCGTTTTTTTAACATCAAGACTTTTGAAACTATTTACAATGTCCTTATTACTAACAACTGAAAATTTAAAGGCTGTGTCACATTCAGTTACACTTTGTTTAAGTACAGTCTCTGCGGAAGTGGGAGACGATCTTAGAGTTTTGGTTGTTAGAACAGGAATGTTGGTAAAGAAATTCTCAAACTCTGTCGCTACTTCAAAATCCTCTTTTACATCTGTGTTGTTTATTATCAAATGAAAGTCTCTGTCACGCACTGTATTTCTACCAGTTTCACTGTTGATAATATTCCAAGTCATTTTAATTTTATTTACAGATGTTTTGATTTTATTTTTCAAGTATATTGATTTCGCAGAGGAACAGGCTCGTTTAAATAACTTAGAATAGATTTTAACATACTCCAAGAAAGTGGGGTTATGATTATATGATTTTTCAAAATAAAGGTAACTTCTGTCTGCTTTTATAGATTCCCGGAGTTGCCCATTCACTAAAATTAGCACGATCACCAAAAGATATTGTTTTTGGTTCGAATATTTTATTGAATTCATCACTGATGAGATGGAACAGTGAGTTATATAATATATTTGTGTCACTGTGAGTAGGCAACCCTGGAACTTTTTGTATTAAATTAGTTCTTAAGAGTTCTAGGCGGCTATTATTTATTGGAACAAAGCTAACAGTTTTTGTTTGGGGTTTGTTCATTTTCTTTGGAAACACTGCTAGTTGTCCACAGTGATCAGATTCTAATTTATTTATAATTGAGTTATCTATTGGTTTTAAATTTGTGAATATATTATCTATACAAGTTGCACTAGTGGCGGTTATCCTAGTAGGTTCCAAGAAAATATTGTACATGTTATGACATTTAAAAAGTAATTTAAACTTATCAATTATTGGACTACATTCCAGTAAATTAATGTTAAAGTCTCCACAGATAATCATTGTCTTGTTTGATTTGGAAATTTTAAATAAAAGGTTCTCCATACATTTTTCAAACTCATCATAAGGTGAGCATGGAGGCCTGTATACGCATACAACAAGGAACTGCTCAAGCTCAATACTGGACATTTCAATTACTCGTTCAACAGAGAGGCTCACAATATCTTTACGTTCTTTAAATTTTATAGTTTTATTTGTAATAATTAAAGAGCCACCACGTATTAAATTAACTCTGCTGAAGGAGCTAGCAACGTGATGATTATTAAAACTGAATATAATTTGATCATTTTTTAGCCAGTGTTCAGTAATACAAACAATATCTATGTTGCTATCATTTAAAAACAATTCTAGTTCAAGTTCTTTGCCCATCAGACCTTGTATATTCTGGTGGACAAGTTTTAAAACATCATGGCAAGAGGTTGTCTCTATTGTCTTATGTCCTAATTTAAATTATTTGGAATTTCATTAATAGCCACATTTTTGGCTAAGTTTAATAGGTTAAATTGCTCAATAGAAGCAAAGTCAATCTTAGATTGCTCAATAGAAGCAACCTTAGTAGCCAAATTTTTGGCTGTAATATCAAATAAATACAATAGCGAACTAGCTATCTGTCCTTTGTAATACTTTGAAAGATAATAATTATCTTTTGTCAAATAAAAGTTTTTTAAATAATTATTAATGTCAATAAGTTTAAATTTATGACAATTATCGAAAGGATTATTACTTTGAAATACCAAAGTATTCAAAGTCAAGTTAAGCTTATATCTAGTATTATTTTCTACCTGTGGCAAACTATTACTGTAAGGAAATGTAAACAATATAATGTTATCCAATTTAAGTTTTGTGAGATAACTGTAGTAGTCAATTAGTTGTTTTTTGTTAACATTTCCCCTATCTCCTATTAAAATTAATAATGTTGTGCTTGGTCCAAATTTATAGTCAACAATTTTATTCATAATTTCCTGATATGAAAGACCAGGCAAGCAATAGTTGATCACTGAATGTCCCCCGGATGTGTTTGACAATAGATGACCCATGTCTTTCCCAATTTCATCACTAAATATAACAATATTTTGTTTGACACCAGAACAAGTTTGTTTCTGAAGCTTAGGGGTCAATGGTATACAGTTTGTGTCAAGGGAACTATTCATTGAGGTGAGGTGAGGTGTAAGTATGGCAGTGATATTAGAAGTGTTGGCAGTTGCTGTTGTGGTGATTCAGTGTGATCTTAAGCCGGAGGATACAAGTCATACCATGCTATTTCCAGTAATTCCGTATTCCATGATCTAACGCGAGGATTTCAATGAAGAGGAGACAATTGTAGACAATCTAACCAGGATTTTGGAGAGAGCATTATCGTTCGATGAATGGTCTTGCAATTTTCTGTGAATTTCCTGGTATTATAGGCATCAAGTCCCATTCTATTGGCAATCGCTGGCTACAATAATCGAAAGTCCACCAGGGCACTTAGGCTAGTCTCACGCAGCAAGATATAACAAACAAGTCAGTCGTTGAGGTAAGTAGACAATTATAAAGGATGTTGTGTTTCATTTAGTTTATTTCCGCATTCGTTTGAAAGTTTTTATGAAAACCTAATTTGATAACTTCAGTATTGTAATTGACTAAAAGGGAGCATGTTTTATGCTAAAGGTACGATTCCGACGAACGCAGCAGACAGCAGACGTCAGTCGGTCTTATACAAATTGTGGCAATAACATGTGCCGCGACGGCAGACGGCATTAAGGTAGGAGTTCGATAGACGCGGCAGAGGGCAGACGTCAGTTGATCTCATAGAAATTGTAAAGGTAAGAGTTGGTTGCGGGCGGCAGACGGCCGACGGCAGGCGGCAGACGTCAATCCCATAGAATTGAGTGCCGTCGTGCCATCGCGGCACATGTCATCGTGACAATTTTGTATGAAACTGACGGCGACAACTGACGTCGCCGCAACTGCCGCCCGCAACCAACTCCTACCTTAATGCCGTCTGCCGTCGCGGCACATGTCATCGCCACAATTTGTATGAGACCGACTGACGTCTGCCGCGTCCATCGAACTCCTACCTTTACAATTTCTATGAGACTGCCGCTTGCTACGAACTCGTACCTTAAGATAATGTGTACAAGCGGCAAAATGTTTATGTACTTTTGCTAGAACAAAATAATATTGTCCAGCGAATTACCAATTTGTATCGGGGTCAGCTTCCACTCCCCAGATCCCTCCATCCTCAATCTGTTTGTTCCCAAGTACCCTGTGTGAACTCACCAATGTAATTTGGCACGTGGTTTCCCGTAAACACACATCCAAGGTTGGCGTGACAAACAGCAATGGGGGAATTATTTATTTATCAACCATTGATGTGTTATTTTAGCAGATATGGTACCTCCTAACATCGTAATAATTTGTGCTAAGCGCACCACTACATACAGCGAAGTTCACACATCTGTCATCGCAGTTGCAATTCGACAATTAACTCATTAAATACATAAGAAGGTATTATTCACCAGAAGATCAGCTGTATTGGCAATACCGACATGTGTTCAACATTATTTTCCGCGAGTTACTGAGTCGTACTGTGTTCATAGACTCCGTTTAAGCGCTGGGTTCCTAGGTATCATATAATGGCCGCACTAGAACATTGGCTATGTCCAAAACGGTGTCCAAACCGGTCTCTAGGCAACCGCGCCATAGTTTACATAGCCAATGTTCTAATGCGGTCGTTATATGACGGCACCGTTCTGGAGGAACCCAGCGCTTTAGTAGGACATATTATTATAGACATTCACAGGTTTCTGTTTCTTGGTAATATCTTTAGACAGTGTTAAAGTTATGAAGTATATATTTTGAATCTAATCATAGTAACAATTACTTCTGTATTAAAAAGCTTCCCTTTCCTTACACGTGGTTTGTTTTATTTTACACTGCATGAGACCAGCCTAAAAGTCGTGTGTCGCTCGTCTCCCTCTTTTTTGGTAATGTCTTTGTTGCCAACAATAATTATATTAGAAATTTGATAATAACGCCGTATGTTATTTCGGTTTGTGATTTATATTCCAATGGGGTGCGGTTTTTGAGGGCGATATCATAACGTATTTTTCAAATAAATCTCTTTGATTGAATTCGGATGGCCAACTGAAATTAAAACTAATAAATCTTGTGTGGATGTCGAATAAATTGATGCTGTTATTAATTTTATTACATAAGCAGAAACAATTATTAATCGTCAGAATTACAAGTAAGAGGGAGACAGGTGACTGTCCACAATAATATGCCCTTCTAAACGGATTCCATGGTCATTCGTTCCCGGAAAACAATGTTGAAAACATGTCGGTGTTGCCAATATATTGCCCATTTTTTGGTGAATAATACGCATCAAAATGCCTTTAAATTGATCGTAAAATTGCAAGTGCGATAGATGTGTGAACTTTGTTGCATGTAGTGGTGCGCTGGGCACAAGTCTGGGGATTGCAATGTTAGGAAGTACCATATCTGCTAAATTAATGCATCAATGCTGTTCGGTCTTGTTTCGGTAGCAAAATATGTTATGTTAGTTAAAGCGCTGGATTCCTAGGAAAAAGGTAGGTACCGTCATAATATAACGGCCGCACTAGAACATTGGCTATGTAAGAAACGGTGTACAATACTGTCTCTGGGCAACCGCACCATACTGTACATAGATAATGTTCTAGTGCGGCCGTTATATGACGGCACCGCTTTTGGAGGAACCCATAACGTTAGGCTTACGATGACACACACAAACTATAATTTTAATTATTTATCTGTACATCCGAGTCAAAGCGTGAACTCGACTGAGAAGATCCGACGAGAAACTCAGCTTGTTTTTTTGAATTGCCAATCGGTTACAGCAAAGAGCAGGTTTTTTTAGATCCATGACAAAGAGTAAGAACCTAGTTCTTAACGCAATTCCGCAGTCCTGGCCAACACCACCTTGGATTTGGACCAACCTGTTGCGCAACAAACCTCAAGAGAATTAAAGCAACTCAGAGCCAATAATCCAGAAAATTGGGGCAAACACTTCACAGAATCGCTTACCTTCGAGACCTATTTATCGAATCGCCCCGATTAAACCATGACACGCGAGTGTAATTGAGTTGTCCAAATCTCGTTTAGTTAACTCTGAACATCGATAAACAAACAAAGAACATTCGTAAGAACACCCTGAGACCATCGGCCGACTCCTGACTAATCAAAAGTTAGCCGAAGCGCCGGTAGATCTCAGTTTACCGAACTAACTAAAAGTTAGGATTAGTTGTGTATTGTTCAGTCGCTTTGCGTACTGATCGATTGCACGCTCTAGTTATGATATCGATTATTAATCGATGATTAAGTACATAATGAGGCGCTTATACGCAGTTGCAAACGCTGACCGGTAAACGTTCGAAGGTTAAGCGACGGTTAGCGAGGTCAATCAGAGATTGGTGACCATTTAGTGATATTGTCAACTGAGTTGAGTGTCTCCGTGCTTCGGAAGGTATTTAAAAAGAGTTGGTCGTCATTGTCTTGCTTAGACTTAGCAGACGTTAAGTCATCGCAGAGGCCTTCGGACGTAAAGTAGGTATGATAACGTTACTCGATAATGTCATCAGTGGGTAGACCTATTTCGCAATCGATTGCCAGAAAAAAGGCACAGCTAGGTACCTAACCCTTTTGTGCCCATCCGTATGCAACATGTAAAACGCACTGGGCGAAAAAATATTGTAGCCACAGATGATACAAAAAAATCATAGGAAAACCATTCGGTGGACGCGTATGTCACTTGCCAACAACCGTGTTTTGGCGCGAATTTTGCATTTCGAACACAACGCTTTATTGCGCGTCACTTTGACAAGTTACTTCCAGTGATAGCCACGTTCCAATTCGAAATTCAAAAACTGGACACAAACAGATTGCGTGATTCTGATGGACGCGTGTCAAATGCTTGTGCCATTTTCACAAACCTATAATTTCACCACCGCCATCGCTTCGATTACTTTTTGACATCTGTTAATACAGTCCCACAAGATTATCCTAATGTTGGTATAAGACCTTAGTAAGCATTATAAGTGGTAGTGCCAAATAAAAAAAATATTTCTTTGATTCTTTCTTAACATTTATTTTATTTGGTACAGTGACTTACAAGACTGTCAAAATATGACATTTCTATATTTAAAAAAATAGTTTATTTTTGTCCACTGGGCCAGATAAGTTTGTGACATTGTAAATAGAAAAGAAAGCTTTCCCAAAGATAAAATCCTCTTTTTCAACGAAACAACAAACTTAACACTGGCCACATAAAATTTATTAACACTAGCACAAACTTTTAAAAAACGAACAGTACCTAAACAGACTCGACGGGCGAAAATTGAAAAAGGAACACCGTGGCCGCGCGAAACTTACAAAAAGCAACATGGCGGACTTCGCTACTTAGATTACGTCCGCGCGTCCTGCGGTTATTATTTTTTAGTGCGCACAGCTCTCATATTTTGTCGTCGACGCCGACGTGGAAATACTCCGCTAACAGCGGACGCTTCATTAGAAACTCGTCAGAATTCCACTCGTGCGCTCAGCTTAATTCTGTTAACTATTTTTGTGTCCCAGACCGAAACGATATTTTCACGAGTTGGTTGCAGGGCTAACTAATAGTTAGTGACTTCTTCTCTAGCCTAGATTAATGTGGTCTTGATGCTAACTACCTTTCTACATAATAATAAGTACGTTTAATTACATTGGAGTGACATAAGCAACGGGATATACCATGGACCAATTACTAAGGAGACTGGATCTAAGCAACTCGGCCGCATGGCTCAACTAGGCCGTTGACGTCATCACAGTGGGCGTGGCTTAAGTCAGTGTACTGTTGGCGTTCGTCCTGTGCATACGTCTTGCTAACGTTCGCATCCCAAATATAATTCTATTCGACACTAGATGGCGACCCTCTACGTTTTTTTTATCTCCCTACACTTAGTGTCATCTAGTATGAAAAAGTTAAACTACGTACTAACATCAACATAGAACGAAGCGAGTAGTTTTGCTATTGACCGGTTGATTGAAATGGCAATAAGAAGGCGTTATCTACACCCCTTCAACCGTGCCTTCACCCGCGCAAATTGTCAAGCGTCGTTTCATAGGGAAATCTAATAACACCTCTACTCTCTAGTTTCTCTATGGATATACTAATCAGCAGTTAGTATGTTTTATTAAGAAGTGAATGTAAAAATACCCATTTATATACCCAATATAACTACAAGCGGCCCTAATCATATTATTGCAAGTTTCAATACAAGCCGAACAAAAGTTTACAAAACATTTGAGAAAATATCCCGGACTCTTGCCGTTGAACTGTGAAGTTTCACGAAGCCGGGTCTAATTCGTTTTTATGATCGCTGTAACGCGCTAACTTTGTGCCATTGCACTTGTTACTGATAGCGGGATGTCTGCTGTAAGTACAATACTTTAACTATTGTCCCGGAGTACTGAACACCAAGTACTTATCAGATATTGAATCTGTAAACCTTTATACGTTATGTGGCTCGGAAATATAATCTTGCTTGCATCCATAATGTGAATAGATGTGTCCATATGGCGCGCATGCCTCACCCGAGCACTCATATTATGACATTACGTCTATGCGTTCCGACGTCAAAAGTGAGTGCTCGCGCGAGGCATGCGCCTGATGAAGACGCCGCCATTAAGTTACGGTTACGTACGGTATGCAAAAATCGTACGGTCCGCCTGATGTTAAGCAGTTACCGTAGCCTATAGATGCTTGCATTACAAAAGGCATCCCTCGCACGTTACCGACCCAAAAGGAAGTGGGACAGAGGGAGAGGTAGGGGAGGGGAAGGTTGAGCTTCTTACTCTCTCACTAGTCGTACGAAACGTAGCTGTAATAGCTACATTAATATACTCCGTTTAGTAGGACAAACTACACTGGACCGCAAAGAAAAAGGGTCGGTTAGAAAACTTCAATATCTTCAAAAGTACCTGACCTAGCTTTATGAAATACAAGTCTAAATCGAAGGATATTTTAATGTGCTTCAATGAAAAAAATATGAATGCAAGCTTTTTATTTTTAATAAATGTAAAATAAATAAAAATGCGATTGTAGATATTGAAGATTTTCTAACCGACCCTTTTTCTTTGCGGTCCAGTGTAGTTTGGAGAGTCACGTGTCTTCCTCTTTCTTAGTAATATCTTTTTTCCCTATTAATTTACCTTAAATACCAAAGACACATGCCAAATGTGCCAATCCCCCAACATTGGCAGCCATGTTAATTGGCGCAGTACAAACGTACCGTAATGTTATATGACAAACATTGCCCCATTGCCGTTGCCCCAGCGACCGAGCTCGTAAATTATCCGGATTATTACACGGATATGCTGGCTTAACGGATGCTAGTTGACATGCTTGATGATATGGAAAAGGCATGATAAGAGCTAGCTGTGCCCCGCGGCTTCGCCCGCGTGGAAATTGATGTGTAAGATTAGACTATGTCTTAATCCAGTACCTACACTATCTACGTTTCAAATTTCATTAAAATCTGTTTAATAGTTATTGAGATACGTGGTAACAAACATTAACACACACACACACACTTTCGCGTTTATAATATTAGTAGGATAGGATATAGCCAAAGGTGGTAGAGCCAAGCTGTAGCCAATTGGCTGCAGCTCATAAACGGGCTGGCTCTACCGGGGTAGTACCACCCTCTCACAGAAGATCGGCGTAAAGCAGCTATTACAGCTGCGTTTCGTACGATGAGTGAGAGAGCCGTAAGCCCACACCCCCCTTTCCCTCCCTCCATTCCACTCCCCTTCAGGTTGGCAATGTGCGAGCAATGCCTTTGGTATTGTTAGCATCTATAGGGTGCGGTAACTGCTTAACATCAGGCGGGCCGTACGCTTTTTTGCCACCGAAGTCGAATAAAAAAAAAAAACTTACACACCAACTGTATGGTCCCAAATTAAGCAACGCTTGTACTGTGGCTACCGTACAATTGACATTGAATTGGCGGTATCCCAGTGACACCCAGACCAGGGCAAAACCGAAAAGGCTGTTTCGAGAATTTTCCTCTGGCGGGAATCGAACCCGCAACTGTGCCAAAGGGTCGCCTACCTACTACATGAGTCTATAATGTGAACTGAGTCCAGACAGGCCTTTTAACTGTGGAATTCAATGAAGTGCCAAAGGGACAAGGGATATTTCCTGTGAGCTGCCGATCGGTAAATTCCCAGTGTACCTTAGGTACTGATCTCGGTGCCCACGGGAATTCCTTTCAAGGTTTATGGGTGTAACCACAGAGTAAAGACTTAAGAAAGAGGTGCCCTTATTAGATATATGTATGAAAAAAAACGTGGTCATTGTTTTTTCATTTTCATTGTTCTATCTACCGGTAAATAATTGAACTACTCGCTTCGGTTTATGTCGATGTTAGTACTAGGCGGACCACTCGGCCGAGTTGCTTAGGGCCAGTCCCCTTAGTAATTGGTCTATGGGTGTAACACCCGGAATTTCTCCTAGAAAGGTGTTACCATAGGAAGCGTTGAGAATGTAGTAGAAATCGGAACCTGGACCGCTAAGAACGCCAGAATGCTTGCATGCTTGCATGCCTCGCAAGCTTTTACAAAGCAGCAAGTTAGGAACAAAAGTGATTTGTAATGCCAATGATGTTAAGCTTTTACTGTAGCCTATAGATGCTTGAAATGCCAAAAGCATTGGTCGCACGTTGCCGACCTGAAGGGGAGTGGAACGAAGGGAGGCGGAAAAAGGGGGGGGGGGAGTTGGACTTCCGGCTCTCTCACTCATCGTACGAAACGCAGCTGTAATAGCTACTTTACGCCAATCTTCTGTGAGAGGGTGGTACTACCCCGGTCGAGCCAGCTATATGAGCTGCAGTCGATTGACTACAGCGTGGCTTGATAAGTTTGGGGGTTAGTGTTTATACCGCTCTCGTGCTGCCGCCGCCGGAGGAAAAATCCTAGGAGGATTTCTACTAACAAACAATTTCTTATCCGCAAATTCTCCCATAATTTCCCGTAATTCTCCCATCGATTCTCAATCATCCGACCTACTTTGTTCCGATGGCGTTAACTGAATACTTTCACGCACGGGGTATAAATTAGAGCAATTTTCGGTATTTCTTTTCTCCTCAAGATAATGCGCTCCCCTAGCGAGCGATAACGAAGCTCCGCGGGGGACCCGGGGTTGTGAGGGCCGGCCATAATCGAAGTGGTTCCATGAATTGCAAAACATTAGACGCACTTAATGAGACGTGATTTCATAAAAGATTTGTGAAAGGTGGTCAGAAACTACCTTATTTAATAGGACTAGGCCCACTTCACCACTTCACTTAGACGGGCCCATTAGCGTGGTTGGCGCGGAGGCGACTTTCACGCTGCATGGCGTAGGTTCGATTCCTACCCGTGACATGCATTTGTGTTCATGAACATGTCTGTATGTCCGGAGTCTGGGTGTATATGTATATTAAGTATGTATTTACAAATAAAAAAGTAGTATATGTAGTAATATCAGTTATCTGGTTTCCATAGTACAAGCTCTGCTTAGTTTGGGATCAGGTAGCCGTGTTTAAAAAATGTCCCAGGATATTATTATTATTATTATTATTCAGTCTCACTCCCTCCACTGTTACTTCTGTAAGCCAGGATTGACAATGGTGTCCAACGATAACGCCGTGGTTTGACCCTCGACGAGTACTTTTTATAACCTATACAATGACAAACCCGATACGAAGGCAATCATCAATTTCGTTCGGGCTTCGTATTTTGAATTTTGACACATTTCCTTATTAAATTAGTATCAAAATCACGAATGAACGAAACAGATGGTCCAGGCTTAAGGGTTTATTACACTTAACTAAATTTAGGCTATTTAATTTAGTCCTTACTGAATTTAGGCAAGTGTAATGGCATTCAGCAAGCTATTCAGAAGCTAGAATGGTTTAAATATTTAGAAGCTTCTGAATTTAGGCTTCTAAAATTAGCCAAGTGTAATAAGCTCTTTAGGTTTAGATTTAGGCCCCTGTTTGCCACATCCTACGATTATATTTTGACACCTTCACCCGCATTTATACATCGCCTCATGCACTTCGTTGAGTGCTACGGACTTGACCTTTCTCAAGGAGACCATTAATCTGGTCGTGAAAAGTTCGCCTTGGGCGCCCTCTTCCGACATATCCACCCACGTTCACTAAAATATATTTCTTTCGTAAGTTTCAAATCTATTTCGACGACCGCTTGGCGCAGTGGTTTGAACGTTGGCCGCTCGGCTCACTGTATCGGGTGATTGCGGGTTCGATTCCCGCCCGAGGCCAATTTCGGAAACGGCCTTTTCGTAATTTGCCCTGGTCTGGGTGTCACTGGGTTCGACTCCAGTCCATTATATAGTAGCCATATAACAAGCGTTGCTTAGTTTGGGACCATACAGTTGGTAAGTCTGGCGATATTTATTTATTTATAAAATCTCTGAAAACTTTTTTAAATAAATACAAATTAAACTAAGTGCATAGCATACTTAATGATGTTCTCTGAGAAATCCCTCGCTTCGGTCACGTGCCACCAAATAAGAATGTACGTCCTCCCTCCCTCCCCCCACAAAACCGTAAAAATCCTTTCTTTACAGCGATAGAACAGGGAAACGCTCTCTTACCCACTCGCCGCACTACTCAGGGCACGTGCACACCTTAAAACGTTATGCGGTTTTAAAATGCACTGATTTTTAAAGGAGGATGGAAGCGTAACCTTATTTTCGAGAAAACTTAAATTAAAAAAATGTTTTTAGCTCGATTCGCAACATTCTGTGGAAATTCTAAAATTATTTACTTACGTCACAAGCTTCGGGAGAAAGCCACATATCTTTGAAGGGTGATCGAATCTTTCAATACATCTCACAGAATGGATCTAGCAGAAGCGTGTAAGTTTGATCACTTGATTGGTATTGAAAAACATGTTTTTTTTTTTTTTTACCATTCAAAACTCATAATGATAACAAAGGAGAACGGCAATGCCTTGCGGAGCATTGGAGTCATGCTAGTTCGCAAATGTATGCAAACCTTGCCGATTTGGTTTTGTATGTACATACGTTATTTCGTGTATGCCGCATAGCAATTATTCTGAAAAAGCAATTAATTTTTCTGGTTTTCTATCAGAATCCTTAGAAATAGAAAATCATAAAAAAATAATTGTTTTTGCAGAATTGTTTTTAGACCCCATTTTGTTAGCGAGGCTTCATCTGTTATTGGTAGCCTTCACTCGTTTCTTCATTCTCTCCTTTCAACAAGGAAGCAAACGAGATCGCAGCAATATTTATCGTCAAACACGAGGCAATAATTGGATAACAGCCGGCTGTGACTCCTGACAAACGTCCTGGCCGCCCGCCAAGAGCATCTGCACCTCACACATTGCGAAGAACTTCGCACCACTTTGCTTAATGTTGGCGAATTAACTGTGCGTTCGCGACTTCAGCTATATTTTTTTTATGTTACTAAGATGGCAATCGAGCGTACGGCCTGCCTGATGCTAAGCAGTTACCGTAGATGCTTGCAATACCAAAGGCATCGCTCGCACGTTGCCGACCTGAAGGAGAGTGGGACAGAGGGGGATGGGGGGAGCTTCCGGCCTATACACTCTAGACAGAGAAGGGTGTAGCCGAGCAATCAGTTACATAGTTACATTATCGTTCCGTCTCATGGCTAGGCCAAACTAGGCGAGGGAAATGACAGCGGCCGGGTGAGGCAGGACGAGCATTTGCCTCGTGGGCCCCATGTCAAACTTAGCGAGGCATGACTCGTGCGGCATACGTGTGTTGTGCACACACCTATTGAGGTTCTTGCCATCTCTTCTTAATGGAAGCAACATTACGAACAAGTACTGGTAACGCTAAAATAACTGCTATAAAACATATCGACGCTTGAAAGGCAATCCTTACTAAGCGACATTAGGTGAACTTTACAGGAGAGTGATTTAAAGTTTTTATTTTTACAAAATAAATCATATAAATTTTATAAATAGTCGTATTAAAATAATTTCAATAGTTTTGGAAATCTTATGTTTTTAAGCTATTGAAGATATTGGATTAACGTACCAGACACTTTTAATTTAAGACATTCATGTCGCTTATATAAAAGTTACCTCTATTTAAAAACAAGTAAAAATATCTAAGCTATCACTGTAAGATTAGCGGTAACAGGTAAATATAAGTAAACTCGTACATTTTTAAATTTAGTTATGGGAATAATCATCTAAGGAAATCTAAATATTTAAATTATTTCAAGTAAAGTCCTCTAAGCGTTATCGAATAGTTTACATGATCGCGGAATATATAACTTATGAAGATGTTGACACCCAAACTCTCCCTTCGTAACCGACGTTCAACCATAAAGTCCTCAACTAACATACTATAATAACATTAATTAAAGACTGAAAATTAGAAATAAATAGAAATTCAACATTTATTGAAAAAAAAAAAAACACAGTCACTTATACAGAAAAGGCAAATAAGACCTCAAGACAAGTTTATTTTACGTGACGAGAGACGAGAGCTATTATTTAAGTGCACGAATATGGTCTATTCAGACCTTATTCCTGCACTAATTAATAGCTCTTGTCAATTCTCATCCCACGGTGTTGTGACTATCTTATTATTTGTAACATTGATGTTTATTTATTTAATAAATAAATAAATAAATAAATAAACATCAAAATGACACAGTCAGTCATATTTAATATCTTCTATATCATCATCATAATTTCAGCCAAAAGACGTCCATTATTGGACATAGGCCTCCCCAAAGTTTTTCAATAATGACCGGTTATGTGCCACTTGCATCCAGTAGTTTCCCGCGACCTTCCCAGGTCGTCGGTCCACCTTGTGGGGGGGGGGTATACCCACGCTGCATCTTCCGGTACATGGTTTCCACTCAAGAACCTTTCTGCCCCATCGGCCATCGGTTCTTCGGACTATGTGCCCCGCCCATATGTGCTACTTCAGCCTACCGATTCGCAAGGCTATGTCGGTGAACTTGGTGTGTCAACGTATCTCCTCATTTCTGATTCGATTTCGTGAAGAAACTCCAAGCATAACCTTCTCCGTAGCTCTCTGAGTGACCTTGAGCCTTCTTATGAGGCCCACTGCAGTTCTTTTCAGTGCCATAAGTCATCACTGGTAACACACATTGGTTAAAGACTTTTGTCTTTAAGTACTGAGGTAGTTTTGAGGAGAAAACGTTTTGTAAGTTCCCGAATGCTGCCCAGCCGAGTTGGATTCGACGACTGACCTCTCTCTCGAAGTTCGATCAACCCAAAACGGACTGTTTGCCCTAGGCAGACGTATTCATCGATGACTTTGAGAGTGGAGCTACCAACTATAACTGAAGTGGGCACAACAAAGACGTTTGACATGATCTTCGTCTTCGCCATATTCATTTTAGGGCCCAATTGTTGGGAGACTGTGTTGAGGCCATGGAGCATTCTGCCAAGATCCTCTAGCGATTCCGCCATGATCACAATATCGTTGGCAAATCGAAGGTGACTCTTGTACTCGTCGTTTATGTTGATTTAAAATCCCTGCCATTCCAGGAGTCTGAAAGCATCTTCCAATGCATCGGTTAACAGTTTCGTAGTATTTACGTCTCCTTGTCTGACTCCTCACTGCAGTGGAATTGCCCCCGTGCACTGTTTCTATACTCGGACCGACATAGTGGTGTTACTGTACAAGAACTACAACACTTCGATGTACCGGTAGTCAATGGGACACTGCTGGAGTGATTGTAGTACCGCCCATGTTTCGATCGAATCGAAGGCTTTTTCATAGTCCACTAATGCTTAGCAAAGTGGCACTCCTCGGTTTTCTGTATAACCTACCACAGCGTATGAATGTGGTCTATGGTGTTGAAGGCTTTTCGGAAACCGACTTGTTCAGGAGGCTGGAAGTCATCGAACCTGCGCGCCAGTCGGTTCATACCTTTTTTGAAGAAAAGTATCACCACGCTTCCATTCCATGCTTCTGGCGTAACACCTTCGAGGATGACGGAATTAAACAGCCTCTGAAGGACTCGAAGTACCGGTGTTCCACCCGCTTTCAAAAGTTCTGTGGTAATTCCGTCCTCCCCTGGCGCCTTATTGTTCTTGAGCTGTTTGAGGGCCATTCTTAGCTCATACAAGCTGATATCCGGGATATCTTCCGTGTAATGTCGGGTCAGTGTGGCTCTAGGGTCTTTAGTCACACCAGTAACAGGTTTGGCTACCGAGGTGTACAACTGTCCATAAAACGTCTCAACTTCTCTCAATACCTCTGCCTTGGTCGACGTTATGCCACCATTCTCGGTTTTCAGCTTCGTCAACCGACTTTGCCCAATAGATACAGCTCTTGCGAAAACTTTGGACCTTCTGTTCTGCTCTATCGTATCCTTAATACAATTTGTATTAAAGTTACACATGTCATGTCGTCGCAAGGACTTCCATATCTGTCTATTGAGCTGCTTATATGCGTCTACTGTTTGGACAGTGTCCATCAACCTATTATTTATTTCGTCCACTAAGGCGCAGCTCTCTAGGCTTTCGAAGAATTTTTTTTGTTTGAGTTGAAAGCTCTCGGGGTTTTGGATTTGAGAAGCATCAGGTCGGAGCGTAGACTTCATCAGATGAGACCTTTCCAACTTGGAATTTATATCCAGTGCCTCTCACCATTCGGTGATCACATTCGATTTCCACCTTATGAATCACGGAGAAATAATTGAATATTTGTCTCTTATTGGTAATGATTATAGTCTATCTCAATTTTTCTCATTTTCTATAATCAACTTTTAAACAAACTAAAAATAAACTTACATGAAGTAGTTTTAAAATAAGTAAGTAAAAAATAATGTTAAACAAAATGCTGTTTTGAAGTAATTTGATTGGATTCTCACCATTACTAAGCGAATTGCGCTGCAAAATTATAAAAATCAGTGTCGCACGTCCACCGTAACCGACACCTCGCGCCCAAACGTCGACCTGCCGATACGTATTACGCGAGGTCACGCGCATACGCAATCGACGCCATTCGGACAAGTGAAGTTATAAGCGACTAACAAAAATATATGTTGCGTTCAGGTAAAAATATCTAAGCGACAGTCACAACCATCTCATGAAGTCGGCTAAGATTATCTAACCACCGTCAATAATATTTGAAGTTATCAAGTAAAATTATCTAAGGCTGACCAAACATTGTTTATATTATACAGGTAAAACTATCTAAGCGACGATATTCTTCTATTTTATTTCAAGTAAAATTGTACAAGTAAATTTACGGAAATATACTACATCAGGTTAAATTATCCAACCACATCAATAAAAAGTACTTCAGCCCTGGTTAAAATATATAAGCGTCATAAGTTATAATTGCTTAAGTAAGTAAAAACTACTAAATGAATTTAAAAGTTTTTTTCATTACAAGTAAAAAGGAGTAAAAGCCAAACAGTAGAACAGTCTATGTCCTAACCGCCGGCAGTCCAAAAAATCATATTTTTTTTGTCGCTAAGTGAGCACAAAAATGTGAAATTGATTGAAATCACGCTATAACTAAGCGACAGTAAAACTCGTCGTAGAGCTATGGGACCCAGACCAAACGACGTAGAAAAATTTTGCGGTTCGAATGGTATATATAACTCAATATCGGCCTATATGTCGCTTAGTCAGGATTGCCTTTCAAGCGTCGATATTGACTTATGACTTTTGAGCCCTTCAATTCCAAGCATTTTTTGCTTTGACAACAGTCATATTGTAACATTGTAACATTATTGCTATTTCGCCCTGCTTACCCAGTTCCCCTGTGGAATATGAGGCTGTTTAACATACAGTGTGTTCCTAGTGAGTGCGGTTTCATGACACACGATGCAATAATTGGATAACCGTCGGCGTGATGAATGCGCTGGCGCCGCGCCAGCCCCCGTCACTGCGTAACTACACTCGCAATACTCACTTACTGTTGCACTTTTAATTGCTGGCAATTTATTGGGCAATACATGTTAATGTACAGGCTAGATCGGTGGTAAAGCCAATTAACTGCAGCTCTACGGGCTGGCTCGACTGTAGTACTACCACCGTCGCATAGAAGATCGGCGTAAAGTAGCTATTAATTAATTGTTGGCGATTGGAATGATAGGTACCTAGAGCTATTGCTTGTTTTTATCGCTAGCTTCTAAGTTAGATTTTTGTTATTGGCTGCGTCTTCATCGAGCGCATGCCTCGCGCGAGCACTCAGTTTTGACGTCGGAACGCATAGACATAATGTCATAATATGAGTGTTCGGGTGAGGCATGCGCGCCATATGGATACATCTATAAGGCATTTTTATTTATTTTTTAATAAAAAATATATCAAGACATTCAGGTTTCCTTACGATGTTTTCTTACAGCGTAAGAAAGTGACAATCATTTAAAGTTATGATTCGCAGACTGATTTCGAAAATACAGAAATGCGAGCCGGGGTTTGAACCCTGGACTTAACCGCAAGACACGTGCTTAACCATCAGCTATCACTGCTTTATGGTTATTTAAGCCAAAAGGTATCATTTTAAACCCCATCAGATCCCAAATTAATCCTTGACGCGCCAAATTTAAAATTAACTATGACGTCATTCAAAATGGTTGATTTCATCATACTTTTCCAATCTATCTGCATACGTGATGCTCAAACAAGCGGGGAAACTTTGCGAATTAAAACTTTTCGTCATTTACATTGTACCAACACATCATCACAACATCCTAACCATTGGAGCTTATTATGTTGGCACACAACCTAAGCATCGCTTAACTATGTGTACCTATTACTATCCTTATCATGGCTGTAATGAATGGGTGAGACAGTAATAGTTTTAGTTTTGTCAAATTTAGTTTAAACGTTATTTGTAGCCAACAGAATTAGCACCAAATGTAATTTAAATATGTTGGCGGTGGTGGTGATAAACGCGATATAGTCGATCTCTATGGCGGCGTCTTCATCAGGCGCATGACGCCTGATGAAGACGCCGCCAATGACAATACCTCCTGCCCTTCTTCTCTGAGTCAAAAGATGTAGCCAGCTGAGAACTGCTCTGGTCCTTCTTCCGACATATTTTTCATTTTGTTTTTTTTTATAGGACTGACGTGGCAAACAAGCGTACGGCCCGCTTGATGTTGATGATGTGAAGCATTGCTCGTACTTTGCCGACCTGAAGGGGAGTGCGAAGGGGCGGGGTATTTTTGTTTTTTAACACTTGGAATTAACTGCCTCTAGCACCTAGTATTTATATTAGGATACTAAAAAAATATCGTTAAATCTTTCTATTCAAAATCAAAATTATGTTAGAATTTCCAAGAATATTGTTTGTTACCGGCTACATCATAACAAAGTAGGTATTATGTAACTTTTGAAGGTCGAAAAACAGACAATATTAGACAACTTACCAACTAGATGTTGGGTTTTCCGGAGCCTATTTTATTAAATTTCCTAAAAAGAAAAAACGAATAAACTTGAAGATTTTATTAAATAAAACTCAACAATGATTGCACAAATAACATAAAATGAAATAACATGTTACGAATGGACCATGCACCTATTTTTATATTTAATTTTATTATGGAACTTTATTAAACACACCTGTGATACGTCGCGGTTATTCTGTGGGTTTTAAATAAATAAATAAATTATAAATTACGCTAACAATAATTAAATTAATAAAACAATAAGTGTAAATGAACATGAAACGATCTTTTTGGCAAAAGACGCAATGTATCATAAGTACACTCTATAATTACGAATTAATTATTTTTTACAAATATTCATTGAATATTTTAAATAGCATTTATCTTTATTAATAAAAGTTTAAGCGGTTGTTTCAGAATCGTTAGTTCATTTCTATCCGTCAAATAAATGTGGCGTTTTGACAGGTTTTCCAATATCTGTCAAAACGTCAAATTTATTTTTGGTGTATAAAAGTAATCCGACGATTCCGAAACAGGCCATAAGAAAAATATTATTTAAAATTTAACAATCGTATAAATTGTAAATTAATTGTAATATACCTAGGATTTGAAGGTACTTATTAGTACAAAACTGAAGCTGAAATGCGTTGATGTATCATTTTAACACTAAGACTAGCAACAATATCTCCTTGACTAGGTTAAGTAAGTAATACGTATTAAGTATCACAATCGCGTAGCAATTTATAAATTAATGATTAAACTTTAAATGAGACGTTAAAGTATCGAGAACACTCATTTAGTACGTATAATAAAGGTACGCTCAGCAAACTGTACATTACTTGAAAGTGAAAAATTAATTAAAGTATAGATAGAAAATAGAATACAACTTTTTACAACACCCTTCAATCGAATCTTAACGTTCGTGAACAACTACACCTACACCTAACATTCATCGGTAGAATTCACTTCAACAATAATCACTTCGAATTCGGTCGAAAGAATTTTGGGATTATTACGAAGGAATTTTTAAGTCGTCTACCGATTCCATCATTCCTTAAACTTATTTGGCTTACAAAGGATGTTTATACTTGTGAAGCTTTCCGCCTCCGGTCGCCATCGCAACTAAGTTTCGCAACTAGTTGCAAAAGAGGAATTAATATTCTGTATCCGCAACCAGTTGCGATATAAGCGTTTTGCTTCTTTATTTTCAACTCCACTTCATCGGTACTATGTTTCACAACGAGTTGCGAAAAAGGAATTTATATTCTCTTTACGCAACTTTGTTGACCGTAATTTTGCATAAACAGCGTTTGTAAGGAGCTTACACCTAATTAACTGTTAAGTTTATGCGATGGTTCAATCCTCGGTACCGGTGATCCACTGGAGGTACTTGAAGGATCTTGACTGCAGTGGGCTGGCGCGCGATTGCTGGTACACACGTTGCTGGTACGCTACGGGGTGCTCTCTGAAACATCATGATTTTCGCTGAAAATCGTATTTTGCGACTTGACGCACTACAGATCTAATTTTCATTTATTTAGTGACGTAGGTAGTGCAAGTACTCTAGATGATCTATGAACATTTTGAGCACACATGAGTAATTGGCCGTTTCCACAATCCTTGGCAAGGGAACAGCTTTATAGAAAGTTGGACATTTCGCATTTAGGCTATGCGTTCGCGCATACTTTAAGACCTTTTGTGACAGGCCGGTCTTATACCGTCCGTACACTAAATAAAAGTACAAGAGTATCTAAGAATTTAGAGTAGGTTCAAATGGCTCACCTTGGTTCAGCTGAAGCACGAGCATGATACGCAGGCACGTTCGGGTTGTGGTAGCTCGCGTGCGGCGCAGGAGTCGACAGCGTGTGCGTCTGCACCGGGGGATGCTCTGCCGGCGACTGGTAGTTGTTAGGGTTGTATCTGTCCACAGAAACACCTCGAGGCCTCTCGGGGATCGTCGCATCAATACTCTTGCTGAAACTGCTCAAAGGCCTGCCCCTGCCCAGAGTGTTAGTTTTAGGCCATTCTTGGGACCCAACAAATTCAGATTCGAAACTCCTTTCGCGCCATGAACGTGGTCTTAATGTCTGACTCCACGTCGGCGTTGGAGTATTAGTTGAGGGAGTAGTCTTCGCGAATTTAGGATCAGCTTCCCATGGGGGTTTCACGTCGGTCTGTTCCGTTTGCGTATAAGTCGCCTTCTCAGTGAATTCTCTTAGCTCTTTACGCCACTGAGGCTCAACTGCTTCTGAAGGCTCATTGTTATCGTAATAATATTGAGGAGATGGATCAGGTTGAGGTTGGAACTTGGTTTCAGTTGGGACGTAAGTAGACTCCGGTACGGTGATATAGCGTCTTTCGTACTCACTGTAGTATGTCTTGCGTCCGGCCATTCTAGGAGGTTCTACGCTACCTGACCTGACAAACGACTTGTTTGGGGCAGGCGGTACGTAGGCGATTGGTGCGGGTTTGGTGAATTTGGCAGATGGCGGTGGCTTCCAATTTTGTGTTGGGGCAGGACTGAAAGATGTTTGTGTTGGTTGTTGGAAGTAGTTCTGTGTAGAATTGTCCACATATGTAGAATCCTGTTCCCATGGAGGTGGGACATAGGATGAAGAGTATTGCTGTGTAGTTTTCTCGTAGCTCTCAGTGGTATCTTTGTTGTATGAGTATTGATTCGGTTGTGATAGGCTCGGTAGTGATTCAACGTTGCTAACCCAAGTGGGTTTGGGTGTGTATGAGTAAGTCTTTGATGGTGCTCTCTCTGTGGGTTCAGTGTAAGATGGCTGGTATTGCGGTGTTGGTGAAGGTTGGTACTGAGGTTGTGGGGTGGGCGAGGGTTGGTATTGAGGTTGCGGTGTAGGCGAGGGTTGATATTGGGCTTGTGGCGCAGGAGAAGGCTGGTATTGAGGTTGTGGGGGTTGATACTGATTTTGAGAAGGTGGTTGGTACTGAGGTTGCTGTTGATACTGCGGCTTCGGCTGACTCCAAGACTGTGGTGTTGGAGTAGACGATTGAACATTATTGTAAAGAGTATTTGGATTAGTCGACTGCTGATACCATTGCTGGTTCGTTATTGAGCTGGGTTTCACGTTGCTGACAGTCAAAACTTCTGCTCTGGGATCATCTTGCCACTGTGTTTGTTGGTCAAAGGTCTGATTATTGTACTGGTAGGTGTCTACAGGTACCTGGCGTTCCACACTCAGTCGTTCTAGTAATAGACTATGGCGTCTTTCAGTAGTTGGTTCTGGTGGGTAGACTGGCTGGTACGGCCTCGAAGGTAATGGAGATGAAGAAATTCTGTCTATGCTAGGCGGTACAAAATAGGATTTCACAGTTGGAATACCTTGCTGGGTTATAGTTTCATAATTGTGGTCCAATACTTTTGTGGTACGATTCACTGTTACGATGTTCTCCACTTTATTGTATTCTGTTTGAGTGGTAAGACCACCTTTGGGGTCGATGGTACTCGTAACGATTTCAGTATTCTCTGTATGAGATTTCGTTATTAATCCAGTAGGTCCGCGGCCGATGGGTTTTATTTCTACATCCTCAACTTTGTCAAGAGGTATGGATGGTTCACTAATGGGTATTTTTTGTTCTGGCTGAGGTGCCGGTGCCGGTTTTTCCTCTTTCGGTTCTGCTTTTGGTTCTTCAGATTCGTTGGTTTCTGGCACTTTTTCTTTTTCAGGCACTTCTTTTGGAGTCAGTGTAATTTCTTGTACAACTTGATTCTCTACTTCTTCTTTTACTGTTTCTACCTCCTCTTTATCATCTTCCTGTTTGGTCTCTCTAACCTCAGTCTCTTTCGGTTCTTTTACGTCAATTTGCTCCTTTTCTTCGGCTTCTTCATATTCCTCCTCCTCTTCCAGTTCCTCTTCTTCGTCATCGTCTTTCGGTGGGGGTGCCTTAACTTCTACTTTCTTTACTTCCACTTCTTCTTCCTCCTCTACTTCCTCTTCTTCGGGCTCCTCTTCTACTTCAACTTCTTTTGGAGCCTCTACTTCAACTTTTTTCTCTTCTTTAAGCTCACTTTCTACCACTTCTTCGTCTTCTTCGTCTTCCTCATCCTCGACCTCCACTGGTTTTGATTCTTCTTTAGTTGAGCTCTCCTCGATCTTTTCTTGTTTCTTAATAACTACTGTCACTGGTTCCTCAACTTCATCCTCTTCTTCCTCTTCCTCTTCGACTTCTTCTTTAGGAGATTCTTCTACTACTACTACTTTTTTAGTCGTTGTCGTCGTCGTCTCGGACCTTTCTTCGGTTTTAACAATTTTATCATCTCCGTTTTCTTTAGGCGGAGCAGTCTCTACTACTGCAGTTTTCTTAGGCTTCTCAACAACCTCCTCTTCTTCTTGTTCATCCTCAACTTCTTGGACAGTTACTTCGCCATTCTCATCTTCAGCCTCTTCTTCGACTTCTTCAGTTTCGTCTTCTTCCTTGGGCAACGTCCTTGTTTCTGTTTTTGTTTTTATTTCCGTTCTACCATCTATGGTTGTTTTTGTTGTAGTAGTTTTAACTTCCTCAACAGTGCCATCCGGTAAAATTTTCTTTACGACTTCAACTTTGGTCTCAGTTTTAGCCGCTGACTTCTTTGTTGGTAGTTTAACTGTGAGTTCAGCCTCTACGTTAGCTTCACCGTTTTGATCCCCATTCTGTTCCTCCACATTAGTTTCTTTTTTAACTTGTTTCTTAACTACTTTGACTTCACTCTGAAAATAAATACAACGTTGATTAATATACATCTTCAAATATACATATGTATATATGCATTGCATTACTAACATTTATATTATCACTAATCTAATGTGTTTGGTTTATTTATACGTACATACAAATACATAAATAATAAATATTATATACTACACAAAATAAAACATATAAACTCACGATGATAGTATTAGTAATGTGTTCTAAAATTCTTTGATATTGTATACTAAGTATGTATAACAGGCAGTGTAAACAAACATATAAATAAAGACATAATAAGTATACAGTAATTTTAATTGAACCTGTTCGTTATCAGTGCTGACAGTCTCGTCAGCAGGCTTCAAAACAACCGGCGCAGCCGCAACACTTGCGTCTGTTTGTGGAACTGTTATTGGATCAGCTGAGAAGTCTATTTTTGTTTCTAAATTATCAATGACAGGTATATTTTCTTTTCCTGCACTTAGTTCGAACGTTGGTACTATCTCGTTCTCGTTTTCATTTAATACTTTCGGTGGGACACGGAAATATTCAGCGTCATAGCTGATCTCTGGCAGCACGGGTGCCGTATAACCATCACTCCCATAGTTAACTCTAGGTAAAGTGTTAACATAACTCGGCGTCGTATTATACTCATACATAGACACAGGTCTGTTATTGTTTATCTGTGAGTACGTTGGCGTATTTTTATTAAACGTATCGTTACTTTCAGGTATGTTTACAAACGTCGGAGGTAATACCCTCTGTATTGGCGAGTCTTTTGGGTCCGGGTTACTCCTCGTTCTCAATAAAGTCTTTGGGTTCGTTGGCAGATTGAACGTTGGAAACACTTGAACTGGCATACAGTTGTAATTCGGTAGCGCTACCGGGGTGGATGGCATCGGGGGTGACTGAACTGTGTTTATCGGCACTTCAGGGACGCCTTGGTTCATAGCATTCCTCATTAATCTTTTGGCCATGCGTTCAGACTTAATCTCAGAGAGATCAAGCCCGCCGGGCGTGTATGTGAACGGCTTGCGGTCCCGGCTCATAGCGCCGTGGAGCGCCGACGGTGGATTCATTTTGCTGAAATCATTTTTCCACCATTACTTATAAGATTGACGTGTATCATTGAACATAAACTATATAACATGTAGCATATTTTGGAAAACGTGAAAAGCATCTAACGTGATTTGGCAAATTGACAAAATAGTAGAAAATAGATACGAGGTACTCACGAGGTCTGATGTTCGAAGTTAAACTGATATGATATTTACTTCCCGTGTTGCACCGGAATATATCGTGTATTTGTTTGTCCTGTCGGCACATTTACGTCAAACACTGAAGGTAGCACCACTAGTCGTAGATCAATTTTCACATCACACGTCTACAGGGACGGATCACTTATTTTTGTGACGGAACATGCAGATATTAATCTGGACGCAGCGGTTAAATATAGCGCGCTTGTAGTAAATGAGCCGGTACATTTGAATCCGGGAGGAGGTGCGCGCGCTCGGCGCGTGCGCCGCTAGCCGCCTACTGCCGTCTGCTCCGCCGCCGCCATGTATTTTCGTACCGACCCCAATAACGGGCGCCTCGTCTACAATTTGTCTTGAGCAAATCGTCAAAACAACATCCAAAATACTTCCGACAGTTTCGCGATTATTATTTATTGCTTGTTCTCGCGTCCATTCATCCGAGCTGCAGGAATCTTCGGCATTGCAAGTGATCTCGAATGCAGTAATAAACTTCCAACAATTTCCAACCGATGCCAAATTGATCGTTTAATATTTGGTACAGTTCGTTTACCTTTGCGGAGCTCTCCTGACATTGTCCCACATTTTTCTATTTCAGTTTTCATAATGCAAAAGAGAAATTTTTAAAATAAAATTTTCAATTCATTTTTAGAATTCTTCGTATTCTTTATATGCGAGCGTACTTGTACGATGCAGCGCACCGCAACGCGGATGTTGAATTTGTATCACAATAAACTTACATTTCCCCGCTGTCTTAAGTAAACCGTGCTCAGTTTGATGTTGAAACTTAAAATATTTATTTAAATGCAGCTTTAGCGTGAGATTTACAACCGACAGCGGTGACCCGTCCAAATATTACTCCGCTATTAATGTTGGCTGCAAACCAAAACTCTATGGTTCGACATTGCTCACATTTGTGGCTGATTCGAATGGTATTCACGCATGTTCAGAATATCCGAACAACTATTTACTATGTTTCGTTTTAATTTACTCTCATACCTATCTCAATATCACTTTCGCTAACATGCTCCATTATTTTAAACTTGTGTCAAAGTGAAAAAGCTATTTGAATTGAGGTCCGGTATGTACAAACGATAATTCAAGACCTAATTACGAATTTGCAGCAAACAAAATTTCCCGAATAAGTACAATTGTTACGATAAATGTATGTATATACCTAACTTAGTTATTTTATTCCTAAGCTACACCATGCGTGCCTGAAGATAGGCGTCGTCGCTGAGATAGGCCCATGAAACGATGGAGTTTTGAACTATATGTGCCAGAGATGGCCAATGACAGATAAGCATCGGAGGGCTGTGTGGAGATCTTTGTCCAGCAAACGGACGAAATATATTTTTTTAATACCTTATTTATCGGTACATTTTTGCTGTGTTTTCATCTATATAATTTCATGATCGCTTTTACTTTTAAAATCCCTGACTCACAATAAAATCCAAAAGCATTCCGATACGCGTGGCTACCAACTTAATTGAACTGTCTTCAAAAGAGTTCTCTAATAAAACAACACATTCAAAAGGCTTTCGACTTTATTTGCGACGCGAATAAAATTCACGGCTTAAGTGGTCCGTTAAGCTGAGCCCTGGGAGACTCCAGGACTAATGAAGACTAATGTAAAACGCGCCTAATGTCAAGGTCACACTTTTGCGGTTCACTGTACTTACACGTGTTAGCCGAGACTATTCACGATATATTTTCTTTGAAGTAGAGTTTTTCTATACGTACACCTACTATTCTTTGTGGTATGAACATTTTGGCTGTGAAATATAAACATGTTTAACATTTTCGCCTTAATATAATCATATGATTTTCTTAATTTAAAGTCCCACTTAGCTTTTCTGCTGAAAAGTGTAACCATTGAGTTTCTTGCCGGCTCTTCTCACTGGAAGCAACATTTGAAACTGAATATTCATGAGTACCTACTTTTTTTGGATTAAATAAATAAATACTCTTAAATTTAGATTAGTACCTACCTATATTATTTTTCTAACCAAAATTTATGGACCTGTCTACCATTCTAAGTTTGTAGAAATAAAGGCTTTTTATTTATATTTTATAAATACTCTTATTTTAACTATTTGAGTGGTTATATTCCGTAATTTTTGTGGTATGCATCAAAAGTAAGTACCTAACATAAGTAAGTAAAGTAGCGGTAAGAAACAAAGCAGTTATCTAAGTTATGATTTACTTCCCCGAAACTGTTCATTTTTCAGCTGATTACGACCCTATGAAGGCTTTCACTGTATTATTTAAATATTTATGAGTGATGTTTATTCAATCCGGCAGTTTTTCCGGGCCGGCCGGCTGTCCCCTGAATACAGTTTTAATGATTTATGAACTTCTTCTCTCAGATGCACGTAACGATATCTGGCGATGAGATTTTTCTTTTCGCAATTTTTTTTCAATCCTCTCTGTGTTACTTTAGCAATGTGTACTAGCTAGTCACATGTTAGTATGAGACTATGGCTCTTTGACCTATGTCTCATTTGTGCCATGTATAGCATATTGCAGTCAACGTCGAGATTCTCTTAACATTAAATAAATAAATATCGCCAGTATAATATAAATACTTACACACGAACTGTATGGTCCCAAACTAAACCACGCTTGTGCTATGGGTACCGTATAATGGACTGGAAACGATCCCAGTGATACCCAAACCTGGGCAAATTACAAAAAGGCCGTTTCCGAAATTTGCCTCCGGCGGGAATCGCACCCGCAGCCACTCGATGCAGTGAATTGAGTGCTTGAACCACTGCGCTAAACGGTCGTCGAATTATACTACTCCACCAAGCCAACTAGGCGCCTGTCAAATGTGACGTCACTCGCACAACAAGGCGGTGGCGGTGTGCGGGAAGCCGCAGGCGGTGGCGGGTGCGCGGGCGGGGAAACCGCATTCCATCCGAGCGCCTAGTTGGCTTGGTGGACTAGTAAGTAGTGACATTTTCAAAAGTGTACCTACCTAAAACACAGGCCTATATTATAATAAAATATCGAAAATAGTCCACCCATTCCCAACTTTTTCTACTATAAATGAACAATAAACAACGGGTTTTTCCTCATTCCTCTGTTCTTTATGGATATTGTGAAAGTTTGTACTAAAATTCCTTGAATTTCCCGAGAAAAGCCGATTGACGAGCGGAATTAAAATAGAAAACTTTGGAAAATAAATATCGGTTAAGGGCTTTATAAAAAAGAAAATAGAGTGGAGCTTATTTGGTTTGAAGAAGTTTGTTCCATCTAGAAATCTAGGTACATTTAACTATATTATAGTCTGTTATACATACTTAGCCTACTACCTACTTATTAATTATTATTTTTTATAAATATTTACAATAAATTAATATAACTCACTTTTACTTCCGTCTTTACAGACGCCTCTTTAGTCGCCATTCTGGAACAAAAAGAAAAAGTACACTTAAATAAAATTTCTTACGCATAAATTATAACTATCGATATCAATACTAATAGCGGTAACAAAAAGTAACTCTGCCTGTTACGTATTCACGACTAAGCCGCTAAACCAATTTTGATGAAATTTGGTATAGAGATAGACAGGACCTTAAAGGATACTATTTGTTGCCAAAATATAACTTGAAGGAGATGAAAGTTTGTATGGAAGAACAATCATTTCTCAATTTTTTTTATTTAATTAGTATACAGATGGATGAAAGCTTACAGAAAAAAAAATAGACTAGGTACTTAAAGTAGGTACAAATTCTACGCAGCCAAAGTGGCGGGCACCAGCTAGTCAAAAATAAATACTTTTACTAGCTACTCAAAATGTAAAACAAGTAGGTAATTAATTCTACACCCTACTACAGCAAAAACTGCGGAATCCTTTGATTTTTTTCCATGAAATAGGTTATAACAACACTAGTACAATGTCGGCTGCACTACTCTACTCCATATAACTTCCGAAAATAAACAGCAGATGGCATAATAAAACACGAAATATGGTCGTATAAATGTCGGCCAAATGGTACATTGTATATGCGCATTCTACTAAAGCCAGGCCTATTTGTATAAGATTGGAAATAACCGAAAAATTTCGGATATATTAATCGGTTATTTTGAAATTATTCAGGTTATTCAGATCGTCGCTTGTTTCTATTTTCAATTTCGGAATGCGGCTGAAATTCACTGCATACATTGTTTTTGTTTGTAACGAATATTTTATTACTGTTTGTGATACAAATCTGTAAGCACGGCTATTAGTTACATTTTACTCTAGCCATTCAGAGTTCTAATTTAAATAAAGTAAATACCTATAATAATAATAATAATAATTTAGCTCTTTTAACGTCCCACTGCTGGGCACGGGCCTCCCCTCAATGCGAGGGGGGTTCAGGCCATAATCCACCACGCTGGCCCAGTGCGGGTTGGTAGATTTCACATGTCTAAAGGCATGCAGGTTTCCTCACGATGTTTTCCTTCACCGTAAGCAAGTGATAATCATATTAAAGTTATGATTCACACATAGATTTCGAAAAACCCATAGATGTGGGCCAGGGTTTGAACCCATTACCTTAAGCCCGCAAGACGCGTGCTTAACCAATCGGCTACCACTGCTTATATAATAATAATATAGACCTATTAATAATGCTGAGTGTATTTTATAGCTGTAGGTGTAAAATGGGGAATACTTACTTATACTTATACTATATTATATATATACTTATATAATACTTACTTATACTTATACTTATATATATACTGATACTTCGTAAATCACACTATTAGGTACGTAGGGACCATAGCAATAGGGGCTGAATTATTCAATGGTAACGTAGATTTTAAAAATAAACTTTAATAAGCTGCAACCTTTTTAAAAGGATGTGGTTTGAACCACTCATAAAATAATACTGAAATACACAAGCCTACTGAAAAAATTCTCACAATCCATCCAGTACTAACAATAACAGCCAATCAACGGCTCAATCCATTCGCCAAACAGATTAATGGCAACAAGAATTCGCCAAGGTTAACAGCGCAAAATTAACTTTTAATTGTTCTAAATGACTCCCTAAGACGTTACCTGCCCGAAGGCGGGCGAGAATGGGGTCGAATTGACCCCCTACTGCCCCACGGAGGTTGGGGGCACCCTATTTCATAGTTCCCCAGCATTTTCTCTCCATTATCTTTTAATCTGGACCTTTAATTAATTTCCGGTACCAATTACAAAAGGAAAGGTAAACTTTAATGAAATAACCTTTGAAATTTAAATTAAGAAATATACCTAGGTACCTATTTTACGTATCCAGATTAGAAAGCTTTAAACACATCAGACACTATTATAGGCACGCCATCAAAAACCCTTCAGTAGTTAAGGTACTCACTAGCGGCCCGCGACTTCGTACGCGATAATTTAAGAAAAAGGTTACCCGCGTTTAAGCCCGCGTGGAATTTTATGGGTTTGTTATCTTCTTACGCGGAACCCTAATTATTTTTCTAAAGTAAAAGTAGCCTGAGTTATATCTTATAACATCAGCTATCAGCCAGTGAAAGTCCCGTCAAACGATCCAGCCGTCTCGGAGATAAGCCGGAATAAACAGAAAGACAGACAGACAAAAAAATTAAAACTTGCTATTTTCATAACCATAACTTTAATATGATTATCACTTGCTTGCGGTGAAGGAAATACATCGTGAGGAAACCTGCATGTACATGCAGGTTTCAGGTATTCGGCCAATAGACTTTTAAAAGTTTCGCGGGACTTTCACTACTATTTATCACAACTCTAAAAGGCCTGTGAAAACTATCTTACCCATTCGATTTAAGTGAATAAAGTAGCAAACAAGCGTACCGCCCGCCTGATGTTAAGCAGTTACCGTAGCCTATAGATGCTTGCAATACCAAAGGCATCGCTCGCACGTTGCCGACCTGAGGGGGAGTGGGAGAGAGGGACAGGAAGTAGGGTGGGGGGTTGAGCTAAAATCCAGCAAATACTAGGGCGCCATAAATCATGAGGCATTAACCTTTAGGTCTACGCTTGCTGCTGGACTCTGGAATTCAGAACTTTGCTGGACAGGATATATCCATCTTAAGCTACTTAAAACCTTGTCACGTAGGCTTTTGAAACTGAATGCCAAAATAAAGTAGGTATCAAGTCATATAGCGTCCTCACATAGCGTTGCTGTTTGAAAATATATACAATTATTCTTTTGAAAAGAGTAACCATTGAGTTTCTTGCCGGCTCTTCTCAATGGAAGCAAAATAACGAACCGGTGGTAACGCTAAAATATGGTTTCTTTGACGATTTATAAATGCTTTATCCTTACCTTCATGAATAAAAAAGATATTTGATTTGATTATGAGTACAGTGAGATATATCATCAAGGTTTTAAGTAAATACATTACCAAGAGGGAAACATGTGACCGTCCAAAATAGTTTGTCCTACTAAATGGAGTCCACGGACACAGTACGACTCAGTTGCTTGCAGAAAATAATATTGAAAACATGTTGGTATTGCCAATACTGATGCGTAATGACTTCTTATGTATTTAACAAGTTAATTGACGAATTGCGATTGCGTAACAGATGTGTGTATATGTAGTGCTGCGCTGAGCACAAGTTTAGTGATACCATATCTGCTATAATATTACGTCAATGGATCTAAGTTATTTTATTTCCCTGGACAAGGACACAGTCTAATCAATCACACAGTCGTCCGGCGACAGCTCGATAGGTACTAACTTCGGGACATGATGACTGACTGTGACTGCCTGTATTTTATTTAGACTCACAAGGCCCTGCCCTAAAAACATGCTTGCATGGACTTTTTCTTGCCATGATGTTTGTCAGACATCAAAATATATAAACGAAAACGTAGAGAACTTAAATCAAGCAGAATAACATTATTTTACATTCTAAAATCAATAACACCCGTAAAAAAACACTCTTCTAAATACATTAGGCAAACCTCCAATGCTCTGTAGAGACTGTTAACCCCGTTTATAGCGTTTCATCAAACCAAATGGACCGTATCATGGTCTTAATAAACAAATTTTTTTTTTGCGAGAAAAGGAACTTAAAAATAGATCGTCGAGAGCTCGAATAAATCTGGCGCGGTTGCTGCTGCACTATTTTATAACGTAGTCCGACTAATAAATCATGCTCTAAAAAGTATGAAACAAGAAAATATTCTCATCTAGAGGACGCCGTGGTCCGTTTCGGTCCTTTAGGGAAAAGAGGCACAAGACGACGGACATTTTAGTTTTAACTAGTATTTTAAAAGATTAAAAGGGAATAAATATACCATGAGCTCTTTATTCTTCGACACTGCGCATCAGTGTACCCACATTTGCCCGATGGAATATTCGTCCCAATGTAGTGGGAGGCGAGCCTACGGGCACATTTCCCCTCAGTGCAAGGGATTTAGGCCATAGTCCACCAATCTGACCCACTGCGGGTTGGCAATACTTACTTTAAAAGATATCTAGCTTAGAAAGCTGCAAGGAAACACGTCGCTAGCTTGTTTGCGGCGAGTGAAGCGCCGCATAGCGTCGCAGTATCTTGTACGGAATAATGTAAAATGCCTCGAGAAAAATCTCGCCAGCTGAAAGCCGAATTCTGTTCGGAACGAGTGCGGATATCTGTGGCTGTCTCCTGCATAATGTCGTCTGGTAGTACCGTATGTGATCGCAAACCGCTGTATATTTCTGAAGGTGCTTTTTGAATTCATATTTTGATGTCTAGTTACTTACCTAAATATTAAATGCTATCCATGGTGAATTATTTTAGCATATATGAACTCATTAAATACATAAGGAGGCATTCACCAGACAATGAGCCGTATTAGCAATGACGATATGTTTTCAACATTATTAAACGCGAGTTACTGAGTCATAATGTGGCTATGGACACCGTTTAGTAAGCGCCGCCATACACGCGACTGCAAAAATGCAGTCCGTGTGCAGTCGCGTGCCGTCGACTGCAACCTACTGCTGTCACTTCCGACTGCAAAAATGCAGTCCGTGTGCAGTCGCGTGCCGTCGACTGCAACCAAACTGCAAAATTGCAGTCCGTGTATGTTAGCGCTAAGACATACTATTTTTCACAGACACTCGTCATCCTCTTGCTTGGTAACACCTTGATGGTACCATTGGCTTTATATTCTGTAAGTTACCAACTAGCCAACAGTTTATATAGATTAACTTTAAGCTTTACAAAAGGATTAATTGATATTAAACCAAATGAAAACGGCCGTGCAAAAAATAATCCGCAAATTGAATTTCCATAATCCGTCTGTATCGATGGTTATTTTAATAGTTGATATTCCGCTGATAAGTTAATCCGATTGAGCTCGATAATCTTAGTTTTCATTGCTGAATAATCTCGACAAATAAAAATGATTGTACGAATTGATACCGATGAATTCGATATTCCTACTCTAATCAAAAATAAAAAGATTAGCACACGGAATCCCTAGACGAGGATGGGACAACTTTACGAAGGCGTGTTAGACCACGACGCGGCGACGTGGTCTTCTCACAGAAGATCGGCGTAAAGTAGCTATTAATCTGCGTTTCGTACGATGAATGAAAGAGCCGGAGAGAGTCAACCCATTCACCTTTCCCTCCCCCTGTCTCACTCCCTTTCAGCAGGGCTATTACATGCATATCTCAGTTGACAACTGGCTTCGGTTGTACACCGAACTTCGATGGTAACTTATAATGACATAACATTGGTATTACGTATTTCGGGTAATGGATATCAAGGTACAGTGAGTTTAGGTTAGGTTAGCCCTGCAGGAAATGCGTAATACTAATTTTATGTCATTCTCAGTTACCATCAAAGTTCGGTGTGGAACCGAAGCCAGTTGTCAACTAAGATAAGATATGTAATAGCCCTGATGGTCGGCAACGTGCGACCCACCATTGATAATACAGAAAAGAAAACGAAGATCTTTAAGAAAATGAGTAATTTATTCCTCTCTGGATAAACGAGTATTAAAATAAAATATTATTTTTGTTTATTGTTTTGAAGAATGATTTGTAATGACTGTTCTAGATCTGTCGACTGTATTGGATAAATGATGGAGAGAGATAAAATATTTCCCTGTTGTATTAAAAACTTTGAACAACGTAGAAAATACCTTTGGAGTTACTATTACTTACATCATAATAAAATAAAATCAATCAAATAAGAAAATTGGGTGAGGAATGGAGACTTGTGACTGTCCAAAATAGTATGTCCTGCTAAACTGAGTCCATGGGCACAGTACAACTCAGTAATTGGCGGAAAATAATGTTGAAACCACGTCGGTATTACCAATACGGCTCATCTTTGGGTGAATAAACACGCATCAAAATACCTTCAAGTTTAGAATCTAAATAAGTCTAGTAATTGCAATGTCAGTAGGTACCACATAAAAAAATATTATACATAATTACATAGTTTATCGTATACTGCATTGTTCCTGAACTATACTTATCTGATTTTTAAGATTCCGTACCTAAAGGGTGCCAACGGGACCCTATTGCTAAGCCTACGCTGTCCGTCTGCTATCTGTCTATCCGTCTGTCAGCGGGCTATATCTGACGAACCGTAACAGGTAGAGACTTGAAATTTTCACAGAATGTGTATTTCTGTTGCCGCTACAACAACCAATACTAAAAATAACTTTTTATTCTACGGTGGTACGGAACCCTTTAAGTGCGAGTCCAGAACGCACTTGGCCTGTTTTTTTAGTCCATCTTACTATTTTTAACATTGTCTATTTGGTAGCTTCCTATTTCCACAAATGAATCCACCGACAACATCCGTTAGAACAACAAGAAGCTGAAATAAACCTGACGTCAAAAACAACGTTTGCTAATAAACCAGAGTCCCGCTGTCCGCTCGCGTACATCAAAGTTCGTAACAAGGCCGGCCGTTTGTTATTGTAATTTACAAGGCCGACGTTAAATATTATTTAAAATCACACCCAACTTTCAGTCTAAATTTCAACACGAATCATAAATTTCTAAGTTTCTCAGGATATATTTGGAAGAGTATCTTTAAATTAAGGGCCATAGCACACCGGGTAGCTATGGCGACGTCGCCAGCCACGCATCCAACTAATTCGTATTGAAATGTATGACAGATATCACACCTGGCGACGGACTGGCGACGTCGCCAGTCAATAGAAATTGTTTGGATACGTGGCCGGCGACGTCGCCTGGCGTCCCGGTGTGTTATAGCCCAAAATAATAAAATGTAAGTGTCTGTTTGTAATGACAAATAACAAGTATATACGGTACTTATAAAATTTTTGTTTTTCTTTTTGTTCCGGCTAATATCCGAAACGGTTCGACCGATTTTGACGGGACTTTCACTGGCTATAGCTGATTACAACCCATACAGTTAGGTTGGTGTGTCTTATTCCGTCCCAAGCATTAAATTACTGCAATCATCGTCATCATTTCAGCCAAAATACGTACACTTTTGGACATAAGCCTCCCCCAAATTGGGGGAAGTTTGCCAATACTCGCCACGCTTGGCAGACGGGTTGGCGAGCGCAGTAAATTTGTTGTAAACTACTGCAATAATGTAATTTAATTACCTCCTAATGAGATTTTAAAATACAAAAGTCAACACAATGTTTGACACTATTCCAAAGTGCATATTGTAATGCATTCCTGACATGCCAGTACATAATGTCGGCAATATATCCGACATATAACGGGCACGGATCATTTCAGAACTTTGGCCCTTTGCCACACAAACCATGGAACAATATTATGCTCATGGGGACTGGACAGTCGGCGACGCAAGTGGTAAAAACTCTATTAATTTACGCGCAATTAATCAAAAATATTATAGCGTAAATATTATACTGTTTAAGTAAGTGTAGTTATGAACAGTCAATGAGTTAAAAATGCGACTTAGGGTTATAGCCACGTAAATATACATTAAACATACCTAACATTATTTTATGAACTCCATAAGTAGGTATAAATGTTTTCAAGATTGTAATTTTCACGTTACAAACAACATAATTCATTGTAGCTTTGAATCTTTAATGTATTCATTGTGTTTTAATTCCTATTTGTAGCGAGCAGCCCGTTTGAATTTGTAAGCTTCGATCGTTTTTGAAATTCAAATTTAAGATCGTTTGTCGCCATTAACGCGTTTAGCAATGTCAAAAAGCTCGTTGTTTAAATCTATGTTTACGTAAACAACTTTTAATGTATGTCTCTCTATTAATGTACGACCGATTTGTTATTGATATATCATTTTTATAATGTTGTTTAGATTAAATGACAAAATAGCGCAGAGAAGAATTTTAATAGTCATTCAGACGACCGCTTGGTGTAGTGATTTGAGCGTAGGCCGCTTGGCTCACTTGGGTGCGGGTTCAATTCCCGCCAGAGGCAAATTTCGGAAACGGCTTTTTCCTAATTTGCCCTGGGCCTATACAACCACCTCTTATAGAAATATTATTTTGACCTTACAGCGAATGACGTTTCTTATTATCATGACAATAAGGTACGTCATTGCACAAAAAGTCGCTGTAAGGTTAAAATAATACTGCTATAAGAGGTGGTGGTAGGGCCCCTAGTCTAGGTGTCCCTTGGATAACCCCCAGTCCAATGTGCGGTACCTACCCATTGTTAAAGCTTTGCTTAGTTTCGGACCATATAGTCGGTGTGTTTGTCTGGCGATATTTAGTTATTTATTTTATTAGATATCTGAAAAAATACTAAAATGAGTTCTTAAATTAAACATTTTCAATGCAATTTATTATTATAATAAGTATCACTATATTTCAAAAGCTGTCAACACAATATAATTTATAGTATTAATTTAAGTAACCACTTTTGTGTGCGCGCATACAAAGACCACTGGACACAATGTTTTATTATTAACATTATGAGTGGTAATGCGTTGCTCGTGGTCGCTCACTTCGATTAAATATTGCCCATTCATTTGAGGTATGCACCTCTCGCGTATTGCTAGAATAGATCTGGGCCCTTAGTCGCTTAGCCATTGCCATTGAGCTGCTATAGTGGTCGACCCTCTGATTGGTCGGTCAGATTCAACTGATTGGTTGGTTGGTTGATTTTGACCGGTATGTATGTATGTGTATGTATATGTATATTCATCTGTTGCCACATAACTTCCAACTTCAATTTTTTTTAAACAAAATGTTTCTCACACTTATTATTACAACTTCTTTGATCTCACAGCCTACAGTAGTTCATATGTCAGGTCTGTAAATGAAAGAACAAAGAAAATCCAGGAATATAACGAACCGCTAACCTGTGTGTGAGTCAGCCCTGTTAACCTGGACAGAGACCGATGACTTGACGACAGGGGAATGAACAAATGATTAACCAATCATAGCTGTGAAGACAGATTAGGGATGGTCTCTACGTGTATTGGTTCCGTAGCCATTTGAATAATGAAAACTTTTAGTGGCTAGCTAGGATTTACCGACACATTGTTTATACTTTTAGAGGTTAAAATCTCGCAAATGGCATGGCTGATAATAAAATGTTGTGTGCAATCACTATTTTATTTCAAAAGACCTTTACGATACCCCACATAATGGGGTACCTAAATGAAAAGTATTTATCACCACTTTCCACGTAGGGTGTTGTATACCAGACGAGATTTCTTCATTTGAATATCAATTATTTAGATTTTAGATCCACTTCCAAGCGAGACATAAACACCTACTACCGTTTTCCAGATTCTAAAACGGATCTCAAAAAGATCCATAAAACAATAAAACCCCGAGGTGCGTGCACTCTTTAAGTTCATTAACACTTGGCACCGCATCACCTGTACCTTTGGCTACGTCACTATTGGCCGCCGGCCAACAACTAGGTATACATCATTCCTTCATTCAACACGTGTAGGTTCAAAACAGCGGATTGCTTTTGAAACTGAATTGATACAATCCAAAGATCGCGGGAAACCGCTGGATGCAAGTGGCACAGGACCTGTTGTGGAAAACTTTGGGGGATGCCTATGTCCAACAGTGGACGTCTTTTGGCTGAAATGATGATGATGATGATGAAAGAAGATAGTGTTGTATGGTTGTCGCTACCACTTGGTCGTCGGACAGAATAGTGTACTTAGAACCTTTCTGACGTTAGCACGTAAAAATCGGTCCCGGTTCTCATTTAGATAACAGTCGTTAAGACATATCAGAAGAGGCCTTCGGGCTGCTTGAACAACTCTGACACCAGGTTGGCCATAAACCTTACGATAAGAAGAAGATTCAAAACTACTCAAATGTTTAAGTTCCACTTAGCAGTTGCATGGGCATGCAGAAAAGCAGGGGGCTTACCACAAGCTCTTATTGCGATTCAATTATAGGAACGTTTTAAAGACGTTTCTTATTGTCATGACAATAAGGTACGTCATTAAAACGTTCCTGTAATTGAATCGCAATAAGAGCTTGTGGTAAGCCCCCAGCTCCCAACTTTGAATTGCGTTCAATTATTCGGCGGTTGGTCTGGCTAGATTTATTTTATTTAGGGTGTGTTTCAGTCGTCAGACACGTCACTTTTATCCACCAGATAAATACCGCGTTTTGACAGATCTTCTATGGAACTGTCCAATCACGATATTTATTTGGTGAATAAAAGTTATCCGATGATTTTGAAACAGACTCTTAGGGCCATAACTCACCGGGTAGCCATGGCGACGTCGCCAACCATCGTAGCCAACTATTCGTATTGAAATGTATGGTGGTAACACACCTGCAGACGGACTGGCGCCGTCGCCAGTCAATACAAATTGTTTGGATACGTGGCCGGCGACGTCGCCTGGCGTCCCGGTGCGTTATGGCTCTTTAGATACATTATTTCCTAAAGCTCTGTTATTTGAATTTTCCTTCAACTCCCTGTGGTATCGCCATGTGATTGATCACCCCTTTAAAGGTACATCAGATAATTCTATAGCGAGCCCGCGATAGGTAACGTAATGTATCTTAGAGTTTGTCAGTTGTAGACATGAAAGGAGAATGTAGGCCAGGGCGCCTGTATTGTGCCTGTAATCTGTGTTTAGGGCGCGAATAATAGGAGAAATATGTGGCTAGATTTTTGTTTAGGTTGTGGTACAATTTGTTTTCCGTCAAATACAGTGATTGCTAAACCTCTTCTGAACTATCCAGTGAGCGTGTCCACAACACACGCATGCTGCGCAAGGCATATCTGCCGCGCTATGCTTGACATGGCGCGCGCGAGGCAAATGCTCGCCCTGCCTCACCCGAGCGCGAGACAGGTCTATAATGTAACAATGCTGTATGAATATACATTGTAGCGTTTTTAGCTACAGTATGGTTTATTAATTAGGGCCTTATTTGAAATTTGTAAAACATGCAAAGCATGCATGCAATTGAATGTGCATTTAATCGAAACCCCTTGTAATTTAAAAACACAATAGTCTTACCCGACAATATTTTTATTTTCCAGTTTCACTGTGTTAAACACAAAAGAGATTTACAAAAGAAAATTCCCAGCCACTCAAACACAGATTGTAGTCATTTACAAAATAGCCGCAAAAGAATTTCAATACCGACCAAATATATTACCAAGAAAGAGGGAGATGTGTGACCATCCAAAATAGTTTGTCCTACTAAACGAAGTTCATGGACAAGGTACGACTCAGTCGCTCGCATTAAATAATATTGAAAATATGCCGCCGGTATTGCCAATACGGCTTATCTTTTGGTGAATAATGCCTTCTTATGTACCTACTTAATAAGTAAATAATATGCTGTTGGAATGTACACAATTTTGATTGTTTATTGAAAAGAATAACCATAGAATTTATTTCCGACTCTTCTCAATGGAAGTAACATTATGAACCGGTGGTAACGCTAAAATTCTGACGATTCATAAGTGCTTGCTCAGGCTTCCATACATAAACAATTTTTACTTTAACTATGAGCAAAATTTTTGCGACTGCGATGTTAAAAGGTACCATATCTGTTTAAATATTACATCAATGATACCGACCCTTTATTTGCCCTAATCTTGTTTACCATTTCTCTACAATACAATATTTAGGACTATAATCGAGGGCCGTTCCCTACATAAAAAGGTGAGAACCTTGTCCCTAATTTATCCAAGGCACGCAAAAACTTCTAAGAGCGGGGGATCGGAGACATTATACCTAAGTACTTCGGTACGGTCCTAGAGGTTATACGACTTCGGAGGGCGGTGAATACAAACTATTGTATCGTCGTGGAAACATTTTTGGCGAAGTCTGTGAAGTGATAATATTGTTAGTAAAGTGTAACTTAACACACACGTCATTAACCGAGGCTCGTATTAATAAATGCATCTCAAAGTCGAGATCGATCTTAAGATGCTGTTTTTGACAGATGTTCCATATATTAAACGTCAAAACTGCATCTTAAGATCGATCTCAAGTTTGAGATGCATTTATTAATACGAGCCTAAAACTTAAGATCACTTCATGAGCGTTGAATATTTTGCAATTTTAAACCCGCTGCAGAGTACATGTTCTATTTGTTCTTGATTAGGGCCCGTTACAGAATCGTCAGAAAAAACTTTTTTCCTCCAAATAAATATGGCGTTCTGACAGTTTTTCCATAGAATATCTGTCAAAACCAGTGGACCCATATTCTAGCAAGATTTGTCATGAACTGGGATTTTGAATCCAAACTGAAATAGTAATAATGAGTGTCTTCAAACTTTTTGTGATGAGTGTGTAACCCTGACTTAAGACCAGTGACGTCATCACATGCTGAGCATTGTAGGAAACTGAATTATATATCCGCCTGTCATATGAATATGACCATAGGTTCATAAATATATGATATATCCCTTGAGGGTCAGTCTAACTAAGGGAATGGTGCCGAGGTGGTATTATAAAAGACTCTAGTTTTAAGCCGTCAAGTCCTAAAACTGCATGCAGTTAGCCTCATTTCCGATACAAGGAAGTCTCTATAATACATTTAAAGTGAAAAGCGTCTGGGTTCCTATTCAACATCAAAGTCCCATCGGTGCCCAAGCATGAACTCTTGCAAACAACGCTATTTTTATGTGAACTATTTTAACTATACGGAAGAAAGAACGCTTAGTTTCGCTTCACGACTTTTTCACGACTTTTTAAAAGACAATCTGCCATGGTTTCATCTTAGCCACTAACTGTCATAGTGAAACGATTATTAGAGTTTATGTTTTAATATAGTTTATGAAAAAGTATTGGATTAAATCCAGATTTTTTTATATAAATACTTGAGACTGACCTCGCCAAGCGTTGCTTTACCTCCGATCGTTTGATCAGTGATTGCAGCTGATTATGAGCGACTATAAATTTGGTTAAAGAAATGATTTAATTTTATGCTACGTCAATACGTATCTTCATTACTCTATGTAGACTTCACAATGATACAAAAAAATACTAAATATTTTCTTCAAAGTATATGAAACCCGGGAGAGCAGATAGTTACATTCAAATATAAAGTGCATATAGTAAACGTGACTTCAATTAACCAAAAGAATTGAGAAAGGTAAAACTAATAAAAATATATAAAAAATAACGTCACGACTTTTATCCCTATTCGGGGGTCAAAGGCTTGAGTGGCCATACACCACCACATTGTGGAGGTATTAAGTCAACTCAAAGCCCACGTTTCACCAGATAGTCAGAACCCAACGTGACAGGTGGTGAACCTTGTCGCCGTGTATACAGGATCTGACTATTACCTAATCCCGAGGTAAAGTTAAAACTATATACCGTTTTACATAGATAGGAACTGGAAACTTCGCTACAACAAACATTATAATGAACATCTATATAGTATCGATAGATCCATTCTGGATCACACGTGTTCACACACCGCGTGTGCAGACACACCTGTCTGCGGCGCCGGCGCATGTGACGTCACGCGCGATTTATTGCCCGCGGACTGACAGCTTCGACAGTGTGACGCCGCTGTGACATCAGAGATCCGGCGATCCCACATGTGAGGAATCCCTTTGTGAGGATTAAGAACTATTTTTGTAAATTTTATATATCGCCAAAAAATGTTACGCTCTTGAGGTATAAGAGGTAATAAGTTTGTACTGCAATATTTTTTAGTATTATGTTATAGGTACAAAGGTTCAGTCGATTTACTTCCAGATACTGATATTTTTACAAAATCTTCCTGACATCGACGAGCGCGATAACTTGTCCTCACAAGATATATTTCTTTATACCACTAAGGCGACAAACAATCTTGATGTTAATAGGTTACCGTAGCCTATAAACGCTTGCAATGCCTGAGGCATCACTGACAAGTTTCCGACCCTGTAAAAACCTTTTAATACCTTTCTTAAAGAACCCCATGCTGTAGCCTCATGGGAAGTCCTGGACAAGGAGTTCGTTACCGCCTAATTATACTGGGGAAGAAGTTCCTCTGGAACCGTACGAGACGGGATCGTATTGGTTCTAAGGTGTGGCCACATTTGGCCCGTGGTATTTATGAGACAAGCCTATTATTGCCATACCATGCACACTCCCCATAAATTGGTGAATCCATTTCAAGTAACTTACAATGTTCGCCACTTTAGATATCTTCTCAGAAATTTGTTACCAGCCACTTTGTATCACAATAATCAAAGTTTCTTCCCCCCACGCCGGCCGCGGTTGACCGCACTCCCCCCGCTCCCCCCATATCTCCACACTAACAACGGTACCGTCTTTAATTATATCCTGTAGGCTGTAACAAAGTTTTCGAGACAAGCGAACCACTAGCGCAACACTGTGATTACTACTACGACTACTAGTATTAGTAGTTTTACGCCGAAGTTCATGTCTCGTGCAATTGTTGGGCGGATTTCGACCAGCTCGTCCGATTTACAAGTACATATTAGGTACGTTCTGTGTACGCGTCTCGTCCAGTGTTAAATATTTTTAATAGCTGTGTAGCCTCGAGTCTTTTAACCATTGTTCATTGCGAAACCACTGGTCTCTAATAGGTATTATCTTTCTATTAATTTCTTATCTATCTAATAATAAAATAATATTAGCCCTTTTAACGTCCCACTCCTGGGCACGGGCCTTCCTTCAATACGATGGGGATTCAGGCCATATCTAATAATTCTGAATTGTAAATACAATACGCCGACCGTCCAGAATTTGCGATTTACAATTAAATGCTTTGCACCTTGGCAATGTGGCATATCGGGGGAGTCGGTTCGGGTGGACCTGATATGGGTGGAGTTGGCACAGCACTTTTAACAGTGTGCTACACCGTTTATTTCTCACTAATTTATTAACCAGTGCGCCAATTGCAATTCGCAAACAGATGCGATCCAACACCCGATACCTAAAAACTAATTTCGCTCATTGTAAAATAATTTACGAGCTGATGTTCGACCGTGCGCGTATAAATACAGTTACATAGCGATGAGATCATCGCTGGCAAACGGCGACCAATATGCGCTTTAACCTATAACATTGAGAAAATAAACGTTAGTACTCTTCTGGTTTACAATAACTACATGCGGAACGCTTCCATTCGTTTACAATACTCGGTATGCTGAATTCTTGTTAAATATGATAGATTTTTGTATTACATTGTTACGGTTGAGTAGGTTCCGCTGAAGTTCTAAGGAAGGACTGAAATATCATTATTTCTTAAAAGATATGAATAGTTATTGGTGGTAGAGCCAAACTGTAGCCAATTGACTGCAGCTCATATACGGGCGGGCTCGACCTGGGTAGTAGATGATGACAAAGCTTTTCTAGAAACAAAAGTGACTTGTAAAGCCAGTACAAGTCGATCATAAATTTCGATAAATTTGGGGATTTGATTTTGATCCTCCTTTTGCTAGTAAGAATGTCCTCGAATCTCATAAAGATATTAAGCTAAAACAAACACATTGTAACTCTTCGTCAGTACTAGTTAAAAATACCCAAGTTACAACATTAAAAACAATAAAATAACAATAACAGATTCGTTAAGCGTGAAATTCACGGTTTGTTTAGCTTTACAAATGATTTCAAGAAGGGCTTCTGAAAATAAACAAGAGAATGGTTGGAATAAGAGTTGAATATTATAAGCAAGGAACTATGTTAGTCGTGTAGTAATGTATTATGATAAAATCATTTTATAGATAGAGGAAAATAATCACGAGTTATAAGATCTAAGATAATTTGATTCTAAGGACATCAAAGTCATCTAAGAGAATCTGTAAGTTAGGTAAATCATAGAGTGAGACTTCTCTTAACTGATTTAGAATTTGATCGACTTACAGACTACCATGAATCAAAGCGTCTCACGTCGTAGGTACACCCAGCATACATACACCCGGTACCTATATTTCTTAATGCCTATACGATGTTACTTTTGTTTTTTTTTTGCATTTTATTTGCAACTTGCTGTCCGCAATATTTTAATCACTCTATTATATACCGTTGAATAGGTTTTCATACGGTTTTCAGAGACAGAAAAGCTATCTAAGCCAAGATACTTGAAAAATCTATTTCCACCGAAGCAAAACAAGTCGTAGCCGTAATGAATTTGTATTATCTGCATGCGTAGCAGCCATATTTTGAATTTCAGTTAGCTGCGCCATAATAATTGGCGGTGATATCATGCACGGTATAAATACCATTCACATGATTGTTTAGAGATTATGAAACATCTTGGTTGAGAGTTCTGTAACATAAGAATGTGTAAAGTTGGTGGCTTATTTGTTTATATGAGTAATAAAAATGAATAGTCTAGCGGAAGATAATGTTGAAAACATTTCGGTATTGCCAATACGGGTCATCTTCTGGTGAAAAATGCCGTCTTATGTATTTAATGAGTTAGGGCCAACCACAGAGTAAAGACTAAAGAAAGAGGTGCCCTTATTAGATATATGTATGAAAAAAAACGTGGTCATTGTTTTTTCATTTTCATTGTTCTATTTACCGGTAAATAGTTGAACTACTCGCTTCGTTTTATGTCGATGTTAGTACTAGGCCGACCACTCGGCCGACTTGCTTAGGGCCAGTCCCCTTATTAACTGGTCCATGGGGCCAACGCAAACACGCTTCTTTTTGCATCGGCGATCGGCGATTTAGTCGCTAGCATCGGGGCATCGGAGCAGTCGCTGCGTCCGAACGCAGAGAGTCGCCAAAACCGCGATGCAGCATCGATACAGTCGCAAAATCGCCGATCGCCAATGCAAAAAGTAGCATGTCTGCGGTGTCCCTTAATTGTCGAATCGCGTAGTGGTGCGGTGAGCACAAATTTAATGATTACAATGTAAGAAGATACCATATCCGCTAAAATAGCATCAATGAATTTTCCTTTGTTTATCGATTTTATATCAAGGATCTTCAATCGCTGGAACTGGCGTTTTAAATAAACAGTTGTTCAACCAATGCTCATTGAGGCTCAAAGATTTACGTCGATCTCTACAAATAGATGTGATATTGCTGAATGTTCCAACGGAACATAGTTACGAAATGTCGCCGCCCACGCGACCAAATGAAAATAAAATCGTAATATTCTTCGTAACTAACGAACTTGCTACGATTTATTTATATTGGTCAAATTGAGGAATGTTGAAAATTTTATTGAAGTTTGATTGTGATTGCTTTTTATATGTATTGTCGTGCGTGGGAGATTGTCATAGTTATAATGTATACGAAGTGTCGAAAGATATGATAGTGACAGTGTAAATGATAGTACTATTATTTTACGTAGACAAATTTACTGAACTTTAGTGATATAGATGAAACCTCATAAGTCAGCTTCCATTAACCCAACAGTCAGTTAATGATTAAATTTCCTGCTAGATACATGTCAAAAATATAGTGAGTTTCGAAATGTAGTCAACAGGAAGTGATCATAAATGTGGGTGCAAATTGAACTTACTTCAGCCTTTACCCAGGTTAAACTTTTTCACTTGGGAGTACCCAAAGGCGTCTTGTTCTAAACAACGCTAATAAACAAATTGTTGCAGAGAAATTAATTATTCAAATAAAAGGTAAGATAATAAATTAACACTCCTCTAAGTTAGGCGGAACCGAAGAAGTTAAACAAATAGAAATTTAAAACCAAACTTAGAGTTAACAAAAGCGAACACTAATTTCCCATGGTGCGCGCGCGCCGATGCTGTCGGGGCGCGGACAACACTTCCCCGTCATTAACATACTTCCATAATTACTTCCCGGCCGTTCACTACTTACACTGCGGAATTAACTCAACCGCGAACTTTTTTCGCGTTATTTTTCACGTGCCAAGAACAGCCGGTGCGGCGGCCGCCGGCCGGTAACCATGAATGAAGCTTTGTTATATGTTATAATAATAGTGATAATGACATTGCGTTAGGTGAGACAGGTGTGGCTTCAAACCTGGGAACAGTCGATCGTGGCCGCGCGCGCGCACCGCACGCCTCCAGAAATCCAGACTAGCACTACGCAGTTTCCACTGGCAGACCGCCGCCGGCGCTCCGTCGGCTATTTTTAAACGAATCGCTTATAATTTTATTGTTTGAGCGAAAAGCTCGAAGGCGACAACTGCGCGCGACGGTCTCAACACTAATGCCAGCTGGGTTCCAGTCGCACGATTCCCTCGAGGACCAATATGCTCCAGTATGGAATGATAATGCGACAATTGAAAGGTTTCCAAGTCTCTTCAACCTTCGATACCCCGATATAATACGGGTACAAAGTGCTACAAGCTTATCTCGGCCGGTGGCCAAAAGAGGAACTAAAATTTTAAATACAGAAATGTCATCTTTTAACAGTCTTGTATAGACACTAGCGACGCTCTCAACGGGCTAGATAAGTTTGTGGGACTGTAGGTATTTGAGGTTTCGGTAACCCGAGGTTAGTTCAATGTCGAGCAGTGAAAAATAGATACGAAAGTTTTTAAGGTTAAACTTTCAAAGGAAAAGTTTCATGTTTTGATGCCGAAGTTACAGGATGTTCATTAATATTGGAGTGGTATTGTGTCAGAAAAATATTAAGCTTGATCCAGGCGCCTTCAAATTCAAAAACTTGTATCTTTCAAAACACCTCGATATCTAACATTATTATATTATTGAGTTATTTATTTCCCACCTAACCTTGAGTTTAGCGGTCACTTGGTTTTTATGTGGCTAAGGTGGCAAACAAGCGGTTGGTCTGCCTGATGTTAAGCAGTTACCGCCTATAGATACTTTGTGAGGGGGTGTTCCTACCCCGGTAGGGCCAGCCCGTATATTAGCTGCAGGCAATTCGCTACAGCTAGCAGTTCTAGGCTGTTAAACCATTACAATATACAAATACAATACAATATATACAAATTTAGTATATATTTTATATTAACTCGTGAGTACCGAATGATTCTTGATTTAATAATATCTGTGATACGCTAAGTTTACTAAAAGTATTCGATTATATGACGTCACTAGTACTTTTTAAAACTTTAAACGTGAGCAGAGAAAAGCAGTGGTAGCTGATTGGTTAAGCACGCGTCTTGCGGGCTTAAGGTTCTGGGTTCAAACCCTGGCTCACACCTCTGGATTTTTCGAAATCTATGTGTGAATCATAACTTTAATATGATTATCACTTGCTTGCGATGAAGGAAAACATCGTGAGGAAACCTGCATGTCCTTAGACATGTGAAATCCACCAACCCGCACTGCGCCAGCGTGGTGGATTATGGCCTGAATCCCCCTCGCCTTGAGGGGAGGCCCGTGCCCAGCAGTGGGACGTTTAAAGGGCTAAATTATTATTATTATTATTATTAAACGTGAGCAGTTTGCCAACATTATATTTATTCCTAAAATCATTTGAAGTTTGACGTCGAGTTTCGAAGTTGAAGTTTCAGGAAGCTAGTAGATAATCTGTAGATATTAATTACATTGGTGGGATCATTATGGAGGATATTAATTAATCTGCACAGTATTGAATGTCCCGGCTAATTAATAACTTACGTAATTGCTTTAGTTGCAACGGCTCCTTGTTAAGTTAGCAACCAAGAATTTTTGAATATTAAAATTAAGTTTATTGAAACAACCAAGCATGATTGTTTTAATAAACTTAATTTAAATATTCAACAAACACGTTATAACATGCAAGAACAACACTATCAACGCGTGCACCAGTGTCGAGAGACAACGTGAAACTGAGCTCAGGTTTGCCAATTAGCAAAGTTTTTATATACCACTTATAGAACGCATCCAACCTATCTACATGTCAAACACGAACGTGTGTACCTCTTTACACCGCATTGGTAATTTATTGCATTGGAAATGGTCCCTAATTGCAGCAACGAAGCATATTTACAAACTGTTTCCAAATATCCGAATCATTGTACAGCTATTATACAGCTAAATTGCTTGGCAGAGAAATATGTGCTTATTTATAACACACACCGATACGTTTAAGGTCACGATTATTTAAATAAATTACATATAATTTCTGAAACGTCATATTTAGAGCCATAACACACTGGGACGCCATGGCGACGTCGCCAGCCACCGTAGCGAACTAATTCGTATTGAATGTACGGCAGTTAACACGCATGGCTACGGACTGTCGACGTCACAATCAATACAAATTGTTTGGATACGCAGCCGGCGACGTCGCCATGGCGTCCCGGTGTGTTATAGCCCTTAAAATTCGATTTGGCATAGACTAATAAGACAAGACGCCATAGTACAAGCGTTGCTAAGTTTGGGACCACACATTGTTTGTGTAAGTCCAGCGATAGAGCAAGGAGTCAAGGTGGGAGAGCCAAGCTGTAGTCAATTGACTGCAGCTCGTATACGGGCTGGCTCGACCAAGGTAGTACCATCCTCTCACAGAATATCGGCGTAAAGCAGCTCCTACAGCTTCGTTTTGTACGATTAGTGAGAGAGCCGGAAACCCAACACCCCAACTTACCCTCCCTCTTTTTCACTCCCCTTCAGGTCGGCAAAGTACGAGCGAGGCCTTTGGTATTGCAAGCATATATAGGCTACGGTAACTACTTAAGATCAGGGGGGCCGTGCGCTTATTTGCCACCTCAGTCCTATAAAAAAATATCTACTAATCTCTCTTGTCCGATCGTATCCCTCCCTTTCAGATTTCATTAATTTCCTTCACTCTAAGCTCTTTATTAACAACTTTGTTCACATAATTCAAGATCCAAGGCCTCAACCGGTTCCTCATTTACGAGGTTCGACGCTTCCTTTATTACCGTAGTAACGAGTATTTTATTTACTTTTTATACTTCTAAAACTATTTCAGTTAGTAGCTGAATTGTTATTGAATTTTTCAGTCCAATAGCTACGTCCATAAGTGTCACATGCCGCGCGAGGAAAATTTTCCTCGCGGTGTTTGACTTGCCTCACGTGAGGCAAATGCGCGCCCTGCCTCACCTGAGCACTCACATTTGCGTCGCCTAGTTTGGCAGTCGTGAGACAGAACGATGTCAAACGTGTCAAACTGATTGATCGGGTATACCTTTCCCTGTCTAGAGTGTCAGTTGCCTCGCCATTTGCCTCGCGCGGCATGCGACTGAGGCAAACGTCGTGCTTCGCGAGGCATGTGGGTGAGCAGCCTCGCGCGGCATGTGACACTTCTGGACGTAGCTACTTGCTTTTGTTTTCGGCAGGCCGATTGCGTAACTTTTTCGACAATGTTTCAATTGGTTTCGTTCATCCTGTGATGCTTTATCAATTGAAATTGATTGAAATCGGGAAGAGTGAAGTCCAGACCCGTCCCGATTTCAATCAATTTCAATTAATAAAGCATCACAGGATGAACGAACCCAATTGAAACATTGTCGAAAAAGTGACGCAATCGGCCTGCTGGTATCAAAAAATGTACGTTCAGAGGGCCTACTCTGTTTCAAACGAAAACGAAATTTCGGACGAAATTCGCGTATTTTCTCCTTCGTTTCTCATTGATTCCGACATTTCTTACGAACGAAAATTGTTTGACGTCTTCGTCGTCGTCGAATCTAAACGTGGAATAAATCAGACAGTTAACAAATCAGTTGGAAGTAATTAAAACCATATTCCGTTTTCATCTTAGTCATTGTAAGAATTTAGTACAAAGGTCCGTAGTCTATAGATGCTTGCAATACCAAAGGCATTGCTCGCAAGTTGGCGATCTGAAGGGAAGTGGGACAAAGGGTGGGATTGGTCTTCCGGCTGTCTCTCTCATCTAACGAAACGAAGCTGAAAGAGCTAATGTACGCCGATCTTCTGTGAGAGGGTGGTATTACCCCGGTCGAGCCAACGCATATATGAGCCGCTGTCAATTGGCTACCACCTCTACCACCAATAAACAAAGTTAGTATAAGATACTTCACATTGCAGTTACGTCACGACTTGTAGTCATCAAAGTACACCGCATCTAATATACCCTTTCATCACATTGACACCTGCAAAGGAAAACTTTATCCATCCAAAATGTGAACCTACCCGCTAATGGCAACTCCTTCGTAACGACGTAGCACCGTAGCCGCGTAGCGCGTAGCGTATCGATTTAAGCTACGCTCGCTTGTGCATGAAGTTTATACTGAAGCCAACTTCAACCAATAAGGTGCCTTTATAGTTTGTAACATGGCAAAGTTAGCTAACATGTATCGGAAAACGTTTTTGATTGATGTATTTATAGCGAAAATCTCTCGCTGTTTATTTATTCATTTATCATGATAAGTATATATTTTCATTTACATATGATAACTTATCTATATCTATCTATACTAATATATAAAGAGGGAAATGCTGACTGACTGACTGACTGACTGACTGACTGACTCATCAACGCCGAGCCGAAACTACTGAAGTTAGAGACATGAAATTTGGATAGTAGATATATTTTGTGACGTAGACAAGCAATAAGAAGCGATTTTGGAAAATTCAACCCCTAAGGGGGTTAAATAGGGGATGAAAGTTTGTATGCAAGTTCGTCATTTTTCAAGTTAGAGTTATGAAAATTTGTGTTGAGGTATCTTTTTAAAAATAAAAAATATGGTTTTCGGCGTTTTTGAATATTCAACCCCTAAGGTGGTAAAATAGGGGATGAAAGTTAGTTGGGAAGTTTGTATAGATGTTCGTCATTTTTGAAGTTAGAGTTATGAAAATTGGTGTTTAGGTTCCTTTTTAAAAATAAAAAACTTGAATTGCTGCGTTTTTGAAAATTCAACCCCTAAGGGGGTAAAATAGGGGACGAAAGTTTGTATGGAAGTTCGTCATTTCTGAGGTTAGCATAATGAAAATTTGTGTTTAGGTTTCTTTTTACGTATTAAAAATAATAATTACATATTTTTTGAAAGTTTAAACCCCTAAGGGGTTAAAATAGGGGGTGAAAGTTTGTATGGAAGTTCGTCATTTTTTGAAGTTGGAATTATAAAAATTGGTGATTAGGTGACTTTTAAAAGATAAACAATATTAATTTCAGGGTTTTTGAAAATACATCCCCTAAGGGGGTAAAATAGGGGATGAAAGTTTGTATGGAAGTTCGTCGTTTTTGTAGTTAGAATTAAGAATTTTGGTGATTAAGTGTCTTTTAAAAAAAAAAAAATAATAGCGTTTTTGAAAATTATACGGGGTATGGGATACGGGATACGCGATATGGGATACGTGATACGGGATACGGGTTACGGGATATGGGATGCGGGATGCGGGATGCGGCATACGGGATGTGGGATGCGTGTTACGGGATACGGGATACGGGATACGGATACGGATAGGGATACGGGATACGGGATACGGGATACGGGATACGGGATACGGGATACGGGATACGTGATACGGGATACGGGATACGGGATACGGGATACGGGATACGGGATACGGGATACGGGAAACGGAATGTGGGATGCGTGATACGGGATACGGAATGTGGGATGCGTGATACGGGATACGGATACGGGATATGGATACGGGATACGGGATACGGGATACGGGATACGGGATACGGGATACGGGATACGGGATACGGGATACGGGATACGGGATACGGGATACGGGATACGGGATACGGGATACAGGATACGGGATACGGGATATGGGATGTGGGATGCGTGATACAGGATACGGATACGGATACGGGATATGGGATTTGGATTCCAGAAAACGGATACGGAATTTTTTAAATTTATATTTTGCGCGGACGAAGTCGCGGGCAAAAGCTAGTCATATATAAATGAACATACTTATCAATGATAAGTATTGCTATCTTGAACAAGAACGAACTTTTATGTCTTCGAAAAAAAACGTTAAGTTGATTGTAGTACCTAGGTCTTTCATTAATGTCTTTGGTTACCTAACTTTAATTGTATTTTTTTTTTTATAAATTATTCAAAAAGTCTTCGAAATACGTTACAAAAATACCATAGTTACACAGAAAGAAAATAATGTTCACATTTTAACTAAAAGCACTATTATTTAGTTAGTGAAGTGCAATCTATTTTATAGCTCTACCATTTTCAGATCAAAACGTTTCTGAAATTGCACAAAGAGTGCTATTCGTGTTATGTGCTCCATTTACCGGTGCAATTGTTTAATGCAACTTGTAGTTTAAAATGAAGCTTTGTAATGATGGCAAACCTTTTTACCTAGTTTCAGTTGTGACAACTGTGGGCTTACCACGACCTCTTATCGCGATTCAATTATAGGAACATTTTAACGTTTCAGCGACTTTTTGTGAAATGACTTACCTTATTGTCATGACAATAAGAAACGTCATTGCACAAAAAGTCACTGAAACGTTAAAACAATACTGCTATAAGAGGTGGTGGAAGGGCCCCAGTTATATGGTCCCAAACTAAGCAAAGCTGGGATCGCCCCCAGTCCGTTATACGGTATCCACATTACAAACGATGCTTAGTTTGGGACCATACAGTTGGTGTGTAAGTCTGGCGGTATTATATATGTTATATTATATTATATTATATATATTATGTTATATTATATATTATATTATTTATAGATATGTACTTGGAATATTATTTTCTTTGAATACCCAGATCATGCTACGTTTTGGCATAACAGACTTTAGTAGTATACGACAGGGGTACATAATTAATTGCCGTAACCGTTGGCTCGCTTCCAAAGATTATGTTTTGGTTAAAGGAATCATTTGCGCATTGTTAGAGTAATTAATAGTTTCACATAGTAATCATTGTTATGGGTTCAGTAATAGTATATTGCTGCGATTGATCTCTTGGTATAATGCAATGATGTTTTATATTATAGACCTGACATACACGAACATTCGTGCTCTAAATACAGCACATCAAACTATACCTACATATCAATGCTAATAAGGCATATACACGAGAACTTGTGTTAGAAAGAGATATTAAACATTGACGCGCGCGCGTACAGCCGTGCAGCCGGGACGCTGGTTGCTGCGTGACTAAATGGATATCGGGTAGTTGCCTTGCATTCATGTTGCCAATATAAGCGCGATAAGTCTAAAGGTTAATACATCTTTGATATCCCACTAATATTATAAATGTGAAAGTGTGGATGGATGGATGGATGTTACTCTTTCACGCAAAAACTACTAAATGGATTTGGATGAAATCTGGAACACAGATAGTTTATAACCTGGATTAACACATGGGAAACTGTTTATCCCGATATTATGTTCCCGTGGGACAAATTATGCGCGGACGAAGTCGCGGGCAAAAGCTAGTAATGTATAAAAAATATCCACTGGTTGACCTACCCCGTTTAATTTGCGTAACAATGAAAAAATACTAACATTATTCCACGTCACTGAGGGTTACCATTGAAAATAATAAGAGGCCGCGAGTGCAACACAACGATATAAATAAAAGCCTAACCGTTAACTACCGTCCATTCTGTTATATTTATAACTAATTCAGACCAGTTAGCTAGGGATGCGCTGAAAACCATTTGTGACATTTCGAAATTTGAATAATATTATTTCGTTATGATTTTTTTAAATATTTTTTTAATGTGACAGTCGTGCGAACGGATACGTATATAGCTTGATGATAGCAAAGATGTATTAAGCCTTTAGACGCGCTCATTTTGGCAACATGAACGCAAGGTAACTGCCTGACTTCTACTTAGTCACGAACCACCCAGCATCGCGGTTGTACGCGCGCGCGCGTCAATGATTATGTAGCTACTAACGCTACAATGTATATTCATCTCTTTCTAACAACAGCTCTGGCTATAGCTTGTATTCATTTATATGTAGGTATAGTTTAATATGTTGTTTTTAGAGCAGAACCCCCAAATTTATAGAAATTTACGATGGACTTACACTGGCATTACAAATCAATTTTGTTCCTAGAAATGCTTTTTAAGCCCATTGTAAACCGTCTTAAAACTATGGGGGCTAATATTTATGTATGGCGTGTCTCTTTTATAAAACGTCATTGAACTAAATTCTATTTTTAAATATACTTACTGTGCCTCGTTTACTTTGACAAATAATACTTGCTGATGTTCGATTTCTAAAAGCAATTAGAACTGTAAAAGCGAGGGTTTAGTGATTTGTGAGTGCATTTAGTTTAACTAAATCAAGTGCGCAAGTCGTTTTGACGGGATAACTAATGGCAGCTTTAATTCTTGTTGTTTGCATAAAAATGTGTTACGAGTACATCACTGCGGTTGCGCGTGAACAAAATAGGGTTGCCATGAGAAGCTATACTCGATATTTATTTTAGAACAAGAAATGATATGGTCCGGTTATTTCAACAGAATAGTTTAAATCACTGGGACACAACACTGAACGGAATTGGTGTGTCCAAATGGCTCGCATGCCGCGCGAGGCAGCTTGCTTGGTTTGACATGGTGCGCACTAACCAAATGCTCGCCCTACCTCACACGAGCGCTATCATTTGTCTCACCTAGTTTGGTCATGAGACAGAACGATAATGTTATACCCTCGGGTATACCGTTCCCTGTCTAGAGTGTAGGTTTGCTTGCTCTTTGGCTCGTCCGAGCATGCGACTGAGGCGGCCGAACGTGCCGCGCGCGGCATGTGACCTATCAACCTCGCGCGGAATGTGAGCCTTCCGAACCCCGCTAATGAATGGACTACAGAGCATCTTAATTTAAACCTTCCGGAAATATAATGGGGAATACAGATATGACAAATGATCAAACAAAATTTAAGAAACATAGTTATTTGTACGGACAGACAGTCTAAATTTTGTGGTTTGGCAACACAGCGCAGCGAAACGCGCGCGATCCATCAGTGTCGTCATCAAGGCCGGTGCGCGCGCGCAGCTCGCGCCGGTATTTTCAGCCGCCATTGCGCAACCAACCCACTCGACTTTCGATCCGACCGTTAGAACATTCTCACTAATTAGCATCAATCCTTCCGCTTCCACGCGTCAACTGTCGCCACTTTTTAAAAAAATAATAATAAAAATACCTTCGACCGTTAGACTAAGTGTCCACATTCAAATCGACCAATAGAAGAATAGAATCGCTACATAATGACCGGTTAAGAAAATACGCCTATTTTTTTTCAATATTTCACTTCTCCAGCCACATCTATTCATATTAAATGTTTCAATTGAAATATAAACATAAACATTACTTGATCCCGTTTTCGTGTTTCAAATGACGTTTTTATGTCGTTGACGTAAATGAAAATTTTGTTAATAATTTATTATCGGTCATGTGTCATTTATTTTGACGGTACAAGTGTATATTCCACTGATATTTATGATTTGAGCGGTCATGCGATGTAATGATGTAGCTACATTACGGTCGATTGTCATCGGTCAGATCAGTTGTTATAGTCGGTTTATTACACCGACATGTCGGTGACACTTCGATCAAGGCATGACCGACGGTCGATAAAATATCGATCAATGATCGATCAGAAAAGAAAACTATTATTTTTTAATTTGAGTTTACAGTATATTTTTTTGAAAAATATAAAATACCTACTGTTAGTAATTAAGTACTGTTAGTAGTTAGTTATTAATTTACCTTGAAAATTTTGACTTGACACGCGTTTAAAACGAGTTTAACGATTTTAGGTACCTACCCATTGATGTTTTCCAATCCACACAATTCGAGTTTCGACCGACCGTCGTTCTAGAACTCGCTATAAAACCAATACGTACGATTGATGTGATCGATCGTTCTACCATAATGTAATTGTGCCTTATCTAATGGTTTTCTTGGCAACATGTTTAACAGGAGAATACCTAATGGCTAGCAAGTCAATGATCTCAAATTTGTCGCATACTAAAGCGACCTCCACTTGTAACGATATTAAAGAATAATGTATTATGCATTACAAATTACTTTTGTTGCTAGAAATTCTTTGTAAACTGGCTAAAAAAACTTTATATACTTTAAAATTAAACAAATCTTTCTTGGTAATCTATAAAAATAAGCAAAATTATAGTATCTGTTTGTAATGTCCAAAAAACAGCTTTTTATACCTATACGCTACTTATAATAAAAAAGCAATGTTTAAAAATGTTGCTGTCTGTCTGTTTGTTCTGGGTAATCTCCGAAACGGCAGGACCAATTTTAACGGGACTTTCACCGTCATAAGGAGTTACTTTTATTTTTGTTAAATTCCACTCATACGAAGTCGCAAGCGCAGCTAATTGTAATATAAATGTTGTAATATACATTTTCAAAATCACGATGTTGTCTGTTCAGTGCGAATGTTTATTTAATCTATCTCCATGTAGAAATAATGTTTACAGCGTTGTATGTTTGTAATGAGTGCATTTGAAACGATTACAAGAATTTAAACACTCGTGCAAAGGGGTCGGGTAGATTAATTGTTAACCTATTTTCAGTAATGTTATTGTGTTAAGACAATATAAATATATCTGAATTTGAAAGTAAACGAATTTCGAAAGATGTATGTAGTTCGCCAACCCGTATTTTTTTTGTGACTAAAGTGGCAAACAAGCGTACGGCCCGCCTGATAATAAGCAGTATCCGTAGCCCATTGATGCTTGCTTGCCAAAGATGGCGAACTGAAGGGGAGTGTTACAGAGGGAGGGAAAGGGGGGGGGGTGGGTTTCCGGCTCTCTCACTGTACATACAAAACGCATCTGTTATAGCTACTTTAGTTTTGGGCCAGCATGGTTAATAACATGCTGCGTTATAATATTACCTTCATCTTAAAACTTTGTTTAAGTATATCTTCGGGCCCGTTGGCGTGGTTGGTTTAGATTCCACCTTTCACGCTGCAGCTCGTAGGTTCGATTCTTCCCGGGACATGTATTTGTGTGCATGAACATGTCTGCATGTCCCGAGTCTGGGTGTAATTATGTATGTATTTACAAACAAAAAGTAGCATTATGTAGTAATATCAGTTATCTGTATTCCATAGTACAAGCTCTACTTAGTTTGGGATCAGGTAGCCGTGTGTAAAAAGAATGTCCCAGGATATTTATTTATTCATCTTCAAAGGTGTGTTCCAATCAAAAGTACGTCTTAAATCAGAATCATCTTAACAAGTCACACTCTGTTTTCAGATCACTTTGTGTAACGGCCCGGTTAATTATGACGTCATATCCGGCTTATTTATGTGTTCTGCAGACCCGGGCCACATTGTATTATTGGAGTAGCAACACTATTTTGACGTTTTTATTCGATTGATTCCGCTTTCATAGACCCATCACTATTTAAAGAAACGTCAGTCGTAGCTCGGGTTCACTTTTCGGACATCCTTCGTGGATTGAACACCGTGCTCGACGAGATTTGTGAGTCAGCCTACCCTATCTTTAAAGATATTCCTTATTTTTGGTGATTGTCGTGATTTTGTTCCTTGTTTTGTAAAATTAAAGCGTAACGTTTATTTTTGTTTAAAAGTTAATAAATTAGTTTAGAGAATTGTGTTTTTTTTTTAATAAACCTGCTTCTGGTTCTAAAATCAGAAGTGGTATAGAATTCAAGCCCATTTGGTTTAAAATATAACTGTCAAGTATCCTTTCTTTCGTGTTTTTGATTATTTTGTTGATTGAGTGAATCGATTGTATGAAATTGGAACAAAATAGCGATTATTCGCCTTTTCTATGCGCAAAGTGCTTTTGGTAATTTAACTAATTATGTCTGATCGTCGGCGTGACTCGCGGAGCAAAACTCGTCGACGCGAGAGTGGTCGTAGGCGTCGATCACGAACGCGGACTCCACCGCGACCGGGCTTAGACAGCTTGTCAACGACACTTAACGCTATCTTGTCGCGAATTACTGCGTTAGAAAATAAAAATTCTAGCAACTACCCTCCAGTTGTTCAAAGTGAGGTTATCTCTCTAAACCCGGTAATTCACAATGAATCTGCGTATGCAAGCGTTCCTGGTCGTATACGTTGCGATGAAACCCCTCACCCGTCTATGCCCCCGGTATTGTGTGAGGCGCGATGCGATCCTGGTATAACGCCTGTATTTACCCATACAATTGAACAAAATTCTGATGAAATTACCGGAACTAACCATTGCGCAACACCGGTTAATTCGACTCCCATTTCTCAATCTACCCTCGAAAAAAATGTATCTACGCCTGCGCAGGATTTGATTGAAGCAATCAAGTCCATAAAACCTACGCGAACTCATAACTACTTTGTATCGAATTTCGATCCGACAATACATGATATTGACGATTGGTGCAAGGAGGTGGAACGAGCAAAATCCGTGAACGGCTGGGATAACTACGAGTGCCTTTCACGGGTAGCAAACTGTTTAAAGGGTGACGCGCGAACCTGGTTGCACGAATGGGTGTCAAATGACCGGTCTTGGAGCAATTTTTCTCAAGAATTTAAACTCTTGTGCCCGCGTAGACTTGATTATGCCAACATGTTATATGAGACAATGGGCACCAACTCCGATAAATTCAATACTTACGCTGAGTACGCTAGGCGAACTTTGCTACGGCTGAGAATTATAAAAGGGTTAAGTGACGAATTGATTGTGCTAATTGTTATTCGAGGGATAACCGACCCTCAAATTAGAGCTGCCGCGGCTAATGCAAGTTTAACGAGCGATACTTTGGTCCCATTTTTGTCGATTTATGTTAAGCCTAACCGCACTAAGCCAGGTGCGAGCACAAATGTTGCGAAAAAGCGAACCATAAACAACCAAACCGATATTAAATGTTACACGTGCGGTCAGGTTGGACATAAAAGTCACTCTTGCCCAAAAAAACCAAAGACTCCGTCCAACCCGGATAAGCCGAGAACTACTGTGCCCAGCGATAATGCCAACACCAGTACTACCTGTACGTTTTGTAAAAAGCGTGGTCATACGGAGCGAACGTGCTTTGCTAAAGATAGGTCGGAGCCTCGTAACAAACGTAACGTTAACCTGTGCACTGAAATTGCACGTACTGGCGCAACCAGTGATATCACCATAGCCGTTATTCAAGGTGTCCCCATCGACGTGCTGATTGATAGTGGAGCACTTAATGTCTCCTTGATATCGTCGGATGTACTCAAATATCTGTCGCACTCGCTGAAACCTATCAGTTGCACATTGAAGGGGATTGGTGATCAGGCGATTATAGCGCAGCACTACGTAACATTAACTGTTGAGTTCAGCGATATTTCAGTTGAGGCTGATTTTATAGTGGTTCCACCTGAATGCATAAGTACCCCCATTATCGTTGGTACGGACATTCTTAATCGTGATGGAGTTACTTTTGTTAGAACAAAGGACCGACAGTTTATAACTCGGACGGACGATATTCCCAAGCCTGTAGGTGCGGTTGTCAAGGACCAATTCTCGATTAACACACCCCTTCAGGGTAGTGAACGTGAATCACTAATGTCTGTGCTTCATGACTTTTCTGATTTCCTTATTTCTGGTACGGCGGCGACCACCGTCAAAACAGGAAAAATGCACATTAATCTTACCAATGATACTCCAGTAGCATACCGACCTTATAAACTGTCACACCAAGAAAAGCTTAAGGTTCGTGATATCATACGCGATCTTATTGACAAGGGTATCATAAGGGAATCTCGATCACAATATGCTAGTCCAATCATACTAGTGAAGAAAAAGGACGGTTCAGATCGAATGTGCGTTGACTATCGCGCTTTGAATCGACTCACCATCCGGGATCGCTACCCTTTGCCACTAATAGACGATCATATCGACCGTTTAGGTAGATACCAATATTTTTCGAGCTTAGACATGGCAACAGGGTTCCATCAGATCCTTAGAACGCTTACTGACGCTGGTTTCTCTATAAATCTTCGTAAATGTTCTTTTCTCACTACCGAGGTGGAATATTTGGGAAGAGTGATCAGTGGTGGTCAGGTTAGACCGAGCCCAACAAAGATAGAAGCGTTAGTTAAGTCATTACCCCCACAAAACGTTAAACAGGTAAGGCAATTTCTTGGATTAGCGGGATATTTTAGACGTTATATTCAAGGATACGCAACCAAAACCGCTTGCATGACTCAGTTAATTAAAAAGGATACGCCTTTCCAATGGGGCCAAGAACAAGAAACTGCTCGACAGGAAATTATAACCCTGCTTACTAATGAACCAGTTCTTTCCATCTTTGACCCCGAATTGCCAACCGAAATTCATACGGACGCCAGCAGTTTAGGGTATGGGGCTGTTTTGATGCAAACCCACAAAGACGGCACAAGACGGGTGGTAGCATACTTTAGTAAAAGTACGCAAGGGGCGGAAAGTAGGTACCACTCCTATGAATTAGAAACCTTAGCAGTAGTTAAAGCATTACAACATTTCCGCCATTACCTAGTAGGTCTTCACTTTAAAATTATAACCGATTGTAATGCCCTCAAGGCAACTGAAAAGAAAAAGGACCTACTTCCACGCGTCGCTCGTTGGTGGGTATACCTTCAGGACTTTTCCTTCAATATCGAGTACCGCAAGGGTACAATGATGTCACACGCAGATTACCTCAGTCGCAATCCTACACTCAAGGTCCACAACATTACTCGTCCAAGGAACTGGGCTCAGATAGCGCAAGCAGCAGATGGGGAGACGCGGGAGCTACTTGAGCAGTTACAGGATGGCCGCTTAGACCCCCGCCGTTACGTTCTCCAAAATGATACCCTTTACTATCGGTACTCACCCACAGGCCAAGAGTCTAGGTTGCTGTGTTACATACCAAAGGGTCACCGACTGAGCTTGCTGAGAATATTTCATGACGAACATGAGCATGTCGGCGCTGAAAAGGTAATGGACCTGATCTTAAAGCATTTTTGGTTCCCTGGTCTTCGCCCGTTCGTGGCCAAATATATAGCCCATTGCCTCGTATGCATATCTTCGAAGCGAGTTCCTAGAGCACCCCACCAACATATCACGTCCTGGCAGAAACCAGAGGTACCTTTTGATACAGTGCATGTAGATGCACTTGGTCCGTTGCCCTTATCTAACGGATTTAAGTTCGTACTATTAGTAGTCGATGCTTTTAGCAAGTATTGTTTGCTATATCCAATGCGCCGCCAAGATGCCAGTGAACTCAAACAGGCCATCTCCAATATGATTTCATTGTTTGGTGTTCCAAAGCTCCTAGTATCTGATCGTGGTCGGATGTTTGAAGCTAATCATTTTGTGAGCTGGTTGCAGGAGTTAGGGTGTAATATCCACTACATAACACCCGAGATGCACCACTCTAATGGTCAAGTGGAGCGTTATATCCGGACCACTCTCAACATGATCAGGATCGAAGCCAACTACAAGAAGGCCATGTGGTCGGACGTGCTGTGGAAGCTTCAACTGGTCCTAAATATCACTAAGCAGCGAACTACGCAGGCTTCGGCGATGAACCTGCTGGTAGGTACTGATGGCGCCACTCCAGTGATCCGGAACCTAATTCGAGACATAGCTGTCGAAAATGTACCACCCAACCGTGCAGCCTGGCGTGAGATGTGCAGAGTAAGAGCCAGCGAACTGATGCAACGAAACCGTACACAGCAAGATACACGCGCTAATGAGAAGCGACGCGCGCCTCGTGTGTTTCAGGTTGGCGACTTAGTGTTCGCGATCAAATACTCGCAATCGACGGGTAAACTTGATCCGGGCATGCGAGGTCCCTACAAAATCGTAAGGGCCATGCCAAGCGGGCGCTACGAGCTACGGCTGCTCAGTGGATCTTATGGAAAGACTACGCAAGCTGCCGCAGAGTATTTGGTACTGTGGCGTGGAGAGTGGTGCCCTGAGTCGTGCGCTGCCTTCTTTGAGAGTGAGTTAACTAACCTTGTATGGCAAGGCTAAGAGTGGTGATTTGATTGTCATAAGTCTCATTAGTATCAAAACCTCCTCTCTTTAGGATCGTTCATTTGGCCATTTCTTACTCATTTGACTTACTCCCTTTGCTCTGCCCTGCCCATATAGGACTGACTTACTGACGATAATTACTTACCTTATGGCAAATCGAATTACAACAATGTCTTGTACTGCCAGGGAAGTTCAGCTCCAGAAATAGCACGCTGTAGTGCTGAAGGATTCCATGTACTAGATACGCGATTCAGTGAGGCCTCTGTCTAGTAGGAGTCGGAAGTAGATTTTGGAAAAATAATTCCATCATCTAAAACTGGGTAGGCGATTCAGTGATGCCTCTGCCCAAGTGAGCATGCGACCCACAAATTAGTTACCGGGACGATGCTCACAGGAGATGTTCTAAAAAGGATCAGGATGTTCCACCTTCAAGCGGAAAGGAAAAGTAGTTAATAAAATTTATGTGTGACAGATGAAGGCGTTGCGGATTCGGAAGCTGAAGGATCACCGCCAGCACCTAGACCATCTGGAACGGCGAACACTTCTTCGGCACCACCAGCTGTTGCGGGGCCCTCAAACGCACCACAACATGGCGAGGCGGTTGGCAGCGACGAGGAAACTATCTCCAATGATGAAGACCTGACGGAGCGCCTAGCTGACGACGCAGTCGAGGACGATGCGCTGTCAGGAGAGGCCGTATTGGAGTAGCAACACTATTTTGACGTTTTTATTCGATTGATTCCGCTTTCATAGACCCATCACTATTTAAAGAAACGTCAGTCGTAGCTCGGGTTCACTTTTCGGACATCCTTCGTGGATTGAACACCGTGCTCGACGAGATTTGTGAGTCAGCCTACCCTATCTTTAAAGATATTCCTTATTTTTGGTGATTGTCGTGATTTTGTTCCTTGTTTTGTAAAATTAAAGCGTAACGTTTATTTTTGTTTAAAAGTTAATAAATTAGTTTAGAGAATTGTGTTTTTTTTTTAATAAACCTGCTTCTGGTTCTAAAAGTATTGTTTTATTAGGGCGGAGGGCAAATAAACATCTCATACCTACTGGACGAGATAGGGCGGGAAAATACATAAGTCCCTGTAAAGGTTATAAAATTAAATGTGATCTATAAAAGGGCGTAATTGGTCTACCTAATACATACACAAAACACTACGTTTACGACTATAGCAGTCTTCCTATTTATAATAACGACTAATTAATACAGTTACGTTTTAGTATGACGATTTGACATTTGGGACGTCAATAGCTGCGTCTAAAGGTCTAAGCTGCGTCTACATCAGGAACATGCCGCGCCCAAGCACTCAGTTTTGACGTAATGTCATAACATGAGTGCTTGGGTGAGGCATGTATGTCATCTAGACCCAAATACTCAGTTTTGACGTAATATTAAAGCATGAGTGCAGTCGTTGAATCTCATTATAACTTGGGCAAGGAAGAAGATTGAGAATACAAAAACCGTCACTAATCAAAGTTGCCCCAAAGGCCTTGACATTTAACCACGAACATCCGCTAACAACCATCCATTATATCATAAGTAATCCAATATCTTAATAATTTACGACTTCCGCTTCCGCAACGAAAATAACGAGGCAAGAGTTATTTGTAGCCGTGAAATTGATTAGCTGTTTGATTGGAGGCGTATCGATCAAACCCGACGCATTCGCTATAAAAATACCGCACCACGTGAATATACGACGAATTATGTAAACACGTCAATCACGGCTGGTGCTATGGAAGTGTTTAAATATCAATGAGCGAATTCAAATAATACATATCCATTTAATACACATTTTTAATAATATCATATGACAAAAGCACCGCACTCCGAACTGAAACCGCTGTCGTCGCCGCGCGTTTAAAGAAAATAAAATAAAACAACTTATACAGGATTTTAGGTTAACGAGAACACCCAGTAGGTTTAAAATAATTGATAAAAAACCGATTGATAATGTACCGTTTCTCCATACAGACAAATCGTCAAGATTATACATCACTAGACTTGTGCCGCACCACTACATGCACTACATGCAGCGTTTGCGCATCTGTTATCGCACTCGCAATTCGACAGTCAACTTAAACGCATTTTGCTGGGTGTAATTTACCAGAAAATGAGCCATATTGGCAATACCTACATGTTTTCAACATTATTTTCCGCGAATTACTGACTCTTACTATGTCCATGGACTTCGTTTAGTAGAGCATTCTATTTTGGACAGTCACGTGACTCCTTCTTTATTGATAATGTCTTTGTTCTTACCCCTAATTCATTGTATGGCACTCGCAGTCCAAGCATTGCTGAATTTTCCACCATACGGCGATATTTTCTGTCTCTACCTGTTAAAAATAACTACTAGTACTAGTTGTTGAACACCTAAACTTGTAACATTAGTACTATTTAGAACGTTTGGAACCACTAATAGCAGTAATAACTCTTACAGTGATGTGGGTTTACAAGAAAGACCTTGGCGACTCTACTGCGGTTCACATTTGATTTTAGACTCTATGTAGGTGACCTAATAAAACTATTTTTAACAGAACATTAAAAAGGTTGCGCTCTCCTCATTTTTTAAGAGTTATTTTGGATCTACGCTACTGTAACATCAATAAATCTTTACCATCTTAAAAAAAATGTAGAGTTCTAAATTCATAACAAATATGTGTTTATTTACTGTAATGGAAAAAAAAAACAAATTTATCGTTACTAAGACTACCTACTAGGAGCGCAGGAGTCAACGTAGCTGTAGAAATGCAAGGTCGCTTCGACTAACAACGCCAGAAATAAAGTTTATAATACCAGAGTCACAGCTATCTCTGCGATGAACTAGACCGCATAATTTATCATTTGGATACGGCGAACAATGTATTGCCAATAGATAATGTAATTCTTTTTCACTAATCCGTGATGTAGTTATCTGTGGCTATAAATGTTAGTAATATATTGTTATAGTAGGTATGTACTATACAAAAAAACTTTAAATAAGACTAACTTCTTAATATAAAACTTCCCATCTTTTCACTTCTGCATATCTGGAGGAATTAATTAATTTACCTACTTTGCTGTATTAGAAGTATTTCAAATTGATTCCTCACTATCAGTAACACGTTATTTTTCCAAAGACAAAACAATAGGCGAATAAAAAGCTTCCAATTTCAAACAATATTCCAATTTCAAACCTAACTGCAGTTAGGCTGTACACACAGGAGCGGACAAGTTGTGCGAGATAAGCTGCGCTTCAGCTACTCCAATATTAACTTCCACGCTGTTTGAGATGTCTTTGTCAGTCATTTTTGTGTGGAATGAAGCATTTAAAACCAAACGAACAAAGAGCTAGAGCTGGAACAAAAGCGTTATTTACCTCTCTTGTTCTTTTGCCGAGAACAAAGATAGAACAAGAATGTAAAGATAAATAAATATCGCCAGACTTACACACTAATTGTATGGTTCCAATGCAGCAATGCTTGTACTTTGGCTACCATACAATAAACTGGGCGCTCAAACCAAGCTGCCGTCAAATAAGAGAATTTGATAGAGTGGAGATTGTTAGCGTATTTTTTTTGTTTTAACCATCTTCACACATCACAGCTTCGCTCATCTCTACCTGCTCTATACCCGCAGGCTTATACAATCGCAGTCGGCTCGGGTGTCGGCGACCGACACCGTCCAACAGGTACCTACGTCGAAACTGACGGAAGCGTCACAATCGGATCATTCTGATTGTCGAATTCCCATTCAATATAGGTTATGATTGATTTGACAGTTCGAATAGTGGTTTTGAAATTGACAATTTAGCTTTCAGGTTTTCAGGTAGCTGATTATGTACATGCTTAGTGAAGACTAACCCCCAAATTCATAGAAAGTTATGATCGACTTGCAGTGGAATTACAAATCACTTTTGTTCCTAAAAATGCTTTTCAAAATCATTGTAAACTGGCTAAAATCTCTTTGAATTTGGGGGTATGCGTATAACTATAATAGTTTCTGAGTTTGTAGGCCTTCGAATATTAATGACAACTTTCATGTTGCCTTGGAACTCACCAAATGCCCTAGAATCCAGACTAAACTGCATTAAGCAGTTGCAATTACTAACATTCTAGAATCAGTTTGAAAAAATTTACATGGGTTTTGAGATATTACAGTTTTTAAAAAATATTTGAAAAAAAAAAGTTCGAATTTCAATAAAATAATTATACCATATACCTAATTCTACTCACGATACTCATCCAAACCCCAAGTATTATTTCGCATTTTTGAAACATCCTGTGGAAGTCAACAGACAGTCAAACAAGTTTACTCTACCCTATTATTAATTTAAAACATTATTCAATTATAAAGCAACACGCACTTGTCCGGTCCGGCACAATAAAACGGTCCGGCACCGTGTCGCCACCGGCACGGGTCCGTCTCACAACCGTAATCCGTTAATTAACAATTTCATGAGCGACCGGGCCGGATCATGACCGACACTATTACCCAATGATATTATAAAAGTTAGACAGGTTACCTAGAAGTCAAAAGTGTTTACAAATTCACACGCTGTCTGCGGCGGCAGACTGAAGTATTGCTTTCATTGAATATTATATTAACTACTGTACCTTATTAGCAAACCTCGACATAAGTCGCACTCCTGAGTATTAAGATACAAGCCCTGCTTAGTTTAAGACTCAATGATAATTATAATGTATTTGGAATTACGTATTTGCTAATAAAAGATTGTTAAAGCCAACAATGTACGTAACGTACTGTCAAAGCGTCCGTCGTGACGCGAGACCACGCGAGGCTGAGCTCAGGTTTACCAATTAGCAAACTATTCATGTGCTACTTACAGAATGCGTATAGCCTATCTACGTTTTTATTTAATATCTTTGCTATTACCTGCGTTCCTGAATAGATCCGCATGAAATGAACAACAGGCTTTATTGGGGCGTCTTGGAATGGAGGGTATACGCGGATTAATTGGCATTTTATTGTTTGATGCGAATTACTCTGTCATGAAATGAAAGGGAGCTCATTTATGGTATTAGTTGGATTATCTCCTTGATTGCCTTTTTCAGATCTATCTCTGGCAACTAGAAATATCTACTCTGATGATGGCTTGTTAAATTAGTTTTGTTTTGTTCGTTCGTTCGTATAAGGCCTCGTACCTTAAACTTCATTTTAAAACAATGAAAGGTTGGGTTAGATAGGTGTCTAAGTAGAAAAAGAAGAAAATAGAAAGAAAGAGATGCCGACTCAAAGAGGATTGAAAAAACGTGATTACATAGATACCCATCCTAAGGATTGCTCTCTCTAATTAGGGTGACCTAACCTTGGTATTCCTAGAATTGGACATATTTAAACTGTACCTAGTCCTAGGTATAAGTTCTAAATTATGGTCACCGTACTTGACATGACATAACGATCGTCTTTTAATTTGAATTGCAACTGTGCGAGCGAAACACACACCTCTAGTTCGTGGCTCTCACTCGACACGTTTTTTCTAGTTGTCTACATCAATTTGCAACTTATAAGAGTTTAATTTCCTCCAGAAATATCTTGAGATCGCTCAATCCTTATTGTGGTACAATTGTACATCTATGCGTGCCATCAAATCTAAGAACCTCTTATGAATTCGTCGAAAGCAATAAAAGTTCCCAAATCTAATAGAAGTTCCCAGAAAATCTAATCAGAAGTTGATGCCTGGAATTGTAATAACGGCGGCTTGCGTCCTACATACGGTACCATTCCGTCCTGTAGGACTCTTATGAGACCTATATGGGTACAAAGTAGGGTACAATATACCTGAATTCTTCTCGTACCTTCGCTAATGGACTGAGGACGTAATAAAGGGCTCTTACGGTATTCTGTGTGAGAGGCAGAATTACGAATTAAATTTACATAAATAAATAAACATACCCGGACTAACACACCACAATAGACTGGGAAAGACCCTAGTGACACTCAGACCAGGGCAAATTACGAAAAGTCGTTTTCGAATTTGCATCTGGCGGGAATCAAACCAGCAACCACCCGATGCAGTGACCCGAGCGGCCTACGCTCGAACCCCTGCGCAAAGTCTCGCCAGCCTTTTATGGGACAAACTGACCATCAAGAATTTGCGATTTGCAATGAAGAATTTACGAAGATAACATAATAGATCAGTGGTTTCGCAGAAGCCCAGTGCTAATTTACGAACTTAACACGACTTTTAAAAAAACCATCCGATGTACAATGTTCCGAAACAAAGCCGGGTAACACAGCTAGTAAAATAATAAAGCCATCAAATTCCCCGAACCCGATAGCTACGGTCAATAAGGGTTAAATTTACGCGCAGCCCTAATTGCTAGCGTTAACGAACTCCATCACGTGGCCCGTTAAACTGGATGCCATTTGCGATCTAATTGAGTTTATCTCGTGGGATTTTGTTGCTATACAATTAGTTACGTGGCAACTTATTATGTACCTACCAAGGAATTTAGAACTTATTAGGTTCATGGTACCTACTAATGGCTTACGTAAGGAACATATTTCTGAGGCACATGATTTTATAATATTTTTGGATATTAATAAGATATTAATTAATGTCGGTAAATATATTTAAATATTTAAGAATGGTAAATATTGGTTTAGGTATTTGAAACATACCTTACTCAGAACTGAGAGGTAAGGAACAAAAAAGTGGAAACATAGACGAGGTTAATACCTAGAACCGTAGGTACCCATCGGAGTGTATATGTTAGTATACTTAGAAGTTAGGTTAATAATTATTAAAGTCAGTAATAAACCTAACGTTAGACACAACAAATGTGCCTTTAGCCCCCGAGACCCCCACATTACATCATAACATTTAAAAAAGCAATATTATTTTATTCTTTCACTGCGATCGCCAACCGCAAACAAATGAAAAAAATATCATATAAATATTTGCAACCATCTGCAGAACATAATAAATATAAAATGATAAGTCCTTGTGACTCTACAGTGCGTTATTTTAAAAGTCATGGCGTCATGACGGCCACTTCAATCTGCAACTTGCAATATCCGTACCGCTAATATCCGCGTTTTTATTTGTACAGAAAAAATATAATAAAATCTTGGCCTTGTTACCGTTTTGATATTTATTCAGTGCAGAAATTTAATGTGATGCATGTATGCGGTTTTCCTGTAACTGAAAAGTATATGTTCCAGTACTGTTTAATGTCTGGCGAGACCTTCTGTCTTTCATTTATTTCAGTATATTTTTACAAATTCTCGTTACGCAGAGAGGATGTGAACTGATATATTTTTTATTACATTAAAAGCTATTTTTTCCAATCCTCGTAGCTCTACATTTTCTTTTACCAACTGATATTAGTAGATATTAATACTAGGTAACTATTAGTGTATCTAAGATGCTCGGTACAGCAATAACACTATACGAATTTGCGTCAGAGAGATATTGGCAGGCCGACGCCGAATGCTGTTTTCTACGCTCTAGATATAGAGCCGCTGGAAATGACGTGGTGATAAGATGAGTTTTTGAGAAAAGACCGACAAGTGCATATCGGGCCATATACAATTTTTCTGCGCAGTGCTACAGGTTTTCCGAGTGAGATCTACTACCTAAAGCCAGATTAGAGTTCAAAAGTTCTGAAATAGTTCTTAATTTGAGAAATGTTCCTAAGAACCTCCTAATGTATCGGGCTTGCAGCTCTCTCACTCATCGTGCAAAACGCAGCTGTAATCGCTACTTTACGCCGATCTGCTGTGAGAGGGTGGTACCACCCCGGTCGAGCCAGCCCATATGTCAGCAGCAGTCAATTTACAGCCAATGTCTCTTCCTGTGAGCTCTACGTTCAATTGCACTAACCGCAAATACTGGCACGTACACTCGCTCTATACGTGGCTTTCTCCGGAATTTGCGACAAAAAGTCTTGTCGTCATATCACGTGACGTCACGTTTATCGGTCTCTGAATAAACCGCGTCAAAACGAGCTGCGAAAATAAACATGTTCTACATAAACAGTTTTCATTACTATGTTATCTCGAAATGACATTTGAAATTGGATTTTGATTGTAGGATATAAAGTGTAAAGTTCCAAAATTGTGGTGTTGTTGGATAACATGTTATTGTTTAACGTTTTAATAATGTTTGTTGTTCGGTTAGGTCAACAATGTGGGCGGTGAAATAATTGCTGTTTTATGAAACTTGACAGAGTTTGTCTGTTATTAAATAAATATATCGTCGACCCTCGGGGAGGACAGTAAGACCTAAATAACTGATGTGATTTTATATTTGCTAGTTTATAAATATTTGTTTTGGGTATTTTTTTTAAATCTGCTGTAATAATAATGCCCTCAAATGCTTCGGCCGAGTCAAAGACAACTATATAGCAATAGGCCGCGCTCACTTTGGATGCGTTTTCGTCCGAATTTTACTCGTGCATACACGTACGAACACGCAGAATGATCCCGACCTTCCAAGTACTATGGGAGTGCGCACACTGGGTGCGAGTTGGTCGTACGTGTAAGTAACCGCACCCAGTGTGCGCACTCCCGTAGTACTTGGAAGGTCGGGATCATTCTGCGTGTTCGTACTTGTACGCACGAGTAAAATTCGGATGAAAACGTATCCAAAGTGAGCGCGGCCTTATATTTTCTTCAAAACATTTTGATATGTTTCATGAAAACTATCTAGTTCATTACCAAAAGCGGTCGTTCATTTTCAATCCACGATGTAAGTTTGTGTATCTGCCTGTGAATTCTCTAAAACGGGTGAACTGATTTCAATGCGGTTTTACAGGTACTAGAACCTGTAAAAATCGCAGAGTAGTGTTAGCTCTACCTAAACGTAGAGCTTATTTTTTTTTATAGGACTGCTGTGGCATAAAATCGTACGGCCCGCCTGATGTTAAGCACTTACCGTAGCAATGCTTGCAATACCAAAGGCATTGCTCGCACATTGCCGACCTGAAGGGGAGTGGAATGGAGGGAGGGAGAGATATTTCTCTATCTTTTAGCAGTACTACCCACCACCCACCCTAGGAACTAATAATTGCAGCTCCAGCATAATTAAACACGTATTCAACTGTCTGTGGACCAGCAGTGAGGCATAGTCTTCATAGTTTTGGAGTTACTTGAGGTAGATAACCTCTTGCCTTTGGAAGGAACTGATGCTGGCAGATTGCGGTCAGTGCATCCTGTATTCCTGTTTTTCGTGATCATCATTATACCTACTTACCTACGCTGTCGAGGAAGCGGCGGACAAATGTGCATAAATTGTAGATATTGCGGTAAAAAAAAAATGGTGAAATTGTTGAACACTTATGAGCGTTAACAAACAGTGACTTTATGTGCTTTTTGTTTTGTGTGTATTTCTGTGAAAGCACTGACAACAGTGTCAATGGCCTATTTTATTATGGTATTGATTTATGTAGGTAATATCCTGAATAATTTTCTAAGTCAAGTAGCGTTGAACAGCGACTAGGATACAAAGTGAAACCAGTTTTGTTTGCGTAGGCTAAGAGAATATCAATCAAAAGCTGTTTGTAAAAAGCGAACTTGTTTAGTTAAATTAAAATAGTAAGTATATTAGTGCTATAATAAATTCTCAAAACTTATATTGAAAAAGTACTTACCTTAATTTCTAGAGTACACTGTGTGATGCAGTAAGTAAAGTAGATAGTAGTTATAAAACAATAATTTCAAAATGGGAAACTAATATTACTACATTATTATACCTAATTAATTTGAAAACATTATAGTTTATAGGTCTTGCGGTGCTATACAGGGTGTTCAGGGAGGGTGTCAATATACAGTGTGTTCATGCATGGTGTCACTATACAGGATGTTCATGTAGGATGTTACTATACAGGGTGTTCATGTAGGGTGTTACTATACAGGGTGTTCATGTAGGGTGTCGCTATACAGGGTGTCACATATTATACAGGATGTTAGAAAACAAAGTCGTTATACAGGGTGCTACGTAATTACATGGTTTAATAAATAAATAAAAATAGATAGGAATTCATAAAAAAACAAAAGGAAAAAAAAAAAAAAAAACAAGTCAATAAAGCCATTTAAGGATGGGTAGATCACGGCATCGACGGCGTCGCGAAACAGACTCTAGTAGTAGTGCTAGTAGTAGTGATACTGATCAGGCGGTAGACAATCGGAAACGACGCAAAGGGGAAAAAGGATCAAGTAAACGTAAGAATAAGAAAGATAAACAGAAACGTGCTCGCAGATCTGCTTCAAAGCGAACTGAGTCTCATTCGCAGCAAAACCAGCGTGGGTCTACTAACACTCCACCTCGTGTTTTACCTGAAAACGGGGCTTTATCGACTAGTACCAACACTGAGCGTCAACATGAGATTAATCGCAAAAGTGATATGGGCAATGCAACCACAACGACGAATTTTTGGGCCCAAAATAATTTTCCGGTTACATTCAGCGTGGTGCCGGAATTTGATCCAAACGACAACAGTCAAACAATTGAAAATTGGATGAACAAAGTGAGCGAGTGTGCACAGATCTATTCGTGGAACGACCAACAAATTTGTCATTACGCTTTGCCGAAGTTGAGTGGACTAGCCAAAAAATGGTATAAGGGCTTACCTTCGGTACTATTTACATGGGCTGAATGGAAGGAAAAACTAAGACTAGCATTTCCATCAAATGAAAATTATGGCGATCAACTGACGACCATGCTGAAGTTACGCTGTAGGTACGGTCAACCACTAGAAAATTACTATTACGACAAAATGGCCTTAATAAATAAGTGCGAAATAACAGGAAAGAAGGCCGTTGGGTGCTTGGTACATGGAATAGACGATAAATTTGTACGCATGGGAGCAGGTGCTTCCGTGTTTAATGAACCAGAACAAGTTTTGAACTATTTAAAAACAATTGCACAGCATGAGGCCAGTAATAATTTCCGAGGAAGGATGGTCCCTCAAAGCAGACCAAATTATAATCAGACAAGAACTAATACCAACGAAGGCAACCCGCAAGTTCGTTGCTTCAACTGTAATGAGATGGGGCACATAAGTATTAAATGTAACAAGCCTATCAAGCGCTGCAATTTATGCAACAAGCTAGGACATGACACCAAGGATTGCCGTAGGCGGTCACAAACGAATGAAACGAATCACCAAATAACAAATAAGGCCATTATGTATGTAAATGACAAGAGCGAAGAGAATAATAAATATTTTAAAACTGCAACCGTGAACGGAATTAAGAAGACATCTTATGTAGATTTGGGGAGTAAGTGCAGTCTTATTAGGGAAGATGATGCTAAAGAAGTAATAGGAAGTTGGGAACCTTGTGAAACCACAGTGTTACAAGGTTTTGGGAACGCCTACGTCAGACCACTTGGCAGAAAGATTGCGACAGTAGAAATTGAGCGAGTAAAAGCTGATATCGAACTCCTAGTGGTTCCGAATCAGTTTTTACGAACGCCAATGCTCATTGGACATACTTTTACGGAGAGGCCTGATGTTGTCATGCATAAAACTAGCGACGAACTTATGTTTTGGCAAACCCCGGAAATAGATGACAGTAAAAATAAAATCAAACTATTTATTATGGAAGATTATATAATTCCTCGAAACACTACAAAACCAATAGATGTGATTGCAGAGGACGATTACACGGGAGGACTATTTGTTCATTATAGCCATAGACACATTTCTGGGCGAGAATATTTAGTGTTGCCGGGAGTTTATGAATTTAAGTCTGGAAAAGGGTATCTCATGATAACAAATGTAACAGATGAAGACATGACAGTAAAGAAACACGAGCTACTTACAAGAGGATATAAATACAAGGAAATAAATACTGAATATGTTGGAGTGACAACTGCTGAAGAGGGTTTATTAGAACCACTGCCTGCAGAAGAAATCCGGGTGGGTGTTGATCTTTCAAAACACGAACTTGAACAATTCCATGAATTGCTCAACCAATATAGAGACTGTTTTGCTATGAACCTGAGTGAATTAGGAAAAACCGATTTGACGGAAATGCAAATAATATTGACGGACAACACCCCTGTAGTCCACAACCCGTATAGAATGTCACTAATGGAACGCGAACAACTCGGAAAAATTGTAGATGATCTGTTGTCTAATGACATAATTCGTGAAAGTACCTCTTCATATTCGAGTCCGGTGATACTTGTTAAAAAGAAAAATGGCGAAAAACGCCTTTGTGTCGATTACAGGGCTTTGAACAGGAAAACTCTTAAGGATAAATACCCGCTACCACGGATCGAAGATCAATTGGATGCACTAGGCGGTAATAGCTATTTTACTAGCCTAGATATGGCATCTGGCTACTACCAAGTGCCAATGGAAAAGGAAAGCAAGCGGTTTACAGCATTTGTTACTCCTGATGGTTTGTTTGAGTACAACCGAATGCCGTTTGGCCTAACTAACGCTCCAAGTGTTTTCCAGAGGGCGATCAATTCCATGCTGAGAGGTTTTGGCAATAGCATTGCTCTAGCGTATATGGACGACCTTCTAGTACCTTCGGCGTCGATCTGTGAGGGTCTGGGTAAGTTGGAGAAAGTTTTTCAACTTCTGCGTTCAGCAAAATTGACGTTAAATTTGAAAAAATGTTCTTTCTTTGAGACGCACGTCAACTATCTCGGTTACGAGATCAGCGCCGAAGGTATACGTCCCGGAGTGTGCAAAATCAAAGCAGTGGAAGATTTTCCGATCCCAAAAAACGTACATGAGGTTCGCCAATTTGTTGGCCTTACAAGCTATTTTCGGCGATTTATAGAGAATTTCTCGATCATAGCTAAACCACTGACAACTCTTACGAAAAAGGATGTTCCATGGACATTCGGAGACGCACAAATATCTGCTTTTAACGAACTCAAAAACAAACTGATTTGCCGACCGGTGCTGTCTTTGTATGACCCAAAGGCCGAACTCGAGATTCACACGGATGCTAGCATGATAGGAATTGGGGCTATATTACTGCAGCGAGATTCTTCCAATAAGTTAAAGCCTGTTGCGTATTTTAGCCGACAAACAACGGCTGATGAAAGCAAACTTCATTCATATGAATTGGAGACACTTGCTGTTGTAAGTGCTCTGAGTCGATTCCGGGTTTATGTATTGGGTAAGGCTATCAAGGTCGTTACTGATTGTGCTGCGATCCGAAGTACTATGTTAAAAAGAGACCTTATACCTAGAGTTGCCCGATGGTACATACTCATGCAAGAATATGACGTTACTGTTGAACACAGAAAAGGTACTAATATGGCCCATGTAGATGCCTTATCCCGAAATCCGATAGCTTCAGAGCCGGATACTGATCACACTGAAGATGTAATTGAGATCCTCAAAGTTGATGACGACACTTGGTTACAAACAGTTCAACAACACGATTCAGAATTACATCGTATCATGGAAATCCTAGGCGATCCATCTATTAAAGATGTTGTGGATATACATAAAAATTATATTGTTAAGAACGGCCGCTTGTATCGTTTAATAGAAAAGAATGGTGAAACAAATTTACGATGGGTTGTACCTAAGACGGTTCGTTGGCAAATTGTGAAGATGAATCATGATGACGCCGGTCATCTCGGATTTGATAAAACTTACGAAAAAATCAGTAAAGTATATTGGTTTAAAAAGATGCGACGATTTGTACGAAAATATTGTCAGTCGTGCTTGAATTGTGCTCATGCCAAACTACCGGCGGGCCCAAAAGAAGGCTTACTCCATCCTATACCTAAAGTCAGTAAGCCGTTTGACACGTTACATACAGACCATTGTGGACCTTTTCCACTAAGCAAGAGGAAGAACTGTCACATATTGTGCATAATTGACGCTTTTACGAAATTCATAATTATAAAGCCGGTGAAAAACTTAAAGAGTAGTACGACGATAAATGTATTTAAAGAGTATTTTGCAATTTTTGGAGTACCACGACGGCTTATATCAGACCGAGGAACCAGTTTTACGAGCAAAGATTTCGAAAACTTTTTAAACGAGAAAGGGGTGAAGCATATTCTCAATGCAGTGGCGACACCCAGAGCAAACGGACAGGTCGAACGCTACAATAGAACGATTGTAGATGCTTTGACTGCTGCTTGTCACGATAGACCAGAAAAAGACTGGGATCTTTATTTAGAGCAAATTCAGTGGTCGTTAAATAACACCGTGAATAAGACTACAGGACGGACTCCATCTGAAACTCTTTTTGGTACAAGAACTACTGGGTCCTCTGACGGAGTTATGAATGCTGTAGTATCTGAGACTCACAAAGCACACGACCTTAATGAGATTCGTGCTGAGGTAGAAAAGAACATCGCTGAAAGTCAAGAGAAACAGAAGAAGCGTTTTGATGAGGTACGAAAGGCTGCTAAACAATATCAGGTAGGTGATTTGGTACGGGTGGAAAAAGTTATAAGAAGTGACCCTGGCGATAGTAGGAAATTGTTACCTAAGTGTTGTGGACCATTTAGAGTTTCTAAAGTTCTCGGCAATGACAGATATGAAGTGGAGGACACTCCCATAACCAAGAAACAAGGTATCAAGTCATACAAAGGGACATATGCAGTAGATAAGATACACCCGTGGTTGATTTTTGGCAATGACGTAATATCAAGCGATTCTGAGTAAAAAAAAAAAAAAAAAATTTTTTTTTTTTTTCTTTTAGAGGAGGGGAGGGCTTTATTATATTATTATTCATCAGTGATATACACATGTGCCTTAATATGCTATAAGTTAATTATTCTACGAGTGAGTATATTTAATTGAAGCCCTTGATTATAGTATTATTCATCAGTGATATATACATTGCTTTAATATGCTATAAGTTAATTATTCTACGAGTGAGTATATTTAATTGAAGCCCTTGATTATAGTATTATTCATCAGTGATATATATACATTGCTTTAATATGCTATAAGTTAATTATTTTACGAGTGAGTATATTTAATTGAAGCCTTAAAAGAGATAAAAACATAGATAATTTATTTTTTTTGTTTTCGTTAGAAACTGTTAAAGTGATTTTCGTTTAAGAGTGAGTCGCCGAGTCAACGCTCGTTGCGATGTTAGATTAAGAGTGAGTCGCCGAGTCAACGCTCGTTGCGATGTTAGATTAAGAGTGAGTCGCCGAGTCAACGCTCGTTGCGATGTTAGTTTAAGAGTGAGTCGCCGAGTCAACGCTCGTTGCGATGTTAGATTAAGAGTGAGTCGCCGAGTCAACGCTCGTTGCGATGTTAGATTAAGAGTGAGTCGCCGAGTTAACGCTCGTTGCGATGTTAGTTTAAGAGTGAGTCGCCGAGTCAATGCTCGTTGCGATGTTAGTTTAAAGAGTGATTGTCATAGTTAATGCTTAAAGTGAAGTTCATAAAGAGAGACTTACCAAATTTGTTGTCAAGCGACGTTCCTCAAAATGTACCTTTTATTAGATATAAGAATTTGTGTTCATTAATAGATAGATGGATACAGTGTGATACTAAAGTAAAATTTTATTTAGAAACATTATGAAAATAGAGATAAAATAAAAAAAATGTTTGAATTATAAAAAGGTTAATTGTTAAGCTTTAATTTGAGTGTATCTATCAAACGCGAGGTCGCGTTAATGTCAGGATTGGCCGAATGTTAGCTTTTATTATTTTTGAACGAAAATATTTGTATGTCTTGCGATGGTAAATTTTTGATCTCAAATTTCTGAACGAAAATAGGACTGTCAATTATTATTGTCTCTGCTTGGCGGCTACCGTTGTTGTTGTACGAACGATTCCGTGACGCTATCGAAAATAAAACCCTTTTGCTGATTTACTTTGTGTTTGGAGTGCTGGAAACCTGGGACAAGGAGGGATTCTTTCAAACACTAGCGACTCCATGAAACGTATAAGATTTATACTATAAAACATGGTTGAGCCCTCGTTCAATCTTGATGAAAACAAGAAGCAAGTTCACGTAACTACGTCACTGACCATAAAAACTGTTTGTTATCACAACCTCGGTACATACGTTGAATATAACAAGTTTTATAGTAATTTTACTGCTTTGTCTTACGGCGTAAATATCTATTACGTGCACTAAATCACCGGCGTGCGGAAACATGATGGAAACTTGCAAATATTCGACTAGAAATACGAGTATTTTTACTGAATGCATTTTACTCTTTACCTATAATAATTATAAGAATATCGCCAGACTAACACAAACTTTATGATCCCAAAGACCCAAACTAAGCAAAGCTTGTACTATGGGTACCATACAATGGACTGGGAGCACCATACAATGGACTAGGGGTGATCCCAGTGGCACCCAGACCAGGGCAAATAACGAAAAGGCCGTTTCCGAAATTTGCCTCAAAAAAAATATCTTTGAACAATTTTTAATGTTTTTCTAATAGGAAACTAGCAAGCTGTGTTCGTAAATTATTCTAAAATGTACATTTAAAATCATAATTTTAATTTAAGGCCGTTGAGGTAACTTACTATTAATGAGCTAGTGTGAGCTAGTTCTAGTGAAACTTTTGCAAACTAGGTAACGTCGCAGTCTCATGTATTCCTGAAGGAAAGTTTTGGTAAGCTTTGTATTATTAAGCTTCGAACAAGTCAAGGCAGATGGCGGCACCAGAAAGGGTAGGTATTTTTAATTTTTATTGCAATTTTTAGTCTCATACCGCCTAATGAACTAACTAGTTGACTGAACGTTTGCATTGCGAATAAATAGGTATTAGGGCGGAAACCCACCGCCGTGCACGCTACGTACGCTACGCACGAAAGACGTCAATGATGATAATTTTGTTCGACAATGACGTCATTGACGTCATTTCGTGCGTAGCCTCTCTCTCCGTGCACCGCGGTGCGTTTCCGCCCTTGGGCGTTTTCTGACTATTGGTATAATGTGTTTTATTTTTATATGTATAAATAATACTTACCGAGTTTCGGCAATCTGTTAATAAATATTTTTACAAATAATTATAGACCATAATTTATCTATTTACTCCAAATGAAAATCGAATTCAATTTTGATACTTTTATTAAAAAATAAATTATATAACTTATCTACCATATAAATAAGATTAAGCAAAATATAAAATCTATAATAAATTTAATATGAAATAAATTTTATAATACCTAGTTGTATATAATATACTTGCTTATGAAAGATCACACTGACTAGAATGCCACACCCCTCGTCTGATTTCAATTTTTATTTAACATTATATGGATGTTGCGACTTGTTAAATATATTACATATAAAAATAAATGTATTTATATTATGTGCTATATTTCAATAAATTAATAAAATATTTTACGTACATATTTTGGAACTAAAATGTTACGTACTATGTCCCAGAGATTCAAAAGTAATATTAATATAAAGTTGACACTACAGACATAATATATATTTATATTAAAAATAGTAGTATAAAATTATATAATATAATATAAAAATAACCAGTCGCAACCCCATATCGCTAAACAGTAAAAATAATTATTTTTGTTAATCACAATACACAAGACATTGTTTTGGGGACCTCGGAAATGAAAACCACATACAAAACAAATCCTTCGAATTTTGTTAACTGGTTAATATGCATCAATTCTTGTATTAATCCCAAAGGTAAATATATATATACATACATAAATATACAAATTATAATAATATATAAATCATATAATAAAATAATAGGAAGATTAAGTTTTAAGTAGGAAAAATATGTTTTAGCAAATAACTCTATTAATATATAAAATAAATATAACGGAAGCAACACATAAGTAAAGAATATTAGCAAAGAATCGATAAATTAGTTAGGGAATATAATTAGGTAAAACGATCGCTTCCTAAATTTAAAAGCGTAGACTTGTTGTTAATAATTGGGTAACTTTTAAAAACTTAACTAATCTTAACTTAATTTCGTATTTAAACTATAGTTTTAATAAATAATCCAATAAATACTAATAGTAATTTATAAACTATTCCTAATAATTCTTTGGTAAGCTAGCCGTTTCCATGAGCATTAGTAAAATCACGAAATAAAAGCACATATCGATTGTTCGATTCGATTTATATACAAAAGAATAAAATTATATTAGTCGTAAAAAGTATATTATATTATACAAAATATTATCTAGAATCTAATATTATTTAAATAAACATTTATACGCCGCCGTTTCTTAGATCGTAATAAAGTTACAAACCTATTGTAATATAATAAATTACAATTAATATAGTTTTTATTTATTTTAATATTATATCGTAATTATTGAAGGATATAGTTTAGTTGATGTTAGGAAACTTATATTTTATCGCATATGTTATATCAAATGTAATGTACCGACGCCATGATATTAAATTGACAAGAATAATAAAATAATATGTTCTGAGAAAGCTGCACTAGTCGTATGTTATAAAAGATAATAATTTTAATATAAATTACTATTTTCTTTACTGTTATAAAAATTCAACCTTAAAACACAGATGTCATAACGGTACTCGCTTCCTTCTAGTACATCTACGAGCTCATTTTGGATCTAGAATAACCTACTTATTTCCATTTTTAACCTAAAAATATATTTAAAATTTATAAGTAGGATCCTAATTGTATCCTATAAGTCACTATATCCGTGTTGGTTTTCAATGACCTGTATATCATCTGTGTTTTCTGTTCCAGTGATGATCTGGAGCACCTTGAAGGCTTTGGACTGGCGCGGTGGCCCTTCCTGCGTGAACTTGTGGTAGAATACGCTGAAATATAGAATAGGGTCATTAGTACAGTTGCTAGTTCTTAGAGACCATTACCAGTATAAGCTGAGCTATATTTATCTCGGATATTAATGATACAGATACCTCGGGTTATGCTGGTATTATTTTTTGAGTTGTTCAGTCTGAGACAGCTGGATATATCAGGTATTTCTTTAGTACAAACGACGGTAACTGTGTTTTCAACTTATATTCTGTTTATTGTGGATTTGATTAGTTTAAATTTAGATTATATCCAAATTTTTAACTTATATTACTGACATATAAATAAAAAGCATAGGATTAGTGTTTTTTTCAGTAGATAAGTACAAAACAAATATTTCCACCAACAGTAATAGCATTTACTACCTACCTAGAAATATTAAGTCATAAAATCTTTCTTTGACTACGTTCATCATTTTTTAATTTTTACGTTTCCAGTTCAAGAAAATGTGTTAAAACCAGAGAAATTATGAAACAAAAACAGCAGAAAAGAATTAATCGTAAAGTTAAAAAGAATTAATCGACGATTGTTTTTTTTTTTAAATATTAGATACAGAAGCGAAAAATACATTAAATAAGGTATATACCATAAATGTTATTATGTTATTAAACGTTATTCATCATACAAAAGTACACGTAAAGGTGCTCCTACACCCCTTCGCCTCCCCCCCCCCCTTCCCTCGCCTGTAATGTAACATTTCAGATTCGATTTTGAGTATTACGTTACAATACTGCCTCCCTGACTGACGAGCATTCGCTTGTAATGTAACGCATTGATGTCATAAGTTGTATCAAAATTGCACATTGTAATGCCCGGTTCTCTTCGCTCACTGATGTAATGCTCGAATTGTATCATTACAGGTTGCGCACTGTAATGTTCAGTGCGCCACCGTCACTGATGTAATGCTCGACTCTATAACGTTACATTACAGGCGAATTCTCCTGGTGAGGGAGTACCTTAAAATACGCGACCGTGACCCGAAAACGATGATATAATAATTCGTGATGCATTCACCAATTAATTATGGCATCAGCGATAGCATGATTCGATTAGCGGAAATTATAATTAGAGCATTTGCAGTCGAGTGGCGCTAAATATAAAGCAAGCGAAACTGACTCATCGCGATGCGCAACGAAAACTGTTTACTTTGGACCGCGCGAAGCTCCCTTAGTACCGCCCACCGAAGCTGAAACGAGGATATCAAGGGTTTATATGAAGCATAATACTTACACGCACATATTATATAATATTCAGAATATATAAATCATCTGTAATATGTACTGAAGCTTTTGCAGTGGAAAATACATAATAATATATGTATATTGTATGTACCAAAACATCGTTCTGGATATTACGATAGACATAAATACATGTATCAATATTATGACAAACCTATCAAATTAACACTGCTCCACACAATATGACAGACCTAAATATCTTTGTTTTGGTAGAAATACCGTTGTGCGTTTGCGCAGATTCACATACATTCAATTGGTTGCAGAGCCAAGCTGGAGCCAATTGACTGCAGCTTATATGCTGTCTGGCTCGACCAGGATAGTACCACTTTCTCACAAAAGATCGGCGTAAAGTATTTATTGCAGCTGCGTTTCGTACAATGAGTGAACAGGTCGGTAACGTGCGAGCGATGCCTTTGGTATTGCAAACATCTATAGGCTATGGTAACTGCTACATCAGGCGGACCGAACGCAAGTTTGCCACCTTAGTGACACAAAAAAAACTGTAATGTTTGTGAAATCAAAGAAAATTACCTTTTGTTAGCCCCACCGTTGCCACCTTCGACCTGAATTGGAATTATCCTCGTCTTCGGCTGTTCCTGGAAACTTCTGTTCAGGGTCGGCAGCTCAGGTTGTGGGGGGGCGTCGTCCATCCGCACCAGCTGTGGCGACAACACCCTCATAATACGCTGCGTCGGCGGCGAGAACGGCGCACGCTGGTCCTGAGGATTCTGGTTCATTCCAATCGTAATCCTTAACTGAGGAGGATTACCACCCGGCCTGCCCGAATCCCTCGTGTCCACACTCGACACCTCCATATGGATAGGGATAACTCTACTCCCCTGCGAATTGGGAGCATCCCGTGGCAAACTCTTGCGGTTCTCTGAAGGCCTCGTCGACCATACCGGCTGCGCTGGTTGCTGATATTTCGGAGGACTGACGACGTCTCTAGTATTTCTCTGGATTTCATTACTCTTGCGCACCCATTCCGGTTCTTGGTTTGATTCTCTGGGGGGTGTTACAAGTTCCCTTGGAACACTTCTCCTGCCTTCCAAAGGTTTCTGGCACCACACTGGGGGCGGAGTCTTCGTCTTTTCCTTTTGAGTCTTCACCCATGGAGGAATAGATTTTGGGCTCTCAGGGCAGAAGTATACAGGTTCCTGATTAACATAGACTGCCTCTTTCTGAGGGCTATTATACTCTGGTTGTGGGATTTGTTTCTTTGGTGTCACAGGAATGGACATCGTGGACTGGAAACGTTGTTCCTGAGGTTGAGTCGCTTTCGGAGGAGACCCTTGAGTCCTCCAAGGTGCCGTATTATTCTCTTGTACTTTGTTGTTATTTGTGTCTTGGGCTACCCACTGTGGCGTATACTGTTGTTGAGGTTTGTTCTCCTGCTTCCATGGAGGAACGTACTGGCTTTCGTTGTTATTCTGGTTCTGATTGGCTTTCCACTGTGGCACTGTGTTATTATTATACTGCTGGTTGTCAGGTTCCCTTACTGGACGGTTCAGGGTGTTCGATCTCCACGGTGCAGCCTCAGCTGGAGGACTTTGCTTCGTGTTGTTGTAAATGATATTATTGTTCTGTATATCTTGATTCCTCTGAGCTGCTCTGGGCAAAGTGTGGAAGACAGGACCAGAATTGGTAGGTGGGCTCTGGTTCTGGTAGTTGGGCGAATACTGATGTGTGTTAGGAGAGAACTGCTGTGTTCCAGGAGAATTTTGGTGCGAGTTTGGAGTAAATTGACCACGGTTGTTGAATGGCGATTGAGGACTGTTATTAACGGTGCTGGCTGGTGAATCTCTCTTCTCTGGCTGCCTCCAGTTGTTATTAGGAGCTGGAGAGTATGGAGAGCTGTTGGACATTGGAGACTGGTTCCCATAAGGTTGAGGACTCTTATTGAACTGCGAGTCTTGTCGTTGCAGCAACTCTCTTGTTGGAGGTGATCCGTTAGCGCTCGGTGACGAGGACTTCTGGTGAGCGTATTGCGCTTCCGGCCTATGAATTGGGCTTTCAGGTTTGTTTTGGTTTCCATACTGGGAACGCTGGAAGTTTTGCGGTGGCGTATAGCTTTGTGGTTGTTGTTGTGTGAACGTGGATGGTGGCATTTTCACTGTCAGCGGACTGGGAACCTTATCGGTGTACTTCGGTGTCGTCCCTAATCTCTGCAGCTCTGCTTTCTCAGCCTCCCAATGGTAAGGGCTGTTTGTTTTTCTCAACATTCCGATAGGGTTGTCTGGTATGACGATTTCGGGGCGCTCGCCAACGGCCAATGGCTTTGGAGCATTTGGCACTTGGATTACTATAGGCGGAGGTGGTGGAGGAGCTGGCATTTTTGGAGGTGGTGGGGGTGGGGGGGCTGGGCCTCCCTGAGGGTGGTAGTTGCCAGTGTTTCCATTGTTTCCGTTATAAGCGTGCTGTGCCTGTTCGTGGTCCTCCATTGATCGCTGTCTCGCCATTCGTCTCGCCATGCTGGGAGTACGGATCTGTGACAGGTCGAGTCCGCCAGGGGTGTACGTGAAGGGTTTCTTGTCTTTCGTCATCATGGCGTTCTGGATACAGGCTGGTGGTTCTACGCTGCCCATTGGCTGGAAATATAATGATTTTATATTTAATACAACTTTGCTAGATAGAGCATTCTAGTGATATTTTTAAATAGATCTACCCACATTAACAAAAATAAAGTTTAGACTTTGGACTCGATTTTAAACCGCTGTTAGATCTACGAAACATACATACAAAACACTAGGCATAGGTAGTATGTTTTCCATAGAAATCATAACCATGAAATAAATAATGTTAGCTAAAGTAACAAACATTTTATCAAAGCAGACGTGAACATCTCTGAGTCAAACTTTATTTGTCTCTATATGAAAAGTTGAAACTTACATTGACTTGAGTTTTTCCGTAGTTAGGTATTCTGCCGACGTGTCCCACTGGCGTGGGTCCGTATCTGGAAGATGGCCAACATTAGGTTATTTTTACATGCGCTGACACCGCCGACGCCATGTGCCCGCTTGATTCCAGAACGGCCATTGTTGTTTACTTCTTACCCGGAAATCTTGCTTTATTAGCCCGGTATTCAGATCAGGATAAGTATAATTTTAATAATTCTATATGTAGTTTAACGATCTATCGTTATACATTCCAGTATGAAATATTGATGCCGAAAATAGAAGGTGTGGAATATTGACGTCAGGGATTGAATGTGACGTCGGTATGTACAATACTTTCTTGTCTATCTTCTATCTAATATTTGCACCAACCAATATTAATATTCTACTACTCCGCAAATAAAATAGCATTACCTTCTACCATATTATACCAATTATCACGGATTTTCATCATTTTTAACAATCTAGTATTTTCAGTTTTCATGTGCAAATTGAATTTTTAACAAATATTATTCCCTTACTGGACAGTGAAGCATATATCGTGGGGAAACCTATGTGGTTTTCGAAAGTCTTGTCAAGTTCACCAGCCCGGCTAAATGGGCTAAATGGTGTATTCCATGTATAGGCGACTGAAGAAAAGAACATCGCACCATCTAATTGGAACTCTGTCTGCATTTGATGAAAAATAGATGTTCAAAATCTGCTGAAATGTCTAAATCGACCATGATACAAGAATATTTAGTACAAATCTCTTACCCGTTCGCAGCCATCGTAGTATATTTTCAGGTTTTGTTCAGGAACATGCAACAGCCCTGGATCCTCGCGTCTGGAATGAGATCACGGTAGTGTAAACACGTGTTTTCACGAAAACACCGCACACCGGCCTGACTTACACCATATGCTAGGTCGGCCAAGGTCGGCGGCTAGGTGAAACACTATTTGTAGAAAACTGAAACGATTATATCAGTTGCATGGTTGGAATCATGTAATGAAGAATTTTCATGATTTATGAAATGGTTCTTATAGTTGCAATTGAATTAGTCTTTAGAGAGTATAATTAATTTCAAATTAGTGTCTTAAGTAATATAACCAACTGCATAGGCCCAATTTAAGCACCGCTTGTACTATTGGTGCCGTACCTACAATGCAAACAGGAGCCGATATCAGTGACACCCATATCAAGGTAAATTACAATACGACAATTTTCGAGGTGTACCCCGACGAAACGAATCGAAAAATAAGTAGAAAATTACGAGATTCTAGTCTAAATTATTTAGGGCCTCCGCAGACTTGCTACTTTTAGCATCGGCGACCGGCGATTTTGTGACGTATCGATGCTGCGTTGCGTTTCTTCGAGCGCGAACGAGCGAGACGCAGCATCAAAATCGCCGATCTCCGATGCTAAAAGTAGCAAGTCTGCGGAGGCCCTTAATCAAGCTGTTTTAATTAAGCTCCGACTAATTGCGAAAAGTAAAAACACTTCTAACTCCATCGAACCATGCAAAAACAAAGGATTAACTTGTTATCATTATCATTCTCGTTACCAAAAGTTGCCATGGTATTGCAAACCTGAGATAAGAAACAAATTGATAATTTTAAAGGTTTACAGCCCTTTCCCTAATGAACGTTTGTGAAAGCTGTTATTCATGAGGTTATGATCCAAGTCCTGTGTTGTTATATAATTTGACAAATGTTAAGTATCTAGCAATGACCTTTTATTCTTAAAGTAGGTAAATATAATACCTATGTAACAAAATAGAAGTATTAATTTTGTTCCCTGACAATTATAGTTTGTGAACACGGCCTTTGCGTTGTTATAAAACCCAAACCAATAAAGAAGGATGCATTTATTTAAAATTCCGAGGTTTTCAATGTTGCCAAAATTTCCGAAGACAACCTGTACCTATATTCAAAAGTCCAATCAAGGTTAAGACTCTTCTAAACTTAGAATACTTGTCACGAGATATTTACGTAAAACAACACATATTAATCATTTAAACTATAAAGTATTGATGCCAGAGATGGCAAGTAACGCACTGGCAATAGAAATTTGGCACTCTCGCGATAATTATAGCGTATGGCTAGGAGCCAGGACTAATATAGATACAACTGCGCCTCTCATACCTATGTGAGTAATAAATGGCCATACTTATTTTGATAGAGAGTGTTTCCTTGCGAAGCGTTGATGGATTCGCTGATAACCGAGTTCACCTGTCTTTGTTCATTTTCTTTATTGGAAACCCTTTTAGGATCGTTCTCGGTGGAAATAATAGTTCATTGATAGCAGAGAAAATCTTCTCTTACTGGTTTATCTGAATGCTACTGACTGAGTAACTATTCAAATAGTTTTCTGAGAACTTTATTTTTTACTTTATTATAAGCTGAAGTTTAAAGTACTCTATATTGACTCTTACTGTAGCTTTTCCATGAGATTTACGCTAGTTTTACGTTTGCTCGTCGCTAGCGCAACAATTTTTTTTTGGCGAATAGTAAAGCGCCCCTGTCAACTAACCTAGAAACTAACAATCTGATATACAACTTTTTTACGTAAACGTGACAGGAACGTATAACGTAGGCATGGTAGAGCTCCTATTTCTTAACATCATAGTCACAAAATTACTATTGCAAGTATTTAGTTTATCAATGAACTCAAAACTTGCAATAAACCCAGTGAAATGATACAGTTTATAGTGCTATTGTTAGCGGTATAACTGGGCCGTGCGCGGGCGCAGGTGAGCTGCGCGGGATTCGGGAAACTTGCGCACTCGAGCGCAACACACGGGAGAATTAGTTAGGCAATTAAAATGGACCTTGAAACGTTAAAGATTTTCAACCTCGACACACGTCTTTGTGCTCTCGTGGAAAGATAGAATAGTATAATCATCAGTTATCTATTTCTGTTGTAATTTACAAAATACATCTTGTATGTATTTGTGGTTAGGCACCAATACTTTAGATACGTAAAATAGTGAGACTTCGTTTAAATAAGATTAAACAGTCACCTTTCGTCTGACTGTTGCGTCTACACATCCAGACTTACACTAATGTTAGTGAAATTTGGCAAACAGACACTGTTTTCATACCTACTGTACACAATGTACTGCTAGCAAATCTCGTGCCAAATATTTTTTCTTTCTTTCTTTAAAAGGGCGCCAGTAGACTGGTGAAACACTGAAAGTTGTTGCAACAGTAGGTCCGCTTCAAAAATGAATATTTACCGACAACCGACCCGGCGACTCTACTCTACATTAAGGCGCGTATTAATAAATGCATCTCAAAGTTAAGATTGATCTTAAGATGCAGTTTTGACGTTTAATGTATGAAACAGCATCTTAAGATCGATCTCAACTTTGAGATTCATTTATTAATACGAGCCTAAGCGTGATGGCAAAATACAGGTGTTTGTTATAGCTGAAATGGCCGTCGGTTATTTATCACTGTGCTCTATGCCAAGACCTTTCTACTTGTTGATGTATGATATATCTGATATATCATGAAAATAAGTTTACTGCTTTTATAAGGTAGGAGACGTTAGTAGTAGTAGTACTTAGTAGTACCTAGGTGTTTTGGAGAAAGCAAATTCTATATTTTTCTCAATATTTTTTCTGAATGTAAAATATTTTGATCGTAACTAATTTTAAGTACTTCATTGCTTGTAATGGTATCTACCTGTCGCCAATTGCATATTAGTAACTCCATTCTTTAAAAAAAACTTTTTAACTGACAGACTAACTTGCATGGGTTATAATATCAGTGTATTTATTGAAGACTTCCGTAGAAGAGTTATCAATCAATAGGACTCTATGATGAACAAAATCTCCAAGACTAAGTAAGACTGATTCTTTCTACGAATGACTGACTTTATCCAAAGATGCCAAAAATAGCAGCTGTTTCAGATTGTACCTACCTTTTGTATTTTTAGGCCATGAGGAGTGAAATATTGTATGTTTTCCAGAACATGTTTAACATTTAAACAAATGATATTGACAAAGTCACCAATCTATAAAAGCTGTTTGCATCAGACACTGATTTAAACATTTTAACACTTCAATAAAATGAGTGTCAGTGTTGTTGAATTAAATTAATTTTCCGACCTTCTGACAACCTTAGAAATATTGGAATCAGAGTCTTTTTACTAGGCTCGCCACACACTCCCACCACTCTGTTACTCCTGTAAGCCAGGATCGACAATGGTGTCCAACGAAGTCGCTAAGGTTTGACACTCGACGAGTCCCGGGGAAAAGCTACGTTGCCCGTACGAATTTAATCAACAGAAAGGATAGGAGAGGAGTTGAGAGAAGATTATCCACTTCCCTCCGTTGCAAAGCGGTAGACAAAATAACATTATAGGCTGATTGCCACAGAAACAAGACTATTACAACTGATGGAAGACGGAACCGAAGTTAGAATCGGAGTCTATTATCGATTCTGACATCGATTACGTAGGTATCGATAATCGGATTGGTTTATCGGTTCGTATTCTCGGAATCGATTTGGCGTGTGTTTGTGTTCCAGCATCCGTCGGGGCTATAACGAAGCTCGTTGAGGTTACGCTCCCCATTACTCATGGGAGCATACGCGTAATGCACTTGCAAGCGTGGTATTATACAATCACCAGATACCTATTGAAGGTAGGTAAGGTATAGTTAAATTCTGGCGAGGTGAAATTTTCGCATAAATATTAGATGTAAATTGACAGACATGGGTGTGTGGCCCGTGGTTACAAAATTCACATTAATTATGATCAAAGAAATTAAGCATGATGGTAAAGATTTGGAAAAGGACTAGGCCTATACCTTTTAGAGCCTTATGAAAGTATCCAAAACAGACTATGAATTGACTTTTCTTTACTAACTCTGTTGGTACACAAATTAAACTCCAATAAAAAATATCGTTGTCCTTTTCGTGGTCTTAACGCATGAGCAAGACAGCAGTATTTTATGTCAAATATAGGTAATTTGTAGCGTACAATTAGCGGCAACATGTATTTAGGGCAAGCGCGAGCTTTCGTCGGATGACGCGAGCTTGCCATTGAAATTATTCATCAGGCTTAAGCGATGATGCACTGTATGAGGTAATGTACTCAAGTATATGATGTACTTATGCAATATATATGATGCATTATTTACTTACACACAAAATAATATACAGGGTTATTGGTAAAACACTAACGACCTTGCAGGGGTGTATTACTGACATCAAAAACAACAACTTTTGTTCTATGACTTTTTACACAACAAAAAAACAAATGACAAAAAATCACACTCTAAAATGTATGAAACAAGAAAATATGCTCGTCTAGCTAGAGAATAGCCGTGGTACGTTTAGGTACTTTAGGGCAAAGTGGAATACAACCACGTACCATGGCTTTCCTCTAGATGAGAAAAAAAAACATACATTTTAGAAAGTGATTTCTTGTTATTTTTTTTAGTTTTGTAAAAAGTCATAGAACAAAAGTTGTTGTTTTTGATGTCACTAATACGCCCCTGCAAGGTTGTTAGTGTTTTACCAATAACCCTGTATAAAACATTCCTTTAAAATTAGCTATCATGGAGTTATACCTGATATACCAAATGGTGGTAGAGTCTTAACATAACATTATTTTGTGACATTTTTAACGAATCATTGGTCTTCGTGCTCCAAGATAAAGACAAGAAAGACCAAATAAGAATCATGAGCTAGATTACAGAGAAGGTCGATGGCATGCCTATAAGAAGGTGAAAGAGACGGCCTTAGATAGAGAGAAATGGAGAGCCGCATCAGCTATACCGACAAGGGTTTTACACTGAAGGACTGGACCTATACTACTACATTGTGATTAATTATATTGGGTATGCACTACGCCATATTGTTTTGACTTCAGGTATCTACTAGATACTCAATGCGTGTTGATTTTAGAACTTAAAAATACAACAGATTTTACTAATAAAAAAATATCTCTATATTATTTAACATAGATGTAAGATAGTTGCATAAAACAGATCTTTTCAAAAATAGGCTACACATTAAATTGCGAAGAACATGAATATCCGAACAAAGTTAATTTAATAAGTCACTCAACATCAATACCTCATGATTGACGTTGAACATGACGAAAGCTTTTAAAACCTTATTAATGACGCTAATTCTGCCCCCTGGCCTCATAACCTTGACAGATCCTTGTCTACTTTGCACCCCTTTCAATAAACCCCTATTAAACCCCTTTTAGAAATGTGTTCCACATTAAAATAGACCCATGAATTTCAGTCTCACAATATATTGGCTACATAACATTTCCGTTGCTCAAACCATCTCAAGATCTTAACGTTACTTCGTTTAAATATTTCTTAAAATACCCGTTTCTGAGAATTTCTCAAGGAAAACGCAATCATCGCTCGAATTAACTCCAACCACTCCGCTGCGAATATTTATGTTTAATGGATCATAAAATAAACGTTCAGAGACTTTTTCTACGCTTTACGACCACTTGACGAGTGTAAAAAGCTAAATTCACAAAAACTGTTACCAATAAAAATGACCAAATCTTTGATTGGACTCACCTCAAACAACGCGTGAAAAATAATCCAATCAGCGATCAGCACAGAACACAAATTATTCCAAATTCGGTTTTGAATTTCGAAGGGTAGGGTTGTAACGTGCGTGCGGTGTGTTCGTAAACACAAACGCGCGTAGCGGCGGGTTCGTTCGTTCGGATGCGCTGCCGGACGCCCGGCCAGTCCGCGCTAGGTACTCGATACGCGGCGCGCGGCGCGACTCTGGGAATGGTAGGGATGTTATTCGGGGAGTATCGATATCGATATGATTAACTTTAACACTTTAGGAACTGTAGCGCTAAACTAATTATTTTCTAAAACTCTGAAATGTACAGTCGGACACGTTTTCGCGCTTTAGGAACGAACTAACTATTTTTTTTATTTTGGGGTTTTACTATTTAAACTAGTAATTATTTATTGATTAAGGGCGGAGTTCAGCAACCACACTAACAGACCCTTTGGGCAGTTAACGTCCGTTACCAGTACATCAAACAATCGGTTACTGCTCTAACGATCCGTAGGTAAGTGTTTTCGTGAACACGGCCCTTAGGATGTTGTTGTTGTAACTAGCCTCGATTCTTTATTATAAAGAACACATGATTAAAACTAATCAAAGGCTATTAAGTAGGAATACCAAGATTACGCTGGTGTAAACCAATCAATTTGCTTAGATATATTATGACTCTACCTACTAGACTCTACTACAGTTTATCGATAAATTCGTTACAACCAACCACGCAACCCTAACTCTAACGTTTTATTTCGGCCGTATACCCGCCGCTACCCCGCACTGACCAATGTTTTCGCTCTCTAATTAGTTTAATTACTCACAGTTTAATGAGTAAATATTTATTTAAATAATCTCCGATTGTCGGTAAAAGACGTCATTAAGTTATGATCCTTTGAGGATATAAAAAGGAAACAAAAACTCCTAAATAACACAAACTCTGTTTTTCCACTTGCATGATGTAATTAAGACTAATTTTCTTAAGCCTAGGTACCTAGAATACTGTGTCTTAGATTGGTCCTAGGTAGCTAGAAGGAGACTAGGTACCTATTGTGTACCTAGATGCATTCGGTGTTAGCCAAGCTGTCTACTAATGACAATCTATTTCTATTTATACTTTGTGAAAAATGTTCTAAATTGTTTAAGATTTATCCCGGGAAGTCACGTGTTTTTCGTCAAACCCAATGTCAGTGGCAGAATAACTTCCTTGTCTATCATCTTTCAGGTTCGACTTTCGTATACTTACCCTGATGACCGATTTACAACCATTTGACTTCCGAGCTTCAAGAATTTTAGAATCTGGAAAAGTAAGAATAAACTTCATGGACCAGATTAAAGAGAGGGTCGATGTCATGTCGTATGAAGATAGAGACTGCCCTAGATAGAGAGAGATGGAGCACTCCATCAGCGGCACTGACAAGGGACATGGGACACTTAAATAACAAGAAGAGACCTCCGAGACACTACACTTATTATCCAAAGAATCCTAATCAGTCCTAGGGACTATTTTGTTTATTAGAAAGAATTAAGCCACCTGAGGGATTTCAGAGATTTTCTAAATGGGTCTTTCTCTTCCCGCACAAATTACATGACCGTTGATGCAATATATCTGGCTTCTCCAACAGCTCTCCCTAGTGCCCTCATCACCTTACAAACAGTCTACAACATATCCCGTAGAATATTGGGGCAAAATGTCCAGTAGTAAAACACCATTTAAAAAAGGTAGATCACACCTTTAATGACCTGATCTTACCTGACCTTACCTCAGGATCAATCAATCAAAGTGACCCAATAACAAAAATATGTGGCTCGTGTAAAAATATGCATCTTTAACGCCAATTAATCGTACCTCACCCAAATTTAGCCTTAATTTCGACATGACCTGTACTCGTACTATGACTCAGAGAAACCTCAAAAGCCTTCGATTAAAGATTATGTTTATTTATAAGCATCGGAAATGCCGCGCGTTAACCAACACTCGCGTGACTCAGAGACCCGTAGGTGATCTATTTGTGATGTTCGACAAGGTTTTGTGACAAGGTCACGGGTCCCTGGGGCATTTAGGGCAAAGCTTATGGCTCTGGAATTTAGAGCCATTAGAGCCGTTAGAGGAACCTTGGGGGAGGCCTATGTCCAGCAGTGGACGTCTTTCGGCAGAGATGATGATGAATCAGTTAGTAGAGTCCAGATTCTAGACATCGGCTGGTGAAAATTACGCGTGTTCTTTCTAAAGTTAACTTGATCAATTACCGGCAAATTTATTTTTCAAAAATCTGATGATGCAGTTTTGGTTCGTATCTAAATCGACCACGAGGGTCCTTTGAGCATTTTTCGATATGCCCTTACGGATTGCGCCAACCATGCCCACTTGAAAAAATCATCTTGAGATCTCTCGTTATGCCAGAGATCTGTTAAACATGGTTTTAGAATAGAACGAATGACTACTTAGGCAGTGTAAGTATACATATTACGTGCATCCTTAATTACCACTTGCAAACTATCCTTCTATTTTTCTAGGATTAAATTTAAAGCCAATAGCGGCATGTCTTTAGATAATACGACAACGTTACGTTTTAGGTTGATACATTTCTTTAATTTCTTTAAGAACATTTTGCAGGAAAAGGCTAGAAGCTGTAGCTAGTCAGTCGTAAAGTGGGATACAAGTAAACAGGCCCGGCCTCGACTGCTAAAAATACTACCAATATTTCGGAATATTCCCGCCACCGCGCACCATTCCGCAGACTTATAAATATTTAAACTTTGCTTCGCTGTGTATGCGAAAATTGGTTATATACCTAAAGCTACACTGAAATAGGTACATGAAAAACATGGATTTCTGACCGGCAACGTTAACGTCTACTTAAAATAGCGTCTGCTTGAGGTCTATATTCAAATTTACGAAGATTTTTAGCCAGCTTACAATGGTTTTACAAACTATGTCTATAAACAAAAGTATTGTCATGCCATTGTTTGTCCATCATAACTTTCTATAAGTCCCAAATACCACCGGTGGTGAATCTTGGTGGTCAGTTGGTCCTAAGCAAGTCTAGGTGATAAAAATGAAACTAACAATCTTTACAATAATCTACGCTATAAAAAATATCCTTGCTTGAAACTACATTCTAAATAGCAGGACCAAACGCCGTTATCGTCATGAACTAGCAATGGCCGACGAAAAAATGCGAGGGCCAGTGTCGACCATTCGCAGGTCACACACGAAAATAACCCAATGGACACCGCTACACAGGGAAACACAGTGCGTGTGTCTTGTGCACGATACGCCACAGATTCGTCACAGGGTTACCAAGATCATTGGATTTTCCGGGATACCTATTTCACCTGTTTTAGGGGAAGTGGGCCTAAAACGGATACGCTAAGGGAGATTTCATAGAATTGGGGAACAGTTTAACAAATAAATAAATAATACATTTTTTTTTCTTATGTGACTAAGGTGGCAAACAAGCGTACGGCCCGCCTGATATTAAGCAGTTATCCTATTAGATGCTTGCAATATAAAAGGCATCGCTCGCTCGTTGTCGACCTGAAGGGGAGTGGAACAGATAGAATGGAAGGCGGGCGGAGGGGGGGTGGGCTTCCGGCTCTCTCTCATCATACGAAATGCAGCTGTAACAGCAACTTTACGCTGATCTTCTGTGACGGGGTGGTCTACCCGGGTCGAGCCAGCTGCGCTGAGCAGATGAGCTGCAGTCAATTTGGTGCGTCCAAGTTCCTCGCATGCCTCGCACGAGCACTCATGTTATGACATTAAGTCTATGCGTTCCGACGTCAAAACTAAATGTTGGCACGGCATGTGCCTGATGTAGGCTCTACCACCAATAATCTTTGAAGGACTCTTTAGGTGTCCTATGTTTCTGAACATCAAACATAGTCACCCTGGCTCTGAGCTGTTGCAAAACAACACTGTGTCGGCGTGTGCAGTTGGAAAGTCGCCGCGACGCTCGCGGGTTGGAATGGTGCCGATCTGCGGGAGTGAGTCGCGAAGTATTTATAGTGGACTGACCAATGACAGATGCGGTGGAAGCAATAAGAGAGAAGCGTTATGTAGAAGCAATAATAATAATAATATCCTGGGACATTTTGTACACACGGCTACCTGATCCCAAACTAAGCAGAGCTTGTACTATGGAAACCAGATAACTGATAATACTACATATACTACTTTTTTATTTGTAAATACATACTTAATATAAATATACACCCAGACTCAGGCCATACAGACATGTTCATGCATACAAATGCATGTCCGGGGTAGGAATCGAACCTACGACCTGCAGCGTGAAAGGCGCCATCACGCCAACGACGCCAACGGGCCCGTCACTGTCTCGGTATTGTGCCCAACTCCCCCTTCTTCCCCTCTCTTCGTTCCACTCTCCTTCAGGTCGGCAACGTGCGAGCAATGCCTTTAGTAGTGCAAGCATCTATAGGCTACGGTAACTGCTTAACATCAGGCGGGCCGTACGCTTGTTTACCACCTCAGTCCCATAAAAAATGTACTTTAGCTGTCCAGTTTAAATGGTAATCGAGCTGAAGGAGTCAGGCTGGCCCCGGCCCTTTAGAATGCGCTTATGGCGATGGGACCTTGCCCAAGCGGATACCTTGTCCTATCGACTCATGGGGCACGCCTGACTCACGCGATTGTGGGACGACTAGGAAAACCAACGAGGCAAACTTGCTCCCAACAGCTCAATTCATATTGTGATCAAATTGGTGCCTATTCACCTGTGTAGTCTGTCTCTATAGAAATCGTATTCCACCTGGGTTCAAAAAAAGAGAATGGAACTACCTGCCTACAACTTTGATCTATTTTTCTTTCATATGATTTACAAGTAATCATAAAAATCGATCGCAAATAGTAAGTCGCTAACGCTTCTAAATTAAAATATTTTGAAATGACACAATAAAGTTCAAAATATAATAAATAAATCATGGCAACAACTCGACGAATCACCTTCATAATTAGCTCGAGACTCAATATTTATACTTACCCACTTGTGACGTATAGTACCTAGTAGGTCCATACTATTACCTATTCTATTCAATTCTTGAAATCCTAAACTATTATTCTAAAAACGGCTCCATTCAAGTTCTACGTTCCCACCACCCAAGTTAAACCTTCCGAGAATTTAATTTCTGGAATTCTTTCACTAAAGAACTTCTTATCTCGTGTTAACAATGCAGGCGTCAAAATAAAACCATTATTAGAGGAATAACCTTTATATTCATTTGTCTCATAGTTCCATTCTTAACTATGCTTACAGGCTATTTTACACCGTGTGCGATGTCCCTCTCGGTTTAAACACTACCTTTTGTATGTGAAAAACAACAGAGCAATGTCAAAAATACATGGCAGTCGCTTAATATTTAGATTCACATTATTTAATAAAGCGAGGATATTTTTTAGTTTAGTTGTTGTTGTATTAAAGTAACCTTTAATGTTTTTAGTAACCTTTGAAGGCTCACAGAGCTGCATTTTCATTGGTTTTTAGTGCGAATGTTACCTGCATAGTTAGAAGTTTCATTTTGTATGCATGATAAAGAAAATTCGTCTTTATGAAATGTGACTGGACGACGAAATAAGTACCTATCAATCTTCACTTAAATTAGATAAGTTCTGGCATTATTATCGCGAACGACGCGACTTTATTCAAAGTGAAAAAATATAATCACTGGTTATACATAGGAGCACAATCGTATGTCGCCGACACACATTAACGTTTTAAAACTTGTTTTAAACAAGAAATACGTCGCATATTTACAAAAGCCATAGTTTAATAATGTTCACATGAACAACAACACATCTCTCAACTTTGGATAACTTCGGTATATCTCCAATATCTGTAGTCAATGGCTTATGATAAAATTGTACGCGGGAGCTGCGAGCCGCCCCTCGATAACTGTTCTATGTAGAATTTGACAAATATTTCATCTTTTCAAAACTTCAACATCATTTTAAAAACTTACCACTTATTTTTAATATCATCTAAAACCCTTTGAATCCTTTTGATCACTATTTTAAGAGGTATTTTTGATACAATTTTTGTGAGAAGGCTTCTAAGATTGTTTTTATAATGATTACAATTTCTAAGTACCGAGTCTCGATACAAGCTAACTTTATATAAAGAGACCGCTGCGCGCTTCGTGTTATATTAAAAATATTCTCAATAAATTGTATTATTTACAAAACTCGCATAATCCAATTCTTCAAGTCATTGGTAACAATCGTTATTGTAAAATTCCGATGCATAAACTAAATGGTGACAAGCAATAACAAACATAATATAATATTTTGTGATGATCGCCCAATGATCAACGTAAAATTGAACATTATAAAAACTGACAATTGTCTTTAAAAAACTGCAAGCAATAATATAACTCTGTTAGGGTTAAAATAAACACTATATTAGTTTGTCGTCAAAAAGCTCCATAGCGTGGCTCATCTTATTAAAAATTATCATAAATCAAAAACACTAACTTTCACTAACAGTAACTGTATAAAATCATTCAACACAAAGATAATAAATCTGCCAAGTAATAATAATTAAAGCAAATCTTAAGCAAACGACAAAAAAAATCTCATATACGTCAAGTTTCAAAAACACCACTACACTTAACTCTATAACCAATTACGATTTCGTACACAAAATATGTCATTTTATTCTTAAATTAGTTTCTAATCTAGACATTCACCGAAAAAAATACAGTGTGGACTTTTCATTGAGAAAAGTAAATCAATAGCCGACGTCGAGTGCGCGGACGCATACACTACACACAATTTGTTAGCTCATCACAGATCATCTTTATACAACTTAGAGGAGTTGCATGAATCTATACACAATCCTAGTAGGTTTCATAAATTATGAAACCTCACTTACTACCAGTAACTTCGCTCATAGCCAGCTGCAATCGTAAACGATCGGAGATTGAGCAACGCTTGGCAAGATTATTCAGAGATGGGCCTTCGGGCGGCTTTAACAACTCTGACACCAGGTTGACCACTAACTATAATGAGAGGTAGAAGACCAGTTTCTTGAAAGTCAGGCCAGCTCACAGATTTGTTTCGACTTCTGACTATAACTCGATGACGCAATCACGCGGTGTACGCGAGAATCTCGATTCTCTGCGTGCGTTGGTAGAGTACGTTTCTTCTTGCAGCGTCTTTTGTAGGCGTAATAATAACATAATAGCGTAGGTATTTTAGCTTTTGTATCGGAGTGATGTATCTGTTCCTTTCTAATCTGTGCTATAGCTACACCAAAATTAAATTTAACATGTTTTTTATTTATACAGTTAAACGGCCTTGGTTCCGCTTAATAATATTTAACTACTGTAACTAATACAATGGTGCTAATTTTGTTGGTACATAAACGAAACTTGATTGAACTAAAGATATGGCCATCATTCTTATAATCGTTATGTATGAGGAAGACAGTAATATTTTTATGTTGGGTCTTTACTTGCCAACAGAGCACCAATATGTAGTTCAATGCGCACGATTCATGCAATTCCACTAATCAGGCACGTCTCGCTAACAAAAATACAGCCTTACCTCACCGCACCACTCGCTAACCAACTAAACGTACAACTATCATAAATTACAATACAACTACAATACCTAAACAACACAGTAGCTTAGCCTATCAAAAGCTAATTCCCATTTGGCTTCTTTCAAGTTGAACTACAATTATGTCTTGTCTTATTTAATCTACACTAGGTTTTATTATAAAAATGCCTTATTTTGGTATCGCTGTTGCTAAAATTCGTTTATTTTTACACAAATACAAAAGAAAACACGTAACGACGGACTCGTTTCGTTTCCATTGAGCATCAGACGCGCTTTTAATATAAATACTAATATCTTACATAATTATTACTTCGTTAAGGGTTTGTGAGAAATATTTTACTGAGATCTCTTATGTTCTTTAGTTTGTTCCGTCTCAATACTGTTACATATATATTCTATCTTATATTTTACTGTAACTAATTATACAGTTATCATAAATACATACAAGACATAAGTTAGTTCACCTTTTTTTTTAAATACGAGCGATGCACCCCCACCGCGATGTGAAACTATCCAATAACCTTCACAAATCACACCAAAACAAAATTTATGTCGGAAGACTTAACGAAATTTGGAAGACGTAGGCCGAATACACAATCTTGTTACAATAAAAATCACATTCGTAAACAATAATGACTAAAATAAATGCTATAATTATGGCATCTATAAATTCCGACATAAGTAAAGTGTGATATACTACTTATTGTTTTGCTTCACTCCTTAAAACAATTTTCGAGCTTAATTTTATGAAGCCAGCAGCTCCGACATTGTTGATTCCGACCATCCAACAGAGATACAGACTATGAAAGAAATATTAGATGTGTTGCAGCTGTCTTTTTATACATACTCCTGTTAGAGTCAGCAACATAAGTCACTGAATATTGTCAATATTTCAAATTAGTAATAGTCTTTATTTTACAAATGTTTGTGCACATTCCCACAACCTAATATTAGCAACATATTTAAACGTTCTTTAGATTAAGAAATATATTGAATATTTTATATAAAATATGAGAATCTTCATCGACTTGTTGCTGATCGCTCTTTGTCGGATAGTCGGCGTCATCCAAATCAGAAACTCCGTTAGGGATTTTATAACTTATTCAAGGAATCGTTATAAACTAAACCCAAATTGCTACACATAAATCAAGCATTTTGATACACTGACTAGTTTAGGTAGTCCAACTAAACACCATTAAATGTCAAATAAGTAGTAGACCACACTCGAACCACGTTTAAACAATCCATCACTGAACGGAACAATCACTTATCACATCACGCCAATTATCACATCACGTCGGGACGCGAGTGTCCTAGCTGTGGGCGGCTGGCCGCGGCCGCGGCGGCCAGGGCGGGTAGCGACCAGGGCGGGCGGCGACCAGGGCGGGCGGCGACCAGCGGCCAGCGGCCACGTGCGGCAGAGAGTGCGGCGCTTGGCGCGTGTCGCTCGAAGGCCTCAAAAGAAGCCGATCAACTCCTACTCGATGCTGCTCCGAGGGCCGTCGATTGGCATCGTGTGCAGTACTTCATCCAGCAGTTGCAGGGCTCTGGGACAAATATTATGCGTGATAGTTGTGTAATACCTGCAGTGGACGGACTGCCCATGTAACAAAGCGCGAGCATATTGCTATTCTTCTTCCTAGCCTTATCCTATTATGAGGGATCGGCTTTCAGTCTACCCTGATTTGGCTGATCACCGATATTTACACGGAGCGATTGCCATCTGCCCTCCGAGACCCAACTAATGGGACTATCGGCAACCTCAGGGCAAGACCATTTTGTCAGATTTTTCAGGTTCCTGACTGCCTGTAACGACTGTAAAAGATCTTACCGAGCTTATTGCACCTATTGCTATTATACCAGGCAAACTTAGCACGTCTTTTTTTAAGGTGGCAAGCAAGCGTATGGCCCGCCTGATATTGAACAGTTACCGTAGCCTATAAATACTTGCAATATCAAAGACATCGCTTGCACGTTGCCGTCCTGAAGGGGAGTGGAGAGTAAGGGTGAGGGTAAGGGGAGGGGCGTATCTCCCTCACTTATCGTACGAAACGCAGCTTTAATAGCTAATTTACGCCGATATTATGTGAGAGGGTGATACTACCTCGGTCGAGCCAGCCCGTATATGAGCTGTAGTCAATTGTCTGCAACACGCCCCTACCACCAAAAAAATATGTATATCTTTTTATGTATGTTGTCTTCGATTAACTAACTTTAGACACCCCGGGACTCGTCGAGGGTCAAATTTTGGCGTCATCGTTGGACACCATTGTCGATCCTGGCTTACAGGAGTAACAGTGGTGGGAGTGTGTGGCGAGCCCAGTCCCATAATAAAAATAACTTTAGACACGTGTTTATAGAAGGTAGAGCGTCGTAAAGTGAGTAATGACCTGTGCAGATGCACCTCGACCCAGCAGGGCGTCTCCTTGATGCTGGTGCGCGGGTAGTCGGGCCCCCAGCCCTTCACGAAGGACAGCCGCACGATGCACAGCCGCCGCAGGTCGTCTACGCCGATGCCCGCCGCCGCCGACAGACCTGACGCGACAACAATCAATCAAGGTAACAACAACGAATTGCTACAGGTGGTGTGTTAGTGTAATTAGATATTTGTTTAATTGGTAACGGTGTGTCAGTGTGTGTGAGTGAGAGGGTCTGAGTGAGTGAGAGTGAATGTGAGAGCAAGTGTGAGTGTGAGGGTGTGAGTGAGTGAGACTGTGAGAGCAAGTGTGAGTGTGAGGGTGTGAGTGAGTGAAAGTGAGTGTGAGAGGAAGTGTGAATTTGAGGGTGTGAGTGAGTGAGAGTGAGTGTGAGAGTGAGTGAGTGTGAGAGTGAGTGCGATTGTGGGTGTGAGAGTAAGAGGGTGTGAGTGAGTGAGATTGTGAGAGCAAGTGTGAGTGTGAGGGTATGAGTGAGTGAAAGTGAGTGTGAGAGGAAGTGTGAGTTTGAGGGTGTGAGTGAGTGAGAGTGTGTGAGTGAGTGAGTGTGAGTGTGAGTGAGTGTGTGAGAGTGAGTGAGTGTGAGAGTGAGAGCGAGTGTGAGTGTGAGAGTGAGTGAGTGTAAGAGTGAGAGTGTGCTTGCGTGTGTGCGCGTATGTGTGTGTGTGTGTGTGTGTGTGTGTGTGTGTGTGTGTGTGTGTGTGTGTGTGTGTGTGTGTGTGTGTGTGTGTGTGTGTGAGTGTGTGTGTGTGTGTGAGTGTGTGTGTGTGCGCGCGTACACTTGTTCATGGTGGGATGCTGCGGCTGGATGTGTCCGGCGACGGCGGCGGCCTGCGCGGCGGCGGCGGCCTGCGCGGTGGCGGCCTGCGACTGCATCTGCCGGTGGCACTGCCGCAGGTCGAAAACCTGCAACACAATATTAGGGTCAATGTAGGGCGCGAAATTCATTTTCTTTTTCAGGCGGAGATGGGTGACCGTTTAGTGGCATTTGAACTGAGCGTCTCCGTGCTCCGGAGGACACATAAAATTCGGTACCGGTTGTGGCATACCGGTTGTGTGTTGGTTGTGGTTGTGGTTGTTATCTAGGCAGCAGTCGTTAAGCCTTGTCAGGGGCTTTCGGGCGGCTTTAACTCAGACACCAGGTTGTCCACTAACCACACGATAAGACAGGTACCTTGATGCAAGCGGAGGGGTATATCTTGTGCACGGCGTCGCCGGGCGCGCGGCCCGCCTCGCGGTCCAGGTAGTAGGACTGCACGAACACGGAGTGGTCGGACAGGCAGCGCAGCCACACGTCGCCCTCGCCGCGCAGGTCCAGCTGCACGCCCTTGCCGATGTGCAGTCTGATAACACACATGTGGTCGGAATTAAAAAAAAACATATGTTCAGGACTTTTCTCCCATGGCATTCACAAATAGGTGACCTATGGTACTCTATGAATTTGGGAATGGAGTCAAATACAGACAAATTTGGGTAGAGTTGTGAGACACGTCGCGTCTACTACGCGTTTGATGTCAGACGCACGTTACTAGTTTCGAGTCTATTCCCGTCTTCACCTAGTAACATATAAATAGGTGGACCTATGGGTATTTCAGATACGGTTAAAAGGCCTTAGGCCTTAGGTCATTCAACTACGGCGCGACTTAAAAGAAACGCAACTTAGTACCTCCCCTAGGTCCCCGCCACACATTCCCACCACTGTTACTCCTGTAAGCCAGGATCGACAATGGTGTCCAACGATAACGCCAAGGTTTGACCCTCGGCGAGTCCCGGGGAAAAGCTAAGTTGTCTTGGAACGCGCACGAATTTAATCAGAAGAAAGGAAACTCCTCCTGAGTTGGAAGAATATTATCCACTTCCCTCCATAACAAAGCGGTAGACAATAATAACAGTATAGGCTGATAGCCACAGAAATAAGACTGACCTCCCCTAGGTCCATAGAGCAAAAAGAACTAAGAGCAACTCACCTCGCTCGCTCGCTCTGCTCTGTCCTGTGCACATTACTGAGAGCCCCGAGACAGAACCGGTTGCCGCCTGATGGGTCCACGTAGCCGTCCACCTGGAACCGAGTCAAAACCTTAGCAAGCACATAGAAACCGAGCGGAATATAAATAACTAGCTACTTAGTAATAGACAGATAATAATGTCCATAATGACTCAGGGTCCCACAAAGGCCGCCCTTTACTTCTCCACATGTCCTGCCACGATGTTCCCGCAAAGGTGGTCAAATCATCTCGCCATCTCTTCCTTGGTTGACCTATTTCTCGGCGGCCTCCATCGGGAATCCAATTAGTGATGATGTTTGCCCACCTTTGTAGGCTCAATCCAATAATAATGTGCATATCGTCAATATTTTTTTGAGTGCGGTCCGAATTGACGTATTGAGTATACGGGGTCAAATATTGTTCAATATTGTTGTCATCAATAATATTGCGTGTGTACGGCGGGTCTAAGGGTGTACTCACAGTGACATTAGGTCTGCTGGACGGTACTTTGAAGGTTTCCCCGACTTGCGTGTCCAGCTCGAAGTACGCGACTGAACACCAGTACTCCGGCGCCGGCTGACTGGATAACAGCCCGCCGGGGTTGCCGTTATCTGAAGCAAATATTCCATTAACTGATAATCAAATTGGTGGTAGAGCTCATATTATACGGGCTGGCTCGACCGGGCAGTACCAGCCTCTCACACAAGTTCTACATAAAGTAGCTATTACAGCTGCGTTTCGTACAATGAGTGAGAGAGCCGGAAGACCGCCACCCCCCCCCTTCACCTGCCCCCGTCCCACTCCCCTTTAGGTCGGTAACGTGCGAGCAATGCCGTTGGTATTGCTAGCATCTATAGGCTGCGGTGAGGGAGGGGGATGAGGGGGTTGGGCTTTCGGCTCTCTCGCTCATCGTACGAAACGCAGCTGTAATAGCTGCTTTACGCCGAACTTCTGTGAGAGGGTGGTACTACCCCGGTCGAGCCAGCCCGTATATGAACTACAGTCAACTGGCTACAGCCTGGCTCTACCACCACATAAAAAATATGGTACTATCAAAATATGGGATTTTCGCTATTATACTAGCGGCACGCTATGATGGCCGGTTTGACATGTGAGAGGGGGAAAGGATGAACCTTATTATAACGGAATAAAATTCATTTGAGCATTAATTTTTTGACATTCTTATTTTTTTTAACAGCCAGTCTTATTCCGTTATAATAAGGTTCATTTTCTTCCTTCCCCCCACATGTCAAACCGGCCATCGTAGAATGCCGCTACTATAGTTCTTATTTTGGTCAGTGGGTGAGATACTGTGTGTACTGTGTGTGAGTAGTAGTGTGACAGTTGGTAGAGTACTGACAGTAGTGGTGGTGGTGCGGCGCGGAGTCGAGCGGCGCGGGCGCAGCGGGCGGCGGCGCCAGGCTCTGCGTGTACGTCAGCGTGTTGTTGCCCGTCCATGTCCCTGCACGCACAACACTCTACATTTCAACAAACCGACAAAAAACTGGACGCTTCCCGCTTCCAGCGATTAGGGTCAAGATGAGTTCTGAATGGCCAGAATGTTATAACGGTAATAGTTGAGAGCGTTTTCCGCTAGCAATGTTTGCTTCATAACTACCTAGAAACTAGAAAGACGCATCACCTAAGAGGTATGTTGACACTTCATCTAGGAGGTATGTTAACGCTCCAATTAGGAATTATGTTGACCTAGGAACAGAGTTGCAAAAAACAGGAAATTTAAAATGAAAACTGTTTAAAACATGCTTAAATCATTGTTTAAAATATTGATTTAAATCAGAAGGAATAAATCACCATTTTAAATCATGTTTTAAATGTTTAAAACATGATTTACACACGGTGTTTAAAACAAGGTGATTTTTTCGTAACAACCCTGCCTAGGAAGTGTGTTGACAGTCCACCTAGGAATAATGTTGACACTTCACCTAGGAATTATATAGGCACTCCACCTAGAAATTATGCTGACATACACCAACTAATAATTATATTAACACTCCACCTAGGAATGATGTTGGCACTCCGCCTAAGAAGTATGTAAACACTCTATGTTGACGCTCCATCTAGGCGATATGTTTATGCTCAACGCTAGCAGTATACAGATAGCTAAAAAATGTCCAAATATCGCCTCGAAAAGGTTTCAAGTAAGCCTTATTTATGCCTAATCTGGGCGTCAAGTCACGTTATGGTCACGTAAATTAATAGGGTGTTAGGGTGCCATAAAATAGTGTTACCTTGTTGCTGCTGTTGCTGCGTGCGGTGCGGCAGCGGGCTCGGCTGCGGCGCGGGGCTGCCGTCCGTCGTGAACCCGTTCTGCTGCGAGCCCTCCCCGGACCCCGGCGACACTGTGCTTGCTGAAACTACTATGACTTTAAGGGCCCGTTTCAAAATCGCTGGATATCTTTCATCCACCAAATAAATATGGTGTTCTGACAGGAATTCTTAGGAAAACCTGTCATGTGTAAAAAAAATGTAAAATGTGTAAAAAAAAAATGTAACAACACGACTTTTATCCCCGTCAAAACCTGTCAAAACGCTAAATTTATTTGGTGGATAAAAGTTGTCTGATGACTCTGAAACAGGCGATAACACTGACTGACTGACGACGCATAGCCTAAACAGATGGGTCTTGAAGCAAGTGCAAAGGAGCTCTTTATACAACGATTTTTGAAAAGTCATCCCCGAAACGGTTTAAAAATAGGTGATGAAGTTTACATCTAGCACAAAGCTAGCTTAGAGAAAATATTCCTATTTATTTTTCATATACATAGTATTTTAAAAATATGTACACTTAAAAATATAAATTTAATTTAAAAACAAAATAAAGACTTAAGGGGTAAGTTTACCAGGCATAGTCTGTGTGAGCTGGCTAGTCTCAGTGTTAGTCGGCTCCGCGGTGAAGAAGGTCGTGTTGGGGCCGTCGATGAGCGGGGTCGTGGCGCCGGGCGACATGCTCACTGGCATCGCAGCTACAACCAGACAAGCGCTTCATTAATCTTACTTTATTCTTTGATGGCTTTGTCGGAATCTAATGTTATAGGTTGCTTCTAAACTCTATTGATTATGATGTATTATAGTTCGATCGTTATTCCGCAGTCGCACAAACAGAAAACGGTCTAAGCGATAGTTTGTGGCCACAGTTATCATAGTTTATTGACGGTTGCCGCTACGCTAGAAGCGCGGACAAATATATTGCCACCTGGCTATACTAATACTGTCTAAGATACTATACGTGCGTTTGAGAAAATTTATGATTTATTCTATTGTATTTTTTACACTACTCTGTTGCTTTACTTTTAAAAACAGGTTTTATTTACTTATATTTTCTTCAATAAAAAAATCTATTTATTCAGGCCTAGAGCCTTTGAATCCTATTTAGGGCCTGTTTCTGAATCCTCAGATAACTCTTATCCATCAAATAAATATGGCGGCTTGACAGATATTCTACGGCAAATCCATCAAAATAATATAATTATTAATTTGGTAGATAAAAGTTATCTGACGATTCCAAAACAGGCCCTTAGTGAACTAAATCAATGTTAACAAATCTCTCAATTTCATTACGTGTGGGAAGCTAGAAATAAAATTCGTTCATCACTAAAATTTTCCAAAAAATCAGAAGTTCATGCAAATTTCACACAAAAAAATAAACGTGGAAAATTAAATGACAGTGCAAAACAAAACAGACGTAAGCTTACAATGGTTCATTCGTTTCGGCAACCACATCGCTCGCGCGTCCATCGTGTCGGGCGGTTCCAACTTCGGGGCCACGGCGCGTTGCTGCGCCAACATCTGTTGCGGGCTCGGCATCGACAACGCTTGCGACATGCTCGGCATTTGCGGCGTTCCCGGCGACATCTGCGTCGGCGCAGCCGCCAACCGCGGCGATGCCATCTGAGCGACATTCGCGCCCATACCTCCCCCACCCGGTCCCATTTGCGGCGTGCCAGGCCCCATTTGAGGCGTGCCAGGACCCATTTGAGGCGTGCCAGGACCCATTTGAGGCGTGCCAGGCCCCATTTGAGGTGTTCCCGGTCCCATATGAGGCGTTCCCGGACCCATTTGAGGCGTTCCCGGTCCCATTTGAGGCGTTCCTGGCCCCATTTGAGGTGTTCCCGGCCCCATTTGAGGTGTACCTGGCCCCATTTGAGGAGTTCTCGGCCCCATTTGGGGTGCTCCCGGCTGCATTTGTGGCGTTCCCGGGACCATTTGTCCGTGGTTAGGGTGGTTAGACATCATTTGTGGGGTCCCTGGTGAGTGGCCCATGTTGGGGGGTTGGCCCATGTTGGGGGGTAGTTGTGGTCGGAGTGGGGGACGCGGTCCGTGCGTCGCCGAGAATAAGTTGGGAACGCCGTCGGGCGCTATGACCATAGAACGCAAAATAAAAAGTTAGCATGCAGCGGAAAATAAATGTACGCCAGTATACTACTGAAAATTTAACTACTGGTAATGATTTGATGTTGCACAATAGGTTCAAGCTATTTCAATTCTTTGATCATATTTTGAATAGTTACTGGATTAGAATTCTTTTTTCTGTTATTTTTTTTTTGCCTCCTTTAGGGGGTTAAATGTTCTCCTAAGTTTAGATAAGTAGTGTATTTTTTGGATTTGACATATATTATTCAGCCGGATCGGAACTTTTCGAACATAAAAGAGCCATCCTAAAAGAATTTACACATTATTTGCTCTAGAACTCAACTTAAATATCAAATCTACTGTGCAACATCAAATCAGAACAAAATAAAAAACCAACAATCTTACTTTGTCCCTGATTAATAATAATATTGGCCGTCTGAAATTGGTGATGGTGGTGTGGCATGTTGGCGTGTTGGTGCCGGGGGCTGGTGGCGTGGTGTTGTATCGTCACCATCTCCCCAGTGTCCATGTCCATTCCGTTGCCGCTCAGTCCCGCTGTGTACTCATCCTTCACTAACCTACTGGGACCGGACTGGAGAGTGAGGCCTGAGAGATCTGAAAGGATTGAGCTTGTGGCCTTTAAAGCGTCTATAGTATAACGGCCTGATAGTTGGACCAGCTACTGGGACTACTTGATCATAATGGCAGCTGTACACGCTCGACGAAACACCACGAGACAGGCCGAGTACGAGTGTGTACATGGTGTCCTCGTCGCGTCTCGCGACCCTCGTTGGCTCTCGGAAGCGTGTCGGTTTTTGGCGCTATCATTTGGCGGATCAATACTAGGTCAACAAATCAACTCGTAACCAACACTATAGTTAAAACTAAGCTTTCTTATCAATATAGGTAGTTTTGAAATCATCGAAATCGGTCCATTCGTTGCGATTTCATAACACATTGTATTTAATGTGCGGCATGTGCGTGTGACGTCACACGGGACTGTCGGATTGAAGGCGCGCTGTACCCGCGCCGCGCGCGCCGACCCGTGCTGTGCCCGCGCCGCCATCAATTAAAAAGCGCGCGTGGTCTAAATGACGTCACAACAACCACGCGCGAACTTCGCTAGTAATTTGGTCACAGCTTCGTAATTTTTAGTCGTAGAATTTTTTTTTTTGCTTTGTTTATTATGGATTTCTTAGCTCTATAAATCTGCGTTCTCAACTAAATTCGTTACGGAATCCTATTGATACAATGAGTGTGTACATTGTCGAACCTCTACGCGACAAGAGGATCTCGAGGCAACGAGACGGGCGTGTACAGCCGCCACAATAATGTCACATCACTAGAATCATAAGAAAAGAATAACTGATAAGGCCGGCAGTAACATTTAAGATGGCATAACATAATATGACTTACCATATCAAAGTAGGTTTTAAATTGCTCAAACTGAAATAAGGTTATTGACCCAAGCTTTCAAGCAATGAATTTAGAACTTTACTAAGATGATATATGCTAAATAGCCTTATCCCGACCTGTCAGGCCTAAGGGGCTGTGCACACGGGCAATTTTGCGGCAACTGGCAACTCGCAACTAGCTGTTTTCATTCATATAAAACAATTGCGAAACAGTTGCGGCAATCGCGGCTTGTTTCCTGCAACTGCGAAAAAACTATTAAAAAGTTGATAGTTTCGGCAACTATGTTGCTAGTTTCGGCAACTAAAGTTGCTCCGTGTGCATAGCCTCTAATAGCCCAGTGTGAAAAATACTTCTATGAAGAAATATGTACCAACCTTGTTTCTTCAATCTAGTTTTTATTTAACACTCAGAAACAGAAACACACTAGATGCCTTCTCAAGTGAAAGTATAACTATAGACTGACCACCTCCTTTTACAGCTATTATGCTTTTTATAACAAAGAAAGTAAGTTCTAGGGCCTCAAGTTGACCCTAAATAGGTACCAACAGCTGTCTAGGATAGTCATAAAACCTGTTATTCAAACAATACATAGAATAAGTTGAAATACATACCAATACCAGGGGAGACAACTCGTTCGTAATGGTAAGGGTTCACACATACAGAGTCACATTTCAAGTCAAAAGCAAACTGACAGAATTTGACATGCTTTAGTTCATTTTTGTGTAAATCTGGCCATCTCCATATACGAGCATAGATCACATGTGGAAACCCTTTTCTGCCTGCCACCTGTGGAAACATAAGAGCTAAATAAATGGGAAACAATGTACACAACTAAACTAACTCTATTGTCTTCCTTCTCATTGTCATAATATTTGAGCGAAGCACTTTTAGATGTGTCTAAATTTGACATAAGACGTAATTTATAGCCAATATCATAAGCACCATTATTAAACAATTTTTTGTTTGAGCTAGCTATTAATAGCCTTTACACCCTGTACAGTCTTATTTCAAGCAGACTGACCCACGAAAAGAAATAGGATGCAGAAGGAATATCATTTTTGTGTATTTTCTGGTATCTTGCTATAAATCAGACTCTGACCATATCATGTGTAGTAGGTGTTACTGACACTAGTGAACATGTAAAATGTAAAATTTACAAACAAAAAGTAGTATATGTAGTAATATCAGTTATCTGGTTTCCATAGTACACACTCTGCTTAGTTTGGGATCAGGTAGCTGTGTGTTAAAAGAATGTTACAGGATATTATTATTATTACCTGCAATCTACCATCGAGGGTCCGCTGTATAGTCACACATTTGCTTGGGTGAGCACCATTAGTCGTGATTGCTGTTATCAAAGAGTCCAACTCGTCTCGTTTCTCTTTGAGTTTTTTCACGAGGGACTCAATCGCTCGCTTGGAGAAGCCCTCACTTTCCCCACCCTGTCTGTGACACATGAGCGAGTGGACGATGCTCAGGCACGCGTCCGCAGAAGTGGGAGCTGTGGTGTTCATGGCTGAAGAAAATTAAAAATCCGTTTTAGGTTACATGATCTTTGTTGTGATTGAAATAATAAAGCTTGTAAGACTATCTATGATATTTTATGAATACTGGTGTGTGCGTTATGAATATTGTAAGTGAATTAAGTATTTACAATACCTATTTGTTTCCTCTTTTCATCTGAGATATTTATAAAGTCATTTCAAATGAGAACACAAAAAAATATATGACCGAAAGACTGCATTGGATATTTTATACTGTACATTTATATGCACTGTTCTAAATATTATAACCCGTTTAAATTTCATTAGAAACGTAACAAAATAAGTCATAATAAAAATAAAATATAAAAGCAATTATTCACAGCAAAATCAGCTCTTGAAAATAACTAAGACACACGACTACCTGATTATTGCACCAGATTTTCTTTATATGTTATAATCGAATTTGTACGCATTTATACATAAAATTACGAATTAATTTTAACAAAATTAATTTCTTTTATTATGAGATGATAGGTACCAAAACAGAAAGCGACATCTTGGTTGTCTATTCTATTCTATCTATAGACAATACCCAAAGACCCTAAAGAAGATAATAAATATAAATAGCACAATATTAAAAAAAAAATCTCTCTGACCTAATAATAACTAAAGGGCCCATTTACAATCCTGCATTGCAGCAGCGTAACCAGACGTACGGTAATTACCGTTCCGTTTTTTGTACGGTAAACGCCTTCAAATCACACACTGTTCGAGATGGGAAAATGCCCGGGCGTTTTGGGAAAATTGGGCATATTGCCCATAAGTGCCCGATAAATTCCTGCCCTTGGGCATTTATCTGGACATAAATGTTTTGTTATAATATAAATTTACTAATTTTTTATTTGTTTATTTTAAAATATTTTTGAATAAAAACAAACTCATTTTAACGTTTTTTTTTTATAAGCAATACCTAATGGTACCTATTTTAACTTAACTATTGTTGTTTTATGAGAAACACCATAAGTCGCTATTAATATTACTTAGGTACTTATTATTAGTAAAACTGCATTAGTGGCGCACACTTGGACGCGCATTACGCCACGTGAGGGATGCGGGGCGAAGTAAACGCACGGGCATTGTGACGCGCTGCCGCTATTTTGTTGTTATTTGTTACATGTAATTTCTAATCACGGCACACGTATCAGTGTTCGCTCTGGTTGTCTAATAAGTGTATTTGTTGGTAAAAAGTGTGTGCAAATTTACATCTGATTAGGTATATGGTCAGCCGCTCTGTTATATAACAATTATTATTTAATTTGAATAAGATAAACTACTCCAATTATGGATTTTTGATTAGTATACCAACAGTTTTATGGTTTTATTTTAATAAGGAATAGAGATCATAAAAAGCGTTTTTCAAATTTTCTTAATTATGTAATACATGATGACTGTACTCGTTTTAATAAAAACCATCATATATTTAACTATCTGGAGAAACTATCATCAATTAGTGGATAAATCCGTGATATGCTGCTTTTGTGTTAATTATTCCACCTAAAATACATAAAAATTCGGAAAATAGTCACAATTTTATTTTTGCCCTATGTTTGGGAATTTATCGGGCATAAAAATATTATTGCCCAAAATGCCGGGTTTTTTCCTTATTTTCCCGCCCGGCATAAACACATTGCCCATTTCTACTGACACTGTATAGTCCAGTAGTTCCAAGGTCCGTACGCTAACAAATACAGTTATTTCATCACATCAAAATTAAAGATTTATTACTTCGTAATCTATGGTTTGTATACAGGGTTATTGGAAAACCACTAACAACCTTGCAGGGACTGTTTTACTAACATCGTAAACAACAACTTTTGTTCTATTACTTTTTACAAAACAATAATTAATTTAATAAAAAATGACACACTAAAATGTATGAAACAAGAAAATATGCTCATCTAGAAGATAGCCGTGGTCCGTTTAGGTAGGTACTTTAGGGCAAAGAGGATCATAACCACGTACCACAGCAGCTATCCTCTAGATGAGAATATTGTTTTGTTTCATACAATAGAGAAAGTGATTTTTTGTAAAATGTATTATGTTTTGTAAAAAGTCATAGAACAAAAGTTGTTGTTTATAATGTCAGTAATACAGTCCTGCAAGGTTGTTAGTGTTTTTCCAATAACCCTGTATAAGATACGGTATTTTTTTGTCAAATAAGAATTCAGATACCTACATCCGATAGGATCTGAAGGTGTAGATGCCACTTTACCTTATTCGCGGATGGATGTTTATTTGTATTCTGTGGTCATCATAGACAAAATTCCTGTCGAGTTGGGTGAGGTGACAGGAGATGACAGACAGCAGACAGTGAATTTTGACCATATTTTGACAAATGAGTTCTAGTTTGACTGATTTTCCACAAATTTCTTCAAAAATAGTGTAAAAGTGATTGAAAATAATTATCCAGAATTACATACAGAATTTAATTCCCAGAAACGATAAAATTGGTGTAACTTCGTCCATGACATAATTTATCATATGTGAATTAAGTGGACATATGCGATTAAAGTGGGTGGATTCCGTTTGCAATCAGCATAATGTTATTTGTGTCATGCCCGCAAAATCGAGTTTTTAATTGCGCTGATGATGAAAAGCGTCTGAAAAATGAAGGGTGTTGATAATTTATCAGGTGATCGTGAAGGAATGACACACAAACCAATAATAACATGTAAGTAAAGAATTTAAATGTTTATTACATTATTCTTAATGAAAAATATATACAATATTTTTTTTTACCACTATAGGTGCGGGAGATTGGAACCTATTTTGTACCCTAGAGGCGCCTCTAGTGGCCGCAATACCGCAAGACTCCTGTGAGTGGAGGCGCTCCTATGGACGAGCTACTAAGTCTGTTTATTTGGAATCATCATTTGTTAAGTTCAACAAAGACAAAGTTCAGTCTGAGCTAAGCCTGTTGAAAAGACCTATATTTCATATTTATTGGACTGACTGTGTGGTAAGCATAACTTATATCCTTACCAGTCGGTGTTGGCCTCCTTTCAATGTGGCAAGAATGCAGGCCTTAGAATGTTACTAAAATTTGCCATTAATTAAAAACTAAACTAAATGTCCAATATTTTTGTTTTAGAAATTGTCTATACCTTATTATTATGATCATCCATTATAATGTAAAAAAAAATATATAATGAAAAAAATAATTAAAATTATAATGTAATACTTAGAAACTTTATTACCATTTTTTTTTTCAACCCACACTGTTCCACTGCACAATCTCCCCCAATGCTTCATCATGCTTTGCCAATATGAATGCAACATGGCCAAATTGCATGCATCTAGTATCTAGATGCTTGGTTCTGACATGCTAACAATTCCTATGCCTGACCTATCATACTTACTTAATTTTAATATTCAACAGGACATAGAATATTACAAGACAACACTAAGAGAAGATGTAGAATCATGGCTCAAACAGTTAGAAAAGTCCGGTATAACCGACTGGATGATCGTATTAGTAGAAACTTATGATATACGGAAAACTAACAAACTGCTCCCAAGAACTACAGTGTTGGATAAAATTAAGGGGGACTTCGGTGGCAAACAGACCGAAGATAGATTTATATCTGTTATAAATCCTATTAAGTCTGAAGCAAGGAGTGCGGAGTCCTGGAGGGCGCTAGTAGCGAAGTTACGACATTTCATGCTGGTCGCTTATAATAAAGCTCTCATAAAATTTGAAGAATACATAAGGGAGCAAAGAGAGAAGCGAAATGATCCAGAGTGGGATTTTTGTACATATTTTATTTTACAGGTAACTAATTGATTTGAAAATAATGCAGTAACAGAACTACTTGCAATTCAGTATGTAATTTAAAATAACTAGCAGGTGTAATGATTTGTTATGTAGTGAGGGAATACAGCACTGGTAGCACAACCGGCCATGACAAGACAAAACTCGAGATAAATAGATTTTGTCTCATTCTGTCCTATCCATTAAAATCCTATCCACAGCAGATATGCTACTTTTAGTGTCAGCGATCGGTGATTTTGCGACTGTAGAGAAAGGGAGACTAGAGAGTCGTCAAAACGCGACGCAGCATCGATACAGTCGCAAAATCGTCGATCGCCGATGCTAAAAGTAGCATGTCTGCTGTGGCCCTTAGTAAGAAAGAGTGCGACTCGGTGCGACATAATGCGTGACAAAAGTCTTTTATTGACGCGTGTGCTAGCCCTTCAGAAGTAGAAACATGGTTTGCTGTGACAAAACAAGATGAGACAAATATTGTTTTTGTCTCATTCTTTGCTAGGAATTTAGAAAGGAAAAAGGCAACACTATATCAAGTAAATTTTCACTTGTACATTTTGACATAACTCATTTTTATCTTGTGTTTAACTTTTTGTAATAACTGAATATGTTTTATTTATATCTGCTCTAACATTATAAATTATAACTATAACTGTTTTCAGGAACAATTAGCATTTGTATTAGAAATGCTAGGCTTGTATGACGAAGCTCTAGTCCAGTACGACGAATTAGATGCCCTATTCTCCCAATTTGTGCTCAATTCCAATGTGACTGAAAGTCCGAAATGGCTGGAAACGTTCAAGCAGCCTGTGTCTTCGTGGCAGGCGGTGCGATTGACTGCGTTAGTACCGCAGCAATTGAGGGAACTGATTATCAAGAAGAAAGCCTCCTTATTAGACTTCAGAAGTTATTTGTTTCAACGACAAAGTGCCATGTTACTACCATCTTCTAAACCTTGGGAGGTATGTATTCGATTTGATTTCGTTGGTAAGTTCTAACAGTGCGTTAGTCAAAAATTGCTGCTTTACAGGATAGCGAAAAAATCTAAATAAAATTATTGTTACCTTTGTCTTAAGTAGTGATACAAATTTTCAAATAACGCATCATTATTGGTCTGTTGTGTGGTTTCTAAATAATTAATGATGGCATTATAATATCAATACCGTCAAAAAATTACTTACGCACTGTTAGTTAGAACTTCACCGAAGATTTATTTTTGACAGCTGCTCAGTCTAAGTGTAAACCGTTCCGATTCCTAATTCGGGCCGCTGGAAATGGCCTTTTCGTAATTTGCCCTAATATGAGTAGCAACCTAAAGCACCTCTTTTTGCCGTCCAATTTTATGCACTAATATGCACATTACACGCGATAGATCACGGATAATTTATATGTGTATCTATATCAGTACATATACACCACGCGATAAATGTTTAATTTGCATAATATCCATTTGATTTATTCTGTGCGTATGATACATCGTACCGCCTCGTCCGCATATAGTATCGTGCACACTGCAAATTAAAGTAGACGACATTTATAGATTGTTACACCTGGGAATCGAACTCATAGTTCCCCTGGGTTTGATTCCCCGGTCGGTACGTACGTCCTCAGACTGTTCGTAGTCCCGACTTATTTAGTGCTCGCTTAGCGCACACGCAGTCGCAGGAAACAACTAATTATGTATTGCTTAAATTGAATGTCGCAAACTACTGGATCCAGTGGTTTGAGTATAGACCGCTGGGCCTACTGCACCGTGTGAGTCTAGGTTCGATTCCCGGAAATATAAATGAAATACACGTCACGACTTTTTATCGCCATTCGGGGGTAATCAGAGGCTTCCCGGAAATGGTCTTTTCATAATTTGCCCTAGTCTGGGTGTCACTGGGATCATCCCAATGTAAGATTCCCATAATACAAGTATTCCTTAGTTTGGGACCAAACAGTTGATGTGTTAGTCTCATATTTATTACCTGATTATTTATTTACGGTTAATACACGAAAACAAAACGTCCGTATTCGAAGTTAATAGTCGAATTAACGTGTTTTATCAGCTAACGAATGCCGACATGAATTATTAATGAACGCGAAATATTTTCAGCGAACATTTTTCGTCTGTAAAAAAGTCTGTAGGACATACGATGGGTTCCGTACAATATTTTCTTTTCTACCTATACTTAGGTACTTACTTTTTTTTAAATTGCCAGACCTACGACCGAATACTCAAAGGCTACTTAAATAGTCCCACTTAGCAGTTTGAGACGTCATTATCTGTCATTTTTTGTATGGCGCGACAAAGTGAAGCTCTCAAATTTAAGTTGCGTACGTGTATTCGGTTTCACACCAATTTTATGGTCCCAAACTAAGCGACTATACTATGTACAGATAGATGGTTTCCTCATAATGTTTTCTTTCACCGTAAGCATGTTATAAATTATCGAATCAGGTGCGAGCCGGGGTTTGAACCCTGGACCTTGAGCCCGCAAGGCGCGTGCTTAACCATTAACTATTCTCGTTAGTATATTTCAGAAAAGTTTTACTTCCGCACGTACGGAACCCAACACGCGGTAACAAAGACAATTTGATTTACGGACCTGTGTATTGCAATCCAATAGTTTCCCCATGGCCGGCCATCTGTGAAGACTTGCTATTTAGAACGTCCAGTTGGCTAGCTGGCCGTGATATACGTGGCAGGTCAAGTGTGGTATTGATACGATATGTATTGAGTAAAAGGTGATCTCTAGAGGTCTATTCCAAAATCCTCAGAAAACTTTTACCCACCAAATAAATATGGGGTTTTGACAGTTCTTCTTCAAAAACCTTGATTTCGGCTCGGAATTTGTTGAGCTTTAATTGTCCCCCTATTGTGGTCAAAAGATATCGCACCCTTTGTCCAGAAGAAACAGAGGACTGCTAATAGATGCCCGACAACATATCGACCAGTCCAGTGGTTTCGCAGTGGTTAATTGTTAAGAGACCGGGGTAGTACCACCCTCTCACAGAAGATCGGCGTAAAGCAGCTGCGTTTCGTTCGATGAGTGAGAGAGCCGGAAGCCCAACACCTTCCTTCCCTTCCCCTCCCTCCATCCCACTCCCTTTCAGGTCAGCAAAGTGCGAGCAATGCTTTTGGTATTGCAAGCATCTATAGGCTACGGTAACTGCTTAACATCAGGCGGGCACTACGCTTGCTTGCCACCTCAGTCCTATTAAAAAACGCAGGGCTGGTATAATATAATTTCTTATGACATGCAATAAGGAATACTCCACTACATAATTTATTTATTTATTTAGGTAAACAAACTATTTTATTACATGTAAGGCACCTAGGTTACAAAAAATATGGGGTAGATAAAAACTTTATGAATATAAGTAACATAAAACTAAATTGTAAAACAAAACATAATATACTGAAATCAAAGTTATTTTAGATATAGCATATTAGTAATTCGTCATTGTTAACGGTATACTTATACTAGTTATGCAGAATTACGTTAACAAAAATTGCTTGTGTGACTAGGTACAGATTTGTCATTCTACCTCCGTACTAGTAAAAAACTGTATTAACTGTATTAAAAACTTAATAAAATACCACGACAGATCGCGACCCGATGTCTATCCACGGTCCACAACACGTTGTTGGAGCTGTCGTTGCTCGGCGCCGCCGCCGTGGAGGGCGCGGCCGCATGCTGGGCGCAGCTCGCGTGCGCCGAGACGCTGCGCGCCTGCGAGCGTCTGGCCGCGTCAAACAACGCGCTCGAGATGTGCACCGCCACGCAAGCGCCGCTGTTGAATACTGCTAAGGATAAGGTTTGAAGAATGTATAGTCGCAAGCACACCTATAGAAATGTTACCTATTTCCAGCATAAATTGATCTCTTTTTGACGGGTGTAAATGATAAAGATAGTTTTGCTGATGCAGCTTATGTTATATCTTAATTAAGCTGATAATCTTTTTCCAACTCCTCTTATCCTCTCTTAGGATTAAATTCGTGCGGGTTCCAAGACATCTTAACTATTCCCTGGAACTCGTAGAGCGGCAAACCTTTGCGTAATCTTCGGATACCATTGACGATCCTGCTCTAGTAGCACAACTGGTCGTGACAAGACAAAAAGCGAGATAAATAGATTTTGTCTCATTCTCTCCCATGGACCAGACATAGAAAGGACATGTCCTAAGCAACTCGCCCACATGGCTCAACTAGGCCACTGACGTCAACACAGTAGGCGTAGCTTAAGTCATTGTGCTGTTGGCGTTCGTCCTGTGCAGACATCTTTCCAACGTTCGCATCCCAAATATAATTCTATTCGACACTAAATGGCGACCCTCTGTACGTCTCTTTTATCACCCTACACCTAGTGACATCTAGTGTGAAAAAGTTAAACTACGTACTTACATCAACATAGAACGAAGTGAGTAGTTTTGCTAATGACCGGTAGATTGAAATGGCAATGTAGGGCGTTATCTACACCCCTTCATCCGTGCCTTTACCCGCGCAAATTGTCAAGCGTCGTTTCATAGGGAAATCTAATAAGAATATCTTTACTGTCTATGTTCTCTGTGTTCTCCCCTATGCATTAAGAAAGAGCGAGAGCTACTCGGTGCGACATAATACGTGAGTAAAATCTGGTCTTGGCGTGCTTGCTAGCCCCACTGGCTTACAGAAGTAACAGTGGGAGTGTATGGCGGACCAACCATTAAAAATGGCACTGGACTTAAGAATTAACGACCCTTCTTTCTTCCACCAGTTACACGAGCTAGGCAAACTGTGCGGTCTCCTCCCCGAGTCACCTGAACCCTCCTCAGAGCAACTCCACCTGGTGGTGATGCTGTCAGCCGGCATGGGCGACGGCGAGCCCAACAACCAGCACCCCTCCCCCACGGACCGGCTGAAGCAAGCCCTCTGCAGCAAGACCAGTTTCCAGCAGTACTACTTGGAGCTGGCCGAGCTCGCTATGGGAACTTATAAGCATATTGGGAGGTTAAGGTAAGATTGATGGCCGTATTCACAAACAATACTTGTGCTGTTGTTGTGTTGGTTTGAAGGTGGTAGAGCAAAGCTGTAGCCAATTGACTGCAGCTCATAGGTATACGGGCTGGCTCGACCGGGGTAGTACCACCCCCTCACAGAAGATCGGCGTAAAGCAGCTATTACAGCTGCGTTTCGTACGATGAGTGAGAGAGCCGAAAGCCTAAACCCCCCGCCCTTCCCCTCCCTCCATTCCACTCCCCTTCAGGTCGGCAATGTGCGAGCAATGCCTTTGGTATTGCAAGCATCTATAGGCTACGGTTACTGCTTAACATCAGGCGGGCCGTACGCTTTTTTGCCACCGCAGTCCTATAAAAAAAAAGTAAGGTAACCAATACCATAGAAATGTAGACATTTCCCAATTAGTATCTACATATATACTATCTCGCCAGACTTACAATAACTGCATGGTCCCAAACTAAGTAACACTTGTAAAATAGCCATATTACAAGTCCATTGTATGTTGGCTAAATTGACTTCGGGCTATTCCAATGACACCCAGACCCTGGGCAAATCACGAAAAGGCCGTTTCCGAAATTTTACTCTGTCGGAAATCGAACTCGAGCCAGCAATCCTCCGATGCAGTGAGTGAGTGTGAGTGAGGAAGGTACTAGAATTTTTGTAAGTGATAATCCCACTAATATTATAAATATGAAAGTTTGGATGGATGGATGTATGGATGTTTGTTACTCTTTCACGCAAAAACTATTGAACGGATTTGAATTAAATTTGGAACACAGATAGTTTATAACCTAGATTAACACTTAGGATACTTTTTATCCCGGAAAAATGTCAGGTTCCTGTGGGATTTTAAAGTTAACGCGGGCGAAGTCGCGGGCAGAAGCTAGTCATATTTAAGTTATGGTTCGCACGTAGACTTCTCAAAATTCAGAGGTGCGAGCCGGGGTTTGAACCTTAAGCCCACAAGCCTTGCATTTAACCAAACTGCTATCACTGCTTTTAATTATCTTAAAAACCTTTTAATTCCAGATCCGCCCGCCTAATAGGGCGGGACCTGGCCGCGTTTTACTCGGAACTGGGTGAGACGGGCAAGGCGGTGGTGTTCCTGATGGACGCGCTCCGATCCTACGAGGAGCAGGGCTGGCGCGAGCTGGCCGCACACACGCGTCTGGAGCTTGTCGCCGCAGCCAAGAAAATGCACGATATGGACAGGTACTTATTGATAGAGCCAAGCTGTAGTCAATCGACTGTGGCTCATATACGGGCTGGTTCGATCGGGGTAGTACCCCCCTTTCACAGAAGGTCGGCGTAAAGTAGCTATTACAGTTGCTTTTCGTACGATGAGTGAGAGAGCCAGGAGCCCAAATTTCCCCCCTTTGTTCCACTCCCCTTCAGGTCGGCAACGTCCGAGCAATGCCTTTGGTATTGCAAGTACCTATAGGCTACGGTATGGCTAGGCTAGTCACTCCAACCATCCAAACTCTGCCAAGAAGTTCCCCAGCTTCCCAACGTTACCGAAGATCTCATAAAAGCTACCTGGAGAGCCCTGGAGGGACACTATTATTACCCAATGTCCCTTTTTTCATTCAGGTATTTCAGAAATGAGTGTAAACCACAAAGCAATAAGACAAGACGCCTCTTACGTCCACTATTATTTGGGAAAGCTATTGCCAAAAGTTGGCGGGGAATCGCGGAAGACAGTGAATTTTAGACAACCGATCAAAATGTCAAGTGTGGTCACATATAATCATATTATGTTAGATGAGCGGGGGGCACCCGGCTGCGTCTTTGGCTTATTGGTCTGTGGTGTATACTGCACACCGACCACAATACAGTTAAGAAGACAGAAGATAATCTTAGATCATATAGTAGTAAGATAAGAGCCTTTTGTCTTTCCTGTTGTACGACAAAGACCCTGTATCTTGCACACTTTATGCTCTACTGCGCTATACAACCAACAAGAGTGACAGAGAAGACAAGATATGACAAATTATTAACGTTTTATCAAAGATGTATGTAAGCTTTAGATGGGACTTACCACTTATTTTGGCAACATAAATGCAAGGTACCCGATATCCACTTAGTCACACGCCACCTAGCGTCGTGGGTGCACGCGCGCACACGCCATTGATTATGTAGCTAAAAACGCTACAATGTATATTTATCTCTTTAACAATAGGTCTGTCGTATATGGCTTGTAGTTATTTATATGTAGGTATAGTTTAATGTGCTATTTTTAGAACACTAATGTTCATGTGTATGTCAGGTCTGTAATATAATATGTCATTGCATTTTATGTCGGTTTTTGTTCGTATGGCGACGGCTAGACGTAAAGAAAATACTGTGGTCCGTCATTATTTATCAATAACCGTGGTCCAAACTGATCGTGTAGGCTAGTGTACTGATGGATGACAGTATTTACCAAGAATTTCAATTCCAGAATGACAGTTTGTGGTAAATACTGACATCCATCAGTACACTAGCCTACACGATCAGTTTGGACCACGGTATCGTTTCATTACGCGTCGCGAAAGCAATAGAGTGGACATGTCTTCTGAGATTGCGGATTAAACCAAGCGCTAAGGTAATATCTATACAAGCTTTCGTGTTTCATTTGACGTCTGCACTGTACGATCTACGCCACGATACTGACGGAATAAATACTGAACGTGTAGCCTGCCTGTTTATTCTGTCGATGGAATGACATCCATCATTATTTACCATACTGACGGACCACAGTATATACTTTACGTCTAGCCTTCGCCTTAGAGCTATGATGTATCCTAAATTATTATTTCATCTATCTTTCAGATACACAAAACTCTCAGCGACAATAGCAAGCACAGCCGAATTGGAAATATTAGTCCGAAACTTCTACTTCGAAGAGATGATGAAAGCCATCAGAGAGGAACTGTCGAAGAAACCAGATACAGTACTATCAGAACTCAACGAGTGCTTCAAAATCGTATCGGCCACGTTAATTCCATCCGAACGTGGTGTTTATATCACCGATAATAAGGTTCAGTGTCGCTTGACAGTGGTCAGTTATTTGCCTAAAGATGTCTCGTGTAGGGTCGCTATTAGCTTAGAGTGTTGTAAAGACGATAAAGTGGAGAAACGGACGCCTGTGAAAAGTTACAAGACTGATTTAAGTGTTAGCGGTAGTATAGCGACGCAGACCAACTCTCCTAAGAAGGCAGTCGAGTCTGAGGAATCGACTAATTTTATTACAAGGTGAGAGAAACAATTTATTACTACACGATTAAAATAACAATAGGACCGGCCTAGCGCCATATTGTGACGTCACAACTGGAATTGGTACGACTCTAGGCCATGGACCAATTACTAAGGGGAATGGGTCTAAGCAACTCGGCCGAGTACTAACATCGACATAAAACGAAGCGAGTAGTTCAGCTGTTTACCGGTAGATAGATGCCACGCATCATGGGAAAATGACCACGCGTTGTTTCATAGAGATATCTACTAACAAAGTCTCTTCTAATTAAAATCTCTATGCTCTCGGCTAACTTCACTCATAAGTACAGCTCGTCCCATTCTTATTTTAATCGCATTGTACTAAAGCTGAGTATTATTGATTAAAATATCGCCAGACGTAAACACCTACTGTATGGTCCCAAACTAAGCAACGCGTGTACTATGGCCACCGTACAATGGACTAGGAGCGATCGCAGTGACACCCAGACCAGGGCAATTTTTTTATAGGACTGCGGTGGCACAAAAACTTACGGCTCGCCTGATGTTAAGCAGTTACCGTAGCCTAAAGATGCTTGCAATACCAAAGGCATTGCTCGCACATTCCCGACCTGAAGGGGAGTGGGATGGAGGGAGGGGAAGAGGGGGGTTGGGCTTTCGGCTCTCTCACTCATCGTACGAAACGCAGCTGTAATAGCTGCTTTACGCCGATCTTCTGTGACGCAAAGGTCGATTCCGAAATTTGACTCTGGCGGGAATAGAACCCGTAACCACCCAAACCACTTCGCCAAGCGTCAGTGTCTGAAAAACCATCTCGCTGAAACTCCACCTTTTATATTACGATTTTAATGTCTCCATTTCCAGCATAAGACTGGACGACTTGAAACCCAAAAATCTTTTACTAAACCCGCTGCAAATCACCTCACAACTCCACTACAAAGAAGATAAAACACTACAAAAGGTTACAGTCGAATGTCTGAACCCTAAAGTAACCCTAAAACGGTCAGACAGCAGCAAATACAGGAAACCTTCAGCTACTATCAGGAACAACTACGAAAACTGCTTTCTAGCTGAAGAAGCAACCCTCCAACCAGGATCGAATGATATAACCTTAGAATGTGTGTCCAGAATGTGTGGAGCCTTCAAATTGGGTCAGATATCGTTACTTGTTGAGAAGAAATTGGAGTTTTTGTCCAACGTGCTGATTGGTAATAGGATGGGGTATGAGGTGGTCACTCAGGGCGTCAATGTTTATCTGAATAAAGTGGAGCCGAAGAAGGACTTGGTGGCTGGGTTGGAGCATGCTATGGAGTTGGTTGTGACTAGCGGTAGTGCGCATATTGAAGAGGTATGTTTAGTTTATAATTTTAGTAAAACAGAGATGACTCGTTAAGGTAGGAGTTCGTTGCAAGCGGCAGACAGCAGACGTCAGTCCCATAGAAATTGTAATGGCGTCTGCCGTCGCAGCACATGTCATCGCGAAAATTTGTATAAGACCGACTGACGTCTGCTGTCTGCCGCTTGCAACGAACTCCTACTTTTTACCCGACTACGGAGGCGTTATGATTTTGACCGGTATGTATGTATGTATGTATGTGCATCTGTTCCCACCTAACTTCCAAACTACTTGTCGTAATTTGACAAATGAGGTATCGTCAGAAGCGCCTTATTGGCGCGCTGGTTATAGGCTATGTGACGTCACATAAAATTGCATATGTCTAGAGGACATAATGTCATGAACTAAAAAAAAATACATTTTTTAATGAAACCGTGTGGGGTATCAAATGAAAGAGCTTGATGAGCACATTTCAAAAATATATATATTGTTACCTATAACTCCAAAATAATTAAATAAAAAGTAAGTTTAAAAACTAAAACCCGACTACGGAAAAAACGCGCTCTAAAAAGTATGAAATAAGAAAATATTCTCATCTAGAGGATAGCTGTGGTCCGTGTTATATGCCATTTGGCCCTAAAAGACCTACACGGACCACGGCTATCCTCTAGATGAGAATATTTTCTTGTTTCATACTTTTTAGAGCGCGTTTTTTCCGTAGTCGGGTTTTAGTTTTTAAACTTACTTTTTATGGGTCAGAATTTGTCCCAGTAATTGGACAGCAAAGGTTAATAAAAAAATGTTATGAGTACGGCCTAGCTAGACCGATGAGGAAACGATAATTTTTTAGTTGCTATGATTTAAATTCACATTCTTTTAGAATACAACGATCCTTCTCAAAACTTCGTCGGGGTTACTGATACGGTTCACGGAAGACGAGACGCCGATGTCCAGGGAACTGACTATCCGGGTGCCATCCATGGGCCCGTTTGAAACGACCCGGGTGCCGCTCAAACTGTTCGCTACCCTACAACCGAAGAAGGAGAAGAGTATTGAACATACCGTAAGTTACCTGTTATTTGGACTAGCATTTACCCGCTGCTCTGTCCACGTGGATTTGACGAAGCAAACAAGCAGACAGACAGACAAAAATGTAAAAAAAATATTTTTTGTAATAAGTACCGTATACAGGGTGATATGGTCGTATGACATTTTGCCCTAAAGGACCTAAACAGACCACGGCTGTCCTCTAGATGAGAATATTTTCTTGTTTAATACTTCTTAGAGCGTGATTTTTTGTTAAATGTATTATGGTTTTGTAAAATGTCATAGAACAAAAGTTGCTTATTATGATGTTAGTAATACAGTCCTGCAAGTTTGTTAGTGTTTTATTATAGGTATACCGCAAGCGCTGTACCACGTCTTAGGTATGCGCGGGGAGGTGGGTGGGTGGGACGGCGAGAGTGATGTCGGGTGGGGGAGTGGGACGGCGAGAGCGATGAGCCCCCCGTCTCGCCGCGTGCGTACCTAAGGCGCCGTACCGCGCTTGCAGTATACCATAATAACCCTGTATACTTTTATATGCATTGAGTAAAAAGCTGTTATTTTGACATTACAAACACTTTTAATTATGTAGATATACAGATCATACTGAATTCAATACAGTAATTCCAATTTCCACGTATACCCCCAAGGTGTGGCTGACGTGTCCGTGGTGGGAGTCCGTGACGGAGGTGCCCCTCCACTTCTGCCCCCCCATGTTGTTGTCGTGGCGGCTGCTGACGTCGCACGCGCGCAAGTTCGTGCAGGCCACGCTGCGCTGCCCCGCCGCGCACCCGCTCACCTTCGCGCTACACGACCCGACACTACACTGCGACGGAAACACCACCCTGTCGGACTTGAACCCCAACACCAATGAGAGAATGGTGAGTTATACAGTACATTGAGGGCCGCCACATACATACGGAATCCCGTTTCGAAATATCGAATCGGGATTCCGTAAGCTAAAAAAATAAATTCACACACATAACATACGTTTATTTCCGTTCGGAATAGTTGCGGACTCACAGGCTACAATTCGGAATTCCGAAACGGAAAAATTTCGTACGTATGTGATACATTCATACATTTGGATGGATTTGCTGCTTTCGGAATCACGATTCGATAATTCGAAACGGAATTCCGTATGTATGTGGCGGGCCTTAGACGGGCCCGTTGGCGTGGTTGGTAAGAGTCCGCCTATCACGCTAAAGGTCGTAGGTGATTCCTACCCGGGACATGCATTTGTGTGCATGATAAGGTCTGTATGTTCCGAGTCTGGGTGCTTTAGACCCTCACGATACAGGCTAGGCCTAGTGTAAGGGTCACTAGTAATAAGTTTTTGTACTAGAAAGAAGAAATAGTATTTTTTTTTTCAGCTTTCATAGGATCTCTGTCAAAACGTCAAATTTATTTGGTAGATAAAAGATCTCTGACGATTCTGAAGCAGGCCCTGATTGATTGATTCAATTCTGTACTACTTATTTGTTTTCTGTGTCCGATACCTGTATCGAAATAAGTACAAAAAACCCGGCCAATTGCGTGTCGGACTCGCACATAGAGGTTTCCGTACCACCGTAGAATAAAAATGTCAAAAATATCAAGTTTCTTGTATGGAGGGTCCCCATTTATTCTTGTTTTTTTTAGTATTTGTTGGTGTAGCGGCAACAGAAGTACACATTCTGTGCAACTCTACCTATTACGGTACGTGAGATACAGCCCTCTGACAGACGGACAGACAGACAGACAGACGGACAGCGTAGGCTTAGTAATAGGGTCCCGTTGGCACCCTTTGGATACGGAACCCTAAAAAGGGTTTGTTTCGACATTTTCCTAAACGTCACTTATCCTAATTCCAGATAGTAGCGTCGGATGGCACCACAGCTTCGTTCATGTGGGAACTTCTCAAAGACCCACTCGTCAAGGCCGGGCCCATGAAGGCCACCTTCTCCGTCAACTACCAGCCCTTGGACGTGGACGAGCCGCCCCGGCCCTTCTCCTGTCCCTTCGATATACAGGACTACACGACGCTGTTCGTTGTCAGGACGAAATTGGAGCCCAGCAAAGGGTCCGACTTCTGTAGGGCCTCGCAGATGTGCTGTTTGCAGTTGAGTGTGCAAAGGGTGAGTTATTTGAGTTCCTCTTATCGTGTGGTTTATGGCCAACCCAGTGTCAGAGGGCCTACTCTGTTTCAAACGAAAACGAAATTTCGGACGAAATTCGCGTATTTCCTACTACGTTTCTCATTGATTCCGACATTTCTTACGAACGAAAATTGTTTGACGTCTTCGTGGTCGTCGAATCTAAACGTCAAACAATTTTCGTTCGTAAGAAATGTCGGAATCAATGAGAAATACGCGTATTTCGTCCAAAATTTCGTTTTCGTTTGTAACAGAGTAGGCCCTCAGAGTTGTTCAAGCCGCCCGAAGTCCTCTGACAAGGCTTACCAACTGCTGCCTAGATGACAACAACCGGGACCTTTTTACGTGCCCTCTGAAGCACGCAGACGCTCATTTCAAATGCCACTAAATGGTCACCCATCTCTGACTCACCGTGCCAAGCGTTGCTTAACCTTCGATCGTTTACCGATCAGTGGTTGCGGCTGGCTATGAGCGCCTCTTTCGAATCTGCAGGGCCATTACATATCTGAAGCCAGTTGTCAACTGAGATATGTAATAGCCCTGCTCTGCTGATAGTGATTATTATGTCTGTTTTGAGGAATTTATTATTTTTCAGGTAAACGAAACTGAATATACTTCGCTGATGTATGAAGTGCTCGCGGACCAGACGATGTGGGCGGTTTTAGGGCGAACTGCAGGTAAATATGGACTTAAAGGTAGAAGGTTGCAAGCGGCAGACAGCAGACGTCAGTCGGTCTCATAGTAATTGAATGCCATCTGCCGTCGCGGCACATGTCATCGCCACGATTTCTATGAGACCGACTGACGTCTGCTGTCTGCCGTCTTCCGCTTGCAACGAACTCCTACCTTAACACGTAACTTTCAATTTCACAAAAACCACATCTTTATATTTTCTTTTGAGATTAAAGTCGATGCATAATCAATTATGAACAATTAAAGAATATCTAGCTAGACGATCAACTTTAAACTAGATTATTATTATAATAGCTAGCCCTCTTCCTCTCTCCTACTTTGCTGTGCCCGACAGGGTCCATACTGATCATATTTATGAAATGAACACCTGTAATACTATGGAATACAATAAATTGAAATTGAACCTATTTATTTATTTACCTATTTTTTATGTAGTGGGTATAAGTATATGTCATATTATTTTCTTGTTTATTAAATGTAATGTATATGTGTATAAGTTAATTTATATAAGTACACCCCCGTATTATTATTCTTTAGATCCTCTCCATCCTAAGGTTGCCTGGTAGAGATCCACTTTTAGTGATAAGGCCGCCCATTTTCCACTTTCTGTGTAAATTATGTAATAATTTATAAATGTTTGTTTTCTAGTGGTGGATTAATAAAGAGTTATCTATCTATCACTGAAGGTGAAATTTTGATTGAACAGGACATTTATTATTCTTCCGTACAGTGTAATTCAATTATTGAAGATGTTTGAAGATTTTTTTCATATTACTAAGGTGGCAAACCAGCTTACGGCCCGCCTGATGTTAAGCTTTATAGATGCTTGCAATACCAAAGACATCGCTCGCACTTTGCCGACCTGAAGGGGAGTGGGAGAGGAGGGTAAGTGGGGCGGTTGGGCTTCCGGCTTTCTCTTCGTACGCAACGCAGATGTAATAGCTACATCGATCTTCTGTGAAAAGATTCAAATAAAGGAACACAATCGATCTGTGTCACAAGGTAGACCGACGACCTGGTGAAGGTCGCGGGAAACCGCTGGATGCAAGTGGCACAGGACCGGTCGTTGTGGAAAACTTGGGAGGTCTATGTCCAACAGTGGACGTGATAGCTGATATGGTGATGCTGATGATGAATCGATCTGTTATAAAGGTGTGATCACAATGGAGCCCACGAGCACGGAGCCGCAGAGCGTCACGTTGGATGTGATGCCGCTAGTGGCGGGCTACCTGCCGCTGCCCACTGTGCGGCTCTCCAAGTACATTGCTGCTAACACCAAAGGTCAGTAATAGTAGACTTTCACAAGGGATAATAATTATAATTTTACGGCAGTATTATTTTTAAGGGTTCCGTACCCGAAGGGTGCCAACAGAACTCAATTACTAAGCCTCCGCTGTCTGACCGTCGTTCTGTCAGCGGGCTGTATCTCACGAACCGTAATAGGTAGAGTTGAAATTTTCACATATGTATTTGTGTTGCCGCTACAACAACAAATACTAGAAATAAAATAAAATTTAAAATTAAAGGGGGTCCCCATACAAGAAACTTGATATTTTTGACGTTTTTTTTCTTCTAACTTATTTTGGTATTTTTTATTCGAATAATCACTACTTCTATTATTATTCTAATTCTAGATCCTAAGAAGGATATCTCGGCGCACCCTCGCCTAGAGCCCTTCAGCCCCGGCCAAGTGTACCACGCGGGGAAGGCGAAACAGATCCACGTGTTGCCGCCCATGCCCAAAGAACACCTTGAAGTAACCAACTGAACATTTTGTACTGAGGTATGACCATAAGTTGGGCCAATGTTGGGTGCAGGTTGGTCAAGGCAAGACGAGAATGAAAGTTGGCAGAGTATAGGGAAGACAGTGAATTATGATGGGTCCATTCTAGGCTTGACCTAGGAATGCATAAGGTGTTACCAGACCAATCGATCGATCGTCGATCGATGTTATCTATCGATGGTAGAATGGGTTAGTCGACGTCGATCGATAGTTTCTCTACCACACCGATCGATCGATCGTCGATCGATGGTATAATGGGTTAGTCGACGTCGATCGATAGTTTCTACCACACCAGTCGATTGGTTTGTCGATATTTTATGGAACGGTATCCGTCGATCAATCAAAGCTGCCACACCAAACAAATCGTTCAACGTGGATCGATGGTATGGATCGGCGATCGATCGATTGGTGTGGCAACACCCTAAAGACAGTTTTAATTTCCTCTATAGTACATGCCATATGCAATATGTACATTTGCAAAGCAACAATCACTTCCATATTGTCACCATTTGACTGTCAAAATATACATAGATTGTGAGAATATAATACGTCCATTTATATTTTATTGAACTGATATTACAATTTGTCGTTTTGAAAAACGTTTACGAGCTCAATTTTTGTTCGACATTTGTCATTAATATAAAAAATATAATATCGTTGTATGTGTACTAGATGCAAAATAATGTATGTTCAGGCCCTCTAGTAGAGTCTCTAGGCAATAGAAACGCTTCTATCTTATTTAAAGGAAGTAAGGGCGTTATTCGTTAGCTAGGTACGTCGAATAACGGTTTCCAAAACTGCAGCTTTCGTTCTACCGCAAATAGGGTTACCATACACAATATTGAAAAGTCCTCATTTCTATTTTAAAATTCTAAGATTATTTATGCAAACGGTAATAAATGTTTTGTAATTTAAAAAATGCATTTACTTTATGATGTTAATATAGTTTCTACTTGACTTAACAGTCGTAAGAATAATCTGACAGTTGTGGCCAACGTTTGGTAGCCCTAACCGCTTTGAATAAATATAAATATCGCTATTCTGAACGAGCCTTTACATGTGTATATTTAGATATTAAAAAAAACTATTCGCGGTTGATGTCAAAGCCTGAATAGTTACATTAAGAGGAGGGTTCGAAATTTGGTTGATTTTCTATTCTACTTTTTCTTTAAGTAAGTATGTGGACTAGGAATCTTATATTTAGATGTATGATTTTTGACTATATTATCTTGAGTATCTTTAAATCCAAATCACGATTTGATGAAATTTTCTCGATAAAAAAAATTTATGAAATGAGCTCTAATTATTTACAATTTTCCTTGCTACCACGATGTTTTTACGATTTAGATCACGAAATTATTTCTAAAACATAGCAAATAATGATATCTAAACTACCCTTCAACCATATTTTAATTCATGAAGTAGTTTTTTTTTAATTCAAGTAAATGTGGTTTGGCGCTTACGTTGTTTATTTCCGAGCGCGCGCACAATATCGCCATCTCACATTTTAAGTACTTGAACTAACCATGTCTCTCTCTAACTTTGTATTGTCAGTGTCCGCTCGGACTTGTTCGACGTCGGACCTGTGAAGGATTTTTTAAAAAATATTACGAAAAAATATTACGGTCGTGCCACATTACAGGTACAGTACAGTATTTACAGTCCGCCGACGCCTATGATAAATAAATAAATATCCTTGGAAATTCTTTTACACATGACTACCTGATCCCAAACTAAGCAGAGCTTGTACTATGGAAACCAGATAACTGATATTACTACATATACTACTTTTTGTTTGTAAATACAAACTAAATATACACTTAATTACACCTAGACTCGGGACATGCGGACATGTTCATGCACACAAATGCATGTCCTGGGCAGGAATCGAACCTACGACCTGCACTGCAGCGTGATTTTCGTTTGCTTTTCCTTGTCTTGTGTAATTTCTTTTCATCTCTTGTCATTTTGTGTCATCTCTTGTCATTTTGTGTCATCTCTTGTCATTTCATAGTTATTCGTGTCATTTCTGTAAAAACTCCCTATTTCGCTTACTGTTATATACTTGCAGCATGGTCTTGGGCCGACAGTGGGAATACATTGCTTGTCAAAACAATGGAGTCGCTTTATTGCGTTTGTTGTAGGTATGGATGGGCAAGTAATAAATATATCATACATCAATAAATTATCGTAAAAAATAACATTACAGATATGGATAGGAAAATGTTTGTCCGTCCTATTCAATCTATTATATTATAAACGAAAGTAACTCTGTCTGTTACCTTTTCACGGCTAAACCGCTGAACCAATGTTGATGAATTTTGGTATGGAGATAGACTGGGTCTTGGCGGAGAACATAGGCTACTTTTTTAGGGTTCCAAAGGGTGCTAACGGGACCCTATTACTAGGCCTACGCTGTCCGTCTGTCTGTCTGTCCGTCTGTCAGCGCGGGCTGTATCTCACGAACCGTAACAGGTAGAGAGTTGAAATTTTCACTGAATGTGTATTTCTGTTGCCGGTGCAGAACAAATACTAAAAATATAATAACATTTAAAAATAAATATCAAGTCTCAAACTTGATATTTTTGATGTGTTTATTCTACGGTGGTACGGAACCCTTTATGTGCGAGTCCGACGCCTTCAGATCTTATGAATGTTTTCTTGAAATAAATATAGTGTATTTTAAGTAATTAACTGGCCAACCCTCAGGTCCTACCTACCATGTTAGGATCTTTTTCGTTCTAGCGGGTGTAAACCGTGATTTAACGAGTTAATGTGATAATTTTTGTATTTAAATTATTCAATTCAATGTATTTGTTTCAGACATAGTCCAATATTGATTATTAAAATTATTATAATTTCACAATAAATATAAAACAATAAATAAAAGTAAAATTAAATAAAAAAAAATAAAAAAATATTTTTTTATTTTTCATGTTTTATCATTAAAATACAATATAATATAACATAAATTAAAATAAAATACAATAAAATAAAAACCTACCCCTAATTAAACAAATACCGTCCGCGTGGGATACTGGCTGCATGTCCTCCCTGTATTCAAGCTGTTCCTGTTGTCAAGCGAATTTTTTGAGCAAGGAAAGAGCCAGCCCTCTTGTCACCTGTGGCGGTAACCAGTCTAAGGGTGATTTTGATAGATAAAAAAATAAAGATAAACAATAAATAAATGCATGGTTAAATCAATAAAATTAATAAAAACTGAAAATTAAATTAAAAAATAAATTAAATATGGTAAAAATAAATATTATGACACCGCTGATGACTTCATGATCGGCATCGAAGTTAAGTACCAAAGGATTCCTTTGCCTACGAAACATGAAAAAGATACTCATATCCGGCAGTCAGTCACTGACACAGAGTATGTACATTTTTACCCGACTACGGTGGGCGGAGGGTTATGATTTTGACCGATATGTATGTATGTTCATCTGCTCCCGTATAACGTCCAAACTATTTTTATCATAATAATTTGACTAATGAGATATTGTTGGACGCGTCTGGATCGTCCGCTGGTTATAGGCTATTATACGATCGAAATATTGTTATACGTATCTATCAGCATATTGTAGGTATCGTTTGTCTTCTTTTGACTTACTTTGTCTTCAGCAATAAAAACAACATAGAAATTAAATTATTTTTTTCAAATACACTCGACATAAAAATCCCATATAAAACGAAAAAAATATATTTGAATATTTTCATCCATTTCATCTATTTTAAAAGGTGCACTGGGACATATTATTTTAATTGTACGAATTAAACAATATTGTTCCTTCAAAAAATAACTATACTATAGTCTACTCCATAGCTGTTCTGTCCTAGCTAAGCGAGAGGGATATATCCTTCGGCAGCTCACGCGACGCTAGCCACACCCCGAAACTAAAATTCATTTTTTTCTTGTATCGTCTTAAGTGACAAATAGTGCATAATGCGATTAAAAATACGTGTATTGAACGATTTAGTTAAGAGAGTGCTTTGTTTGACAGAAACAAATTGTAAATAGATAATCCGAATATATCATTTGAAAGATTTTCATTCAAAATAAACGTACATTTTTATATTCCGTTTTTTTTATAACTACTTCATGCTTCCGTCTACTATGCGCTCTTTTAAATCTAAATTGTTCATAAGTATAATAAAATTTCAAAAAGAAATATAATAAATGATCTGCTTACAAAACTAGCTATGTGCATAAGTGTTGGACCATCATATATGTGATAAACCTTACTGCTTCGTAAGATTTATATGTGTAATATTATATAATATTTACTATGGTATACATAATATGAGATCCCTTTTTAACGGTTAGCTGCTCAGTAATTTATTTCAATAAAAAAATTTGCCTAATAAAAGAAAACTGAATCTTTATAACTCCAATCCTCCAATCTTAGTTTATGATTATTTCAATAAATAACCACAATTGAGGGTTCATGGCATTAAATTTTGAGTCTGGTTTTACTTTATTTATCTTTTTTAAATTTTGATTCTAGTGCCATATCATTTGTCTTAAAATAACTTTTAATTTAAAAAATCAGGCATCTAGAAGTTTTTCACGATACAATCTATTATGGACTTTAAAAGGTTTTTAAATAAAAGAGCTTCATTTATTATTGGCAACTGAATTTGATAATTTAATCATAGTACTTTGTAAGATATATAGGACGGAAGATAGCTATTAGACCCCATTCAATATCAAATTTAACTAGAAACGTTGTTGAAAAATCATCCCGGCTTCCTAGTTAATAGACTAGTGTGGCACGGAATAGATATATAGTGTAGGCAAACAAAACCAGGATATATTGCCATGTTGATACGAACAGATTGAAATTTGATTAGCCTGTAAAGTAGTAGGTTTTGCCCTTATTAAAAACTCAATAGCTATGCCCTTGTTTTTGATACCTTATGTACGCGACGTATTAAATCTATGTAGGCGCTAGCTATGTTGTACATACAATTAAATAAGTGTTTAAGGTGTTAGAATTTTAATGGTGACTGGGATATTAAAAGAGCGAAACTTATGACAGGTCGTTTCAGAGATGATTTATTTTCATATGCGAAAACAAATTAAAAATAATCGTGTCGAAAGTATTTGTTTTTTTTTTGCCATAATTACTTCGCCACATCGACATTTTGTCCGTCTAGTCTCTCCATCTCGTCTATTCTTGTCGCGTTAAGTTGTAAATAATACTATTCGGTGCTATGGATGGTACACACCAATATATTGCAATATGACATCGTTTGCATCAATCATTATAGTATCTGTATATCTTGTTATGATAATCTCATTAAGTTTGGTGCACATTTTGTATTATAATTTCATTTTCCTCACAAAAGGCTTATCATAAAATCTGCATTTTTGTCGTAGCCAAAATTACTTTAGGCCCCTGGAATTTTGACAGCGAGTTATAAATACCTTTTCACTCTTTAAGTTTTGAGCTTTTCAGGTGTAAATTATCCAAAGAATTATTTGAATAACCCAATATACTTGTTACTTCATAGGTCAAAAAGGTCCTGTAAAATGAAAGATTACCTGCTTAGTATTTAGCTATAATGTAACATATGCAATTGGCGAAAGAAAAGTTTTAGTTTCCGCTGGAAATTATTACTCTTTGTGAATTTACAAAGGTTTACAAAAAAAAAGTATACTCAATATGTGTGACATAATTTAATACTTATAGGCTTATATTTTTAGTATGGTCACATTTTATTAAATTGGAAAAGATTGCAATTTAATGAAAATGACCAGAAATGTTTTTTACTCCGTAGCATGGTTAGGCTTAGTAATTTTTTTTATTTTTTATTATTATCTCGTAGTATTGTTCAGTTATTATATTTTCATAAAAAATATATTTATTTTTAGTGTGAAAACGAAGTTGTAGAACATAATCCGCTGTAGACGTCAAAGGAAATTTTAATAAATGAAAAATTACTAAGTATTATGACATGTGCTGCCTTTATCTGTAGTAGAGCTATTTTAGAAATATAATGCTAAAGATAGTCTCAACTACGCTGGATCTAATAAGCATGTGCTAGTAATCTTTTGACTGCTTAGATAATAGTAGTAACGCTCAATGAGATGTTGCTTATGGAGGTGAATTCAGCACCTGATACAAGCTCTATTATATAATAATAAATTGTATCTCCGATAGGAAACTATGATGACTAAGTCCAGAAAATCGATCTCAACTCTTAAGAGTGACAAAAAGCAAGTTTAAAATGTAATTCACATACTTTTTCAATCCATTTTTTTTCGTAAGTTGATAGGAGTTAGACTATTTTAATTTGTTCCGTTTGATACATGTATTGGTTATACTTTTTGGGTACCTACTCATGAGCATTATTATTATTAACTAATATTTAATTCAAAACAAAGAGTTGATGTATATAGACATAATACTGTATGACTGGAGATTGAATTTATGTTTCATAATTATGTGTTATACTTAGAACCATAAATATAACGTTTATTGTTAGAGTATTGGTTTTATTTAAAACAAAATACCGCTCTTTCAGCCAGACTAACGACAATCTTACAGTGAAGTGAAGCCCATATGAGCCCATACCATACAATGACACTGCCCATTACCCTACCTCAAATAATGAGAACGAATTGCCCATAGGTTACGGACCTAGAAATTAGGCACGGAACAGGATGTGGATTGTGAGTGTGTGAGTGATGTGAATAGTGTGACCTAAAACATTTTAACAATAATGATAAACATACAAAACAAACGACAAAAGGTTTAAAAAATATTTAATTTGTATTAGACCCAACATCAATTATTTGGAAGAAGAAAATATGTTGGCTTGTATATCACCGATTCCCTATCATCATCATCAGCCTGTATCATTCCACTGCTGGTCATAGGCCTCTCCCAATTCCCTAGAGATAGGTAGAATATTTGAAGCTGGCAATGATTCGTTTGCATTCTGGCATATTTTTTTTTTTTTTTTATAAGATGAGTTTTACGGCCCCTGGGAACTAGCCCTTTGGAGCCTAACATCAGTATACTTTTATTACATTTTTTTCTTAATTCTACCTTATACCTACCTTAAATCTACCTTATAACTACCTTATTTCTACCCCCCCAAACCCTATCAATAAAGTGGCGGATACTTTACTGACAAATTACTAGACTTCTTGTGAGAAGCCGAAAATCATGTTTCATCACTTTAGTTCCAATTGCCCACACTCACGCACATTTATGACCATATAATGGTTAATATTCCACCAATATTACACACTATAATACACGAAAACACAAGTTTTAGAAATTAAAACAAAAATGACAACATGACTTTTCCACTTCCCGCCAAAAAACCTTCGCATTCTGGCATTGACAGTTAATGATGCCAACTTGAAGAAAGCGACAACTGCATAGACAATTTAATAAATAGTGTTGCACAATAAATACTCAATCTGTCAAAGTATTTAGTCGATTATTTTCTTTGGTTTTACTTTTTGTAATAGAAAACGTTCCAGCGTTGCCAGTGCGTTACAAAAGTAACGTATTGCGTTACTTTTGGCCCTGTTGCGTTACATGACTCATTGCGTTACTATTGCGTGACTTTTCGAAATGGAATTTTAAAACTATTTAATAAATAATTTTCCTATCGCAGTTATAGTTTATACTCCCTAAAAATTCAATCTTCAATCAATCTGATCTTATTGTTTCAGTGATTTAGTTAAATTGTTTTATATTAAAACATAACAAAATATTGAAATAAAAACGGAAGCAACATTACGAACCGGTGGTTACGCTAAAATATTGTATTTAACGATTCACAAATTAAACGAATTAAACAAAAAAAAACGTTGACTTTAGTTAAAAAAATATACGTACATAAACAAATTAAATGACATTTAGTCTTTCTGCCTTACCAACTGATTATTCAAAGCCTTCACGCATAAATGATGAAATTGCATTTTTTTATGGGAATGCGTTACTTTTGAGCTCAATGCGTTACTTTTTCAGCAGCCTTGCGTTACTTTTGATTATCGGGCACTGGCAACACTGAGACGTTCTGTCCTTGCAGGCTTTTTTTGGCGGGAAGTGGAAAAGTCATGTTGTCATTTTTGTTTTAATTTCCAAAACTTGTGTTTTCGTGTATTATAGTGTGTAATATTGATGGCCGGAATATTAACCATTATATGGTCATAAATGTGCGTGAGTCTGGGCAATTGGAACAAAAGTGATGAAACATGATTTTCGGCTTCTCACAAGATGTCTAGTAATTTGTCAGTAAAGTATCCGCCACTTTACTGATAGGGTTTGGGGGGGTCTCGAACAAATTTACGTATGATTCAAATTACTTTCAATAGATGGCGTAATGAACGCCGGTGTCAGATGGCGGATGGCGACTATAAATTATGGGGGGGGTACTTAGACCATCTAACTAGGGACCCGGTACGCGCATAATTCAACGAACAAAATGTTCTGTCAATTCTTGGGGGAGGGGAGGTAACCACTACATTAAAATTGACGCACACTTACTCAAAACATTTTGTGTCATTATAAACGCACACGTAAAGAAATGTGCAACACTAGTATATTTTACGCACACTAAAAGATCTAATACGTCAACATACAAAATTTTACTACCGTAGGACCATCGGTGTAATAGGGTGAATACCACTATCGATATTTCTAATTAGCTATATCGATAGTTTCATATACTCATTATTACATTTATAGCTGTCATTATAATCTACTGAATTATCTCTACTGAAACAGCTGAACAAGAAATAATGAGTAACTCACGAGGCGTAAATATTCAACGGAAACAAGATGATTCCGGGTACATCCCAATTCAGTTCCTTGAAAATGAGATTATCAAAAAAATAAGTACCTAATGTTCCCAAATAAGCTGTTTCATCCCCCCCCACTCCCACTCGACCAGCGCCATCTGCTGCCACTGGCCTGGCTGATATCTTTTGTTAGGTAGGTACGTATAAACGTAATAGGTATTATTATACTAATGTCATCATCATCATCATTTCAGCCAAAAGACGTCCACTGTTGGACATAGGCCTCTCCCAAGGTTTATTATACACTATATATATTATATTTTTATCGATACCGGTCTGCAATCATAAATAAACACTACTACAACACTGTTCAAATCAAAAAGTATATATGTCGAGATTAATTCTTGCAACATTGACTAATACGACTGAATAATTTTGATACTTGATTTATTATTTTCCATATTATTTATTATTCATAATGCAAGCGCAAGCACTTTTAAGTTTTCTTTGATGTTGGTCAATAAGATAATATTTGTTATACATATATTTATGCCATATGTGATTCATCGCCTCTGTAGCAGACGCTGCCTGCTTCTGGGTCATATGGACCCGGAGCAGTGTCAGGTTCGATTCCGTTTATCAAGATCAAGAATTTATCGAGATCGTATTTATCTGAATTGTTTCGATAGTGGGTGTTTTTGTTTCAACATGAGTTAGTTATTTTTTTTTGTATTTTAGGAAAATAAAACAAACATATCATAGCTACTGCGTTTTTTAATTATTTTTTTATTTTAATCTTGGTCTAAATATTCCACTCCTGATAAATCCATATATTGGCGTGGGCCTGCCGCTGCCACATCAACTCATCATCATCAGTCTCCACAGCATTGCTGTCATCTTGAAGATTTATTATTAATCGATTAATGTCATCGTAAAGAGCAATTTTCGACTATTCTTACCTGAAAAATAAAATAATTCAATAAAAGATAATTTCTTTAATGCTTTAAGATTATTTGTTTATTTAGTAATTAAGTAACGATGTTAACTGACAAGCAAACATAGAAAAATAAAGCAACCTTAGTTTATGTATTGGTCGAGATGAAAGCAACACATAAAAATAATGCGCAAGTATCAAGTGTATTCAATCGAATGTACCTCTAAGCGATCAATGTATATTTACTGAAAAACCTGTAAACTGAAGCTTTGAGCCTGCCTTTGTATACAATAAACACATTATTTAACTTAAAAACTGTAAAATAAACTGCTTATATACCTATAATATCAGCGGTTCTTTGGTAAACATGGTCGAGTTCTGACAAAATATTTTGCACCTCAAATTCCGCGAGACACCGCCTGTAAACTTTGTGAATCACCTCTCTTGTTGAATTACTAATGATTTATTCATTGTAAATCGTTTTTAACGTTCTGCGACTGGTTTATCACCGCGTAATTCAGTATTTATCCGTTTGTTTACAAAGTTCAAATACTTGACAATTATTTGACAAATAAAAAATACAGTTGCCAGGGTAGAAAAGATTCGTCTATGGTCACAGTAGACTATTCGATTAATTCGTACTCGATTAATTGTATCGATAATGTTTTCGATTCTTATGACATTTAATATTTTAATGAATTTAATAGAAAAATTGCATTAATTACATCAAAAATACTTACATATGAAATGATACCCCATCTTTTTGTATATTACTATTTTTTGTAATTTCTTTGCACACGTTTAATGGGACAATTCGGCATTTTTCACGGAGCACCTTACACCGCGAAAACGATACTTACTCTGATCAAATCGATTTCGAAAACAGTTTTTATATACGTGTCAGAGATTGTTGGTCCTGTACCTATAGAAAAAAGCTAGAGGGGAAGATCATGCGAAGCGCATCCTGAGCTAATACATCCATGGGGGGGTAGAAATAAGGTAGTTATAAGATAAAAGTATACTGATGTTAGGCTCCAAAGGGCTAGTTCCCAGGGGCCGCAAAACTAATCTTATAAAAAAAAAAAACTGTCCTTGCAGGCAGGCAACATTCCGATGCCAACTAATTAGCCTTCCGTCATTGGTTAATAGATTTTATGTTGGCACTGTTGGCAGTTGACTTGCCATTGTGATTGTGAACTGTCGAACGAAATTGATAAGTTTGTTTTGTCTCAAAAATATGGTCATAATTTTGTAAATTCTGCATAACCATGAGATAAGTAGTACAACAAATAAACATTCATTGCAACATCGGAAGTGAATTCTGCACCAACAGGATGGCAGCCGTGTGGGTTATGTTGTGAAAATGCGAAGTGTTACATTCGGATCATTGGATGTCACACGCGATTCTAATCTTCGAAGTGGTCTCCGAGACCCATAACGTTTTCACTGTGGATAAGTTACATGCACGCAGCGGGAATGACAATAATGGCAGTTTCTGTTGGTGAAATTTGCGAGAACACGAAGTTGGCCAGAGAGATGGCATTGATGGGGAACTATGAGTCCGCGTTAGTGTACTACGAGGGTACCGTGCAGATGATCCACAGACTCCTGATCACCATCGCGGACCCTACGCGCAAGTCTAAGTGGCAGCTGGTGAGTTCCATGTACTTTTATTACCATGTAATGTCATTACCATGTAGTTTTTTAACCATGCCTGCTTACCTTGAATACTGACGTTTCCTTTTATGATAAGCCGTGTTAATTAGTCGTGCCTTAGGAAGGCGGAAGGCCACCCGCGGTGTCGACGTTCGTATTATCCATATTTGTTTACATATGTTCGATGAGAAATCTAGGTTGTTTATTACCTGGTAGGTATCTTTATTTTTCTCTTTGTTCATTCTACCTGTACATTTTATTGTGAACTGTCTTATCAAGTATTATATTAATTAGATACAATACACCTACATGTGATGTGTATGTTAAATACTTTTCTCAAACCGTGCACTAAAACAAACGAAAAAAAAGGTTTGAATTGAAAACTTCCTTATTTGGCTGGTGAATCACATAGGTAAGTATACAAAAAAAATCTTATTTAAGTTGTATCCATGAACATTATTTTATTTATTGCCAATTATGTAACATTACACTTAAATTTGGGGTATCACTGACACAATTGTATTAGATAAGTGTTGTCATTATTTAATTAGCACATGTAACATAGATATTACCAAAATAATATTATCAGCAGTACCTATATTATCATATGTACATGAATTTGTACATTCTAATCTATTTTCTAAAATTGAAAACTTGCAGCTAACCTCACGTTTCCATTAACAAAACATGTAACACCTCTTGATGTCAAAAAATAGCAGCAAATGAAAAAATGAAATGTAATGTCACAACTTTTATCCCCATTTGGGTGTAGTCAGAGGCTTGAGTGGCCATACACCACCACCATTGTCGCCGTGTATACAGGAACTGACTATTCCCTAATCCTATTTAATAGCAGCAATAACATAAAAAAAAGCTTTTTTAACGCCCCACTGCTGGGCACGGGCCTCCCCTCAATGCGAGAGGGATTCAGGCCATAAATAAACAGCACACAAATTACATATAACACATAAATTGCACATAAATTGGTCGGAATATTTATTTACTTCAAACATTCCATCACAAGAACCTCTCATATGCAGCAATCGGACAAAATAGAAAAACCAATGGTGTATCGGACGGATCAATGTGTAGGCAGACAAAACATTAACTCCCAAATACATAGAGATTTTAGCCAGTTTACAATGGTTTCGAAAAGCATTTTTAGGAACAAATGTGATTTGTAATTCCACTGCAAGTCGATCATAACTTTCTATGAATTTGGGTGTAAATATATTTATTAATTGTTTAACTAAAATGGGTGGATAGGTATGGTGATGGAACAAAATATCTACAAGCTCTCAATTTGTGTTTACTATATCTAATATAAATTATCATTGCACTTGATGTTGAGTGGTTCTAACATGTGTCAATTAACACCACTTGCTTTATGTACATCATACTTTTGTCATATGACGGAAATATTAACTGTGTATTTATAAAGTAGTAGCTTTTGCCGGACAGACTTGTATGTGGAAACCATTGAAATCAGTTCAGCCATTTCTATGTTATTGAGTCGTAAACTTCCAAATTATAGGATGGATTTATTTAATACTAGCTGTGCCCCGTGGCTTCTTCCGCGTGGAAATTGATGTGTTATTCCAGAGCCATTAGCCTATGTCTTATTCCAGAGCCTAAACATCTATGTTTCAAATTTCATTAAAAGCGGTTTAGTAGCTATGATGATATGTGGTAACAAACATTCACACACACACACAGACACACACACTTTCGTATTTATAAAATTAAGATAAGAAGGAAGCCATATTCTTCTATCTATCCTCTGGTGAATAATAGGTATGAATCAAAATGTCTTTAAGTTGATTGTCGAATTGTGAGTGTGATAATAGGCCTATGTCTTATTCCAGAGCCTAAACATCTATGTTTCAAATTTCATTAAAAGCGGTTTAGTAGCTATGATGATATGTGGTAACAAACATTCACACACACACACACACACACACACTTTCGTATTTATAAAATTAAGATAAGAAGGAAGCCATATTCTTCTATCTATCCTCTGGTGAATAATAGGTATGAATCAAAATGTCTTTAAGTTGATTGTCGAATTGTGAGTGTGATAATAGGTGTGTGAATTTCGCAGTATGTTGTGGTGCGCTGAGCACAAGTCTTGTGATCGCAATGTTAGGAGGCACTATATCTGCAAATAATATATAAATGTATGACATCTTATTTTTCTAAGTACCTAGGTACTCTGCTTTGTGCTACTTGCGATGTAGATTTACATTTGAAGCTATTTAACACACATAGAAGACCTTTTAAATGAATAGGTACCTACGGCAAAAAACAAATCTTTACTTTGTCCTTAAAGGAAACTTGTTTCAACTACTCTGACTAATGTATGCATGCAAATGCTCTCTGGTTAATTATCTCGCGACCTGCTGTTTGCTAAGTAATAACAGTACATTGGTCTCGTCCTTAAACAAAGAGTAACTAATTAACTACACTCATTACAAGTACTAACAATAAGGTGTGTATTTGGAGTAGTGGAGTGTGTAGCGGGGCGTTTTTCGGAGCTAGTGTGATGGGTAGAGCCACATATAAAATAAAAAAATACAAAATCATTGGGATCAGAGTGAACCGGCGTGCAATTGCTTGTATCTTAATACCTCGGTGTAAGAGGGTGAATAAAGTAATCTAGAATCCATATCTATAAACAAGTCATAACTTATTCATCAGTAAATTCTAATCAAAAACCGGGTTAAGATTATTTCTATAGAACATTGTCATGTTGTATGGAAAATCTGTCAAAACTGTTTTGTGAGACAAGATTTTTGCTTCGAATTTACTTAAGAATAAGTAATCACTTGTGTCACGCAAGCCAAATTGACAGATAATTTCATTTCTATAGTATATACCTATTAGCTCAGCGCTCAAATTACGTAGATCGCTTTACGCGCTGCACGAAACACCAAGGCACATGTTTGGTAATCTGAATTTGCGGCAGGTGACATAAAAACTCATAAGAAATGTGTGAACCACATTGAAATTACAAATTGTCAAAGAAGTAACAAATCTTGTATATGATACTGTTATCGTAATTATAATCTTGATAAAACTTTTCAAGATAAACCCTTTATTACATACATTTTCCGACAATACTGCACCCATGAATCACTCCAGAAGCCTCAGGTTGTTTTTGCAAATGAATCAATTGGCCTCGCATGATATTCATTGCAGTTCATCTGATATATCAATACTCTCTATTTACTAACATCATATCTTATTATGTGCCTGTCATGCATAAAAATGTGTAAATATCCTCAGAGTTGAAGCGGAATCACATTAACGTGTTGCTGTGGGTTGTTTTGCCTCGATACAGATTAAAATATCTTCGTAGGATGCGTCATCCACATGCTTGGTTTCTGAGAATCAGCTATAGCAGGGTTAAGGGTATTGTGGAACGACACAAATGGGTCTAGTGCGACTTTATTTTCGCTCCTTTGAGACGTCTTCCAAGAATATGAAGAAATTACCTGAGTAAAGCTCTTTGATGAGACTAATGTAATACTAATAAATACTAAACACTCATCATCTTCCATCATTTCCAATATCTGGTATCTATGTGACTTCTCACTCCATTTATCACGGTTTTCTGTCATATTCATCACAACCTCCACATACCTATTTCAATAATTCCTAATTCTATCCATCCAACTTTTCTTTTGTCTTCCTCTCGCTCTGTAACTATCCACATTCATCATTCTTCTCGTCTGATCTCAATACATGCCGAACCCATTTTAACCTTCTGCAACCAAAACACATTAAAGAGAACTAAAAAAATACCTATAATTCCGGCTTCACATGTTACTAAATGGAAGCTAATGTTTAAATACGGCAATCACTATACAATTGCTTTGTAAAACCTGACATTGAATACGTCTATACTTCTTCAGATATGAAGGTCTTGGGCCATTAAATTAGCCAATGCATGATTTTATATTGCCTTGTACCTAAGTCTTTTTTCCTTGTATGAATTTAAGTGGCATATTCAGCACTTAAGAAATGTAATTTAAAACTCGCAGCAGTTCTTTAGTGTCATTTTGAAGTTTTCCAATTTGAAATCCCCAAAATTAGGGCCTCTGTAAAATTCTTAGATTATTATTAACTGAATTTGTAGTGAAACTACATTCTATCTCAGACATACATACAGACATACTGGCCTATTATAACTAAATTCAAAACCTCAGTTATAAAACCCTATTTTGATACTATTTATGCAAATCCAAGCAATTCATTCACCATTGTAATACTTTTTGCCTGCATAGTAATAAATCTTATTTGCTATCCAATTTGTTGCGTCAATATGCCACAATGGGAACATTTGTCTCAATAGAAAGCTTCATCTAGCGTTTCCTTGCTGAGGTCAATGGTATTGCACTGAATCACTCACACAGTATCGCCTACGCACAATCGTACGTCGCTAATGGGGCTACTTAAGTGGCCTTAGTTTAAGTCAATTATGAAGTCATGAATGACAAAAATATGAACAGATATTCTGGGTTTGCCTTAAATCGTGCCAATACGACCATTAGGGAAGACAAGGAAAATGCAGCTTTTATTGTTTTATGAATTCATGTCTAAAGGCTGAAGGCTCCATCTGTAATGAGTCGGGTATTGGAGCAAACTACTGCAGAAATGAGGTTGTTTGCACAGATTTTAATAAATATGGCATGGTTATAGCATATAACCTTGGTCAACATATACGTTGGCTATGTTGTCTACTTTTTCTTCCGCTAAATAGAAGGTTATCGCAAGATACTGCCAATGAAACCATACAAACTGGTAACATAACGCTTCACCAATACTAATCCACCAAGCCAACTAGACACTCGGGTATAAATATCAAAGATAATAAGGCAATGATTCCGCGGTCTTTACCCCCACGTAGTGGGAGCTACTGCCACAGGAGTGCCCAGGCATTGGCCCAGGCTCACTATGTTGTCGACGGACCGCGGAATCATTGACTTATCATTTGATATTTATATCCGAGTGCCTATTTGGCTTGGTGGAGTAGTACCTATTTCCATCCGTTTAGGAGTACTTGCTTGATAAAACAAAAAGCACTTGTTTCGCACGTCCTTGCGATCGATACAGCTGCGTTTTTGTTATAGTGAAACCCGACAAAAGGCCTTTTGTAAGTGATCCGACTGACGTAATATACTTAATCCATATTATACTTATGTGGCCTCTGTAGTGGCATTTTAACAATGCCACAAAAATTCGTGTTACTGCGTTAAATGAGGAAAGAGGTGGAATTTTCCTGATTTACCACATTCAGTGTTCGCTGTAGCAGCAAAATGGGTGTTTGAGGCTTCGTCTTAATTTGCAAAAGTTTTGTAGTCTATTTGTAACTATGGATACGAAATACTCAGTGGTGTGTGCGTGATAGGTAAGTCCACAGAAGTTCCCATTATATTTTCACATAAAGAATAGACATGTAGAATGAATTAGTATGCATGCTGGGTCGAACTGTTATAGCACGATCGTGAGGTCTCTTCTTGTTCTATAGACTGAACTGTCGCGTTTATAGTAGGCCATATTACATTATGAGAAGCAGGATTTTTTTAAATTGTATATGCCGGCCACACATTCCCACCAATGAGGTCAATGTGTATCCTTAGGGGCGCTATTAGGTTTAGGTTTAGGTCTAGGTTTAGGTTTGAGTATGCGGGTGGGGAAAAGGAAACGAGTCTACTTTGACCTCGAATGACCTTTGACCTTTAACCCCGAATGACCTTTGACCTCAAGTAAACTTTGACATCGAATGGCAATTGACTGTGGCAATTGTTTTGAAAATAACTGTAATGGGTACTATTTGGCTCTGGCGCTTCGCCGGCCGCTGCCGCGGCACGCTCGCTTCGCTCGCTCGGCTCGCGCGTTGTGGTCACTGTTCTAACCTAACCTAACCGAACGTGTCCAAGCATTTGGCAAGGCAAGAAGGTCAAAGTCAAAGTCAAATATCAAGTTCATTCGAGGTCAAATGACAATCGATATCAAAGGTTACTTGAGGTCAAAGGATATTCGGGGTTAAAGGTCAAAGGTCATTCAAGGTCAAAGTCGACCCGTGTTCTTTTCCCCACCCTTATACTCAAACCTAAACCTAGACCTAAACCTAACTGCGCCCCTAAGGCTACACTCCAACCAAATAATGGCAAACATATTTATCGGATACTTCAAATGAATCATCTCAAGCTTTGTTATTGTCTTTAAATCTATCTAATTTGGTACCCGTTATAATATTTGCAAGTAACATACTAACTTTATCAACTTTTACTTGGAGATTAACTCGTCTTATAACGAAATAGCAAACGGTAAAAACCTCATTACGTCCGTCTCTGTTCAAGTAACTTTTTATAGAAAAAAAATCGATGTTAATGCAATGGAATGTAAATCGATCGAGTGATTAAATGGTTGCTAATCATTTGCAATTATATTGTTACACTTTTACCGGCGAGCGGGGTGCGTCAGTGCACTCATGCGTCAGTTTCTACCTCACATTTGCATATTATCACGTAACCATTGGAATAAAATCATTGAAGGCGATTTCATAATTTTGATTATTTAGAAGTGCCAATGGGTTATGCCTATTTAAAGTTCTCCTCGAAAATTGTTTGTAAAACAACGAATTTTAAATTATACCCATCTATAAACACATTGTAGCTATATATTATACGACGGCGGTTTTGCCATTAATGGGTAAAATCGTGGGCGACTTTACTCACGCATCATCGCCAAAGTTGAAATTGAAATTATTAAGGCCGTTCGTAGAACTAGTAATCTGTGTTGAATTGGAAGACGTTTATTGTTAGACTTCAGACTAACTTTTTTATGGGCTTTCAGCTATTTAATCTTAGAAAACTTTGATTTAATCGCCTTGTTTTTTCTATCAGTAGTTAGTTAAGTACTTAAAATAAGTGAACCTACTCAACATTCTCCTAGTATCCATAATATTTGTTTGATTTCTGCGACCGGACAGTTTACATCAACACGATATTTTTGCAAGAGTACTCATAAATATTTTGCCGATAATAACGATCTCCATAAACTCTGCATTTGACTACTCCAATAAAATTGTACACGGGTGCGCCCGCGCGGACATTATTAAAGCGGCACTCATGATTCAATTTTTTTATTCAATCCGTTGATTCAACTTGAGTTGATTTGACAGATTGCGCGGTGAGGAGGCAAATTGACGCCTAATTTCAGTATAGAGGGATGTCCATAAATTATGTGAGGCATTTAGGGGGGGAGGATCGAGCCAAATCTTATCCAATCTCACGCGGGGGACAGGGGTGGTCTCGGCAAATATCACGTAATTTTTTATTGTGTGTGTAAAATTGCCAGAAAACTGTGTTAAATTAAGTAAAACATATTTTATATGGTGTTAAGAAAAATCTCACGTGAGCTTATAGGGGTGGGAGAGGGTCGAGCCAAATCTCACGACATCTCACCAAGTGGAGAGGGGGAGGGTCGAAAAATCTCCAAAATGGCCTCACGTAATTTATGGACGCCCCCTAGTTGAATCGACGGAATGAATACGAAATTGCATCGTGAGTAGCCGCCTTTAGCCTTCATTCGCTAGCGTGAGTTTATGGAGCCTGAAACGTAGGCTTTTTAGTCGAGTTTAGGTCACTTGTCTAATTCAGTGGCTGGATGGTCGCCAACCGTTTGTTCTATTGTCGACGTACACTTGTCATGGTCGTTTTATATCATGCGTGTTGCCTTTCGGTCCGTCACTCGGCTGAAGTGTTGACGCCAGCGGAGGTCGACGAACCCTCCTGAACGCAATATATCGGTCGCCCGGTGACGTGCTCGGGGTGCCAATTTTGTACGCCATACCAAGTAACTGTGTCGATCTGTCAAAATAATGTACACCACTTCCGTTCTTACGTTCATTATGTTACGGCGTAAATTATTTTTCGTTACGTTGGCATTATTATACGATGTCCTAAATACGCGCACTGTCGGACGTTGTGGGTAGTTTTAATTACCGTCCCACTTAAATGAACTAACTCGAAGTCGCTCCTTACAGAAGTTGGTCAAGGTGTTTAAGCTCGAATTAGGTGAAAATAGGCACGTTATGTCGCGTGTAACCGGCACCGGATGTTACTCAACCTTTTTGAGATTTTGTGTGGGAAGTGCTTAACATTTTTTTAAACAGTGATCTGAGGTAGTGTGATAATCGTGGTGTGAGATCTTTTGTGCTTACATCGAGAAAATTACTCATGTGCGTATCTTTGATGTATCTTCATGTTCTTCAGTTAATCTATGTTGTCCGCTTTTTGTGCTCACTTCGACGAATGCACGCTTGACTTGGAGATTACATGTCTAGATTAGATTGTAATTTAATGCAAATGCGGGATCTCACATGATGTGACTCACTGTGATCTCGAGTGAAGTATAAAATAGGGTTATTTGGTCTTTGCTACCGTAGTCTTAAATAAAAAAAAACTGTTCCGTACAATAAGTCTTACGGAAAGAAACGAGACACTGCGGCATTCTGACGCGTTGTTTTGCAATTTGTTACGGCTCGTGTCCTATTAGATTACTTTATTATTGTTTGTGGTTTCCAGAGCTACCTTATCCATTAACTTGGCACGGCTTAGGTACTGACTCTCAAGGATCGCTGTTTCCATGTATTTTGTATAGAGGGTAGATTCATGGATCGAATTTCCCTTGAAACTAGCGTGGTGAATTTATTTAAGCGGGCATAACATTATCCAATTTGCAGAGCGCTAAACTAGTGCTACAGTGCGAGATGCCCATACGATCGTACTAGATTTGATCACTAAATGCCTTTAAACCATCCAATTTTAGCACACATAGCGCTCTACAAATTGGGTAATGTAATGCTCGCTTTAGATTCATTTGATCATTGAATTGAAGCATACAAACGCTCGGGCATACAATTTTGTTACCTGTTTGTTTGTTGCTCGTTGCTGACAATATTACCTCTGATTATTTGAAACGTTCATTCCGGACATTGATATTTATCGTGCCTCCATCTTCTCATCAAACATAACCATCTGTGGATTTACATTAATCTCACCGCCCGTTCTCGGTAAAAGTCGGGTTTTTCATCTTTGTCACTTTTAAACTATCTGTCTGTATTGTGGAACATTTAGCTGTTGAATTGGGATTTAAAGGTGGTCACAGAAACGTGTTTTCAAATAGCCAATACTGTTTTGCTAATGTTGTGCATTCTAATGACTAACCCGATCTTCGTCGCCCACACTATTTCAACAATTCGTCCATGCATAATTTATTTGCTCATGTTAGTTTCATGGTAAACATTATACTTAAATGTGCGGAGAATAAACTATTTACACATACGGCTACTTAAGAATAGTCTCTGTAGCAAACTATTCATATCGTTTGTTGGGTTTCATAAGTCCATAATATCAACTACGTTATTTTAATTAGAACATTGGACGTCACAATTAAGTAGGGTGTATCTCCGTGGAAATATGAACATTAAAGACATTTCAATTTCCTTTACCGTATTCTTGATGAGCTCCGCTGCGACGACAGAGATGAGTTGCATAGAGATCTGATGATATTTTTCTTCCAGGTCCAGAAGCAGATGGCTCGCGAGTACGAGCAGCTGAAGGCGACGGTGGCCACACTGCAGATGTTCCAGCACGACGGGGAAAAAGCCATCACACCCATGACCAGCAGTAAGCAACTATGCCCTACTTTATTCCAGGTCCAACCACTGATCTCTGATATTATCTTCGTTCTTTATTGTAAATCGTAAATTCTTGGCGGTTGACATCTAGTCGGCCGGAGGCCAGTATAACAGCAGCGTAGCAGCAATGTAACAGCAGCTGGCTGACGACATTGTTCCTATATTGCCAAGTCTAATTTTCATGCTTGGTTATCTATGCATAAGTCGATCCCTTTGTGAGACTATGTTGGCATCAATATTCAGAATTCAGAACCTAGCTTGTTATCTAATGACTGCTAATAGGTCTTGACTATCCGCACACTGGCAAGCATATATGTATATTGACGCCTGGTAGTCTGAGACGACTGTGTGCCATCATCTAAGATCCTGGAACACCTCGCTTTATCCTCATTCTCATGCATAGGGGGTGCTACGGACATGACCCTTCTGAAAAAAAACTATTCATCTGGTCGTGGAAATTTCTCCCTGGACGCTCCCTGCTGACACTTCTGATGTTCACTCAGTATTTAGTAGTAGTAGCAGTATTTTATTGTACTCTAATGAAGGGACCTGAAATTGTAAAATCAATCGTCCTTAACAAAAGGGCAATGTCACGGCTGATGACGTTGACCTTTGCCCTTCCGTACACAGTACAACTAGCCACGCCCCATAAAGCTTTTAACATTATTAATGTCCTAACGAGCCAATATAAGCAGACACTATATTGTTCGATATACTGATAATGGAGTTGCAAAAGCACTTGTAATTTTGCAGTAATAGGAAAGAAGGTAAATGGAACAGGAAGGCCGAGAAGTAGGTTTAAATCGGAGCGCACCTTGGTATCGACAATTCTTGTTTATGTAGATTGTCAGAAGTCACGTAACAAAATGCAGTTAACAATGAATGGCTGCGAAACGATTATGCCAAGGAGCGGAGGAGGTACACGCGAAGCAAACTAATCACTTGTTTACTGTCCTGGTTTGATGATAGATGCTTCTTCCATAAGCTTAGAATGTTAAATATAATTTAATCTGGTTGCATATTGACATCCATTTCTGTTAGATATTCTTCTTAATTGAATGAAGTATTATAGGTTGGTCTTTGCTCAAGCTTATATTTCCTGTTCTGTATCTTCTGGAATAGTATCACCTAGTAGTGTTGCTCAAAATAACCCGTTATTATAGCAAGACCGTAGAACCCTGGAAGAATTAGGCAAGAACAAGACTGATTCTAAAATTTTCTGGAGTGTTTCTCAATTGTTGCAGTCTGCCTTTCTGATTGTGCAAGGCCAATTCCGGAACACTAAGACTGTTTATGGGAAACAGCTACCAGATACCTTTTTAATTAGTTTCATAGACAATCTTCTCTCTCCTTTCGTTCACTGTCACGCCATTTTACTGTTTCAAAAGTAAATTGTAATCCAAAATTGATGGTCCCACCGTTCCTTTGTCCTCTGTCGTTATAAAAAAACACACTTCCATTCAAAGGTACAATGGATCATAGACGATAACTTTGGATCGTTGTTGCACAAACATTATAAAAACCGATCAAATGAAAGTCGGTTCAATATTCTAACACAATGGACTAACCCAATAATGGTCCTATTGTAATACACACTAACAAAAATTATAACTTTTCTATGGAGATTACTCGAATAAATTTCGAGGGTGATACAGATGAGCAACCAAGACGAAAAGAAGAAATGTTTTTGTGTCAAAATTTTAGTCGTGATTGTTTTTAAACAGCATCAGATTCAATGGTGGCGTCCACAAGTTGCGTGCCGATGCTTGTGAACGCCACAAATGACTATAAAAATATTGTTACTACGTAAAAGGTAATATACACAGACCCCCATTAAACCAAAACATTACAATTAAACATTCAACACTTATAGTGAAATGCTTAATCTACCATCGATTCCATAGGGCAATCTGCCAATTATCCATAAAAGTTCAACGTACGTACGTCACCGAACCCTAGCCGCAGTCGACTATGACCTTCGATTGGAGCCATTCTACCGATAAAGGCCGCCATGTCGTCAATTATGTCACCATTCATGGTGGTACAATGGGTGGAAGGAAGGCACCGGACTTCGCATCAACTCGTTATCGGAACCGCTTGTTTGGTCGTGTTTTGTAATGCATCATGCTCCATTCTTTCGTTGTAAATTATCGTTCTTAGTATTTTCTGTTTGTTAACTGTTGTCCATTATGCGCCGTAATGGTTCATCCATTAGGTCGGGTTTTGGTATGAGTGTATTAATGTTAAACTAAAGTAATCATTAGGTGTTTGACTGCCTCCCACTGCTTTCTCCGTTTATGGTGCGATTATAAGAAGTAGGTGGGGTACCCTTCGGCCTATTAGAGTGAGGGAAGAGAGAGTGCACCTGAGCTTGCGCACACACTTGTGGACTATCTCCTGCGCACACAACATTGTAATATGTAATATCGTTATGCGCAGATGGCTAGTCTCCGTTGAGATTGGCGCCGAGACCAATTCGGTCAGGAGGAATATAATACAGGAGGTTATATCTAAGGGACACCGCAGACATGCTACTTTATGCATCGGCGATCGGAAATTTTGCGACCGCTCCGATGCTAAAAGCAACTAAATCGCCGATCGTCGAAGCAAAAGTAGTGTGTTTGCGGTGGCCCTTAGAAGTTTAGGTTCAGTATTTCTTGATGAAATGCTAGCTATCTTGAGAGAAGTGTGATTACCTTGAGGGATACTTAGATTGATGTAACTATTGTAAAGCAAATATTCAATATAAATTAAAAGTAGATAAGTTGTGTTGCGCAGTTACTATCTTATCTGGATATTATTTTAGCGTACTGACGTAACGCTTCGTTAGATTGACGCAATATTATCACTCTCATTACAGCAGGGCAGACAAAACAAATTCACACGTTCCATAATCCATGTAACGTACGTAATACACTTTCACGCAATAATATCCCATACAACTTCACGCCAGCATACAAAGGACTGAATAATTCATGCATGACTATAATACTGTTTTTTATGGGCAAACATTATAACCCTGTTTTATACAAACAGAAAAACCTTGTTATCCAGATGAAGCTTTCAATCTTCAGTAACGTGTAAAGGTGCTACCTCACCCAGAGCATTCGCCTGTAATGTAACGTTACAGAGTCGAGCATTACATCAGTGAGGGAGGCGATCCGAACATTACAGTGCGCAACCTGTACTAATACAATTCGAGCATAACATCAGTGAGGGACGAAAACCGTACATTACAGTGCGCAATTCTGATACAACTTGTAACATAAATACGTTATCACAAGCGAATGCTCGGCGTATTGTAACATTTGTAACGTAATTCTCAAAATCGAATCTGAAATGTTACATTACAGGTGATTGCTCCAGGTGGCACCTTAAGGTATAATTTTGTGTTCATGGTCGTATTAAAATCCGATATAAAAAGCCTTAATAAAAATCGTGTCCTAGCAAAAAACGATAACACGGAACCCCTACCGCGCGTGTTCCACTTCTGACTAGCAGAATTTATTTACATCAGCACGATTCTATACTTTTTGTACAAAAAAATAAAAGGCGTTACGCAGTTGTCGCTTTCAGTATGAGATGTGGTCGGTTCCGCTGCGAAGCTACATGCTTGCTAATAGCGCGTAATCGAGCGTGCCCGCCAGATAAAACTAACGGCTTTCCCGCAACTAATTAAATCTCAATCAAGTTAATCGCACGCGATAACAATAAGCTTTTTATTGATTTTTACCCGACTACGGCGGAGGGTTATGATTTTGACCGGTATGTATGTATGTGCATCTGTTCTCACCTAACTTCCAAACGACTTGTCGTAATTTGACAAATGAGGTATCGTTAGAAGCGGCTTAATGGCGCGCTGGTTATAGGCTATGTGACGTCACATAAAATTGCATATGGCGCCCTCTAGAGGACATAATGACATGAACTAAAAAAAAAACATTTTTTGATAAAACCGTGTGGGGTATCAAATGAAAGAACTTGATGAGCACATTTCAAAAATATATATATTGTTACCTATAACTCCAAAATAACTAAATAAAAAGTAAGTTTAAAAACTAAAACCCGACTACTGAAAAATCGCGCTCTAAAAAGTATGAAACCAGAAAATATTCTTATCTGGAGGATAGCTTTGGTCCGTGTAGCTCCTTTAGGGAAAAATGGCATATGACCACGGACCGCGGCTATCCTCCAGATAAGAATATTTTCTTGTTTCATACTTTTTTAAGCGCGATTTTTCAGTAGTCGGGTTTTAGTTTTTAAACGTATTTACAATACGTACGTATAGAATGTAAACTTGATATAAAAATACCACACGCAAGGAAATGAGGAATCTGGTTTGTGGCGTGAAGTTTACCTAGACTTCAGCGATGCCTAACCAAGACAAAAATACTGAGGACAAAGAATAATCATTATCCTACGTCCTACATCAATGACTTACCCACTGTCAGGTACTTCATAGCAATTCCGCAAAAGCAATATTTTTTTATGATTTTCTAGCAGAATCCTAAGCAATGCCGCAGAATGTCTGTTCAATGGTCACGAATGGCGTAAAAAGTGTGTTTTTTACCAAATAATTAAGTTTTAAGCGACAGTAGCGCCATCAAGTCGCTTATGTGTAAACTAACATTTTCACAGAATGAATTTCAATTACTAAAAAATTAATTAAATTTATACGGTGGTTGGTACGGAACCCTCTATGTCCGACACGCACTTGGCCGGTTTTTTATTTCATGTTTGGCTGATATCAAAAAGAGAGGCAAACCATAGCATAGGATAGAGAAGAGTGGAGAGATAACAGGATCATAATATTAATATCGTTTGCTCTCCCTAATCGTAAATGCGCCTCATTTGGCTCATCGTTCGACGCTTCAAGGTATATCTCGATGGCATTACTGAAAGTTGTTCGACCACTTTCGGAGTGCACGCCAGCTTGCTATACTTCTGTCGCGGTTGTATCTGAAGTCCGTCTAGTGTTGTGCAAATATTGTGCACGTGGTGTTTCAATGAACAAGTTCCGATTGTGGTTTAGTTTCGTGAGTGCATTCAAATGAGACGTTGTGGCTATACTGATTAAAATAGATCAAATACTTTATACTTCTAGCAATTAATTAAGACAGTGCATTTAAACAAAATTTTAGGGCCGTAAGATCAATGGTAGTTGATCGATCGTGGAGGGTTTTTTATAGGACTGCGGTGGCAAAAAAGCGTACGGCCCGCCTGATGTTAAGCAGTTACCCAAGCCTATATGTAGATGCTTGCAATACCAAAGGCATTGCTGGCACATTGCCGACCTGAAGGGGAGTAGAATGGAGAGAGGGGAAGGTTTGGGATTTCGGCTTTCTCACTCATCGTACGAAACAGCTGTAATAGCTGCTTTACGCCGATTTTCTGTGAGAGGTTGGTACTACCCCGGGCGAGCCAGCCCGTATATGAGCTGCAGTCAATTGGCTACAGCTTGGCTCTACCACCTTAAATTAAGGTGATGGAGTCGGTTGAGTTGATAGCACGTTTTTACGAGATGGCGTTGTAGTCAACAGATTCTACTTATTTATTTTTTACGAGATATTTCAGCATTTGTGAGATATAATCCTATTAATTGAGAGTAAGACATATTGCACTGCATTGATATATGCAATAAAATCAACCTGAAATCATTCAGAATCAGAGATGATATCCTAAAACAACTTCTGTCACTTTTTATTGTAATACACACACGCACACATTGACAGATATTGTTTTTTTAAGCCACTAGAGGGCGTTTTTTTAAAATTTATTTTTAGAGCCACTAGAGGGCACTTATGTAAAAATATGAATTTGTTTTATTATACTCGTGCTAAAATAAAAATACAGCTGTTATATAATTATTTTATTGCAGGATGTTACTAAATATACTGAAAATATAACTGTAATAAACTTGTTGGTGTATTTCACTTTGCCAACATGAAATCAAAACATTACTGATAAATAAATGTGGTATTCCATGTAAACGTATTTTTATTTATAATAATAAACCAAAACTCAAACTCAATTTTTTTTTTATTCAAGTAAGCTATATGTAGCGTTTATAAATCGTAAAAAAAACAATATTTTAGCGTTACCACCGGTTCGTAATGTTGCTTCCATTGAGAAGAACCGGCAAGAAACTCAATGGTTACTCTTTTCAAAAGAAAAATAATAATTGTACACATTATCAAACAGCAACGCTATGTGAGCAGGCAGGCATAAGTACACAATGTGAATTAAAAAAAACTAGCCTAAAAAGCTGTGCATGCCTACTCCCACTTTACAGTCAAACCAAAAGGTGAGTAAATAAGTGAATAAGTAACAAAAATGTATACCTATGTATACCTTTATACCAATTACAATAATATTATACCTAACAAAAGCGACTGGTGGAAGTAATGGAACAATGACAGTAATGGAACAATAAATTAATATTATAAACAGTAATGGAACAATAAATTAATATTCTATACAATAATGGAACAATAAATTAATATTCTATACAATTCTAATAATAAAAAATACTATAATTTAAAAAACTAAATTTTTGTAGCACGTCTCGTAGTCGTCGTCACCTTGTCTTCGCCACCTTGTCTCCACCTTGATTTTTGCCGTCTTCAAACTTCCGCTAAAAAAGTAAAACAAACATGTTTATTGTTTGGTAGGTATTGCAATGATACGCCTGTGCATCTACGTTGCGCCAATAATATTTTCTACATTCAATAATAATTACCACAAGTGTCTTCATTGTTCTTCTAGTATAATAATCATAAAACGTTATTGTAAACCCTCAGTCGATGTAGAAGGAAGATTTTTCACTGGAACAAATAAGTACAATAAATAAATATTCATATTCATTTATTTCGTGATAATTATAATGCGATATCATAAGTGAAATAAATAAGATTCCTTGTAAAAGGATTTAGTACCTGTTACTTTAGTGAAATCCATACATTTTGCATTTTTCTGAACACGTCTCAGTATTATTTCCGGAAGAACACTAGTTTTGAAAAAAATTACCAGCTTGGACACCATATTATAAATAAATTCGTCATCACGAGAAACTTCAATTACAGTAAGCGGCTGTGTGACGGAGATGAAACAAATGAAGTAACATTTATTCATCTTGGTTACTCGCAATTGACCCTGAACCTGAAAAATAATTAATTGTAGTATTATAGTTACCGTTGGTTACTGAACAAATTTATAATGGTCTTTTGTAATTTGTTCTAATCTGGTGTGAGAGTGTAATAATACATTTACTAACTTGATAATAATAATCATGCTTTTTATTCATCACCAGCAAGTTATTTTCCACCTGTAGAGCAAAATATTTCTTCTCACGTGCTGCTTCCTCTAGGCTTTGAGATCTCCTTGACAATGATGGAAAGCACTTGATCTCAATGACAGCCTTTTCATCATCAATAATACCTGTAAGAAATAATGATCAGAATTTAAATGGGGCCTAAATTTTGTAAGAAAGCTGAAAATTTAAAATTACATACCATCTGGGCTGGCAGCTAAAAATCCAAATTCATCATCAATAAAAATACCAGAAGGTCTGACATTTTTATTATATTGTTGCATGAATATACTCCTGGCAACAGTCTCATTTTGCTGCCCATATACCATGTCTTTTGTACAAATGTTCCTTTTGTAAAGAATCTCCTTCACATGGTTGTGACATGGTGTGGTATTACGGCGTTTACAGACCTATATGAACAATAAAAAATACGGATACAGCATATATATGAAGCATCAAAAAAGCACATACTTATATGTAAAGGATTTTTTTCTAAGCACTTTTTTTACTGAACAGAAAATATATCACTAAATAATTCTGCCTCACTTACCATTCCAAATTGACTTGCAGTCAGACGGTCACACCTGTGAGTGACATATAAATCATTGTCATGTTGCCCTATAGTAGCCATTTCAATGGAAACAATGTCTTGTGCAGTCTTCTGGAATTCTGCTAACCGTTCTTCACACCGTGTCTTCAATTCTGCCTCATCAATATCAACAGGGTCACAAGCTTCAGGTCCGTAGTGCTCGTCCGGTTGGCTTTTCTCTTTCTGAGTAAACAGCCGTTTTCGTATCGAAGATTGCTGTCGCAATCTGCTCTTCTCTTTTCGTTGTATATATTTTTTGAAATGTTGTCCTGGACTCTGTGTGGTTTGTTTTTTCCATGCAGTTGCATGTCATTTGTGTCCAGTGGCATGAGACAATCCTGAAATAATAGGAATGAAATGTAAAAAAAATAAAAATTGAAGTCCCAGCGAGGTGAATTATGCAAAAAAATAATAATAACGCATTTTCAGATATTTTCAAAATCGGCCGAGACTTCTCATTATATTGAACTACATAATATTTATATTTACCCGCCACATACACACGTCGCTGGTATGAGCCCCCTTTCCCAAGGCTAAGTCGTTTTCCACAGTTGAATTTATTGATAATGCTCATAAAATTTTCTGCAACATTTGTTGTCTCGTTAGACAAACGAGCAGCTTTCAGAGCAATTCTTTCATTGGCTGCGTAGATCAGAGCCCAAACCTCTGGTGCAGTCTTTTTCAGGTTTTCCACCAGGTTTTCTTGTTTTTCTGGAATCTCATGGGCTGGTGTTGTTTTCAATTTGCAGTAATAATCCTTGCATTTTTCATGATCTCCAAAAACATGAAGTGGACCATTTCTCAACTCTGCTGCCATCACCACCGGCTCATCACTGTTTCGCACAATAATCTTCCGAGCAACTTGAGTCAGCTTCATCAGCTTTGGTTTCAAAATATTTCGTCCATAAAGAGGCAGCTTGGTGTTCGACAAGATCTAAAAGAGTGTACTTTTTTATAATAAAATAAATAGATATATTATTATAACAAACTTAGATTACTATTCAAATGTTTATTTACCTTGTAAAGTGCACTAGTATAGTTTTTTATTACATGATTCTTACATTCAATTTTTTTAATTTGAGATCCATAGGGTACTTTCTCTTTCAAATTAGCAAATACCGAAGAGTCTCCATCTCCAACAAAATTCAAGTAACGAAGTTTATGCATTTCTTCACTCTTTTGAAAGCCCTCAACAATTATTTGGGATTTCATTGCCGTAGATGGACCAGTATAATTTTTGCAGCAACCATGAGCTTTTACATCCATATTTCTTCTCTCATAATATTGACATGTATAACAATATTTGTTCCGGACACCAAGATATAGGCATTTCTTTGTTTCCTTTCCAATAATGCAGGCCTGAAAACAAAAATACGAAAAAATATAAAAAATCATCTTCAAATAATAATGAAAAATAAAATGTAAAAACAATAAGGTTTTATATTCTGACCTAAAAGCTCAGACGAACGTGAACAACCCTATTTATAAATATTATTTTGTGCAAGCTTACCATTCCCGATGATGAATCAAAGTTGTGACCATATGACCTTTTCAGCCATCCTCCATCGACATAAACAGTAATGTATGGAACACCATCTGAGGTAACATGTCCTTTTTCAACAGCAATTGATCGTTCTTCTTCACCAGCATTCTTTATTTCCTCTGTCAAATGTTCAGACCACACTTTCCCAAGTTGGTTTTCAATACGACGAAATTTCTTGGCTGCCATTGTAGGTATATTCATGAGACTTGTTATGTGAGCTGCTTGAGTATAATAACTGCCAGCAGTCACAGTTGCCCAAACAAATGAAGTGTTTATTTTATGATCCTCTGCCGTACTGAGCTTCCATATTTTGTCACACATACTGCATTTGAAAGTTAAATTACTATGGAACCCATTGTGCACCTCACATACAAATTCAATTTGTGATGATGCACACTCATTTCGGTGCCTTTCCAGTAAAAATGCCCACTGGATAACATGCTTTAGGTCAACAATCCGAAATCCGGATATTCCAGATAAACAATTAGTTGGAACAGTTTCCATAGTCAGTCTGTGAGATTCAATTTCTGGATCCGGTTGTGGCCAATTGATCACAGGCTCACCCGTGCTTGTGCTTGTGCTAGCAGCATGATATGAAGCTTCATTGCTGATTGTTGGCTTTTTACGCTGGTATGTTTTCAATTTGGGTATTTTGGGAGTACTGAAAAAAAATATGAATAATAGGTAAATTGTAACATGGATTTCCGCGCGTAAGACAATATCTTTGATACTTACATAATATGGTCATCACAGCTAATATTTTGATTCAGTGCTGCTTCATTCGTCGACGCTGCTTCATTCGTCGGCTGTTTTTCTTTACGCCATACAACTGCACGTCTAGAATACGATAATCACAACATATTGCAATGAAACATATTGAAAATGAAACTAGTCGACTTATTTGTAGGGTAGCGCGGGTAGAACAATAAAACGGGAGTAGATATAACCTCTATACACATTCGTCATATTTGGGAACGCGCAGGTTACCGCAGGCGCCCCGATACAAACTATAAAACAAAGTACTTACGAAGTTTCTTCATGGAAACGCTTCAGGCCGGCGCGAACTCGACTCAGGCATTTGCGTGCGCCCGAATATGTGTGTCGCTTGTACGCCTTCCTGTCTGTTTTCAACATTGTCTGTAATAAAGCAACACAAATGAAAAACAAAACAAACTTTTTCCACACAAACAATATTCGTATAACTGTAAAGAAATTAAAAACATCACCAGATAATCGCAATAGGTTCGGCAGTCGTAGTATTTTTTTTTTTTTTTTATAAGGTTAGTTTTACGGCCCCTGGGAACTAGCCCTTTGGAGCCTAACATCAGTATACTTTTATTACATTTTTTTCTTAATTCTACCTTATAACTACCTTAAATCTACCTTATAATTACCTTATTTCTACCCCCCCAAACCCTATCAGTAAAGCGGCGGATACTTTACTGACAAATTACTGGACTTCTTGTGAGAAGCCGAAAATCATGTTTCATCACTTTTGTTCCAATTGCCCACACTCACGCACATTTATGACCATATAATGGTTAATATTCCACCAATATTACACACTATAATACACGAAAACACAAGTTTTGGAAATTAAAACAAAAATGACAACATGACTTTTCCATTTCCCGCCAAAAGTCCGCAGTCGTAGTAGGACTAAGAGTGTTGCCAGCTCAGTGATTCCATTTTGTCCGTTGGACAAATATACGTTGGACGAATATGACGTGAATATGGGCAAGTCAAACAAAATATTACAAAAAAAAGTAAGTAATCGTAAAAAAGTAAGTACAAAGTAAATAAGTAATCGCAGCGTTCATAAAGTACCTTGTCGGAATGTAACGTAAGCGCAGACTGTGACGATAATCAACAATCAAATGGGACGGAAAACCGTCTCTTGGAGGACTAGGTACCCATCTGGCAACACTAATTAGACCAGTTTTTTTTTTGGCGCCAACTCTAGCTCGATACTAGGTAATTTCTTTGGGTAATTATCATAACGACCATGGATAATAATAAACACAGATTATATAGGTATGTCGTTGAGTTTGAAACTTTGAAAAATAGATTGGATAGGTAGGTATTATAAATAATTTTTCTTACCATTATTTTCATATGCAGGTAGGTATTAGGTATAAATCTTTTATTTTACCTTCTTCTAAAGTTGGCTGTTGTGCACCGTACGTAATTCAGATTTGAATGATTTTTTGTAACAAAAATCCTGACCGACGTAGGGTAAGTTCGCCAGTTTTCGACCACTTAGTGGAGTTGCCAAGTTAGGGAAGCGAAACAAAAATGTTCAAGTAAATGGCGATTTTACCAGTTCTCGACCGCAAAATCTGGTTTACGACCGTCTATTTACCGGTCGGGAGCCGGCCCCCAGTTTTCGACCACTAATTACTAAGGAATACAAGTAAGGAGGACAAGTAATAACAATTATTCTTTTTTATTTGACGCTTTCTTTGGAATATTTAGGTGGTGTTTGTGAAGAAGACGAATTTGTTTTTTCCCCATTATAAATCGAACCGCAGAATTTTTATTTGGCCACGGAATTGAACTTCTAATTTTACCGCTAAGTGTAGTTGAATACGAGAATCAATCCACTTAGACACGATAATCTCATTCCCGGCCGCTCGGTCGGAAACAGGATTTTCTAAGAAATATAATAATGAAATCAAAGTTAAAACATGCGTAGCCATCATTTAAATATCGTAAATAAGGTTTACAAATAAGACACAAACCTAAAAACGGTAATAAACTAAGAAAAACTTGCCATCAAAGTTGCGGCGCGTCACAATTTTTTTTTCACGAATTGACTGGTGCGGACCAGTTCGTACCAATCAATCGCTTACGCAAGTGAGGACATATTCGTGCATGTGTATAGTCAAGTTTTCTATTATTTGCCATTGAATATAAAGATCCGTCTAAATGTTCGCGAATTGGACATGGTCGGTGAACTGGCGAACATCCCCTAGATAGTTCCAGGGTTATCATTTTCTTTCTAGTATGTATATAAGTAGGTACCTACCTACATATACACGCTACAATGACATATAATTATATAAAGCTTTCTTTCGTCATTGGCTAATAGGTACCTATGAGTTATTTTATAGAAGACTTACGGACTAATACAAAATTAGGTACCTATATGACAAAAATGAGTTCACAAATTGCCAAGGTAGGTAGGTATACAATTTTGAAATGTCGGCTGATGTATGCTTTTTTAGTAGGTAAAGTAGGTACCTACCTAGGTAGGTTTTTAGGTAGCTTTCTATCTGAGTACCTACCTAGTAATAAAATAGTAAGCGGTTTTTTGAATGAAAATTAAAATTTTGTGGTTTTTTCAACAAATTCCCTGATAAACCATTTATTTGTTTGTACAATGGCATTACAAAGAACCATAATAACTAAATATAAAATTCGCCATCATTTCTCATTCTTTCTGTTCATCAACATCAAGTTTTGCGTAAGATAACAGAAGAGAACCTACTTTTTATCGTAGGTAGGTAATAGATAAACAAAATAGGTACCTAATCAAAGTAGTAACGTCGACTGTGCGCGTGATTGTGTCTCTCTCTCTCTCTAACTTGGCATTTGCAGCACCCGGTAAAGAGACGAAACTAAAATAGGTACCTACTTACCTATTATTGTTGTATGAATAAAGTTACTGGCCCGTGAGATGGACAGCGTGGCGAACTAAGTACTGTACTGTACCTACCTCTGAGCTGTTGTAAATATACCTAGGTAGTACGTAGGTAGGTATCTATTTAGTAATAATAATACTATTGTATCACTCGGTTGCACCTTCCTAGTAGGAATATTTGCAATAAGTATTTGTTTGTATTTGCATATTGTGTTCTGCTTCTATATACCTAGGTATAAGTAGGTACCTATCGAAAGAAATAGGTATACTAGGTATAAGTAACTAGCTTTTCCCCGCGACATCGAATAGGTATCTGATCTCGGATCACGTTTCCCGTTTTTACCGGATCCTGGATCCCATTTGCCGGATCCCATATCCCCTTCGCCGGATCCCGTATCCGAGATATCCCGGATCCCGTTTTCCGTGTTCCGTAATATCCCGGGTCCGTATCCCAGATCGCGCTCTTATGGCAAATTTTTTACACCGTGGGTTACATTATTGAAGTTTTAGTAGGGATCCCTAATTTTTTCTAGTAATAAATACCTATGTTACTCAGGGATAATGTAGCTTTCTAATGGTGAAAGAATTTTTGAAATCAGTCCAGTACTTTTTGAGTTTACGCATTACAAACATCCATACAAACAAACCTACATACATACAAATCTTCTCTCTTTATAATATTAGTGTAGATAGGTACTTTTTACAAAATTGTGCTAGGTGTGTCGATATTCATACAATTCTGTACTCTACGCTATGGTAATAATATGGTACCCACAAATGCACCGCCCGCCCGCGCCGCGTTGTGTGGGTAGGTAGATACTTCTACCTTTGTAGGTAAATCCTATCTAGACCAACGTTGCCAGAAGTAGGTATGATTATTACAGTTTTGTGCAGTAATAAGGCCTTCAAATCCAACAATGTACGGTCCAGGGTACTCGTATAGGTACGTACTCTAAAAATACGGTAATCTTACATCACATCGAATAGGTAGTAGATATATTTATTACTTATTACCTATTTATAATAGGTATATAATATACAGTAGAATGGTTTGTGTATTTTTTGTCAAATACGATAATTTATTTACTTTTTTATTCACGGTAATCCTAAAAGTAGGTAGCTAGCCAACGGCACACTACCTATACATACAAAGTACCTACTCTGTGACCTACACTAAACGAGAAAAATATTTTCAACAGCAAACGTAGCTATAATAAATTCACACGTTGCCCACTCGAGGACAATGGCGGACTCGCAACGTCGCGGGCGTCTGCATCTCGCTCGTGTGGCATCTTGACGACCGCTTGGCTAGTGCAGTGGTTTGAGCGGTTGGCCGCTCGCCTCACTCCATCGGATGGACGTGGGTTCGATTCCCGCCAGAGGCAAATTTTGGAAACGGCCTTTTCGTAATTTTCCCTAATCTGGGTGTCACTGGAATCGCCACCAGTCCATTGTATGGTAGTATTAGAAACTAATCCCCAAATTTTTGCCAATTTACAATGGTTTTGAAAAGCATTTTTAGGAACAAATGTGATTTGTAATTCCATTGCTAGTCGATCATAACTCTCTATGAATTTGGGGATTAGAACCGTATAATGTCCGGGAAAATAAATAAACATACTTGGCTCGTTACTTGTTTTTTTGTTGTTGTTGAATATAATATTATTACAATATGACGTAAAATATACATTTGCAATAATAATTTGAACCGCCATCTGTCATTTCGACTTGTAAATTCCTAGCACGCAGTTTACACAAAGTACAAATTGTATGTTAGTAATGGCCTAATTAGTCAGATGGCGCTGAAAAAATCACTCACACAGGCGTAAAATTCATCAAATTTCAAAGTTGATTTAAATTATATTAATCTATTTTTAACTGCCTGAAATCATTATTCGCGATTACAATACATCATAGAGAAGTGATATAATCCATTGTCTCAAGGAAAAACTCCGAGGGTATCGAGTTGATACGGTTAGAAATATGTATGGAGAACTCAAGCGACGCCATCACCTTAAACTGTCTATTTTATATGGAGGATAGGAGATGAAACCCCAGTGGTATAAGCTATAATAATTGATCTTACGCCCCTTAAGCAGACGTGGTGCCAACCTTTTAGGGACATGTAAACGTGTCCATTGAAGAACCTTAAAGGAGCTGTTATTGATTTGATATGTTCTCCGTGTTGCAGACTACGAGGACCTACCGACCCGGGATATGTGGGGTCCGGCGCCGCACGAGATCGACCCGGACATATGGCCGCCGCCCCCGGACAGGGATCCGAATGCGTGGCCACCGCCCACCAGTGTCGAGCACAAGTTAGTTGCATCTTACTACATCATACGTTACCCGTACCCTTCCTCCATTTTCTACCCTAATCCCCTAACCAAATTCCTTACTCGAATACCCCTCCGGGGTAGTACCACCCTCTCACAGATGATCGGCGTAAAGCAGCTATTACAGCTGCGTTTCGTACGATGAGTGAGAGAGCCGAAAGCCCACCCCCCTCCCCCTCCCTCCATCCCACTCTCCTTCAGGTCGGCAATGTGCGAGCAATGCCTTTGGTACTGTAAGCATCTATAGGCTACGGTAACTGCTTAACATCAGGCGGGCCGTACGCGTTTTTGACACCGTAGTCCTATAAAAAAAAAACCCCTCCCCCGATTTTATAGTTATGGGACTAGGGTATAGAAGACGAAGGGTTTTTAAAATCCAATCAGTTTATTCTGTTTAGGCCTACAAATTGCCATTTTTATTTTTTTGCCTTAATTCTACCTCCGGATTGGAAACGCGACCTCGACTGAGAAGATCCGGCAAAAAACGCAGCGGGCTTGTCTTTTACATTGCTTTTTTATCTAAATTTAATGATTAGGATAGGTAGTTAGGTTAAGGACCTCGATTCTCCACCCTAGTTCTATAAATTTCCCAAGTTCCCAACGGTAATACTTCTTTTAAGTGCGCTTAAGAAAGTTATAGTTTTCACAACTTCTCTAATAAAAGAAACGACGAACGCACGCAACGTAATAGCCTTACCAAATAGTTTTAAGAAACGAGGCGTTGATCATAGATTCATAAAAGCTTCGCGCGCGCGCTTTAACTAGATACCAACCCTACTAAGAAAAAAAAACCAAAATGTGCGGCAACTTATTATCGCCGCGGTACGTCAGTTTCATATATTGGTTGCTGTCAGATGTACTGAAGTACGCCGACTTCGGCGTAGTATCAGTCGCGCGCATGCTCCGTCTAGTTAAAGCGCTCTCGCGGAAACCAAAATTAATCTATGGCCTTAATACAACTTAATATTCATATTGTTCTCACCTGTAATATACCATTTTATAACTTCTTATGAAGACTATCACCATACACAATCCCATACAATTCAAACAGTCGATTACCAATTTTCCCCGCTTGTGTATAAACTTTTATAGCTTTGTCAGACACGAATGAACCACGAAGTTTGAAAAGGAAAGCTTATAGTCTTTTTAATTACTTTAATCATAAACTCTAGGTTTTATTACGCCTTTTGGCTGCGGAATAACATAAGTGGGGTCATATAGATGCCAAGATAAGTTTCTTAGTACCTGGCTATGTGTTAAAAAAACAATAACCGCTTTAAATATATTATTTTCGTAGAATTGCGTTTTAGCGAATGATGTCATCCATCTTAATATACCGATCTACAGTAATAAATGCATAATTTGAGATCCCCAGACACATGTGAAAGTATGATAAACATTTTTGAGAAAGCAAATTTCTATAAACAAACACTTGTTTTAACTAAAATACCATTATTGGAGTTTTACAAATGAATAGTATAATTTATGTATAGGCACTCAAACCCAGCTGCGATCATCATGAAAGAGTAACAGACAGACTTTCGCATTTATAATATTATTAGTACAAGTCTGATTGGACAGTATAATATTATTTACAGAACAAACAATGTCAGAATAGACTCAATCTTGTTTATTATTCTAACAACATCATCGGAATTCCGTAACGATATTGCACGTGGGCGCAGGAAAAGGTCACCATTGTTTGCGCGATAAACATGGAATTGTATAATTTGCACACAGCTGTAACTTTACCCCCAAATTTATAGTAAGGACTTACACTAGAGAAGTACCGAGTACAGCCTTACTCGAGTACTGACTCGAGTACTTAGTAAGTAAGTACTCGAGTACTCAGATTATAGGATTCGAGTACCCGGTGCTCGAGTACGGGTTCCGAGTACTTCATGGTTTTCGAATCCTAAGTCGGGTACTCAAATCGCGACCTTATGACACAAACTTAAAGTCTATTTTTACCTGACTTCAGCGAAAAAATAATTGGAAAAACAGGTAATTATTAATACATATTTTAGTAGACTTTATACAGGCTTTTTTATTTGCTGTAACAGTTGTAGTTTTTTAGAAAATACGTTATAAATCGGGGCTCTCGCCGAAATTTCGGCATTTTCGCGAATTTTCACGAGTGGACGTACAATACAACGCACTATTTAGATTAGATGTCAAACTCGGACGTTTGAGTGGGTAAAAATTACATAATACAAAAGTACTCGAGTCCTATTAAGTACTCGAGTACTCATACAAGTATTCGAGTACCTGTCCGAGTCCTCCGACTCGAGTACTTACTCGATTCTTTTTTTAACGAGTACCAAAAATACCGTACTCGGTACATCACTAACTTACACAGGCATTACAAATTACTTTTGTTCCTAGAATGCATTAGTAAAACCATTGTAAGCTGGCTAAAAATCTCTATAAATAGCTACCATAACATACTTAACATCCAAGCTTATACGTAAAAGTCAGTTATATGAGCAGTTTTGAAAATTCATCCCGTAATAGGGGCTGACATAGGGGATTAAAGTTTGTTTGGGAATACACATTTGGACATACGGCTAGTATTTCATAAAATGTAGTAAGGACTGACCAAGACTAGGTTTTATATCTCGGGCGAGACCGAAAGTAAAACAAATTCTCGGCCGAGACTGAGACCGAGAAATTACATAATCTAGAAAATTCTAAATACCTTACACTACCAACCGACTGGGAAAGACCGCGCGCCTTATATACTAATTCCCCAGTCATGCGCAGTCTCAGCCACGGCTGAGAAACTCCAAAAAAATTCGCCGAGAACAAGACCCAGACATTAATTTTTGCCGAGAACGGCCGAGACCGAAATCTCGATCGGACCCTAAAATGTGTTATTAATTATTGTTATATGTTGTACCCAGAGGGCCCCCAGCCATGAGGTCGGCTCGTAACAACCCTCGCACGGCGCGCACGGACAACAAGAAGACAACCCCCGGCCAGCGGAACGCGACCACGTCGCAACGGAAGACCTCTGACGTCAGGAACCCTAAGCTGGCCGCGAATAAGGCACATAGCGGTAAGTGACCCAACCACAGAGTAAAGACTAAAGAAAGAGGTGCCCTTATTAGATATATGTATGAAAAAAAAACGTGGTCATTGTTTTTTCATTTTCATTGTTCTATCTACCGGTAAATAGTTGAAATACTCGCTTCGTTTTATGTCGATGTTAGTACTAGGCCGACCACTCGGCCGAGTTGCTTAGGGCCAGTCCCCTTAGTAATTGGTCCATGGACCCAACCTAGTCTAATAATTCGAATATAAATAATTCAGTTTACACTGTATTCTAAACTTCTAACAAATATTCAAACGCCTGTAACTCAAATATGATAAAGACATACTATCTGTCTTCAATAGCCATCTACATATCTGCTACCGTATGTGTAAGTACCTAAATTACTATATTGGACTTTTGAAACATCATATATAGGATGGGGTTCCGATTAGACATCCCAGAGGCCTCAAACATTCTGAAGACTGTCATGAGGGGCTTTAGTGGTAAAGAATTACTCATCACCTAGTCCTCTCACACAAAGAGATGCGTATATTGGCAAGCAACTAAGCAAGATACCAAGTAAAATCTTGGTATTTCTATTGGCAATCGATTAATATTTTAACGATTCTTTGTTACGTATACGTCAATACTAAATAGACTCTTCAATATCGGACTTCGTTCGTGACGTTTCTGAAAGCATTAAACGTGCTCACGACTGCATGCGCGGAGAATGATAAAACAATAAAATTGATTGGACGATGAAACTGCATAAAAACATGGTCACAAATGGAAATTGTAGTCTTCTTTTTAATACTAAGCCATTTTATTTGGCCTTCTTTCCGCAGAAGATCGGCGTAAAGTAACAGTGCGTTCCGTTCGATGAGTAAGGGAGTCTTTCTCTGTCCCACTCCCCTTCAGGTCGGCAACGTGCGAGCAGTGCCTTTGCAAGCATCTATAGGCTACGCTAACTGCTTAATATCAGGCGGGCCGAACACTTGTTTAGTAACATAAAAAAATGTATTTTCGGGGTGAACTATCTGTTCTTATGTAATCTGTGGTATTTGTCAAATGATTGACGATGATTAAATGGTGATTAAAAAAAATAAAATGTAGAAAAAGACAAGCCCTCTGAGTTTCTTGCCGGATCTTCTCAGTCCAGGTCGCGTTTCCGATCCGGCGGTAGAATTTAAGGAAAAAAATTCAAATGACAATTTGTAAGTGCTCCCGTAGGCCTAAACGAAATAAACGCTTTGACTTTTGACTATTGTTCATTGCAGCCAAGACAAAAGACGCAAGCGCCAAGGACCACGGCGGCGGTGGCAAGGAGAAGCAAGACAGGGACAACAACAACGGCGACACGGACGACGAGAAGCATAAAGAAGACGAGAGAAGATTCGAGCCGCCTTCCGCTGCCGATGGGGACTTGGTGGATATGCTTGGTAAGTAATGGAGTTACCTATCTCATATGAAAAAAATAAAGTGGACGGACCACATAGAACTAATTAGTGAAGCCTATAACTAAAGTACTAAAATCAAATAGCAACAATGCAGTACAGTCAGCAACATAAGTCGCTGAACATTCTCAATTTTTCAAATCAGTTATACTCTTTATTCTACAACCGTTGGTGAACATTTATAAAACCAAACATTAGTATCATTTCTACATTTTGTTTCGATGAAGAAAAATTAAGGATTTGAAGCAAAACAAAAGTGTGTAAGGTATTTTAAAAACTGAGAATGTTCAGCGACTTACGTTGCTGACCGTACCTATCCTTTTTTAAACTTGCTGACTGCTGGTCCGCAATGGGTAGAAAAATGTAATTAATGCCGTATTGCGTTGTAAAAATATAAAAACGAAATCAAATCTACAGGTGAATTTTAATGGGCATCCTTTTAAATTATGACTCTACACATGATTCAGAATATTTTGGGGAAATAAAAATAAAAACCGGTTGATGTAAAAATTATTGCTCGAGTAAGCAAATAAGCAAACCAGTTAACTGTTTGTTATACCTTACCTGGGCAATAAATCTTTATTAATACCTAAATAGGTATACTGAATTTGTGTAGAATTACCGTTTAAACGGATGCCCATGATTTCAAATTGATCCAGTATAAAAGGATACTGGGATTGATGAGACAATTTATTAAATATCGTCGTAATAATATGTACCTATTTCTAACTGATAGCGATTTAATACTACCCTGGACATCCCACATAAGAAGTTAAAATTGTGTAATACATATTTATTTGTTTAATTTTCAGAAAGGGACATAGTACAAAAGAACCCCAACATACGATGGGACGACATCGCCGACCTCAAGGAGGCGAAGCGGCTACTGGAGGAGGCTGTGGTCTTGCCAATGTGGATGCCAGACTTCTTTAAAGTAAGAACCTTTGTTATTTAGGATAGAGAAGTAATTAAATTTTTATAATTCCTTAAAAAAAAAACATGCTTTATTTCAAGGTGATCAGCTCATGGTTAATTTTAACACTTTAAACCAGTCTAGTTCTTTGCATGTTATCTTTATATTTAGCACGCTCTTTTATTGCCTAGCAAGGCACACTGACAGACGGTCCACCTGATGGTAAGTGGAAACCGCCACCCAGGTCGTCTACAACTTACGGGAGCAGTCGCGGCGCCGACCTTTTAAGGACCCGTAAACATCGATCACTTAACAAAACGCCACAGTACTGCCACTAATGGCTTAGCGACTAAGGGCCCAGCCCCTTGAGACAAGTGGCTTCGTCTGCAAGCGTTTCTACAAAACGCTACGTTTAAGCGCGATATCGCACGAGGCAATCATGGTGGCGCCACCAGTGGGTTATTCGGTAGCCGAGTTGCGCTACCGAGCGGACACCAGGTGCGATATCCTCCATACTGCGATATCCTCTATACATTTTGTTGGTGGAGCGACTGGTTGCGCTACCAATGGTGTCCTCGTGCTATATAGCCCTGACGTGACGTGACTTATAATGTCATTTCCATATTGTGCTTGTGTGCAGGGTATCCGGCGGCCGTGGAAGGGCGTGCTGATGGTGGGCCCGCCCGGCACCGGCAAGACCATGCTGGCCAAGGCCGTGGCCACCGAGTGCGGCACCACCTTCTTCAACGTGTCTTCCTCCACGCTCACGTCGAAATACCGCGGCGAGTCCGAGAAACTAGTCCGATTACTATTTGAAATGGTCAGTACTAAAGTTATGGTATATTATGACTACTTGACAGGCCCGTTAGCGTGGTTGGTAAGATTTCGCCTATCACGCTGCAGGTCGTAAGTTCGATTCCTACCCGGGACATGCATTTGTGTGCAGGAACATGTCTGTATGTCCCGAGTCTGGGTGTATATGTATATTAAGTATGTATTTACAAATAAAAAAGTAGTATTTATGTATAGTTCGCGACAGGTCGAGATGACATTCGGGTTATGAGCTTTTTGCATAATAAAATCCGAATCAAAATTAATAGGACCCGATAAACAATTAAAATCGCCCACAAAATTATTAAATTAAATTATTCTGTTGCGCTGCGGGTCCTGGTAATTTTGATTCGGATTTTATTCTGCAAAAATCTCATAACCCGAATGTCATCTCGACCTGTCGCGGACTGTAGTAATATCAGTTATCTGGTTTCCATAGTACAAGCTCTGTTTAGTTTGGGATCAGGTAGCCGTGTGTAAAAGAATGTCCCAGGATATTATTATTATATTATTACTATTGCTCACTATGATATCACTATTTCGACGACCGCTTGGCGCAGTGGTTTGATCGCTGACCGCTTGGCTTACTGCATCGGGTGGTTGCGGCTTCGATTCCCGCCTGAGGCAAATTTCGGAAACGGCCTTTTATTAATTTGCCCTGTGGAGGTAGCACACACGCCGAGACAAGACTTTTGTCACGCATTATGTCGCAGTGAGTCGCTTTTGCTCTTTCTTTATGCATAGGAGAGAGTGAGACCAAATCGACTTTTTCGTGTTTTATCTTATCACTAACGGGTTTGCTACTAGTGCTGGTCTGGGTGTCACTGGGATCGCCCCCAGTCCCCACACACCTTTAAAAATCCACCCTGCATATAAAATATTATGAATCCCTTAATATGTAGGGGACGCCCGTTCCTGGAGTGGCCAAGGGCTAATTATTATTTCATATTAAATGTATCTCGTCCTATATATTATTATTATTATTGTTCGGCAGGCCCGGTTCTACGCGCCAAGCACGATATTCATAGACGAAATAGACTCGCTGTGTTCGCGGCGCGGCTCGGACAGCGAGCACGAGGCGTCGCGCCGCGTCAAGTCCGAGCTGCTCGTGCAGATGGACGGGCTCGGCTCCGCCTCCGACGAACCCGCCAAGGTCAGACACCAAAATCACCGCCATCCCTATCAGTGGAGCTACTCCGAAATACGAAACGAAACGTTTTGGCTGACGGATGGTACGATTGTCTGAACTCCGAAAGTGTTTCGGATTTGATTGTCGTGATTTGACGTTTCTTCCGTCATGTATTCGTAAATAATCCGGAACACTTCCGAAACACTCTCGGAGCATCCGTCAGCCGAAGCATTTCGAAGATAGATAACGAATCTTATAATTGGGGGTTTGAGCGGTTTGTTGGGTTTGATGTCAAACCCCCAAGAATACTATAAGTCTCCACTGGGAATTGATATCGCCCCCCAGTGGGTGCTAAAGCCTTCTTTGAGGTTGATTGTGGGCTTATGTGTAGATTATAAAAAACAATATTTTGTATAACTATTGTTACAACAGAGGCTTTGGAATTATTTGTTCTTTTAAAGTAGACCACCATCCAAAAATGTTTTGGAACCATACATACACCGCCAGCTTACCAAGACCAATTTATAATACGTCCAGCAGGTCGATTGCGTAACTCTGTTGAAACTCGGTACCAATCATTCACTGTTTGAAACTGAAATCCATCTCTATCGACAAATTGTGATTGCGTAACTAGCCTTGTTTCTATTGACATGCCATTGTAATTGTAATAACTTCTGTCAAGTCACGGAAAATAAATGTATCGATAGATATTTTAAATATCAAACACGGTTTCATTTGCAAGTCACGTAATTATTAATTTTAGTTGTCAAAATCGCCAAGTTTTATGAGTCAGTCTAAAAATGATTGGAACTCAAGTTAGACAATTGCCCTGCAGGTGGTAATGGTGTTGGCGGCAACGAACTTCCCGTGGGACATCGACGAGGCGCTGCGGCGGCGGCTGGAGAAGCGCATCTACATCCCGCTGCCCACGCAGGAGGGCCGCGACGCGCTGCTGCACATCAACCTGCGCGAGGTCAAGCTCGACCCCGACGTCGACCTGCAGGCCATCGCCAAGAGACTCGACGGCTACTCCGGCGCCGACATCACCAATGTCTGCAGGTATGAGGCCACCGACACCTTTAAAACCTTTTGACGGGCCCTTTAGCGTTGGTTAAACTCTGCCTATCACGCTGCAGGTCGTAGGTTCGATTCCTAACCGGGACATGCATTTATGTGCATGAACATGTCTGTATGTCCCGAGTCTGGGTGCAATTACGTATATTAAGTGTGTATTTACAAACAAAAAAGTAGTATATGTAGTATATCAGCTATCTGGATTCCATAGTACAAGCTCTGCTTAGTTCTTAGTTTGGGATCAGGTAGCCGTGTGTAATAAAGAATGTCCCAGAATTCTAAAAGCAAGTGGCGATAAAAAAATACACGCCCGCTGAGTTTCTTGCCGGATCATCTCAGTCGAGGTCCCGTTTCCGATCTGAAGGTTAATACAAATTATGTAAGTAATGCGTAGGCCTCGACATACGCTGTTTGAATTTGAGGCCTATTCACTGACAAACATTACTACATATTAGGTCTCGAACGTACAGTCACATTGAGAAATGTCAAACTTTCTATAGTGTTTGTTCCGTTACTTAGGTATTGTTTGTGAATACGGCATTCACTGTATTGTATTATTTATTATTTATTAAATATAAAAGTAATATTTATATATTACTTTAACTTACTTACTTTACTGGCTGAATGTCTACATAATTTATATTATGTAGACATTCAGCCAATTACCGAAACAAAAAAAACGAAGTAGGTCTTTTCCAGTCGCACTTCTTAATAAACAAAACATAGTTTTTCGAATACATGAGATGGAAATTAAATCATTTTTTTTATAGGGACGCGTCGATGATGTCAATGCGTCGCAAGATCGCGGGCCTCAAGCCGGAACAGATTAAACAGCTCGCGAAGGAGGAGTTGGACCTGCCCGTCACCCGCCAGGACTTCAGCGAGGCCATCTCCAAGTGCAACAAGTCCGTCTCCAAGGGTGACATACAGAAGTACCTCTCGTGGATGGAGGAGTTCGGCTCCTCTTGATTGTAATAACCGCCATCAAACTCAGCCGCGCAGTGTTCCAATGCCCCGAACGGTGTGACGACGTATAGGAAAAAAATATACCTAACGCGGTTACGATCGACCAGCGTTAAAGGCCGGCGCACATAGAGGACGGCACGGCATGGCATTTTATTTTTTATCAATCGATTTCAATACTTATCCAACTGAAATAAGGTCTTTATTTCAATTGGATAAGTATTGAATTCCATTGATACAAATTTAAATGCCATGCCGTGCCGTGCTCTACGTGCGCCGGCCATAAGTGCCCCACTGGCGGTTGGCTACGAGACTATCTTGTCGCTTACGCGGTTGATCTGCAAAATTGGTTCGCAAACCGCCGGTGGGCTAACGCCCTAAGTTTCAAAATTGTATGTTTCGACTACTGCGTGTTCACTAAGTAGTTTTAAGTACCGAGTATAGTTAGCGTCGAGTCATATCATTTTGAGGCTAGACGCTGGTCCATGTTAGCTCGTTTCATCGCGTTTTACGTAACCGCGGCCCGGCTAACGGCTGGTATTTTAAAAAGAAATTGACTTAGTCACGTTTAATAAACAAATTGCCTTATTGAAACTCATTGTAATATTTTAAGTTAAACAAAGTAACATTCAGACTGTTGCAGTATTAATACGGAAAGTATAAAGATAGTGGCATATCGAAATTGATTACGTGTAAGTGAAATCGACAATCGGCCGATTAAACATTCCGGGTTTTCATGTGAAATGTTAATACGCTTCTAATACTACTAACGTTGTCGGTATTTTATCCGAAAATCATTTCCAGACATCATAACATTGTGATTATAAAATGTATGAAGCACGAGAAACTAATGTGTACATATTAAATTAAATGTGTTGTTAACTGCGTTAAATCGAGCTTAAATGTTTACCAGATCTGTCATCACATACTTCAAAATGTTGTTACTTTTATGATTATGAACGCCGTGATCCTTGTACTTAAATTAGGTTATATTTTGAGATTTGTAGTTAGATAGTAATTTTTATGCCATAACTAATTTATGTGTACTTTTTATAGATTTTTTTTTATTAAAGGCTATATTATGTTATTATAATTAAAAATGAAATATATATTTGGCATTTATATTATAGAATTTCGCTCAATTAAATTAGAATGTTTCGAAGTGAAAGATATCGTTTGCGTTTGCGGCCACAACACCACCTATTTGCATGTACCTTGAACATTTTATTACCAATAATGATTTTAGTGTAAAATAGTAATAGATTATTGTGTTCATTACCTACTCTAATTCCTGTAATATGGGCAGTACCAATAAATGAATCTGGTTTATTAACATTCGAAAAGATAATATTTTTGCAAACAAATTAACAAATCTTGTATAACGAAGACATGAAAATAAAACAAATTAAAAAATGCTCAACTTGTTTTCTTTTGTAATCTCACGACAGAATATAACCACTACATAACATATCTGTAGTCTGCACGGCACCCACTGAAATACTTCCATAAAGTATTGAAAAAATCATTTTTTATACCTAAAAACTTATACTTACTCAACTAGAACCAGCTCATGGGCCAAATGCTCTTTGCAAGAAGAACAAGGAACTGGCATGTATGAACCTTTTAAGAGGCTAAAAAAATGTACTGGGCGGCGCCACTTTGCCGTGAGCATTGTGGTGACACCATAGATGGTGACACTGACAAGAACTAAGTAACCGATATGCCAGTCTTGTTCAAAGACTACTATTACCTCTTGTTCTGAGGACCGGTCCAATCGAGCGACGTCTGGTGACCTGAATTATTAATGTTGAGATCCATGCGGCATCTACCCCGGCAATTATCCGGAATCCAGCTCATACACTCCATACAAAGAGTATTACTATACTCTTTGTATAGAGTTTGTGTAGACTATATAATCTAATAGTCGTCTAGTAGTCCCATGGTGCGTGATATCGCGGACAGACACACACCAGCCCGCACCGACGCACCGTGGAACCTGGGTCGTTCGCGGCAAAGAGGATGTAAGGGTCCGCGGTAGCGCAGACACGCTCGTCGCCGCGCGCCCGATCCGCGGCGAGTCGGTAACTTCAAAGGTGCGGTGCGCGCTCGTGCGGGGTGGCCCGTCCGTGGCCGTCCGTGTTTTCACGGACGAGCATGTCATAAATGTATTTAACTTGAAAGGGTGCGCGATACGTTCTCTTTCACTTTGCATTTTGGAATGATAAAATTACAGACCGGGTGCGTGATATCGCGCACCGTGGGAACAGCCTCGTGCGTGCGCAGTTCGTGGAGGTCCGCGGTCGTCGGCCGTGCGTGAGGTAGTCCGCGGTATCGCGCACCATTGGACCCGAGTATAAGAGCTCTACCCGCTGCTTTTTTGTGGCCTGCCACTTGGGTTGTGAAAAAATTATCGATAATGAAAACAATCGATTTTTACTTTAATAAAAATTGATTTTAATGATCGATTTTAATATGTATTACAAAAATCCGATTAACAATAGTTTTTTATAATTTTCACTGTTTTTTATTTTTTTATTTACCCCCCAACACATTTAGTCCAGAGCCTGGAGCTTGAATATTTACTAGAGTTACATGTTCCTTGATATTTACACTATATTACATTAACGCCATCTGTGCGTCTACGATAGCATGCCTTTTGTGCTTCGAAAACAGTTTAGTTCATTTACCTAAACAAACATTTACTAGAAGGCGTTAGTCAACGAACTGTAATATTTTACTGACATTAATTTGTATTGCCATTAATCGATTATTTATGAATCGATTATTCATGCTAAGAAAAAATATTGATTAATTAATAATCGATTTTTTATGTAGAATGTTACATCCCTACCTGCCACGCGTGTTGCCTTTTTGAGCTTGTTTGAGATCACAGAGTGTGCACAGAGTACTGTGTATAGGTATAGTAGGCGACAGGTTGGGATGACAATCGGGATATGAGCTGAGGCGCACTTACAGGCTGAGGAGGCTGAGGAGTACTTACTAAGTACTCGAGTCAGGCTGTACTCGCCCATCTCTACCGTTCACAGCATGTTCACAGTTATTTTACCTCTGACATTTCTCTTTTTATTTTTGTAAAACGCAAAGTCAGCCTTTAAATTTGGCCTTTGAGACCATGAACTGTAGATTATGCTTTATTCTATAGGCTACATGACTTATAAAAAACCTAATATCGACTACACCGACAACGACACCGGAAAGCGTAGCGTGGGTAGGCCTCCCACAAGGTGGACCGACGACCTGGTGAAGGTCGCGGGAATCCGCTGGATGCGGGCAGCGCAAGACCGGTCATTGTGGCGAGCCTTGGGGGAAGCTTATCCCATGTCCAGCAGTGGAAGTCTTTCGGCTGAGATGATGATGATGAATTGATGATGAATATCGACTACGTTTTTCAAAAATAAATGATTAAGGTAAATCTCAGTGGTAAAATAACTGTGAACGGACTGTACCTACTTTATTTTTTCCCTACTTATTAATGTGATACTTTATTTTTCTCAAAAACACTTGACAACCCTACGGTGACTAAAGCTGCACGATTATCGCCGCACGGCGAAAATCGACCGTCTAAATGGAAATTCGACTAGGCCGCAAGTGACTAACAGCCCGGCCACGACTTTGCGCGACAGCGACCGGCGACAGCGTTTTTTTGCTAAAATTTGCATTGCGCGCGTTGCCGCCGAGAACGGCATGCATCTCGTGGCGCGAGGGCAACATTTTAGCAAAAAAACTGTCGCCGGTCGCTATCGCGCGAAGTCGTGGCCGGGCTGTAAAGTCGCAAGCCCCAAAGTAGACTAGCACCCGACTTTTGGCCGCGCGATGGCCGGTCGCATGCGGCTGGTGACTAAAATCGACCGTGAAAAAGATCAGTCGCGACTCGCGAGCGATCGCTCGCCATTTGCGCTGTGTTGTTCTTAGGTACCACCACCCGACGCATCTGTTCTGCTCAATATTTTTAAACAAGATGACCTAGTCACTTGCGATTTCAGTCAACTGTGTAAATGGGGTGGCGATGCGGCTGCGGATGAGGCGATTTGCGAAGTGACTAGCAGCACGGCGAAAATCGACCCGTGGAAATCCCCATTATAGCATCCGACTTTTGGCCGCGCGGCGGCCGGCGACCAACATGCGGTTGGTGACTAAAATCGACCGTGAAAATGGCCAGTCGCAGGCGATCGCTCGCCATTTGCGCTGTTTTTTGTTTGTTTTTCCTATACCTACCAGCACCCGATGCATCTATTCTGCTCAACATTTTCGAAGAAAAAGACCTACAAATATAGCCGCTTGCGATTTCAGTCAACTGTGTAAATGGGGTGGCGATGCGGCTTTGTGAGACGACTTCTGAAGTGACTAGCAGCACGGCGAAAATCGAACCGTGTAAGTCCCCCATTCTATCCAACTCTGCCGGCTATCTAGAAATTTTCATATTTCAGCAAAGCAATGGAATAATCGACTAAATAACAATGTAATCTACTAAAAAATAGTGTGCTCTTACAAAAAAATATTTTTTAATCTGTAGACGTCAAATTGGTTAATGTTGTTATGTTGGTATTATAACGGATGTGATGTAACACCATTCGATTTCATTTAATAATTTACTATTTTACTCTTCAATTTAAATATCATGGTAAACCATTTTGTAACAATATAAATTATTTTTCATTATTCTAAAATGTTCATAGGTGGCAATTTACGGTGTAAAACATTTAAAAGTATAGTTTGCTTACAATGAAGTTAGCAACAAAAGGCTTGGCGCCAGCGGAACTTGTCACCGTTATGGCACGTTTTAGGTTGGCACCCCTGTAGTAACTACGTGGTCGCGATAGTACAAAAATGTAAACATGCACAGATAAATACGGATTCTTTCTTTTAATTAGTGTACAAATAACTAATTAATAAGTTTCATCATAATAAAAATTCTGTAGGAATATATATATTAGTAGTACAAGCTATATGAGGTTATAGTTTTACCAATTTTATTTTTTTGTAACCGAAGTGAACATAGGCAGAAGCGTTGTCAAGCGCAGAATTTCAAGTCCGTAATGGCGGACGCTAATAATTTTGGAAGTTTCGTGATTCTATTGTTCTGTTTTTGAGTATTTTTCTTAGTTGCGAGTTTGGGAATGAGTTTTGTTATAAGTGAACGTATACGGAGTGTTAAAAACGTGAAAGTGATATGAAATGTTCTGTTCTAGCGTGACAAAAACGCCTGCTAGATATGTAACCTTTTCCCTAACCTCGTTTACGCCAATGGAGTAGATATGTGATCGATGTGTGTGCGTCGGTGAACGATATTTCGTCCGTTTCGCGTTACGGTTTGTGTATAGTTAATCTTCGCGTTAGTGATGGAAGTGTCCGCGTCGCGGTTTTGCAATCCGACGCCTGATTTCGATGTAACGTAAGCGAGCCGGTCGATCGCCAGAGCGAGTGTAAGCAGGGACGGCCGTTGCCAGCCGAACATGGCTGCGACGCAGGCAGAGTCTCAGCGTAGCGAAGCGAACGTCGAGCAGAATCCATCGGAGCTGCTCAGTGAATCTCGGAACGCTTTGTTGCAAAACGGCACCGACAAGTCCGTCGGGCGCGTTCCGCCCGATGGCGTCTTGAACACAAAGAGTAAATCGCCGATGTCGGCCGATCCGGGCCAGCCACGCGACGGTGGCGAGGTGCCCGGTCACGATCGAGGCGGAGAGAGGCCAGTGACAGACCAGTACGGCCAGTATCGGTACCCGGAAGGCGCGGAACAGTATTACGCGCCAAGACCGGGTTTTCCCGGCAAACCGCGGCCGCCGCCGCCGCAACAGCCGCGCTTTTTCCCGGGGCAGGCGGTGTCGCAGGCACCAGGCCCGACGCCTACGCTCAACTCGCTGCTGCAGTCGAGCGGGGCGCCGCCGCACCGCTACCCCAACAGCTATGAGCAGCCGCCGGCGGGCTACGGCCCGGGGCCCGGTTGGCCGCCCCATCGACCTATGTCGCCTTATAATCCACAAGGGAGTCCTTACAGAAATTCAACGGTGAGTCCATACATACATCCATCTTAACTTTTACACAATTTTTTTACTCATTTGAGGTTTCACATTATCATGTGTCTTTAATGCTAAACTCAGACCAATAACTTCATTGATAATAAGTAAATAAAGACTGCTAAAACTAAATAAATAAAACTTCACATTAGATGAGACTTAAATATTGTGCGGCAGAGTCTTGTCCAACTTTTGCATGTTAGTTACTGACATTTGCCAGTCATATGAAACATAAATCAATTTACATGAGTATTGATGATACCACAGCACTTATTATGTTTGTTTTGGGAAAATACATAGTAAGTAGTTTTAAAGTTATTACATAATCCTATGTTCATTTGAACAAGCACTTTCTGCAAACTAACTTCTTCATTTTGAATAAATGTTATGTTGGATGTTCACATGACTCCTTTGTATCGGTAATACCAATAAATGATCTAATTTCTTTTTTCATCTCTAGAACCAAATTCCCCATAGTGTTAATTCTGTTGGTAAAAACTACATTGGACTAAACTAAGTGTATTGCCATCATAACTCTTTACATGGTTGTCAAAGTCAAAATATTTGTATTCATGAAGGCTAAATAAATGAAGCACTTATGAATAGTCAAAATAAATCAATATTTTAGTTTTACCACTGGTTCGTAATGCTGCTTCCATCGAGAAAAGTTGGCAAAAAAACTCCAAAGGTTACCATTTTCAATAGAAAAAGAAAGATTGTGTAAATTCTCAACAGCAAGGCAATGTGAGCAAACAAATAATGTCAGAGCAGTATTTTTAGTTATGAAAATTTAGTTTAGCTATTATTTATAACCCAGACAATTAGAGCAAATTTCTATAAAAACAATTTTTTGGGTCCTGATGCCTCCCATGTCATTGTCACTTATGATATGTCATTGTCTATGCATTCTGACATCAAAACCGAGAGCTGGAGCCCCGCATGCTCCTCATGTAGGCACACCCATTGAATCTGTATGTTTTATCATTCCAAGATTTATAAACCTGTAAAATTACTACATGACATCTAGTTTAATTCATCTGATTCTACATAAATGATAATGAATGATATTGTGATCAATCATTATTTCCTTCTCACGATTATAAATCAAGACATTGCTACCTGTCAAGGGCCACAGTTAAAAATCTTGCAAATCATATTAAACCATGTATTATCTGTTGAATTTGATCAACTGCCATTCTGTAACCAAGCAGTATGTGTTTTTCTAATACAAAGGTCAATTTGTAAACAATAAGGATGTAATGTTTAATCTCACCTAAATCAGAAACCCTGGGTACTGGGTGAAATGAAGTGTAATTTCACCATATTTGTTTACAACATTGGTATGTTCTATTGAAAAAGAGACATGTTATAATATTTGAACATAGCTTCTAGCTACCTGTGGAGCAAGTGAGAGGTAACCTACGAGCCAGCTAGACCCATTGTCAGTATTTCCAATCAGGTCAATGACTGTTGTCAAAGATGAAAATGCTATCCTTCCCATAGTCTTAAAGATATGAACAAGATAGAAATAGTTAGAGCTGTGTCAAACAAGAATGCTCATTTATAGTTTCATTATGTATCAATCAAAAACAATTTGTAATGATTATACAAATATCAGCAGTGAAGCAGTGGTAGCCGATTGGTCAAGCACGCATCTTGCGGGCTTTAGGTCATGGGTTCAAACCCTGGCTCACACCTCTGGATTTTTCGAAATCTATGTGTGAATCATAACTTTAATAATATGATTATCACTAGCTTACGGTGAAGGAAAAATCGTGAGGAAACCTGCATGTCTTTAAACATGTGAAATCCACCAACCCGCACTGGGCCAGCGTGGTGGATTATGGCCTGAATCCCCCTCTCATTGAGGGGAGGCCCGTGCCCAGCAGTGGGACGTTAAAAGGGCTAAATTATTATATATTATTATTATTATTATACAAATATGTAAGAAAGCCTATTTAGAACTAATATTTGTGGTTTAAAAAGAAAGTGTATGTTTGCAAGTGTAAAAAGTTACTCATCTAAGTAATTTAATGAATTTCATTGGGTACAAATGTCCTGAGCTGACGCCATCACCATCACCCAAGCCATCAGTTATGACATTATGTCTGTGTCTCCGACGTGAAGTGACTGCTAGGTTTACATACCTGCTGCCCTTATGTAATTTTTTAAAATTCATTTCTGGTTTTCTAAGATACCGGCTTGCATAATCTGGCAATACTGAGTTTTATTTTTTTTGTTTGATTTTAATTTTTTGTGTTTGATACTTGTTTATTTTACATAGACGTTAGATAAATACATTTTAATGTTCATTAATCAATTAATGGATTTAGTGCCGCTAATGCTATCGAGTCCCCTGTTTGCTGTTTGTAAGATAGATCTATTGGCAGTTTGCGTGAGAGTGTACTGTCAGCGACATGAGTTGCTAAACATTTTCATTTTTTCAAATCACATGCACTGTTTTGTTTGTATCATTTTAATTACTTTTCTGGTCTTTGATTTTAACAATACCAATGTTTGTAAAGTCAAGAGTATTAATTACCTATTTGAAAATTAAGAATGTTTAGCAACTTTTATCGCTGACTGTACCTACTTTTTCTACTTGAAAAGGAAAAAAAAATATCGCGTAGGAACAACAAAGCGGACTCGGCGCTGTTAGCAGATATAAAAACGAAAGCGCAGCGCGATAGTGAAAGTTTGATGTGTAGGCAAATATTACTCGCTTCCAAGCAGAGATTTGTGCGTTCGCCTCCCAATTCCAAAACGGGGTAAAGGGTGGTGAAACGCGGAGGCTTGTCGACGCTCCGCCAGCACATACATTATGTAGAACTAGAGCCAACGGCGTGGCGGGACGTGTGTTTGACGGAATCGACGTGAATGGAGCCTGACGTCTGACACATGTATCTATCTGGCTTGACGTGGAGTTTGAAAGGCTTTTCGTTTATGTATTGAGCCTGTGCGTTCTGAATATCTTGTGAAAAATGTTGGCGGGGTATATGGGGAGAACTGTGAATTGTTTATGATCGAGTTGGTTTCTGTCTGTTGCATAAAACGCTTTGTGAATGTCATATTTGACGTGGCTTGTTGGTGATGGAAGGTCACATGATCAGCAGAACTCGTCATCAGGTCGTTTTCTTTGACATCTCGCATTTGGTCTGCGAGTCGGACACATCTTCCCGCCTATGAAGGGTTTTACAGGCGGCATTACACGAGATTCACGGTTCGCTCATATGGTTCTGTTTGTGGCATTTCACAACCGGCCATAAAACAATGCATCGAGCACGTGCCTGTTTACACTTTCGAGTTCACATTCAAGGTCGTACGCATTTGTAAGGATGTGCCCGTGTAGGCTGCCCGCTCAACAAATACCGGTTACGTAACAATGTCCCACTTCCCACGATATGCCCCGCTCTTCCGTCCGTCCCGGCCTTTCGCAATTAGATTATTTATTATGTATGAACTATGAATGTATCGAATTCGTCATTTTCATTTCAGTTTATCAATATGATCAATAAAAGGTTTACTAGCATTTTGCGAGAGGGTTCAGTAGATATTTTGTTTTGTAAAATCCATGTTACACATATCATAACTAGGTATTTCTGGGCGACTATTAGTAACACGTGTTACGTTTTGTTAGATCAGCAAAGGGCGTTGTGTAATCGTTCCGAGTGTGTGTAGTGGAGGAATATTAAGTGGGTATACTACTTACTTGATTAACGTGAGATGTCACCTGTCTCATTGGGAATTCATAACGATACTCTGTATCGTGGGCTGGCATTGTCAACGAAATCGGTATGACGTTACGCTGATTATTTATGAATGGCTCAAATAGGCGAGCATTGTGGAATTAGTCATTTATCTCGGCATGTTGTTTACCCACAATCGTGTTAGATAGTTGTCGATAAGGAGACACGTGGTGGCGGGGTCGACGACCCAACATACTCGCGCTCGCCGACAGCTCGGTAATAATAATAAAATGTTTCCGTGCGACTGGTTCAAGGGCGAGCCGCTGATATCGGCGCCCGCTATATTTAGATTTAGCTGTGTGCTATGTGTACATGTGTGTGTTAGTCTACATACACGATTGTCTTGCATCTGGTATCCTTTGTTGTACGTGATCTAGTTTCAGCACTTAGCGTTACCACCGTGGACGTGAACTCGATCTGCAAACTTTTATTCCGGTTTTATATCGGAATAGTACCTACCTACTTCGGAATAGGATCCCGAGATCCTATGGCACCTGGCATGTCGATATCAATAGGGACATCGGACGTAATAGATGCCATATTACATCTAATTAATGCACTTTCGTGTAGATCTTGTCAAATCAAACCAATCTATTCGAGCGTTGGTTAAACTGACTAATCCGATGTATCGTGTTGCGAGCACATGTCACCTCTAACCGGTCAATAACTAGTAGTTAGATCTGTGCGCAATTCAATTACCAAATAGGTGATATCTATTCTCTGACCGTATTTAGGGCGGTACGTGTCCGTTCTGTGCGTAGTTGCAGCCGGGTAAATTGCGCTCTCACTTTCGTATCGCAATAGCGGCGGTGTGTACATGAAAACGAGATGAATGGGCCGACGGAGACCGTTCATTCTGAAGCCGTGATGTGGATTTCGTAAAATCAATGCGGGCCGTCTCGGACCCGCGTGCCGGCCGATAATCGTGTCATTGTGCTGTGCTCGGATAATGGGAACGGCCTCGTTCGTCTACCGCATCGGGTCACCGACCGTTTAACTGCCATCTATTAAAATTTCACTTTGGCATGTGCCGTTTTTGATTTGAACGCGGCGATATGATGACCTCTTGAATCATTTGTTATGATACGCATTACAGCGTACTAATTGCGCGCACGTAAATTGACGTAACACAGACAGTGTGTGTTACGTTAACCGGTGTTCAAAATAAATCGCGACCAGGTGTTTCTGCAAAACTGTAGACAAGTTTAGTACCGGCTGCCGACTCGTTAACGGCGTAACTCTCATCTCGGTTTCGTGGCAGCGTGCACCTTACGGCAGTTCGTATTGGCGAACAAAAACGTCACTCGTCACGCGGCTTGCATTCATTCATACAATATGTTGAATGTTGTAATGGGGTCGTTAAACCGTGGTGACGTCACGTAATAGCCGGCTCCCTTCGCCGGTCGCCGGTTCAAATCAAAACGTCGGATTAATAACAAGGGAGGTCTGTGTAGGTCAAGCACATTATCACTTTTTTCTGTTTGTGTGTGTGTTACTGATAGCTGATAATTAAGTATTTGATTGACGTGTGTCGCAATGAATTTAGCGCTAAAGTATGTCAACTATTTGTGTCGTTAATTGCTCTTGATAAAGGCTCTAACCGACACCCGCGAATAAATTGTATGAATTAACCGCAGTGGTCTCTGCCAAATAAAAACACACTTTATTCTCTACTGCACTGGGTACACAAAAAATCATAAGACTCTCCAACGCACTGCTGCTTTTCTGTAATAAATACTGTGTGTAATTTTATATGCATCTAGTAAAGAGCTGTTATTTTTTTTTGACATTGCAACAGACACTTAATTTTTTTTTTTTTAGGTAGAACTAGAGATTACATTTTCATTAATGTTTTTGAGTGTCTAATTAGTTTGGTGGGAGAAATGATATCCGTCATTTACTGTGTCTAAAACACATTTAGTTGTATAACACGTCTGTATTTAAGATAATTTTCACAATCCCGGCGCTCGCCAACTTTAATGATGCAAACAGTGTTACGTAAGCGATGTCTGTTTATAGTGATGGAAAGGGGCCATTGCCAAGGACTAAGCTCAGACCAGCTGGAAAGGTAAACGACTTTATTCCTATCCGCTTATAATAATAATCCGTTACATGACTCAATGCTTTGCAATGTATAAAATCCTCAAAATGATATGCGGACTTTTAATATCTATTCGCGTTATCAGTGGCCCTTACCCCTCGGCAAGACAAGACAGTCCCAGTCAGTCCAAGTCACTCTCGTTCCTTATTCATAGGAGGGAATGAGACAAAGTTATTATTTCACACATTTTGTCGTGTTTTGCTGATCTAATCGATCAAGCCCGTAATAATTTTTAGATACGCGAGCACTTATGTTGTGTTTGTAACGAAGTATTTTAATCTTAGTAGATTAAAATGCCTGGGAATGTTGGTAAATACCTAAATCCCTCATTCTGTGGCGCCTGGAGAGTTTACCAATCATTTAGATTAATGTTCACTATCCTAAAATAGTTAACGAAACATTTGATGGGGGGCTTCACTGAGAACAGATATTTTCATCAAATACTTATAGGTATTTTACTCAGGAGTGGGACACGAAATAGTCTAGTAAAAAAGGTATCTTAGGGACACCGCAGACATGCTACTTTTTGTATCGGCGATCGGCGATTTAGTCGCTTTTAGCATCGGAGCAGTCGCTGCGTCCGACCGCAGAGAGTCGCTAAACGCGATGCAGTCGCAAAATCGCCGATCGCCGATGCAAAAAGTAGCATGTCTGTGGTGGCCCTTAGTGCGGGTTTGGAGTAGGTCGTAGAAATGACACAATTTCATCTTATGTCTCGATCTCACTATCCCGGTTTAAAAACAACCCTCTTGGCGCAGCATCAGGGGTCATACGGAAGCTATAAAAGTGCAATAAAATGTCGTCACATCGTGACCTAATGGAAACCGGCTCCCTAAAATGCCGTATCCAATCTGGATTAAACTTTCCTCATTGCATGAATTGTAAGTGGGTACCTACTAGAACGGGGGGCGTGTCTATACATCTGTATACATCTACATAGAAGGTCACGACCGCCACTCCTATGTACCTACCTCAGATAGTACGTAGGTACCTAAAGGGAGTTCTTTATTGAACCGTCTTGGGTGGAAAGGGGTCGGTTTATTAGGTCAGTAACACTTGTGATCGTTTGTTTACATTCGTACTGAATTGTTGATCGGATTTGGTACAAGACTTGTGTTTTGGCGGAGATTTGAGATTATATCATGTTATGATGCTTATTGCTTGTTTGTATTCTGATTTAAGTGGTCATCAGGCATGACTGATGGTAATAGTTGGCGGTCAGTAATCGTCAAAGAGCGAATCGTTTCTTCCTTGCAATGGGTTGTGGTTCTATGTTTACTTCTCATCGCATTGTAAATTTTTTTAGAAGCACATTCTTTAAGTCATTCCATTGTGTTGATCATCACGTGACCTACCTTCAGTATTGCTAGAAACGACAAGCTTTTCAGAACTTGTCTCCTGTTCTCCCTTCTAATAACAAAGCAGGCGATGTTCGCAGGTGGTACATCATTTTCTTTATAGGTATTGTGCTTAGACATCTTGCTTTTTCAGACAACTCACTCATAAATCGATCTTAAGTTTGAACGGTATCATATAGACTGATTGGTAGGCTTCTAACTGTCCAAGTATAATTGTATTGTACAAAGTATAATTGGCGAACATGTGAAATTTCTTTATTCAGAACCTTTGAATTAATCTGAATTATTTCTTTGTTAATTAGTATGTTACGTCGCGTATTCATTCTCAGCTCGCAGTTGTATTCGTGTCGCGTACGTACTGTATAGGTACACGAAAATGCTCAACTTGTTTAGTGCATGCAAATGTTTCCTTGTCTAAGATCGCGGTGCAAGCCACCTGTTGGCCGACAGCCGCGGCGCCTAGTTAGTTACCGCGAGCTTGACATTCACGGGGCTCGTGACGGCGCAGACCGAAATAACTTGCCGTAACCGACCGCATAACACGACGTAATGCTCTTTCTATTTATAGAGTCTTATAATTAAATACACAGACATTTGTATTTACCTTCCGCTAGTCAGTGACGCAAGTCATGCCGACGTAAACTTGCGCGTTATCGTTCGCGGATCGCGACCAACTCTGTCAAATTGTTTGTTAGATCACTTTTTATTTTTACTGAACTTTATTGGTATAGAAATGGTATGGTAGTCTGAGACCTTATAACGACCGTTGAACGTTGTTATTAAACACTTTAATATTGATTATAAAGTTAGCTTTGCACGCGGCACCGCCCACACATTTATTAATGTTGTATTTCTGCGCGATCTCCCACGCGTTTGTAAAATGTAAAAAGAAAAAATAACCTTTATAATCGGTAACTCTTTGATAATGTTAGTGACATAATGCAACGCTAACATTGAATCATAATGACGTCATAGGAAATATTGCAAACTTCACTGTTGAAACTTAGTTTTCTCAGTTGTGGTATTCTCGAATGTCATTCAAGACACGTGTTAGTAGGAAGTAGAAACAGATGATCTGTTGAATACGGTTTACGTGCCATTGTTGATACTCGACACGTATAAAAAGTGAACCGGTCAGTGGGCCTTTATCGTTCCTCACAGGAGCTCCCAAGTTGAGGAGATAATAATAACGGTAACAGTCGAACTCATTCATTTTCTCTTTTTTCTGTTAACAATATAGTTATGGCTTGTTAGTTTTTTTTGTGTGGATACGCAAAGGGATAGCCCGACGGCGTTTAATATGTAAAGGAAGGCAAGGTTATACACACACACACGCGCGCCGGTGTGTTGGTGAACAAGATGCGCTTGTAGTGGAGGGAATCCCCAACTTTTTACAAACACAATCAAAGTTATGTAATGTTTGCTCGTATCCGTCGGCGCACACCGCTGCCACTGTTGTTTGTACGAATGCCAATGTTATACATTACAGGCCTCCTTGTATTAGTCATAGGTCATTAACATTGCTGTTAAACGGTGTTTACTTTTTGTACATAATAATATTGTTTCCTTGAGGTGTTATATTTTAAGAAACCGCAATGATGTTACGTTACCTGATTCGTTTCGCTCGATGAGCTATTTCTGTCTGTTAATTTTTTTTTATAAGTCGTGATCATTGCAACTCAATATAGCAAAAGAGAAGGAATACACCTCCCGTCTCCTAAGACTAGTAACATTATCTCAGTATCTTCCACTTGCCTTCCAATTTCAATGTTGATATCATTATTCAAATTCACCTGCATTATCAAAATGCAACTTCAGCTCCTTTTCATTATTCTTTAACAGAATTCAAAAGATAAGGAGGTTCTTTAATATAACAAGTTTCATTTTCCTCAAAACCAATCTCCGGTTAGTTCCAATGCAATAGTAAGGTTAATGTTTAGGCCGTTGGTAATGAGTAATGAGTGACATAATGGCATTGCAAGTGGGTGAGTGCGGTCGTGCCGCCGACGAGGAGCTGGCCGGAATCCGGTCGCATTCCTAACGGCACACTTGCACTGTCGCGTTTCATGCAGTTGCACTTCACGCCACGCAATATCCACCATATTATCTCACTAAGTTATGCGAATTAAGTGAGGTTGGCCTAGTCTCGTTGTATATGGTACAACTTGCTCTGCAAACGAGCTTAGTATGTTAATGTTGTTGGTTAGTCCCCATTCTTGAGCTTCACTTTGCGACTATAATTTGTCCTAAAAAATAATCTAACGCTGATATTGATCAAATTACGAAAATAAACACGAACCTCAACAATAAAAAAATTAATGTACTTTAGTGTTGCCATGACAATGCCCTTGTTGACGATGAGAGCTTTAAAATATGGCAATAATTCGTTTTAAACTGGCTGTCAATATTGGCAGGAGTGTAATGTGATAATATGGTCACAGGTGTTGTAACTCGTTAAAATATTATAATTAATTGTTAATACAAAGATCTCAATGTGTACAACAATATTAAGAAAAGTGTCAACTTCTTTCCCACTTTCTGGTTCACTTTTGGACAAAATGTTCAAGAAAGTCTTCGAGTTGATTCATCGGTTATATTGTATAAATAATCCAGATTGCGTTTTTTTTTTAATTATACGGTGAAAGTCGATACGAGAGCGAAGGATGTGAGTCGATAAGACAGCCCAAAAACATACATCAAGAGACCCTTAAAATCAGTCGAGAAAGTGCAGCAAAGTCATTATTGTTCCGCTTCATTCCATTTTCGCATCATTATGTCTATTGGCGCCCATCACACCTTATAAGTCCCCTGCCATATTTATACTCCCGTATGAGTTCGGTAAAATAATGACATCAACATTCCTTATTCGTAAAAGGTGCTTTACATTTAAGTGACAATGACACCCATCAGCTGAGTTTACTACGAATCGCGTTATTCGTGCGCAATTTGCATTGTTATGTATTAAACCGTTTGATGGCCGACCACGCACATGGAGATATGTTTGTTTTGCGACTATACGACTTGTCACTTGTTTAGTGTACTAAAGGGGTTTTATGGGACTTTCAGAATGCGTAAAGTGTTTAACGTTTGTGAAATATAACAATTTCTATCCAGTCTTAGTGGAACGAATGAATGGGATCGCAGCAAAACTAGATTTTTGTTACCCTCAAAGAGCACATAGAAACGTTTTTTTTTTCTACGACAGACCTGCTAAAACGAATAAATCTATAACATCCTTTAATGTTACTAAATTACCATCTTATTCATATTTGATGTCGAGAAAAACATAGTAGTTATAGAATATTTCATTCCCCGAACTGTTTTCCACGAACCGACTCCTTACCGCGCCGCTTGCGAAAATGAAATACATTTTACGTTACGTTTCGCTGTGGTTTACGTTAGCTTCGCCCGTATTACAGGCAGCAACCTTAACGGTTACACAGTGGTTTTGTTTGTTTTGCTGTACTGACTTGCGGTTCGGAACCCTACCTTGACTCGAATATACAACAAAAACGCTTCCTTTCACATCTCTAAAAGAACTTTAAGAGACCTTTAAAGAAACCGAGGCATTGGGTCACACTCGCTCTTATCCGGTTTTTGTCTTATCTTTTACTGCAGTAAGAATATCAATCGTTGTATAAGTATTGAATTTGAGTAGGTAGTGCTGATGTTTGTATTTTCTTTTTGATCTCTAATATCGAGTAGCATTAGTTATTTGTATTATTTGGTTGATATAAATGCGTATGGATCAAATGGAATAGGTGTGGTGTGCGTATCGCGCGAAGGCGGTGCGCGGGCCGCGCACCTACCCGCGGGTCAATTACTGCATAAATCAATACGGATGTCGCCCTATGCGATGCCTCTTTGTTCCAGCCGACTGGAGATACGAGGCCCGTCTCGGCGGCTCCAGCTCTGTCCGGAAAACTCGCTGAGGTATCGCGGGGTCGGATGATTACTTATTAACGTAGGTGGAGGCTGGCTGGCGCGGGCGGGCCGCTCGGAGCTCGTCGCGCGATCGATGCCGAGGCGGCCAATGGCGCGCCGCTCCCCGCGCCCGCACCCTGCGCAACCCTCGCCGCACTCCGCGCGCACCGCACCCCGCAACACCGCCCCCATAAATCATTGAATCCGCCATAAAACACCCCAATGTTCGTAAAAATGTAACTCTAATTGGCGAACACAAGTCTCGTATCTCCCGGTCGAACTACATCCGGAAGCCTCAGGACGGGGCCTCAGTTTGGAGACGTAAAACATTGATCAAAGAGTAATACAGAACCCGGCGCTCGTTGGCCGCCCGTTCGCCTCGTCGGAGCGGGGCTCGTACGAATAATTGAATTTCCATCATAGAACAAAATGAGAGTTGAAAACTGAAGCGAGCGACTTTGTTGGCACAGCGAATTATTGCGGACGTCAATTATTTAGTCACTGTATCTGTCTGAAAATTAATGTTACAGTAAAAACGCATTAATTTTATGGACACATTGGGCTTTCGACAGAAAGGGTTTTATGGCATCGAGCACCGAGTATCTATCTACTCGGGACATATCTATGTGACGATGTAATTTTTATCGTTTGCAATAAAGTAACACATGTTCCTTGTCTTATAGCCTTTTAGGCACGTTGTTAAGATAGAGAAAAACAAGGGTTTCAATAGTTCATTCATTTTATTTTCTTATTCTCACTCGGATCTATTCGTAGTTCTCTCTATAACATGAAGCGTAGGTCAATAGGCTTTTTTAAGTTATCTTTATTGTATGCAAAGTTGGAAACCAAGTTCTTCGATATAGTTTTGTTGCCTTACTTTTATTCATGATCGCGGTTCTTAGGGCTTTGAAAAGACTCTGAGGAGATGGATAGCCATATTTGAAATAGATCTAAGTGCTGAACATTGCAGAACTAATTTAGCAGCGCATTTAGCAGCTTGTATGAATTAACTTCCTTAATCATTTATTTTTTGTTTCAGCCGCCCAGAGGGTACGGTGGACCGCCGTACGCGGGTGCGCCGGGGGGTCCGCAGCAGCCCCCGGGTGCGTACGGCCCCCCAGGATCCTATCCCCAGAGGTACCCACCACCACCAGGGGCCCCCGGCGCACCCAACTCTCGACCACCCTTCTCGCCGCATCAGGTTCGTCCACTACCCAAGATTGACAAAATTCACGTTATGCACATAGTAGGGGGGTAGATATTATAAATAGAATTCTAAGCTCCATCATTAAGGGACACCGCAGACTTGCTACTTTTTTTATCGGCGATCGGCGATTTAGTCGCTTTTAGCATCGGAGCAGTCGCTGCGTCCGACCGCAGAGAGTCGCCAAAACGCGATGCAGTCGCAAAATCGCCGATCGCCGATGCAAAAAGTAGCATGTCTGCGGTGGCCCTAACGCGGGTATTCACAAAACCATCTAAACTCTGCGACGACCGAACTTAGGCCCGTATTAATAAAGCGATCCCAAGATTGAGAAAGAACTTGAGATGCTGTTTTTGACAGATGTTCTATACATTAAACGTCAAAACGGCATCTTAAGCTCGATCTCAACTTTGAGATGCATTTATTAATACGGGCTTTAAGCACGCGAGATGTAAATTTGAAATAGAATTACTACTATATGTTCGCAATCCAGATTTGAGATCAAGGTTCAGCTAGGTCCATCTTGACATCACTTCAACTTCATTCACACAGCATTTCTTCCAACTTCAAGTTCGGGATTTATGCTATACCATACCATTATCGTGACCCATGGGTGGAGGCCCCTTCATCCCAAAGTTGCTATTAATCGCATGGGGTAATCCCCCATCATAAGATTAAAGTGGATAAACATTAATACCAATTTGTGTTCATAGTTAATACGAATAGGCCATTATTTGCAGATTAGTTAAAGATTATAGGTTTTTTTTTAATTTTTTTATAGCTAAGGATGGACTGGTAGACTGTCCACCCGATGGTAAGTGGAAGGTTGGAGGATTGATAGGTTATCCGTTTTCCGTGCAATTATAAATACATGTCACCAATAAACTATTGAATTTCACTACATGTGATCAAGAACCACAAACTACAATCAGTAAAATGCCGGTTTTTTCACATTTCGTCAATATTGTCGGTAATGTCAGTTCTTCCTTATGCGAATGCATCATAATCAATTACACATTGTAAAAATGACAAGCCTACTGCATTGTGAATGCAGGTATGCGTGCATTACATGCCGCGGATTAATTCTGATTGATGGCCAATACACGTAACTAGCTATATGATTAGAGTTATTGTCCTGGAGATAGTTTGGCTAACATATTTTAGGGATTACCCATCGTTATAGTTTGATAGAGCATTTGTGGTACTTACCAAATAATGCTGATTTTCAAGTTATGGGAAGCTCGACCTTTTGTTGTATAAATGTCGAGATTACTGATAGTATAATTTACAGCTGTTTTTTTTTACTGTAGCTAACTATCGTATTTATCGGTTAGTAGCCCGATTCACGTAACCAAAACCGTAACGACATCTCAGCGATATAGTCGTTGATAGACTTTTCGTAACAAGAAAAGGCTATCAACGACTATATCGCTGAAATGTCGTTACGGTTTTGGTTACGTGAATCGGGCCCCAGGTCTGCGCTTGCTTGACACGTAAGTAATACTAACTCACAACTTGCCTCTTGTGATGTATATCAAGCAGAAATCCTAGATTTAATTGGAATGTTTATGCACCTACTTCATTTGCGTATTGCAGATTAAACGTGTCTAACGTCGTCGTTAACCTAGGTCAACGTAATTTATGTTTACTAAGCTAATAAGCAACAGACACACATTAATTATCGTGTCCGTAATATTGTATACCTCACTCGTTTTATTATGTCGTTACCTGAATTTTACATCATATAAAAAGAAACATTGTTATACATGACTGTCGTTGTCTAATCAGTTAAAATTACAACTAAAATCTGAAAATTTTTAGAGATGTTAGGAAGTTTATTTGTACATTTATGAAATTTGTTAAGATGGTGATAATAGTAAATTGCACTTGTAAATAATAATTTAATGTTAACTCACTTATTCATACAGGGAATAAAGTTAACTTCATTCGCGGAGTCAAAAGTATTTTTTGCAATATAAAATGATAAGAAGAATCTACTTATCTGAAGTTGATTCTGACGGCGCCGTGTTCTCAGAAACATGTTGATGGCTCATCGTCGTCATGTTATTCGATTCATATTCAAGTCCGAAACTAGAGAGCTGCCTCGAACGTTTCTTAGAATCGTTGAGCCGGCGGCGGCGCGTCGGAGCCTCATCCACTCACGTGAACATAAACGTTCTATCATACTTAAGGCTCTATCGCAGGAACACGACTCTAAAAGCCATAGGCGTAAGTTCTAACTTAGCTTGAAGGCTCAAAGATACGCTCGAATGACGTAAGCCGCTCCGCGCGCTCGCTGACGTAAGCTCGTTGTGCAACGAAGCCAGAGGTACGTTTGAAGCAGGGCTCTTGGAGCGAACTCGTGTAGAAATCGGTGTTAAGAAATAATTCCACTATGAACAAGGCCGTTTCCAAGTCATGTATGCTACTTGTGTGCTTTTAGTATAAAAGCACACACCGAATAAGATAGCAATCTAACCTTCTCCAGCTATTCAGCAATATCAGACGATTTATGTGTGTAACAATGCTCTCCAACTTGTAGCCCAAGATTTAAGACTTAAGGATACGGTACTCTGTATTCCAATGTCATGACTTCTTCCCTGTCGGAGTAAAGTAAATTACAACTAAATCCAAAAGATGGTAAATAATCGGTTCTGGGTATCTTTCTGAAGAATATATTAATTGTAGAAAGAGTACTTGCCAAAGATAATATCATAGAAGTGTACTACCAGATGAAAACTCCAATAAAAATAGATGCTCATAAATTACTTTGGTGAAATAAGATGCTTCTATTTTCGATGCTACAAACTATGTATTAAGAACATAAGAAATAAGGCAAGCGAGCCAGTGACCTATTAGATGTTAATAATAGCGTCTTGAATAGAAATAGGTGATTTCAATAATTCTAGTTAACCTTTTCTATAGCAATTTCATGATTGTCGCTGTGTATAAAACTTGTCATCTTGCCAGTTCAAAATGAATTGATAATCTCAATGTAGTATAGCTAAATAACTAAATTTTGGTTGTGGTAGGTTAAATGTAAATCTGTTGGCAATGTCATATTTGGTAACCTCCTAATCAATAAGCTGATAAAATAATAATAAAAGTATAAAGAACTTCTGTGCTTTTATGCTTCTAGACCCACTGGTCAGTTAATGTTCTGGTAGAAGTTATTAACAGTATGTGTGGATAGATCATGTGTGAGTTAACTATGTTAAATGTTTATGAGTCGATTTAGGTTGCTTTAGTCAGATTTCCTCTTTTTGTTGCATCTGCTACAATCGCTACAATATCTAAGATCCAATATAGTTTTATTATAAAGATGATGATGCGTATGCACCTGTACTATCGTATTTCAAGAAATATATCAAATCCTTTACGCTGGGTACCAACATCGTAGCTATTGAACTGGGCCGGTTTAAGTGTTGAGATGAGCTTAAAGGAGCGACTGTGGGTGTGGCCCCGATACTGTATGATGGGTAGGTGGTGTCTTGAGTACTGCGGGCTCGGAGATACAACCCGCATCCGGGTGCAATGAATGCGACGGTTTCAAGGGCGCGCCTCAGGTGATGACGTACGCGCACCCCACCCGCCCCCGACACCACTCCCGCGGGTGTTCCGGCACCCACCTAATAATGCACGTCTACGCCCTGTCTGCCGCGTCCGCACTCGTTGCAACCTTGAGTGCTCTCGGGGACACCCCCGTTCGCACTTCACGCCTTTAAAAAACTTGACGACCGCACCACGGATGACGGCTCTCACAACCCAACCTCCGTAAACTTGAACTCTATACATTTTCAAGAGCGTACCTACGAGGTCTAGAACTATTACGTCAATTACACCTTGAATTGACTCATACGAGGCCGACGCCTGTCGCACCCCGACTTGTCGTTTATTAGCATCGCGCTACAATAATTAGACTACGCATTTAATATGATGTTGATAGCTCTCTAATTTAATTATCATAATAATAGTGGAGGAGGTAGGGGCGGGGTGGCGGCCCCGTCAGCTGAGCGAAAACGAAAGTAAACAGAACTCGGTCAAAGGGTTTGTATTCACCTACCCGCAATATTTATGTGGGTATGGGGGTGTGCCTCCACGCCCGATTCAGTCGCCCTCCTTTGATGGATTGGTTGGCGACTGGCGCGGATGTTGGGACTGAAACTCAGCGAAACTCGGTTGGCAGGCGTTAGTCTCGATTTCCTGCTACGCTCTGTTCGACAAACTTTTACCGCGAAATTATTATTCAGTGAAAGTTCTAAGAATTCTTTGTATTTGTTTTGGGCGCAGACGACCTACCACCCGACCCACCCTCGCCGCCTTCCCAAGTTATTCCGGACGTTGATACGAATTGTTTAAATTACAACATTGCTCGTCAAAGTTGTTTTGTGTTCATTCGTAATACACTTTTTGCCATCCACGTGTAGCAACTATGTAATAGGGGATTTCAATTTGTAAATGTGTCACAACCTCCCACGTCCCTGTGTCTGCAATGGAGATACAATACAATAATACAATAGCCGGCTGTCTATGGTCAGGTATTGTGTAGGTTTCGGCTTTACCGGCAAATGAGCCCAACATATCCAATTACCTATGTAGCACCGACGACCCTTTAGTCGGAGCATGTTACGTAAGAGTCGTTAAGCTGATTTGAACTGCTCAGTCTGAATCGAATGTTATCACTTTGGGTCTGAAATAACTTTGAGGAGCTGGAAAACAGCAAAGAGACATGTGGAGAGAGCTCTATCAGTTGCACCGAAAAGGCTCTAGGGATTTTATATAGTAGAAGCACTAACTCGTAGCTCACTAGAACATTTTCTATCTCCAGATGCGTTCCTTAATCACCACTCAAACAAAGTGAGTTACTGCTTTGAAAGTTGTTCCACTCAATATCTTAACCGACGCGACATTGGGCACATTGAAAACACTCTGCTATAGCTGGCGAAAAATAAATATAACTGTTGTTCACGGTTGAATTATTATGTCACACAAATGATTTAATCACCCACCTACGTATTGTTTCGTTATCAAGAACAACACGTAACAGGAGGCCGTGAACTGCCGACGTCACGATTATTATTCAATTATCGCCAGCCGGTAGGGGGAAACATAAAACGTGAATGACTCCTCTTGACCTGGATTAGTAAATATCAGGCCAACCTTATCTGCAGCCTTGAAACGTGACGCGGAAATAGCGCGCCGAGTGAAAGCATTGTGCGGCTGACTGATGCAATGGGTGTCTGCACTGCTTGCTGCGATCTGTGTCGAGGACGGTTCGCTACGGAGGAGGCTGATTCATTATTAATTCAATTTTTAAATGTCAGCACATACTCCAGTACAATATGACATGAATGAGGCCAAAAACTGTCGCGGGTCGGCGACAAGTTGGCGTGGACGTAGTTACATCTGGTAAACTGTTATTTTTTTTGCCTTCATAAGTCTTGTGGCATTTTCCCTTTGCGAACAGTTTATACACTGTCCAAAGTACTTTAACGGTATTTTTACGACTATTGCATGTTCTTTTTGCAAAACGTTCGATCAATTGAACGACGTGTGGATTGCACCAAAGCTCCCAGCACCACTAGAAACTGCGAATAATACCGGCGGAGCGGCCAATCACGTTACGTCATCCGATAGTGGAGCTCTTTCGTGCTGGTTTATTATACATACAGATATATTTACATAGGCGCTAGTAGGCGTAGATGCGTTGCACTCGTTTGCAAGTAAACGGGTGTGCATAATGGATGCACGGTCAAGGCCGACGGTGGCCGTCGACCCGGCACTTGCACGTGTCCGATTGTTTTATACTAACTTTAGGTACCTAGGTTACGTCTACATGTGAAGTTGCGAATATGCTAATGGTTTATAGAGTCGGTTGTTTAGGTTGATGTTACGCTTTTTGCGGCGAACCCTTATGGCAATCGTCATAATGGATGGTGTCGTGGGGTGTAATTTATAGCTGTTTTATGAGTGCTGGTCTTATTCACAGTTATTAGTTCCGTACTAGGTTTAGGTTTGGTTTCCGAGGCGGTCATAAAAAATCGCGGTAGATTGCACTTTCGTCCGGTCTTGTTGGGTTTATTAGGATTTACTAATTTCAATGTTTTCAAGTTTAGTCGACGTATTTTATTAACCTCTTTGTTTTGCGTAGTTTCATCTAGGACACGAACTAGGTATTTTCTGATAATGTGTAGAATGGCTTCAAGTTCACATCTAAATAATATTTTGATATCCTCACGGAATCTTAATCTTAGTTGTACGCCGCTGGGCAACTTTTGTGTTGACGTTATACTGTACTGTTCTTACGCACATTTTGTATCTTTCTTTGCTTCTATGAGCTCAGAAGCCTCAGGCACACTTTGATCCCTTCAAAACTAGATTTTCTTCCTATATCTTTATCATTGCACATTATGCCGACATTAGATCATTTACCTTATAGAGATTGACCCGTCAAACGTGTTCAGTTAATAAATTATCTCAACATAGTATAGGTCGAATAATATAGTTAATGACTCGACGAGTCTAGGTGTGAATGTATAACAAAAGATGTGTATTTTGAGTTACGTTAGAGAGCGTGTTCGCGACTCAGTCACGGCCAAGGACGCGAGAGGTTCGTCGGCTGTGATTAATTGACTGTTCCCATTTCAATTGCTCGATTTGTTGTTACGACATCGCTTACATATTGTGCCATCATCCTCCACGTGCGGATCGCTAATGAGAACCGGTTTTGTTGCTCGTCTCCTCGGTTTAATTGATTAATTTGAACGCATTAAATTCATACAGCAATCACGGAATTATGAATCAAATTACGATTTACTACAGCTAATGATCTTTTAGATTGATGTTCAATACGTGTCTGCTGATTTTTATTATTACACTATTTGAAGGACACTTAGGAAGTTAGACGAGCGATATTGTCTCCTTATGGGGGCAAGTATTTGGTTTCACAGATGATAAGTAATCAAACAGTAGCGTCGGGCCTACAGCCCTTTTATTTAATTTATGAAATAAGTAGGTACACACGTGCAATATTCACATCAAATTTATTTTTTAAGTATTCGTTACGTCTTTTTCAAGGATAAAGCGCGGATGAATGACTGTTTATAAAACCTTTATCAAAGGAAACCTAATAAAGGCTTATGAATAGATTTAACTAAAGACCATCACTATGGTCTATATGTACAGCAGTGCACAAGCGTAATTAAATATCAGTACAAATTTTCCCTCGACATTTTTCTTCATCTTCTTATATCTCACTGCTCAGCCAGTGCAGGCTGGCGAAATACACTCATTTTCAAAAACTGGCCAGCTTCTTCAGACTTGCAGTTTTTCGCGCACTGTTTGAATTACCGTATTAGCAGCACAGGCCCGGTCGTTGTGGCAAACCGGCCTATGTCCAGCAGCGGACAACTTTTGGCCGATATAATGATGCTGATTAAAATAATAAATGGCATAAAATGAAATAATTTAATGTTTAATTGATGTGTCACCTGTGCCTGTGTGCAGGGTTATGAGCGCGGCGGTTCCCCGCAGCCGCCGAGCCAGCCACCGGGCGCGCCGAGCCCGGGCGCGGCACAGAGCGCGCCCGGCGGGATGTCGCCCACGCAGGACTCGCAGCACCCGCCCCACATGCCGCCGCACGGAGCGCAACCACCGCCTCAGCATCAGGTACTTAACCAACCACATCGTTTAGTACCTGTAGCCCGATTCAATGAAATCGTACCAACATAGTTGTTGATAGCCTTTTCGTCATGGCAACAAGTCGTTGAGTAACCGTTTTTCGTTGAGTAAACGTTTGAGTTGAAGTCCTATCGAACTGCGTTCAAGGAACACGTGAATACCAACTTTTGATAGGATTTTGATCGAACGACTTTCTAACTTCATTGTTATTTGGATTGTTTGTTTTTACGTTAATCGGGCTACTGGACGATGGTTGCCACGATCAGGGCCTCAACGCTATTCCTTAACGAATGCAAAGCCACTGGTCTTTAATATTATCTTTGTGAATCTTAAATACTTGGGGGTCGATATGTTGCCCCTAGTGTAGTTTTCCAATCGTTAATGTTAGCCAGTTTTGCACCCTGCAGGACTAGCACGAAGGACTTGTCACAGATTATGTGAAACCGAGTTGATCGCTCTTAATTAATGCATAGGAGAGAATGTGGGAAAATCGATTTACCATTTTGTCTTGTAACAGCCGGCTATGCTAGGTCTTCTAGTGGTGTAAAAAGAAACTGGGCATTTTTGAGTGATTTAAGTAATCTTTAAGCCAATATTAACGTACTGACATAGGCTACATTGCATCTGAATGTCATAAATCAGTAGTCAGACACGGACTGTCGGTTTTGCCGACAACCGACAAATTTAAGTTTATAATGCAAAATCTAAAATCAAACGGCGATCCGGTGTTATAGCGGATACTTTAATTAACCGGATAATCTTAACGGCTGCGTATATCCGGACAAGCCAAGTTTTAATTTAAAAACTGGAGCTTTTTTGCATTTATCATTACATAAATCAAAGAAGCCAGCATATATAAACACCTCAATATTAAAAAAAAATATGTCAATAACCGCCCACAGAAGTTTCGCAGTTCAAATGTATTATTACTACTATAAAACGGACAAGTTCTACCCTGGAAATTTTTCTGAAAGTTTCTATACGTGATGTACACAAAACTTTTTGCGGTACGTCTGATCCGTTGTAAAATTCTGCAAAGATTGGTTTCGCTGAAGTTTCCTTTTCGTTGGTATTAACCGACTCGAAATAATTCGGTCATGTAATCATACAAATACCGATATGATCTGTTATTTTTTGCAAACGTTAAAAGTAAAAGTGTTCACAAAAAACGAATAAAAGAAACTGCGCGCATTGCGCAAACCCGAATAATAGTTACCAAACTCGCAAGTGACTTTGATCTGTTAAACGTTTATCTAGATGTATTTAGACACTGAGACGAATCTAATGATTCACTGATTATCTAAATCGGGTCAATCGCTTAGTTTCAAAACATCGCTGAAGTCACGTAATTAGTATAATGATATAAATATTTAAACTAGGTCGTACAAGTAAATAATATTAATGAACGACGGATTTAATTTTTTCCTTTAGTCAGTTGATTTATCGTTTCAGTGCGTTTCTTTTAACGCGAGTAACATGCTGTAGGTACTTGTATTGGAACAGATAGGTAATTAAAGTTTGCCGTATGTCATTACTTCCCAAAATTAGTTCCTTAGCGCGATATCACACGAGGCAACCATGGTGGCGCCACCAGTGGGTGATTCGGTAGCCGACACCGAATTAGTTGCGCTACCAAGCGGACACCAGATGCGATATCCTCCATACAGCTCTATACATTTTGTTGGTGGAGCGACTGGTTGCGCTACGACTGGTGTCCTCGAGTGATATAGCCTTTATTAGCGACAGTATCGAATGGTGTAATAATACACTGTGTTTTTTTCAAACTCAACGGGTTCGATTCCTGGCTAGGAATATTATTTTTCAAAAATTCAATTTTGCAGTTTTTGATTTCTTCAAAATCGGGCCCAAGACTCCTTTGAGTACTTTACGCTATTCCTCACAGTTTCGGATCTCGCCTTGCACGCCCATTTCAAAAATTCCTCCTGTATATCAATCAGTATATTTTTGCGATCATGTTGGCTCTGTAGTAAAAAAAAAAGTGTAACAGGAAACAAAAACATTCGAGGTCCAGCAAACGAGTTTAAAGTAACTGTTGGTACTCGCGGTCCGCAATCAGTGATGGAAGTGTTCATATCGATAAATAAACAATTATCGCGAACCAACGCCATTATAAACGTATAATTCTGGTTAGTTCAATACCAGTTACTATAGCAGTTAATGTATACGGTGAAAACAACCGTCGACTTAAGCTTTGTATTTCTTTCACGAAGTTATAAATACAGGTTGTGTCGGAGTGGTACAACTACTTTTTCAACTCATAAAAAGTTATCTACCTGTCAATGTTTTAGATAGTATCCAAGTGTGCTGAATTATTGAAAAAAGAAAAAAAAATGAAATGTAACGTCACGACTTTTATCCCCATTCGGGGGTAGTCAGAGGCTTGAGTGGCCATACACCACCACATTGTGGAGGTTTAACCAACTCAAAGCCCACGTTTCACCAGATAGTCAGGACCCAACGTGACAGGTGGTGAACCTTGTCGCCGTGTATACAGGAACTGACTATTACCTAATCCCGAGGGATAGGTAGGTTTCCTCACGATGTTTTCCCACACCGTCAGCGAACTGTAAATTATGCACATAGATGAAAATTCATCCATTGGTGCATGCCCCACCGGGGATCGAACCTGGGACCTTCTGATTGCTAGCCCAACCTGTTCACCCCTAGGCTACAGTCGCTGAATTATTGATCTTAAACTTATCCGGTATGGCATGATGTTTTGTATTGGAAATAAGATTATTCTTATATATTGCACGCAAGTCAAAGATGATGACGTAGCTAGGTTTAAAACGAAGAGTTAATTTGAATGAAATGCAAATTCACTCAAAATCGAATGTAAAATACGAATCAGGGACTTTTTATGCACTTTATTAACACTGTAGTGTAAATTGTCGTAACAAGCTGAATAAGATTCCTCTGAATTTCTTCTTTAATCGCTTTATTGAATGTTATTTTCGGGCAAATGAATCACGTACTATTGGAACGACATTATTAAGAACGTATTGAAGCATCGTTTTAAATAAGTGAGTTATGTAATGCGGCATGTACACTGGCTTATGAGACATTTCATAAAACATCCCAACATTCAAAGATTAATTATATTTGCCATCTGATAAATGGCCAGTGCTCTACCGGCTCTATCATTACAGAAATACAGGTGTATACAATAACTCATTTTAGCATTAAACTTGAATGTCTATATATAACACTTACAGCAAATTAAAATCATTAAATTGGTTTCGAGATAGGTGTTTGCTTACGTAAAACTTGGCGCATATATTAACTAAAAGTTTAATAACTAAAACATGGTAGTTTAGTTAGCTTCGTCGGGCGTCGTGTTTGCATTTCGTTTATCGCGCCGATATCGCGCCGAGCGACGTCGCCGACGGAAATTTTCGATAATTTTGGCCGAGAGCACCGCTAGTTGCTCGCCCCGGCATTATGTATCTACGTCGCCTCGCCTCGCGAGCGAGATATCGCGCTGAAAACATGATAAACGGCCACTCGCTAATCGTGAGGCACACGTATCAATTTTGGCGTAAGTAATGTCAATGTCTGGACCCCAGTTGGCGCTATACCTATTCTTTATTATTTCAATAACTATGTCTGTTGTGTTTTTTTTTATTTCATTTTAATTATTGATAATTACTTAATTTTGGTTGGTAAACAGAGTTGGTATAAAAAACAGGTTAATTGATTGACTCTAAGCGTCAAATCTATACGTCATATAATAAGAATGTAAAATCGTCGCGTCTGTACATTCGAAATATTTGGAAAAAAAATAGTGGGGGGGCTTAGATTGACTAACAGAGTGCATTTATGTCATTATTGATTTTTTTTTCTGTTTGTATGTTTGTTTGAACGCGCACAACTCAAAAACTACTGAACAGATTTTAATGAAATTTGGCATGAATATGACTAATATTCCAACTTAACATCTAGGATATTTTTTTCTAAAATATTCGGTTGTAGATTTTTGACCACACAGAAATCCTAGCCAAAAATATGCCCTACAATTTGTGTGTGATTCGAAACTTCTTCTTATCGTATGGTGGTAGTGGCCAACATGGTGTCAGAGTTTGTCAAGCCGGCCGAAGGCGGCGGCTTCCTAGATGACAACAACCGGGACCGACTTTTAACATGCCCTCCGAAGCACGGAGACCCTCAGTTCAAATGCCACTAAATGGTCAACCATCTCTGACTGACCTTGCCGAGTGTTGCTTAACCTCCGATCGTTTACCGATCAGTGATTGCAGCTGGTTACGATCGACTCTATTTGGACTAGATAATATTTCTCAAAGGGGCCGTAGCCAATAGATGCTTGCAATACAAATGGCATCGCTCGCACGTTGCCAACCTAAAGGGGTGTGGGATAGTGGGAGGGGAACAAAAGGGGGCTGGGTTGGATTTCCAGCTCTCTCCCTCATCATATGAAACGCAGCTAAATTAGCTACTTGAATGCCGATCTTCCGGTCAAGCCAGCCTAAATATTAGCCACGGCTTGACTCTACCACCTTGCTGGTACAGGCAGACACACGGACAAACATACAGATTAGAAGATAATCAGAATTATATTTAAGGGCTTCACCGACTTGACGCGGACGGAGTCGCGGGCACGGCTAGTAAACATATAAATTTAAAAACAAAAACAACATTTGCAGACCGAATTCCAAAATCTACGGTTTTTCAGGCGCAAAAACTGTCATCTTGCTTTACAATACTAATAAAACTATTCCATAAAGCGTTCACACAGTTGCTCGGTAAAATACATTACTTTTCATAATGTTTTCTTACACTTACGTGTTGTAAAGTCTCTGTCAGCACTGGCGCAGATAGGAATCTGTACAGCTTTAACGAAATTGAACCCACTCTATATGGAAAGTACAGTAATCCAGGGAACTCTGGATGGAACTTCGGCTATGAACTTTACTGTTATCGTTGCACATTAAACTGCTGCCGAATGTACGAAACCCCCCGTTGTTAGCAATTTTTAAAAATTACCTTCCCCAACCATAACTATTTCAATAAACCGTCTATGGTCATACCATACCCCTCGTAATGGACAACTTTTACTTTCGTTATGTTTGTTTTCCTGTTTCGTTATTCTTCCTCTCTTTTATTTTACGTATTATAATAATCGTTATGGAATATGGGTTTGTTTTTCTTACGCATCAACCAATGATATCCATTATAATATACGCGTTTAAATATTACCCTTTGTTACCTTTGTTTACACATTATTCCTTATTCTATGACTTGTTTTCGGGAAAATTATATATTATAGTTACATATTTATTTTATATCAAAGGGCTGTTTATTGCATGTCTGTTCGTTTCTCTCCCGAGAGCTGCCCTGACGAACTTAGGAAGACTTAAGCTTCCTCGGGGAATAGTTACGGAACATACAAAACCATTATACAAAACAATGTTAATTATGTTCTATAAAATCATTATCATCATTAAAAATTAAATCTTGTTCGTTGGTTCGCGTATCACTCGAAAACGGCTTGACCGATTTGTATATTTTTGAACGTTCGTAATAGTCCGATTAAGATTTACAGGGGAAGAAAAAATTGGAAATGTTGTCTGGTTTTTTTTCTAAAAGTCAGGGCACAGCTCAAGAATGTATTTATTTATAACGTCCCAATTAATTATATATTAAGGATTTGTCCAATAAATCCAGTCTAATACCAGGGTTGGTAGTATAAATGGGCAAATATGGAACACTATTAATAATACATACACTCTATGAATAACTTAAGAAAAGAAAAAAGGGGATATAATGCCTGTATAATATGATATCATGTATCGTGTCGTGCGTGACTCGTAGATCAATGTCGTGAACGATCGGTTCGTCATAGTGCACCAATCGTTCAGCACGGGCCTTGTGTTTTCGGTGCGCTCGCTCGCCTCTCACAATTTACATATTTCTATGTCCCTTCTAGCCGGTTGTATGGTTCGCACGTGGCCGGCCTAGACTCCTCGATATAATAGAGATGTACCGCTTGTTGGCAGCTTTGCATGTAAACGCGCCTCGCGTTCTAAACTCTAAACAACTTGCAAGTTTCACTGTTTGCAAAGTATGCTATTGTTTTCAGTTTGATAAAGGTTTGTCTTTTTAGTTGATTCACCATGTAATTTATAGTCTTTCTGGTCTATATTCTGAATTCTGATCATCAGATTGTATCATCACAAGAGTTTATCTCAGCCGTCTTATAATAAGTAGGAACTTAAGGGCCTGTTTTATAATCTTCGGGTAAAGATTTTTCTCTAAATAAATTACTTACACATTTTGCCAGATATTCTATGGCAAAACTGAAAAAACCTCTAGTGCACTTGCACAATAAACTTTAACCAAAAACGAGCGTTGTGTAGGTTGGCAAGTATTTTCTTGTTTAAAATTTAACATCATCTTTTGTATGCTCAAGCTATTTTCTATTCTATGTTTAAAGTAGGTACTTGACGAAGAGCGAGATTGTATAAAAATTCAACGTCAGTCACACATCACGCAATCGACGGAGCGGATACTCCGACCCTCGGGGAGATCGCGTCTTGTGTCGATTTTATGCCCGGCTCTCGAACTAAACGCCGGCAGGCTCCGGCTACAATTTATGCTAACATAAACCCGGCCGGCAGCGGCGCCGGCTCCGCTGGCACGTGAAGCTTTATGCCTTTAGCCTCATTCCACTCCTAGACAACGGCGACGCACGCTCTCCTCTAAAAGGAATTCTTGTTTCCAATCAAAGTTGAGAATGTAATTAAAAATTCGAACTCGCATCTATTATTCCTTTTAAAAAAGGATTCCTTGAAGAGTTGTAAAGCTTTCCTCAATTTATTGTTATGGTATCGATACGCTATGCGAGTAGAAAACCTATGTGAAGTTAGTTTGATGCTTTAGTAAATCCTCGCCGAGTGACTCTCGGTTAATACTCCACGATGGCAGTGGAGAATTTTGAGAGTCAAGGGCCATTCCAGCATCGTGATCGCTCGAGAGTCGTACGGTCGAAATGAAACGTCGTATCTTATTTTATGATTAGCGGCTCGAAAGCGCTTTGTAATTTTGTTAGTTCCGCCTTTCTGGTGCTGGGGGCGAGCACAGAGAGTGGAGATCGATGCCAGCGTTGCGTGCGAGTGCGACAAGGAGGGCGACAGTCGATGCTTCTCTGTCCCTTTCACTCGAACCGCCTACCAGGCAGCCATGTTGCGCTCGACCTGCGCTCGCCCGACCGCCATTGTAGCATTCGTGGCTAGTGATGTTAACTGACTCACTCGATATTATTGTACTTTTGACTCGGTGCACTGACAACATTAACGGCTATTAGGTACTATGTGATCTCATACGACTCAAACGATGAATTAAGTTCTTATCCAAGTAGGTACCCACTTAAAGAAATTAAATTAGTTCTTAAATAATTATAGTTAGCCGTCATTGAATAATTTATTTTAGAAAATCATAAATAATTTCCAATGCTCTCCTTGTCTACAGAGACTGAAACATAATAATGTATCAGATTTTTCCATAAAGGAAACTAGTGAAGCGTCCTTGGCATAACTGTGTAAGTGTACATTAGCACCATTTCAATGCATCAAGAAATAATAGAGCGGCACTGTCGCATGTCGATAAAAAAATGTCGATAGAGAAGTTATGCCGTGGAGCCGTATACCCGCGGCTCCGGAATTAAAATGTCAGACGTGCGGCAGCGGCAGCGCGGGCGAGTGTGGGGGCGCGAGGGGGCCGCGGGGCGGGGCGGGGGCGGCCAGCGTTATTAATAACCATAAGCCAGCAGACGCACGAACGTCCAGAGGGGCCACGCCAGCCGCGCGGTAATGAGGAATCACTAATTATATTTTACTGGACTTTCGTATTAAACCAACATTAAATAGGTACATTCGAGATACAAAAATGTTCAAGAAAGAAGCGTTCCTAATATCCCGAATCCCGTTCGTATTATACACCATTTGGTTAACGTAGTCCGGTCGTCGTTAGTTGAATAGTAATGATACACAACATTTACTTCGCAATCACATCGGCTGATAGCGTACTGGATATTGGATCCCGGAACTGGGACAGAATGGCAAGATGATAATAATAATGGCATGGCTGGCGGGGTACGGTCCGTTTAATATTCCCCCACAGTAGGCGCGCCGGTTGCACGAGACAGTTCTACCCGTTCGCTAGCCCCGGTGCTCGCCTCCGCCAGTAAAACTCAGTATATTTTATTGTCAAGGAAATATATTTGTCAAAAGAGCGATTAATTGCTCGACTTCTCTTAAATACACCTTGAGGTGATTTTCCGTTTAGGAATCTGACATTCAGGAAACTGATAAGTACGTCATGTATTGTGGATTCAAAAGATACATATTAACAGCGATATCATGTTAAAATTGTTAGAGGGAAACTTTTCTTGTTCACAACTAACTTATTCTGGTAACTATCGCAACTCCAGCATCAGCCGGGCGGTGACTTTGCCGTGTCCTTGTTTTTCCCTGTACATAAAGAGCAACTTATCGCCGGCAGCACTCCGCTCTTATAATAACAAACTGCAAAATGCTCCGGATTCTCCGAACTTTAGTGTGGCAGCCCCTCTCGCCGCTGGAAACCTCTAAAGCGCTGACTGTGGGGCGTACATTCTCCTGCAGAGTCGCGACGGCAGGGCTGTCGGGAATTGCCGACTTGGATAAATTATGCCGCTCGCTCCCCCCTTTTGCAATCTCCGCAAAATAATGCAATTCAATTGTGAAGAGAAGTGAAACTGACATTTGTCTTGCCTACCGTGCGACTCATCTACTAACTGCCACGGTGTTGTGATGAAGTTAAACGCCACTTCGCGTAGCAACCGAGCCATAAGGTCGTTAGAAGCACCGATGTTGGGAAGAAGTTTGCGAAGTGAGATCACTGCAAGAAACTTCTTGATAAACCAGTATTTTTTGAGGTTCTCTGAATTTTATAAAAGCGTCAGTCAGCAATAAATTATACTAGCTTTGTTTTTCTTTCTATAACAAAAGCAAATATATGTTTATGCAGTAACTGGATCTGACGTCATTTCAGCTATCAGTAATTTTGATTAAAAAGATTGAATGTCAGTCCTACAACCCTACGGGGAAAGGCCATCAGAGTTGCACTAAGTGATGTAGGGTTTATTAAGAGGGTATACCTATAGCTATAGCTATAGGGTATAGGGATAGCTAACACAGTTGTTGAAAACTACATACACACTCACCCACGTCACGTTGGGTTCTGACTATCAGGTGAAACGTGGGCTTTGAGTTGGTTAATACCTCCACAATGAGGTGGTGTATGGCCACTCAAGCCTCTGACTACCCCCGAATGGGGATAAAAGTCGTGACGTTACAGTTACACTCACCCAAGAGAGCGAGACCGCATTGAGTGTCGTCAGCCAGTTGTCTTGGACGAATTTGACATAAAATGTATCCCCATAATAATAATATTGATGACGTTATTTCCTGTCACTATTCAACTATAAAATCTAACTCCGTAGGTAACCTTTTGTTTACCAATAATAATAAAAATTACGTAAGAGAAAGGAAAGTCAAACACAGTTTCATTTATTTTAGTTGGAATTTCCTTGTTTAATAGGTACAGTATAGTTTACCATGCGTCCTTTTTACGTTAAGGAAATATTGTAATTGATAACGTGTCGGTTTATGCGTATCTGCCAGGAACGCCCCCACGTTATGACAAACATAACAATGTCCTTCTGATAAAGAGATCATGTCGCGACTGTTCCGCAAACTTGTTTGCAATTCATTATAAGTTGGAAACAGACTTACCTCTGCTACAGTCGACGTCCACTTACTCAATAGTTTTAAGCGGCCTCTACGGAGAGACATAATGTCGGAAGTATTAAATGGGATTAATTTCCCCCTTATCGAATGCTTACTCCACGAACTGATCATTAACGTCATATTGGTAAATGCATTACATTAAAAAATGATGGTTTATGAACGCATTTTTGCGCACACTCTGGGCGATAAGTCTATGGACAGTGGGCATTTCGCTTTTAAGTTGAACACAACAAAATAATTCACGAAAAAACTGAATTCTAGTATGATTTTACGTGCGTGGAACATAAAACTACCATCCGTTACATAAAATTCACATTTATCTTGTCTGCGAAGTAAAACAATTAGTGTTTTGCGAGTCGAGAGTCGAGCGTTGAAAACTGCGGAGTCCGTTTCAGTCGCGCGATACTCGAGCAAAACATTGAATTAGATGTTTATTTGATATTTCGGCGAAGTTGCCCGTTCCTCATTCTACGTGCTAACGTTACCGTTGAAATTAATTAAATTCTCGATGTAATAACCTTTTACGGTAACTTTATGCGCTGTTTTAAAATTAACCGCACACAGAATATAGCAACTGTAACTTGAGAACTTTTACTTTAGTTTTCGGTTTATTTTTACCCTTACGTTTAACATTTATACTTTAGTACTTACGTCGACTTTTATTAGTATTGTGGCGGTAAGTTTCCAACGCTGTCAGAATATCAAACCGTTGAAAACTATTATCCACTTCTGTATAAATATTATGATATTTTCTATAAACAAAATATAGAAGAATTGGTTTAAAAACTTTTACTTTCTCTATCCGTGACTCCCATCATTATTTTGTTTTCGTTATCAGCTTTAATAAAAGCGTAGTTTTCAGAAGGAAAGTCTGGCCTTCGGCTTACAGTAGCGCACTAAACTAACTTAGGGCTTAAGCTTGTGAACTATTTGTCATCGTCGCTCGTTTGAAATTGCGATTTAATTCCAATCGCCGACGACTTTTAAAGCTAAACCTTTGTGTTTGTTCTCTATAATTTTTGTTTTTAATTGTTACGTATTATCCATGAAGCATGGTATTATCTGTTTACGTCGCTGTAGTTATAATATCTCGCATGCAAATGACATGGTTCTGCAGAACGCCAGCCGGAGTCGGTTTCAATTAGATGTACAGCGTCGTGACCGGAGTCAACCGAGCAGGAATCTAGTCATAAGACCGGTGCAATACCCCGCACTGTTTCATATACACTGCTCGCACAGTTAAACAAGCATCAGTAGCGTCCGTAATCATTCGTGCATTGTATAACAACATGGTAATGTAATCGCTGCTATTTGTAATATAATGTTGTCTATACGCAAGTCCCCGAGGCGTGTATTGACTGGATTGACTAGTTGTTACATTGTAAGTCTAATAACAATCAACAGTCTATTCCAGTGCCGGTACAATTTAGTTCAGTAATTGTTTCTTAATTGAGATGACTGTTTACAAATTGACCAGCAAAAATGTCATTGCTTGGTAAAAATAAACTTTTCGAGATATCGTTTCTCCGTGGGCTATTACGAACCCCGGTACGAAAGCAATTATTAATTTCGTTCGGGCTTCTAATTTACCAATGTGGCATCGATCTACATTTATCGATAAATTATACAATGTTAAGAAGCCTCTTTAGCATAAATACGGCATTTTTATTATTGGTTTAACATATAACTTTTTGTCCACAGGGTTATCCCCCGCCGCCGAGGCCAGCACAACCGTCCACGCCAAACGCACATGATCCAGACTCAGTGAGTATCTAATTCCAATCTCCCGGTACACGTCTACTGCTGATCATGCCTAAGTAACTAATTAACGGTATTCAATACCATAGACGGCTGTTAATCGATGCACGGGGCACCTGATCTTAATCGATGCAAAGGGCCCAGCATCCGACAATCAATCAGCTATGTCGGCCGTCCGATGAGTCAAGAAGCGTATTAAAAAGTTATCAACCTCAACTCTAACCGCGAGTCGCGTGGGAAACCACGTTTATAACTATTGAGAAATTGTGAATATAAATAATATGACTGTTTATATCCGCGTTGTGATTCATTTCAAAGGGAAATACCGGTAGCGGCGCCACGTTTTAAATTAATAAAGTTGACTTATTTGTTATCTTCTCTAAATAGTATAAACAGGGTCGCTATTCGCAGTTCTTCAACTACGCATCGGAATTTGATGCGGTTTTCACTATCATTTAAGCTTCTGAAAATTAAACCCCAAATTTATAGAAAGTTATGATGGATTTACGCTGGGATTACAAATCACTTCGTTCCTAGAAATGCTTAGTAATACCAATGTAAACTGGTTCAAATCTCTATAAATTTGGCGGTTTTATAAGCAGTTGAAAGAAGTCGTGGAAAGCCGGAACGGGCTAGTAAGTTATATGACATCTTATTTTAAAAGTCGTCTTATGTCGTCGAATGCTGGATTATTCCCCACTTTTCGGTCCACGGCGTCATGCGGTCAATATTTTAAAAATGCATTAAGGATAACTATGGTGTTTTTTATTTATAATAAGCTGTGTTCTTATAAATGACGCACTGTCGTTACACGCCGGGAGTGCTGTACACTAATGGCTGAATAATGTACGCAGCCAGTCACGTGAAGAACAAAGTACAACCTCGGCTTCCGTACGTAATGAAGCTGCCTGCACTCGTTCTTTCTTGTCGAATTATATTTTTACAATGCTCTGACAACATTATTATAACCCTGTATTTACGTACTTTCCCGGTATACTGTGAATAATTAGTAAACAATAAGTGACGATACGAAATAGAAAATAAATATGATGTAACATCTTACGCGACAAGAGTATTTATGGAACGTGCGAAAGGGGAAGGAAAGAAGCAAAAGAAGAATCTACTATAAGAGTCAAATTAAAGTTATTGTGGATGAGGCAACTCTGGGTGGAAACAGAGAATGCTTCAGCTACATTGTCAAGATTTTCAGTATTGACATAGACTTCATAAAAACATAAATCACGCGGCGATACAGTTAATACTTGAAATCAATGAGGCAGAAAATGCCATGATGCCATCTTTCAGGCGACTCGAACAGCTCTGACACTGGGTTGGCCACTAACCATACGATAAGAAGAAGAAGAATGTGGCAATACCAATTAATATAATTACCTCTTGTGAACACTGCCTGTAGAAGAGTTACATGTTTCAAGTTTATAAATGAGCTCAGATCGCCTGCGCTTCGTAGCCCGTAAGCACATGTCGTATCTGAGAAACGTAACGGGCGTGAATAAACATAATCATATACGTCGCTTCATTAGCGCACATGTGGTCTGCGAAAACGGGCGAGCTCGGGTCTCCTCGCCTCTATTTGCGGACTGGAACTCCATATTCAGAGTTAGCACATCGTCCGCCGTGCGACGCCGACGCCAGGCACTCGACGATAAGCTTGCTAGCTGAATCGCTACACCGAAAATCTTACACACCCCTGTACCGTATGGAGTGTTTGTAAATAGATTTTTTATTAACATCCTTTTGTTTCAAAGTGAAAAATCAAAGCAATTTCCTAGCAAGTCCCGACGGAGGAAATCGAAGCGCTTTCTCGGGATTTACTGGTGCGCGACGCGGATGTTTAAATTAGTGATTTAATTCATCGTACTATCGTATCTATGTAGTTAATATCGTCAGACTAACATACCACCTTAAATGGTCCCAAACTAAGCAATTCTGGTAATATGAGTACCATACAATGGGCTAGGGGCGACCCCTGTGTCATCCAGACCGGAGCAAATTAAGGAAAGATCACTTCGAAATTTGCGTCTGGTAATCAAAACCGCAACCATCCAATACAGTGTGCCACGCGGCGCTCAAACACTGCGCCAATAGGTTGTCAAAAGGTTGGTAGAGTATTGGGAATACATTGTTAAGGCGCAATGCGGTCTGTTTAGTAGAATGCGTCATAGGATCGGTGCGTAGTTACTGAATGTAATGTTGGGGATTGAGAAGTGCACACACGCCGCGGGCGCGTCCGTTTATCGACGACGGCTGTGCATGCATAACGACTTTGCGATATAAAGAATCGTTAACTGCAGTTGTCAAAGCGCATTTAGGGTTGTCATGTAATATGGTAATTTAGGACAAGGTTCTGGCAAGCGACTGATTGTAGAACAAATAAACCTAAGGAATAGTTGAAGCAATTGGAACCCCACCGGTAAGACTAGTTTTATCTGCGAATCGCAAACCCACTAGATACTATCTTCATGTTTGAGAATGGTTACAATAACAGACTCATACAGGACACAGTATTTTACAGAAGAGAGAAATTATGTAAAAATATTCTATGCTTAATATGACAAAGCATGCGTTTTTTGTTTGCACTATCCCAATGAGTTAATGTATGCGCGAAACGTACAACCCTACATTTGTGTTTTGTGCCTACGTATGGATAGAGTGGAGCGGGGTTGTTTGATGTTGATTGATACCGTTAGGCGGGCGCGTATTGTCTCGCCGCCCGCCCGGGGGTACCCAAATGAGTGGAATTATTAAACCGGAGCCCGTGCTGCGCTGTGACGCTTTTTGTAATGAAAGTACTGCCGTACATTGACCGAGAACCTCGCTCTACCCTCCATCCAACGTCAGTTGCATCAATCTTGGCCACGGATCACAGAACTTCAGTGTGACGCTGCCATGTCCTTATCGTCTAAAATTGCAGTTTTTATGACTTGTTTATGTTTGAGTCACCTCACCACCACCTGTTTTTTATTGTTTCGCTAGGTTAGTCGGGACTGTTACAATAACCCACCTTATTATATTATAAATAGTTTTTTATATCTTAATTAAAAAAAAATATCTTGAATTTTTTAAATATAAATTATTTCATTTTTTGAACTTAAATCTTATGAGAGCGACTTCGCAAAGGAATGCCATTAAAGTATGTTTTCTCGGCAAACATTTCCTTGAAATTCGTCAATTGTCAGTTAAATGTCAAGCATTTACTGAGATGTTGAACACAAAAGCGGGTAAGAAATTATTCACCGCGAGTCGCGAGCATTCAACGCTAGCGAGCAACGTGAAGGGTTCTAATTCGAGTTATTTATTTATGCAACTTTATGCTGGCGCTCTGAATGCCGGCCCCGGAGAAATGTACCGCTCCCATAACTTGAATAAAAGGAGCGTGCTTTATAAAAATGTCCTTTTACAATCCAATAATACATTGTCGGCAGAAATGCGCGCCCCACCTGGCCGAGACCTGTACATTGTACTATTGAAATGTTAATTATGTTACTGATTACGTCGAACGAGAACATTTTTTTCATAGCTGTGCACCGATCAATCCCACCGCTGGCTTTTACGTCGTTAATTAGCACGTTTGAATTGTTCCTCGACTGTTCCATTTACGTTAATTTGTTTTTGCTAAAGATGTCACTCCATAGTAGTAGCCACGTAGTTGCCGTCGGAACCAGTTAAATTACCGTTGAAAAGATAAAACGGAATAACCGCATTTAAAAACGTTCCGAGTAAATGAACGTTGCGGGTCTCGTGTGCAGTATCACGAGCGTAGAAAAAGTATTTTCTAACAATATAAAAGTAATGCATGAAAATATTCAAATGTAAAAGCGTGAGGCTGTTCGTTGCACGTTCATAATAAACGAGATTGAGTGGGGCGGTGTACTGTAGACTCAAATGAATGACGGCAACTGCGCCGAGCGTAATCAGCCGACAGGCGTCGTGCGTTCGCATGTAAAAACAAAGCAAATACATTTTACTGTGAACGTTTTTAGACGAAATTTCTCTAGAACGACGAGCCACGCCTAATGAATATTATATTCAACTATTCTTCTATTACATTATTTGTAGCAAAATATGTGTGTTTGTCACTGTAATATTGTTATGAGCTGAATTTCCAATTAGTGTTTTGCATATAGTGTTTAGATAGTGATTGAAAGGCCCATGATGGGTGATTGGCATTTGTAATGAGGTTCTTTGGAATTGGGGCAACGAGGAAAGAAAACAAGCCTAAGTACATATATGCTTATTTAAATTTTATAATGGGGCTATGGTTTTGAGAATCAGTTGTATGTTATACTTACCCGCAATAAAGCCATTGCCATGAGACGAAACGAGAACTGTATAAACAAGTACTCTTCCCGTAACAAATCTCATTAGTCAAGAGGAATCTTCTCCGCGATATTGTGAGTAGTCGGGACGCGCGCACGAGTGGGTGCGTTTCCTTTTTAATTGAATAAGCCGAGGGTGCTACATAATCCGACGCAGCCTGTGCACGCCGAGTCCCCAAATTCACGTACCTGTAACACTGTTTGCTTTTGTCCCTAGTCTTTCAACTCCTCTTCCATTCCAACTCCCTCCCTGTCACCCCTTGTTTAATCTCCACAGTTCATCCGGCAGAAATATTTTTACTAATCGAACGTATTATTAAAAGTTTAATTTCACAGCTTATTTGAACATCAATTTTAATTAAATGTTCACTATTGCAGGCAACGAATAATATATTTTTCATTGATAAAATTTTATCGCGGACGTATGTATATTTTATTTAGCCGTTTGGATGGACAGAGTGGCCGCATTCGGCTCGAATGTAATTATTGCGGTCCGATTTCGATAATGCGCCGCCAGGCCGCTCGTGAACAAAATGTGGTCAGCCATTCGTTTTGTTGCATTTTAATAATTTATACGACTCACAGAGGAGATAAAGGTTTTCCATGTTATTTCAATTTTGAATTACGTGCATTTTAAACATGCTCTCATTTCGATAATCTATCTCACGTCAGATAATGTACGAGATATAAATATCACTTGTGTATGCATACGTCGAATATTGATTCGTAACGTATTATTGTACATGTCTCCACCGCGGCAGTCAATTGCCAGCTATAGGGTACACAATAAAAGATTTACCCCAATTACAGGGTTCTTAGGTCGGGCGAGCTGGTTTAATCGCGCTGTAAAAACGCCGGATCGCTGGTAACGAGGCTGTAAACCGGACCGGGCTGCCATAACCAAACGAACTGCTCCGTGATAGTACTAAAAGGCCCGATTTGCGTACCCGACAACTCGTGTCCGAGTTCACTGCGAATTAGATGACAACCAGCATGTTGGTGTGAATGATAAATGTATTCAAAAGGCCTTCTATAGAGATGAATGCCCCTCAATAAAAATACTTAAAGGGCTTCAGCCTCAGCTCTCAGCGATAACTTTGTGTAAGTTCTTCGAAAACGGCCTTTTTATAATTTGCTCTATTCTGGGTGTCACTGGGATTGCCCTTAGTCCTTTGTATGCTAGCCATAGTACAAGCATTGCGAAAGTATTCTGGATTCTTTCGGAGTGGGGTCCACGAAATAAGAAACGTCAAATTACGACTATCGAATCCGAACTTCAGATCCGAAACACTTTTGGAGTGTAGAAAAACGTACCATCCGTCAGCCGAAACGTTTCGTATTTCGGAGTAGCTCAAATGCGTAAATGCGCGATCTCAGGTCTGCCGTTAACAAAACAACTGCGTCAAGAAGGATGTCAACCATTATAACTTGGTCGCTAGTAACTTTAAAACAACACCAGTTTCTGTAGTGAAAATGCGAAAGTACCGAAATTCAGGAAACTTTCTGAATCTGGTGGTTATTTGCGTTACGTACAAGGCATTAGGGGACGCCGCAGTGGCCCACTAAATGCAAAATGTTCCGTGTTCCATGTGGTCGGTTGCGTGCTGACTACCCGCTCTGCGGTTACTTTGTCAACTTTATGTCCTCACTAAATGCTTATATTTACATATTTTACTGCTCTATACCCCACGGCGGAGAGTTTCACCGTGCTTCCTTCGTTATTAATCATCGTAAACTCACGATATAGCCAATAACGATCATATCTAATGGTTTTAATACAGCAATTGCGTCACTAAAACCATAACCGTGCTAGTCCCATAGTATAAAGATCATGCGAATGTTTTAATAACTCACGATGCGTGCAATGCCTTATGTCATATGCGTATACGTTTTAATGCTTCTTGGGTTATAGAATACCTACAATGCTTATCCATTTTTTACCATGGATATCACAGGTTAGGAGTTGTTTGTGTTGGCTAAATTGAAACGATACAACACTATCCATAAGAAATCTTATTCGGTGTAGGTCAAAGAAACCGTAATAGTCGTTGTCTCAAGAACTTCATGTAGGTTACCGTCAGATATTAAGAAGTATCAATTTAATTAAAGCCAATCTAGTGCTTAATTAACAAGTCGAGCAAGTAGAACATTGACACGTGTTCACATGAAGCTGAAAACCTTCAACGTAGCATGTGTGTGTTGTGATTGGTGCAGTTGAACATGACTTACATACACCTGTTAATATTAATTTGTTTTTAAAATTGTCCTATAATCTAATTACCATGGATGAATGGTAAGATAAAAACAAAAGCTCCCTTTGACTAAAATATAGTCAAAGTCAAAGTCAAAGTCAAAAGGTTTTTATTCATGTAAGCTCATTAGAGCATTTATAAATAGTCAATATAAACAATATTTTAGCGTTACCACCGGTTCGAAATGTTGCTTCCATTGAGAAGAGCCGGCAAGAAACTCAATGGTTACTCTTTTCAAAAGAATAATTGTATACATTTTCAAACAGTAACGCTACGTGAGCAGGCATGCATTAACACAGTGTGAGTAAAAAAAGAAAATAAGGTATTTAAATAAAAAATAATAAAAACTAGCCTAGAAAGCTGTGCATGCCTACTCCCACTTAACTGTCAAACCAAAAGGTGAATATTTAGAACGATTGTTTTGGTGTGATGCCTTCCGTGCTTAGGTCTTGTCTGTAAAAGTTTTGGAACAACGGTGTCAAGTGGAAAATGGGCGGACCAGTCCCCGCAAGCAGCGCCCGGAACCCGAGCATGACTTGAGCAGCGGCATCACCCTCCTCAACCATTTTAGAGGGAAGAGGGTGACCCGCTCCACAGAGCCACCGCAAGCAAGGACATTAGAGTGAGCATGACCGATCCATTACCGCAGCGACATAGTTCAACAAAGCTAAGTAAGCGTACGGCAAGACAACATCCGCTACAATTGACATACAAATGCTTGTCAATGGCTACATGATACATGATTTCCACAACTTAAAAAGGTGGTAATTGTGACTAATATGTCAATAGCGCTAAATTAAGAGAAGGAAGAGGAAAACAATAAATAAATAAGGAATAAATCAAAACAAGAAATTCTGAGGAATTATTCCCGTTCCGGTGGAGCTGGACCAGCACCTAGCCAAGCATCTTTATCTTTCAAATAATCATCTAATGTGTAGTAAGCCCGCTTACAAAGCGTACGCTTTACACAAGTTTTGAATTTAGTTTCACTAAGACTAAGTATGTTTGGTGGTATTTTATTATAAAACTTGACACAGTATCCCATGAAAGATGTGTGAACTTTCGCAAGTCGAAAGCGCGGTTGATCTAATTTGTCTTTATTTCTAGTGTTATATCGATGACTCTCACCTAACTTTTTAAAGAGATGTAAATTTTTCCTAGTGTACATTATGTTTTCATAAATGTATTGGCATGGTACAGTCATAATGTTGATTTCCTTAAACCGTTCCCTCAAGGAGTCGCGACTTCCTAAATTATAGATGGCCCTAACGGCCCGCTTTTGTAAAATAAAAACAGATTCGATGTCAGCCGCCCTACCCCACAATAATATACCATACGACATGACACTATGAAAGTAACTAAAATAAACTATTCTCGCGGTGTCGATATCGGAAAGTTGTCTAATTTTCCTAACAGCGTAGGCGGCGGAGCTGAGCCGCTTCACGAGAGCTCTTATATGTGGGCCCCACTGTAATTTGGAGTCGAGCGTAATACCTAAGAAAACAGTATCATTAACGAATTCAAGTTTTTCTTTATTTAGTACTACATCGCATTCATTACTTCTAACATTAGGTAATGAGAATCTTACACATTTAGTCTTATTACTATTCAATGCTAAATTATTAGTATTGAACCAGTTATGGACCTGAAGAATAGCATTATTCACGTTGTCCAAATTATTTACATGTCTACCTACTTTAAAAATCAAAGAGGTATCATCGGCAAATAAAACTATCTCTGCCCTACTTTGTATTATATGCGGAAGGTCATTTATATATACTAAAAACAGAAAAGGACCCAAAATGGATCCTTGAGGAACTCCCATTTTAACTAGAGAGCCTATATCTTAGATATACTAGGAAATCTGTAAATATAGAAGATCACGCCAAGTATAAAACTGCCAGAGACTTGACCTACACACACACATACGGTTTCGTTTATACCGTATAGTTGGTTCCACATTCTATGAAGAGTCTATATCTGTTCTCTTTCTTGGAAACGCAATGTAATTCAATAGGTTTGTTCTCAGTCAATAGAATACTTGAATAACTGGAGTTGGCATCGTATCATAGACCTTTGTAGGATCGTTATTACGTTACAATATGCGGATGTGTGTTGTAGATGCTTGTCGTAAAAGCGACCGTGTCGTTTTATAGCACCGTCCCAGCCCTGAGAGAGAATGGGGTCGAACAGCCACCGTGCTGGGTGGTCGTAATGTAACAACCTGCGACCACCCTACTTGTTTTATGAATTTTAACAAACTAAACAATATTGCCATATTCGACGAACATTATGACAAAGTGAATTATTAAGGCTTGAGATTAACACATCCATCAACCAAGGCAATAGTAATTACAGGGTTGCTTTTAAGGTGGCATATTGTAGTTAGTAACATAGACAGAGGGTTATAATAATAATATTAGCCCTTTTAACGTCCCACTCCTGGGCACGGGCCTCCCCTCAATGCGAGAGGGATTCAGGCCATAATCCACGACACTGACCCAGAGTGCGCGGGTTAGTGAATTTCACCTGTCTTTCGAAAATTTGTTAAATTTTCTAAGACTTGCAGGTTTCCTCTCAAAGTACAAAGGTTAATAAAAAATTAAGAATTTTATCATGCAACAATAAACAATCACTCATATAGTTACAAGACATGCTGCTTAACAATAAATCAACAAATTGTAAACAAACCTCAGCTGAGTGATATTATTATTACATCCCGGTAACAACCGTTGGTTATTGTGATCGTGACGGCATTGACCCCGCGACCCTCGGCAACTATGACGCAACGAGTGTCACCGCAACCATCAATCACCGGGTGTTTTGTGACGTTTCACGACCTGTACCACTCAGACACTGCTACTGAGATATCGTTCTCACTGTATGTATAGTATATTTGTCATTATGAATGTGTCGGGAAATGGGAACGTACCATTGTTATTTGAAGTCTGTATCGCAGTTCAGTCATTGGACAACATTTCTGTATGCACTGCAACATCTCTTAGCATTTTGGTTGCTGACAATTTGCATAAACAAAAAGCTTAAATTGTTGCAAAGCTGTTTTTAAATTCATCAGCCGTCGATGCAACAGTGTTGTATCAAGGAGTTGCTTCCATTTTGTGAATTGGAGTATGTGGCAGGCTGGCAGTAGAATGATGTCATGTGATTGCGATGGGCGGGCACGCCTCGGCCTCCGCTGATTCGTGACCAAGACTTTAAACGGCTCATGCATGCCTAGCCTCACTCCATACCGAACATTCGTGTGCATTCTGACAATCTTCGCAACCAAGTTTTATGTTTCGACACGAGTGAGCATTAACGAGACATCACAACATACACACATCAAGCAATTCACGGCGATAATGCGATATGACAATTTCAGGATTAAGCTAATTAATTATCAAAGTAACACAATGTCAAATCTAATCTACTTTTAATCTCTGGCGCTTGAACGCATTATTATTCAGAATTTATTTAAAGATGGCCCCTTCCTGTTGGCACCGATCCAACGGGGTATCCCCAACATTTACCAGACGATTTAATAATTATGGACTTTTATGTGGGTTAATGTATGTCTACTCGTGTTTGTATTTGTATTCATTCAAGATTTTCGACGTTCAGAGACAGACACCGTTTACATTATTTCCTGAAAGTAGGTGAATGTCAGGCTGCACCCATCTATGTTTTGTGCTAATTGCTTGTGTATTTATGTTGTTTTGTTGTCGAGCCACAGCAACCAAGCGATTCTTGTTTGAAAGCGAGAGTTCCAAGTTTCTCGGGAATACTCTGCGTCGTCGAATCGACCGACATCTCCAAATTTGTACTTATATGTATACCAGCTGAGCTCGGCTGGCGTTTTACATACATCAACATACATGACGTCAGTTCAACAAGACTCTTTACAAAAAGATATCTTATAAATTACAAAACACACTTTATTGTCCTTTCAACAAGAACCACGTTCATTTATAGATTTACGTCATTTATGTAATCCATGTGTAGGTTAACAATCTATGTTTACATTCATATACATTTGCTCATTCATATTATGTAAAACAATGTTGCGTATAATATGTGTGTGTATAGATCAATATTTACTCGAACATTTATTACGCTACCGTAACTACGTCTCATGACGTTGGACCACTGACGACTTTCCTGTGTTTTGATAAAAGACCTTCAAACCGACCACGCCTACGGTTTACATTTATCCGTAGTAATCCGATGCGAGTTTCGTCACTCCATTCAATAGGTCAGGGTGTGTCTGTAATTCTACCTCGTCAGCTGTTACCCCGACCGTTCCCTCATCCTACAGAATTGGTGTTTCATTAAATTCATTACTCTGTCGATACTTTGGAGATGTTCGGATGTCAATGGACTATAGCTACGTATACTAACTTCTGTATAGTCGCCGAAGACTGGAGGCGTTCATGAGCGGGGGATGCCTCGAGATAATAAATAACGAGTGCAACGATTGCGGCCGCCGGTCTGGGGATAAGGGGGGTCCGGGGAGGGCCCGACCATTTTAATGTCCCGGCGCCAGACTTTATATTAAACATTCGACCTTGGCAGTGGCCTACATCGACACCGGGACACGCACACACGCCCACTCCTATCATCACGAAAAGAAAAGTTCATTCAGTGTTTTCGGCACTTCTCAACGCTATAAATAATAAGCATGACGTGTTTACTCATCTAGCGCACTATTTAATCCCATATGATCTTTGTTGTGTAACATTGACACTGTTGAAGGTGTCTACCACGTGGCTATGTCTATTCTGATTTTTGTTTCTCATTCATTTGTATACACGAACTCGTGTCCTACACGTAACAGTTGCTCATTATGCTGTTTCATTACTTCAAAACTTACTGAATAGTTTGGCTGGATATTGCTGTTCCAGCTCTTCAGAAGCTTCAAAATTTATTACTATCATATTCAAGATGAAGCATTTAGATTCAATATTTTTTTGCTCTTCTCATAATTTTTTACCAATGTCAGCGGTTAAACTGTGCTCGAATTTATACGGGACAGTTGGAATGACAAAGGGCCGTATCCTTTGAATTTCAACAGAAACTTGAAAACAATTCTAAAATTGTACCTTGTATAATATGTTACTACTATGTACCTACCTATAGAAATATAAGTAAGGCAGATGTAATGCATTCTTTCAGTAAATAAATAATAACTCTTCCTCATACTTGGCTGGTACTCTGCTGTTTTGCCAAAAAAGTTTTGAAAGCTTTTTTTATCCCAGGTCCAAAGTTACGTGACTCTAATTCTAATTTAAAGGAAACTAAAAACTGGAGTTTAAAAAAATAAGGACAAAGGTGAATCGAATTAAAAACTAATTGATAGTCTAGATTTGAACAGTAACAATGAAGATGAAAACCATATATCTGATGCAATAATCCAGTAGCATAGTTCACTTAACATTGTTAATACCATCGGAAGCAATATCATGTTTTTTTTTATTGTTCAAGTTACAGTGCAACGTAATCACCGGTAATGCAATATTATGTAATGAATGACTTTACCGTTATTGTTACTGTGCGGAAGCGAGTGAGTAATGTGGGTCAGTGACGAGAACACAGCCAGGGTCGAGATGCCATTGACGCGTCTTTGAAACTTACGTAACAGCCGCGTATTGTTTCGCCAAACAAGGACGCGAAGGATGCTCCACTCGTATACAAACCATAAAAATAAATAATGTCTCACGCATGAGCGGCTGCGATGCAAATCAGCACTACCGTTCGGCCTCTACATACGCTCTGATCATGTTGTTTAAGAAATTCCAAACTGTTTTATCGAAGATCCGGCTATCCCTTTATATTGGACCAATTAACTTTCAAAGTGATCTACTGTTGCTTTTACGGCCTTTTAGTGTCTTGAATGGTGATCTATTTCGTTGTTATCCAAAGCTGTATATCTTGCAGTTATCTATTGGCTCATAGAGTTTGCCTGTTCGTAAATTTTGAATGTAATTTAGTAAATTTAATGGCCCTAACATCATTACCGTTATTCATTCATGTTAACATTACAAATATTTTATTTATAGTTTGATTATTCACCTGTGATATCCATTGCTTTATCAAAGCAAAATACGTAGGTAGTGTAGAGAACAGTGGTGTCGGTTGTGCTTGCAGGTGTTCGATGTCGCTACTAAACTGGTCTGGCATCCGGTCCCTGTCTCGCGCTGAGCCCGACAGATGGCGCTACACGTACACTAGTGGAGAATTCTTATTTTTTTTACCAACTGCAGAAACGTTTGTTAGTCATATTATCAAGAATTTATAGAACTTAAGATACAGACTTGCAACGAGTTATTTTTAAGGTTGCCTAAAGCTTTATGTAGAGTTAGCTTAATAAATCAACACTATTATAATATTGTTTAACACTTGTGTGGATAATATGGAGAGACACGAAGAGAGTGAAGTATCAAATAGTTAGTAGAGAGTTTGATAGAACAGGAGTTGAATTTATTGCAATACTTACCTAACTTGAAGCCCTCGAAATAAAGATCCCTCCTGAAAATATTTTTATGACAGTGTCGAACCATAAGACAAATTGTCTAATTACGGTGCGGTCCGACCCGCTTATGTAACTAATGGCGGCATAATTGGTCCCGAGGAATCCGATCGTAAACACGCTCGCTAACCCACTAAAACATATTTCTTTTATTTTGCGGAGAGCGGCCGGGGCCTGACTCCGCAGCGCCGAGCGAGCCGGTCGCTACTTTATAGAACAGGTTATATCGAAATTAACCATAAATCCGGCTGAGTCGCTTTGCCACCTCACCCTCTCTGCATATTTTTCAATCTTCAGGAAATATCTTATCATTTTGGCAGTGCTTTATACGCGTCATTCAAATTTAACCAAAATGTACCTTTATGCGATATAACATTATATTCTGTATACGATTCTGACTGCTCATATTTATACATATTATCAAAATCATTACGGAATTTTCTTAAAATGTAATTCCTTTAATTTGGGGCAAAACTAAAATAGCGTGCGAATGATATTATTTGTGTTCCTGGATTTTTATTAGCACCGTCATCACCAACAGGTTGTTCTTCTTCAACAATGATTTATGGTGATACAATCATGATGTTGTCGTATAGACCATTCGGCGTCTTGTGTCCGAAGTCTCGTTGGACGGCGCCGCCATGGCGCCGAGTATCATCAAGCTAAGGCTAGCTATTAGCTTCACTTCAGTCAGAATCTTTACTTGATTGAAGGAATAGTGTTAGTCGATTAATCGCTTCAATCCATTCTACAAATTTGCATCATCACCATTCTTAAAATGATGATATTGTTTATTTTAATTATTAATTTGCGTTAATCATTAAACCACCAGTAATTTCCCGGTTCAATTACTTTGTTCACACGGATTATTTTGTTGTTTTTAATATACCTAGGTACTTATCACAACTAGTGGACACAGTGCGCATATGCATTGACCCGCATTCCCAATAGGCCATCACTGTTTGCACTGCGACAGTAATGAGATGTACTATATGGATGACATTATTACTATTGGCTGCCACACTTCGATCAATAATGCTTAATTAGTAGGATGTACTTGGAGATCGCTGTGGTTTTGCTTAAGTTCGATATTAATTGTATTATCTCTTATTATGTTAATAACAAAGACGCGATTCTGTCCATTATCAATGATAAGCAGATCTCTCACATAGACACGTTCTTTATCACGAACACGTGTGAAGCAAGCACACATGTGTTGAACGTTTCACATTTTATTATAACGTTGATACCTCACGGCTGTTTCTACAACACGCACACTGGTGAACAGCGTTGTGATGCTCAAGTGTGTTTGTAAATTTGAAACCTTTCATTATTCTTTGTGGTAGCATATTCATCGTTTGCTATGCTCAATTTATCAACGTTCGCTACATTTTCAGTGTCTTATTAATAGTGTATTCTAGTTTTCATGATATCCTCTAGTGAATAAATAATATACTCAGCTGAATAATTCGAAAAAGCAGTCATAATGTGGTTCGGTACAAAGTAACGCTGGCTCCGGGGAACAAATAACTGGTCGAGTTGGATAGTTGGTTGAGTGCGTGCAGCTCGGTGCTCGGCGTCGGTCGACCCCCCGCTCGAGGTGCCCTCGCTCGTTGGTAGCTGTAGCTATACATATGGGTCGAACCGAGCGGCGGCGTGCCGTCGCAATATCAGCCCGGTGAAATCGCTCGCCCGCCCGCTTCGTCGCACCGCACGCCTCGCCTGCGCCAGTCGCCGTGCGCCAACTGAAACGCGCGCACTGCTAGCGCAATCGAACGTACGATATTCCACACGAGGCTCTCGCTCTCTGGTAGCTTCCATCGCCGCCCCGTAGCCCGGCACCTCTCCTATTACCGGCACCGGTCGATGATTCGGAACGTTCCTCTCGCAGCCTAAAATTATTTTCAAATAGGAAACTTTAGCCATTTCGATCGTTGTGTGTGTGTCAGAAGTGCATGTGCGCAGCTCGCCCTAATTTGTGTATCGGTGTAGTTAAGAAAAGGATTCAAGACGGCTGTCATCATAAGGCTGCCTGCGAACACAGTAAGTATTGCGGCGGCCGCATGACTCAATGTAAAATGGGACGATTCTTATCTACTGCAGTTGTATGTGTGTGTGTGTGTGGGTGTGTGCCGACGCGGAGTTGCCAGCGTTTGCGTGACATCCGACCGCCTTCGCAGCTATGTGTGCGTTGGCTCAATACTCGATTCTATTTTGTGGCGGAGAGCTAGATGTTTGTTTTTATTATCATATGACCGGCAACCGCTGTTGGTTAGTCGATTTTAAGTACAGACTCTAATTTAATAAAGGAAGTGCCCAAATTGCGATGGTTCATTTAATAAAATATAATGATCTATAAAAAGACTACATAATACAAAGTACATACTTGTCAAAAATATGTGATTTTAGTCTAGTGACACAAATACATGCCGTAGTGAAATTTGCTGAAAACTGCGGAGGGATTCATATTCCCAAGATATTGGATTTTCATTTGCCGTCGGCACCGCTGTAGGCGTATTTGTGCGGCGGCTTGGATATATTCTCTACAGAGCTCTATCTCTGCACACTTTACCATGTTCTGTCGAAATTTGATGATTATGACTTATTTTAATGTGTTGTAAGATGTGAAATATTCAAGATTTTTAAATTCTTCCAAGTGATATATACCTGAAAATTACTTTATCTTACAATTATTTTTGCTCTACCATATATTTTTATGAAAAGAATTGATTATAAATTTCAATTCAAGCAACCATAAACGAAATCTACGGGCTAGCCAGAAGAAAGAAAAATAAGTATGACACCATAGCAAGTGAGGTTAAGCAAAGAAAGTGATTGAAGTGGGAAAGGTTCAGAAAAGTGAATGGCTTTCTTCGGTTTGCCTGCCCTAAACCTAAACCGGAACTGATTAAAAGCGATGTTTAAATTAAAGCGTAATGAAATGTAGAAAATAAGTGGAAGGATGAAAATGGAATGATGAATGATGAAGAAGAAAGGATGAAATTAATGGAAATATACTTGCCAAAGCTTATTTTGAAGCTAATTCAATTTTAAAGGATCTCGACGGCTTATGTAAACATTAGTAAATGGAAGAAATGAAAACGTTCTTATAGGAATTTTTATCAAAATGGATATGGGCAAGAGTGTAATTTTTTTGGACTTTAATGCACCACTGCTATGAAGTGACCTGGGTAAAGCTCCTCATGTAAATGTGAATGGATACAGAACGAGGAGAAGGTAAGATGGATCAAGGTATTCAAAGTGATTTGACAGAGGTTGGAGTGAAATTGAGTATCACAGAAATGGAAGGAAAAAGATACAGCGCCAACCTCAGTACTGGGAAAAGATGATGACGATGCTGAGCTATGGTACCCCTCATACAACCGTCACATAGTCTACACTGTTTCATGCAAGATGTGAATGTTTAATATCATATTAAATACTTGCAAAGTCACCACTGTTTGTGTTATGTCCTCGTACTTACATGTACGAAAAGCTGTTTTGTCATGCGACGTGATTACCAAAGAGCATTGTTATCAGTGCGCGTGTGTTCGTATGCGTTTCTGATTATTTAATCCGATCTCACGCTGGATCTGTCAAGTCAATAATGTCCTAACAGCCACCAGTGAGATGAATCAATCTTCAATTTTATTCTTCGGATCGTAAAAACTATAATGGCGGAGAAAACGGCAGCGTATCACACATTCCTCTTCCGTCGGTGGCTCATACAAATTATACGATGTGTGTTACGTATAGCTAGGTAGGTGGGCCGTCATTATTTATGTTCTCTAACAGTCGGCTCAGTGGTGTGGGTTAAAATCGGAGCAGTCAGCTGATCGTCTGTGTGTGTGCGTTCTTCGGGAAACACCTTTCGATGACGTGTGCGAGCTCCGTTTAATTGGACATTCACATTGTTCCCTCGTGTTTTTTTTTTGTAGTCATATTGATTGATTCGGCTGATAAAAGCGTGAAGTGTATTAAGACGTTTATTTTCACGTTGATTGTGCAATCGAATATGGCACTGATTTAGCTGCATTTTTTGTTATAAGTCCAGTCAAACAACGGTTGTGAACATTGTAGAGATGTCTCGCATTGTACAGATTAAGTTGCTCATTCTATATGTTTTTACTGTTGCACTCCATATCCGACATAGTCGCTCACGACGATGATTATGATGATTATTATATATTTACTTATCTTTTTGTAGCTACTTGTGCAGTTTGTCGATACAAACTCTTTGAACAAGAGCCCGTGTTATAACAGTTTGCATACTTTATCATAAATGTTACAAATTTGTAGCAGTTTATGAGTAACAGGTTCTTTACACGTTATACCGTTCTGTTAATACATCATATTGTCACATTTAATATTAGTTTCAATCTCAAATCACACACCCTTTGATCGATTGTGCCAATGATTGGTCACATCATTAAACATAAACTCATTTCGGGTTGCACTATAATTTTAATCTCCTGTCGTTATATTGTCCTATAATTAAATCATCTATTCTGTTGCACTATAATTTAAATGTGTGCCTTATTAAAGTTTTCAAGTAGGTAAACAGTAATCATGAAACATGTCAGTGCGTAAAAAACATGATACTGCGGGTCGGTGATTACGTTTGTTGTTTGTGCAGTAATATTACTTGGCTTGAGTAGCACAGATTGGAGCTGGCGTGATTTTAGACCATCTATTAATTTAACTAGCCTTGGTAAATGTTCTACTGTTGTAACCGTATGCGTTTTCTTTTTTCTTTTCAAGTCGATAAGAGTTTATTACACCATAATGAATTTAGACTTGGCTAGTTATGAATTTTGTATTCAGGATTCCTAACTGTAGTAATCTCTTTCAAAGTACCTACTTTAACTTTGGCAACAACTTCAAGGAAATTGTCTCGTGAGTATGACTATAAATGGATTTAAATTATTAATTTGTTATTTTATCACCAAGGGCACAGAATAGATAAGGAGTACAGAAGTTGCACTCCTTTGATCTTGAAGAAAGCCGACATTTTAAATTATTATTATTACCTAAACTTGCCGCGCCCGACCGCGCGCAATCTAAATTGTGCCTTGACGCAACGCGTTAGCGTATGTAATTCGCCGTCCCGCTGCCGCACGCTGCTGCACGCTACTTAACCTTCAATCGGTAGGGTTGTCACAATTAATAAAAATAAAATAGTACCAACATTTATGTATTTAAATGTTAATTAAAACTATACATTTTAAAAAATTACAGTTGTTGCACTTTAATGTAATGCCTTCGATATTGTCTTTAAAATAGCGGTTATTAAATTTAATGGCAGCATAAATGCGAAATCTAACAAATAATTTAAAAATGTAGTCTGAAGGGAAGCATGGACATGGAGTGGTGAAATTAATATGTTTTAGTAAATTAATTAGCGCATATAACAGCACGCAATAGCATGGGAACAATACGCAATAGCATAGCATGGATGCATAGTAGAATATCAAGCAACAGCAAGTGCAAGTCGCTCATTGAGTTATGAGCTTATGACCGTTAACCTTGAATTTATAGTTCTCTCACTCGCTTTTTCCGCCGGTGGCCGAGTGCTCATAAAACGCTACGGCAACTAGTATCTACTTATATCGACTTAGGTAAGTGTCTAATACGAATATAGGTAAGTAGAAAAACTGGCAACACGATGGATCTCGTCAACTATGAAAGGAATTAAGGTAGGTAGGTATTCCGTAATCGATGCTAGTAGGTATAACGTGGTATAACCGTAAAAAACTGTCATTTCATTCTGTTCCAAATTACATATTTTCGCTTCAATTCCACTATTCGATCCTACCTCTTGTAAATAACGTCTACTGCACTGAACTATGAGCTTCTTTTTATATCTAAATAACAAAATAAAACTTCAATTAGCTTCAATTACCTTTCACAATCAGCTGGCAAAGAAAAAAATGTCAATTTGCAGTTTCTATAACTATTTAGACAGCCATATACGCCACAGTTCGTCTTGCTCGTCATTTTTAATTTTAAAATAATAATTCCAACGCGAGCGATCAACCAAAAGCGCGCGAAACGTTATAGCGCGTGTTCACGCCAGGAGCGCGGCAGCCATATTGAATTGCGTACAGACTTTGTACGCGAACCGATCGGAGCTAGTTCGACCGAAACCACAGAGTGACTGAGGCCTGCCAAGGGTCCTATTCTATTAACAATTTTAACGCGCATTCCTCTATTTGTGGTGCTGATACGGGTACGGAATAGATTTGACATCGAATTTTAATTTCCATGAGCTGTTAAAACTAGGATCTAGATTGGTCTTATTAGTGGAATTGTCATCTTTCATCTTGAGAAGTTCTCAAGTTAAAAAAACTTGCTCGATATGATATCATGTTCCGTACATTTAATTAATTCAGTCATTCGCCTCATCACGTCACAATCGGACAATAGTAGAAGTTGGCAGGGAAAGTTGAGCTTCGGTGTCGCTACCCCCTCCCGGCCCCGACCCCCCTCGTCACAAATAAATAAGCTAGAGCCGACATCCGACAACAATAATAATAATTCGCTCGGGCCCGATCAGCTGTTTCGTCGACACCGACCCGAGTAACAGGTGGCCTATAAAGACATTCAATAAAGTGTGTGTACCACTTGCCTTCGTTGCGGAACCGTCTATTTTACACAAATACACACACAAACAAACCCGGTCCCAATTCAAACTGTGAACCAACTTTCTTTACAAGTAATCTTTTTCCACCTAAAATTAGTTCTCTACAGAAGTTTCACTTGGTTTTCAATATCAGTCGTTCAAAGTCTCAATGATTATAAATTAAGCGACGTGGATTTTCAATCGGTATCAAGTGTATTCGATGCAAATTGCCTTTGTTTGGTAATCCATAAAGTTTTGTCAGTCATTCAACTTTATTCCTATAATCACCACTGATGTTTCCATGCCATTGTACCTAGGTTTAAGTACGCTTCTGATCATATGTCTTATTCATTTATCTTGGTTAATTGCATTGCCTCAGGTTTAGCAATGTTCCTTATATTGATGTTAAAAATAACTGTTATAACCATTATATCGACTGACAGCACATGTAAATTAACATTCAACAAATGTATAAAGGTGGTAGGGGTGCGAGAGGCTCATGACCTTCCCACTGTCCCTGATACACGTGGCTCTTTGTATATAATTGTAGGGGTTGTGTAAGAATACCTTAGGCTATGTACTTATGTAATCTTCGGGCACTCGGCCCCCGCTCGACAGAGCACCCCGTCCTCATTGTTTACTTTTCATTTTGTTAGTCCTTCGTCCCTGTGCTCAATTAGGCTATGGCAGATGTCTTATATTTATGCCATGCTTTCACATTAACTCTTGTATGAGTTTTTGACACTTATGATAAGCACAACATATTGTGTAGTTCGTCAGTGAATTGTGTGATTTCAGCAGCTATTCTCGATCGCAAATGGAAGAAAGCCGCAGCGTCCCGCGGGCGGGGTGCGGTGTGCGGGAAGTACGGCGGAACCATTTGTAAGAGTTGCAAAGCATTTCGCTCTCAATAGCACGCGGTCGCCGATGACGAGCCGGTTATGTAATGTAAATGTTTACGTACCTACTACACGTGCCCGCGACCACGTGCCCCAACCGAGAACACTAGCCTTGTGAATTATTTATTTACGACAACATTTTCGCACGCCGGTCGACGAACTCTTGAATGATCTTGGAACGCATTTACGCCGATTAATCTCCGGTATGTTTTATATGACATTGAGATTTTACTTCTTCACTGAGAATCGAGACTTCAAATTATTTGCTTGATGGCAAGGCTTAATGAATGAAAAGTCTCTACATCCATTCTTTACTTGATATTCTATAGTTCAAAATGCCCCAGTATTGATCAATAAGTCATGTCCAAATGAGCAATGGGACCTGCTGATTAAATGGTGGATGAATGTAATGACCCTTCAGTTTTTTAACACAGCTGGACAAATTTTACGAGTAAGAACAAAGTCTGCTACAATCGCTAGGTATTTCCTTTTTGTGTGATGGCACAGCGCAAAAACAAAATAATATCTTAAGTCAATGTTAACCTGAAAATCACCACAAAGTTTCAATAGCGGAGCTGTGAATAGCCAGCAAAATGAAGCGTATGTTACCTAGATACGTTGATGATGCAGAGCACTGCGAGCTAGGGGATTTGCGGTTATTTAGATGAGCTTCAACGGCCATCAGCGGTCTATTTATAGCGCACGCCAGTACTCGGGAGCGTGGTCTCGTGCCACTGACCTAGCCTACCAGATATTAATACGAAGATCTATCTATTGCGTGTGGTCACCGTACGAATCTTAAATCAACGCGATTGTACTTGTGACTCACCGTGATGTTATTTGATTAAAGCATTAAGATAAGACATTTCGTCGGAACAGTCGTACAGATTCACGATTCTCAATATTATTTTTTTAACACAATTACTGATAACAAGTTGTTTTATAAATAGTACGCAGATAGGTGAGACGGATGTAAATAATCATCTGGGTGAGTGATAAACCAAGAAGCTCAAGAAATTGTAGAGGAAAGAAACAGTCAGTTCCATAGATAATAAGAAGAGGAAAACTGATTGGGCACGGCTACGACACAACAAATTGATGACAATCATAGGAGTAAGTTAGAAAGAAAGGAAGGAAGAGGAAGACCAAGGTGAAGCTTTTCACCAGATAGGGGAATTCGGTGTCAAGGAGCAAACAGAAATAGGAGAGTACTGAAAGTAACTCTACCGACACGAGAAGACGTAGTTAGGACATAATATAGTGGTAAACCTACTTATATCAAGTTGCGTTACAATGAAAGATTTCGAAGAAGTTATGTCTGCAGACAGTACAAAAGATCTTTTATTTTCAATGTACTGAGTGTTGTCGTCGCAAATCTTGAAAGTTACCGTATCGCATTTCTGGCGCTATAAAGTGAAAAGTTGCCCGTCCCAGACAGAGTTGCTCGACAGCAAATCCTGTACTTGGTTGGTACGGTGCATTGTTACGCCACGGGCCCACGTGAGCCTTTCTCTCCGACTCAATGGCGCGTTCCATGATCGTCGTCGCCTCGTTCCCATTGCACCTCATCTGTGCACACGTACACAAACTATGCAGGTCGTAGCTAGGTATACCGGTGTGCGGTTGCAAGCGTAGTCCCTCTATTTACCGCGTCGCTGGCAGCCTCCACACAATGTGTAGACGTAAACCAACAGGAGCAATTTTGTGTTTATTTGCGTCGGGATTTGGGCCAAGTGCAGTCGGTCAATTTAAGCCGATCTCGTTCATTCGTGTCAGCTGATGTTTCCGACGTATCGCAATCGACGTTTACCAATCACTCACTCTAACAGCTGATCCTTGAAAAGTAATCTGAAAACAACCCTTTACCTGTTTCTGTTCGCATAATTTATGTGCGTTCTAAAATGTTTTATTATCTAGAAAGTAGGTATTTATTTACATCAGTTTCAGGATTAAATATGAGCTTGTTACTTGAGTTTGAGGTTGATTACTGAAAAAGTAGAGACTATTAGAGACTAGACCTATCTACCTAATTGCTTGTAAAATCTGACTTGCTTCTAGGCAGGTACGTACGCATTTAAGCCTGCCTCTCACCTTTGTTCTTTGTGAATGTTATAAGTAACGAAGGCTCCAAACAAATCAACTGTGAATTTATCAAAACAGCAACCCCCAAAGACTTGTCTACCTTAGTTACGGCCCACGTCAAATCAATTCGCTTCCAATTTACTAGTTATACAAGTGAAGGCAGTGCACAGATACAGTATCTAGATAGAGCCCGGCACGTCCCGACAGCTTCCAACAATAATAATTAATTGACTCGTCCGTTCGTTATCGTGCTTTTATATTGACGTTCCCGAGCGAGCAAGCGAGCGGGCCGCATTCGGAATGAAATTTCCATAAAAACTTTTGTGCTCTGGCGGACGTTGCGAGCGCACGTTAAAATCGTCGGCTGGCAATAAAACAGCGGCCGGTGCGGCGAGGCGCGACGAAGCGAGCGGCGAGTGCGAGCGGGACGGCCTCACAGATAATGGACTCTGTACGAAATGAAGAACGCGCCTGCCGCGCCGAGCGAGCGAGCTGGAGCACGGCAAAAACATCGCCGCAGTTATCGCGGCCCCCGCCGCCCCCCGCGCCCCGCCCCGCCCCGTGGCCGGACTCGTCTGATCGACGCCGGAGCCTCTCGCAGGCGTACTAACTAGCGGTGTGCGTTGCGCACCGTAAGCAGTTACAATAACATGTTATTGGCTGAATACCGAAAACCTGGTATCGTATTCTAAAAAAACTGCGTATCGCACGGAGCACGTTATTCTTACAAGCTCACAAGGTGCGGCGGTGCTCTTGAGAACTCAATAACTGATTCATACCGAACCGACGTGACGGCCGATGTTTATTTACATTATACGTCGTCAAGATTGTATTACCTACTTGTTGACGTTATATAGTTAAGTCCTAATGTGTAAGAGGGATAGAGGAATGCGCCAACTGATATTGTTTGCGCGCTTGCTCAACATTATTCGACATTTAGAATAAATATTAATAAGCCGTATATCTTTATACACACGGTCAACTATTGTTTAATAATTTTGATAAAATTTGGCCTCGGTCTAACGGTGTAGATGCGTGCGTGACATGATTAGATTTTTGTTTGCTTGCAATCATGTAGTCATTGATTCAATAAACACAAGCTATCCGTACATGTAACTCGTCTCCACAGAATAAGTAATTCCTTTGTAGGACAATGCATACGCTTCTACAACAAACTTCCTAAAGAAATCCGAGATTTGCCTGTTAATAGGTTTAAAACTATAGTTAAAACTAAACTCTGTCAAAAGGCCTATTACAAAATCTCGGATTACTTGGAAGATAAATCAGCTTGGGACTGATCGCTCAAATACACTTTGTTAATAACAGTGTCATGTTAAAGTGTAGCGTGTCTTGCCTTGCTTATTTCGGAAGGCAGCACACTGGAGCTATTGTTTACCAAATTACATTGTATTAAAATAAGTAAATGGCGATTAAAAAAAAAAACAATGTAAAAAAGACAAGCCCGCTGAGTTTCTTGCCGGATCTTCTCAGTCGAGGTCGCGTTTCCGATCCGGCAGTAGAATTTAAGGAAAAAATGTAAAATGACAATTTGTAAGTGCCCCCGTAGGCCTAAACAAAATAAACGCTTTGACTTTGACTTTGACTTTGACTTTGACTTTGACTTTGATTCTTTGAACTTTCTCTAATACATTTGTGGAAAGCCTTTTAAAGAAGTTTAAAGACGAAAAAGTTAAAGACAAAATCCGTAGATATTAATGGTACAACAACCATATTATTATAATTTATTGGTGGTAGAGCCAAGCTGTAGCCAATTGACTACAGCTCTTATACGGGCTGGCTTGACCGAGGTAGTGCCACCCTCTCACAGAAGATCGGCGTAAAGCAGCTATTACAACCGCGTTTCGTACGATGAGTGAGAGAACCGGAAGCCCAAACCCCATCCCCCTTCCCCTTCCTCCGTCCCACTTCCCTTCAGGTCGGCAACGTGTGAGTAATGCCTTTGATATTGCAAGCATCTATAGGCTACGGTAACTGCTTAATCAGGTGGCCGTGCGTTTGTTTGCCACCTGTCCCACAGAATAGATCCTATGAAAAAAAACATCTCATTATCATGTCTACCCAATAACACTATACCTTTCGTAGTGATAAAACGTACAAAATAACACGTATTGAATCAGTTACTTAATTCAAAACACGCTATAACAACTCAATACCAAGGAACTTGTATACCGATAAGTTTCTTACTCAATACAGTGAGTGAGGTATCAGCTAATACCTAGTTGCTAAAATACCATGTTTCAAAACCAGTTATCGCCCGCTAAACCGATAACAGTTTTAGGTATTGGAAAAATGCGTACCGACCCACGACTAGTACTAACCTCGACAGCGGGGGGTCGTGAGTTGCCTCGTCAAGCCCGTTCGAACGCTGTGAGCGCGTTGCACTGCCGCTCTCTCTATAATACAACTCAGTTTTAACTTGAAAAAGCGTTACATTTACGCGTTGGCTTGACAGTTCGGTCTCTTCGACTGTGAACTCGCTCAATTCGTGTTTACCGTTGCATGTTGTAGTAGAAAGGGATCACCGATTGATTTACGGGCTACCAATATCCAGCGCATTGAAACGGTACGTACTATCAGACGATTGTCAACTGTGTCGGTTGAGCTTTTACGATTCTGTATGACTATGAACTCGTATTTATTATGCATAACTCGTTGTTCCTTACTTTACGAGTGGTTACATAATTTTCTTAGTTACCGTATGCATCATCTGCTTGAACTTTATTATTAGCAACCGGCGTGCGCATTTGTTTTTATTTTGGTGTTGGTCGGTGCGAGGCGAGTATAGCCGGTGATTCCGCTGTTGTTTTATTGTGCGATTTACCGTAAGTGGCATGGCCGTGCTCTATTGACTCGGCTTGCTATTGTTGGTCTCGAGTGCCGAGGTTGCAGTGTCAAGGCGGCTCACATAAGCACAAGAATGCACACACCATGCATTATGCAAATGCCTCGGTTTTACTACGTTATTAACATGTACGACCTTTAGCATACTACGTTTAGCTTGTAAACTTTGATTAGTCATGATGGATAGGTTGGCGTTAGGCGTTTTATACCTTTGATGCAGTTGATAGCTTTAAATTACTATACTATTACGTTAGACACTAAAAGGGAATTACTTAATTAAAATTAAAATTAAAACGTTAAAAGGTCAATTGAAGTTTTTTAAACTTGTCTTCTTATTACTTATTACGAGCCATGTAATGTCTCCTACCTAACACTATGTACAACCTAATTCTCCCCGATTTAATCCAGATGATGATAATGTCGAACATTACTTGTGTTAATTTGCGCAACTGCTGTTTGTATATGTAGATGACCTGTTTACTTATTATTTGGCTTCGCGATGGTAGCTTCCTCTACTAAAAGTCAGACACTTTTATGATAGAGCCCTTCGAATTAATAACTTTGTAAGACCTATCAAGACGAATGGATTTATCCTTATAATTGCATGCCCAAACATCTTTAGGATGCCATTCGGTCATGCAATTTCTATATACAATTTATGTGCCCTGAAATTCTCGCTGGAATCAGGGGGTCGATTTAGAGACCCGGACCATTTGTTTCGTTCGTTCGTGATTTTGACACAAATTTGTTACGGAAATATGTTTTTTAATTCAAAATTCGAAGCCCGAAAGAAACGGATTATTGCTTCAGCTTGTCGGGTTGATAAAACATCCCTTATCTCCTCTTAAAACAGACAACTTTAGTTCTATTTTGTTACATCACTGAGCACAAATATTCCCTACAAGAGGAAGAACAAATGCGAACGTTTCCTCGCAGCACTGCAGCATAATTTGACATTACGTAGTTTTTGCAAAATCCATCTCATCATCTTCAAACAATGATTATCCTTCATCGTTAAGCAAGTCATGCTTAAGTTTAAAATGATGATAGCATATTAATAAAATTCCATTCAGTCGTAAATGATAACATTGAAGGGGCCGTTATATCGTTTTGACAAGTCTCCACCAGGAACCCTCAAGGGGTACGAGTTTTGACTTTTTATAGCTTATGAAAACTTCATCCAATTTTCAATCTTTTCATAAATTTGCAACATGATTTCTCTAGTGTGACTGAATAAAGATTCGGAATCGAAAATGGTGTTCGGAAAGTCAATACACTCGTACAAAGGTTTTGAAAATCCTTGGCCGTACTGACTCTCCCTTCTAGAGCACTCATATTAACTAGATTCCAGACCTCTTGAGGTGTCTGTTTAGTTCAAACGCACAAAGCGTGTCACATCTGCAAAATCCTCTCAAATAAGACATTACGTGTCTTCTTATATAAAATGTATCGTTTCTGTTGCAGGATCTGACCGGTCAGAACAGCAATGACTCGGGCGGCAGCGGCGGCGCCGGGCGCGCCACCACGCCGCACCTGAGGCCCACGCCCAGCCCCACCGGCTCCAGCGGCTCGCGATCCATGTCACCGGCTGTCGGTGAGTACCACACACACAGGCACACACCAGGCTCGGGCCGCCACTCGGCTCATGTAGACGCACTTTACTTTACCATCGACTGAACTCGTCGCACACCGTTGTCAAATCTTCAAGATTGGCTCTGCTTACGTTTAAAGGACTATGGCAAATATGATTGGCGATACTCACCGACAGGACCCTTATCGTTGCTGTTATATTTATTATAGTGGCCACTCCTACCAACCCGGAGGGTTACAAAAAGAGGCACACTATACCTCGCAACTCCTTACGAGGCGTCAGGGACCACCTACGGTAGGTCCTGCCGACAGAGCCTACACTCACTCTGGTAGTCAATGTGAGTCAGCCCCCCCTAGCCAAGTGGCTTCGTCTACGAGCGTTTCTACAAATCGCTACGCTTCATGTATGGAAATGACTAAGTCACGTGATCTACTCATCGACTTGTAATGTCATTTCCATACATTTAAGCGTAGCGGTAAACAAACATAAGGGTCCTGTCGGAGAGTACCGCCTATCATATTTGCCATAGTCCTTTAGACGTAAGCAGAGCCAATCTTGACGATTTGACAAAGGCTTATGTGCAACGAGCTAAGTCGACGGTAAGATAAAGTGCGTCTACATGAGCCGAGTGGCATGCCCGAGTAATCAGTTTTGACGTCTGACCACGTAGTCAAAACCTCATATCAGATTACTCGGACGCGGCTGATCGGGGCTTGTAGACGCGGCCATTTGTCAGGCGATCGTGAGTCACCATAACTGCTCAGTCAACCCAATGCTTAAGATATTAAAATTGATGAGACTTAGTAGTTTGTTCTACATGAAGCCATATTTATTAGCTTACTGGCTTGCCACTAGCTTAATTTACTGACTTGAAACCCTGGCCTTGTGTGTCTGATTAAGCTATTAGGGTTCATAAGTTGTAGAGTGGGTTAGTGTCTTGTTTCGAAAGAGAACTGTAAAATAAAAATGTTTGAATCAAAAATTCATTGATGGGATTCTATCTATATCATTGAGAAGTAAAAAATTGATGACTGAGTTGACCACCTCAACGTTTTAAGGGGCACATACTTACGCACTTGCCGGCACTTGATTCTCTTTACGCTTGAATTTGAACCTTATCACAAGGTGTTAAGGACTATGTATATCCTTTGGGCATGTACTCGTGTCCTTTGTTTTGTCACGGGTGTGTTGATCAGATTCGTTGTGCATACTCCGTCACCGGTAGACACGGGCTTTCCCGACATTGACCCACATAGAGCGGGCGCCCAGAGTACGCCGTATTTTGCCCCTTTTGCGGGCGCGAACCACCCCGGCCCGCCCACCTTATGTACGAGCCGGGGTGGTCGCGGTATATAGGGCCTCGTGAAAAACTTACCCCCTCCGTCGGTCGGGACGAACACGCAAAACAGGACCCTCCACCCCTAAGGCCCACGAAGCGATCCTATGTGCCGGCCGGACGCGGACGGCGGCAGCAGACACCAGTGGCCTACTCTTCCGACATTTCTTCGTAAGAAATGTCGGAATCAATGAGAAACATAGTAGGAAATACGCGAATTTAGAAGAAATGTCGGAATCAATGAGAAACATAGTAGGAAATACGCGAATTTCGTCCGAAATTTTGTTTTCGTTTGTAAAAGAGTAGGCCCTCAGTGACGACACCACTGCATCTACATAACCACATAAAAGGATGCCGAATTTACAACCGACGAAGTTTAAGTTCTTTTTCATGTCACATTGAAACATTTTGAAAGTATCAGTTTGATTGTATGCGCAAATGATAAAAACGTATCAAACAGGCTGATAATCTAAACTGATACGTAACAATTTCAATTGACTTCAATCATCCTGTATTGCTTAGTCGATTGACAGATTGAAATCGGGGAGAGTCTGGAAACATTGTTGAAACAGTTGCGTAATATCCCGACTGAGGTAATTGTAAAAAGCGATTCACTAATTGACACAACTCGTTGACATAGGATAAATCTCATTATAAAACTCGTCACCTGTTGTTCCACTTTACACCTAGTTAAAATGTACAAGTTCCTATAACACCCTCGTAGCTTCCCCCCAAGTGACCTTGACGGGTTCACCCACCGGGACACCCCGCATCTTATATACTTACTGTCACGATTTGTTTGATATAGTTAGGTAGATATACGCTGTTACTTTTGCCTTTCCATCTGTAGAGTACATTTTAGATTAGGTATTGCTACAACTCCATTCATGAAACGTTGAATAATCATGAACTTGTATTAGTTTATGAAAGAGTAGGCGTATCGTATTTATCGAAGTTCATTTCATTTGTAATTTAGCCGCCGATTCGGTATTCGTCATCAAACAACAGAATTTTAAGCTCGGTTTGCAAACAATATCACGGTGGTGTTATTTCACTATTATTACGTACTTATACGTTTTCGGTGTGCACTCGAACGTAAATTGCATTGAAGAATGTTCAATAAGTTATGATTGGTCTCCAATTCAAACCATTAAATTCGTTTATTCTTTATTTCACGCAGATTTTTTTTTTTTCGTTCAATGACTGACATCGACTCTTTCCTTGCCTATGCTCACGTTATGATACGAAGCCAAGGATATATTCTACTAAAGTTTGATTTCATAGACACGATTTTGTAATCAACAGTAATTTGATTACATAGCGTGAATGAATTACGAAAGCGTATAATAGAGCCAATTAGATAATCTCTGTGATCATCTCCATATGACACGCTTAGATAATTTATGTAATAGTTAGGTTTTATTTATAAATTAATTAATTGATATTAATTTATCTATGTAACCGATCCTATACGCTATAATGATACTATGTGATTTTATTTGCGTGGATGCAATAAAATAAAGTTTGGTATTTCAGCTCAACACGGGCTGTAACAACCGCAAAAGCAATCGTGTTTTGTTAACGTTGGCGATTGCCGAACGAACGTGGCTTTCTCAAAACATCGAGTTGCAGACCGGGCGAACGGCGACTGCCGAGTGCTGCGCCACTCAAATACCGGTTATATGACCGCAATACACCCTCACTGTATACCTCCTCCGCTACGAACCAACTCGGCTATCTTGGTGTCCAACGCTGGCTGCGTCCAGTGACAATGCCCGCAGCTAACGCGCGCGCAGCGATGTACGTCTTGGTCGAGCATTAGTTGTCACTAGCCTGTGAAGTGGTAGAAGGTTAACATGACTGCATGACGTCAACCGTTCGGCTCGTCGGACTTCTTGACTCTCGACAAACACCCAAGTGAATATGTGGTGTCTCGCGTTAGAAAATTATAGGTAGACTGAGCGTTTGAGGAAAATACGCTGGTTTATGCAGCGACTAGTCGAATGTCACATTACTAGTCGAATGACTCACAAATAGTTATTACCTTTTTTGATTCAACTTCAGATTGTGTTCTAAAATGCATTTAAAAATAACCAAAAGTTAAAAATTTGAATTGCCCTTTGAATTGAAATAGGAGGTACCCTTTTGGTTATTGTTCGGAAAATGCGGAAAGTAGGGCAATTAGATTGCCACACTTTTGTTTAAAATAAAATAAAATTGTCCACTTATGTTTTTCTAAAAATACTGTGAGACTGTCTGGACTTTAGAAACCAGCTTAGACACTTGCTTACTATTCAGTAAATTCTGAATGGCAAGTTAATTCCACTTTTTATCAAAGTGACGTCACATTGATTGATCTTAACAACAATCCTTATCGATCTGTAAATAAAAATATTTTTCTGTTTATGGACCGCATTGTGCTCGCTTCCAATCCAAGTTCCATCGTTATTTTAACACAATGAAGCCGCAATACCGCAACCCGACGCGTTCGAAGGTGAATTGCGTATTGTTCGTCGCCCGCATACAACGTGACTTTCGAAAACGACTTTAATTTTCGTCCAATAAGGTTTCTTTTGCGCGAAGTGTACTTATTTGGAATGCTGTGCCGTTATCGCTCTTAGGTTTCGTGCGTTTCAGTTGATGTTTCCATGGCGCAGCGGGCCGTTGTTCGGTATACGGGCGCTAAAAGCGTTTCGCAGTCGTCCGTCGTGCGTATCGCCCGTCGAGCAGTGGAATGCCATCAACTAAGATAAGGCTGGCTCTCGGGACTGAGCCGAACGCAGCTCGCAGTTTCTCCGTGACATTTGAAACCTATATTTACTTTGCCTTATACTTAGCTCGATGTAACTTTTTGCTTATATGCAATCCATTCGTAGAAACACTTTTGTCGTACACGCATTTTGTGGCGTCCTCTACCAATAATACATTTAAATCCGATGCATTTAAAGTTGAAATTCTATAAGAAGGAATGTTAGAGGTAGTTTATTGTTTATGCAACCATTCAGAAAAAGTGACCTTTGCACGTTACACAATTAATGCATGCAGGTAGGGGCGGCGCGAGAATTCGTCACTTAAATATCTCTATGTGTGACCACGTGCCTTCGCGTCCTTGGCAGGGGTAACGACCTCATACTTAAAAAAAAACGAAAAACAACGCTTTTTGCTCCGATCCCGGAGCAATGTTTGTTTTGATCGTTTTCACGTAAACGATCCTTCGTGGTTTGTTTTGAACGGATTTTTTGTGCCAGGGCCAGGATCGATGAGGGGTTATTATTATTGAGGATTTTCGGTACTGAACTGCTAAGCACTCCCCCAATGAAGGTGTGAACAATTTATCTATGGGACCATGTTCATGAGACCTCTCTTAAAAACTATTCCTCTACCTAAGCTGGATTTGGTGGTTTCCCTTTGCTTATTCTGAAACTAGATACTGGTTTACTCCAACAGTTCAGAGCAAATGTGGTTTCTGTTAATAAAATTGTAGTATGTTTCTGGTTACTTTTTTACCCTTGTCTCTTTACACTTAGACCTTTGCATGAAAATTTTACGCTACACATGCGTAGCAAATCAGCTTTTATTATCACCCTCATGCATCTAAAGGCGGCTACTCACGATTCAATTTCGTATTCGATACGTCGATTCAATTTGTTGAAGTAGTAGTAGAAGAAAGTAGGTGTCAATTTGCCTCCTCACCGCGCAATCTGTCAAACTAACTCAAGTTGAATCAACGGATTGAATACGAAATTGCATCGTGAGTAGCCGTTGAATAAATTTCCTGTGCGTTCCGGCCATTTCGCTCGGACTGAAACATCGGGTCTTTTGTTGGTGAAGATGTGAATGTAACGCAAAAGAAAGGCTGCGAAAATGTATGTAACGGGGACCTGTTGCGTGTCGTGCCCGACCGCTGCCCATCGCCTAATTGTATTCAGATTACCCCGGAAAAGTGATAAATCTCAGCGAGTCAAGGTCGTCGGAGGGTTCGACAGCCCATTCACCCCGTTCCCGTCTGCCCCCTCACCTAATGGTGTGGACATTCTTTCCCTAACCTCGTCCAGACTCGCTCGGCTCACGCTATACTATACACGTCGAGTGAGTACAAGGTCTACCACCTACCCCCACGCCCGATAACCAGATGTACTCACAAACGTAACAGCCACCCTGTTTTCGGTCCCTCTCCCCGAGATTTTTGTAAGATTGAAAAGGAAAACGAGATTTAATTTGTCAATGAAACACTTCTAAAAGGTTTCATTTGATTTGTTTTGTTTGTGAGAGTCGTTGTGACAATTCGCCTCGGCTCGCGTTATTGAACAAATTAAATTTATTCAACCGTATGTATGAGATTACAGAACAGTTGAAAAAAAAAAACATTATTATTTTCTCGTTTGCTTTTTTCCTTTCGGATATTCCCGCTGACGTAATGTTAGTTAAGTATGCGCTTCGTGCTCTCGCGTGGAACGCAACAAAAAGAGTAGTTGAAGGTCGAAAACAGTCTCACTTTTAAGCTACATCGAAGTTATATTTGTATCCGTTTGCTCCCAACATGGAGTGTGTTAGCAGTGATCAAGTTAAATGGGTCGACAAACAGCGGCGACGTCGTGACGCCACCGTTTGTCTCAACTAGGCCGCTCTTGTTAACGCTATTGTCTCTGCTCTGTTTATACTAGCGTTGCTTACTGGTTGGATAGATAATATTTGTCTGCCTGTATAAAATATACTGCTGCTGATGCTGTGTTGAAGGCAAATTCAAACTTAAAAATCATGAAGGTACATTTTGCAGTAACTAATTAATTTCTTTAATTTCTACGATTAAATTCAAAGAGTAGCTTTTATCAATGAAAGTTTGTAGGCTGCCGTTGTAAATGTCCGTTATTTTACTTGGAAAATCGATATCAGGACTAGATACATATGGTCATATCATGATCGTACATAGAACCGACTTGGGTACTAATAGCTTCGTGGCCGCGTGACTGTGAATTCTCTTCGTACAAATAGTTAGTTGGCTTCGCTACATCTTTTAGTAAGTACAACCATGCTTTGTTAGTTTAGATACTTGGTGTAAATTGTGTTGTATGTATTGCATTTGGCGTAACATAGTTGTAAGTAGTTTTTTCTGCAAAAAAATGATATGTAAGGTAAGTAACATATTACTAAGTCATACCGACTGATCATACATCATCTGACTGTCATAGTTACCGATCATAATCATGAACCTTATTAGAATTTCATCCGACTTCGTTGACGTCTCTACTTTTGAAGATTGTTAATTTATCGACTACCCGCTGCATATATTTTCATATGGGTTTCCTATTTGGATTGCTTGTTTGCTAGTTATTGCTATCATCATCTCATTCCTCAATTTCATCGGGGCGTTTAAAAACATGACCTAATGAGTCTGGAAAACATTATGGATGGAGCAGTTCATAGTTAATAAAAATGGCTTTTTAAACTTGAACTTCTATTATCCATATGCTTTTTGAGTTATTTTATATCAACTCTCCGATAATCGATTAAAAATACAATCTCATTTCTGATCATTCACGTATAAGGAATGCAGTAGCTACTGGACTTGAGACTGTCAATTACATCTAAGTTGGTATATTTTGTGTCATTTGCCTTATTGGCGGTCACAATCGGTGGTTTGCGGTAACGATCTGGTTTGCGTGCGTGGGCGCGGTGCGGCCGAGTGCGAGGAATGCGCTGTGCCGCTACCGGCGGCGATCGTGGCGTCCATGGGGCTCGCCGCACATTGCTGGCAAGCCTGCACCGCTCTAAGCATTTGACATTGATGTGTGCTGTGCTTGACTATAATCACGCACTCACGACTTTGTAACCCCTAACCGACCGCCAACATGCCGGCAGAGTAGGACATACAAGAGTTGTAAGAAAAGGTGCAGTATATTTTTTTTCTTATGACGTTGACGTTGAGTTGGGTGGGCGCCCCTGACCAAATCAGAGCGTCTGTTATGGCTTTAAGAACGTACCTATATAACTTGATTGATAGCAATACCTGACAACCGGTTGGCGAAAAGGCTCGAGTGTCGGTCTTGTACTTGCCTTGGAAGTTAATCCCCGCACAAGGCTAACTTCGAAAATGATCTGATTATTACTAGGTAGTCTAGGTCCGCCCCTAGGTAGTCACAGAATACATTAGTACCACGATACAGAAGAATGACTATGTAAAGGAAATTAAAGCTACTTTTGCCGTAGTGCGTCTTGCTTTTGAAGTTTCATATTGGGCAGTGTAATGCATGAGAATTATACGATCAGTATTGGCTTGTTAGTAGTTATCCATTGATCATAGCTGTCCTGTTATGGTCCTTAATTGAGGTTTTGTTTCCCACTACTTATTCTTCTTTACCTTTTCCCCTCTGTGCGTCTAACTACACGTTGGAGACTGAGACTATTGTGCGAGTGATGTGTCAAGAAAAGTTAACTGTCACTATACGGGCCCGTTCGGGCTATACTTGACGGGTCCGTTAGCGTGGTTGGCGCGGAGGCGCCTTTCACGCTGCAGGTCGTAGGTTCGATTCCTACCCGAGACATGCATTTGTGTGCATGAACATGTCTGTATGTCCGGAGTCTGGGTGTATATGTATATTAAGTATGTATTTACAAATAAAAAAGTAGTATATGTAGTAATATCAGTTATCTGGTTTCCATAGTACAAGCTCTGCTTAGTTTGGGATCAGGTAACCGTGTGTACAAAAATGTCCCAGGATATTATTATTATTATTATTATTACTAAATATTGTCTCCAGTTTGTTTACCAGCTTCACAGTGCACACACAGCCTTGCGTTACTTGAAAGCTGGTGGCACGGTTGGTTGGGAAAGTAAAGACCTCGGCTAGGCTGCGTTTACGCACGCCGGCGCCGCCCCGCGCCGCCGCGGGCCGGTGACGGGCGCTGCCCTTGACAGCGGACTCACAACCGCGGACACGACGGGCGGCGCGTTGCCCAATGCGACACTCTACGTTCGACATACACGTTCACGACCGTAACTCCAAAAAGGGGGGTCAGAAATGTTCCTAACTGTTAAACAAGTTTCGAACATCTACCAAAAAAGGGAGACTACTTTAGAGTGAGCGCTAGCCAGTACACCTCGTATGTCAAAAAACAAAGGATCGTCTTTTGTTTTTACGTATGCCCCGACGAATGTGCACGAGGCATACAATTGGATCGAAGTAAACGCAATTTCCTATTAGATGATCCATGGTTTTATTTTCTTTTCGCTTTGTACGCACGCGCCAGTATGACAACGGGAACAGGCGTAATTGTTGTTTTTTTTTTAGTAGGCGGACTGCGTTTTATATTTTTTTGCTGTCCCGACGACGATCTTACAGTAATCTTATAGCCAGCGATATTGCCAGTAAATGGACGTATACGTTAGAAACAGGACTAGATAACCCGGGAATAGATAGTTATTTTGTCTACTAATGTCAGCCTGATGGATTCCAGACGTGAGAAGTTCATATTCTAATATATTTTTTACAATGTCCGAATGCTGAAGGCTTATTCTAATAGGTACGTGTTCGCTAACAGTAAGTAACAGACGTTGATGTATATCAAATCGGTAGTCTCACATTGCATACACTTAATGAGTTTCTGCAGTAATTTATGAAAGAATGCATCGTTTCGAAGTGCAAGCCATTCACCACATCTAGGAACGGTCGCGTGCGCTATTTTTACGAGACATTGAATCGGATGTGTGCGGGACCGGGACGACCCCATTACCGCGGCGCTACACTCATTAAAGGTCGCGGTAAACAAATAGATATATAGGTGGGCGAGTGCCACCACGCTGTTATCTATGATTCACCGGCGCCTCGCCGTCTGTCGGCCGTCTGATCGCGCCGACACAATATAATGGCCCGATAATAGCCCGCTGATGAGATTAAACTGACGATCCTCGCACGCGTTTATCTCTATTTAAATACGAAACGTTGCTAAGGGTGCGTTTTAAAATATTGAATTTCTTATCGTCCACGACCACGCGACAGCTGACGTTGAATGCATTTTGTTGATTACTGATATCGACAGGTTTTTTTATTTGTGAAACGAAAGCGATTGGTGTATCTGATGTGCATAGCTAAAATGATTACTCAACTTGTGAATTTACTGGTTTTGCACCGTCAAACTTTTGCTTGTTATCAGGTCCGAATAAACTAAGTCCGGAGCGGCACAATTGCAAATCAACATTGAGTGTGTAACAGCCGGCGGGCGCTCTCACGTAACACTAACATAACCGACTCCAAATCGACCTACATAAAAGCTGCAATACCACTTTCGTCGTCGCAAATCACTGCCGCCCGTATCTCGGCCTCGGTCATTGCGTTGTGTGCATGTCGTATGCACATATACGGATGCAATAATGTGCACTGAGAATTCGCAGCCTAGCGGCGCATGCCACTCACGTGCCGACGGAAAACGAAAGTGATCGGATGCGTCTCTCCGCCCTCGATTGATGCTCGCTCCGCTTAGGCGAGCCCTCGTTAACTGTATTATTCAAATTGTGTGTACATCGGCATCGGCACCGGCACCGGCACCGGCGTCGAGCAACACGATCGATCACTAAACCGATACGGGGTAATGTTGCCGCTTGCACTCTCGAATACTATTTCATACATCTAATATAAAACGGTAATTTGCATAATAAACTCTCGCTACTCCATGAAATTCTATTTATAGCCGAAGCAAGCGCCCTTCATCCTACTGACGTCGTATTCTATTTACTCGTTTGCCGGTTTCAGCATTTCATCTTGGCCTCACTGGATCCTGTTGATATTTACGTCGGTTAAGACTTTATAGGTTTCTGCCGATTGCGCCAACAGTTTGTAATGGGTTTTGGTATTCATAGTATTTGTTTGGTTGTTTGCAGGCACACAAAACGTAGCGATGCCGCCGCGAACGTCGTCGTCGCTGCCGGACGGCAGCGGGGCGGCGCGGGGCGCTGCGGGCGGGCCGGGCGCGGGCGCGGGCCCGCCGCCCGGGCCCATGGTGCAGCCCTACCACCACCCCGCCTACAAGGCGCCGCACTACCCGCCGCCGCAGCCCTACGCCTACCCGCCGAGAAACCACCACCCTTACCCGTATGGGTATCGGCCGCCGCCGCCGCCGCATCCGCCGCAGCACTATGCTCCAATGAAGGTACCCTCGTCACCTCGTCACCGTCACGTAACCTCGTCACCAAAAAACATACAAATCATCAAACAGTAACTAATTCCCAAAACAAGGGCCCGGACACATGTCTGAGGAAAACTCGCGTCGCCCCCGCATACAAGGCGCACAATAAAAAAAAACTCCTCACCTTCGTCTAGTCCCAACTTTCTCGGTAAAGATGACATATAATCATCAAGTTTCCTCTTAAGTCTGTTCGAAAAACTAACGTGTGTTATTGTGTATTTCAGCAGCAATCCCGGCACATGGGCCCGCCGGGCCCGGGCGGCGTGGGCGAGGGCGCCATGCCGCCGCCCACGGCGCCCGGCGAGTCGCACGACAACGGGCCCGCCGCGCCCGCCACCGCGCTCGTCACCACGGGGCCCGACGGCGCGCCGCTCGACGAGGGCAGTCAGCAGAGCACGCTCAGCAACGCATCCGCTGGTAACCACCACCGCCATACTCACAATAACTGATACAGTGCGTCGTCAAGGGGCTGAGATACTTCTTCTTATCGTATCATTAGTGGCCAACCTGGTGTCAGAGTTGTTCAAGCCGCTCGAAGGCCTCTGACAAGGCTAAGCGGCTGCTGCCTAGATGACAACAACCGGGACCGACTTTTTACGTGCCTTCCGAAGCACGGAGACGCTCAGTTCAAATGCCACTTAATGGTCACCCATCTCTGACTGACCTTGCCGAGCGTTTCTTAACCTCAGTTTGTTGGTTTGGCTGAGATACTTAAACAGGCAGACAGGTGTCGTTGAAACCGTCTGCAGAAGAAGATTGCGTCGCTTAGTCATGAGAACATCCTTTAAAGGTTGGGACAAACTGACCAACCTACCAAGAACTAATATTGTTTCAAGTCTCACACACTGGAAGCTTGCTAAAGCTTTATCTTTACGCAGCACTCTTTTGAATACGAGTGTGTTGTGTTGCAGCGTCCGGCGAAGAGGGATGCGGCGGCGCGGGGGCGGGGTCCGGCAAGGGCGGGCGCAAGGAGTTCGGCGCCGGCAGCGCCGCGCCCTCGCCCTCCCCGGGCGGCGGCTCGCACTCGTCGCTGCACGACGACTATGATGCCTCGCCCTCCTCCTGGCCCAGGCCGCCCTCCAGTCCCGTGAGTACACCGCACGCTACATCTGACAACACACGACAAATCTGACAACACACGACACATCTGACAACACACGGCACATCTGACAACACACGGCACATCTGACAACACACGACACATCTGACAACACAGCGCGCATCTGACAACACACGACACGATACCACCAGTTTCTTATCACCTACATTGTGCAGTTTCAGTCTGGGCTCCGAGTCGCGTAGTCATTGAACTGCCATTCCGTTTTGCTATTCTGATAGACCCTCTGATTGGGCCGTTGATACTGACCGACCAATAACAAGCGATCAAAATAGCAAAACGCTACAGTGGCAGTTCAATGGCTAAACGACTCGGCGGCCAATTCGTCTGTAGATAATGAAACTTCTTTTATTTTGAGGAGTCACCTGGTTCATGAACGAAGGATATGGCTGAATTGGACTTGTGACCTATGTATAGTAGGAAATCACAATCAATACTGTACCCTGTGTTCACAGCAATACAGTCGCAGAGATCTTTGTACCCTTGAATATCCTTAACCAACACTGCCAATTTTGATAGGCCTCCAAGATCCCATCAAATGATATAGTAGTAGTAATTGCAATGAAGTAGACAAAATAATCGTCCGCAATTTTTTTTATTCAAAATAACAAGAAATCCCATTACTAGGTAATGAATTGATGTGTGTGTCTTATTATGTATCTATGTAAAATTTTGTGACTCTCGTTACCTCCCTCCCATTCATTACCATCACGATCAAACCTTCATTCCGATATTACTTTCGTTAGCTCAGAAAACATGGAATACACTTAGGGCCTATTTCAGAATTTTCATATACTTTTTAGCAACCAAATACATAATAATATGGCGTTTTGACAAATGGAAAAACTGTCAAAACGCCACATTTATTTGGTGGATAAAATTTATTTAACTATTCTGAAACTGCTCTTTTAGTTATATAAAATTCAATTTGAATATTTATAGCCTACTCTCGTGCATTGCAAGCTCATATGCGAAGCCCATAACGAACCACACTAGTCACGGGTGCCGATCACATGGAAACCATAAAACATGTGCAGAATATTGAACAAATTACAAACTGTTCCACTCTGATCAACAGCCGTGGCATACATATTTTATTTTCATTCGTTAAATGTCACATCGATCATTTAAAATTAAAATTGCATATGTCATTTCAATTGTCCTGTTCTCACCTTACATGACGTGTGTGCGAGCGCAAGGGAGGCATTGCATTTTATCATGTATTTCAGGTATTTAACAGTCACATACCGCCGGAGTCCTACAGATCAAAGGTTTATATCAAGTTAAAAATCATAAGCATGAGTAGTGCTCGATACAATTAATATTTTTCACTTTCTAACGTGTTTTCAAACTGCATGTTAGCCAATCTCTATCTGCATAATACAAAATGCATTGCCTTTTAATGTAAATTACTTGTTTGACTGCATTTCTGTAGTACAGTAGTACACATCGAAAATAGCATCGCCGAATTTCGGAAATTCGGTCGTTTCCGAACGAACAGTCAATAGCATTCCTTCATTTCCGCGTCACCATCGCGTTGCTATTTGTTTTTCGCTCAAACTTTGTCGATGCTACTATTGAGTTAAGTACCTACTGTAATTATTTTATAATTTAAATTCGAATTTCAGCGCCAATCGGCTTGAAGCTTGAGATATATTAGTTGTCTTAAATTTAATTCGCTTCCTGCTACATCTTTTATGTATGGTTGTGGACTTCGAGAATCAACTATGTAAATCATAAGCAAATATGCTTTCATATTTTCTCTTCAATAATTTTAGTATCTCACTGAAATGTAGTCTCTATTTCTTCTACGTTACGTATGATTATTGGTATCCGAGAGCTGTCCTTATCGACCGCATACTTTAGTTATTGTTCTAAACGGAGCATGACACGTTTTAAAGCCTATAAAACTTAATACGGAAAACTTTGCACTGTGCATAAATTGCATGAAAATACAAGTCCCCGTTTCGTAAACTATGTCTCGGCCTGTTTAATGTAGTTTATTGAAAAGGTTTAGTATTGGAATGCAATTTTATAAAAACTCCTTATAACTTTTTTGGTATTTTTTTATTTTAACTTTTTTTTTCATTGAATAAACTGTTTATCTTTAATTTTTATATAAAGAATATGAGGAGTTTTTCTACGAACGGGGCTGACGAACGCACGCTGAATACAAAAGTTTTATTAAATTCGTGGACATTTTCATTCTAGGCTGAGAATCAAAGGCGACGCGGAGATTCTTCGTCAGGCCCGGTAACACATCACACTATCAATCTAAAAACGCTTGTTATAATATAGTCTACGTTGAAATATACTTTTTAGTTATCTTCTGCTAGAGATGAATGTTGAAACTAAGCATTATAAAAAACTTAAAAACCTTTCTGTTGCTTAGTTTTAGTAAAAATTCTTATAGTGTTCAGTTCACAAGACGGCCTATCATTCTTACTTGTGATTCACACAACAAACATCTTACTGTCCTGTTCATACATGAAAAAGACTGCAATAAATTAGGTTTATTAAATAATAAGAATAAAGGCCAACGTCATGTGAGCTGGGCAAGTGTCAACGCCAGCGCCATTACCACAACGGGCCCACACGCCTGACCTTCACTAGACATTCTATACCTGTAATTCTGACCCCGAACTTTGTACATTCTACAAACAAAATTAGCTCTAAATTGACCCGTTTTAGTTAGAGTCTTAAATATGTTTGGAGGGGGGGGGCTGGGGGTAAATAGGGAATGTCTGGTGGTGGTGTATGGTGTGTGGGTGTGCGGGTGTGTGGGTGTGTGCGGTGGTGTGACGGGTGCGTGACGGGGTGTGCCTGCGCCAGAAGTCGGACTCGCTGGGCAAGCTGTACGAGATGGACGACGCGCCCGAGCGGCGCGGCTGGGTGGAGCGGCTGCTCGCCTTCATGGAGGAGCGGCGCACGCCCATCGCCGCCTGCCCCACCATCTCCAAGCAGCCACTCGACCTCTACCGGCTCTACCTGCTCGTGCGCGACCGCGGCGGCTTCGTCGAGGTACATGTTCACACACATTACACACACTGCTCTTATTCAGGCGAGCGGGTCACCGGCCTCCCGCTTTCGCCAATCAATACAGGATAAAACCGCGTCTCTTTCGTGTGTTTTGCTCTACACACCACACGAAATCTATACAAAACATTGTTTGGCTACACATCACGTCGGTATTTATTTTTTATTGATAGCCCTCACCGCGGGTAAAATGTATAGATATTTTCCAGCAGGAATGGAAAGCATTTTTTTTGTGTAAGTAGACCTTTTTGTAAGTGTGTAGTGTGTAAAACACGGACTCAAAAGACTCCTTAGAATAGGTCTGTCTCTAGGGTGTACAAAGACCACGAACTAGCCACCTATTGTAATACCTTTCGCATTTGAACATCATTAGCACAGCTAGCAACTAATATTATACACTCTTGCCGAGAACGAAAAAGAAAATGTTTCATAAACAATTATAGAGAGGGACCCACCACTCACCCTCGGAATTATCAACCTCCAATATTATAAACCAAATGAATTGATCGATAATAGAAGAAGCCAACAAGACCTATGTCAGTCGAGAGTATGTCTGTCTGTTATCTTAAATGTTTCATAGTCTAGTAATAAAGGATGCAAAAGAAGCGAATGCTTACGAACGAATTGAAACGAATACGTTCTTAGTTTCGTTCAGCGTCGGTTAGATGCTGCATTTGTTTTCGTTCTTCATTCGTTTGGCAACACTACAAAACTAATACACGGCTTCGCGGCTCCGGTTATGTCATTTTTAACTGTTGACAATCATTTTACAATCACGATGCACAATAGAACATAAATTGATATTCGTATGGTATTTTTGCAGAATTTCAACTTTGAAGCATTTCCAAATGCTATTTAAACATTTTTTGTGCAATAGTAGTCGATTAGTACAAAACTTTATCAGAAATATGTCAAGGTTTGCATCCGTACGTGTAGATTGTTCTCAGTGCTACGTGATTTTGAGGTTAGGTCTCATTTCAGGACAGGGTTGCCACTTTTAACTAATTAAATTACTGCCACAAACGTGCTGGTATTTTTATTTTATTAACATGTTGTGTAATATTCCTGTGTAACTGAAATTCGTTCTTAATTTCTGATCAGTCGACAGTTTAGTAAATCTGACTTGTAAAAGCGATAAATCGTGGATAAATAAATTTCTGTAATATTTTTCTGTCTTGGTAACGTGAACTGGCAGGCTAGCAAAATGACAAGTACGTTTTTCCTCTATTACTGTAACCCATAAATCGCTCGTCCTATTTCGTTATCCGCTGTAAAAGTCGAGTAAATTAATGCATAGAGGACGCGCGGCGTGTGTAAATTCAATTGGATTTTACAGTTTCAAACGTTAGCATTTGTAAACATTTGTATTCTCGAGTATCACTAGCGGTGCCAGTAAAACCGAGCGCGCGACTCTATGCAACTGAGACTAATAGACATCGGCCCGGATTTTATGTTAGTGCATGTACCGCGCTTTATGTGAATTGGCGCCATAAACCCGCCGGGCCTTTAACGATGGTTAATAAATTTTTATCATTGAAACGCTCGTTAGGGTACATGCTGCTGATGACAGCCACGGTACCGGCCAGGTTTCTATCGAATCTACGATATTTATTAAATATTTTTAATTGAACTCGAGACATCGATACATTTTGTTAAAAAGGTCTTAATTCGGTACAGATTTCACATAGTATATGTGAGCCGTTGTGGAGAGAAGTTACAATTTAGGTTGAAAACAACAATTTTTAATGTGTTTTTCTACAAAATATCGGAACATTTAAAAATAAATATAAAATTGCATGTTTTAATACTGACGATCTGAAGTTTAAATAACCAATGGGCCAATGGATTCGTCAACAATATTGCGCAAAGCCAACGTTTTAGTGGTTAAGCCCTTAAGGCCGGTCCGCGCCGGCAGACAGTCTCGGCACGTTGAGCTCGGCGGCTGCGCGCCGCTCTCGGGGCCGCGTCGGCGTCGCCGATAGTCGGCATGGTCAGGTTTCCAATCATTAACACGCGCGACTTATCGCCTTTTCCACCGACCACTAAACCTTCACACTTTATGTTCCAGTTAACTGTCGCCTCGTGTTCATTTGTTTACTTTAAAACTGCAAAACGTTTTCACCGCTCGCTCGTGCTGATTGTGCGAATGTTTCCAGGTGACGAAGAATAAAACGTGGAAGGACATCGCCGGCCTGTTGGGCATCGGTGCGTCTTCGTCCGCGGCGTATACGTTACGCAAACACTACACGAAGAATCTTCTCGCGTACGAATGTCACTTCGACCGCGGCGGGATCGACCCGCAGCCCATAATCAACCAAGTAGAAGCGTCTACCAAGAAGAAGAGTGGGAAGTCTAACAGTACGTCCAGTGCAGGTATGTACTTTGTGATTCTTATCAGATTACAAAAAGGATCTAAAAGAAATAAACTATATGTCTATTACAATCCACTTATGATATCCACTCGCACATCACAGTATGCTGTACTTTTGTGTTGATCGACATATTTCTATCAGAATTTTTAAATTTGTCACATGGTAACACTACTGAGAGTAAACCGATCTGTGTTGCTATCTCCATATTTTGACAGCACAAAATATAGAGACACATACATATAGAGACCACAGAATATAGGGTCTTATGGGCGGACCCATATGTTCTAGGTAGCGAGCAATATGCCCTAGTCCGAGAACGTTTTATGGCCTCGCGTGCCACGAGCATTTAGACCGACTATTGATTATCTTCTATAATAACGATAATGTTGTCAAATCAGCAGGGTCATCAAACTCGCAAGATTCGTTCGCGGCTGGCGGCGGCGGCGGCGCGGGCGGCGGCGCGCCCATGGACGGCTACGGCCAGCAGTACGCCGGCTACCCGCCGCAACCCAACCACTCGCAAGGTACCACACACACATCCTGAGGACATTGTACAGTGAAAGTAAAGGTTGCATTCGAACCGCGGCTATGTCTAACATTCCGGTAGATTGAATCACCGCTGTTTTCGTCAAGTGATTCATTTTATTGATCGCACAAAATATCTGCAACTCCATTGCATATTTCCTTGTGATATAAGTATCTTGATATTGACCAATTAATTATGCTACGATTGAGTTGGTAGTGATTTCTATGACATTTTTGACGACTGACTCGAGATTCTTATTTTCCTGGCACTTGCCGTGTCGCTTGCAGTTCGAATGCACTAACATGACTATGATTGTCGTTTCGGTCTCCCTATCACGCACTGACTGCTCACTTCGCCCATTGACACGTAGATATTAGTAAAGGAGATAACTCCGATAAATTACTAACATTTTAGTCTTGGCACGGGGCGAGATAAACTCGCACAACACTTTAATCAACGTTATCAGCCTATTGTTGTCGACTGCTGGACAAATGCCTCTCCCAATACGCGCCACTGAGCTCATTCTTCAGCTCTGCGTTCAGTTTTTGCCAGCCACTTTCCACCTGGCCGCAGGGCGCCCCTGGGTTTGACTACTCGTATCTCGTACTAGTTGTAATGTAACGTACACACGCGTCAAAAACTTGCAACACAAAAACATGCACACAGGTTAAGCAGGGGTCTAACCAATGTTGCCAGAGGGGTACCCATTTGTTTGATATCTCCTTTACTAATATCACCGTGCCTGTGCGGTGACGAGACTGCAATTCCAGTATTAATATTAACACTAGTGTGAATAGGCTACCATAGTGACTGAAACGTGCACTAGAAACTCTCGGGAACACCTTCGAGAATCTATCGAAATTTGGGCACTCTGCACTGTCGGACTAACCGACAGAGAGAGATATAAGAAAAGTAACTAATAAATGTGAGGGCAAAAAAGCATGTCACTTGATTGGAATAGGCTGATATTATCTGTGACTTCACTTCAGTCAGTGTTACTAGAGAAGACACAGAGAGAGAAACTGTCAGCAAACCTGTCAAGTGTCAATGAATGTCGGCTCACTCCACAGTTGCAAAAAAAAAACCAGGATGTCTGGTTGTCGACGTGTTTTTTGTTGTTTACGAGTAACCCTTTTTCTTATAAAGTATATCCTACATCTTACCCTGTGGTTGATCTGACTGTGTAGAAGGGCGTGTCTCGATAATAATTATCTCGATGGTGTTCGTGCAGTCATAACTAACTGTCGTAGTACAAAGCTGCCCCTCTATACAAGTGGCTTGGTCTACCAGCGTTTCTACAAATCGCTACGCTTCTTCTATGGAAATGACATAAGTCTAGATCTACTTATCGACTTGTAATGTCATATCTATACATTTAAGCGTAGTGATTTGTAGAAACGCTTGTAGACGAAGCCGCTTGTCTAGAGGGGCTGGATAGATATAGCTGACTTCGGGCGCGCACTGTGTCTTGCGGCGAGGACATTGCACGACGCGACACGCGCCGCGCTTGTTCTCTTTATTTGTGCAATACGACTAACTATCTGACGAACTGCCGTGTATTCTTAACGCAACTCAAATTTGAGGACTAATTAACTAAAAAAAATAATTGTGTAAACTTGTATTAATTTAAACTAAATTTGTGTACATTATGTATACAAACGAACGAGATAGCAATTTTGGTTAGTGTTGTCATAATTTGTAGATAATATAATTAGCACCAATGATGACGCAAAAGTAGGACTTGTATATTTGAGTAGCGTTGTACACGTCAGTAACTTGTTTTTGAGTGGATGACACACCTAACAATATCATTCGGGCCCGTACCGCTTGCCACTAACACTAACTGTCGTGTCCTAGAGGAATACCTCGCTCGGCATTGTAATATGACTGTAAATGACATGCTACTGTTGCGTGCAATGGGAAATATTGTCTATATCTTTTGTACATAGAGTTGTTTTTTTTTTCTTGTGCTATCGATTTACTTTCTATTCATAATATAATGGGAATCCTAGAAGACGAAGTCGTTTAATAGAGTATCAACTAAAGAAATACTGTTGGATATAAGGTTTGACCGGATGCGAAAACTAAGTTTGATGTTGAATCTTATCCTGCGCTTGCTCTAGACAACAAAAATATAGACAAGAACATGTTTAGTTTATGACAACAAAAAATTGAGACAACGACATGTTTTGCTCGAGTATTTCGTTCAGTGCAAACGCAGGGTTACAAGCTCCGCAGGTCTCCGCTGTAGGCGCTACTGAAACATGTATTTATGGTATGATTCTGAATCAAATATAGTTTCTGTAAACTGCCAAAACTCATATTTAGGAGCTGGTTACTAACATTGGGTAGTGTTATGATAAGGCTACATCGTAATCACTGATGTGCCATCTCCGAACATATTGGAAATATCTACTATAATGCGCTCGGATATATTTCCAATATTCCCGGCATAGCACTAGGTGATTTCAATATATTTTTTCGCATACCAACAATGGGATCGAATCTTAATACGCAATAAGATCTTTGCACGTTCGCAATGTACGCAACCAATGGTGGTGTGTTCCTCTCGGGTACGTGCGGGTGGTTGATAGACGTGTGGTTATAGGCGGCGGGCCGGGCGGCGACAACCTCGCCGCCTCGAACCCCTTCGACGAGCCGCCGGGGCCGCGCAGACCCCCAGGTACTTAACAAGCACATCGACACATACACATCACTATTAACTGACGTCTGTTCATCAGATACTTCATCCTTATAGGCTTTACATACTACATTTTTTTACCAATGGACATTCACTGAATTCTGAATTCTTCATTGTAAATAAAAATTCTAACGCCGACTAAGCTACCGACCGGCAAGATTTGAGAAGAATTCACGAAGACGATGTCAATGATCAGTGAAAGTTTATCGGTAAAAAATATGCAGATCTGGATTCCAGCCTTCCAGGGCTCAGTCTACGCTCTAGGAGTGTTATTTCGAGTATAGATTCAGACCAAGCGAAGCTAGCTAGTGTGTGTAGCTTTCTCACTCGCTTTTGTTGTTGTATCCACGCTAAGTATAGTATACTACGTATGAGTATGTACGTATCAGTAAGTGTTTGCTTGCTTTCCTTGAATTATTCGTTTGTTTGTTTTCTTTGGCTCGCTTGATCTGTCTGTACTCAGCATAAGGCGTCGACGCAATTCAATACTGCGGGCAGATGAATATCAATTATCTGATGAACAGACGCGAATTCATTTCGATTATGTCATGGTGGTATCACTTCTCACATAAACAATAATCGGTTTTAAATATCGCTTGTATCGGCTGTAATTTTCTAATTTTGCAAATAATATAACGTGTTTGACGCTACGTTACTTAAAATATCGTGCATGCGATTCAAAATCTGTACATTTATCATTACGCATGATTGTTTTGTTTTTGGGAAAGGTTTACATCGACGGTCTTCATATTGTCTAATATAGCAATGTTAAATTTCTAGGTTACCAACCGGGTTACGGGTATGAATATGGAACTGCTTACCAACAACCGACCAGGCCTGTGTATCCTCCGTACGGTCCCGACGGTGACAGGTACGTTTAATTTTGATTATAATGTTCTCTATCCTCTTTTCGATTGAACAGGATTTATTTCAAAATTCATGTTTTTTTAAGGGTCCTAGGATCCCAGTGTAATTCTCTAGATTTTTTTCTCTATCTACTCGTCTTTTCACCTTATACGACATGCCACTCACAGTCTCTATACTCATCTTCATATTCTCCCACGCTATGCTTCTATCGATGTTTTCTACTATGTTTAAGTCAAGTCGGATAAGAGGGTCTATCATCTAACGTCTTCTATAACGTATTGTTTCTAAATTCAAATGTATAATAATTTTGCAAATTGACTACAAAAGGGGTTATTAAGTGTGCAAAATTTTATTTTTTTATTTTATTTGTAATGTAATGTGCAAGATAGTAATGCAGTATTGTCGTGTTGTGGTGTAGAGGTTACCGCGGCGGGGCGGGCGCGGCGGTCGGGGCGGGCGGCGCGGGCGGCGGCGAGTACCAGTACGGCGGGTACGGCGGCGGCTACCGCGCGGCGGGTGGCGCGGGCGCGCCCGGCGCGGGCACGCCGCCCCCCGCGCAGCCCTACCCCGAGTACTACCGCGCGCCGCACCCGCAGCACCACCCCCACCCGCAGCATCCGCAGCATCCGCAACATCCGCAGCATCCGCAACACCCGCCTCATCCGCAGCAACATCCGCCGCATCCGCCCATCTCGCCGCAACACCCAGAGGTAATACTACTCTCTAATATATCATTTATATCTCTTTGTTGTCGGTTAAGTGTCTACGGCTCGTATTAATAAATTAATCTCAAAGTTGAAATCGATCTTAAGATGCTGTTTTTGACAGATTTTCCATACAATATACGTCAAAATTGCATCTTAAGATATCAACTTGAGATGCATTTATTAATACGAGCCTACGAGTTGCTGGCTGGTCTCGTTAGATGGAGATTCGCGAGCATGTGAATAAGATTTGCCAGAAGTTTATATGAGTGACGAATCTAATTCAGCATGTTGTAGATCTTCTGATATTTGAGACTTGGAGCAAATCTCGTTAAAATATTATTTAAATGAAAACAACCTGGATCTTTGTGAAAGTAGAAATAAAAATGTGTCCTTTTTAAATGTTTGTTCTTGACGCAACTTTGAAATACATACTTCAATGAATTTAACTACTTTTAAATGTAATCTTGGTATTTTTGGGAGTTTTTTAAAGTCGCGTCAATATTATGTGTCGCATGACTTATGAATTAAATATTTGTAAGATTGAAAAAACATCAAAGAAATGCCACTAAAATCGATTTTCAAAGTAAATTCTAAATGCATAGATAGTATTTTAGTGTGTAATGTGTTAGATTTTCAGTGTCTATTGACAACATTGGAATGTCAGTAGTCAGCCTAAATCGAATGCCCTGCATGTCTAGCATGTAAGGAGTATTATATTTACAGTGTACGTCACAGTATGTTATATTGTGCTTACTGCACTATTATGTATTTGGTTGATGTTCAATTTAAACGTGAGAATTAATCGGTGGTAGCGTAATATGTCAAGAAAATAATAATAAAAATGGACAGCATTAGTTTTCTAGTGCCACTTAGTTCAGTTCAATAGAACTAACAACTTCTGTAGAGATTAAGAAATCATTATCTACAGGAAACACACTATTTGTTATAATTTACTGATATAAAAAAATCAAGGGTACATTAATTATATTCTCATTTTAAACAAGAAAAAATATGAAACTTTTCACATAATGAAGGCCACTAGATGATCAATCTGGCCCCCCGAGTCCGCTCGCTAAAATCCATTAGAAAACCAGTGATCTGTAATAATATGTTCGCTCGACGGCGTATGCAGTGACGGTCTGTCTGTTTGGCGGTGTGTAGATGTCGGGCTCCGCGCAGGCGCAGTGTGTCGGTAACTTATTGAACTCGCAGCTCGCGCGGCAGCTGGTGGCGCCGCTGGCGCCCAACGTCAGGCCCTACGTACGGACGCCCCGTTTGTACCACGCACTCAACACCGCTTCCCATCGATTGGCGATACGGTCTCATTCTCACCCGCACGGATACCTGGTCACGCGTGCCCCGAGCTGACATTCTCGTTTACCCAACTCCTACCAACTCCTGTACCTCGTGTGTCCACTGAGAACAGGTCCTAGAAATATCATTCAAAAGAAAGCTTTCTCAAAGTCCAGAGACTCTAGAGAGTCTAGACAAGCGGAGCCTTCGACAAGCGCTTAAACAAATAGTTAAGCTTAATTTTATGGAAATGGCTTTGCGTTTCGATAAGTTGATCACGTGACTTATTTCATTCCCATAGATTGAAGCGCAACGATTTGTAGAGACGCTTGTAGACAAATCGACTTATCTAGACCCCATGCTACTATGGCTATGAGAATATAATAATACATCAATAGATATAGCATAAATTAATGGTTGTCAGAACATATCGGTTTAAAAAAGCAATTTGTTTCAATGTGCAGACTTATGACAACTTTCCTCAAAGTGTTAAATAGTACAATTCATAATAGCAGTTATTAAATTGTGTCCAAACAATATAAGGGTTTGTTAATATGTCACAAGAATACCTCTTTAATATCATAATAATTAATAACGTCAGTAAGATTGTTAGGGCTGCGATTCCAAGGAAACGACTATCGATGCGAGGGGCAAATCTCATTCGTGGTTTTGGCTTCATTTTTTATTTCAAATAATACCACTCGTTTGATAAAATTATCAGCTATCACTGTTAATTATTTCTTCTATTTTTGTTTAACTAAATTTTTGGCTTGCGGTGTGATTAATTGGCTTTCCGATTTCGTCCTCGCCGGTTGAAAGGCCGGCCGATGGCTAAACAGACGAACGAACTCGTCAGCTAGATCCTTCAAAATTTAACAAAAATAATTACAACATGGAAGTAAAGGTTTAGAGTGTGTGGTGGTGGCTTTATACGATCAGATTTTGATCAAGGATCACTAAATCATTATGCATGCATACAATTCACACAAATCATGTAAGCTTAGCTGTAAGTTTTAACGGAATTTGTAGCTTTGTTTTTTATAATAGCAAAACTGTTCGGTCGAATGGATCGCCAGCCAGATATAATAAAAAAAAAAAACAAATGTATGAAGTTCTGCGACCCATTCGATCGATATTCGTTCGAAATAATCATTTTAAAGCAAACACATTCTGGGTGCACGGCCAGTGTAACAGTTACTATGTATAAATGTTGCTTCATTCGAACAATAGGCCTCGTTGAAACTCGACATGTCCGATGCAGAATTACTGCAATTCCAAATTACATTTAATATAAGACGTGTCGAGTTACACCCTCCTTACCGAGCACGTCGACTAGAGATTCGTTTTGGAGAACGTTTTCTTATTAGGTCCATAAAATAAGTATAGTGATTAAACGTATCTATGTAGTTGTAATTTGTATGTTTAGATTCGATTGTCACGATAGCAAAAAGTGCCCGTTTCGAAGAGAGAATCGCTCGCAGCCGTTTAAAAGCTGTTTTTATGTAGACTAGACGTAATATAGCTGCAGCGGGTGTTACTCTCGACGCGTGTTCTCCAAAACGGTATCGTTGCGCGAACGCTCGGGTAGGGGAGGACGGGGCTTCGTCGGCAGTAGCGTAACCCGGCGGTAACCCACAGTACGGCGGCGGCAAGGGCATGGGCCCCGGCGCGGTGGCGGCGAGCGGCGCGCCGCGGCGGCACCCCGACTTCGCGAAGGGCGAGCCGGCCTACGGCGGCGCCGGGCCCGCGGCGGCCGCGGCGGCAGCGGCGGCCGGGCCCGGGGCCGGGCCCGCCGCGCGCTTCGGCGGCGCCTGGGCCGGCGCCTTCCCGCGCGCGCAGCCCTCGCCCGCCGCGCCCTGGCGCGCGCCGCCCGCGCAGCAGCCCGCCTGGCCGCACCAGCCCTACCAGCCCCAGGTACGCATCATCATCATCACATTATACCACACTACGAACAACATCACACACGTGCCATGCCACTCACCCAATCGATAATGGAGCTAAGAAATCCATAGCAAACAGTGCAAACATTTTTGGTCTACGACAAAAATTTACGAAGTGGTGACCAAATTACTAGCGAAGTTTACGCGCGGTTGTTGTGATGTCATTTGGACCACGTGCGCTTTGTAATGAACGGCGGCGCGGGTACAGCGCGCCTTCAATTCGACGGTCCCGTGTGACGTCACACGCACATGCCGCACATTATATAAAATGTGTTATGAAATCGCAACTGATGGACCGATTTCGAAATCGAAATCGAGACCGCCTTTAGGCCGACATTTGTTTTGGATAGGTGTAGAGGCAATTTAATGAATCGGTTTCTATTTTAGACGAGTGGAGCGCCGGGCTGGGCGGGCGGACCGCGGCCGCCGACGCAAGACGCGTACCCCTCCTCCGCCGCGCCCTCGCCGGTGAGTCGCGGATCAGTTCTGTACATGTGTGGAGTTTTAAATTTTTTGGCAAAAGTAATATTAAACGAATTGCAAACCTTTGCAGAGTACTGCGCCGAGTATAAACGCTAGCGGGCAACTAAAGCGCGAGCTAACGTTCCCGCCGGAATGCGTGGAGGCGGCCGTCCCCACGGGCGAGAAGCGGCGGCGGCTCACCAAGGCTGACGTGGCGCCCGTGGACGCGTGGCGCATCATGATGGCGCTCAAGTCGGGCCTGCTGGCCGAGACCTGCTGGGCGTTAGACATCCTCAACATTCTACTCTTCGACGACAACTGTATAGGCTACTTCGGACTGCAACACATGCCCGGGCTGCTCGACCTGCTGCTCGAGCACTTCCACAAGAGTCTCAGCGACGTGTTCGACTCGCCGGCGCGCGAGGAGGGCCCGTGGTACGCGGCGCCCGCCAGCCCCGAGCCCGAGCCGGAGCCCGAGCCGGCGCGGCGCCGCCCGCGGCCGCCGCCCGACCCCGCCGCGCGCGCCGCGCTGCTGCACGGCGACAACTACACGCTGCAGTCGCGCCGCCGCCACCCCGTGGTGATGCGGCCCGACGACGAGCCGCCCGCGCCCGACGAGCCCGGCGACGAGCACGACCACGTCGAGGACGTGCTGGAGCCCTGGCAGTTCGGCGGCGAGGCGGGCGGCGCCGCGCACGTGCTGCCCGCCTTCCGCGCCGAGTTCCTGCACCTGCCCTTCGTGCGCGTTCTACGCGGCCGCCGCGCGCCCGACCCGCCGCCGCCCGCGCCCGAGCCCGCGCCCGCCGAACCCGCGCCCGCGCCGCCGACGCCCGCCGACGCCGAGCGCGACAACCTGGCGCCCGAGCCCATGGACCTGGAGCCGGAGCGGCGGCCGGCGTTGCAGGTGCGCGACCCCGCCGGCGTGCTGCGCCGCCGCCGCCTCGAGGACTACGAGGACGAGTGCTACACGCGCGACGAGCCCAGCCTCAACCTGGTGGACGAGACGCGCGACGCACTCGCGCGTCGCTGCATCGCGCTCTCCAATATCCTGCGCGGGCTCACCTTCGTGCCGGGCAACGAGGGCGAGTTCTCGCGGTCGGGCGCCTTCCTGGCGCTCGCCGGCAAGCTGCTGCTGCTGCACCACGAGCACGCGCCGCGGGCCGCGCGCGCGAGAGCATACGAGCGAGCGGCGCGCGACGACGCCGACGCCGCCGCGTGCTGCTCCAGCCTGCGCGGCGGCGCCGAGTGGTGGTGGGACGCGCTTGCGCAGCTGCGTGAGGACGCTCTCGTGTGCTGCGCCAACATCGCGGGCGGGGTGGAGCTGGCGGGGCAGCCGGAGGCGGTGGCGCGGCCGCTGCTGGACGGGCTGCTGCACTGGAGCGTGTGCCCGGCGGCAGTAGCGGGCGACGCGCCCCCCGCGGCCGCGGCCAGCTCGCCGCTGTCGCCGCGGCGGCTGGCGCTGGAGGCGCTGTGCAAGCTGTGCGTGACGGACGCCAACGTGGACCTGGTACTGGCGACGCCGCCGCGCGGGCGCATCGCGGCGCTGTGCGCGGGGCTGGCGCGCGACCTGTGCCGACCCGAGCGGCCCGTGGTGCGCGAGTTCGCCGTGAACCTGCTGCACTACCTGGCGGGGGCGGGCGGCGGCGCGGCGCGCGAAGTGGCGCTGCACGCGCCCGCCGTGGCGCAGCTGGTGGCGTTCATCGAGCGCGCCGAGCAGACGGCGCTGGGCGTGGCCAACCAGCACGGCGTGGCGGCGCTGCGCGACAACCCCGACGCTATGGGCACGTCCCTGGACATGCTGCGGCGCGCCGCCGCCACGCTGCTGCGGCTGGCCGAGCAGCCGCGTAACCGCCCGCTCATCCGCCGCCACGAGCGCCGCCTGCTCTCGCTCGTCATGAGCCAAATCCTTGACCAGAAGGTGGCACATGAGCTGGCGGACGTGCTCTACCACTGTAGCCAGGCGCGCGACGACGCGCCCGCGGACGAGTAGTGCGCGAGTGCGAGTGCGAGTGGCAGTGCCAGTGCGATTGCGAGTGCGGGCGCGTGGACGTGTACATATAGTGATAGCGCGAGGACACGGACGCGAGCGCGCGCGCGCCGCGAGTGCTAGCCCGTACGATACGGTTCTGTTATTTATGTCCACGATGATTTATTTACAAGGATGTCAATGTGCTATAATCGATTTCTATTGTTCGATTGAGAAAAGATGTATTATAACTCGTAATTTTGATTTTTATAATAAAATGGGACTTGAATCTGTTTATTGGTTTTATGATGGAGATTTTATACCGAGTACCTATAGCGCCTTTGTCTATAAGAGAATACGTAGTGGAGAGTGCGAGGAGCTTATGTGGGCTATAAGTTTAATTAAGTTTAATGTGAATTACAATAATCTATAATATATTGAAATTGAATCTGAATTTTATTTTTTTTCTTGAATTGGCATTTTATAATTTTGCACACCTTGTCACCAAATTTAAATGTTTTAAATTCATTAAAATGTCCATCTCAAATAAAAAATAATGGACTAGAATTAACTAGGATGAACTCGAGTTGCAATATAACAAAGCGTTTTATATGCAGTGAGAATTAATTTGTGTATTAGCTTTCTGTTGCTGCAGTCAGTAACCCGTCCAGCATCTGAGGCTAAGCTTTATAGATTTCGTTGCAACGATAAGATCATTATTATGGTTTTAGTTAAGTATTCTCACATGGATCCCCTTACTTAAAAAACTAACTCGCACGTTCTATGCCTCAGTTCTATGCGCACGTATTTTTAAATCTATGGGACGTCTGAGGTGTGGTTCAATTTTCTTGGGAAGAACCATGGTTCCGGACGACTAGTGTACCCGTCGACTCCACCCACTAGCGGGAATTCCAGTTTACACGTGTACCCACTGCTCCCATGGAGAAAGCATGACCTATGGAAACTTGCGGAGAGAAATAACCACGGAAATAAATAAGTGACGAGACCAAAAAGTATAATATTATATGGAATAGAACTGGCAGCCAAGACTTGAACATCTAATATCTGTCAAGCAGGCCACAGAATTCTGATTTCAAGTTTACGTCATCTTCACTATTGCTAGAGTATATTTGGAAAACAAATTAACTAAAATCCCCATTTCGTTATAAAGTTAAAAATATTTGAAATCATCAGATAACAGTGATGCGATCAATAGAAATTAATTAGTTTAGGATTATTCGTCTAATGTCGGGAGATCCATTTGATTATATACGATGGAGTGTCAGTCAAGCGATAGCAAAAAATTGTACAAAGTATTCGACGCCTCAAAACGTAAGCGAACAAGGAAGAAACGAGACGGCCTCGACGACACGAACTCTGTAGCCACCGACGATTCCGCAAGTGTAAGTATTGGTGACTCAGTACCTTCAACCGTAGAAGTAGGCGTAAGTAAATTAAACGTTGAATTACTTGTTTTATCATCCACAAGGCCTGTAGCGGTAAGCGTAGTCATGGTCTGGATGGGAACCGCCACCATCGAGATAATGAATTACGTACTAGAGGCGCCACGTCAAACCAACGATATGCGCTACATGCAGGTAGATATAACGCGGGCGGGTAAAAGAATAAGTAGATTGATTGAAATGCCGCAATAAAATGGGACATCGTAGTGATACTCGGTGTCTTCTCTAGTACGTAGTAGTACATAATTATCTCGATGTCCTCTACAGCCGTCGCTCGAACATTGTACATCGTACATCGAATGCCAAGACTCGTGGCAGACGGTCATAAACTTCCAGCATCACACTTTAATTTGATTATTACTATAAGGCGTAATGATTTCTCAGGTGATGTGTCACTTTTACCATCGATGACGTCAACTATCACCGCTCTAGCACGTTATTGATAATCTCCGCGTTTTTCACAAGTCTCACCTACTAGTAACTTGGTCGATTAGTATGGTGCCTAGATTCTGATGTTTGTTGTTAATACTTGTCAGGTGTTCCAACCCAATGGTGGTCGAGTGACGTCGACTAAAGTCAGCCTGCAAGATATCACCACTGGACAGACCATTGAGGGGCAAGACACCAAAGTCGCGAAAAGGTTACTAATATAATTAACTCACATTATGGAAAATATTGAGTATTGTTCCTTTATGATTCACCATGCACGTATTTTGCCAACATGAATGCAAGGTAACTGCCTGACATCCACTGAGTCGCGCACCACCCAGCGTCGTGGCTGCACGGCTACATGCGCGCGCACCAATTATTATATACCTAGGTACCTAGCTTAAGCGTTAGGTAGGTATTATGACGCTACAATGTATATTCATATCTTTTTTTTCTGTGGTGATCTTAGTCTCGCTACATGGCGTTGAGTCTGTTAACAATTAACCATTGCGAAGCCACTGTCTCTAAAATTATCTTTGTGAATTCTTCATTATGAATCGTAAATTTTTGGCGGTTGGGATGTCGGCCAGAGTACCGCCAGATAGCCTACAACATGTCGACCGCTAAGAATTAACGATATTCATTAAATAATTCACGAAGATAATATTAGAGACAGTGGTTTCTCTATGATTAATTTTATTGTTAAGAGCCCGGGGCCCTGTAGTGATCTCAGGGTGTGTTTTGTGGAATGGGTAATCGACTTAACGCAACCGGAATTTGTCACGCACGCCTTTTGCATTCAAGTTGTTGTTTTCCGTAGTAGGGACACAGACACCAGTCCGTCGGTGACTCGATCGCCGGTCGACATTCATCGATCTTCGCGCTCACCCCGTCGCCACCGCAGACCTCCGTACGTTGAGAATACAAATCAAATACGTATAACGGGCCATTTCACGCATGGAACACTACAAACAGGGCCATTTGGGAGACAGGGACCTTGCCTGGTGAATACATTTCACATCGCATCCCTTACGTAATTATAGAGTTAGTAGTAGTTACGGGATACAAGACAAAATGGCATGTTGACAGTTATTTTATTGTTATATAACACTCGCCCTTTTGAATTTTGTTGGTATTACGATTATAACGCGTTCATTTACAGATGTTATATTTCAGGAGAGAAGGTCTATCCTTGGCGTTAAAAGCGGGGATGGTTTCCACACCACGTTCGATTTCACCCAATCAGGTAATCAAGACATTAACTATAGATCAATGATATTATTGGTTGTAGATGTAGGTACATACCTAACGTAAATTTGAACGTTTGTAAACTGACGTAAGAGTAAGCAGGTACGCAGGATATTGACGTTGATCAAATTCTAACAGCATATGCGACCTATGTTTAGGATGCGGAAGGTGTCACCGAGCCTATACCGCAAGACCAAGATTCGTTCATCTACGCGTTCCTTGAAGAAGCCATCAAGAGGGATAAAAAGAAGTAAGTAATCCTATATATAAGAACTGCTAGCTTCATGCACCCCTTAAGGAACAGGCAGACGGCATGATAAGAGCTACCCATCAGGTCCAGTAAAGCCGTAATGTCGGCACTTCACATTGTACTTGCATGATATTTGCGACCTCACCCCCAAACAAAAGCCTAGCGTGGTGTACGTAGCTTATATTTGATCCTTGACTTCATAGACTAACATATCAATTGGCGTCTTATGGTTCGCATGTCAGTCGCGTCTCTTTGCATTCGCCTCTTCCTGTTACGCGGGACCGGCTTAAATTATGAGGCGCCATTTGCTTCGCTGCGTAGCTTGTGATATCTTCAATCCCCATGGTAGAATGTTTAGGGGGTTTTGGGCTTAGGATAAAAGTTAGGGGTCCTATTAGGGCAATGTCAACACATTGCCTTAATACCATCTCATAACCAGCTGCAATCACTGATTGATAAACGATCAGAGGTTAAGCAACACTTGGCAAGGTCAGTCCGAGATGGGTGACCATGTAGCAGCATTTGTCTGAGCGTCTCCGTGCTTCGGAGGGCACGTAAAAAGTCGGTCCCGGTTGTTGTCATCTAGGCAGCAGTCGTTAAGCCTTGTCAGAGGCCTTCGGGCGGCTTGAACAACTCTGACACCAGTCAGTGGCCACTGACCATACGATAAGAAGAAGAACTCTAAATTTTCCGGCAAGTGACCCTAAGCCCGGTGTGTGCAGGCACCGGCACAGCCGGCGGCGTGATGAGCGGCGCGGCAGCCGCGAGCGGGAGGCGTCCGCGGCGCGGGATCACCGCCACCACCATCACCGTCGCCGCGCCGACGGTTCCCGGGAACACGACAAGTGAGCACCGCACCTTACGGCCCGGCCATGACTTCGCGTGCCGTAAGGCTAACGAGAGGCGATACGAACAGTCATTCACCTAAAACACGGCTATTGCCACTCTATGTATAGTTTTGATTATCCATTGTTCATAATGGAGCCACAAGTAGGTACCTACTCGCAAGAAATAGGTAGTAACGTATTTTCTCTAAAACTTTTCGGAAACCTGCATTAGCAAATTACTTTGCACTTGCTTTGCTTGTTTTCATTTGGTATCGCTTGACACTGATCTTACTTTATCTGGGCTATCATGCCTGGCAAGCCAAATCATACTTCAGACCTTCAGCAGGCAAAAGAACCCACACTGTTGAGGCCGACCTTCCATCGCAGCTGTCACCAGTCAATTATAAAAATTGCTCGTAACCAAAACAAGGCTTGACATTATAATTGCAATAGGTATAGGTCAATACCAATATCCCCTACAATTACATGTTCATGAAGATTTGATAGAGATATTTATTTGTTTCAGACCCACAAAAGATACGGCTTCTCCTCCCACTATCGATCAAGCCATAATCTTTGAAACATTCGCAAAGCTTTGTTCTCAACTCAACGAGAAACCGCCACAATACTCTAACGCGCAGCCCAAAGATCCAGTGGTTAGTGACAACCCCATAATCACTATACTAATTATTATAATCTTGTGGACATTTGAATTAATTTTGACTACTTTGAAATACCTTTTCAGCCTCGCACACTAAGCCACAAATCACTCCAATGTGAGGTAGTCACCAGACGCGCTCAATACGAAGTCGACAACCATCCAGTTCGACTCAGAAGCCAAGAAAGATCCCGAGAAATAGTCGCTTCAAAGATCCGCAGTCAGGAAAACTGTTCAGGGCGAGGTCGAAACCGGGACACACCAACCGAAGACCGTCCTAAAAAAGACAAATGCATCTGCTGTTACGATAAGAATGATCCTAAATATTCCAGTAAATTAGATGTATCGAGATCGAGAAATGTGGTTGAGGAAAGATACAGAGAGTATCCCCCTGTCAATGTTCCCACACGAAGCTGTATTGACCACTACAGAAATCGACCGCCTGACGCTCGAGAATACCGAGACTACGACAGACAGACAGATAGAAGACATTACGAAGATGAAAAGAGGAAATACTGCGAGCAAAAGACTAGTAGAAGTTTTGATGTGCATCGAGAACCCTATCCCGAAGACGATAGGGTCTGTCGAAGGACAGCTAGAAGCGACAATGTCAAGGAACGGCGGTATGAAGACAAGAGATATGACGACGGGAAGTATTACGATGATAAAGCGGATCCTCGGAATAGGGATACCAAGGATAAGCGCTGGAGACGGAATGTGGAGAGATGCGACAGGAACTCAGTGATGTCTCGGGATGACGACTATAATAGGGACAGAGAAAGGGATAGATACTCAGAGCGTGAAAGAGATTCGGGACTCAGCGTGGCTGATGGGGAAACGAGCACGATGAGTGGCAGAAGTAATTGCTTGAAGGTGGTGAAGGTAATTACGACGAAAAACAAAATATAATTAAAATTAAGGGACTGAGATCGTAGTTTGTGATAAAACCGTAGGTTGTTTCTTGATAGTAGCATTGAAATGAAACAAGTATACGAATCTCGTATTCCCACGAAGAGGCCATGTCTATAAAATACCGATTGGTAACTGTAATAAAAGATAATTAACTCAATCATTCATTGTAATTGGTCAAGGTTCTCCAATCTCAATTTTAAGATCATCTTTCAAGGATTCTGAATGACGCCCTTTAAGGGCTACATAATATCTAAAGGCTACTAAATTTAGCGGACTAGACAGTTAGAAGCCTTTAGGTTTAATAGGCTTTTTAGTCCGAGTAATACCTATTTTTTTTTATCAAGAACTCCAAATTTTTGGATCCCTCACGTGATTTTAAGTATCTCTTTTGTTTTCATCAACGTTTAGTCACCTTAAGTCCCAAATATAAAAGTTAAGGATTAGTGTAGGAGTCCTGGTAAATCGTAAGTGTTAAAAAAGAGACAATTCAGGAGTCCTTGGTGAAAATGTGATATTTTCACCAGCAAGAGATAGCGGAGCAACGGGAGGCTATGGACAAGATGATGAAGCTGTGGAAGGAGCTGATGCGGTGCTTCAAGGGCATCTCGCAGACGCATGTGCAGGACAAGGCGGCTGTGCATGTATGACATCATTCCAGCCAAGAGACATTTGGACCTATGCCTGGGCCTATGCCTTTCCCAAGGTTTTCCACAATGCCCGATTCTGTGCTGCATCCAGGATTGCCATTCAGCGATAGCGCATTTCTTGTGCAGTTCATCTGACTGTTTCTCTTATAAGCCATTTGCACTGATCATCTTCATTGAAGACACCGAGATTTGACCATCGGCGAGTTAAGAACGTCTAGGAAAAATGTTAGAATTGATTCGGAAGCCCCAACAAAAAACAGGACGCAAAAGTACCTGCAAGTAGGCCTGAAGAGAGGCTCCCTTTTCTTCAGGCACAAATATGTGGGGGGGGGGGGGGGGCTCCCTTCTTTATGAGACAGGTGGCAAACAAGCGTACGGCCCGCCTGATGTTAAGCAGTTTTTTTAAGCAGTTACCTTAGCCTATAGATGTTTACAATACCGAAAGTCTTGCTCACAGGGGAAGAAGGGGGGGGTTTGAAAGGACAAAAAAATAAGCTGCTATAGTTTTTGTAAACTTTCCGTGAAACGTGAATGGAATCAACAGGACTCTGCCGCGAACGTGAAGGAGTCTGCGGCGGCTCAGCTGCGGCTGTGGCGCGAGTGCATGCGCCGCTACGAGACCGTCGCGCGGGACGTCGGCGACACCGACGCCAGGCTCATGGTGAGTGACCAACACAGGCGTAGATGGGAATCTATTGTTATTTTTCGTACTTACTTTTACTTTTCTATTTAGAATCCCCCGCTTCCTTGTTTTATGGGATACAGTCTTCTATTATCTGTCTACTTTTGCACTTGCTCGTATTCTACAGTACACTAACCGGTCTCTAGTCTGCCCATGGACCAGTTACTGAGGGGACTGGCCCTAAGCAAGTCGGCCGAGTGGTCGGCCTAGTACTAACATCGACATAAAACAAAGCGAGTAGTTCAACTATTTACCGGTAAATATTAAAATAAAAATGAAAAAACAATGACCACGTTTTGTTTCATACAAATATCTAATAAGGGCACCTCTTTCTTTAGTCTTTATTACTCTGTGAGTCTGCCCACCAAATTTATAGAGATTTTAGCGAGTTTACAATTGTTTTAAAAAGCATTTCTAGGAACTAAAAGTGATTTGTAATACCAGTGCAAGACCACCATAACTTTCTATTTGGGGGTTAGTTGCTTGCAAAATCTATGCAGCACTCATAGGTATTCAAACATTAGTAGGTATGGCAGTTCCTCGGGTGGTCGATATAGCTGTAGAGGCAGTTGGAAATTCAAGTGACTCTAGTCAGGTTTATGAGGTACATGTGAATGTTATATAAGGAGGAGATAAAGAAACAGCGCTCGGAGATGGCGGAAATGTCGGGAATGTGGCAGGAGTGCCTGCAGCGGTACCGCGACATGAGCACCGACTTCAACAACCTCAAGCAGAAGGTAACACACGACAATATTGAGCCACGGCCAACTAAAATTGACACGGAAATGTAGATTTTATTAACATGGTGACTGTTGTATATTATTTATTTATTAATTATGCGCTAGATATCTAACAGTGACCGCTCGACTCACTGCATCGGGTTCGATTCTTACCGGAGGCAAATTTCAGAAACGCCCTTTTCGTATTTTGCCCTCCAGAAGGGCTAGTACACGCGGCATGACAAGACTTATCACGCATTATGTCGCACTGAGTCGCTCGCTTTCTCTTACATAATGCATGGGAGAGAATGAGACAAAATCTATTCATTTCGCGTTTTGTCTTGATACTACCGGCGGACAGTATTCTGTATTACTCTGAGTGTCACTGGGCTCGCCCCCAGTCCATTGTGTACACAAGGTAGCAAATAGTTTTGCTTAGTTTGGAACCAAACAGTTGGTGTGTTAGTCTGGCGATGTTTGGAGGCTTTAGCTGAAAATCAGCGCTGGAGAATACCCTGTTCCTCTCTAGCACATCCTGAGCCAAATGCCTTTCGGCATAGCACACACTGAAGGTTATGTTGCTCGTTGCTTTCTTACCTACATGTTTCTCTATTTTTTGTGCTGTTCTTTCTATATATGCTGTGCTGAATAAATATCTTTCATTAAATTTTATTTTTAACTTGACTTCAAAAGGAGGAGGTTCTCAATTCGACTGTTTTTTGTGTTATTTCTCCGTCAATTATGGACCGATTTTAAAAATTCTTTTTTCATTAATCAATTTGATGGTGTGCAGTTGGCGACGTCGGAGAGCCCGACGCGGCTGCCTGCGCACGCGGCGCCGCTGGTGTGCGCGGAGGGCGAGGGCAGCGCGCCGCCCGCGCCCTACCGCCTGCCACACCACTACCCGCCGGTACCACGCATTCATTCACCGACTTTGATTAATTGACGATCATTCTGTAATGAGTTTTCCCAAGAATCAAACTTTGGAGGTTCATGCCCGTTCCCCTCGTTTATCCGTAATAATCGATTTAGATCATACACTGTGACATGGGTACAATTGGATCGAATTTGGTCGCGCTTTTAAACTGACGATTTGTTAATACTATGGCTGTGTCAACGAGTCTCAAGCAATCAGATATTATTGTTTACGAGGGCAGATTTAAGAGTATGAATTTTTCTTCCAAGCGTCTATAGCTCGGGTGCGAGCGCCGCTTGACTCATGTAAACGCTTCTATTGAGTGACAGATAACGTCAGTCCAGTGCAATCAAGCGACAGCTGTTGAGCTGAATATCTTTAGGCCAGCCGCACATCATCAGAAACTGTCCGAATGAAATTTTATGGACGACCTTATGCAGTTCACATAAAGCACCCAACCAACCTATCAGAAATTTGGCAAACCGGTGCGGCCTGTCTAAAACTATCCAGCTCAACAGATGCCGCTTAATTGCACTGGTCTGACGATATCTGTCACTTAATAGGCGCGCGTACATGAGGCGCGCCGCGCTCGCATCCGATATTTAGCCGGCCTTAGCCCTAATTTCCGTGGTGTACTCAGCATATGGGCGGTCCGGCGGCGGCTGCGTACGCGGCGGGGTGCGCGACGGGCGGGGGCGGGGGCGGTGGCGGCGTGGGGTCGCCGCTGCGCACGCGCGCGTCGGCGCCGCCCGCGTGGTGGTGGTGCGACCAGACACGCTCGCCGCGCTCGCCGCGCCGCCGCTCCTCGCCCGAGTCGCGCGCCTCCCGCGACAGGGACCGCAGGCACCGACACAAGGACAGAGGTAACTCAACCACTCACACACTTACCCACTCACACACACCCACAAACCATCCACCGGCACCGCCGAAAAGACAGAGATAACCGCTCACCCACTCACAAACTCACTATCCACCCACTCACCTACTCACAAAACACCTAAGAAGTAACCACTCACCCACCCACCCATTCACCCACTCACTCACTCACATATACACTCACCGTCCACCTCATACCATACCCCACCCCGTACACACCTAGTAAAACCATTCAAATACCACATTATGAAAATAGATCTTATGCCGTGTGTCCACTGGCAAGAAAACTTGCACAAGTTTACTTGCGCAAGCGACTTCCAATATGTAAACACTCACGCAAGTGGAATTCTGCGACTTGCCGAACTTGCTGCAAGTCCCACATGTACACGGTTGTGTAAAATTGCAGTCAGTGGAAACATGTCGGCAAGTGACTTCTGCAAGAAATTGCGGAAGTTACTTGCCAGTGGACACACTGTATAAAAGTCCCGTCAAAATCGGTCCAGCCGTTTCGGAGATTAGCCGTAACAGACATTCAGACTGACAGACATACAGACAAAAAAATGATTGATTTGGATAAGAATTAATACTAAGGTATGGATAACATGGTCGGCATTTATATCAACTTTTAAAATGTAAAAAGTAGTTATAGTAACGTAACTACAATAGTTGGACATAGGTATCGCGAAGTTTTTTGTAGATATTGATATGTTCTTTTTAATATTGTAGACATTTTTTTTGTTCTGTCATCAATAGTTTCCGTAGCGCATGCGATGACAGACATTTTATGGCAATTTTTTTACACCTTAGGTTACATTATTGAAGTTTTAGTAGGGATCCCAAATTTTTTCCAGTAATAAATATACCCTATGTTACTCAGGGATATTGTAGTATTTCAATGGTGAAAGAATTTTTGAAATCGGTCCAGTAGTTTTTGAGTTTACTCATTACAAACATCCAAAAATACAAACATACAAATCTTTTCTCTTTATAATATTAGTGTAGATTATTTATATATTTTTTATTTATTTTCAGACGAGTCCAGATATAAGGAAAAATCTTCTAAGCCGAGCGCAGCCCGCTCGGAACATAGACACAGGAAAAGATGAAAATGCCGTAAACAGCGAACGACGAAATTATTTACATAAAATTACCGAAAAGGAGCACATTGCTCAATATTAGGTGTTACATGAATATTTTTTATGAGCACGTATCAAAAACTCAAGTAACCAATGTGTAATACTTAAAAATTAATGCAGGGTGCCTTTGTAAAAACGTCTTGTATTTTGTTGATTTTTGAAGAATGTATCTGTGATTTTTGACTACTTACCATATTGTTTCAAAAATAAGAAACTGAATTAAATATTTATGAAAGTCCTTCTCCTTGTTATTATTTCTATAAAAACATATCGCGAAGGCGACTCGTTCACTAAAAAAAATTGTCTGATTAATAATTCAGTGGAGTAAAATGACAGGTATAAATGTGAATTTATATTTTAATTGAATTCATTTTTTATGAGTGATCATGTTTTTGTTATTCTTTAGTAAATAAAATTGAATTAATTTGAACCGAAATCATAAAAACAAGACTATGCATGATGAACGGATCAAATTAATTTTACGTTTGACATAAAAAGCTGTCATTTACTCCACTGAATTATTAATCAGACCTTTTTGAGACACTTTGTGCATGGGGCATTTCGTGAACGGCACCTTTCGCTAATTTTAGGAGCAGGCTTTCATCTTTGGAAACAGTACATCCGCCTCAAAAAGAAGTTAATTTCTGCAAAAAATAATATCCTACTACCTACTAATATATATATATATATATATATAATATTATAAATGCGAAAGTAACTGTGTGTGTGTGTGTGTGTGAATGTTTGTTACCACGTATCTCCATAACTACTGCACCGATTTTAATGAAATTTGAAACGTAGATAGTGTAAACTCTGGAAGGAGACATAGGCTAATCATACCTACAAATTTCAACCCCTAAGATGGTTAAATAGGGGATGAAAGTTTGTATGCAAGTTCGTCATTTTTCAAGTTAGGATTATGCAAATTTGTAATTAGGTGTCTTTAAAAAAAATAAAAATAGTAATTTCAGCGTTTTTGAAAATTCATCGTCTATGGGAGTAAAATAGGGGATGAAAGTTTGTATGTTATTTTGCATAGATGTTTGTCAGTTTTGAAGTTAGAATTGTGAAAATTGGTGTAAAGGTTTATTTTTATACAGGCTGTCCCACGACTATGCCACATGGAGGCGAAGTACCTTAAATACTGTAGATAGAAAATTTTACCGAATGAAGACTTCATTTTTATTTTGAAAACAATACGAACTGCATTCAAAGATTTTCGAAAACTCGCTTGCCACACTCGGGAATCGAACCGGCTAAAATCCGGGAAAATAACAACCTGTACTTTTATGGCATCAATCATAAGGACCAAATCTCTCTAACAAACATGGTAAATTTAAATGAAAGGAAAACCATGAAATCTAAACTTATAAATTCAAGAATTCAAAGATAAAAGTTTATCCAGCGAAATGGAGCAAAGTTCGAGCAACAAATTAGTTAGTTTACCCTTTTTTAGCTCAATTAAAATGAGTAAGGGTTTTATGGTTTTCCTTTCATTTCGAAAATTCGCTTTCCACACTGGGGAATCGAACCGGCTAAAATCCGAATAAAAACAACCTGTAATTTTATGGCATCAATCGATACAGTTAATCATAAGGATAAAATCTCTCTAACAAACATGGTAAATTAGATGAAAGGAAACCCATAAAATCGTTACTTATTTTAATTTTAACTTATTTTAAATCTTATAAGTTAAGATATCTTGGTTTTCCTTTCATTTAATTTACCATGTTTGTTAAAGAAATTTGGTCATTATGATTGATCCTATCGATTGATGCCATAAAAGTACAGAATGTTATTTTTTCGGATTTTAGCCGGTTCGATTCCCGAGTGTGGCAAGCGAGTTTCCGAAAATCTTTGAATGCAGTTCGTATTGTTTGAAAAATAAAAATGAACTCTTCATTCAGTAAAATTATCTATCTACAGTATTTAAGGTACTTCCCCTCCATGTGGCAAAGTTGTGGGACATCCTGTATATGTAAAAAAATAATTTCAGGGTTTTTGGAAATTCATCCCCTAAGGGGGTTAAATAAGGGATGAAAGTTTGTATACAAGTTCGTCATTTTTCAAGTTAGAAGTATGAAAATTGGTGAATAGGTGTCTTTTATAAAATGATAGATTTTAAAATCAGGGTTTTTGAAAATTCAACCCCTAAGGGGTTTAAATGGGGGATGAAAGTAAGTCATTTTTGATAGTCAATAGTTGTTTTAGTTAAATTATAATAATTACAGGGTGTATGAAAATGTAACCCCTAAGGTGGTAGAATAGGGGATGAAAGTTTGTATGGGAGTTCGTCATTTTTGAAGTTAGAATTAGATATGGAAATTGGTGTTTAGATGTCTTCTTAAAAATACAAGTTGGTTTTGGGATACGTGATATATACGATAAACGGGATCCGGTATCAGGGATACGGGATATCCGGGATACGGGATATCCGGGATACGTGATATCCGGGATATTGGGTCTGGTATCCGGAATCAAGGATTATGGGATGAGAAATGCGGGATTCCGGATACGGGATCCGGCAAACGCGATCCGTGATCCGGGAAACGAGATCCGAGATACGATGTCCGGGATCCGGGATCAGAGATACGGGATCCGGGAAACGAGATCCAGGAAACGGAATCCAGGAAACGGGATCCAGGATATGGGATCCGGCAAACCGGATCTGGGATCCAGCAAACCGGATTCGGGACCCGGGAAACGCTATCGAGGATAACGGTAACGTACTTAGTGTAGGCTCTGGAATAAGACAGACTAATCATAAACATCAATTTCCACGCGGGCGAAGCCGCGGACACAGCTGGTTAATAATAATAAATACTTGCCAAGTGAAAAACTTAGTAGTTTTTAGTTAATATTTTTTTTCTAATGGCCTTAATGTATTTTTCAATTTGTTATGTTTTATTCATGAGCCACTCATATTTATTCATGGTGGCCATCAAAATTATAGGTGCCATGGAAAAAAAACCGGCTAAGTGCGTGTCGGACTCGCACATAAAGAGTTCCGATTACTGTAGAATAAAAACGTCAATAAATATCATGTTTCTTGTATTATTTTTAAACCCTTTTATTTTTAAAAATTATTTTATTTTTAGGATTTGTAGCGGCAACAGAAATACATGACACTTTATGTGAAAAAAAGTAAAAATTCAACTCTACCTATTACGGCTCGTGAGATACAGCCCGCTGCCCGCTGACAACGGACAGACAGACGGACAGCGTAGGCTTAGTAATAGGGTCCCGTTGGCACCCTTGGGGTACGGAACCCTAAAAAACTAAGTTGTTTTTACTTATTTTTTTTTTCTAATGACCTTACATGTTATTTGCCATTAGTTTTATGTTATGTTTTATTCATGAGCCTCATTTTTATTCATGACCCAAAAATTAAAAAAATATGTAGGTCGGTTCACACCATTATGTATTCTTTTTTCCATTTACTACATTTTCTGACAATTCCCACAACCTCTTCGCCGCTTCAGCGTCATCAGCCTTTTTTGCGGGTGTTTTCTCGCGACAATTATCGAAATATTTTCCAGTCACTTCGCTTAATGCCGGTTCAACAGCTAAATATATCGAGGTCTGCGCGCCTTGGACCGCGGTCTTAAACAGCAGACTCAGTAGAAACTTAATGAAAGATGATCTGTTGCGGAATATATCTGTGTTCACTCCTCCCGGATGCAGAGAGTTTGCTGTTACTCCTGTGCCTCTCAAAATCTCACTCAGCTGCTTTGTAAACAGGATATTTGCTAGCTTAGTGTTTGAATACACTCTGCTTTGTTGCAAAAAATTCTTCGCTTGTTTATCCAAATCGTCTATCGTTCCAAAATTATGCATTAATGACGATACGTTTACAATTCTACTTGGTGCCGATGATTTCAGCAACGGTAGCAGCAAAGTTGTCAATAGAAACGGACTGAAATGATTAACTTGAGCTTCAATAGGAAGGTTGTCGTTAGTTAAAGAATTATCAAGGTTTCCAGTTCCAGCATTGTTGATTAGAACGTGAAGTTTTGTTTCTGCCTTCAAAATATCATTGGCAAAATCTCGCACAGATTGAAATGATGTTAGATCTAGCTGTTTAAAGACAATGTTTTCGTTTCCAGTAGATTTTATTATTTTATCTCTGGCTTCTTTACCTTTTAGTGGGTCTCTGCAGGCTAGGATGACTTTCGCGCCGCGTCTGGCTAAGTCTTCAGCTGTGGTGTACCCAATGCCCGTATTTGAACCAGTTACGATAACAACTTTATCAGTCATTTTAACATCACTGTTGTTTATTCCAAACGTAAGTTTCTGATAAACTTTGAAGACAATTATTATGATTATAACGAATATTATAAATAACTGTAGCATGTTTTCGTATTTTGCATACAGTTGTACCTACAGATATTTTATACGAAAATGTAGCACCGTAGTTCCAAGAAAATATAATTTAATGTTATTGAAACGCGTGATCTCACTGCCGATACTCAGAACACACTGGCAGCGTTCAATAATATAATAATGGTTGTCTGTGATACTGGAGTAAGAACGAGACCGGCTAGCATTTATTTGCCAGCTTGCTCCATTCCATCACGAGACATACAACGTGAAATTGATGGTTAGATAATACCCACATATTGTTCGTTAACGATCCAAGACATTTACAATGTACCTAACGATGCAATCACGAAATGAGCTTAATATTTACAATAATTCAAAATTTAAAAAACCTCTAAAAGGGTAACAATAATATCTAAATATTATCCCTTTACATTCACAGGCTTCATTTCATACGATACATGGATTCTAATTCAAGTAAACGCAAAAAATGTGACAATACATTTCTAAATGATGTCGGAGTAAAATAAACTGCACAGTATGTGAGCAATCCTGCAACATGTCTATAACATGTTAAAAAGACTTGTCAGAAATATTCATAGACCTACAATAAGTCTCTAAGAGCTGGAACATTCTGCGGTAGCGCTGTGGTGTGACTTTCCTCAAACGATGCCTATCGGTATACCGCAAGCGCGGTACCGCGCCTTAGGTACGCGAGCAGCGAGACGGGGGGCTCATCGCTCTCGCCGTCCCACTCCCCCGCGCATACCTAAGGCGTGGTTTAGCGCTTGCGGTATACCTATAGTAACATTATTAAAAAACCGATGTTAAAACCATATGCCACATTAATAGCGAGAGTGATTAGACTAATCATTCTCGCTAATCATTAGAGCAATAAAAGGTAGCATCCGACACTCGACAAGACATTTGTTCAGTACGCTCATCAGGGAATTATAGTCGTTTTAAAGTTTAAATGTTATTAGGTAAAATCGATTTTTTTTATTTATACTCTTTTGCCATAATAATGATTGCCAACCAGGAACCTATTTTTTATCCTAATTTGAATTAATTTCTTTCACTCAAGTCTGATTCCTACATAGTCTCATGAAAATAAATTAATTTACTCATCAATAATCGGCACTTTCCGTGTCGCTGAGTATATTTTATTGGTATTTTTTTATATCTTATTATCTAATCTGTGTCTAGGGCATATTTACTTGCCATAAACATAACAATATACGAATTGAAGTTATCTGCAGTTCTACGCCTCAGTGTCAAGGCGGCAATTTTGAATGTTTGCTCGCAAGTTTTAATCTACGACTGCTTGTAGGTATTTATCCCTAGGCCTAGGAAGATATCTAGAGATTTTTCACCCTAAAAATGCTACCTGTCTTTCGTTTTCGCATATGTGCGGCTCGGCATCACGCATAGGTATATCAAATTTATAGAACGTAAACACTACATTATAGAATTTAAATTTAATTTTAGATCATCTTTGTACGCCTTTGTACGAAATGTTTACTTTACTTGTCCTGGCTTTTAGGTTTTTATTTGGATTCTTTTAGATTGGATTATGCCTTATTTGTGCTATATCCCAAAAATGATGGATGTTGTACTCAGGATGAAGATTTCCTTTGCTCCGCATTATTAAATGCATGTAAACATTGTGAAGGATCAATTGTATAAATAAAACGATTGACACACTTTCGCAATTCTTTTATATAGAACAAGTTATTAAATGGACATTACATTTTATTTAAATAATCTAGTGTATACAACTATATTTTTGAATCATAAAACTTTGTCGATTTTACTAAAAAATGACAAAATTATTTTTGTCTTCCAATAGAGCTAATCAGCTTATTAAGTAAATATGCAGTATAAGGGCTAATACAAGCTTTAGAAAAAACTAAATTGTTCATAACATTCTGTATTTCTATAAACATACAGGCACTTTAGATAATTCTTTAAGTTTATCGTTCGTTTGTGAAACAGCCGACGCTCCATTAGAAGTTCCACCTGAAAGTTATGTAAATATTTGTGTATACATAATATATTGTGTAAAAATATATAATGTTCAGTCTCTAGGGAAACACTGCGTAGTCATTCGGTTGCCCAAATCCTTTCGGGCAAGAAGACCGCTGACAGAATGGACGACATCGCTTAATCTAATTAACTACTCGCACTAATGATTAGAAAACGTATTATAAATAAACTTACTCTAACAATATAATGAGAAACTTCAAACAGTTGAATAAATCCCAGAATGAGGCTTACCTCTCTAAAGTCTGATTAATAATTCAGTGGAGTAAAATGACAGCTATAATGTGAATTTATATTTTAATTGAATCTATTTTTTATGAGTGATCATGTTTTTGTTATTCTTTAGTAAATAAAATTGTATTAATTTGAACCAGAATCATAAAAACAACATTATGCATGATGAACGGATCAAATTAATTTTACGTTTGACATAAAAAGCTGTCATTTTACTCCACTGAATTATTAATCAGACTTTAACTCTCTACATTGGGACCTTAATTACCGTTTAGCTCAATGTCGATGTACAGTAATGTTTAAACGGTTACAACCATTTTCTAGTATCATTTCCATAAAGTACATATTCCATTCTAATACATATACGGGATATCACTGGTCAATTTCTGTCGCACGGCTAGTAACAAAATCACTACAAAACTACTCGACGCAATTCTTCTCACTTCCGTCGACAATCGGTGGTGGTGTGAACTCACAAATTTCAGGAATATGAAACCTTAATCTCATCGCGTATTCAGAAGTCACTTCGCAAATAATTATTTCCGAATTTTGTTCTCAGCCGTACGACAGGATCGATCAGTAGGTATAAATCACGCTTTAGTATGATAATGATGCCAATTCTATTATCAAATCACGACTAATCCAAACTCGATATGTACCTCCAAAAGTGTCTGTCGTGCTCATACTTTACCATGGAAAGGAAGGCAATACTAACTGTATGTTTAGTCAGATTTAGTCAAGTTAAGTTTGTTACCAACAGAATCAGCACCAATACAAAACAATTTTATTTTATAAATGCAAAGATACCATCATAAATGCAGATGTTATTTGCAAAACAACTAATTACGTAGATTTTCTTTACTTTCCTCTGCTGTCAACTTATTCTTGGCAGAATGGTCGATAGAGTATTTGTCCCCATAATAAATAGCACTACCTATGTGCCTAGGTGCACTGAATAGAAAACGTTTGGGTAGATGTTTTTAAATTCTCACAAAATGCGACAACGGCCCGATGATTTTATACAGGAAAAAATATTATAGCGCGATATAAATAATGCAGTGGATGTTAATCCAATCCCACATGATGTTGGTAGAATAGAATAGTAGAAATAAAAGGTTTGTAAATAGTCCAATAAGTCAAGAAGAAAACTGTACCTAATGCTACGTTTTGTGGAATAAATCAATTCATACAGGGACTTTACCTGTCAGTACGCAGTACGCACACATACATACACACGGACTACTAAGAGCTCAATGTTAACAGATACACGATTACTCTTATACTTATGCATTGGGCACATTTTCTAAACAAATATACAAAAAGTCCAACGCACTGCCGCGTAAAATACGCAAATACATGAGGTGTGCAATATTTATGTATATAGTACATACATTGTATTAGAGTATATTTTATAAAACACGCGCGTTTCTAACGCAGCAGTTGATTGGAGCATTTATCATTAACTACAGTGAAGGCATTGTTAACGGACTAAGTGGGAGTAATGTATAATTCACTAAAAATCTTGCTCACAAGTAGGTAAACATAATGAGGTCTATACATGCATTAGGTATACGAGAATAAAATATAGGAATAGCTATAGGAAGTCTAACGTGAACGACATAATTTATGGAGCACTTATTTTAATTCATAGTCAGCACTGTTGGTTCATATTTTGTAAACAATAACTGCCAAATTTATAGAGATTTTAGCCAGTTTACAAAGGTGGTTTTAAAAAGCATTTCTAGGATAAAAAGTGTTTTGTAATGTCAGTGTACACACAATGTGTAATTTTCTATAAATTTGGGGGTAATATTATATTCACAATACGACACGACAGTCAATCGTTGATTCGTCAACTTGTACCTATTTTGTAGTTAAGAAATGTGTCTATGGAGGTACTTAATTTAACATTGTTAATGGTGCTAATTATGTTGGTATACAACTAAACTTGACTAAACTAATTGTATTGCCATCCTTCTCATGATTGTAACGTATGAGCAAGACATAAGTACTTTCAGATGTTTCAAATTTAATTTAGTCATAATTTGTAGCCAACATAATAAGCACCAATGATCCTATAAATCATCCTAAATAAATACAACAATTATGGGTTTGTTATGATGTTATATCGTTTATTTAGCTGATATTTGATCACACAAAAATAATATATATACTATTTTCGTTGAATTACACCTTAAAATAAAAGTAGAAAGGAACAATAATTTCAACACCCCAGAAGCCTTAATTTGATAATACAGTAATTTAAGAATATAAACTAACGATTTGGGTAACTCGCTAACGTGTTCAATTCGGTTTGTATATACACAGTATAATTATAATATTTTGCACTTAAATTAAAACATTAATAAATAGAGTTCTCGTCATGTTTAAGTCACACGATTCGTTCACTCAGTTTTGTCACTCGCGACCTTCTTGGTGGCGCCAGCGCATCAGTAAGCCTGTAACAGAGAATAAACTTGGATAAATATTTCATTCATTAACTAAAAAGAACATTATGAATTTTTCATATTATATTCATCATTCAAAAAGCAGTAATAAATAATGTATTTGTGGGCTTAAGGTACAGGGTTCAAAGTTTCAAACCCCGGCACACTCCTCTGGTTTTTTCAAAATCTATGTGCCAATCATAACTTTAATAATAATAAGATTATCACTTGCTTATGGTGAAGGAAAACATCGTGAGGAAACCCTGCATGTCTTAGAAAATCTAACAAGTTTTGTAAAATCCACCAACCCGCACTGGGCAAGCGTGGTGGATTATGGCCCTAATCCTTCTTGCATTGAGAGGAGGCCCGTGCCCAGGAGTGTGACGTTAAAAGGGCTAATATATTATTATTTATTCAGCATTCATATTCATATAATTGATTAAATAAATAACATTGACGGTGACAGACAGCATACTTTCTCGATGGCGATGCGATAACGTAAGATTATGCGTAGAAGATGTAACGAATATATCTGGCTAACTTGAGGCAGTCATCAATTTGAATTGTCCTCGATCAACCCTTTGGGGCTTACAGGCATGTCAATGTGTGTTTATCAATGACAATAGATACCTATGATGATGTGATGAACCTAAGCCCCTGTTACACTCATTACCAATGCATTCGCAATTAGTCGCTGGAGACTGAGCTCAGGTTTGTCAGACTAGTACGGTTTAATATATCTACAGTTATTCACCGAAACCTGCTCGCATAGCGTTGCTGTTTGGAAATGTATACAATTATTCTTTTTCTTTTGAAAAGAGTAACCATTGAGTTTCTTGCCGGCTCTTCTCAATGGAAGCAACATAACGAACCGGTGGTAACGCTAAAATATTATTTGCTTTTGACGATTTATAAATGCTTTAACAAGCTTACATGAATAAATAACTTTTGATTTATTTGATTTGAAGGTGTCATCAAAACTGTTATTTACCTTAACACCGTACGCCATCTCGTAGCCTCCCTTGCTCTGCATCTGGTTCTGCATGGAGTGCAGAAGCGACGACGGGATGTCAACGTCCGTCGACCCTGGAACACGAGACGAGGAAACGTTTACATAACAGAACAGCCTGGAAGTGCTCTCTCTATGATGTGGCTAAAGTAATTCAAAGTTATTTTTTATGTGATTTAGATGGCAAACAAAGCTTACGGCCCGTCTGATCTTAAGCTAATACCAAAGGCATCGCTCGCACGTTGCCGACCTGAAGAGGAAAGGGAGAGAGGGAGGGGAAGGGGGTGTGGGCTTCCGGCTCTCTCACTCATCGTAGAAAACGCAACTGTAATTGCTACTTTACGCCGATATTCTGTGAGAGGTTTGTACTACCACGGTCGAGCCAAATATGAGCTGCAGTCAATCGGCTGCAGCTTGGCTCTACCACCACCGCGAAATCACATCGTTTGATCGTTTGCCAATTAGGACGACGACTAACCCCCTTATTCATAGAAAGTTATTATCGACCTGCAGTGGAATTACAAAGCACATTTGTTCCTAAAAATGCTTTTCAAAACCATTGCAAACTGGACAAAATCTCTATGAATAAGGGGGTAAAGGTTTAATACATTTTTTGGGTCTTCCCAGGCGCGTAGCTACCGCCGTATCAGCCGTATCAATCATACGGGGCCCCGGGCTACAAGGGTCCCGAACGTGTGCGAAAATTATTTACCTTTCATTTGTAAAGAATCTTTACCCTTTATTTGGGCCCCCCAACAAATTTTGATATAGAGCCCGTCTCAAGCTACGCCAGTCGCCACTGGCTCTACCTACTTATTAAAAATAACAGTCTAAATTATCGTTGGGACTAAACAACTGCTACCGCGAGATTCATTATGTCCAATTGTTAATAGCACGCAACAAAGTCATTGGTCAAACTAATTAGCACGGGAAGGTCGCCGCTGATTTACGATAATATCTTGCGCTGAACGACCGTTCAGTTATTATAAACGGACTTGTATTGATCACGGAATCGACTAATGGATTTATATATCGCATTAATTATAAATTAACTAGTGTTGTTAGGTTTGAGAAGGTATGACTACTAGCAAGCATCGCTATAGCTGTATAGGTAGTATCCATTTATGCACACGCTATGATAGGAACAAAATCTTGGATTTTTTATTCGACTTTGTTTCTAGTCGTGTAGTGGAAATCGTGCATTAGACCGGCAGATATTATTAACGAATTCGGAAATGTTATCCCAGGCTGATGTTCACTAATTTAACATCAAAGATATTCAACGGCGACCTCATGCTTCAACCTAGACTTTGCCCTTGAAAAGAACTAGAGAGGGTTGATTAGAGAGCACTAGAAAATACCAAAGTGATATCTCACTGATTAAACAACTCATCACTCATCATTTTCATAATTGTAAGGAAGTTTCGGCTAAGTGAATCACATGGCTGTACTAAATTGCATATCAACAATATCTTCAAGGCTGCTCTCAGAGTTAAGATCGATTGATTATACCGATCATATCTGTTTATAACGCCGTTATCTGTATTTTTTTGTGTGTTATGTCAAAATGTTTTTCGGCAGTAACGCAGACAGGCGTCTGTTTGAAGTTTTTTTTAGTGTCCGACCGAAACAGGATTTTCTGCCGAAACCGAAACCGAAACCGAATCTTCGGCATCTGTTTTAGGTTCGGCCGAAACCGAAACCGAAACCGAACCTTTATCAGACAAGATAAAAATCTTTTGTTTACTGAAATTTGGCTTATTTTATACTCTGACAGTTAGAAATGTTAGAAAGTGTTAAATAATTATTAATAATAATATTATTATTATTCCATTTATTCCTTATATATCCTATAAATTTACATTTTTAAATATAAATATAAAAAAATACATTTAAAAATATAAAAAATAGATCCCCACCGGCATCGGGAACAGGGTCCTAGCTGCCGGTGGTCAAGGCTCCAGGGAGAGGAACTTCCTCACAATGCGAGCCGTTTCGAGGAGTACTGCCTTCTGGATCTGACCCTTGATCCAGCCACCTAACGCGAGCCTCTTAAGATGTTTATCGAGGCTCTTGGCTATTAGGCCATGGGCAGAAACGACTATCGGTACAATGGTAGCCGCGTCAATGTCCCACATGTCGACAACCTTGCGAACCAGATCAAGATATTTACATTCTTTATCTTTCTCGGCCTTCACGAGGTTCTCGTCATAGGGGACAGTGACATCGACGAGCATTGCACGACGCTCTTGGCGATCTATCAACACAATGTCAGGTCTATTGGCAACAATAGTCCTGTCAGTGATGATAGATCGATCCCAGTATAATGTGATATGGCCATCGTCGAGAACTGGTTCTGGTACATACCTATAGTACGGCACCTCAGACGCAACAAGGCGGTATTTCAGAGCAAGTTGCTGATGGATTATCTTGGCCACTTGGTTGTGTCGGTGCAAGTATTCACCGTTTGCAAGACGCGAACAACCGGAGATGATATGCCTGAGTGATTCACCAGGGCGGTGACATGCCCGACAGATGTCAATAGTGCCATCACGCAGGATAAATCTCCGGCAATTCTTCGTCATCACAACCTCGTCCATAATTGCACAAACAAACCCTTCGGTTTCCCCAAAGAGGTCACCGAATTGTAGCCAAGCCATGGAAGCTGCGAGGTCCACATCAGGCCCATGAAGGGCCCGATAGTACCTTCCATGAAGCTCCTTACTCTGCCACACCGCCCTGCGGTCGTCCGTAGTGAGCACTACAGGCCTGCGCCAGTTCTCTCTAGCTAAAGATAGAGGAGTAAGTCCATTGTCCACTGCTACTACATCCGCATGCATCTCCCCGGCGGCATGGAGGAAATACTCCCTGTGGTTATATACCTCGCGGTTGTGTAGGGTCTTGGCATTTAAAAAGCCACGACCACCACATTTCCGCGGGATATAGAACCTCATTACCGAGGACCGTGGATGATGCATGCGATGTGCAGTCAGCAATGTACGAACTTTTCTGTCCAGGGTGTCTAATTATTATTATTATTTTTTAATATTACGGCTCTGATTAAAATAAACACAAAATAACAATCATGTTAACACTTCTTGGAACAAAAATTTGTCAATAATCAACACTTACATTATAAAAAAGAACCTCATTATTTGAGTATTTCGATTGCGTTTATAATCACGACATGTTCAAGACTAAATTTAACATTAATTGAGATTATTTTAAATTTTAATTGCAGTTGGTAATTTAGGGTTTTTGTGGGATTTTCATATTGTTTTATAATTTAGGGTGGCAATCGTAATTGTAATATATTAAACCCCCGTTTTCATTTGCTACTTAAGTAAATCGGTATTTCACGTTCAGATCGATCGATCGATCGATCGATTCGATTCTCAAAAATATACGGACAACAGCAAATTATTTTACCAATAAAAATGATGTATCTGAAGGTCACACACAGCTAAATCATAGCTGGTAGTTGTTTGGGTAATTTAAAAACTCATCCAACAACAATAACCTCAATCAAATGTACCGTACGTAACATAAGTAATAAATAAATGATGAATGTGTGAATCAAATATAATATAATATAACCTCTTTCTTTTACATACTTTATTCTCATCATTCATAAATCCGAGTGAATAACTCAACGGAAAGAACTTCAACACTTAATAAAGGCCAATAAAGCGAGAAATAACACTAAACTCACAAAACAATCACGCCGGACCGGCCGGCGATCTGACAGCTGACGATGGCGGATGCAACGCGAGACACGAACTCTCTCGAAATCAACCGAGTGACGCGCGATAATTCACGAACGCAGAGTTTCGGCGCGGCCGAAAGGTTCGGTGGGTTTTCTGCCGAAACCGAAACTGGTGCCGAAACTAGATTTTTGAGCCGAAACTGGCCGAAACCGAAACCGAAACCGAATCTTCGGTCGGACACTAGTTTTTTTTAAATATCTGCGCCTGCAGTGTATTTACCCGCGTAAGCAAACTGTATAGGTACTTTTTATAGTGTTCGTATCTATCCGATTTGTATAGATAATCGAAAGTTTTGGATATCATCCGCTAGGGGCGCTGTTCAATTTGCCATACAAAATGAGAAATACACAAACTATAAAGTATACAGCTAGCTTACGATAAAAATACACTCAGAGCCCATAGCATACAAGCCTAAGCTGCAGAACGGATGAATCGAATTTAACCTTTCTTTGATAGTTAGTATCGGCGAGAGAGTTCTTAGCTTACTAAGAACTCTCTCCCGTTATCATAACATAACATGTACCTATTATCTTAACGCTTATCACCCACCATCGACCTACGAGAGATAGGCGGCTATCAGAACACAGATAAACATCCTGCCTTTGACTTACATTCTGGGAACTGACGTGTCCTTGGTAAAGTAGATAACTCTCAGGTGATTGATTGATTGCAATTTGTAAAGCCTTCTCAAGCCCTTCCCAAGCCGCCTTCTCAAGCCCTTAGAAAAGAGGTACCTACCAGCAAGGCTATTATGTAACTTTTTAAATCATGATTCAATTAATTTCGTTCATCCCGTGTTGCTTTGTCGATTGCAATTGATCGAAATTGGGAAGAGTGAAGTCCACAGACTCATCCCGATTTCAATCAATTTCAATTGGCAAAGCAACATAGGATGAACAAAACCAATAGAAATATGGTCGTAGTTACATAATGTTCACTGTTTTAAATTTTAATCCCTCAGCAAGCGCCTCCTGAGTGTGAGTCCGCTAAATAGAAAATCAATTTGTATCTAGACATCTTAAAATATTGAGGGATAAAGATAAACACCTTTTGCAAAGATGTATTAAACCTTTAGATGGCACTACCCGCGCTTATTTTGGCAACATGAATGCAAGGTACCCGATATTCACTCAGTCACGCGACACTCAACGTCGCGGTTGCACGGCTGCCCGCCAATCATTATGTAGCTTCATCTCTTTCTATCAACAGGTCTAGCGTATATGACTCGTATTCATTAATATGTAGGTATAGTTTAATGTGCTATTTTTAGAGCACTAATGTGTCACTATGTCAGGTCTATGATATAAAACGTCCTTGGACTTATGTTGCAAAATTTTACGCGTGAGCAAAATAGAAGATAAGACTCCGAAGAAGCGAAATCCCTATGCCCTTCAAAGCATGAACATATTTGTAGTTTTTAATTCCTGCGTGAGTTGTAAAGGACCTTGACATTTGACTTCTTTGCCGCTCTCCAAGGTAACGGTGTTAAGTAGCGGCTTAAGTGTGTTTTTTCGTTAAACGCTGAAATACACGATTTTTTTTAATAAAGAAGTGGCCTTCTTAAATTGGCTAGGCACATATTATTTCATGGCCAGCCGTAATTCGCGACTCCATGTACCTATCACATAACGTTCACTCGCTTTTTGACAACCCTAGGACTATTAGTGCCAAATACAAAATATAATTTTATATACAGGATGGATTTTACGGATGGGTAATCGCAGGCCTGAACCGTTGAAGCTACAGGAAAACGTTCTTAGGAAACTATCCTTAACTTTTTGAGGCATTTTGACCTGAATTCGCAGATTAAAAAAAAACTTTTTTGAGGCCAATCGAATATTATCATGTTTCTTATAAGTATCAAAACAGGCTATAGTAACCAACTACAGTACTAGAAATGTCTGAAATCATAAAAAACACGGATCCAATATATTTTTGGTTTTTTTTTTACTTTATTTTGTGTTATATTCACTGTTGTCGTAAGATATGCTCTATTAATTATGCAATTAAAAAATAGTCAATGGGTGATTAGTATTAAGTATTTTTTTATTGTATGGCGCCTTCAATGATGCATTTATCTTCACGTACAGCCTCAAGGTGAGTAATCAGGATGTCCGCAATTGATGCAGCTTGCAAATTCGTTTGTCACGTTGTCGGTATTTTTAGATACAACGCCTTGTAATATTTATTTACCTTTATTTAAAGGAAAAAGTACTGAATAAATAATAGACATTACAAATAAAGGTATTTCCATATTGTAAAACCTAATTAGGTACCTCGTATACATATGATATATTTATAATTATAGAACGACTCTAATAATATTTTTATACTTTTACCTACTTTGTAGGTAGGACCTATAACCGACCTACTAGTTAAAACCAAACTAAATTAGTTAACCACTAGATTACTAACTTTAAATGTAAGGGGAAGCGGTAGGTTAGGTAAGTAATATAATAATGGCGATGATGATAAAGATTTAAAACAGGCAATTTTAGGGCTTCCCGTCCACCTCAAGCGGGCGGACTGGCGGGCTCCGCGTTCTTTGTGCTGTGGCGAACTGACCCAGCCGAGGTGGACGGTAGGCCTAAAAGTTCATGGTCGATTATCAATTATATTTATATTTAAACTCAATAAGCGTACAACAACGGTCTATATTAACATAAGTCGCACTGTCTTAAGTCTCCGAAGAAGCATCGTGTCAAAACAAAAGAGCGGGACTGGTGAACCAATCCAATTCATTCACTGACCTACTCCTGTAGGTACGCAAATGTTATGTATTGTCGACGATAATTAAATTCGTCGCATTCTAATCGCTTAATTAGCCGGCGGGGGACGCTCATCATGTTCTACGGGGCCTCAATTGTGAAATATAGGACTGTGGTATGGAATACGATTTCTATATTATACCTAGGTACCTTGTCTAACTAATTTTATTTACTATCGGATGATCGACCTTCGGAAATTTGCTTTAATGTGTTAAACTTTTAACAATCCTAACGAAATTTCTTATGAGTGTGCGAGGTGCAAGGTGCGAAAGTTATCATCTATTTCTTATGTATAAGTAACAGATACTGATAGAATCAGAGGTCTATTACGAACCCGGGCCATCTGTTTCATTCATTCGTGATTTTGACACAAATTTATTATGAATATGTGAGGTGACAGGTGTCAATTGGCAAATGTCAAAATTCAAATTCGATTTCCGTTAACAAATCCTCTTTTGGTGCGTTCCATTCACTGTTAATTTTGTAAATTTCGTTATTTTCGTCCACAAATCTCGTTCCACTCGCACCAACTTGTACTGAAAGTGATCAAAATTATCGTTTTTAACACTTTTTGTGGACGAAAATATCAAAAATTACGGTGAATGGAACGCAGCATTAGTTAACGACACCACTGGTACCTATTGTTTGTTGGAGGTCCGAACGAAACGGATTATTTCTTTCGTAAAGGTTTGTAATAGCAGTCCATGTCTTATATTAGATTAGAGCGGTACCTAACATGTTGGTGATAAACAAACATGTGGGTACGCGGGCTCGAGAGTCGAGCCTCGTTTGAATCGGGATGAGTCACTCGCCCGTCCGCGTCGCCCGCTTACTCGCCACCCGCCACGGACGGCGAACTCGCGTGTTTATTTTAAACTCGCGTAGGGATGCACGCGTTCAGATAGCACCCGATTTTCGTTTTATGGGAATTATCAAAGTGTTGGTGTTATCGTTGTTATGATGTATTGTGTTGCGTATTGGTATTACGGTACGCAGGTAATAGAATTAGGTATTTAATCAAATATGCATTCCACTTCATATTATATTCTATATATCTATTTTCTGTAATATAATATTGTATTATATTGTTACAGGTAAAATGTACTTAATTACTTCAGAGCCAAAGAGGAAAAATGCATGTCGCTTATGGTGTTATAATAATAGGGATTTGTTTAACTACAATAGCTGGCATCCTTGACTGCGCAGTGAGGAATAAGAAATACGCGTACAACCGTCTCGGATGTTCTAAATTTAAAATTCAACGACATTCCGCGTCTCATTTATATTATGCTTCAATGCTCAGGAAATTAATTATTTATGTCTATTTAGGTAGGTACTTCGTTAGTTGTAAGTAGGTATATTGTAAGTTATTTATCATAATTTCTATGTAGATACCTATTGCAAATATCTTATGCGTTAAATATAATTTATTTCTAATGGTTATTTATAAAGGCTGTAACCAATTATATGTAAAGTATATCTAATTTGTAGTTTATTTGAATGATTTATCATAGACAAAGGTACCTGCCTGGTTTCAGTTTAACCAATTAGGTACCACACAGACAAGGCCAATGTTTTTCTTTTGAAATAATTGCATCTATTTTAAAAGGGTTCGATAGTTGAGACAGGCCCACACAGGCCGGAACTGTTTAAAATTCAATGAAACAGATTTTATCTGCAGTGTTTGGTCTGATTGGCGATTATGACCATTCAGACGGTGTATTGCAAAAACTCGCGTATAACGTTTATTTTATACCCAAGTTGGCAAAGTTCCGTAAACGGCAGCGTACGTACAAGTTCATTTTGGGAGTTAGGAAACTAATAGACATACGTATCTACTTGTAAATTTGACCTCAAATTTATTTATATTTGCGTCACTTTTCCTGTTTTTAGATTCACTTACATAAATTTACTTACTTCTCTCGACTCCTCTAATAGTCAATTTAAGTGCAAAAATGTTTATTCTATTTACTTCCATCATAAAATGTATGTCAATTATAGAAATGGCAGCCCTAATTGTACCAGATAACAAAGAACCAGTTGCGAGAAGTTAATTGTTAGATGTAACTACATAATTTATGTCTAGGTATTCCGGAGATTGGACCAAATTATGTGACTCAGGGAAACAATTAAAATAACACACACACAGTGTAAAAATTTACCTTAACTCTTTGCTGCATAAAATTAAAAATATTAGGTGTAGACAAATCAATTAGTATGGTTTAACTATTTGCATTTCAGCATGTGTGTTGATGATTAATTTATTCGATTTCCTCCACATTTCAGAGAGAAAGTTAATTCTTTTATATTCGTTTGATGAAACTTTATATTTTCAGAAAGCTTGACATAATTGAACGGAAATACTCAATAACCGTTAAGTACCCAAGAATAATGTCTAAGTTTAGCTGGCTATCCTATAAAAAACGGATAATCAAAGTTTGAAAAACGCAACAATGACATAAAAGACAGTTCGTTAACTATAATGGATCTCTTTAGTGTACGCGAGAATGCACTTTGAAGCTCCTTCCCTTATACAAACAGTCGATAGCCATCTTCATTGGTGCAGAATAGCAGCGCCATAGCCGGCGCATCGTCTCCGGTCTATCCGTATCCAAATTAGGAGCGCTCGTCCTGCCGCATACAAATGCATTCTACTAGGGAAGGGACGATTTGTGTGACGTGATTAATCGATGTCGATAGGTCATCCATATATACGTATCGATCATTTATACATTAACAATATTTCATCAAAGTACGCGTAAGCCAAATTGCTTCACGAAATTATCACTGCTTCACATATAAAGCATCAAAAATTTCAAAGCTTTAAAGACTGATGATATTCTAGATTACCAGATGCTGATTTGTTTTCTCAATTGAACGTGTTAACGGGTGTGAAGCAGGGGATGGAAAATTATGTTATACAAGAAAAACATTATAACAAAACTGTATGTAAGATATTATGGGTAATGTTTTTGTGCAGAGAAGTTTGGATTCCCGAACATATTTCAAGTAAGTATTGATACTTCGGGTCTCAAAAATATCGATAAGCACCGGGCATCCTTACGGCCAGTTTTTATGTAACACTGAATGCAGTGGACACGTTCGCGTCGTTAATTTCTATTATGTAAGTCTGAGTTTTGTAATCCTTTCGAGTCCTACTCCATAGACGGACAAGTTTGGTTTTTACAATGCTCTGTAATGGAAAGTGGTCTGGTTCGGTCGACCTAGGATTTATTTTATTTCTGGGGTTTCACTTACATTTTAAGTAGAATAACAAGCTTATGCAACGAATGTAACGTGTAAAACTTTTTGAATAAAACTACTGGGTGTAATAATTTATGTAATGTGTTCATGTATTCAACATGTAAGACTTTTTGAATCTAATGGAATTTTAATATAAGTTTTTTTATTAGAACATTGTCTTGTACACATATTTACCAACCTTCTTTATTAGGAAAAATAGTTACCGAGAGGTAGAACTTACTTGTGTTATAATTATAAATAATGTCTAGCTCAATTTGAGATTCTTATCTACCTCTAAACTATTGTTTTATTCAAATAAAAAACCTTCACCAAGAAATACAAATTGTTTAGTCTAAAACATTAATAGCGGTAGTAGTTAGCATGCGTGCGAGTGGCGCATCACTCGGGGTCGTTCACCTTGGATCTCTGGAAGGTTACGATAATCGTTTGAGTGACGGCTCTTTATCGAATCACCATCGCATCGGATTATACTGATCGACCTCAAGTGCCTGTATTTGTAGATAAGCTTCGATTGTGAAAGTTCTTGTCAAACAGTAGATAAGTTTTTTTTTTGAACGCAGTACTTTTCAATGTTTGGTAGGTAATGTTCCTCATAAGTTGCAATCTTTATCGCTATGGAAACTATCTACAAGGTTAAATTTTATTAAACTTGACACGGTGAATTTTTAACTCAATGTGGATGGGTTAAGATCCCACCGAGAGGTAAGAAACCGGGTAATGGGTAGGTACACCAGATAGTAGATGTATGGGGAAATTAGTATTTTTTTGGCATTTTTTTTTTTTTTTTTTTTTTTTTTTATAGGACTGCGGTGGCAAAAAAGCGTACGGCCCGCCTGATGTTAAGCAGTTACCGTAGCCTATAGATGCTTACAATACCAAGGGTATTGCTCGCACATTGCCGACCTGAAGGGGAGTGGGATGGAGGGAGGGGAGGGGGGGTGGGCTTACGGCTCTCTCACTCATCGTACGAAACGCAGCTGGGAACGCATTGGGTAGCAACAATGTTTGTCAACTTACCTATGTGTCCTGTGTGCTGAAAGTTCGTCGGCGCGCTTATCATTGATCTGTCTATTCTCCGCCGCGTGCGCTGCGCCTGCGCAGCCGGCTGGTAGCAGCACGCGAACCATTGCAGCCAAATTTCACCACCAGTGCTTGCCATTTTAATGTATAACTAACGTCCACTGCACACGCGTGTCCCAGTCACTTGCCCGCTAAACGCGGCACAGAAAAAAAATATTTTTAAATATGGAAGCTCTAGTAACGTGCACGACTTCCGATCGAACGTTCGATGCTCGATATCGCGACGCACTGATGTATATAACTTGTCGGGGATTATTGTTGAACGTCAATGTCTAGATGACGTCACAAGTGCTCCGGATGATTGCTGATGCGATAGCGATGATCGCATGATCCCAGATAACATCTGAAAAGAATGAACATTACTTAAGTACCGCCTGATAACACAAATTGTTCTGTTTACTAGTTTTTCAATGAAAGGCCGAGATAGTTTTGACTATTAGGTAATGAGTTATGGGAGTTGGGCGATAATTGAGTGAGTAACCATAATAGGTGTCTAATTAAACTAATGACAGAGATAAAGGAAGCTTAAAAATAAACAGTTTATTCATTACAAACAGTAAATAATTACTGTTCCAACATGCATTAAAATTATTCCGATATACCTATAGACTTGGTATAAATAAAATATTCGTTATTTTGATCCATAATCAAATTAAACGCAACTTTTCCCTTTTGATTACGTTGTTTATATTTGTTTCAATAATAAATCAGTAAGAATAGCGTCCAATTACCTGATGCAATACCACCTACTTCGTTTATATATAAATAAATAAGTAACTGTCCAGGAAAATTTAATTTATTTAAATTAAACTGATTACCTAGCGCCTATTTTCCTATTGCAGAATAAAAGACGCACAGAAAAAATAATGTATGTTTAGGAAACCTTAGAATTTTATAAATTAAATTATTATTTCTAAACATAGTAGGATATATCCGGGACTTAGCTTTTATGCGCACATGATTACACAAAAACGTAGAAGGTAATACCTATTACGATATGAGTTTTTAGGTAAATACGAAACGAATGACCCATTTAAGTTATAAAACTCCTCGTAACTATACCTGCTTAAATTGTTATGGTGTACCGACTCTATTTTTATCTAGTAGAGCGGTGCGGGTGCTGAGCGACTCGCCGGCCTAGATATCGCTTGCATCCGAACCGCGTGTGAACGCTCCATAAAAAAGAGAAAGGATTGATTTATAGTTAATAATTATATGAAGATAATCCGCCATCTTGGTTTATGGAATTTTTGGCGCTAACTCTTTTGTATGTTAAATTATTTTTTTTGAAAATGCTTATGTCTCATATACCTACTTAGTTAATAGACAAATATCGTTATCAAGGGTATCATGACATAAAAATAAAAAGTATTGCAATAATGGGATTTCCTTGCAAAACCTTCGTCATCCTATGGATGAATTTTCAAAATTCCTTTCTTTGTACTGACCTACGTTACATAAGGAACTCTAATGCTAAATTTCATGCTTCTAGCTAGACGCCCGGTGGAGGCTGTGCGTTGTCTGTCAGTCAGTGTTAGATTATAATGTACAGTAGAAGATATAATATCTGCCAGTGAAAGTGCTGATCACTGGATCATCGGTGCTGACGGGGAAAGTGCTCGATATTATGTGACAGATCCATGACGTCATTATTGGATTAAAACTAGTACCTAAGTGATGTAACTATAGATTTTGGTTACGAGAGAAATAGTTAAGGTGGTCAGTCTAGCAAGACAAGAATTCGTGGGACTCATGCGCTGCAGAAGCTGTCTTTTTCTTGCTCTAGCTTAGCAGATCTGTTTTTTATTGATCTTGCTATAATTAAGTGGTTTTAGTCTTGCGAAAATGAAAGACCAAGACTTAGCAGGACTGCAAAACTTAGACCAATTAGGCAACGTTATAAATAATGCTAACGATACACTAGACACTCAGGTTGTCTCAGTGTATCGACATGTGTACCCTACCGCGACACCTTGTTAGTTGTAATGGCCTACAACTAACAAGGTGTCGCGGTAGTGTACACACGTTGACACTCGATGTATACACTGAGTGTTTTAGTGTCAAGTGTCGTCGTGTATCCTTAGCATTGGACAGTTTAATTTAAGATCTCGAGCAGACCAAAACTAAAATCATACAGATGTGTATAATTTTATGCATCAAACAAACAAGCATCAATTCCGATACAGTGCTAAAAATAACACTAATTCGAGGAATCCTGGCAACCCTACTACATGAGATATAAACAGGATGTGTCTATATCACGACCTTATTATACATATAGGTATTAATAGCGGTGTTGCAGCCGCGGTCTGTCTGTTCGCGGCAATCTCTCGCAGCGACCTCAGACAACACTTAGATAAAACCCTGACACTTTTGAAAGTGCCATTTGCATTGTTATCGGTACAATTTTAAACCGTACTAAGTACACGGAATTGAGACTAAACATTCGATCGAGTGATGTCCTCATTACTTACTAGTTTTTCTTGCTATTCCTTAAATCCTTAACCCTTAGCTAGCTCACATACACTTAATGGACCGGGAGCCCAGCGTGCAATTCGTGGATTTGAACGAGCGCCGTCCAAACCTAGAAGATTCGGTAGATGACATGATAGGAAGAATACATTGTTCTAGATGTTTCCACTTTCAGCGGTGGGGGAAGCGTATACGTGTATGTATAAGTTTTTTTTGTTTTAATAAAAAGCAATGTCATAAAAATACTCAAGCGTGTCAGATATTGATACTTTTCATGCTCCAACATGAAAAATAAAAAAATAAAAAAAATACTCGAGCGCGCCAGATTTTGTAAGCATCTATAGGCTACGGTAACTGCTTAAAATCAGGCGGGCCGTACGCTTTTTTGCCACCGCAGTCCTATAATAAAAAAAAAAATCTGAGGGGGTGAAAAAGTGAAACTTCCAGATGCCCTCATTTCTTAGACTGACGATCAAATTAGCAAAATTGACACTTTTGACAGTTCTTAGCTAGTAATGAATCCCCCTTATCTTAATCTGATGAGTTCGAGTATATTAAGATGGTCTATTTTTTTTTGGTTCCCCTGAGCGAACCCACCAATATTAAGGGCTCATTATTTTTTGAGGTTCTTATCAATATGTAAGCTATCTCCCTTATCTTAATCTGACGCGCCCGTTTAAATCCAGAAAGTCCTTCTACAGCTCCCCATCCATAAACACTTCATAAAAACAATAAACGAATCATTAAGTACACTTATCGATAAAGCAAGAAGAATTGACGTCAATTCTCTCGAAAGGAGGTAATTTATAGGAAATTCGAAGATAAAAATGTGACGTGATAAAATAGCGTCAAGATTAGCCATAAGTTTTCCTTCTACACGTTCTACACCTGGGAATTTAATCCTCGCATAGCGTAGCGTTTATCTATACAAATAAAATAAAATCGAAGTGTCTGTTTTTATTTAATGTAAATATAACAGCTTTTTACTTAATGCATATGAAAGTATACGGTACTTATAACAAAAACAACTCCAAAAATGTTTGTATGTCTTTCTGTTTGTTCCGGCTCATCTCCAAAACGGCTGAACCGATTTTGACGGGACTTTCACTAGCAGATATCTGATGTTATAAGGAGTATCTAAGGCTACTTTTAATTTAGCAAACATAAACAAGCATTTTTAGTTAAATTCCACGCTTATGAAATCGCGGGCGCAGTTTTCTATTTTCAACTTCGTTTTGTTAATACAAATTCTTCCAAGTCTAAAGGATAAGTGACCTAAAACAAACAGTTTTAAGTGCATCTGTCTGGGGCAAAACAGCTAGCAGAAGTGCGAGACGGGGTGAAGCACCTGCCCTGCGCCAATACAGCTGACTCATGCGATCGGGAGGCGTCGGGAGTCATCGGGCTTCATCGGTGAATGGAAATGTCAGTTTTGAAAATGGATTTAGAAAAAGAAAAGTACCTATTCTGCCGGCGTTCGTGGTCCGTCGATTTTCTATGGTGAGATTGTAGAAATAACCACTTTACTTCATTTAAAAAAGAACAATAGGTTCCATCGTCTTTGTCTATGATTTTTGCCAACAACGAGATAATCGTTAGCAACGTTTTTTTACATGGTTTGCGTAGCGGTTTAAGCAATGTTTCACTTTGCTTGATCGCGTTCTTTGATTGTCATTTGACATTGTAACAGCTAGAGAGCGTTGTGAAATAAACCCTAACCTTCGCGTTTCTTAATGGTCCCTACGATTACAAAAGACGACTGGCCGCGATAAATAGTTAACTCTTAAATACTTTTGCGTGCTAGAAATTACAGAAGCTTTGACGATAGATTTGTAACTCTATGGAATCTTAAAAAGTGGATTAGATGGTACTAATTTAATTTAGGGCCCTAACGCGGATACGCAGACTATAAAGTATACCGTTTTCTCACGAGAAAACATACACTTCAGGCAAAGCGGGTTAAAACTTCGAATGGAAAATTAAATAATGTACCCTTGAAATTATTTCGCCTTTTACCTACCAAAATAGGAACGAAAGCTAACAAAAACTTCTAAGTTCCGTCTATTCTTTTACACTCTCTATGATAGGTAAATAAATCCTTAGAAGACATTTGTAATCGCAAACATGTCAGATAAGGAAACACAAGCCCAAACCATCCCTCCCTGTCCCTCCCCCAATGTTACAGATATCGTGGTGTCTTCGGCATGATAAGACCGCGACCATTGAGGCAATATATTAGAGCTGTATGGCTTATGTGGGGTGGGTGGAGGCGTGTGGGAGATGAAATGAGGGTTATTTACGGTGTTTTCGTGTTTCAGCTTTATTCAGAATATTACACAGAAAATTAATGGCTTCAGTAAGTATATAATGATCTCTATTTATTAGAATTGTGTAGTCTTAAAAAGCTCAGAAGACGTTTGAAATGATAAGTCTATTAAAAAAACCGGACAAGTGCGAGTACGACTCGCGCCCTGAGGGTTCCGTACACATTTTTGCCTGTTTTCAGAATAATACAAACTTAGGCGTTGTAATTATATTATGTATTGATCCGAAAACAGGCAAAAATGTGTATGGAACCCTCAGGGCGCAAGTCCTACTCGCACTTGTCCGGTTTTTTTATTTGTAATGAGTAGCCTAAATACAAATTTTCATGTCTCAAGCTTCAGTAAAATTGAGACCCCCATACAAACTTCCAACCCATATTTTACCCCCTTAGGGGTTAAATTTTCAATAACGCTGAAGTTACTATTTTCAATGTGTAAAGATTAGCCTAAATACAAATTATGTCTCTAGCTTCAGAAAAATTGGCACCCCCATACAAACACCTATGGAAAAGGAATTTTCAAAAAGTTGAATTTAGTTTTTCTTATTTGTAATTAAAAGCTTTAATACAAATTTTCATGTTTCTAACTTCAGAAATTAGGGCCTTTCATACAAACTTCCACCCCTTATTTTACCCCCTTAGGGGTGGAATTTTCCAAAATCCTTCCTATGCTCTTCTTCTACGCTGTAAAAGGTACCTACTGTTCAAATTTCATGTTTCTAACACCAGCAGTTTGGGCTGTGAACGTCTTGACAGACGGACAGACAGACAGACAGACGGACAACAAAGTGATCCTATAAGGGTTCCGATTTTCCTTTTGAGGTACTGAACCCTAATAAAATGAGGGTTCTACAGAATAGGCACGTGGAAAACATTAAAAAATAAAACTGATACCTACCTACTATTCCATAACTATTCTTAATTTGAATTTTCAAAATTATCCATGTTCATTTTTACCAACCAGTACCTAGTGTTGCGATTAGAATAATCGATTCCCTCCAAAACGAACATGCGGGTGTTTGAATCGATTGCTAGTGTAGTTTGACAAGATGGTTGTTGACCCTGCCACCAGGAAACCGAACAGCGTTTTATATGCAAACGAGGCAGTAAACACAGCACAGCACAAGATACCTACTCGCTCGCTACAATGTATTGTTTAGAAACTTCTTTATTGTACGAACTGAGCTTTCTATTATTAACTTTTATTAAACGTGTCTGTTATTCTTTATTAGTTATGTACTACAATGTATTTTTCAGAGCTGGATTATGCTCTGGTGAGTAAGTAACTAATGTAATGTAACATGAAAATAAGTATGTGTGGCCTGAACAGAAACCCCTTGCCAGAGAACGGTTTTGCTCTTATCGATACTTAATTTTTCGAATTCAGTATGTAACTGGGTAAGTAGGAATTCTTACAAGTTTAATGCATTTACAAGGTGTGAAGGAATAGGCTATGCCCAGCTGGGGACGTCGTCGTTTCGAATCAAAATTAGAATTTTAAATAGCCACTTTTAAAATTTTCGATTCACATTCTTATTAAAAACGTTACATTAAACTTTATGGTTTATTCACGGCCATAGAGTACAGAGCAACTTCTCAAGGCACACGATAACATCTTAAACAATGGCGATTTGAATGGTTTGCTAAGCCAAGAGCGATCACTATATCATTGAGATAAAAAAGCAGGGACAGGCGTTGCGTCATGGCAGATGAGATCAGACACATTAGTAATAAAAAAAAAACTAAGGTCAGTAACCAGATGCTTGAACAAATAGGGTTGGAAAGAACATAGATGGTAGAATAATAACACTAGAGTAGGTTCTGAACCCTCCGATTTCCGTTTGAAGCTTCCACCCAAAATAAAGTCTGTTACCAAGGAAATATATAAGAGAAATTCGACCGTACGGCCTTCATGTCTTAGCAGATTCTTTTAGCAAATTTAGGTACTTTGAGACCATAGATTAATTTTGGTTTGCGCGAGGGTGCGCTCGCTTTCAAGCTCGCTTTTATAAATCTATGTTTTGTTGATTTCAGGACCGTATACGAAACGGAGTCGCGTTAACAGCAGCTATGTTAACTGTTATCAGAGTTTGTTTTGTGACTCAATCCTGCGCGCACGCACACGCGCTCATGTAGCTGTTTGGAATGCCACAGGTTAACCACACTAATCAACTACATGATAATTAATGTAGTAGGCACAGAAGGGTAAACCCCTAAAGATAAATAGGTAATTAGTTCACCCAGATAATATAGTACCAATTACCTACCTATATAAATATTTTTCCTGCAATTTTTTTGAATGCATTTTGATGCATATTGGCAATACCGACATGTTTTCATCATTATTTTCCGCGAACGACTGAGTTGTTCTGTGTCTTTGGTCTCTGTTTAGTAGTACATATAATTTTGGACAGTCACATGATTCCCTCTTTCTTGGTAATGTCTTTGCCTGTATACCTAATTATAATAACTGACCAGCCCCCTGAGACAAGTGGCTTCATCTACAAGCGTTTCTACAAAACGCTACGCTTAAAAGTATGGAAATGACATTACAAATCGATAAGTAGATCACGTGACTCATATCATTTTCATACATGAAGCGTAGCGTTTTATAGAAACGCTTGTAGGCGAAGCATCTGAGTAATTCACAAGTAGGTTCTTAGAACACTGAGAACCATAAATAGCGGTTGTACATTAGACTTTACTGATAAATGAGTGATAATTGAGGGTTCGCTAACCTGTCAAAGTGCCGTATCTTGAAACAAGACGACTTGTAAGCCTTGACAGTTATTGTTCCACTTGCATGTCTCTCTCTTTCGATTTAGGCCGCAAACACACGAGCAGCGCTTGCCGTCAACAGAGCCAACTGCAGCCGTCGTCATGTCGACAGCTACTGCCGAGCAACGTCAGCAGCAGCCGCCAAAGACCGCCGGCTAGCGCCGACCAGTGTCGATTGCTGCAGTTGGCTCTGTCGACGGCAAAGTGCCGCCCATGTGTTTGCGGCCTTAAAGATTTAAAAAAGGAAGAGGTTCTCAAATTCTCAATAATAATTCCACGTAAGAAACGTTCTTTTTCACTATTTATTCTAACGAACATAAACTTCACGCTTATATTAAAATAGGTAGTTACAATTATTTTTTTTGCAAACAAAATTTCAAAATAGGCCAGCATTCTATAAACTATGAAGTTAATTTAAATGGTAGTATATTTGGCAGTGGCGTCGTGACCTGATCCATATAGTGTGCATGTCGAAACTGCGAGTAACTGGCGCGAGTAGCTGGCGCAAGCAGCTGGCACAGTGCGCGTTCCCATATCGAACCGTGGCGGCTGGAAATAGCGCGATCCCCCCGTCACCATGGTAATCATCTCCCGGCCCTCTCGCATATTCGAGAATCATAGATTTATAAAAGTGTCGCGTTGTCGCGTTGGAGCGACCTCGTGGAAACCAAAATTAATCAATGATGGGACTGTTAGTACGGTTGATGAACTGTTTTCCATTAAATAGTGCGTACATACTATTTGTTTTTGTAATGGCGTATTGATAAGGGGGCTTACAATTACCTACCTCAAATTATTACCTGGACCTAAATTGATTGGCTACGCTAATAAATCTAGGGTAGCGATTCAAGTTCTACAATAAGAGCTTATGGTAAGCCCCTAGAACCCCAAGTTACTTACGTTTGAGTTTAAGTTTGTGTCTTGATATAGTGACATGTTTTAACTCATCTAAACACTGGTGGCAAACAAGCGTACAGCGCACCGTCGCCTTTAGATGCTTTGCTAAAGGCTTCATTAATTGCTAAAACGATCAACAATCCACCGCATGCATTATACACTATAAACAATATAAACCTTTGAACTTGCCCTATCCTGCCATAACAAAACTAACGCTATTTCTACTAACAGCAGTGCTAATAGTGTCCTTAGAACTTGTTGACTGACGGGCAGCGATGGGGTTATTGTTGTTTCCTTATTAACTGCATTATCACAAGCGATATTGTTTACAATACCGTGATGTAATTGTTCATGTTACCATACCTATAGAGTAAGTACATAAGAAGTACAAAAGTTAGTACATAACAGGGTTGTTACGAAAAAATCACCATGTTTTAAACACCGTGTTTAAAACATGTTTCAATCATTTAAAACATGTTTTAAACACGGTGATTTATTCTTTCTGATTTAAATAAATGTTTGAAACAATGATTCAAACACGTTTTAAACAGTTTTCATTTTAAATTTCCTGTTTTTTTGCAACTCTGGTACATAATAAAGCCATTTTAAACAGGTGTTATTAAGATTGTGATTTATTCTCTAGATTTAACTTCATTTTAAGTCTGTTTGGTCAGGCATTAAAAAATATAGTTTTTCGAGAACGAATGTTTCTACACAATTATGTAGTGTTAAAGTAAATATTAAAAATAGGTAATAAGCAAATAAAAATATTTAACTAAGCTTACGACATTGTTATATTTGGACTGTCTAGTTATCTATAACCGTTTAGTTACAAATTAAGATGAGGGTTCGAAATTTGGTTGATTTTCTATTCTACTTTTTCTTTAAGTAAGTATGTGGACTACGAATCTTATATTTAGATGTATGATTTTTGACTATATTATCTTGAGTATCTTTAAATCCAAATCACGATTTGACGAAATTTTCTCGATAAAAAAAATTTATGAAATGAGCTCTAATTATTTACAATTTTCCTTGCTACCACGATGTTTTTACGATTTAGATCACGAAATTATTTCTAAAACATAGCAAATAATGATATCTAAACTACCCTTCAACCATATTTTAATTCATGAAGTAGTTTTTTTTTAATTCAAGAAAATGTGGTTTGGCGCTTACGTTGTTTATTTCCGAGCGCGCGCACAATATCGCCATCTCACATTTTAAGTACTTGAACTAACCATGTCTCTCTCTAACTTTGTATTGTCAGTGTCCGCTCGGACTTGTTCGACGTCGGACCTGTGAAGGATTTTTTAAAAAATATTACGAAAAAATATTACGGTCGTGCCACATTACAGGTACAGTACAGTATTTACAGTCCGCCGACGCCTATGATAAATAAATAAATATCCTTGGAAATTCTTTTACACATGACTACCTGATCCCAAACTAAGCAGAGCTTGTACTATGGAAACCAGATAACTGATATTACTACATATACTACTTTTTGTTTGTAAATACAAACGAAATATACACTTAATTACACCTAGACTCGGGACATGCGGACATGTTCATGCACACAACTGCATGTCCTGGGCAGGAATCGAACCTATGACCTGCACTGCAGCGTGATTTTCGTTTGCTTTTCCTTGTCTTGTGTAATTTATTTTCATCTCTTGTCATTTTGTGTCATCTCTTGTCATTTTGTGTCATCTCTTGTCATTTCATAGTTATTCGTGTCATTTCTGTAAAAACTCCCTATTTCGCTTACTGTTATATACTTGCAGCATGGTCTTGGGCCGACAGTGGGAATACATTGCTTGTCAAAACAATGGAGTCGCTTTATTGCGTTTGTTGTAGGTATGGATGGGCAAGTAATAAATATATCATACATCAATAAATTATCGTAAAAAATAACATTACAGATATGGATAGGAAAATGTTTGTCCGTCCTATTCAATCTATTATATTATAAACGAAAGTAACTCTGTCTGTTACCTTTTCACGGCTAAACCGCTGAACCAATGTTGATGAATTTTGGTATGGAGATAGACTGGGTCTTGGCGGAGAACATAGGCTACTTTTTAGGGTTCCAAAAGGTGCTAACGGGACCCTATTACTAGGCCTACGCTGTCCGTCTGTCTGTCTGTCCGTCTGTCAGCGCGGGCTGTATCTCACGAACCGTAACAGGTAGAGAGTTGAAATTTTCACTGAATGTGTATTTCTGTTGCCGGTGCAGAACAAATACTAAAAATATAATAACATTTAAAAATAAATATCAAGTCTCAAACTTGATATTTTTGATGTGTTTATTCTACGGTGGTACGGAACCCTTTATGTGCGAGTCCGACGCCTTCAGATCTTATGAATGTTTTCTTGAAATAACTATAGTGTATTTTAAGTAATTAACTGGCCAACCCTCAGGTCCTACCTACCATGTTAGGATCTTTTTCGTTCTAGCGGGTGTAAACCGTGATTTAACGAGTTAATGTGATAATTTTTGTATTTAAATTATTCAATTCAATGTATTTGTTTCAGACATAGTCCAATATTGATTATTAAAATTATTATAATTTCACAATAAATATAAAACAATAAATAAAAGTAAAATTAAATTTAAAAAAATATATATATTTATTTTTATTTTTCATGTTTTATCATTAAAATACAATATAATATAACATAAATTAAAATAAAATACAATAAAATAAAAACCTACCCCTAATTAAACAAATACCGTCCGCGTGGGATACTGGCTGCATGTCCTCCCTGTATTCAAGCTGTTCCTGTTGTCAAGCGAATTTTTTGAGCAAGGAAAGAGCCAGCCCTCTTGTCACCTGTGGCGGTAACCAGTCTAAGGGTGATTTTGATAGATAAAAAAATAAAGATAAAAAGATAAACAAAAAATAAATGCATGGTTAAATCAATAAAATTAATAAAAACTGAAAATTAAATTAAAAAATAAATTAAATATGGTAAAAAAAAATATTATGACACCGCTGATGACTTCATGATCGGCATCGAAGTTAAGTACCAAAGTATTCCTTTGCCTACGAAACATGAAAAAGATACTCATATCCGGCAGTCAGTCACTGACACAGAGTATGTACATTTTTACCCGACTACGGTGGGCGGAGGGTTATGATTTTGACCGATATGTATGTATGTTCATCTGCTCCCGTATAACGTCCAAACTATTTTTATATCATAATAATTTGACTAATGAGATATCGTTGAACGCGTCTGGATCGTCCGCTGGTTATAGGCTATTATACGATCGAAATATTGTTATACGTATCTATCAGCATATTGTAGGTATCGTTTGTCTTCTTTTGACTTACTTTGTCTTCAGCAATAAAAACAACATAGAAATTAAATTATTTTTTTTCAAATACACTCGACATAAAAATCCCATATAAAACGAAAAAAATATATTTGAATATTTTCATCCATTTCATCTATTTTAAAAGGTGCACTGGGACATATTATTTTAATTGTACGAATTAAACAATATTGTTCCTTCAAAAAATAACTATACTATAGTCTACTCCATAGCTGTTCTGTCCTAGCTAAGCGAGAGGGATATATCCTTCGGCAGCTCACGCGACGCTAGCCACACCCCGAAACTAAAATTCATTTTTTCCTTGTATCGTCTTAACACTCCTTGATAGGGCACGGAAGGCCAATAACAGGGTTTGACTAGACACGCGTTCAAAACGGGTTTATCTTTGTAATAAAACCGTGCGTGTCCGGGTGCGGTAGTCTGTTGTCTGACAGCGATAGTTTACACTGTGCCTGCGCAACCGAGATAGCGTCGAGTGGTTTGCGATCTGCTAATGTATTCAATACAAGCTGTGGCCATTCAAAAACAACATTATTCTTAAGTTTGCTGTTTTGATAATACAGAAGATATATCATCGCTCATCTTTTGAATGCCTGTTTCTTCATTTATAGCTCTGATATTAAAACAATTTTTATTATATTCGCGCGAGTTATTTGTTGCAGGAATAGCTATTATTATAAAAGTAATACATAATATACCTAATGCAGTACGTATATCAAATAAAACTGCGATAGCAAGTATACTTACTTGTGAGGTCTACTTTACTAACCTGTTAAATATCCAATGTATTTTTATGACAAAATTTTAGTATTCGCAAAAATACTTATGTATATTTCACGTAAAATGATCCTACAATGTTAAGCAATTCCGCAAGTTATAGCGAGTTTTCACAATAAACTGGATTACTGAGAAATTTCTCAACTTGTTTAAATGTTTGAATGTCACAAACAGTTTTTGGAAGCTGGCGAGCTCAAACGAATTAGCTAAGTGATAATATAAAATGGAGATACGCACGTACCTATTAAAACAACACTAAAATGGGCTAAAATAACTTTTTTAAGCAATGGGTTAGAAGATGATGTAGGTACTTTATAAATAAAAAGAAATGTAAAGCATTTCTATTAACGAAAAGAAGAATTAAGAAATGTCATCAATACCCACAGAGTGTGACTTCGTCTGAGGAATATATTATAATTAGTAGGACATGGCGATGAAGAAGAAATAGACACAGATTTAAGAGTACCTAGAAGAATATAATAATAGGTAAGGATCACGGAAATTGAAGAAGCGAGAGATGTAGCTTCGCACTCAACTCCCCGTGTAGGTACCTACCTAAGGATAGGTAGGTACCTACACGGGGTACAATATACAATATACATTGTACAAAGTAAACTTACCTAATAGCAAAAAAAATGTTCAAATTATACTAACATAGCGCTTGACCTCATTACATTCGGTTCTCTATCATCCGTGAAATATGGTTCATTTTTAACTGCCTACATCCATCTGCGTCAATGCGTCTGCTCTCGACAATGCGAGTGGGTCTTGTAGTGACGTCACTCGTCTTTTGTTAGCCCTGCCTGCGTGCACACATTTTATAATACACTATTCATTGTTAGTCATCGATTGTACGGAACTTACATTTCTTAGAGCCAAAAAATCTATTGCTGACAACTTTGAAACAGATACTTTTAAAGCTAAATTATGAGATCACGCATCTGCTGTAACCACTGTTTTGTTTCATACAACATTCAATTAAAACCGTGTTAGACATTACATGGTACGGTCAGCAACATAAGAGCGTTCTCAGTTCTTCAAATCGCTTGTACCTACACTTTTGATTTGCATCATATCAGTAGATTAATTTACTTGGTCGTATATTTCCTTTCGACAATGTTAACCAACGTTTGTAAAACAAAGAGTATTATCGATTTGAAAAGTTGAGAATATCCAGCGACTTATGTAGCTGACCACAGAAGAAGAATTGACATATTGAAAAATACTCAGTAATTTTATATTTAACATTGAGGTACGTAATACTATTGTATTCTGTGGTTGAGGATACAGTTATACAGGTTGGAGGATCTGGTGACGGTGACGCAGATGTACTGGGGGTAAATGTAACTAGTACAGAAATAACTCTGCTATATATTTAAGGAAAAACGAATACTAAAACATAAACTTTAATACATACTACTACTATTAACTCTTAGCACGAGTTACACAAGCATTTAGATTCATTAGAGATGCGAACAGATTACTAAGTAGTTGGTGACAACCTCACATTTGTAGTAGTATTCCGATAGCTCAATGGGATTTCCATTTGCGGCGTCTTCATCAGGCGCATGCCTCGCGCGAGCACTCACTTTTGACGTCGGAACGCACAGACGTAATGTCATAATATGAGTGCTCGGGTGAGGCATGCGCGCCTTATGGACACATCTATTGAATATTCAAACAAAGTACCTAAGTCACAAATGCCTTCCAATATTATGATTAGAGTTTCGGAGACAAAAATTGGATCTTTATTCCCTTAGAAGGACGACAGACGAGCGAACTTCACTGACAGGGTCGAAGTGACCTTGCTTCTGATATTAGGTAGATAGATACAGTATAGTCATGAATTGTCTCTCAATCTCCGCGACGACCTAGGTCAAGGTCAAGTACACACGAGGCAATTGCACCCCACCAATCTCGTCCAGTGGGCCACCTCCGGAGGGCATTACGTATCAATTTAGTTGTAGACAATTCTCATTATTGTTGTAACTAAAAATAATTATTGTAGGTATGAAAAGGGTACGCTACCTGGGCCTCGAGTAGCTTAACAATTGACCATTGCAAAACCACTGTTAAATCAGAACTCTAGCCGACAATATGCCGACCGGCAAGAATTTGTGATTTATAACGAAGAATTTACGAAGATAATAATAGAGACCAGATTTGCAATGGACAATTGTTAAGGGACTCGAGAGCCTGATTATTGAATATTTAGCAAATAAAATGCGCTGTTTGGCGCATTGACAACTTTTGTCATTCATTTTGCTTCATCGTTAGCATTTGCCTGTTCCATACTAAGCATTATATCTTTACACAACATTACAACTGTATGACGTAGCTCTTTAAATAATAAGGAGTCAACAAAATGTTCATTCGATGACCACAGCCAATGTTTTCATTGCTCAAATTAGATTTCGTAACGAATTATTTTCTTTACCGAATCGAATGAGTCATGAATTAGCCAAGAACCGATTAAAAGTCATGAACCATGTGTCTAAATCATCATAATAACGTGTTATTATTGAAATATGTGTATCAACTTACCAAGCAGTTTTCAAGGGAACAACTAATTAACTTATTACTATATGAATTTAGTTCTCAGTTTTAAGACATTGTTTTAAATAAAGACCAAGCAGGTCGCTAAGATACTTTTTGGGCGCATTTCCAATCTTAGGTTAAAATTTTAAATAAATCTAAAAGAGAAAAGGCTTGATATGTCTGAGCCTTAAATAAAATAAAATAAACCTTTTATTCCATGCATTTACAAATAATTTTACAATATTTAATTCAAATGTCATGCTTGATAATTTTTATTTTATAATTATTATATATTATATTAAAAAATAATCAATGTCTGAGCCTTAAACCGCCAAATTTATTGAGATTTAGCAGTTTACAATGGTTTTACAAAGCATCTCTAGGAACAAAATTGATTTGTAATGCCAGTGTAAGTAATAATAATAATATCCTGGGACATTTTCTACACACGGCTACCTTATCCCAAACTAAGCAGAGCTTGTACTATGGAAATCAGATAACTGATATTACTACATATACTACTTTTTTATTTGTAAATGCATACTTAATATACATATTATACACCCAGACTCGGGACATACAGACATGTTCATGCACACATATGCATGTCCCGGGTAGGAATCGAACCTACGACCTGCAGCGTGTAAGGCGCCATCACGCCAACCACGCCAACGGGCCCGTCAAAACCAAGACCAACCAAGTCCATCATAACTTTATATTTCAGGGTTAGCCTTTGATTTGCATTCTTCAACTATTTCGTCATTTGTTGAGTTTTATGATTACCAATGTAGTTTGACATTGTAGTTTAGGAACAATACTAGATGCATTCGATCATTTGGTATCACGTTTTTGTATTAGTTGCTTTAAATAGCATTAGGCAAATATTGCCCAGTTTCATTTTGCGAAATTATGTCAGTCATTGTAACAATTACAGCGCTAAAAGCTAACGAGATTCCTTCAATAAATAGTTGCAAAATTAGAATATTCAATAACTCAAACCACTTTATGGATTGCTGTGTGATTACAACACCCAGTATCCAAGTCCAGTGAGTTAAATTGAGTTTTCCTCAAGGATATCAAACAGAAGCAATACCTACTGATTAAAATGACGGCCGGCTACAGATCTGCATCTCGACTGAAAATGACTAAAGGGATTTACGATTTAACTTTGAAGAACTTTGAGACGGCAAAAATGATAACATACAACATAGTTTCCCTCAAAGGGCCTAACTGAAAGATTCCCTGCCTGCTCCTTTTGCGTTGGCGAGATTTACCGGATCTAGAAGTGACATTCATATTTATATTTTATAAGCTTGCAGAGAATATTGTTTTATGCAAGAGATTGGAAACACTATTGGAAAGATTCTTGCTCAAGTAATAGATACGCGATGATTTCAAAGATACGTGCGCAACGCTTGTTAAATTGAATATATTACAATGTGATTATTCCAGTTTCCATTGGTCTTTTCACAACATTTCGCTAACCTCGATACCTCGTTGCGATGAGAGCGTATGCATCATCATTGACAAAATGTGAGTAGCTACAATTAGATTAGCATACATTAGATGATTAGACACGACTTGTCGTTGCATTGATACGGAACTAGGAACATGCTTTGATTTTAAATTCTCCAGTCAATAATCTTCCTTTTTAGCAAAGTGTGGCTAATTTGTGAAAATTTGCTTCATTAAACTGAATTTGTACAGCTGTTTTAGTATTTACTAGTTAAAAGTGATCTGGTCGGTGGGATTTTAAAATTGAGACTTAAAATCGCATGATTCCCCTAAATTCTTTGTATGATATTCGCACACACCACTTACCATATTGTACCGTTTCCGTTCACCATTTTGTTACAGGCTTGAGTTGATTTTTGTTCTTTTACCGTTGACCGAGTTCACTGTATTGTGTCTCCTTCTATTCATAACTTGGGCACGTTACTTGCTTAGGATAAAGTTATGGCTTTATAAGGGATCACACAACCGTTCCGTGCGCAGGGATTTGATCTGTGCCGTTTAGAAGATTTAAATGTTACTTTTGCAAATTTCTGACTCCGTTTTTAATCTTGATATCTTCGGTCTATTTTATGTTGTTAATTGCTGTGATTACTGTAGTGCTAATTTCGAAGTCTCCAAAATATATGTCCGTCTTGCTACGACCACAAGATAGCAATAGACTTACTTTTGTCCACTTTAGTTAGTGTGCCAACTGAATAAGCATAGCACCATTGTTTAGTGATACTTTAATTGTTATATTTTATAGAGTGCTTACTTCTGCATCATGCCTTTGCGTTGATCATGATAATGTTCAAAGGGACAATTATAATTTGCTATTGCAATTGGAAGTTCCTTGAAGAATGTCCGTAATTGATATCCGTATAAGGTAACCTACTTGTAAATAAACAGACCACTGCCTAACCGCATGTTAGTCACTGACAACTATGATGTTCATAATATAAACACGATGATTAATTTATTATACTGACTAATGACACCTGAGATAGATGTTTGGTAGCTGAGATGATACCTATAACTATTTGTAGTTAAAATTTGCATCTCAGAAGCAGCTGGATGGATTGAAACCGGGATTTTCTCTAAATTCAATCGTGTGTTTATTGATTATAGGATTAAATATGGGGATATAGGCCACCATAGTCGAGAACTGGAAGGTTATCTAGGCCATATTGTTTTTGGATTTATAAGAAATAAGGTTCATCTTGACCCCTATTTGCATACAACACCTATGGAAGCATGGGTCAAATACTGGTTATTGGATTTTCTAACATTATTCTACGGTACAGATGAAGTAGTAGCAAGAGTTTCTCCATGAATAAAATAGAAATTAGATACATATGCATGCTACATGGCAAAGAAATGGCTGACTAAGTATAGTAGTCAGACGGGTTCAAAAGAACACGAAGTAACGGAATCTTGCAACGTGCTTTCAACAAATTATAAACTGTATTATAAAAAATATATAAAAATATTTCTAGATGCCTCCATTTATTGATGAAATATGGTATCCTGGTAATGCCGGACGAAAATCAATATACTTACGTGTAAACGGATAATCCTTTGGAAATGTTGGCACTAACACTAATGATGACTCCAGGAGATTAACACAAAGTATTCGTTCAGTGTGCACTGATGTTAAACAATTGTTATCTAAAACTGTTATTTATTTTGTTGATATATATTAATACAGGCTTGGGAATGTACTCCCGCCGTGAGGGTCGGAGACTGACTGACGTTAAACGCGGTGCGCCGGTTGACTTGTCAACCGCAACAAAACGACCTAACCACAAACGTGGTTAACAATCAAATGTTAACCATATCACTTCAAGTTTAAAGTTGCTTGTTGGTGATTCTAATGGTAAGTTCTCCCGCGTCAGTCGCGCTCCACATGCATTGTGTATGCCACGGTCGTAATTTCTTTGGCTTGAGAAAAGGCGAAAGGACATCGCTTCAACGCTCGGCTTGTTTGCTTTTGCCACGTTATTAATTAATTCGGAATCTGGTTAAATCAATTTCACATTAATTGGCTGTAAAGAAGCTGCTAGTGAAGTCGGTGACGAATTTTGAAAAAATACTGCCTCATTGGGTGCATACATGTCCCGAGTTGGCGCGTCCGAACCATCAGTTATGACATTATGTCTTTACGTTTAGACCTTAAAACTGATCCGCTCGACTCTTCTAGATGCACCTAATGCTTGGTCTACAAGAGGCGAGCGGCGACACGCCCGAGCAGTGTCGTCGGAACTAATAGCTGACGGCTCGCGCGCGGCAGCTCGGGGCATGTGTACGCATCCAATCATGGAGCGCTTCATTGGTATTTTGATTCTAAGGGCGGACTGCTGATCATGAAACTCTAAGTTCGATTCTCGAGTCATTTGAAATTTTGTACAGAAATTATAAAAATCAAGTAAATGGTACAAAGGGTAATATTGAATTAGGTCCTTAACCATAGAGAATACACAAGAAAGTAAATTGGCATATCTGGATACCCCATTGGACAATAGGCGTGATGTTACAAGATATACCAACACCCAATACCTATTTCGGTATTTCGCAGATAACCGTGTCTCTACGTCCGAGTAGCCGTCACTTTCTCTGAAAGTTTTAATTAGCCTTACTTATTTCTTGTCTTACTATTTTCAATTGTTTCTACAGTTTTTAACTGTTTTTGTGGATTGATAGAACCTCTCCAGATAGAAACTCAGCATGGTTTTTCATAGAGTTCGCAATAACGAAAGATCAGCCCCCCTAGACAAGTGGCATGAACGTTAATCGAATAGAATAGAATAGACTTCACAATGTATGGAAATGTCAAACGACGCTATGTAGATCAACAACAAGTTGCTATGTAGATCACGTGACTAATGTCATTTCCATACATGAAGCGTAGCGATTTGAAGGAACGCTTGTAGACGTCAGCCACATGTCTAGCCCTTCTGAACAGGCAGGCATTTATTTGTAAATCGCTATTTTCGAATGCTATCCTACTGTTTCACGCCATGTCTTCATCACAAAATGTACCTAAAGGTTAATTAAATTTGCCTTTTATTGTGAAAGTTATTGTTAAGTTATTTGAACAAGACTCAATACCTCCTTACTATGTTTTTGGAATACTTCTCTGTCTGTGTAAGCATAGCAAAACCGCTGGACCGATTTCAACGGGATTTCACTATTAGAGGCTAGACTTAAAACGAAGGCGATATATCATCACGCTACAGTCATTAGGGGTCGAGTTGCAGAATAACATTTACAATTTCAGTTCAAATTTTCTGGGGTTCAAAAATCTCCGCTAAAGAATCTGAAAGTAATAGATGTTGGAAATATAGGTACCTACTGCGAAAAGGCCCTAGAGACAAGTGCCTTCGTCTACAAGCGTTTCAAAACGCTACGTTTAAATGTATGGAAATTACATTACAAGTCGATAAGTAGATCACGTTACTTACATCATTTCCATACATTTCACACTTGCGGCTGGACAATAATGGTGCAAAGCGGTTGGAGAGTGTTGAAGCGACAATATGGTGTCCACATCTGGACCACTGACCACGGTAAAAAAGGCTTTCACCCGATCAAACATGGTAGCTTAAGCGCGTAAACATGCACTCAGCTGGAAAATCGCACCAGTGACCAGCATTCAGTTCACGCATGGATATACTTTTTTAACCCACGTCGTCCCACTGCTCGGCAAAGGTTTTCCCCAATTCTCCATGTTCGTCTGTTATTTGGTGGATAAAAGTTATCCGATGATTCTGATACATTTCTTACGACTGAATACTAAGATACTACTCTAATATTTGAGTCCTATTATGGTCCTGTTAGCTTGAGATGCTGTTATCAGCTTTAAAATTACCCTTGGTGTGCTCACGAAAGGCGCTCTTAATGTCATGGTCGAATCCTGCCTTTAGAATCAATTCAGAATACATAACTGTATTAATATGTCTAAATGTAATTTTCGATGTATGTAATTCACACACTTCTCTTGAACGGTCTACAAGAAATGCCAAGAAAACATGGAAACTCGGAATTTTTGTTCATTGCTATTCGAAATGTAAAGGCACTTTTTTACATCACTTCTTCTCTGATAAACCTACACTGTTGTAAACACGTAAGCATTATTATAACGTATAGGGCCTGGATTCTCTTAACAAGTCCATTGCGAAACACAGGGCCTCGAGTCTGTAAACAATTGTTTATTAATAAACCACTGGTCTCTAATATTATCTTCGAGATTCTTCATTGTAAATTGCAAATTCTTGGCTGTCGGCATATTGTCTGCCAGAGGACTGCTAGCAGATGGCCGGCAACACGTCCACAGTGGTTTCGCAATATACAATTGCTAAGAGAGTAGACTAGAGGCCCTATAAATCGTTTTTGCTAGGGCATTGCTCTATTTGGCTATGTCGTTTAAACTGATTTTACACCCTATCTAATTCTTCTTCTAATTGCACTTCGATCACGAAACGGATAATTTCGATTTTAGAATAATGATTATTCACACAAAGAAGCAGGTAGCATTCTAGATTAATCAGACATAAAGGTCAGAATCCAACCACAATCTATCGATCATCACTGAGCCTAGTGCACCAAAATATTAACGGATCGTTAGAGCAGCAATCTATTCTTTGGCTGGTACCAATCGTTTAGTACTCTAACCACCAATTTTATAGAGATTTTTAGCCAGTTAATAATGGTTTTATATAAAGCATTTCTATTAACAAAAGTGATTTGTAATGCCAGTGTAACTCCATCAAAATTGTCTATAACTTTGGGTTTACAGTTTCAAGTGTGTTGGTGAACTCTGTCCTAAGCCTAGTTCGTCTTGATTATGTTAATCGGCAATTATATACCAACTTAGCTTATCTACAGGGCATCAGATTATCGGGGTACATGCTATCACACACGAACCCCGTATCAGTTAAATTGTATCAGCCGTGAGATTACGGCGGATGTCTCGACACCGGTACAGACAGACGTAGGGACTTTGTATACATAGATGCTTGCAATACCAAAGGCATCGCTCGCACATTGACAACTTAAAGGGGACTGGGAGGGGAAGGGGGTTGGGCTTCCGGCTCTCTCACTCATCGTACGAAACGCAGGTGTAATAGCCAGTTTACACCGATCTTCTGTAAGAGGGTGTTACTACCCTGGTAAAGCCAGTCCATATATGAGCTGCAGTCAATTAGCTACAGCTTGCTACCTCCAACAAAATAATGTTAAAATAATAGTATTGAGTGTATAGTAATATGGTCACCGTATTGAATCTTGGGAGGTCCACCTCGCCATAAGGAGTATGAGGCTTCGAATCGACACAATGAACACTACGTGCTTACCTATATCATACAAACTAGTATAACCACCATAACACACCGGGTAGCCATGGCGACGTCGCCAGCCACTGTAGCCAACTATTCGTATTGAAACGTGAAATGAAATGGCCACGTCGCCAGTCCGTCGCCAGGTGTTATACCTGTTCCTGTTCCTGTTGTGTACCTGTGGTGTGCTCTTAGGGTTCTCTTCTATTGTAAAAACGCGTTTATAAACCCTGAAAGAGTCGAAAGGCGATGGGGCAGAAAGGCTCTTGAGTGACGACCACGTACCGGAAGACGCAGCGTGGGTAGGCCTGGGGGGCCAACGATTTAGTAAATGTCGCGGGAAACCGCTGGATGCAAGTGGCACAGGACCGGTTGTTGTGGAAAACCTTGGGAAAGGCTTATGTCCAACTATGGACGTCTTTTGGCTGAAATGATGATGATGATAATGGATAAACTTACACAGACGTTACAAATCACTTTGGTTCTCAGAAATGCTTGGAAAACCTTTGTAAACTTGCAAAATATCTCTATTTTGGCGGACAATATCGAGTCGATATTGAAGTCATGGTACCTTTCAAGTATTTGAATGAATATACGTATAGTACGTTTTTTATATTTGTCCTATTTGGTAAGCAAAGATGGTGCCCAGCGGGGTGATTGCGTAACTTTTTTGTCAATGTTTCAATTGGTTTCGTTCATCCTGTGTTAATTATGTACGAAACCAATTGAAACATTGACAAAAAGTTACCCAATCGCCCCGCTGGACGCTATCTTTGCTTACCAAATAGGACAAGTATAAAAAACGTACTATAGTGTGCGAAATTTTAATCCACATGGAATTCGATTCATTATGTTGATAAGACATTGCGGTAGGTATTTTGGGTACATTCTTTGTTATCAGTTTCCGTTCAATGCACTGTAAGCATCAAAGTATACAGCTAAGAAAACACGAAATTTCTAAGGCCTATAGACTAACCAACTGTTTTACCAAGCATTTCTGGGAACAGAAATGATTTGCAATGCCGTTGTAAGTAGACGATCTTCAGCCCGCCACATACATAAGGAATTCCGTTACGGAATTCGGTTTTGAAATATCGAATTGGGGATTCCGAACGCAGTAAATCCATCCAAATGTATGGACGTATCGCGTTCGGAAACCCCGATTCTATATTTCGAAACGGTATATGTGGCGGGCCTTCTATACTATAGTATTGTTAGTTGTGTGGAGTGGCGAGTGGAATAACAACAAACCAGTGCGTTCCCAGCCTTCGCCCCACCATGCTGTCAGTCAGACTAGCGATACTCGCCCACCTGTGCTCAGGTATTATATTACTATTTACTATTAGTGATATAGTCTATATTGCTACTTAAACAGTAACACGTTGTGATTTGTTTGTTTAAAGATTTTATAAGAATGTCTCTTGTTTTGCGAGTATGACGTAGGTTTAAAGGACCTGTTTTTTTTTATTATTCACTTACTATTATTAGGTATCATTATTTTTCGACTTGTTATTTATGTATTTAACGCATGACTCGTCGTAGGTATATACTTACACCTAGGTGTATACCGGACGTACGCTTTTAGATAAATAATATTATATGATACTTAATACATCGTTCAGTATTATGTTTTTCAAAGAAGAATTTGCCTTAAAACCAATTTGGTATTAGAAAATATATTACATTTAATACTAGGAAATGACCCTATTACGCATCTCCTCCCGTTTTGAATTGGTTTAAAGTAACATGAACTTCAATTCAGAATGTACCTAGGTCTTACTATTAATCTATTTTTAAAGCTTAAGGAAGATATTGCTGGGAAACCAAAACCGGTTATAGGTAAATCAAATGCGGTGAACTTAGTTTGGTTTATAAATTAAACATTCGATTACTTAAGTAATTAAAATAGCACTTTAATAAATTAATATAGGTACTTAAGTACCTACTGAGGTACTCATAGCCAGCTGCAATCAGTGATCAGTAAACGATCGGAGTTTAAGCAACGCTTAGCAAGGTCAATCAGAGATGTGTGACCATAGAAGAACCATATAAAGGACTGGGTCTAAGCTACCAGGCCGCGTTGCTATTACATCGCACAGCTCGGCCGGTGACGTCATCACAGTAGGCGTGGCTTAAGTCAGTGTGCTGTTGGCGTTCGTCCTGTGCAGACGTCTTGCCAACGTTCGCATCCCAAATATAATTATATCGACATTAGATGGCGTCCCTTTGTACGTAATTTTTTATGATCATACACTTAGTGACATCTAGTGCAAATATTTAAACTACGTACTAACATCGACATAAAACGAAGCGAGTTGTTCAGCTATTTCCCGGTAGATAGATGCCACGCATTTCTTAACCCCCACCACCCGCGCCATCCCGTGCAAATTACCACGCGTTGTTTAATAGAGAAATCTAATAAGGGCACCTCTTTCTTAAGTCTTTACTCTATGTGTGTGTGACCGTTTAGTGGCATACCTATGATGAACTGAGCGTCTCCGTGCTTCAGAGGGCACGTAAAAAGTCGGTCCCGGATTGTCATCTAGGCAGCAGTCGTTAACCCTTGTCGGAGGCGTTCGGGCGTCTTTTTTTTTTGTTTTTAGTCCGGGCGCTATTATAGTAGGGGAGCCGTAGAAGGGGTTTCTGGATTTGCACGTTCGCGTCAGATTAATAAGGGAGATAGCTTACATATTGATAAGAACCTCAAAAAATTATGAGCCCTTAATATTGGTGGGTTTTCTCAGGGGAACCAAAAAAAAAAAATAGACCATCTTAAAATACTCGAACTCGTCAGATTAAGATAAGGGGGATTCATTACTAGCTAAGAAGTGTCAAAAGTGTCAATTTTGCTAACTTGATCGTAAGTCTAAGAAATGGGAGCATCTGGAAGTTTCACTTTTTCACCCCCTCAGTTTTTTTTTTAAATATAGGTAGGACTGCGGTGGCAAAAAAACGTACGGCCCGCCTGATTTTAAGCAGTTACCGTAGCCTATAGATGCTTACAAATTCTGACGCGCTCGAGTATTTTTTTTTTTAAATTTATCATGTTGGAGCATGAAAAGTATCAATATCTGACACGCTTGAGTATTTTTATGACATTGCTTTTTATACAAAAAACAATATTTTTTTCATGTATACGCTTCCTCCACCGCTGAAAGTGGAAACATCTAGAACAATGTATTCTTCCTATCATCTCATCTACCGAATCTACTAGGTTTGGACGACGCTCGTGCAAATCCACGAATTGCACGCTCGCCTCCCCATCTATAGGCCCGGCCCGCGATCTCCATGGGGGTCAGAGTCTTTATTAGGCTATGACCTTCGGGCGACTTGAAAATTTTCAAATACATCAAAAATATAATAGACACCTGAATGCAATATGGGCATCAAAAACAAATAGATAAGATAGAAAAATGGAGCAGATTAGGAATAGGATCGAATTAATTACGATCAGAGAGGTTACTGAAATAGAATTACGTATGTATTGTTATCGGTCGCGTTCAATATATTGGTGTGTTGATGAAGGTGGTTGTACAGTGCGCTCGCGACCATTGCCCCAACATGCGTGCCACACTCGGGGCGGTATTCGCCCTCCTGTTTTCAGGTAATTTTAATTAATATTTATTTATTTATCCTAGACATTAAGTTCCAAAATAGTATTAATATTTCCTTTATGATATTAACATGGCAAAAAAGAAAAAGCTAGCAGTCCAAAAACGTGTCAATATAAGGAATTGTTATGTTTGTTTTTCATAATAAAATAGAAAAAAGTTAGCCGCTTCTTCGCGTTTTGAGGTCGCGTTCCGATTCTAATATTGAAGTTTAATTATTAATTATAATCAGATTGGTTCACGATCGTAAGAGATGTGATAAAGATTTTTTTAATAACAAGAAACTAGTGCAAGAAGTTCTACTGAAACAACGTATTGTATTTATTTGTGCGCGTGACTCGGCACGTCACAACAGTTGTATCTATAAGGCTCGTTACACACGAGTCACGACGGCCAGGAGTCTGTCAAACATGGCTGTAGTGTTTTCACCTGGCACACGTGTTTAGCCATTTAAATGTGAGAAAGCACAATGAAATCTCAGCCTGTCTTATAAATAAAGATAGAGAAAGAGATATGGATACTTTGTTTTTTTTTTAATTAAAAAAACATTACCCTGTATAAGTCTGAATCGTGAAACTGTTAAATATTTATCGAAGTGTGCTAAGAAAACTGATAAAGGTATGGCAGGCCCTAACAACGGTGTTTTTAGATATTTACATCGTATTGTAAGAATTTATTTTATGTGCACGAATATTGATAAGCAAGTGTCGCTTATACCTATTAGCACAATGAATTGCGGCGTCGTGATAATAACAAAGAAATTCAGGATATGAAAACAGACACCATATTATATTATAGACAGACATATGATATTATTGTGTTGTTAAAAGTATCAAAACAATCATATCTTTTTTAAAACAAGTAATCTATTTTACAAGACAATATAATAGCCAAACCTGTCAAGATATAACTGCCTACCTACCTATATTATTGAAAATATGTTAGACGAAGTGTGTGAAATACGAATTTACAGATTTTAAAAGGTTATAAAGATGATCATTGTTCTTAAGTCTCTAAATAACATCCTTTAGTAGCATTATCAGTTTTATCTAATCTCTTATCGCTATGTCTGACTGAATACTGGAATACCAGCTGAAATCACTCAGAGATTTAACAGAGACAAAAACAATGCAATAACATAATACCACGATTGATAAACACAGTAAGACAGTATAGGTATCTACTGATATAGTCAAGTTTTAGGCAAGTTTAGACCCATTAGGTTTTAGGTACAAACTTTAATGAGGTCTGGACTTAACTATAACTTAACTTATGATTATTCATATAACATACATCGAGTTACATTTCGATGCAAAATAAGAACGTGGAGTATTCGGAATCTATAATTATAAGTACAGCTCTTGTCCCCATTATTGAGCACAGCATCCCCCTTGATACCAGAAGGGTGATCTAGAAACTAAGATTAATAACGTAAGGGTTTCCTCACAATATTTTCCTTCACCATCTAAAAGTAAGTGATACATTCTGAATTGAAGTACATTATGTTTATTCGATACTTCGCAAAAGTCTACAAAATCGTTTAGAATCATAATGAATTCTATGTCAAGAAATACAGATACTGTATTGTAACAGGATGTCTCACAAGTCCAGTACCTATATTATTTTAGATGTACCTACAGACAGTAGATAATAAGTACGGGCCTAGTGAAGACACATTGTACGTAACTATCAAATGTTTTGCTACCGGACCTTCGAAAGTTTATCATAACTTTTGTGTTGCGGCCTTAGAACACACTGCACACTATGGCCTAGGATATTGTACACTGAATTTATGAGTAGTGGCCACTAATATTTTTAAAAAGTTTGTAAAAACACTAACTACTTACCTGAGATCTTACAACTTTTAAAATTGACGGTAAAAAGTGTCCGAATTTCGATCAATTATTAGACAATTCAGCCCCAAAATTTATAAAAGGTTATGATTACAGTGGCATTACAAATCACTTTTGTTCCTAGAAATGCTTTGTAAAATCATTGTAAAATGGCTAAAAATGTCTATAATTTTAGGGGTAAGACTATGTCGGACACTCATCCCAACCTCCAAGTATTGTTTCAGACTTTTGAGACACCATTCTATACCTAACATGACGTTGTTCATATCAATAGGAAGTATTGAAGTATTATTATGTATGTATGGAAATGAGTGATGTGACAATATCAACAGCTGATCTCATGCCTATTGTTACCGTACCGACTTTTAGATTTGAAAACATTTTAGTGAGACAATCATTCTTATCAAGGAGTTCTAGAACTTGTTCTGTACTATTTAAAGCAAAACTTACTACTGTAAAATGAAACGATACTTTTTATACAAATAAGGCGGCAAACACGCGTACGGGGGCATGTTAAGAAGCTACAGTAGTCTACAAATGCTTGCAATACCAAATGGCAACGCTCGCACGTTGCTCAGATGTTGTAAGGGCTTCCGGCTCTCTCACTCATCGTACGAACTGTAGCTAAATTGGCAACTTCTGTGAGAGGTTGGTATTACCCCGGTCGAGGAAGCCCGAATATGAGCTTGGCTCTACCACCTTTCAAATTTCCGGTATATGGAAACCAACTTAAACGTTAGGTAGGAACTATACTTATAGCGCTTCCAGGTCAAGTGTTCGCAAGCCAAGAGATTGTGAGAGACGTGCAAGTCATCGAGGGTGACAGTTTCCCATTTTCCGTTACAACGATAGCACATTTGGAAGTCGTGAAATGTGTCTTGGAACCCCCTAAAGCTGATGTAATAACGTTTGAACCGAACAGTGAGAGCAAATCGGATAGATTCGAAGTGTTGGTCGGTAACATCATATCTCAGTGCCAGGTCACAGTCAATAATCTCGACAAAAATGATCAGGGTACATGGACGATGTACTATGAACATCCTGATGGTAGAGGGGATTCCCAGCGTTATGAAGTCATTGTGCTTCCTAGAGGTAAGTTTGTTTTTTATATGACTAAACGTTGGTATCGATGAAGACGGCGAAATGTCGGATGCTGTCATACATGCAGTGGTAATGCATAAGATATCCGGCGTCTCGTAGGTTTGTCTGTGGCACAAGCATCTGAATACTGAAAGTACTGAAAGGATGGGCAAATTTCAGGGCTAACATACACTCATAAATATTGTGCTGTTGAAATGGCATATTTTCGTAAAAATCCTAGGGCTTTCGCGATAAAACAGCATATGGCGTTTAACGGTTTCATTTTGCGAAATGTCTTTGTAACTTTGCGAAAAAGGAACTTCAAATTAAAGGTACAGTCGCGTTCATACGTGCATTAGCAAAACTCAATTGATGCCTCCAGATGCCGCGCATGCCTCGCCCGAGCACTTATGTTATGACATTATGTCTATGCGCTCCGACGTCAAAACTGAGTGCTCGAACGCGGCATGCGCCTGATGTAGACGCACCCAATCAATATTGTGCCGTATGTTCACAGAAATACAGTCTTAAGCGTGCTACTGCACATGATACTGACTGTACTTATGTTTTTTGCTAACAAAGGCATTGTCTTCGCACTCGGCAGTAGCTGTAGATTTACAAGATTGTTATACTTATAATGCTGCTAATATTAAACCATTATTTACAGATGTTTTGAACACTGAACCACCTTCCGTATTCGAAGGTACTACAAAACTTAGTGAAATCGATCATTTCACAAGAATTGATGCACTTATAGATATCTCTTTAAATAAGGAATCGTTTGAAGAGGAGTGTTATGTTGTATCTCCTAAAGGTGGTATGATGAAGGCCGATGTTCCTTTGGACGGAGTGAAGGTGCAACCCAACAGTGAATTCGTGTCGTGTAGAATCACTATTGGTCCTATGGCTAATGATTTGTTAGGACAATGGGGTGTTTGTGGGAAGTCAAAAGAAGATGGAAGTATGCGCTGTCAACCCGCTACTATTGCTTGGAGTAAGTTTGTTTCTTTATTATTTTTATATTCTTCTCTTCTTCCTACCCTTACTAATGATATAATGTTATTGGCCAGAGGACTGCTAACAAATGACCGAAAACATGACGACTGCCAAGAATTTGCGATATACAATTAAGAATTCTTGAAGATGTTATTAGAGACCAATGGTTTTGCAATGGTAAATAGTTAGCAGACTATCCCCCAAATTTATAGAAAGTTATAATCGACTTGTACTGGCATTACAAATCACATTTGTTCCTAGAAATGCTTTTCAAAACCATTGTAAACTGGGTAAAATCTCAATAAATTTGGGGATATGTCTATAACCATCTTGGGAGAATAGATCCTGCGTTTAGATATATAATTCATGACAATGTTGGTATTGATAAAATTGCTATTATTTTAGATAATAACGACATCCCGGATGCTAATTGGGATTCGCGTGTCCATCCAACATTTGATCATGTTGTTCATTACGGTGGTTCCGTGAACCCTGGCGTTTGGCACTACGGCAACACTATCACTTGCCACGTCATCACACCTACTGGAGAGGACCTAGTTTTGACCAGCGATGTACACTACCCCAATATAGAACGCGTGTATTCCGGTGATACGGGGCTTTGTAGCGTCATTATAAAGGTTACAGGTCCAACTAGCTTGGGAACGTGGACCGTTTATGGAAAATTCCGGTCATCTTTCGAGATGAATGAAGTACGTTTACCTATGAAGTTCACGCTTTATAGTAAGTACATCACTGTAATTAGGATTTTCTTTTATTTGGTTGGCAAATGACTACAAAATAGAGTTACCAGGGCTTTGCTATTGCTATTAAATTTCAAACTAACTGAGTAAACTGAATAGCTTTTCATGACATGATTACTCTTGATCGCATTTAATAATTCGCATAGAACGAATTAAATTCGGCCTCACAATCTGAATTTTGCGTCGCAATGCAAGAAAGAAACCATGCTGGTCACCTTATAAAAGTCATGGTACGAAATAAGGGACCGATTAATTTATGGTCTGTAACTGAATCGAAAAAAGGGTCATAGTAGGCCCCTTGCTTCTAATTACGCTTTTTACACCATTGTGCTTCATTAATACAACTCCATCGTATGAAGATGATAGTGAAATACCGCGACTTTTATCTCATAGTGGAATAGTAACAAAAATACTAATATTTAGTGAAGTTTCCGTGGACTTTTCCAGATGAATTGAATCCTACTGAGCAAGCGTACAACATTACAATGTTAGCAAATGTGAACCATGTTGTCAATCTGAACACCATGAGACATGTGGAGGTGACAGGTTCATCCATCGTGAATGATTGTCAGTTCAAAGCTCCAGGCCAGGAGTTGTTCAGTACCAGTTCTGAAGGGTTCGATGGAGTTTCGTTAGCAAAGGTAGACGAAGGCGGTAAGGTAGCTTGCCGCATCGCTATCGGGCCTATCACCCCAGATATGGCTGGACAATGGGAACTGATTGGAAAGTTCAATCATGGGAATCTGTTTGATGAATATGTGCAAACTTTCAATATTGCTATAGAAGGTAAGTAATGCAACTAAGTATTTTGCCCCTAAAAATGCAAAGTCCAAAGTGCAGTAACATAATTCTGATTCTTCAGATCCGGAAAACCCCATTCAAGAAGACAGAACAGTCATCGATTTGACCGGACAAATAGTAAACACAATTATGGGAGAGTCACATAGACTCATTATAGACACTAGAGATGTGGTGGGTATATTCGCTACTCCAGAGTCATGCCACATCAGGACACCAAACGGCCGGGAATACACGCTAATGGACGGATTTAACGTTGACGGCGTGGAAATTATACAAGAAACTGGGGTACTGTGTGGTGTTAACATCAATCTAAATTCTGAAGATTTAATAGGCGAATGGGTTCTAATGTCAAGAGGGTCTGTTCAATCCCCATTTGGTAGTGACGCTACGGAATGGAGAATGAATGTAACTATTTACGTTGAAGGTAATGATAATGATAATGATAATGATATTAATAATACGTGTATCACATCACGTTTAGAGATAAGATTGTTGATTTATTATATCTGTCGGTGATAATGGATTATAGTAAAGCTACCTTAAATTGTTAATACCAAACAGCTAATGATCCAAATGAAAAGAGAATATCTAATAACCAATTTTATGATCTTAATCTCTGAAAACCAATATTAATAAGTATTGTCGATTTGTGGTGGTAGCGGAAATATATTAAAGATATTTATATTTACCACCAACTGTATGGTCCCAAACTATGTGATGCTTGTACTATGGATACCGTACAATAGACTGGGGATGATCCCAGTGTCACCCAGAAAGGCCATTTCCGAAATTTGCTTTCAACGGAAATCAAACCCGAAACCACCTCATGAACTGAGCCGCGCAGCCTAGCCGAACCACTACGCTAAACGATCGTCTAATCACGTTTCCACGCATAATCTTTCAAACATGTTTCAGAACAAGTAAATGCTACCCCAAGTCAAGTGAACATGGCTGAAGGGACCGATCTGTATGTGCGGTTGGAGAACCCCACTGAGTTATTTGAAACGTGTAACCTTACTGGGCCATCTGGAAGTACCGTGGTACATGAAATCGATGCATTGCACGTCAACTCCTGTGGTTACATAGCCAAGAATGTGTCTCAAGGCCAAAGCGGAAATTGGACGATCGTATATGGAAATAAAATCATTTACAGAGCTGTTATTGACGTAAATGTTTTCGGTAATGTAGTAGTTTTAAGCAGCGTAAAGCCTCAGTTATGGCGCGGCTACACGCTCAATCTGACTTGCACAAATTCCAATCAGCACAAGCAACCCCCTCTGCGCTTTATGTCTAAACTTTTTGCGCATGCAAGTCGCACTCGCAGTGTCGCCGGGTCAAACGTACACTTCCATTGTACTTATTTATTTATTGCAAAACGTTTGTGCAGTTGAATATGATATTACCAGTTACTCTACCTTTGTACAAGCTGATTTACACAAGTACGATGAACAACTTATGCGTATAACTGGGCTTTAACTCTGTATTGACAGGTACATTTAATGTGTCGCCAATTAGATAATTTACAGTTAATTTTACTGTAAAGGGTAGTACGACTGAGCCCTTATAATACAGGCTTACAACATAATTCGTATCTTATCTTGACGCTACTTAATTTTAGGACTAACATTGTTGATGTTATCAACCGCTCGATCGTGCAACATTGTTTAATTATAGATTAATTGTGATTTTGAGATATGACTTATTACTCTGGTGGTCCTAAATTCAAGGTGTCTGGTGTGAGGGTATAGTAGACAATAATACATCTAGGACTCACACTCATAAGTAATTCTTGGATCAACATCTACCTTTTATTTATGATCTAGGAATTGGCATTAAGTATGTATCTTTGATATTTCTCTAGATACAGATGTAGGTAACAATAGTTATCTATCGTTACTCATGACAGGCTTTGCGCTATTAGTTATTTTGGCGTATTTAGCGCAAGCTGGATTGCGCAATCAAACCGGGAATACTCGAAAGTGTAATCGGGCTTAAAAGTGCCAAATAAGTATGAATACGTTTTTAACCTAGCGTTCTATAGCGTTTTTAAAATGAGGACACTGAGGAACATATGTGATGGAAACCCTTACCTACATTAACCTACCGTAATCTCGTAAACCTACCGTAGCTCTACGTATGATTTACGTTCTACGTCATACAAATACTTTACGCAGTCTCTAGGGACTGAAATATAATGGTAGAGCAATAGTATTTGGGTACATTTTTTCCAAATTCTGTATAGATACCTCTATCATGTGAGAAATGTGTACCAAGAATACTAATTTATTAGGTAGCGATTTTTAGCATCGATCATAAGAAAACCGTTTTATTATGCTCTACCCCTACTCTACTTATTTAAGATAACTACATATACCTCTTTAATTTATTAGGTGTTTATTTAGTCATGTTTGCTATACTTCAAGTTTATGACAAAGGAGTAGAATGAACTTATAAGCACTCTTTACTCAATATTTTAAAATATTCTTAGTACTAATATTATATTCTTACGTTGAATTTGTTCATATAAAAAAAAAACAATATACCTATTTAATTAATTAATTATAATTTCCTAACAGCTGCCTCAGCCGTATCAGCAGAGAATCAGATATGGACATTAGGCACGCCCGTGCACACGACAATAGGCCCTGAAGACGCAGTTTACTGTCAGCTGCGAGACGCAAATGGCTTGACTGTGTTCGACAGTTTTGGCCGCTGTGTCATTGACATTGAGAGAGTGACAGTGGACCATGCAGGGATCTGGAGGATGTCAGTTGGCACGCCGGGAACCGTACTGCCCAGAGAAACAGCTTTTATTGTGAACGTGAATGCCGCAGGTACGTGAATGGCCACGGCTAATAAGAGATAAAGTCAAAGTCAACATACTTTTATGGCCGGCGCACACTGGGTACGGCAGGGGAGGGCATTTTAATTTTTATCAATCCAATTTAATATTTATCCAATCAAAATAAATTCATGTAGTTTAAAGGAAGCACTTATTAATAATAGTGGACATAAATTCATGGTATTGTATTACCCGCGATTACGTCCGGTTGTATTTTTTTTGCGTGAATCCCTAATTATTTTTCTCAAATAAAAGTATCCTAAGTTACTCCTTATAACACCAGCCATCTGCCAGTGAAAGTCCCGTCAAAATAGGTCTAGCCGTTTCGGAGATTAGCTGGTACAAACATCCAGACAGACAGACAAAAGTTTAGAAATTCCTTTTTTGTGATGAAGTCCATACCGTACTTTCGTAGGTATTTACTAAAAAGCTATTATTTTGACTTTACAAACGGACATTTATTATTTTTCCAGTGTCCACCCCGGTGGTGACGACGAGTGTGGTGCGAGTGGCGCCATCAGTGATGCTGACGTGCTCGGTGCCGGCCCAGTATGAGGTGAATGGGTGCAAGTTCCGCGACCACCGCGGGAACATCATGCTCGCCCACCACGGGGTCGGCCAGGATGTGGCGACCGGTGCTGTGGCTACCAGGCGAGTTACTCTATACTGTATTAATCTAGTATGAGTATACTACAGTATACTATTCTGCACTATTGATATACTCTACTGGATAGCAATCACGAATCTCAAGCGACGTCGCAATACGCGTTTTGTATTTGTATTGTGACGAACTTTATGAGCGGTTTATACGATGTCAGTGAACGGCGCCGAAATTCAGATTCACTGGGTCCGGATACTGACTTGTGCGCGTGACGTCACCACTGGACTGGGCTACTGGACAGTCGCATCAACCGCGCATTAGCTCTATCTGATTGCTAGTGCTTAATTCTATGAATTTTATATGTAGGTATTTCTCTCATGTAGTAATAAATAAAAAGGCTACTTAGTGTGATAAAATTAGTGTGATAGAAGAATAATTCTACTTCTATCCACCCACTGCGAGATATAATGCCTCTCTCCTGCCATTTGTACCTACCGGTCTTGTACTAGTCTGGTCCAGCAAGTGACAGTTGTTCTACTGTCATTGGACCATCTGGCTGGCGGTGCCTCTCACACTTCTTGGTGTAAAGGTAATAATATCGTAATATCTAAATTTCCAGCATCGAATCAGAAGTGTCTGCTAGCAGCTGTACGCTTCGGCTGACCAACCCGACTCAAGCTGACCTCGGCCTGTGGCGCTGCGCCGTGGACACAGAAGAGGAGACCCTGTATGCCTTCATCAACGTCACCTGTCCCTGGCTAATGCAGAACCCTGAAGTCGCCGCTTCTGTTGTCTTAGGTATATAGGACTAAGTCCACCACTCACTCCCACCATTGTTACTCTTTTAAGTCAGGATCGACAATGGTGTCCAACGAGGATGCCAAGATATGATCTCGACGAATCCGGGGAAAAGCTAAATTGTCTTGGATGAATTTAATCTAAACTCAAATAGGACTTGGAAGAAGATTAGGTATCCACATCCCTCCGTTGCAAGGTGGGCGATATAATTATACCACCACGCCTGTGATGCACACCAAAATCACGTCCTTCAGTCATGAGGTCACGACCAAGGCAAAGTACCTCTGCCGTCCTCCAGGTAATTCAGGCGTGATGTGTCTGTTTAGAACTCCGATACGAGTGAGCTAATCTCAATACCTAGATTTTGATGTCTTATTTCCCAGAGCCAACCCTGACCCAGGAGAGGACAGACATCGTGTCCCAGGAGGGTGATTCGACCGTCATGTCCTGCGCCATCGACGCTTCCATCAGATACTGCTACTTCAGAGCTAGGAACGGGTCCATCTACAACGTCAGGCCTGGTGAGTTTTCTGGACTACTATCCATATATTTCTAGCCGGAAGACGTTCACAACTGGAACAGTCTTCTTCCAAAGACCTCCGTATAATACTGTTCTTTGGCGCATCCAATTTCATGCGACGCGTGTGATGTCATTGGTTCCAATTGTTGGGGGGGGGGGGGGACCCGGTGGTTTTGCCGATGGCATAGGAGAATTTATCCAGGATAAACAATGCTAAAGTGCTTAACTAATAATTTGAGCCGGGACTACTATATGTCTCGCCGTGCGAGCGTTACGTCTCCCACAGACGTCTTCCAAGCCGTACGCTCCTTACGGTGCCATTTAAAGACTAATCAGTCAAGGGCATAAAGAGCCGAGAAGAGCCTTAAGAGCCGTCAACCTAAGGAACGATACGTAAAATTGTTAATAATAATATATTCACGTGATTCTTTCACAGACCTCTCGACGTCAGACTACGAGTACGTAGGAGCAGGGTTCCACGCTGGAGAGTGCGGCATTCGGTTCAAGAACCTGCTGGCGACGGACTCTGGTCGCTGGAGCTGCCACGTGGGGCTGTTCGACACGACCGCGCCGGAGCATAGCGGACAGTTCGAGGTCGAAGTACAAGGTAGGTGGTAAGCTGACGAATATACCTTCGGAAAACGAAGGAAGAAGCGGCGGGATGTTACAGTCGGAAACCTTCGAAAGTCGAAAATCTGGGACGAAAAGATAAAGAAATATTAAAATATACGTCCAGTGCATAAATTCAAATATAACTCGCGGAAGCTCCAAAACTCCAAATAGGCTAGTCTAGTATAATAAGTCAGTCTTATTTGTGTTGTTACAGAGAAAATGACAGTGTCCCACTACCGCGACTCTGCCGGATGGCTGGTGTTGGAGGGAGCCGTGTACAACAACCACCGCCTCGAATACTGCCGATACATTCGCATCGATGGATTCGGTAAGCTACCAGGATTACAGAAATGATGAGGATGTTTACACTTACTAGAAGTTCATCTGCCCCTTGAATATTCTCATTAAGGGCCACCGCAGACTTGCTACTTTTAGCATCGGCGATCGGCGACTTAGTCGCTTTTCAGAAGCTCGATGCAGTGACTGAACGCTACACCCCGCACACTTGCGGATGCCGGTCGCAGGCACACTATAGGCTGCCGGATCAGCATCGGAGCAGTCGCTGCGTCCGATCGCAGGAAGTCGTGATGATGCTGCATCGATGCAGTCGCAAAATCGCGCGACTTTGATACTGCGTTCGTCTCTGGCTGGAGCGCACTTTGCATTCGCTCTCTGTCTGGGTTAATTTGTAGAGGCCATTTTGCGGCCAAAAAACGATTAATTTAAGGTGTAAACCGCATCCAAACAGCAATTTTGCAGGCAGCTTGTAGTCTGGATGCAGCCAGAACAAACCCTACCTTCCAGCTCTTGGCCGCCATTCTAAAACCATACGCTAACTTAGCATAGTGGCTAACTTACTTTACTTGCCATCAGGTTTCACCTCAGACAACGTGCCAGATGGCTACATAGCGAGAAACGAACTGATGGAGAATGGGTACTGCACTCTGGTCCTGCTGGAGCCCACAATACTGAACTTGCACCCCTGGACAGTGGTCGCCAAGCTTGCGGGCGTCGACCAAGAGATCGCGAAGTCCTCTGTCGATCATCTGATGGAGGTGAATGGACCGGCTAATGGTGGATCCAGTAGTAACAGTGAGTATCGTAGGAAAAACACGCAAGTCAAATTTGAAAAGCTTTCTTACTCACTCATCACACAAAAATAAGCTATACTAGCAACTTTACACCGATCTTTTGTGAGAGGGTGGTACCACCCCGGTCTAGCCAGCCCATAAGCTGCAGGCAATTAGCTACAGCTTGGCTCTAACACCAAAAAGTGAGTGGAATTGAAAACTGTCGTGCGTGATTTGGTGCGTCCAGATGTATCGCATGCCTCGTCTGAGCACTCATGTTATGACATTATGTCTATGCGTACCGACTTCAAAACTGAGTGTTTGGGCGCGCCCGAGCACTCAGTTTTGAGGTCATGCGCCTGTTGTAGACGTCACCATCGATGACAAATTAGTCACTGTGTCTTATTCTAGTACTTTTACACAAAGTTTACATTGACTTGACTTAAAATTTTCGTTATTTTCAGACTCCAGTTTGATTGTGCTGTGGGTCAGCTTCGCTTTGATTTTCCTGGGTGTAGCGTCCCTCGGCGCGGTGCTGGTACCCAAGAAGAACCGCACACGTGCGATCGCGAGGGTCAACGAGATCAGAAACAGCTTTAGGAAAGTTCCACTCGATACGCAGAACACACCTCCCGCATATACACCCCCGGCCGTTTAGAACATTACTGGATTAACAGAACAGGATAGATAGGTCAATAAGTCAAAAATGCAGATAATAGGTAACAATAAATATTCCTATGAGGTGTTGGGTCCCAGTTTCCTCGTACAACGAAAAAAAGGTTAGGCAAAGGTACAAAAAAATGCAAAGCGATAAAGTTTTGGCTTTCCTCACGAAGTTTTCCTAAAACGTGGCTTAATAATTTCTTCCTCGATGTTTTTCTACATAAGAAGCGCCAAAGTTAAGACGACTAAGTTTACGGTAATTACAAAATCACGAAATTTACCAAAAATAAGAAATAACTCACGGATTTTTCCACTATGTCGTAATTAAATTCAGTCAGAACTGAATCAAAATTACCGCCATTAATGAATAGTTGCCCATGTACTTACATAATTTTAAGAGAGCTATTTTTGTATTTTGTTATTATTTGATAAATAAACAAACATCAATTTAAATGCATTTTTATTACCCTCATGCCATGAATGCAAAAGAAAGTAATAGGTATGTAAGTATCTGTCTAAACCATCCCTATTTTATTGCTTGAAGGTGTAGGCAGAACCAGTGCATGCAATCCTCCCAATTTCAGCAACGTGAAGTTGCATATTGCCATTTCTTTATCCTTATTCCCTTTCCCCAATTGCTACAGAACTAGTTTGGGATTTAGAACTACTGACATATACTAACAGCAGTTGGTACCATCTTGATGACTAGAATACCCGTGCCACAGGTTTAATCCTAGTTCGGGATGACCCTCGAAACTCTTAACAATTAAAGCCCGTATTAATAATTCGATCTCAAAGTTTTTTTTTTTTTTTCCTAATGGCCTCTTTCCATTGAGTCAAGCCCAATGTGATTCTGCCAATGTCAAATCTCAAAGTTGAGACCGATCTTAAGATGTCGTTTTGACGTTTAATGTATGGAACATCTGTCAAAACCAGCATCTCAAGTTCGAGCTCAATCTTGAGATCGATTTATTAATACGGGCCTAAGAGACTTGAGGCCCTAGTATTTGTCTGGTTGTGCTACACTTTATTGTTTTGGTATAATTTAAGATGTGGCGAGATGATTTGAAATACCGGGCGCACACCGCATCAACGAGGGATTCGGGCCATAGTTCTCCACGCCGAGTGCAGATTGGCGAACTTCACACGTTTTTCGAAGCACTCGCGTTTTATTTATTTCACCGTTCAGCAAATGATCATCTTTATAGAAAAGGAATAAATACATACTTTACTGAACCTTTGTAAATAGTACTTCATTGTATAAATAGGAGGTTTGGTTGACTGAAACATACTTAATCATTACTGGTAGCTCCGTGCCTATTAAACATTAGATTAGGGCCAGCTACCTACCACCACTGACCAGTGTCCACTATAGAGATATAAATGCGAAAGTAACTCTGTGTGTCTGTCTGTTACACTATCACAACTAAACCGCTAAACCAATCTTGATGAATTTTGGTATGGAGATAGACAGGACCTTAGAACAGAACATAGGCTACTTTTTAACCCGGAAAAATCTCAGGTTCCTGTGAGATTTTAAAGTTAACGCGGACGAAGTCGCGGGCAGAAGCTAGTAGTAGGCATAAAAAGTTCATTCAACGAATCCCAAGCATGTAAAATTCAGTTGACGATAATTCATTTTATTGTAATAAGTTCATTGCTCCAATTAGATTCCTACTTGGTAATCCAAGGCAGCGATTAAAAAGGTATCAATGATAATAATTAGATAAAGATGCTGCTATCTTATCACCAGTTTTGTTACAATTTAGTAGTCAATTAGTGAACCGTACCGTTGTCCAAAATGTCCAAAATCAAGCTCTCTGTGTTATTTATTGTGTATATTCTTGGTGATGTTAAATGTGAGTATGATACGTCCTTATGAGATATCAGATTAGCACCAGATCTACGCCAATCATCTCTCTTGATACTACTTTCAAATAAAACCCTATTAATAACATCTGGAACTAAAATGGCATAAAACTTTACATTGCGGGGTTGGTTTCTAAACATGAACTAAGTTCGCCCATTTCACGGAAACATGCCGTTGTGATAGGACCACATAGTTGCTCTATCCATACAATGATAGTCCTTAAAGTAAATCTAAATCTTAGCGAAGATTAAGTATGCATATTAGTACCGACAGCAATGTGACATAGGGGTCAGGGGCGAATTTTTCAAAAACTGTTTCGTATCAAAGATTTTATTTCGCGATGGCGTGACGAGAAGTATCTAGCTACAATCATGGGCTTTTGCTGGGCATAATTGGGCATTGCATAGGCCCTTGCAAGTTTACTAACAGTGACATATTTCAGCTCAAAGAATAGCCGGCGGTAGCACTGTAGCCATCAGCGACTACCCGTTCGCTGCGGCGTTGCTGACAAACGGCGGCGCCGGCGCATACCAGCAGGCCTGCGGGGGCACCATACTGACAGCGTCCGCCATACTGTCGGCTGCCTCCTGCTTTTATACTGATGGCACGTGAGTAGCGACCAATAGTCCAACAGAATTATTAGATCATGCAAATAAATGTATCCAAACAAACGGGCTAAAATGAATGGTTATGAAAGATGGATAACGGCGCCGTGGTAGGCCTAAAAATCGATGGCGTCTCCGCAAATAACGCCTTCAAAAAGTACTGGCCAAAAGTGGAAACGGAAACGGAGATCAATGGACGCGAATGGGGGAGACTTAGTAAATGGGTTAAGATAAAAATATATATCGACAAGGGTCGCTTCCGCCTCCAATAGAAGCAAGCGTCTTATAAAATCTCCGAAAGACTCAATAAAACAGGTTTTTGTAAGTGTTGCTTAGCTTGGGATTATTATGTATGCAGTTTTTACGATGCAAAAAGCAAGTGAGCTTCTTTTTTGATCAATCAAGCATTTCTCGTTTATAAACAAAAACTTCAACAACTTGGCTATTAGGTACTACCAAAAAACTATCCCCATAACTCCACAGCGCCGACCAAGCGAGCTGGTGGCGCACCAGAGTCGGGTCTACCAACGGCAACTCCGGAGGCACCATCCATATGATCAACCGCATCACAGCTCACCCTGACTTCAACGTGGCAACCTTGGCCAATGATCTAGCCGTGGTCAGAACAACCACAAACATAGCGCTGCAGGCGAATGTGGCGGAGGCGGCCAGGATCGTGGGGACCGCTTACACCATCACCAACAACCAGGTGTTGACGGCTATTGGATGGGGGGCAATTTCTGTGAGTATCAATCTTAATAAACATTAATTTGGTCGGCTAGAGTAAGGAAGAAAGTGGGAGCTGAGTGCATATTGCTGTCCCCTTTTTTGGGAATATCAGTCTGATCAAACCAAGTAGCAGTAACTCTGAAACCGGTCAGGTGTAAACTTAAGCGAATAGTTTGGATTACGGATGCGAGCGTCTTTATCTTTGAATAAAAAACGATATCCAAATGCTAATGCTGAAGTCGCATTACATTACACGTGTCTCTATCAGAGTTCAAGCCACCCGAAGGCATCTCATGACTTAACTGCTGTCAAGATCAACAATCGGGATCGACGTTTTATGTACCCTGAAGCATAGAGACGCTCAGTTCACAATGCCACTAAATGGTAAATGCCAAACCAAGCGTTGCTAAGCCTCCATTCTTTTACCGAGCAATGATTGCAACTGGAGACTGCACACTGGAGCTATTGTTTACCAAAATACATTGTATTAAAATAAGTAAAAAGTGATTACGAAAAAAAAAGGAAAAAAAGACAAGCCCGCTGAGTTTCGTGCCGGATCTTCTCAGTCGAGGTCGCGTTTCCGATCCGGCGGTAAAAGTTAAGGAAAAAATGCAAAATGACAATTTGTAAGTGCCCCCGTAGGCCTAAACAAAATAAATGATTTGAATTTGAATTTGAACTTCTAGGGCCATAACACACTGGGTAGCCATGGCGACGTCGCCAGCCACCGTAGCGAACTATTCGTATTGATATGTATGGGAGGTAACACACCTCGCGACGGACTGGCGCCGTCGCCAGTCAATACAAATTGTTTGGATACGTGGCCGGCGACGTCGCCTGGCGTCCCGGTGTGTTTTGGCTCTTAACTCATTCACATAGTCCGAAAGCTTCATATCATGGTGATGCCAACATACTGATATCCTCTACCAGGCCCAAACCCCTTCTTCGGAGCAGCTGAGGGCGGTGAACATATGGGCGGTGGCCCAGAACACGTGCGTGAACCGGTACAATGGGATCGGGTTCACGGTCACCGACAACATGGTGTGCGTCGGCTGGCTAGATGTCGGCGTTAGGGGACAGTGTGAGGTAAGTTTAGGTGTCGGCTGTTCAGTCTATGCATGTACCCTATACATTTAGAGTCATGTACCTTTATCATTAGGGGCCATCCATAAAATACGTCACACGTAAGGGGGAGGGGGTCGACGAAATGTGACATTGTGTGACAAGGGGGTGGGGGGGGGTCCTAAGTATTGTGACGTCACATTTAAAAATCTAATATATCTAAGTATTAAAACCGAAATTTGAATTGTTAACGAAAATTTTTGAAAATTCCTGAAAATTTAAAAAAATATGTGACGTCACACAGGGAGGGGGGGAGTCTCGAAAATGTGACCAGCTGTGACAAGGGGGGGGGTCTAAAAATCATGAAATTCGTGTGACGTAATTAATGGATGGCCCCTTAAGGGTCTATTCAGACGAACTAAAATAGTTACCTACTTTACGCTAACTACCCCTATAACATTGGAAAATTACATGCCCCTAAACAATTACAAAATGCCAACCAAAAGTCCCTTTGAAGTCAGTTTCCCTTCATGTATCAATACCGCTTGTATTCCAGGGCGACGCTGGTAGCCCACTGTTGGACAACTCCGGCGCAGTGGTGGGCGTGTTTTCGTGGGCGCAGGGCTGCGCTCAGGGCGGATTCCCCGGCGTCAACACCCGCATCACACCCTACGTTAACTGGATCGTTACCACCGCTACAGCGACTGTTTAAGCGACAAATTATGTAGCAGACACATCTACATATATTGCTGTATTTTTGATAGATTTTGATTATGAGAAGGACGGAAATAGCTTAGTTTAATAACAGAACTAGGGCCATATTTGTAGCTTATTTAATGCCAACTTATTGTTATGGAAATAAATGTAATTCTTTTTGATAACTTTTCGTTATTCTTCATAGTATTTGTGGACCGCATGGTTTAGTCAGGGGGGGGGTGGTTTGGTTTGTCTGGAATATAATAAAAAAGTAATCTAGCCTAGATAAATCTAGAATAAACTGTCACTGATTAGTGATAAGTACCTAAGTATAATAAAATATTAGAGAAAGAATACACTGATCTATTTTTTTTCGGTGTGACATTAAAATCGTTACCTATATTATTCAATTACATTTGTACGAATGTGTGTTACCAACATTATTTAAGGATGGATTTATCTGATAAGTGTGGACCAACAATAAGATATCGCTAAGTATTTACAAACTGAATTTTTTATATCTATGCCGTCTAAACAAATACGGAGAATAAGGTTAAACATCGTGATACTATGTTTCGTATCGGCTCTCCTTGGCCATGGTATACTTAGTAGAAATATAAATAGCAGTGGGATTGACACAGAACATTATATATTTCCTCTTATAATAAATATTCTGTGGGATTGGGTTGAAGAAGTGACATCGATAGTTTGAACAACCTCCCAACATCCCCACCTATGTCCCACTCCCATTCAGGTCGGCAACGTGCGAGCAATGTTTTTGGTATTGCAAGCATCTATAGGCTTCGGTAACTACTGCTTAACATTAATAATAATAATAATAATATCCTGGGACATTTTTTACACACGGCTACCTGATCCCAAACTAAGCAGAGCTTGTACTATGGAAACCAGATAACTGATATTACTACATATACTACTATTTTATTTGTAAATACATACTTAATATACATATACACCCAGACTCCGGACATACAGACATGTTCATGCACACAAATGCATGTCACGGGTAGGAATCGAACCTACGACCTGCAGCGTGAAAGTCGCCTCCGCGCCAACCACGCTAACGGGCCCGTCAAGGCGGGCCGTACGCTTGTTTGGCACCTCAGTCGCATAAAAATGACAAGATCCTCAACTAGTTGATCAATCTATCGACCAATTCCGCCTAAACAAGGGAAGAGTACAAGTTTCATAAACTTCAGTTTCACAATGAAAGATGTTTCGTTGGCCACTTCTTCTTATCGAATAGCCACGTCCAGATGTCGCACATGCCGCGCGAAGCTGCTCACCCACATGCCTCGCGAAGCACGACGTTGCCTCAGTCGCATGCCGCGCGAGGCAAATGCCGAGGCAACTGACACTCTAGACAGAGAAGGGTATAAATACCCGAGCAATCAGTTTGACATTATCGTTCTGTCTCATGACTATGCCAAACTAGGCGAGGCAAATGTGAGTGCTCAGGTGAGGCAGGGCGCGCATTTGCCTCGCGTGAGGCAAGTCAAACTTCGTGAGGCAATTTGCCTCGCGCGGCATGTGCGACATATGGACGTGGCTTATGGTTAGTGACAACCTGGTGTCAGAGTGGTTCAAGCCCCCCGAAGGCTTAACGATTGCTGCCTAGGTGGCATCAACTTTTTACGTGCCCTCCGAAGCACGGAGACGCTCAGTTCAAATCCCACTAAATGGTCACCCATCTCCAACTGACCTTGTTAAGCGTAGCTTAACCTCCGATCGTTTACCGACACGTTGGCCACTGGAGGACAGTCACATTGAAAACCTGTTTTATTTTAATGTGGATTATAAAATGTACGCAAGTACCTTGGTAAGTATGTAATAAAATAACACTAGAATACCTATTTCATTATAAAGAAACGACTGTTTGTAACGTTCGCGTCGTCGTATGGTAACTGCTGAACAAATTAGGATGAAAGTCCATATAACGATAAATAATGGTTGACAAAGTAACCTACATTGATTGGTAACGTTTTTGGTGATTTACCTTTTTTTAAGATCATGTATTGTATTTTTAACAGAAATCTATTTCTAAGTAGAGACGAAACCCTATTCGAATTATGCTTGTCTATTATAAACCGAATCTATAGTACTGAATTAGCTCAGTTTTTCACTATCATTTTGGTCATTTCATGACTCGTGAACTCACACAAAGAAACCACAGGATCACCTAGTATTCTATAAATTCTATTAATTTAACAACTACTACCGTAAGTCACGAAACGACGCCTATAGCTTGTGTGTACTTATAAACGATAAAACATCAGTAGGAATTCACTATGCTTCAGTATTCAGCTAACATGAACGCGCTTTGGTTGGCTCTCCTTTCGAACGCGCTGCTCTCGCACTCGATCGCAGTGCATCACATACATCGAGACATCGCGAGTACGTATCTTATCGATACTAGTATCGATACGCCGGAGTGACTCAGCTAATCGAATTCGGAAAGTCAATTCTGTTTGGAGTTTTATTTATTAAAATTAGTGGAGTTTTTCGATTTATTTTATTCATGGATTGGCTGACTGACTGATATATCAACGCATTGCCTGAACCGCTGGTCCTAGAGACATTTGAAGGGTGTGTTTTTTTTTTTAAGTGTAGGTATCCACTAAGAAAGGCTTTTTGGAAATTCCACCCCTGAAAGTTTTTTATTTTGAATTCTGCACGGATGAAGTCGCGGGTAGAAGCTAAATTATACACCATCACGCCGGTATTCCCGTAATGGGTAGGCAGAAGTATCCTGCAGTGCACCCACAGTACAGGGCACATTCCCCTTTATTGGGAGGTGGATTTGGAAGGGAGATTCGTTGGTGGACTTCACACGTCTTTCGAAAGAGATACAGGATTCTTCACAATGTTTTCCTAAACCGGTCAGCAAGTTAGTTCTTATATGGAAATTAGATTCGGACATGAAATCATACATATAATCCCAGAGCTGGCCAAAGTTTGGCTGTAGTAGAGGGCAACCAAGAACTTTTCACAACGTGTATGAAAGTGAATGAAGCGAAGTGTGTCAGGGTCGTAAACTTTTGTTGACGGGGAGTATCTTCGAAAGATGGTTAGACCTCTTGTGGTAGAAGTCTGGGGTATATGGGATTCTTACCAACTAAAACCTCCCCGGTGGCCGTCTTCAGCACGACGGACGGCTCCCGGATCTCTAAATGGAAGGCACCGATGCCAGGCGTAACCGGTGGCAATCAGATGCCTCTGTGTAACAAAGAAGAACAAAGAAGAACAAAGTAGGTGTGACCAGATGCCTCGCCCGAGCAGGAGCACTCATGTTATGACATTATGTCTACGCGTTTCGACGTCAAAACTAAGTGCTCGGGCGAGGCATGCGCTTGATGTAGACGCAGCTAGTAAGATACAGGCGTAAAGTATAATGTTCGTAGGGTTGTGGGTATAACTAGGCATTACCAGGGATAATTATCTAAAGAACACAATAATAAGTAATTTTAATAAAAATGGGTCAGACATGAGTGCGACTAATGTTTTTGTTTTAACAATCAATTATATTAATGTGTTAAACAGTTGCAAACGACACATGTTACAAGGTTGCCATCTGTGCAATTCATTATTGACGCATGAATACTTTAACTGTGTTATTAAAGGCACATTGTAATAATTATTATGTATATTAATAAGGAAGTATTCTGGTAAAAGATGTGTAAGTAAATAGATAAAGCTCACCAAATCGTTCTGTTTTCGGCCACCGTAGCAGACTATGGTCCGAATTCCTCCCAGATTAAGATATATGCGCGGTATAAATAAATATCGCCAGACTTACACATCAACTGTATGGTCACAATCTAAGGAACACTTGTACTATAGCTACCATACCAACCTTTGAGGAATACATATGTGATTTATTTATATCAGCTACTTTTCTTTCATTTTTTTCTTTATAAAAAGGGAAATATAATCTATAAGAGGGATAAATTATCTTCTTATTTAATTAACAAAGACTGTTCTAAAGCTGTTTTAAGCTTTGGATACGAAACTCTATGCAAGAATTAGAACAATCCTATTACTTAACAGTTAAATACATACTTACCTAATCATTAGCATGTTCGTGGGTGTATTGTCCCCGCATCTTACGAATCAAAGCAATTAATAGAGTCCTCTGAAGGAATTGATACTGTAGGCATACAGGGAACTAGGTTGCAGACTTGTTACAAGAACAATCAATGCACAGTACCTACTTGCACTTAGTCGTCGCGATATTATTATAAGATGTAATGGCTCGAGAATCGCGTGATAGTTACTTGCGACTTTACTTTTGTTGGAAACTAATAACCATCTAGAGATCGTCTCGAAAGCATTGACTTCGGCGTCGGAGACGCTAGCGTTGGCATTAAGTCATTTTTCGACCATACTTCATCAGCTTTCGTCAAAAACTGTAGAAGTTATGGTGTGATAGATTGGGGCGGACGGACTGGATGATCTTATGAGGGTCCGCGTTGAGACTACAGACCCTAAAAAGGACTTTTTGTGTGTGGCTTTTTGCTACCTAGCGATCGCTAAAACTTTATTTAACAGTACATCGCTCTCCGTCAAAACTTGTAATTGGCTTTGTACAATCGACTGCCATTGTCCATCAATTGTAACATAATAATCCACCAATCTAACTAGGAACTCGGATGGAATGCGGCTTCCTCGCCCGCACACACCCTACCGCCTGCGGCTTCCCGCCCGCCACACCTCCCGCACATCGCCACCGTCTTTTTGTGTGGGTGACGTCACATTTTACAGGTTTCTAGTTGGCTTGGTGGAGTAGTAGTTGTTAGTTTTGCTCTCTATAAATGAATACGTATTTTTCAGCAAAATCAAAAATCGAGCTGAAACCCATGAGCATCCATTGTGGCCTAAACGACATCGTCCGAATATCGGCTCCGCTCTTCAACGTGCAATCGCAGTACTACCTGACGAAACCGAACGGTGACGTCATAACCCTCAATATAACCACCCCAACCAAGTTCAAGCCGAGGTCCGGCGACTATGGTTTCATCAATTATTTCAAGAAGAAGAGCCAAGAAGAGGTAGTCACTCTGCAGGATAGTTATGACGTGTTTAGTTTGACTAAAGACGATGGTGTGTTGAAGGGTAAGGAAGCTCAAATGAATAGCAATGAGTTTTTATTGGGCCCGCTGTTGGTTGATGACCACGGCAACTGGGTGCTGAGTGCGTATACTATGGATAATAACGGCGATTGGATTGAGATGTTTCAGGTTATCACTCTTCAAATTCTAGGTAAGTTCTTTATTTAATTATTATGGAGGGTTTGATCAAATATGGTCATCATGACACACGCAGACACTATCATCTTATACTGAGTGTAGGTAATACGATGGCCGTAAACACTAACATATAATAAAGAAAATTTAACAAAAATATTGCATAAAGTTTCGAACTAACGAGCGCCTATGAACTGTCTTTTTAGGGCCTCCGCAGACTTGCTACTTTTAGCATCAGCGACCGGCGATTTTGTAACATATCGATGCTGCGTTGCGTTTCTTCGAGCGCGAACGAGCGAGACGCAGCATCAAAATCGCCGATGCTAAAAGTAGCAAGTCTGCGGTGGCCCATTATGTTACTAAGATCGCAAACAAGCGTACGACCCGCCTGAAGTTAAGCAGTTACCGTAGCCTATAGATGCTTGCAATACCAAAGGCATCGCTCGCACGTTGCCGACCTGAAGAGGGATTTGGACGGGTGGTTTGGACCTCGTTCCCGGAAACATTGGTGAAATTTGGGAAACGTTCTTTCAGAATTCGTGCACGTTGAGCCCGTATTACCGGAATTGCGTGCTGGGGATACATTGCGATTGCAATTGGCTTACCCCATCCCAGCGCTCACCAGTTGCCAGCTGGTGGCGCCGCAGTCGACCTTCGACAGACTCTTCGAGAGGAGTCACCTGGATATGGACAGATGCACGTTCGTGTTGCGGAATGTAACGGTACGCGACACGGGAATATGGCGGATCCTGGCTGTGGGGAGAATTGTTTATGAAGGCGCAACTGAGGTCACTGTTCTACCTATCGATGATCAAAGTTACCAGTCGGTTTAAAACGGTTTCGTTTTTATTAAAAACGTCAAAAGGCTGTTGCTGCACTGGTTAAAATATTTTCCTGTATGTTTCTCGCGGTGAGTTTGTTGTTTCGCATTTTTTTGTTGGGTACAAGAATGCTGTTTTCAATCCGTGTTATTTTAATGAATGAATTAGTGTTATTGAAGCCCCGGAGAGGATCGATGGACTGGATGATCTTGATAAGGGTTCCTCGGGACTAAGCAACCCTAAAAAACTGATTTTAAAACAGCTTTTTTGTACCCTAACAAAAGAGTGTTTGTTTTGTATAAAAAAGATATTACATTATATAGACTGTGTCGACCGTTTTTTTAATCACGCCACCGAGCTTAGACTCAGTTAGGCCCGCCACATACATACGGAATTCCGCGAAATATCGAATTGGGGTTTCCGAACGCGATACGTCCATACATTTGGATGGAATTACTGCGATTGGAATCCCGATTCGATATTTCGAAACGAAATTCCGTATACGGAATTTCGTTTGTATGTGGCGGGCCTTATAGTGCAAGAAATTCAAATTAATCCTCTGTGGTGATTATAAAGGCGACTGTCTTCATTGTTACATAGTATTTAATAAATATATTATTGTTACCCTAACGAGATATGTAGCGATTAAATCTACGTACAAATAAAACAGAATATATTGTTTTCGTTATCTATATTTACAACTTATACATGTCTTTAACATGTCCTTAATTATAAATTACAGCGATATCGAGCTCAAATTAAATTTATACCATATTTTCGGCACCAAAAACTCTACATTTGAGTGGTTCTTTTCACAAAATGATGACAGTCTAAGGAATATTCTATCACTTTCACACGTATTTAGTGGACGCTGACCCCGCGCCGTTGGCGAACTTCACAAGTCTCTCAAAAACATGGTCCACACACTTACCCCCAAATTCATAGATATATTAGCCAGTTTACTATGGTTTTGAAAAGTATTTTTAGGAATAAATGTGATTTGTAATTCCACTGCAAGTCGATCATAACTTTCTATGAATACTTATGGGGATACATTTTTTTTGTATATATCTTGGGTAGTTACTAACCGGTTGCGTTTCTTTTGAGTAGCGTTGTTTGAATGGCCTAAGTGTCATGGGAATGTTGGTGGTTCATTCGGAGCCGCTACCGCTGCCGCTGCCGCTGGCGCTGGCGCTATGGCGCGGCGTGGCGCTTGCCGGCGGCGCATCGCCGTCGCCGTCGCCGTCTGCGTCGGCGTCGACGTCGCTGCCGTCCGAGTCGGAGTCCTTGAGCGCCTTGGTGCGGTCCTGGCGCCGCGCGCGACGCTGCTCCACGTCCGACGCGTCCGACTCCGATGAGTATATCGCCGCGCCCGCTGACGCTGCGACCAATAATATTAACGTTTCAAATCCATGGCAATAAATCATATTCGGTTATACAGGGTGACCCACGACTTTGCCACATGGAGTGAAAGTACCTTAAATACTGTAGATATAAAATTGTATTTCTTCTTATGGTTAGTGGCCAACCTGTTGTCAGAGTTATTCAAGCCGCCCGAAGGCTTCATTTCTATTTTAAAAACAATACGAACTGCACTCAAAGATTTTCGAAAAATCGCTTGCTACACTCGGGAATCGAACCGGCTCATCCGAAAAAAAATAACACCTATACTTTTATGGCATCAATCGATAGGGTCAATCATAAGGATTAAATCACTCAAACATGGTAAATTAAATGAGAATCAATACTAGGTCAACAAATCAACTCATAACCAACACTATAGTCAAAAATAAGCTTTCTTATCAATATAGTTTTGAAATCATCGAAATCGGTCCATCCGTTGCGATTTTGAAGACATTTTATATAGTGTGCGGCATGTGCATGTGGCGTTACACGGGGCCGTCGGATTGAAGGCGCGCTGTACCCACGATGGCCCGCGGCACCGTTCATTACAAAGTATGCGTGGCTCAAATGACGTCACAATAACCGCGCACGAACTTCGCTAGTAATTTGGTCACCATATCGCCAATTTTTGTCGTAGACCAAACATTTTTGCACTGTATGTTGTGGATTTTTTAGCTCTATAAATCTGCATTCTCAACTAAATTCGTTACGGAAACCCATTAAAGAAAAACCATAGGCGTTGTTATAGTCTGACCGCTCCGCTACCGCTGTGCCGCGCCTTAGGTATGCGCGGGGATGTGGGGAGTGGATTCGCCCCCTCGTCTCGCCGCTCGCGTACCTAAGGCGCGGCACAGCGGTAGCGGTCAGATTATAGCCCCTCTGGTCTGGTAGGCAGTACGAAGACGGTGAACGAGTGCTCGTGTTGTACAGGTTGTACTGACCCTTCTGTCCCTGCTTGTACTTGTTCTTGATGGCCTGCAGCGACACGCCGCCCTCGTCCTCCGAGTCGTCCCGTGCGGCCGCGCCCGCCCCCGCGCCGCCCCGCGCGCCGCCCGCGCGCCGCTTGGGCCGCGTGCTGGCGCGGGACCGCATCGCCGCGCGCAGCTCCATCTCCTCTTTCTACAAACAAACAAAATAACCTTTATTGGTAGAGCCAAGTTGAAGCCAAGTGCAGATCATATACGGCTCGACCGGAGTAGTACCACCCTATCACAGAAAATCGGCGTAAAGTAGCTATTGCAGCTGCGTTTCGTACGATGACTGAGAGTATCGGAAGTCCAACTCGCCCATCCCCTCCCTCTATTTCACTCTGCAACGTGCGAGCGACGCCTTTGGTATTGCAAGCAAAAAAAAAATCTCGCATGTGCATCATAGATTGACCGATTTAACGGAAATTGTATCTTGATCAATTATGAAATTACCACTGAATTTCAAATAACGAAACACGCACGAAAACAGGCAAATACTTTGACGACATGATGACAGAGTTTACTGTGTTGACAGATACTTTAACAACTCTATGCTGTAAGTACAGGTAATTTTAAAAATTAGCCCAATATGTTGGTATATGTAGTAATTCAGGCTCGTATTAATAAATGCATCTCAAAGTTAAGATGTAAAGACGCTTTTATGGACTGATGTTCCATACATTAAACGTCAAAACTGCATCTTAAGATCCATCTAAATTTTGAGATGCACCTATTAATACGAGCCTAACGGCCGAATACTCGAAGGCCACTTAAATATTTAAGTCCCACTTAGCAGTTTGAGACATCGTTAGCCGTCAGTTTTTGTATGGCGCGTCAAAGTTAAGCAGCTCTCAAATTTAAGTGGCGTACGAGTATTCGGCCATAGGACAAATAATATGTTTCATAAAAATACACACCTTAAGTTGATACTTCCTGTCAGCGTCAGGGTCAGCTCCGACCTGTGACAGTATCTTGATAGCGGAGGTCTTGGTGGAGCGGTCCGCGAGCGACAGCGTCATCTTCCTGTGAGTGAACGACTCCGTCGAGTGCGGACGGAACGACAGCTTCGTCCGGAACACCGCCTGGCCCTGGAGACCTGTACCTTGTCGCACGAACAAGTGGTTGTGGTCGCCCTGGAACACATTACCAACATTTTAAAGTAAAAAAAAAAAAACATTTATTACTCCACGAAGACAACTAGGGGTAGAAATATGAAATGATAAAATAAGTCAATGATTCCGCGGTCCGTCCATAACGTAGTGAGTCTGGGCCAATGCCTGGGCACTCCTGTTGCAGTAGCTCCCACTACGTTGTGGACGGGACGGACCGCGGAATCATTGACTTATTTATCATTTGATATTTATACCCGAGTGCCTAGTTGGCTTGGTGGAGTAGTAAGCTAGAGGTAGTATTGCAACTCATATACGGGCTGCCTTGACCGGAGTATTACCCTCTAGTAGAAGATCGGAGTAAAGTAGCCATTACAACTGCGTTTCGTACGGTGAGTGACAGAGCCGGAAGCCCAACCCCTCCCCCCCCATCTCCGATCCCTCTGTCGCACTTCCCTTCAGGTCGGTAACGTGCGAGTGATGCCTTTGGTATTGCCAAGCATCTATTGGCTACGGTAACTACTTAACAACAGGGCCCTAAGTCGCTTAGCCCTTGTGGCGCCATTATGGCATTTTGCTATAGTGATCGATCAAGCCATAATCAACCGACCAATCAGAGGCCGATCAGCCGGTCGTGCGACCAATCAGAGGGTCGATCACTATAGCAGCTCAATGTAATTGGCTAATACAAACTAATAAAAGCAAACGGAAAGACACATCAAACTCAGTTTTGGCAATATCATCGTCTACAGCGATGGAAGCCATAGATTTTTAAAAAAAGAAGACCTGGTTTTCCACCATAGTCACATAAAAAAAACTGACCCTATTACATTGCATCGTTATTCTATAAAGGTACTCACAAGCAACGGTTGTTTGTAGACGTCAAATATCTCCGAGCCGAGGTGCAGCGACATGCTGCCGTCAGACCACTTGACCATGCGCGCGTTGGACTCCTTCACCGCGTTGCCTTCCTTGTCGAAGGCGGTGCGCCAGCGCATCGTGTTCTCCACTTTCAGTTTTAACCTGTGGAAAATAATGACGTCATTGGCTGCGTCTACAAGAGGCGAGCAGCGCGCCCGAGTAGTCAGTTTTGATGTCTGAGTGGGTAGATTTACCGTCATAACTGATTTCTCGGGCGCGACGGCTCGGGATTTGTAGACGCACCTACTGTATTTGATTTTTTACTGTTGTTTATTGTGTTGTGGTACATCGCAAATAAAGTATTTTTATGTATCTACAAATTTAGAATTTAAATCTAATGTAAAAATAGCAAACAGTTACATAGCCGTGTGCCCGATGGGATTTTTAAAAAACGTTCAACCCCTATTTAAATAATGGGGATGAATTTTCTAAATCTTTTCTTAGTGGTCTCCTACTTTATGAGGAACTTCTGTGTAAAATATCATTCTTCAAGACCCCACCAGTTTAGGCTGTGCGTTGTCTGTCAGCCAGTAATTAGAATTCTATTAAGTAGAAGATAAGATGATGTAGTAAGCTGGGAGCAGCGGCCCACCCTCCCCTCTAAGATAAATCTTTACCTGACTAGCTCCCACGCCCCCTTAGACCGACACTCTTGATTCCCCCAGACCAAAAGCAGAATACGCCCAAGCGTCAGCTTACCTAGCGCGACCTTCCTCATCCAAAGTCTCTTCCTCATCAATCTCATCCTCATAAGTGCTGGGGTCATAAGGCCTGGTCTCCACGGACAAGAAGTTGGGCAGCTTCACGAAGTGCAGCTCCTTGCCCAACTCCGTCCAAATCTTGGGCATGTCCACATCAATCCGTGTCTCCGGGATTTCCACTTCTTCTTCTTCTTCTGGCTTCTCGCGGGGCTCCTGGTAAAAAAAAAAATAGTAAAAAATTATTTTTTTTGGTACTAGGGCCGCACCACACTCCCACCACTGTCACTCCTGTAAGCCAGAATCGACAATGGAGTCCAACGATGACGCCAAGGTTTGACCCTCGACGAGTCCCGGGGAATAGCTAAGTTGTCTTGGAACCCGCACGAATTTAATCAAAAGAAAGGTTAGGAGAAGTTCGAAGAAGATTATCCACTGCCCTCTATTGCAAAGCGGGAGACAAAAATAACAGTATGGGCTGATAGCCACAGAAATAAGACTGTTACAACTGATGGAAAACCAATTGTAAAGACCAGTTATTAAAAATGGGCTTGCTCTTGACCTCAATCTTGCCACAGGGGTAATGATGAAGTCTATGGTGGAGCTAGCGCACCCAGAAGATGGCTGTTCACCCTAATATTAGAGATTTCGGTTGTACACACGCAGAAACACACGACCCAGGCAGGGAGTTCTACTCCTTGGCCGTTAGCATTATGAATGATGATTTGTAGCGCTGTGTGCGGATATGTGGAATATCAAATAAGTAGGGATATTCCTGCGGACCTGCGGTGCGTCTGGAGCTACGATGGTAGAAAAAGGAAGGCGGGATGAGCTCATGGAGCTCTTGTGCACAGTCTCCGAAGTACAATTTGTAAAAGACCGACAAGCAGGCAACCTTACGGTGTTGATCCAGGCTGGGAGACCCACCCCCTTATTCATAGAGATTTTAGCCAGTTTACAATGGTTTTGAAAAGCATTTTTAGGAACAAATGTGATTTGTAATTCCACTGCAAGTTGATCATAACTTTCTATGAATAAGGGGGCCAGTCTTCCAGCTTTATGAAAAACTATAATAAAAGAATGGGTGAACAATGGTATGGGTAATGGTATTCAATTTGGTCAACACCACATGGCAATAAGGTGGTCTTCTTTTTATCGTATGATTAGTGGCAAACCTGGTGTTAGATTTGCTCAAGCTGCCCGAAGGCCCCTGACAAGGCTTAACGATTGCTTCCTAGGTGGCAACAACCGGGACCGACTTTTTACGTGCCCTCCGTTACACGGATAAGGTTGGTAATCCTACGCTCAAAGGTCATTGAACTTTTCCCCCTGCTGTAGAATAAAGGTTAATAGGAAGGTAGTTCCATACCTCGTCCCCGCTGCGCCTGGCGTCGTCGTCGGAGCGCGCGGCGCTGCGGCTGCGGCTGCGCGAGCGAGAGCGCGAGCGCGAGCGGCTGCCGTCCTTGTCTTCCTCGCGCTCGTTGTCCGTGCTGATGTCCGACGCGTCGCCGAACAGGGCATCAGCAGTCACTGACGTCACAACACGCATATTGACAATAACATTAATGTTGGTTTCTGACTGACCTTGCCAAGCGTTGCTTAACCTCTGATGAGGTGGCAAACAAGCTTACGGCCCGTTACCGTGGTCTATCTACTCTCTCGTACTTTCAGATGCATTTATTAATACGAGTCTATGGCCCGTATTATAGACCTACCGCAGCCGCTATGCCGCGCCTTAGGTATGCGCGGGGAGATGGGAGGGTGGGACGGCGAGAGCGATGAGCCCCCCCGTCTCGCCGCTCGCGTACCTAAGGCGCGCCTTAGGTGCAGCGCTTGCGGTATACCTATAATAATTCCATCTCAAGATTGAGATCGAACTTAAGATGCTGTTTTTGACAGATGTTCATACATTAAACGTCAAAACTTAATCTTAAGATCGATTTCAAGCTTGAGATGAATTTATTAATAAGGGCCTATGGACGCCACAAAATATACCACTCACCACCATCTCCTTCTTTCTTCTCCTCATCGTCATCGGAGTCCAATTTCTTGGCCTTCTTCTTGGGCTTGTCGCTGGTGTCCGAGCCGCTGTCGGAGCCCTTCTTGCGTTTACTGGCCTTCGCTTCCCCGTCGCTCTCGGAGTCCGATAGTACTGCGCGTTTCTTTTTGTCACCTAGAAGATGGGGGAAAAATGTATAAAGCTACAGTTTGAATGTCTATGTCAATCACAGAGTAAAGACTAAAGAAAGAGGTGCCCTTATTAGATATTTGTATGAAACAAAACGTGGTCGTTGTTTTTTCATTTTCATTTTACTATTTACCGGTAAATAGTTGAACTACTCGCTTCGTTTTATGTCGATGTTAGTACTAGGCCGACCATTCGGCCGACTTGCTTAGGGCCAGTCCCCTTAGTAACTGGTCCATGATGTCAATACTCTCATTTTCATTTCCACATTTTTCGCATTTGGTCTTGTCGAACGTTTAAATCCTGGGGCTTTAGTAACTTCAAGAAATAAAAAAAACTTCAAAGCATACTAGGTGTAAAACGGTCGGACCGAGTCAGAAACACCACCCTGCGCTCCATTACTCGGATTACTGACGTGGGCGAGAAAACCGCAAAGCTAAGTGGGATTGGGCCGGCCACGTGTCGCGAATGGATCCGAAAAGGTGGGCAAATCGCATCAATACCTGAACGCCCAATGATGGGCACCGACGTCGTGGCAGACCGCGGCGAAGATGGTGCGACGATTTGAACACCTTTGCGGGTAAAACGTGGCCCTTACAAGCCCAGGATAGGGACCTCTGGAGATAGAGGGGAGGCCTATGCCCAGCGCAGTGGGACATTTAACAGACTAATAAAAAATTAAATTAAAAAACTATTTCTCTTAACACTCACCAATCTCTGGTTCAGAGGCATTTGAGCTCTTCGACCGTGACCTCGAGCGACTTTTCGACTTCGACTTGGACTTACTGCGTGACTTGGAACGCGACTGCCTTGAACCAGATCTAAAGCACAATAGTTGATTAGATGACGTCACATAATGATTTATTAACATTTATTATATTTCGTTCTGATACATTAAATACAATAAAATAAATCAACACCATGCTAAAATTCGACATCAACTGATAATAGTGATATGAATCGAATAATGTTTTCAGTAGTCCAAACCCATACTAAGGGTGGGGCCACACTGGTAATTGCGATGGTGATTGCAATGAGACAGCAATTCATATCTTCTCTTGAGATGTGGCCATTGCCATATTATTTATAGGGTCTTGTTTTCACTGTCATTTCGCCATGGCCTCACTTGTGCTCCTAGAAGAGAACATTTATTCTTTTGGATATTTTATAACACAAAATAAAAATACTCACCGTGATCTGCTTTTAGACTTGGACTTGTCCTTAGCCTGTTCATCGTCAATCATGAGATTCGGTGAATTAGACCTGCTGTCCTGCACATCAGCTCTCGCCACGGGACTCTTTGACCTGGACGACGCACTCCCCGACCGTGACCTTGACTTCCTACTCTTAGGACTAGCACTTCCCGACTTCGATCGAGAACGGCTTTTAGCGCCTTGAGACTTCGGACTCTGTGACCGAGATTTCGGACTCTGCGACCTCGACTTCGGACTTTGCGACCTTGATTTAGGACTCTGCGATCGAGACTTCGGACTATGCGAGCCAGACTTCGGACTTTGCGATCTGGACTTCGGACTTCGAGGACCTGATTTTGGACTTGCGGAACGGCTTTTGGCGCTACCGGAACGGGATCTAGCACTGCCTGAGGCTGAACGGGATCTTCTGGAGCCACTTCTAGATCTCGAGGCTCGTTTTGGACTACCCGAAGCATTTGATTTGGGGCTTGAAGTGCCAGATTTGTGGCTGTGAGCTGATCCTGAGCGGGATCTGTTGGATCGTGCTGGGGAGTTAGACTTGCTTCTGGATGCATGAGATGACTTTTTAGAGTGAGCTGATTGGTTAGATTTGGGAGATTCACTGCCTGATTTTGCTGGACTGCGGGAGACTGATCTGAAATTATGAAAATTAAAATGTGAGCTATTTTATACTACTGGTTTTCATTTTTTTTTTCCATTCTTCCTACAGTGGGAAAATGAGAGTTAAACTAAACACACACATTGGACATTGTTAACTCACATTGGACTAGGACAACACCGCTTGTGGCTGGGAGAAGTTACAACACATGGATTTAATATAGGCACTCTGCACCTATAGAAGCTATAACTTATACTTACCTGTCTATCAGTCTGGGTGTCATTGGCTTCGCCCCAGCCCATTTTACATTAATCACATTACAAGCGTTGCTTAGTTTGAGACCATACAGTAGGTATGTTAGTATGGCAATTAGATGTGTGTCGTTACATTATTTTCACGAAACGTAACGTAACCAGTTACGTCGAGGGCGTCACCGGTTATTTAATAGGTGATTTTTGTAACTAGTCATTTTTGTAACTAGTTATTTTTGTAACCCTATGGTTTTCATAACTACTAGCTTCTTGTATACAAACATTGTTATTTGTTACTTTTAGATGTCTATGAGTGACCGGTGTCATAATACCTATGATGTAGTTCGGGCTACAGCTAAATAACCTGTTACAAAAATCACCAGTTACTCGTCGTCGCGTAAAGAGTGATTCGGTGAATTAGCTCGTAACCAGTTAATGTGACGGTGACATGAAATAACGCTCACGCCTAATGGCAATATCTCTTTTCACAGGACAGCGTTGTTAAAACTGTTTTTAATATTTTATTTTGTATCTTTTTCTTGTCTTTAATCTTAATCTCCAACTTGTGTTTAATGTCAAAAGAATATATATTATTGTTTATAAATTAGCTACTATTTTGTAACTCCATTTAGGTTGCCAAGATACACAATATACAGGTTTGGCCACCGCTTAATATTTTTCTGTACTCATATTCTTATGAAAAATAACCATTCGTTCTTGTTTGTAACTTACCGGGATTGGCTGCCTTCTTTCCCTGATGGAGCCGGGCTAGGACTCTTGCTCCGGCTCGCGCTGGAGCCGCTGTCCGAATCAGAACCAGAGTCTGTATCTACAAAAACAATTGGGTTACATAGTAACTGATGCTAGTGTTTTTGTCCGTTGTTCATGAATTTTGTAGAATGTAATAAGCATACACGTTAGGGGTAATGTCACTCAGAACATTTCGGTGGTAGATTATTGAGCGAAAGTAGTAAAAACACAGTAAAGCGTTAACTTTCTTGGAATTACTGGAATATCTGAGGTTTACAATGAACTTACCGTCTAATGAATTTTTCGCAATTGGTGCCATGGTATAACGACACCCACACAACACTTATAAAATTAAAAAGGCTATGTTTAGATGAGACGAATACGGTAAATATATTTCACTTTTATATATTTTGTTTTCGCTTTGCTAGGCAAAACATAAAGAAAGAGGTTATGAGTAAACGGGACAGCAATACGAAAACGTCAAACTGTCAAACTTGTGTCAATCAAACCATAGATACAATACGAACCATAGAGATAGAGCATGCCAAATATCGATATCTAGATCTTTTATAATTTATTTAAAATAAGACAACAGTGAAAACTGATAACATTGATACAATAATGTTTCATTGATAGTATTCTCCATGGGAAACAGTTCATTGCTTAAGTTTTTTAAAATATTACTTTGTTATGCATCGACTAAATAATGATTTTAAGCATGTCTATGGTATTCAGCTTAGCCGACACACCATTTTCATTCCTCATCCTTCATACTTTTTGTGGGTAAGCACATTTTCTTTGGCACAGACGAACTGGTGGAACTAGCATAAACACAATTTAACTTATGTGAGACTTATTTTTATTACCTACCTTACCATCTTATAAGAAACCTATATTGAACTTGCCAACACACAAACTTTATCTGTATTGGGAATTTCACAATATACCTACCTAGGTAGGTATTACGAGGTGGTTATTAAATCAGTCTTTCAAAAACCTTGATAAAATAACAGCACTTATCCGATCGTGAGTCGTGACGTGAGCTTAAGTACCGTAGGTAGATAGGTAGCTACTGTGTTAAAGGTTAAACGGTTACTAGTTGGATCTGATTTCCTAGGTGGATTGTAAATTTATTCATTTTCAACTTCACACGACTACACAAATTCAGAAAATCTTCTATCGGACTTGTAGTAGGCCCTACCTATCTAATATTTCTATCTCACCTCACAACAGGATGAAAAGGGATACAGTATCCCAAAGCAGGAACACTGTTCAAGGGTGAGGTGTGGTGTGGAGTAGCATATTCCCCGCATCTGTTCCCGATGAATGGGGCGCACTCATTGCATGGCGCATTTTTTGTCGACCATACCATTCGTCGTTTCGTAGTTTTTTTGTTCGTCAGTCGAACGATGGCCGCGACGGGGGACGTTTGTGCCGGTCTGCTCCGACACAAACACATTTTACTACGAGAATTATGCGAAACAAACATACTAGACGTCTTAGTTAAGAAAGGCATATTTAATTTAAACGATTTCGAATTGATTACCGGCGCGGCGGACAGTGATAAGTGTAATTACTTCATTGAGATTGTTAGTAAACAGAGTGGTGTAAAGTTGAATGATTTGTGCGTTGTTTTGGGGAAGGAATGCCCGAAATTGTCGAAGGAGCTTATGAATGATAGACACAGGTTCATTGTTAATGGTGAGTTGTTTAAATTGACAATTTAATTCGAAGGCTATTTACTTTGTTGGCTATACCGACAGTCGGCAACCAAGCACGTGAAATACCTAGGTAAACTATTTACAAAAAGTGGGTAGGTAGGGGTGGAATTTATAAAATAGGTAGGTATTAAGAGTTAACATCTTTGAAATCGCAAGAAAGCCGCTAACATGAAAGAAAGGAAGACTTTTTAGAATGACACCTAGCGCCGTTGAGAAGTGGGAATCTGAAAGTTCTATTGAGGGTGGTTATTAGGTCTCAAAGAATTCCAGGAAAGCCCTGGAATTTTGCGTCAGTTCCCGTGGCCAGTAGGTACCTACTTAATTACACTAATAATTAGTAAGTGTTTTACCTTAAATACTATTACTTACTTATTCTTGACAGTCATTATTATTCAATTTCTTTTTCCCCATTTAAAAAACCACTAAAGCTATCTCAACTCTCCAAAAACAGTACCTATTGCCAGTCACGTAATCTCAAAACGGGGCCAAGCCAAACGAATGGACCTGAAAAACTTATCGAGGGTACGCTAAATAGGTAAACAAGTCTAGCACTAGCCAAACGGTAAAAGCAATCAGTTCCAAAACGACTCCAAAGAAATCGCCCGCTGGCACGAAATACCAATTCGAATTTGATTGAAAAATTGCATGTAACCGTCTGAAAGGGGAGAGACGACCGAAATGAGACAATAGTTTAACAATTTATAAATCTGACATTGAAACTTTATCTCAATGTTGTAAGGATTAAAATGGCTTAATAACGATGTAACAAAAGTTTGTTGAATCTATGCGGGTGCGTTCGGAAATTGACCCCGCCTTGGTATGGGAATCAATCCATTATTGTGGCTCCCATTCACGAAACCACAATTAACTTCCATGGCCTTATTACAATTTAATTATTATTGTCGTCGTACATAATTCAATGATGATAATATTTATTATGGGTAGCTGATTACAATACAACTTTGTAGCTATACATATAATTACCTTCTGATATCTAGGTACCTTGTTACCTACTCGTGGCCCTCTTAGGTATGTTGTAGCCTTTCAAGTTTTTCGTGTGGCGACCGCGCTTGGTGGTGGTTTGAGCGTAGGCCGCTCGACTCACTCTATCGAGCGGTTGCGAGTTCGATTCCCGCCATAGGCAAATTTCATAATATGCCCTGGACTTCGTGTCACTGGGAAGGCCCCTAGCAGTCCATTGTACGGTAGCCATAGTACAAGCGTTGCTTAGTTTAGGACCATACGTTTGGTGTGTGGGTCTGGCGATTTATTATTATTTATTACTTGTAGGTAAAAATATAGTAATATAAACACACGATAATGATATGACACCACAAATCAAACAACAAACAATAAGTATGATGAACTTGATACCTTTCCATCAGCGTTTATGAATTCTGAGAACCACATAAAAGGCAGCGTTGTCTCAGTTCCTCGAAGCCATTTGCCTGTGTAAATTGTAAACAAAAAACAATTGTGGGTAGGTCGATATTGGACAAACTTTACCGATTTAACGGTGATATTGAGAACTTTAGGGGCCTATTTTATTCGGAAAGTATTCGTGGATATAAAAAGATCGTGGATATAGTCAGCTATATTTTATTCACCGAATAAATATGGCGTTTTGATAGATACCTATTCTATTATAGGTAAACTGGCAAAACGTATTTGGTGGATAAAAAGTTATCTGACGATTCTGAAACAGGCGCCTACAAAAAATTTTACACACATTTCGCTTTGCAAAGTAAAGGAATCAATTAAGTCGGGTAAGCAGCATCGTTAAACGACCTGTTAAATATTTTTTCGTGCTGGCAATAAATGTCATTCCATATTTAAACGTACTTGTAACGGTTGTTGCATTTTAAGATAGTCATTTAGAAACACGTGCGCGAGGTGGTATCACCTGCCTGCGCAATGTGCGCGATCGGTGTAAAATGTACCTAAATGGTGATGTTTTTGCTGGGCAGATGTTTGACGCCGATATTAAGAGGCAGCCTCAGAAACATCTGTCAAATGATCGCGCCAGGTTTCGGTTATAAATAAAATAATAATAACATGGTAAGTCCGTTTACAGCTAACATAAGGTAAAGTTCGGGAGCTATGTCAACATAACATAATATAGACGTCACGACTTTCAAGTAAAGCCAAATAAAGTATTTAATCAAAGTTCTTGGCCACGTTAAGCACAGGACTTTTGGCTAGGCCTAAAATACCCCCCCCCCCCACCAAACTCTATGGGTAAAGTGGCGGATACTTTACTGACCAATCACCAGACTTCTTGGGGAACCCGAAAATTATCATAGCTACCCTCCGCTCCCCTCTCTCCCCAAAACGTCCAAGAACATGTAATTACATAGATACTCCTAATTCATCAAAATTGTAACAGGTAATCACTCACATTATTTTGTGTCGGTAGTTAATTAAATTACGTCACAACCCTCAAATTAAAAAAAGTAAAGGTCAGAGGTACCGATGGGGTCAAAGTCCGCAACCCCGTGGTCGCCTGTCCTGCCCACGGGGTGTGACGGCTCGTGTGAACACGCCATGGGAAATATCTTCCAAGAACCATTATCTAGTTTTTTAAGACGAGGGTTCGAAATTTGGTTGATTTTGCTATTCTACTTTTTCTTTAAGTAAGTATGTGGACTAGGAATCTTATGTTTAGATGTATGATTTTTGACTATATTATCTTGAGTATCTTTAAATCCAAATCACGATTTGATGAAATTTTCTCGATAAAAAAAAATTATGAAATGAGCTCTAATTATTTACAATTTTCCTTGCTACCACGATGTTTTTACGATTTAGATCACGAAATTATTTCTAAAACATAGCAAATAATGATATCTAAACTACCCTTCAACCATATTTTAATTCATGAAGTAGTTTTTTTTTAATTCAAGAAAATGTGGTTTGGCGCTTACGTTGTTTATTTCCGAGCACGCGCACAATATCGCCATCTCACATTTTAAGTACTTGAACTAACCATGTCTCTCTCTAACTTTGTATTGTCAGTGTCCGCCCGGACTTGTTCGACGTCGGACCTGTGAAGGATTTTTTAAAAAATATTACGAAAAAATATTACGGTCGTGCCACATTACAGGTACAGTACAGTATTTACAGTCCGCCGACGCCTATGAAAAATAAATAAATATCCTTGGAAATTCTTTTACACATGACTACCTGATCCCAAACTAAGCACAGCTTGTACTATGGAAACCAGATAACTGATATTACTACATATACTACTTTTTGTTTGTAAATACAAACTAAATATACACTTAATTACACCTAGACTCGGGACATGCGGACATGTTCATGCACACAAATGCATGTCCTGGGCAGGAATCGAACCTACGACCTGCACTGCAGCGTGATTTTCGTTTGCTTTTCCTTGTCTTGTGTAATTTCTTTTCATCTCTTGTCATTTTGTGTCATCTCTTGTCATTTTGTGTCATCTCTTGTCATTTTGTGTCATCTCTTGTCATTTCGTAGTTATTCGTGTCATTTCTGTAAAAACTCCCTATTTCGCTTACTGTTATATACTTGCAGCATGGTCTTGGGCCGACAGTGGGAATACATTGCTTGTCAAAACAATGGAGTCGCTTTATTGCGTTTGTTGTAGGTATGGATGGGCAAGTAATAAATATATCATACATCAATAAATTATCGTAAAAATAACATTACAGATATGGATAGGAAAATGTTTGTCCGTCCTATTCAATCTATTATATTATAAACGAAAGTAACTCTGTCTGTTACCTTTTCACGGCTAAACCGCTGAACCAATGTTGATGAATTTTGGTATGGAGATAGACTGGGTCTTGGCGGAGAACATAGGCTACTTTTTAGGGTTCCAAAGGGTGCTAACGGGACCCTATTACTAGGCCTACGCTGTCCGTCTGTCTGTCTGTCCGTCTGTCAGCGCGGGCTGTATCTCACGAACCGTAACAGGTAGAGAGTTGAAATTTTCACTGAATGTGTATTTCTGTTGCCGGTGCAGAACAAATACTAAAAATATAATAACATTTAAAAATAAATATCAAGTCTCAAACTTGATATTTTTGATGTGTTTATTCTACGGTGGTACGGAACCCTTTATGTGCGAGTCCGACGCCTTCAGATCTTATGAATGTTTTCTTGAAATAAATATAGTGTATTTTAAGTAATTAACTGGCCAACCCTCAGGTCCTACCTACCATGTTAGGATCTTTTTCGTTCTAGCGGGTGTAAACCGTGATTTAACGAGTTAATGTGATAATTTTTGTATTTAAATTATTCAATTCAATGTATTTGTTTCAGACATAGTCCAATATTGATTATTAAAATTATTATAATTTCACAATAAATATAAAACAATAAATAAAAGTTAAATTAAATTAAAAAAAAAAAAAATTATTTTTCATGTTTTATCATTAAAATACAATATAATAATAACATAAATTAAAATAAAATACAATAAAATAAAAACCTACCCCTAATTAAACAAATACCGTCCGCGTGGGATACTGGCTGCATGTCCTCCCTGTATTCAAGCTGTTCCTGTTGTCAAGCGAATTTTTTGAGCAAGGAAAGACCCAGCCCTCTTGTCACCTGTGGCGGTAACCAGTCTAAGGGTGATTTTGATAGATAAAAAAATAAAGATAAAAAGATAAACAAAAAATAAATGCATGGTTAAATCAATAAAATTAATAAAAACTGAAAATTAAATTAAAAAATAAATTAAATATGGTAAAAAAAAATATTATGACACCGCTGATGACTTCATGATCGGCATCGAAGTTAAGTACCAAAGTATTCCTTTGCCTACGAAACATGAAAAAGATACTCTTATCCGGCAGTCAGTCACTGACACAGAGTATGTACATTTTTACCCGACTACGGTGGGCGGAGGGTTATGATTTTGACCGATATGTATGTATGTTCATCTGCTCCCGTATAACGTCCAAACTATTTTTATATCATAATAATTTGACTAATGAGATATCGTTGGACGCGTCTGGATCGTCCGCTGGTTATAGGCTATTATACGATCGAAATATTGTTATACGTATCTATCAGCATATTGTAGGTATCGTTTGTCTTCTTTTGACTTAATTTGTCTTCAGCAATAAAAACAACATAGAAATCCCATATAAAACGAAAAAAAAATATTTGAATATTTTCATCCATTTCATCTATTTTAAAAGGTGCACTGGGACATATTATTTTAATTGTACGAATTAAACAATATTGTTCCTTCAAAAAATAACTATACTATAGTCTACTCCATAGCTGTTCTGTCCTAGCTAAGCGAGAGGGATATATCCATCGGCAGCTCACGCGACGCTAGCCACACCCCGAAACTAAAATTCATTTTTTTCTTGTATCGTCTTAAGGCTGATAATGAAACTTCGGAATGTTTTTGTAATTTAGAACAAGTTGAGTATTATATTCATGTTGGGATTTTGTTTAGGAATTCTGAATGAATTTGTGTTGTAAAGATACAACTGGATAAGTATCATCGATTTTATTAATTTTCTCCGTTTTTTGACTGACTGATGACTGATTTGACTGTAGATTATTTTTAATATGATTAAGGAGGAAAAAACGCATACGGCCCGCGTGATGTTAAGCAGTTACTGTAGCTTATACATAGATGCTTGCAATACTAATGGCATCGCACGCTCGTTGCTGACCTGAAGGGGAACAGAAGAGCGGGAGAGGAAGGCGGCGGGAGGGTTGAGCTTTTGGCTCACTCACTCATACTACGAAACGCTACTTTACGTCGATCTTCTGTGAGAGGGTGGTACTACCCCGGTCGAGCCAGTCTATATACATATATGAGCTGCAGTCAATTGGCTACAGATTGTCTCTACCACCAACAGCCATAGGGGCACCCAATCACGGTCAAATCCGAATCGTCAATGATGTGATATGGATTGTCATATATCACTGATGGTGTACTATCACCCTATGAGATTTTTTTTTTTTTTTTTTTTTTTTTTTTTATAGGACTGCGGTGGCAAAAAAGCGTACGGCCCGCCTGATGTTAAGCAGTTACCGTAGCCTATAGATGCTTACAATACCAAAGGTATTGCTCGCACATTGCCGACCTGAAGGGGAGTGGGATGGAGGGAGGGGAGGGGGGGTGGGCTTACGGCTCTCTCACTCATCGTACGAAACGCAGCTGTAATAGCTGCTTTACGCCGATCTTCTGTGAGAGGGTGGTACTACCCCGGTCGAGCCAGCCCGTTTATGAGCTGCAGTCAATTGGCTACAGCTTGGCTCTACCACCTTCAAGATATCCAAGAAACTAGGTATATCAAATGAAAATATCATAAATACTTAGAACAAGTATGAACCACAAAAGGTACTTTTGATCTACCAACCTTACAATATTTATAAATGCGCTCATTGTTTCAACAATGTTAGTGAAATCGTTTCATTGCGATCACACCATAACTAATCTGTGGTCAGGAAATTACGGAAAGTAACTAAACAAACCACAATAAATCATTTTTATTCATCCAGATTTACTTTCCATCTAGCTAAAGAACTCAAAAATATGCCGGACATAGTGTTTAAAGAAATAAAATGTCCAAAGCAGACACTTTGGTTTTTGTTTTCTTTTTTTACTATTTCTTTTTACCTATACGTTCTGAATTTGAAGTTTGTACTTATGAAATTTGTGCTTATTAAAAAAGTTTACTCATTTCTAAAATCCAAGCTGATGTCTATGGTCATGCCCTTTGAGGATTGATTCGCAATGGTACCTACGCTGCAATCGATTCCTTCGTCGCGTCGCACAAATGCGTTAAACCATAAACACCATTGGCTAAGGTGTCGATCAGTACGTGCATGGCGACGAGCTCCGCGACCGTCTACCGTACTAAATTAAAAATAATGCCCTATTACTGAAGCAATATTGACTCGAAACGCTCGACCGTGCATGTCGAGGTAGTGACGGGATAGAAGCGCTCATAGCCAGCTGCAATCACTGATCGGTAAACGATTGGAGGTTAAGCAACGCTCGGCAACGTCAGTCGGAGATGGGTGACTCCGACACCAGGTTGGTTAGTGAACGATACGATAAGACGAAGAAGTGATAGAATCAAGATTTTTAAAATCGATTCAAGAACAAGAACAAGAACTTTCTCAACGAAATCTTGGAAGGTGACATGTCTAGTCGACGTAACTTGTCGAGCGACAATATCGATGACAAGAATCGAGCATTATGGTGACGAAGTGTAATGAGAAGCGAGAAACTTTAATTGCGAGCTAACACAAAATAACATCAATTATCTGAAGACGTTAGAAGTTCCCACAAACATTAGCGACGATAGCAATGCCGATAAGAATTCGTATTGTGTCAGAGATTCCGATAGGGGCACAAATAATTGGACTCCGATTAGTTTGTCCGATATCGATAAGGATACATTAAATAATGTTCTAACTTCAAACATTATTATAGCAAAATGATTGTCCCTAACAATGACTAAATCTTTATGATTTTCCTGAAATATTCCGTGGGAATGTCATGCAGAACTTCAGTTGGTGCGGATTGAAGATACTAGTTGGAAACAATTAAGGGTCTACATTGTCATTTTAAACAGAACTCAAGAAATCGTCCTATAAAACAGTCAATATTTAGAGCATCACAAGATGCTAAAGGCAGCACGTTAAATGAGATCAATGAAGCTGGAATTGACGGTGATTAGGTCACGTTCGCCATGATTGTGTTAATCAAATTAGCGAATTGGGTGTTGTAATGTTTGCGCCTCTTGTAACTGTTGCGGGAGCCGAGATAGACGGACATTGTTCTTGTGAAGACCGTAATAACTATAGCCCAAAATCGATCTTGGTCGTGGTCTTTCTTTCTTGGTTCTTGCAATACCAACACCAGTACCATCTAATTGTATAAAAACGAAAAATAAAAGAGAAGCAAGAACAAGACTTGTCAGAATCAGACGTGTTCTAGTGGTCTTAAAATTTGGTGGTCTTGTAATTACGCAAGACCAAGATTTTGCGCAGCATTATTCCCAATGGAAAATTTAGTAAAGAGTTAATTAGAATAATGCATTTGGTCCAATTCAGATGCATATTACATAAACTGCGACAAAACGAGAGAAAGCATTTGAATCCCCCCCGATTAAGTTGTAAAATGCAAACGAAAAGAAAGTATACGAGTCTACGACGCGATCAAAAATCGCAATATGTCGCAAAAGAATTGTTCCCGCTTTTATCTTCGGCCATTGAACTGAACTAATTGCTGAACTCTACGATTGCAATTTAGTACTTTGCTGGGTTTTATTTCTTTTCATTTAAGTGCACTTTATTGTGGTCAATTCAATCTGCACTTATTTCCTGTGTTCTTTAAGTCTATCTGTCACATAATTGCTTGAGATAGGTCACAGTCCAACATGTTTCCAGATTTTTTTGCGACATGCGTCGAGTTGTCTTGCTGAATTAATAGGTCACAAAATACGCTATGAACAAAAAATTATTCCCTATTTAATATCAACATGACGATCTTTACAGCCTCTTTTGATGATGAAAACAAAGAACGTTCAGTGTATTTCATAGAAACTGGCGTGACAGTGTTAATTATAGTCTTTGTTATAAACTGCACGACCCTCCTATTTCCCATGGTAACTGTCTCACGTACCCGTGAACTTCGGAAATAATCAGATCCAGATTGATTTGTGCCAATCGTTATCAATTGTGCCTTTGTGTGCTACCGTTAATCGCGTGATTTAGTGATTTAAATTAGTCTATTATTCGACTACAAAGCACCTCTTTAGATTTAAATATGTTCAGATAGTTACAATGATCTTCCAACGTTTTAATTTCATATCTTAAAAAAATATAATTATAATAGTATATAATAGCTGCAAGCAAATAATGTTTAAAGACATCATCCTCGGACGAATCACCTGGCGTAGGGTTGTATGTGATTCACGAAGGACAAACGTGTAGCCAAGAGTTCAACGTAGAAACATCCGTGAGATGTCACTTATGATAAATCTCTCTGGTTGTTTTCAAGTGCGAAGTCTAGGTTGAAACAAAGTTGAATCAAAGTCACGCGACGTTGATGTAAACATGTAAATTTAAATTGAGAATCTCACAAATCACAGCACTATGCTGCTCTACCGAGCATAACACCCCACTAGGAATAGAGGTCTTCTTAGACTTCCAAACCCCCACATCGAACTGTGAATGTAAATTCGGTACCTACTCGTAAGGATTGATCAAAAATCGAACTTGTAGGTAAAGTTTTGAATTGGCGAACAATGTAAACCATTAAGTATAAAGACCCCATTCCTCAATTAGGCGCTAACTCCCCAGTTCAGTGGACTGCCACTAAAATATTCAGCTCAATTAGAGCGGTCCCAGACGCCCTAATCAGTTATTAATATAGCACGAAGCGCAGTGAGCTAAATTAATAAATTCGGTCGTCTATGATGGCTAGTCCGAGATCACTGTCAGATTTAATTTATAAATTGAATGCATGAATTGATAATTTTAAGTTTTTTTGTTTGTAGCATTGATGCTGTCAGATTAGGCTACTAGCAAATTATTAGTTCCTCGCGCGAATACCGAGCATAAAATACGTGAAACGTATGGTTCCATTTCATTGATTTTGTACTTTATACTGCCCGTAGTAGTATTATGCTCCGTTTAAAGAAGGTCACCTCACTTCCAGAAAAAAAATGAGATTCCCGAAGGAACGCGGGTCTTGTAGCAATACTATCTTGTGTACCTTTCTGTGAGTGGTTGACATTTGACACAATGTAATTTTAATGAGCCCTTAAATTTGAATGACCCTTGGATTGGCATCCTTATATGACTACTACATTCCATATACAAATATAATGCTACGCTATTAGAACCATTATAGGGCTGGCAGCGTCTATAAAAGCTGACATAGATACCTTTTATAGTAGTCCTTTGTCTAATAGCTTTAAACTTAATAGTTTTAATTACCAGCTAACTGTATCCGATAATTTACAACCTCATTGAGTAATGAATATCTTCAAGGTGTGACTGTAGAGGGGAAGCAGACACGCGAAGACAGTAAAACAGTCTTTATTGTCGGCATGTCATTCCTGGGCGTGGGCCGTGGGCAGAATTTATTATTTAACCGACGAATACGCACGTAACTTTGGTTTTATTTATGGTAGATTACTCTGTGGTTAAGTAAATACTAAATACTCTGTGTCCGCTACTCCGTTACCGTCAATTTTATTGTTTGTATACCTGGGAATCATTTCCATGTCTCCGGATAAAAAGTATCCTGTATGGTGCTGTAAGTAGAACGAAGTATAATACTTATACCACCATAACACACCGGGACGCCAGGCGACGTCGCCAGCCACCGTAGCTAACTAATTCGTATTGAAATGTATGACAGGTATCACACCTTGCGACGGATACATTTCAATACGAATTAGTTGGATGCATGTTATGGCCCTAATAAGACCACAGGTTTGCCTATACTAATAATTTGTATTAGTACAGTACTTGCGCTAGAATTTCGCCGTCCTGAATTTAGTTCCAATAGCCTCGCAATAGGCGATTTTCATGCGAAGCCATGTTACAGACCTTCGGGTAGCTTGCACAACTCTGACACTAGGCCACTAACCATTCGTTAAAAAGAAGACGAAATTAACCAATGCTACCATCACACAGTAATGTTTTATTAGCATACTTATAAAAGGGTCCTTGTAAAGGAACTCAGTCACGCTGGGACAGTCCTAGCGATGATGGCTTGCACATGATAATGAATTCTACATCGATGGAAGACAATAGACCTGTGTTCGATGACCACCGTGATAAAGGAAGCTGCGGTTAGTAGGGGTATACTATTGACAATTTACTCACACTTTACTCGATAACTAAGTACTTACTCACTGATATGCTGCTAATTTTAGACTTCGGAAAATGCAAAGTACCTATGCAAAGTTGTCTTTGCGAGGTTATGCTTTATGTTTAATTGTTATGGTTAAGATCTGTTTTTATTTTCGAAACGAACAGTAACACAGTATTTATCTCTATTATGACTTAGTATCTAGTATGTATCTGTCTCTTATATCAGAATTCAGACTACTTAGTTGAGTCTTAATTTTTAACTTTCCTTCTTCAGAATGCCGAGCGATTCCATTATACCTCAATGAATCACCATTTCTGTGATCCCGATCTCAAAAGTGATAATTAAGTGAATTTGTGATCAATAGTTGCTCTTATATCCGATTACGTGTAAAACGATATCTGAAGAACGAAGGGGCCTTATATCATCAAAGGAGTACTCAATTTAGACAAACAGTACTTATTACATTTAAATGCTTTGAGTTTACAGGAAATAGGGTTAGATACAAATGTTTAGTTAAGGAGGAAATACATAGCCATTAATCATTGTACAACCGACAACCGTTGGAGTAGACGAGTTCTTGAGTGGATACCACGAGTAGGCAAGCGAAGAGAAGGACGCTCTGCGGCCAGGTGGAGTAACGACCTCCGGAAGGTGGCTGGCTAAAACTGGATGCAAAGAGCTGAAGACCGAGCTCAGAGGCCTGCATTGGGGGAGGCCTATGTCCAGCAGTGGACAGCAATAGGCTGATGATGATGAACCATACGATAAATGAAATAAACATAAGAAAAAAAAAACGTCGTTTTATTTTATTTTATTTGGATAGCTTACAGCATTAATACAAAGTAATAACAGTTTGTAAAACTAGAAGCCATTTACAAGCTATGTTAGGCACTTACTTAATACCTACTTTACTGCTTGTCTTGGTCTGCTAATATCCAATTTCAACATTTTAACCTCGCTAATTGAACGATTCGTTCTGTTCTTTTAGTTATTTGTCAAGACAACACTATTTTAGCACATATCCGCCATATTGTTTTTGTCTTGTGCCCTTTGTGTCGAGGCGCGGCCAAAACGAATGGGTCGACACGTGTTAACCAAAAGCGCTTGTTGCTGGCTAAAATTAGATGGACAACCGATATCTTGATACTCCGTGTTTCTGAGACCCTTATTTATAATTCCTAATCAAATTTAAATTCAAATCATTTATTTTGTTTAGGTCTACGGGGGCACTTACAAATTGTCATTTTACATTTTTTCCTTAACTTCTACCGCCGGATCGGAAACGCGACCTCGACTGAGAAGAACCGGCAAGAAACTCAGCGGGCTTGTCATTTTTACATTGTTTTTTTTTAAATCGCCATTTACTTATTTTAATACAATGTATTTTGTTAAACAATAGCTCCAGTGTGCTGCCTTCCGAAATGATCACTGATGATGTTTCCCATTTAGTAAAATGATTATAATTATAAAGCATAATATAGTAAGAAAAAAGTCGACAATAACAGGCCCTAACTCGCTTAGCATTTGCCATTGAGCTGCTATAGTGATCGACCCCCTGATTGGCCGGCCGACCGGCTGATCGGCCTCTGATTGGTCGATCAAAATCAACCCACCAATCAGAGGGTCGATCACTATAGCAAAACGCCACAGTGACGCCACAATGTCTAAGCGACTTAGGGCCGATAGAAGGCGCTGAATTGTAAAGTGCTACCAACCCTGACATTAAGCTAAGTGTAGACTAGAAGCGAAACTTTTAAGAGTTGACTTCCGCAAGTAATTACTAACGTTTAAGCAGTCGTGGCAAGCTCAATTTAGTAGGAGGAATTGCATGCGGAAGACATCGATTTCGATGGCTGTAACAGTAGGCAACCTCTGCAAGATTTGAGGCTAGTCTAAACTTAGCTGATAACTCTCAAGACTCAAGACTCAGAGATCTTGGTCTTTGCTTCGTGGCTTGCCGAAGCTCAAATGTTATTGTCATTAATGGCGTGCCTTAAGTACTGTAGATCTCGTCAAAGAGTAACAAAGCTGGCACAAGTTCTTAACAAATCTGAGCAAATAAAATAGCTCAATGCCTTTATTCAATGTCGGAGCGAACACATTGAAATCTCTTGAAAATCTTGGCTATCAAGGGTTGTCGGAGATAATTCTCTGATGGGTCGTTTACCAGATAAAGTCCAGTATAGACATGACTATATAAAAACGCATCGTAAACATTACGGAGACCACATCTCAAGTTCAGAGCGCAGCGTCTGTTTGTTTACTCCGAGCCGCTAGTTAGCGTGTGTTGGTTTGGTTCTGTTCAGACGAGCGACTATAAGTGGCCAATTTTCAACTAACAAATACATTTTCACCTTTCTAGTACTGAATCAAATAAAGAGTATTTTTTATAAATAAATAACGCCAAACTTGCACGGCAACTGTAAAGTCCTAAATTAGGCAACGCGTGTACAATGGCGACCATAGAATAGACTGAGGGCGATCCCAGTGACGTGTGATCCCAGTGATGCCGTTTTCGAAATTTGCCTCTGGCGGGTATCGAACCCGCAACCACCCGATGCAGTGAGCAAAGCGGCCAACGTTCAAATCATTACGCCAAGCGGTCGTATTGTTGCTTGAACAGTCGCCAGTCTGCACTAACCTAGGTCATCGACCGCAGTTCATTTCAGGTGCAGCGCAACACTAGCGACTAGTAATGTGCACTTTTTATTGGCTTTCCGTGGGCTTGTGTCGTTTCAAAGGAAAACTAGGGCGTAGTCGGTTCGTATCGTTAATTAGAGTGGAATACGCCTGTAACACGCCTGTAGGCACGCTATTGTCATGACACTGCGCATTAAGGTGATACAAATGTTCAACTGGGTGGGTCTAAGTAAATGGTTTGATGAAGCAGCTGGCTTATGTGCAATATAAAGTATACAACATTAAACCTCATATGGTCGGGAATAAAATGGCTTAGCCGATTTACTTTAAATGTTACCAAATTTTGTAGAAATCGATTTCAAAATATGAAATTGTCAACCTTAATCGTAAATGTTCTCCATAGCAACTGAACAGATTTACGTGAAACCTATACCAGAAAAATTGTCAAGACTTGTCTAAGAATCCGTGGATCCAAGATTTAATATTAGTCATTTTATTTAAAAAATAATCAATAATAACCTTAAATATGCGACAAACGTCATGGGTCATCATGACTTGGCCGGCAAAATGTTCCTGGCAGTAGCGCAATGGCGCCGTTGAAAGCTGGACGTGCGCGCAAATTTTTGCGTGAAATTCGTAAAAATGTTACGTCTTCTTAGCTTTTTATGAATTAAATCACGTTTTAAATAGTTTAAATATAATATTGAACATATTTTTTAGAATATTATATGCTTACAAATATTTTTAAATTAATATTTATGTCAGTGACGCGTTTTGTTGTCATCATAGATTATGAATAATATAGAATGATGAATAGGTATATGATTAAAAAGCATAATCGTCCTCTAAAAACCGCTTACCTACTTTCTAATCTTATTGTCTTGCCTAACAACAACAACAGGTTGGGCTAACAATCAGAAGGTCCCAGGTTCGATCACCGGTGGGGCATGCACCAATGGATGAATTTTCATCTATGTGCATAATTTACAGTTCGCTGACGGTGAGGGAAAACATCGTGAGGAAACCTACCTATCCCTCGGGATTAGGTAATAGTCAGTTCCTGTATACACGGCGACAAGGTTCACCACCTGTCACGTTGGGTTCTGACTATCTGGTGAAACGTGGGCTTTGAGTTGGTTAATCCCTCCACAATGTGGTGGTGTATGGCCACTCACGCCTCTGACTACCCCCGAATGGGGATAAAAGTCGTGACGTTACATTTAATTTTTTCATAGTTTTTGTCTTGCCTATGATATCTTTTTATACCACTGAGTTGCTACACAAACTTGTTTTTTTTTGGCGGGAAGTGGCGAAGTGCAACATTGAAAATCTATATTATTATAGGTAGGTACTTGACACTGGCTATATGCGACAAGAAAAGCCAAGACAAAAAAACATGCGTACGGCCCGCCTGATGTTAAGCGTGTTTCAGTTGATGTTATTCATACTACTTAATATTAGTGATACGAAATTATTTTTGTTTGCTTATTTTTAAGCTGGACTAACCACCGTTTGGTGGGGTAGTACCACCCTCTCATAGAAGATCGGCGTAAAGCAGCTATTACAGCTGCGTTTCGTACGATGAGTGAGAGAGCCGTAAGCCCAAACCCCCCCCCCTTCTCCCCTACCCCTTCCCTTCAGGTCGGCAATGTTTACTATATGTTTAGTTTTATTGAGCATCAGGATTAAGTTGGGAGACCGGAGTTCAATGCTCGACATTACTAAACCATACATCAAATAAACATCACAGCTTCTTAGGGATGGGTCCAAATTTAATAAGCAGCTAAATTTGCAGTGCTAAATTTATTTATTGTCATCACCTGTTAAATATTTTTTTAGAAATGTAACGTCACACTTTTTATCCCCATTCGGGGGTAGTCAGAGGCTTGAGTGGATATACACCACCCCATTGTAGAGGTATTAACCAACTCAAAGCCCACGTTTATACAGGGTGAATTTTTCAAGTGTGCGTGGATGGCCAAATCCGAAACTATAAGGAATATCGAAAGGTACTCAAAGAAGTCTCGGGGCCGATTTTGGTGAAAACTAAAACTGCATCATTGGATTTTTAAAAAAAACTAAATTCGTAGCCAGGAATCGAACTAGTTGATTTCGAACTAGTTGAAAAAACCACTTACTGTATTATTACACCATTCGATAGTGTCGCTGATAAGGAACGAATTCTGGGAGGTAATGACATACGGCAAACTTAATAAAAACTGTGTTTTTTAATAAACTGCTGCATATTTTCAAGTTGACTGTAATAAGTCATACGTACATTACCTTTACCTTGTTCGAAATAATGCTCAATATTTTTATTTATTTACCTTCGCAGCGCAGTCATCTTTACAACATTATGTTCTAATTACAAATGTTTAATCATTTTTGAACAATTAATCAGTTTAGGTTTAATAGTTAGGTAACTTAAGAGAAATAAAATAGTATTTTGTTTAAAATTAGCTCTTTCCTTAAGTTTACCGTAAAAACAATATTCGTAGCCAGGAATCAAACTAGTTGATTTAGAATAAAAAACCAAATACTGTATTATTACAGCATGCGATAGTGTCGCTGATAAGAAACGAATTTTGAGAAGTAATTACAATTTTCATTAAAATCAGCCCCGAGATTCTTTTGAGTACTTTTCGATATCACTCATAGTTTCGGATTTGGCCATCCACGCACACTTGAAAAATTCACCCTGTATAGTCAGAACCCAACGTGACAGGTGGTGAATCTTGTCGCCGTGTATACAGGAACTGACTATTACCTAATCCCGAGGGATAGGTAGGTTTCCTCACGATGTTTTCTCTCGCCGTCAGTGAACTGTAAATTATGCACAAAGATGAAAATTCATCCATTGGTGCATGCCCCAACGGGGATCGAGCCTGGGACCTTTTGATTGTTAGCCCAACCTGTTCACCACAGTCGCTTGCAGTGCAGTTGTTATCCCGAGATTCGAGCCTCCATGATTTTCCCTGTTTTCGGAACAATACCCACTTAGGTGTTGTAATTATTATGTATTGTTCCGAAAACTGGCAAAGTGGAAGCTCGAAGAACCCCAGCGAGACAGTGGAGCACATCTTGCTTCATTGCCCTGTATTTGCACGCCAAAGATATGATGCACACACAAACATAATAAAATTTGTACGGAACCCTCAGAGCACGAGTCCTACTTGCACTTGTCCGGTTTTAATTTGTAATGAGTAGCCCAAATACAAATTTTCATGTCTCTAGCTTCAGAAAAATTGGGACGCCTATACAAACTTGCACCCCCTATTTTACACCGTTAGAGGTGAAATTATCAAAAACGCTGAAATTACTATTCTTAGTTAATAAGAAGCCAAAATACAAATTTTCTTGTGCCTAGCTTTAGACAAATTGGAACCCCCATATAAACTTCCACCCCTTATTTGACCCTCTTGGGGGTAGAATTTTCAAAAGCGCTGAAATTACTATTTTGTATTTGTATTAGTAGCCTAAATAGAAATTTTCATGTTTCTAACTTCAGAAATGAGGGAATTCCATACAAACTTCCACCCCTTATTTTACCCCCTTAGGGTAAGAATTTTCCAAAATCCTTCCTTTGCTCGTCTTTTACGCTATGAAAGGTACCTATTGTCCAAATTTCATGTTTGTATCACCAGCGGTTTGGGCTGTGCACGTTTTGACGGACGGACAGATAGACAGACGGACAAAAAAGTGATTCTATAATAATAATAATATCCTGGGACATTTTTTACACACGGCTACCTGATCCCAAACTAAGCAGAGCTTGTACTATGGAAACCAGATAACTGATATTACTACATATACTACTTTTTTATTTGTAAATACATACTTAATATACATATACACCCAGACTCCGGACATACAGACATGTTCATGTACACAAATGCATGTCACGGGTAGGAATCGAACCTACGACCTGCAGCGTGAAAGTCGCCTCCGCGCCAACCACGCTAACGGGCCCGTTTTTTCCTTCTGAGGTACGGAACCCTAAAAACTCACAAAACGAGGCGTTTTGTGGAGCAAGTATTTTATTTTTAATTATACCATATATTATTATTATCATGGAGCTGCTCCAGACCCATGGCTCTGGCTTGAAAATCTTGACCTTACATGAAAATTAGTACCTATTTCGGCTACTCAGCCTACAAATACAAATATTCATGTCTCTAGCTTCAGAAAAACTGGGACTATCCATAGATACTTTCTCCCCTTAATTGTTGAATTCTCAAAAATCCTTCCTGTGGTCTTCTCCGCTATAAAAAGTTAAAATTTCATGTTTCTAACCCAAGCGGTTTAGGCTGTGCACGTTTTGACAGACGGACAGATAGACTGACGGGCAAAACAGTGATTCTATGAGGGTTGCATGCATGCCCGGCATGCGTTGCATTGCCACTCCATCCGTCCGTCATCCTCCATCAATCCATCAGTCAAATAAGGGGTAAACTTTTCCAAAAATGTGCGCGTACTAGGTCGCAGGCACAGCTAGTAACTAATAAGGATTAGTACTACTTTTATTTCAGTTATTACCCGATGTTGTCAACAATTTTTCTTGTTTTCAGTTATTTAGAATTTTAAGTTGTTTTAATTTTACTTATTTTGTCCTATAATATTAAACATTTAAATTATGTACTAGTCTTTTTTTAAGTAGTACTACCTATTACCCAGTGCTGGGCAAAATTAAATTTCAGAACAATTAAAAATTAACAGTTAGCGAGCTTTTATTTACAATATCAACAAAATAACAATAAAAAAGAACAAAGAACAAATAACCTACCTATTAATAAAAATTTAGTACTTAAATTGTACTTAAGATTTAGTGAAAATTTTCCTTTACGAAGTTACCCTTATACGACTAAATAAAAGTAGGCAAGATACGAATTTAGTATATGAGTCACTTCTGTTTTTGATTTATCATGTCGTCTTTTTGATGTATCGTGGCGTATCGAAAATTCTAAATTCAAAAAATTCAACTCGCGGTCCTACGACATTGTTTGAGCAAAAAGCGTTCAACCTCGAGCTGTCAGTTGCAATGGTTCCAGCCTTAATCTGAGGTGTGCAAACACAGAAACCATTTATGACGATGTATTTTGTTTTTCTGAGCAAAACTGCCGCTTTTACGTATCACAGCGACGAAATGGCATGGCCTTTTTTATGGGATTACCATAAAGTCGCCTTTCCACCGCGGCGCACGCTACGCATGAAATAACGTCAAATGATGATAATTTGTTCCACATGACGTCAATGATGTCATTTCGTGCGTAGCCTCTCTCAGTGCGCCGCGGTGGAAAAGCGGCTTAAGACGATACAAGAAAAAAATGAATTTTAGTTTCGGGGTGTGGCTAGCGTCGCGTGAGCTGCCGAAGGATATATCCCTCTCGCTTAGCTAGGACAGAACAGCTATGGAGTAGACTATAGTATAGTTATTTTTTGAAGGAACAATATTGTTTAATTCGTACAATTAAAATAATATGTCCCAGTGCACCTTTTAAAATAGATGAAATGGATGAAAATATTCAAATATATTTTTTTCGTTTTATATGGGATTTTTATGTCGAGTGTATTTGAAAAAAATAATTTAATTTCTATGTTGTTTTTATTGCTGAAGACAAAGTAAGTCAAAAGAAGACAAACGATACCTACAATATGCTGATAGATACGTATAACAATATTTCGATCGTATAATAGCCTATAACCAGCGGACGATCCAGACGCGTCCAACGATACCTCATTAGTCAAATTATTATGATAAAAATAGTTTGGACGTTATACGGGAGCAGATGAACATACATACATATCGGTCAAAATCATAACCCTCCGCCCACCGTAGTCGGGTAAAAATGTACATACTCTGTGTCAGTGACTGACTGCCGGATATGAGTATCTTTTTCATGTTTCGTAGGCAAAGGAATACTTTGGTACTTAACTTCGATGCCGATCATGAAGTCATCAGCGGTGTCATAATATTTTTTTTACCATATTTAATTTATTTTTTAATTTAATTTTCAGTTTTTATAAATTTTATTGATTTAACCATGCATTTATATTTTGTTTATCTTTTTATCTTTATTTTTTTATCTATCAAAATCACCCTTAGACTGGTTACCGCCACAGGTGACAAGAGGGCTGGCTCTTTCCTTGCTCAAAAAATTCGCTTGACAACAGGAACAGCTTGAATACAGGGAGGACATGCAGCCAGTATCCCACGCGGACGGTATTTGTTTAATTAGGGGTAGGTTGTTATTTTATTGTATTTTATTTTAATTTATGTTATATTATATTGTATTTTAATGATAAAACATGGAAAATAATTTTTTTTTTTTTTTTTTAAATTTAATTTTACTTTTATTTATTGTTTTATATTTATTGTGAATTATAATAATTTTAATAATCAATATTGGACTATGTCTGAAACAAATACATTGAATTGAATAATTTAAATACAAAAATTATCACATTAACTCGTTAAATCACGGTTTACACCCGCTAGAACGAAAAAGATCCTAACATGGTAGATAGGACCTGAGGGTTGGCCAGTTAATTACTTAAAATACACTATATTTATTTCAAGAAAACATTCATAAGATCTGAAGGCGTCGGACTCGCACATAAAGGGTTCCGTACCACCGTAGAATAAACACATCAAAAATATCAAGTTTGAGACTTGATATTTATTTTTAAATGTTATTATATTTTTAGTATTTGTTCTGCACCGGCAACAGAAATACACATTCAGTGAAAATTTCAACTCTCTACCTGTTACGGTTTGTGAGATACAGCCCGCGCTGACAGACGGACAGACAGACAGACGGACAGCGTAGGCCTAATACCTAATAGGGACCCGTTAGCACCCTTTGGTACCCTAAAAAAATATTTTTATAAAAAAAAAAAACCGACTTCAAAAAAACCTGATGCACTAAAAAGCCTGAAATAATATTTCTATTACCACCTCTGCCTACCCCTTCGGGAAAACCAGACGTGATGGTGTGTTATCGAGTATTTGGGGTCGGTGCCAATCTATCTTCTTACTTTTATAGTAGGTAGACTTGGCATACTAAGATTGGCACCGACTTCAAATACTCGATAACACACCATCACGTCTGGTTTTCCTGAAGGGGTAGGCAGAGGTGGTAATAGAAATATTATTTCAGGCTTTTTAGTGCATCAGGTTTTTTTGAAGTCGGTTTTTTTTTTTATAAAAATAATTTTATTTCACGATTTTTAGTGGCGCCATACCAATGAACATTTTGGCATATTGAACCGTATGAAGTAAGCCCAACAAAAGGTAATTGCTGTAAATCGTTGAGGAGTTCCCTCGACTGTCTTTCGGCTCCATCATCAGATCGACTCCAGACCTTCATAAAATAGTAGTGCTTTAAAATAGTTTAAAATTACAAACGCACTAGTCGCCCCTACGATTTTCGAAGGTTCCCCTCGATTTCTCTGGGATGCCATCATCAGATCCTGGTTTCCTTATCATGGTACCACCGCTGGAATATCTCCTTTCCAACAAAAAAAGATTCATCAAAATCGGTTCATAAACGACGAAGTTATCCGCGAACACACATAAAAAAAAAAAATATATACAGGGTGTCCCAAAACTTTGCCACATGGAGGGGAAGTACCTTAAATATTGTAGTTAGATAATTTTACTGAATGAAGACTTCATTTTTATTTTAAAAACAATACGAATTGCATTCAAAGATTTTAGAAAACTCGCTTGCCACACTCGGGAATCGAATCGGCTAAAATCTGAAAAAATAACACCCTGTTCTTTTATGGCATCAGTCGATAGGATCAATGATAAGAACCAAATCTCTCTAACAAACATGGTAAATTATATGAAAGGAAAACCATGAAATCTAAACTTATAAATTCATGAATTCAAAGATAAAGTGTATCCACAAAAAATTGAGCTAATTTCGAGCAACAAATTAGTTAGTTTACTATTTTTTATTCGTTCAATTGAAATAAGTGAAGATTTTATGGTTTCCTTTCATTTTGAAAACTCGCTTGCCACACTCGGGAATAGAACCGGCTAAAATCCGAATAATAACATCCTGTACTTTTATAGCATCACTCGAAAGGGTCAATCATAAGGATAAAATCTCTTAAGAAACCTAGTAAATTAAATGAAAGGAAACCCATAAAATCGTTACTTATTTTAATTTTCACTTATTTTAATTCTAATAAGTTAAGATATCACGGTTTTCCTTTCATTTAATTTCCCATGTTTGTTAGAGTGATTTGATCCTTGTGATTGATCCTATCGATTGATACCATAAAAATACAGGTGTTATTTTTTCGGATTTTAGCCGGTTCGATTCCCGAGTGTGGCAAGCGAGTTTCAAAAAACTTTGGATGCAGTTCGTATTGTTTTTAAAATAAAAATGAAGTCTTCATTGAGTAAAACTCTCTAACTACAATATTTAAGGTACTTCCCCTCCATGTGGCAAAGTTTTGGGACACCCTGTATATATACGGTCGAATTGAGAAACCTCCTCCTTTCTTGAAGTCGGTTTAAAAAGTAGCCTATGTTCTCCGCCAAGACCCAGTCTATCTCCATACCAAAATTCATCAACATTGGTTCAGCGGTTTAGCCGTGAAAAGGTAACAGACAGAGTTACTTTCGTTTATAATATAATAGATTGAATAGGACGGACAAACATTTTCCTATCCATATCTGTAATGTTATTTTTTACGATAATTTATTGATGTATTGCCGTGTGTCCACTGGCAAGTAACTTCCGCAATTTCTTGCAGAAGTCACTTGCCGACGTGTTTCCACTGACTGCAATTTTACACAACCGTGTACATGTGGGACTTGCAGCAAGTTCGGCAAGTCGCAGAAGTCCACTTGCGCGAGTGTTTACACATTGGAAGTTGCTTGCGCAAGTAAACTTGTGCAAGTTTTCTTGCCAGTGGACACACGGCATATGATATATTTATTACTTGCCCATCCATACCTACAACAAACGCAATAAAGCGACTCCATTGTTTTGACAAGCAATGTATTCCCACTGTCGGCCCAAGACCATGCTGCAAGTATATAACAGTAAGCGAAATAGGGAGTTTTTACAGAAATGACACGAATAACTATGAAATGACAAGAGATGACACAAAATGACAAGAGATGACACAAAATGACAAGAGATGAAAAGAAATTACACAAGACAAGGAAAAGCAAACGAAAATCACGCTGCAGTGCAGGTCGTAGGTTCGATTCCTGCCCAGGACATGCATTTGTGTGCATGAACATGTCCGCATGTCCCGAGTCTAGGTGTAATTAAGTGTATATTTAGTTTGTATTTACAAACAAAAAGTAGTATATGTAGTAATATCAGTTATCTGGTTTCCATAGTACAAGCTCTGCTTAGTTTGGGATCAGGTAGTCATGTGTAAAAGAATTTCCAAGGATATTTATTTATTTATCATAGGCGTCGGCGGACTGTAAATACTGTACTGTACCTGTAATGTGGCACGACCGTAATATTTTTTCGTAATATTTTTTAAAAAATCCTTCACAGGTCCGACGTCGAACAAGTCCGAGCGGACACTGACAATACAAAGTTAGAGAGAGACATGGTTAGTTCAAGTACTTAAAATGTGAGATGGCGATATTGTGCGCGCGCTCGGAAATAAACAACGTAAGCGCCAAACCACATTTTCTTGAATTAAAAAAAAACTACTTCATGAATTAAAGTATGGTTGAAGGGTAGTTTAGATATCATTATTTGCTATGTTTTAGAAATAATTTCGTGATCTAAATCGTAAAAACATCGTGGTAGCAAGGAAAATTGTAAATAATTAGAGCTCATTTCATAAATTTTTTTTATCGAGAAAATTTCGTCAAATCGTGATTTGGATTTAAAGATACTCAAGATAATATAGTCAAAAATCATACATCTAAATATAAGATTCCTAGTCCACATACTTACTTAAAGAAAAAGTAGAATAGAAAATCAACCAAATTTCGAACCCTCTTCTTAACAAAAACGTCTATAACTTTTTTTTTACAAAATCGTCACTATAGACCTGCCTAAACAGTACAAGACTTAAAGACTTGCCTTGAAACTTGATAATCAGTCGATCATCCAGCAGAATATCTGCTTTACTTCTAGGGTGTCTACTTCTAGGATTATCATCACAGACATAGATATACGTCTGTGATTACCATCGTCTGTTAGAAATAACTGTTGTACTCCACAGAAGATTCTGTAGTTTCTAGGTAAGCCCTACTGACTCTATCCGGAGTTATAAAAACGGATTGACATCGTCAACTGTTTACTTCTGGAGATGCACCTTCAAGAGAGCATACCTATGCGTGTCACTATATTGGTGCTGCAACTGCTCTTCTAGATAGATCTGAGTAAAATCTAGCTCTAAATATGAAGTCTCGTATTGTTTCCTCTCATTGTAGCGGAACCCTTTGGTAATAGAGTAAACGTTTATTAGTTCCGGATGCGACGGATCAAGGTGGAATTGTGACAAATCAACATCAAATCTGGCGTCGGAAGAAGCAATGTTGCGGTGGTAATCCGTCCCTTTGATGTCAGTTAGTCCGCCAGTTAGTCTTGCTATTGGCCACTGAAACTACAGGGAATGTTACTGAATATTCGACTTTCCCTTTGTCATGCCTTTTTAATAACAATTCAGGATTATATCCCTACGTACTTGCAATAAACACTTTATTGGTTGTAGAGCAAATTCAGCTCATATACGGGAAGCTCGACTGGTGTACCATCCTCTCAGAAGATCGGCGTAAAGTAGCTATTAAAGCTGCGTTTCGAACGATGAGTGAGAGAGCCGGAAACCCAACCCCCCCTCCTCCCCTCCCTCTTTCCCACTCCTATTCAGGTCGGTAACGTGCGAGCGAAGCCTTTTGTATTATAAGTATCTATAGGGTACACCGTAGTCGTTAGCCGTTAAGCACCGTGGCCGCTACGGTAACTGCTTAACCGCAGGTGGGCCGTACGCTTGTTTGCAGGGTAACATATAGTAAGTTTATAACATAATATAATAAGTTTACCTGATCTTTGCAGGATAATCTACTCTCATAGTTGACGTTAACTCAGTGTTAACTTCATGTGAATATTTATTTTTATAGTAGAAACTTGAAAGCCTTGTAAGTCATGGCCAAAAGATCTGCGTACATGTTATATAGTGTAATACAGGAGAACATATACCAGTCACACAAGATAAACAAGTAAGAATACTCACGAAATACCTACATTGTATGCACATAATTGGTCGTTAGCTCATAACTTGTTACAAAAATAAAACTGGTAAAAACGCGCGTATGTAAAATGCACTGAATATCGTAGGTCACGTTTGGACACTTTAGACATACTTAATATAAAGGTAAGGTATATAAAACCGCCATAACAACAGAGAACCCGATCTTACGTTTTTGTTCCATAGCTTGGACAGTATAAGGAGTATTCAACAGATATTTTAGGCGTGATTATAAAATACCTACACGAGTAAAAAAGTTGATAATATTAAATTTAATGCAATATTATGCGCACGGATGCACGCTCAATAAAAACAAATCATCATTTCGGCCTTGAGACAAAACAGGAATGACATTAGCGAATCTAGAAACTAGTGTAATTAATAAAAACTGCACGTGACTCGGTATTAGCACTCTAACTACTTTATATGTTGTAGGTATAATAAGTTTAGTATAAGTGTAAAAGTTCATTCAGATTGTAGCTAGTAATGTAGGTTCAGTCAAAACAAACGAAAACTATTTTCGTCAATTGTTGAAAAGAAGTAATGAAGAGATGAAAATAAGGAAAGGAACTAACTGGAGGAACATCGATAATTTACATTCAGGTATCCGAAACTATCGGCTCTGTGGCGTAAAACAAGATTAACTGTAGTTTAATCTGTTTTAACTCTTTTGTTACGCCGTTGACCAAGTTTTGGGCGCACCCAACGCAAGCTTTAATCTATTCATTATTAGATTTTATTTCAAATTTTACGACAGTGGTGTTGTGAAAGTTATTTTACTATCTCGTTTAAAATGTTGTAAATTAACATGTAAGGGAATCTACGTTAAATGTAATGTTATAAAATAAAATGGTGTTAGTTTTGTTTACTTAAAAATCAAGAACTTCTGCATTGATTTATAGTACCCACTGCATATATTTATTGAAGAGAAATCTATTTATTAAAACAGACAGACTAGATTTGACTGGTTGGAGTATACGAATGACTGAAAAATCTACGTACAAAAATCTGAATGTAATGAATGTAATTTTTCTCGTAAGCTAACTATATACTTATAGTCTGCGTATTTGTCATTATAGGTATAAGGCAAATGGACCAGCGACCCTAACAGATGGTAACCAAAACTTGCAATTCTCCATACAATCGGACAAATACGTAGACTAAAGTGTCCAGTTTGCTTATGATAAAAAAAACACTTTGGGCCCAGGATTGATACGGTTTGTTGTTATTCCATGGATAACCACATTTTGTAGTTACCAACTTAACGCATAAACGCGTTGACGACGACCGACGCATATTAGCTCGATGGACTTCCTGCCGTGATGTCATCATTGCCATAGTTTGTAAAAAAAGTAAAAAAAAACATGGGATAAACGGCTTCTTGTACTAAGATTGCTTACTAAAAAAATTGTAGTACGTCGGCGTGTACTTAATTAAGAGCTGGTTAACAGTTTACACTGTGCTGAGTGAGTCGTTTATTACATTTTTTTCATTTGTTTCAGGATACAGTGCTGATACCAAAGAAAACATGGTGATGAACCACAATTTACACAGGTTGGTTATGCATCTTCGCTTCTCTTCGCTTTTTCAACCTATCGTCACCCAATGCTGAGTGTAGGTCTCTTCCATAGCACTCCATTCCTTTATCCTTCATTCCTCCATTGGTTATGCATACTTACTAGTAATTCGCAGTCAGCATTTATATGTTGATGATTTACTTTCTGTCGATCAAAAAAACTGCAAACTTTTCGAACGAAAAACGTTACGACTTACGTTTCGTTAGGGAGAATGGTATTCATGGTACTAGTGACTATCTATATGTTTCCGTTACAAGTAGCTTACCTAGCATCGGATATCAGATTTACAAACGGAAGGTTGCAAAACAATCAGCTGGGCCATGCCACGGACGCCGGATGGGGTTTGTTTTGTCAGGTTTAAAACTTGTGAATAGATCAATCAAACAATGGGACTGGAAGTGGAGCGAATGCGACGCAATTGTTTGTAGCAGTTGCGAGTCTTAAAACCATTAATAATAGAATTAGAAATAATCAACTACTATTTCCATGGAATGCCTTGTTTTGTTAGAAAGTTGAGGATATCAGAGTACGCGAAACGTAACGTATCACCCATGCGAAAAACCGAACAAATCAAGACCACTATAGGTAGCTTCATCCAAAAATGTACTAGGAAGGCAGCAGTGAGAGAAGATTGGCGATACCTTCAAGAATACCACCAACTCAATTTACGACCTAGACTACTCACTCACTAGTACAAAGCTTCCAAAGTGAACTAAATTGCCTTCTATTACACAATACATAATGATATAATACTAGGTATCAGTTTTATCTCTTTGGCTGGAATAAGCAATTTGGTGCGCATCCAATTTTTGAAACATTTCTGCCACTCCTGAACCTTTGCCTGAACACAGACGTAAACTGCTCCGTATTCTAGTGTTACTTGGGATCCGATTTTATCTAAGTTGATATCGCGTTGCAATTCGGGGTTAGATTTCTAAACCTGTATGTAAATCATCCAAACTTTCAGCAAACAAGAAACTAAGCTAAAAAGCATTCGTTTTGATTCGGTTACCGTTTCTTTTGATGATTTGAAAGAAAGAAAATATATTTAGGTACTTGTTCCACCATCTTACATTTAATTTACAATCAAACAGACAGATGACAACATGACAATGATCTCATCTAAGAAATCATCTCCATCCAAAAGTTACCTAGAAGCATAGCCTGGAATATCCTATTGCTATAATTTACACAAGGACAATCTGGGACAAATGGACAGTGAACAGATATCTCTAAACAAAACGCTGTCTCAAAAGGTTGTAAATTGCGATGTAACGTCAAGTTAGATTGATCCAAAGAAACATTCAACTCTTATTTTAGAAAGCTACAGGCTTGCACTGTCGCAGGCTCATTACCCTTATCGATAGCATACAGCTGATTATGCGAGCTTGCCAACTGGCATCGCCACACGTGCGTGCAGCAATATAAACAATCAGCATTGTGCTTGCAGCCTGGCTGTTACCGGTATAATAAGTACAAGGTTTCATGTTACATCACGAACGCTTTCCGAAGTAGGCAGAATTTATTGAAATTAGAAAACAAATGTAACACGAAAGGCAGATATGAAATGTAACTACTTGCTGCCGCTCTCGGTAGCAACGCACGCGATGCAACATTTTAGCAAAAAACGCTGTCGCCCGTCGCCGGCGCCGTCGCGCGTAGTCGCGGCCGGGCTGTAAGTAATAAATCCCCGGGTATTATCTCAATTAAAGTCGTTTTCTTTTCAATCAAACCATTTATTATTCCTCTACATTCCAATATATGGCCATAGAGCCCTGTATTTTTCAAAAGACAATCCTCCTTATTATTATTTTTATACCATAAAGAATTGAAACCAAGAAGTAAATTTTTTTTTTTTATAAGATTATTTTACGGCCCCTGGGAACTAGCCCTTTGGAGCCTAACATCAGTATAATTTTATTAATTTTTTTTCTTAATTCTACCTTATAACTACCTTAAATCTACCTTATTTCTACCCCCCCCAAACCCTATCAGTAAAAAGTACTGACAAATTACTAGACTTCTTGTAAGAAGCCGAAAATCATGTTTCATCACTTTTGTTCCAATTGCCCACACTCACGCACATTTATGACCATATAATGGTTAATATTCCACCAATATTACACACTATAATACACGAAAACACATGTTTTGGAAATTAAAACAAAAATGACAACATGACTTTTCCACTTCCCGCCAAAAAGCCCCCCAAGAAGTTAAAAAGAAAGCAGTGTTGCTACACTCGCAGATAATTATCTATTAATACAATAGTTAAATACTTCCTAAAAATATTCACATTGTAGTCAATATAGGCCTGTATCCATATAGAATAACCTATTAGTACCTACCACATACCAAGAATCTTACTTAGGGGATGCATTCATGTATTATTTTAACAGCAATGGTATCTCCTAACATTGCAATAACTAGACTAGTGCTTAGCGCACCACTACATTCAACGACATTCACAAATCTGTGATCGCACTTTCAATTCTACAATGACTTAAAGACATTTTGATGCGTATTATTCATCAGAAGAAGAGCCGTGTTGGCAATACCGACATGTTTTCAACCACGGACGACTGAGTCGAACTCTGTCCATGGATTTCATTAGCCACGTCCATATGTCGCACATGCCGCGCGAGGCAAATTGCCTCACGAAGTTTGACTTGCCTCACGCAAGGCCAAGCCCAAGGCCTGCGCGCCCTACCTCACCTGAGCACTCACATTTGCCTCGCCTAGTTTGGCATAGTCATGAGACAGAACGATAATGTCAAACTGATTGCTCGGGTATTTATACCCTTCTCTGTCTAGAGTGTCAGTTGCCTCGGCATTTGCCTCGCGCGGCATGCGACTGAGGCAACGTCGTGCTTCGCGAGGCATGTGGGTGAGCAGCTTCGCGCGGCATGTGCGACATCTGGACGTGGCTATTTAGTAGGAAATACTATTATCGACAATCAAATGCCTCCCTCTGTCTAAGTAATGACTTTGGATGCGTTAGAATACTTATCTAATCGTTAAACACTTAAGGGTTTTGCCCTGCAAAAAGAAACTTCTCTATCAAAGACATGAATCTGTCTCTCCGCGTTTTTATCATATAGGTACGTAGACGTTTGTTTGTATCTAAAGAAAACCTGCCGTCTAGTTCGTCACGTCTGCCCTATTAAGATTAGCCGTGTGTTCCAAGCTGATTAAGTGAAGAGGATTTATCCAAAGCCACTAAGCTCTTAGATCTCACAAGAAAATGCCTAAATATATAAAATGGAAAGTTCCACTTCCAATCATTCTGGAGGTTGTTTTGAACATGACTATTTCATTTATTGGTAGAGTAAAGCTGTAGCCAATTGACTGCAGCTCATATAAAGGCTGGTTCGACCGGGATAGTACCACTCTCACACAGAAGATCGGCGTAAAGTAGCTATTACAGCTGCGTTTCGTACGATGAGTGAGTGAGCCGGAAAGCTAACACCTCCTCCCCTCTGTCCACTCCCTCTGTCTCACTCCCCTGCAGGTCGGCAACGTGCGAGCAATGCCTTTGGTATTGCAAGTATCTATAGGCTACGGTAACTGCTTAGCATCAGGCGGGCAGCGCTTATTTGCCACCTTAGTAATATAAAAAAATTGATTCGCTTTATTGTTTGTTAGCTTAAATAAACCTGCCTTTCCAATTAGTTTCTAATCTGATGTTATAAACCTGAATCCAAGTTATCATCTGTCATATTATCTTGGCAGGCAGCTTTCGGACATAGCTTCCATATCATCCCAAATTTAGGTCATTTGCCCGGGTCAGGCAATATCTACGCTAAATTCGCCCGTTTCCCATCCAAGGTGGAATAAACTACTTCATGCTGCACTTTGGTAAGCTAGCTGGGACTCTAGTCTCTTAACAATTAACTGTCCATTGTGAAACCACTGGTCTCTAATACATATTATCTTCGTGAATTCTATTTTCATATTTTGCCAAGTTGACAAACAAGCGTACGGCCCACCTGATATTAAGCAGTTAATCTAGCCTATAGATGCTTGCAATACCAAAGGCATGGCTCGCACGTTGCTGACCTGAAAGGGAGTGGAACAGAGAGAGGGGGAAGGGGGGTGTGTTGGGCTTCCGGCTCTGTCACTCATTGTACGAAACGCAGCTGTAATAGCTACTTTACGATGATCTTTTGTGAAAGGGTGGTACTACCCCGGTCAAGCCAGCCCGTGAGCTGCAGCGATTGACTACAGCTTGGCTCTACTACCAATAAAATGGTCAACAACATGTCGGCCGCCAAGTATGTACGATTTATGTTCAAAATTAGGATTCACAATGTATTAAGCGCTGGTTTCCTCCAAAAGCGGTGGCGTCATATACGGCCGCACTAGAACATTGGCTATGTAAACAAAATGGCGCGGTTTCCTAGAGAGCGGTATTGGACACCGTTCTAGTGACGTCATTCACCGCCTATACAACATGTTAAGAAAACCCTGTCCGAGCCGAAACCGGTAATTAGGTTCCCCAATCACATGACCAAATAAAATAAAATAAATTAAATATTCATGATAGTAAACATATTAATGAACATTGAAAGCGCCAATTTTTTTTGCCTTTTTCCCACCTAATTTAACTAATTTTAAAAATATGACAACACCGTTACCGGAAGTAATTATGTTAGATCGTGTGGCAGCACCTCTGACCACAAAGTATGTGATGACGTCATTTTATGTTTTTTTTTTTATCTAAACGGGGTAATTGTTTTCCAAAAAAATATGGGAGGCCTTTGCCCAGCAGTGGGACACATACTATGGTAAAAAAAAGAAAAAAAAAATGTTTTTTTTTACATAAATAGAATCTAATCTCGATACCCAACAATACGTTTTCGGGTCGGACAGGGTTTTTTTAACATATTGTATTACGGCCGTATATGACGGTACCGCTTTTGGAGGAAACCATAGCTTTAGTGACTGGTTTCGCAATGGACAATTGTTAAAAGACTAGAGGCCCTGTATGTTTTAAGGTTTATTTTGGCTTGCATTTGAGTGTAATTAAATTTGTCTGCAGCAGTCTGCACCGCGTGCATTCACCAACTTGTGATAGTTTTATGTTCGTTTTTATAAATATAAATATCTGGTTTCCGGCTAGCATTTTGAGCTTAAATTATCTTTATGGCTTTAGTTTTGGGTGGGTTCACGTTCGATTTAATGAACTAATGCGGTAAGGGTGTGCTCCTGTACGAATTAGACCTAAATTGTGAATTCTAAAGTAGGTAAATCCCACTAATATTATAAATGTGAAAGTTTGGATAGATGTATGGATAGACGTATGGATGGATGTTTGTTACTCAATCACACCAGAACGGCTGAACCGATCTGGATGAAATTTGGCACAGAGATAGTATATAACCTGGATTAACACATAGGATACTTTTTATCCCGATAGTATGTTCCCGTGGGATAAATTATGCGCGGACGAAGTCGCGAGCGGAAGCTAGTGTCAATATATATTTTTCGTCACACAAACACCAACTGGACGGTCCCAAACTAAGCAAAGCTTGTACTATGGGTAACGTACAATGGACTGGGGGCGATCCCAGTGACACCCAGACCAGGGCAAATTACGAAAAGGCCGTTTCCGAAATTTACCTCTGGCGGGAATCGAACCCGATGCAGTGAGCCGGGCGGCCTACGTTCGAACCGCTGCGCCAAGCGGTTGTCAAATTATCTTTAAATTGATACTACTTTGCTTACAGCTTTATTGTATGCATAGATAGATAGATTCATAAACAATGTTTGTATGGGATCAATGACCTAGCGTTATGCGAATTCTTTGGCTTTTCTTATCGAAACCACAGGTGCTTCGTAAGTTCTGTTGCATTTTATCGCTGCCGGCCCTATCAATCATTTTTATGATTCCATAAAAATTAAACCACTGACAGTCTGTAGGTAAAATAGTCATATCCACATAAATATCTTTTCAGCTGTAGATTCTTTGGCAGGCGGCCGAAAGCGCCCAGTCGACGCGAGCGTCGCGGCGCGGTCGCCTCGCTGACTGACGCAAACGAATCAAAATTATCGAAATTTAAAATCTAGAAATTTAAAATATTAAAATTTTAGTGACGTGGCAGGTATTTTGTGTAGTCGATTATTTGTGTGTATTAAAGATTATAGATTATGCGAATTCGATAAAATATGAATTATGAATAGGTACGAATGTAATAAAAAGTGAGAGTGATTTCATAAAATGCTAAAAATGTTCCAGTACGAATTTATCACCAAACGTGTTGCAATAACCATTAAATTTCAATTCATTTGTTCCATAAATTTCATGAATGTCAAAAATCGATAAAGAACAAGCGAGAAGGTCAAGTGACTGCAGTTTTTAATTGAATTGTCCTATAAAATAATAGTCTTGCACGTGCGAGTAACCATCGAATGGAGTAAGCAGTAATTGAGCAAAACAGTGTGTTTATAAATATAAGCACAATGCATTGACCTGGAGTGAAGTAGCGTCGGATGTAAAAACATTCGCTACCGGAATACGCTAATGACTGACTAACGAGGACAATGTTTCTACCAATTTACTTCTTAGATAGTCCCGTGCTGCATCATGACATCTATATTTTATTTCATTGAACTATTTTCCCATTTTCTGAACAAAGAATTTTAAATTGAAACAGCTGCGTATCATTGCCTAATTATTATTTAATTTTGGTTAATTCTCTGCTTGTTTAAGAGTTCTTGAGACTTAAAATAAGCTAGTAAATTCTGGAGTACATTTCCAGCATGTTAGAAATACCCGAGTTGAGTAATTATTAAGAATAGAAAAATCTCTCAAGTTTTTATAATCGTAAGTAACTTTAGAGATCTGCTTTAATTTTAATTCGAGGTAACAATTGTTTTAGTCGATTACTAATAGGTAGGTATATAAATAAGATAATTTTATCATTATTATCGAGTTGTCACATTTGCTTGATGTCGCTGCCCACGACCCATGATGTAATATAATGAGCCTCGAGGAGGCGTGTTTACAGCGCACTTCAATTTTCTGAATGAATGACACCGGCCCGGCTCATGAACTCATGAACGTATGATGTCATGTCCGTAAGAAATAAAAAGACGCCATTTGCCAATCACACGCATATTCATGTAATATAAAGTCTTATGAAACCGTACAAAACAGAAATTGTAGACCCTACCACGAATATTCTTTGTCTTAACCCAATGTGAAGAGCACATGTAGGTATAATGATCTTAAATGGTGTTAATGTACAAAGGTGATATAAAAATAAATCAACATGGCGTCTCTGAAATTTATATTACCAAAATATTTACGTAAATCACAATGAACTCCACGGATTCCACGGCTTTGCGCACAGACAAAAGAGTTATTAATTTGTTTAAAGCAACAGTCTGTCTGTCGTGTCGGAGGCGCAATAACTATAAATCTGTCAATGTAGCTAAACGACTGTAGCCTGAATTATAAACAATTGCAACTATATCGTTAACATTTAATTTAAAATGGACAAAGACTGGTGCTATAAGTTTTACAAACACAAATTGTGTATTATTATTAGATACTCTTTTGTTTAGGTTCTTTAACCTAGCTAGTCTAAGCGTCTTATTTGAATATACTTAGCCTGTAAATGCAGCCTGGACACTTAGACGTAGGTAAGCTTAGAAATCATCTGTGTATCTTAAATCTCAATTTCGTATTTTTCATTTCAAATCACAAGTTTAAAGAATGTATGTGTGTCGGGAAGGAGCAAGTCAGCAAGTTTTGAGACTCATATATATACTTATAATTAAAATTCAGTAAATGTTTAGCTTCTTTAAAATACCTAGCAGCATTATTGTTATGCAAACTGCTAACCAAATTAAATCACCTAAATACGCTCGGATTCCTCGAAATTCTAATTTCGAAAATAACCGGACTCTTTGATAACACATTCACATTTTCCCGCCCATATTTCCCCATAGGTCTGTTGTATCCATACGCAACATGTCACTCGCAGTTGGGTGACAAGAAACGGATATAGATCTGCGTCGGCGGCGAGGATCGCCGTCTGCCCTAGAAATTGGACTGTCAGACCGCAGACGTCACGTTTGCTAATACTAGTGGTAAATAACGGGGTTTTCATTGCTATCAAAGCCCTCGTGGATTGGATGCGAAATGTGTCTCGTTAGAATTACATCATCGGGGATTTGTGCTTTTGGATTGAAGGTTTTGTCATCTAATGCTATGCCATTTTTTTCGTTTGTCCACACAAATTAGTTCCATATGCCAACATTTAAATTCGTATCAGGCCTTTAATAGTCATAAGATAGAGGTATTTTCATTCCAATTGTGTACAGTATATTAAATTAACCGGAAGACTGAAGTTGGATGAAGTTGCAAACCAGTTCCTAAGTTCAGTAGTTTTAAACTAATTTCTAGATTTTAAAGATTGCCATGCATTTTCTATACTGCTACTTATCGTGATAGGTCAAAGCTGGGAGGGTTTCTTGATTGATTGATAGAACAGACGATTAAAAACTGTTTGATTACCCAAAGTAGTTTTTTAATTAATTTCGATTGATAGATTCTCTTAACTTTCAAGGTCTTTGGCACCAGCAATCGGAAAGTTAATTAAAATTTAACAATATAATTTCTACGATAAGTACTTTTTACTTGATTTACAAACACTAACCTTTACTTATGATAAAACCTTCTCAATCAGCAGTCATGGGGCCCATACCTTGCCTGGGCCTTGAACGCAAAGGATACAAATATCTCTCGATAAACATCTCTCAATTAAAGTTCATATGGTCCAATAAATAAAGCACAGTTTACTTTAAAGGTTTGTGATTGATAGTCGACATTGATAACAAGACAATAAAGTTTTATTGCTATCAAGATAAACGTGCAACGGACAGACATCAATATAGACAAATATGAGTTGGGATCAATTGTGGAGATTTATCATGAGATTATGCGAGTGAGTTACGTCCGCAGTGTGGTTTTTTCCTGCTGGTCTAATCAAAATTTGAATGATGCAGATAATTAGTGCTCCATCTCGTGTAAATGTGCCGAAAATTTTAAATTTGTGCCTATAGCCGTTTTGGAGTTATTCACGAATATATGATCTTGCTGGCGTAACGTTACCGCAGCAGTGTGGTTTTTTCCTGCTGGTCTAATCAAAATTTGAATGATACAGATAATTAGTGCTCCATGTCGTGTAAATGTGCCGAAATTTTTAAATTTGTGCCCCCTAAGGTTTCAGAGTTATTTCAAATCTTGCTGGCGTAACGTTTTGCGAATTCCTGTATCTCAAAAACTGTTTGGCACATAATCATGATTTTTCGTACACACATTAGTGTTAATTTGTGCCCATTTGTGACAGTTTCATATTTCAATAAATCAGAAAGGTTCGGGTGTTATAATATTTTTCCTAAAAAAACTAAAATAGCTCCTAGCTCTTAAACTGGGAAACCTAGAAACCAAATGTTAGTGCTAGCTTGTATTTCTTATGGATCCTAAGCATTTCTATAATGATCGTAAGCCTACTCCAAGGAATTTACGATTTATTACGATTTTATTGCTATCTCGCGGTGAAATAATTTAAACCCTAAATACACGAGTTTCGTATGTTCCGATTACTTTTATTAATATACAAAAATTAGTGCCCTACTTCAAATATACGTGTACGAAATATCAGCTCTGTAAACCTTATATTTAAAATATTATTAATAAATAACCATCACGAAGCGCTTTCGGTGGTTAACTGACGGAATTGGAATGTATAGAAACAAGCGAACGCCCCGTACTTCAAGCCATCCTATTTCAATTGACAGCGTTTTAATGAGTACAGACGCGTACATAATACTTTGGAGTGTATTTATAAACTATTAAATAAGGTAAATAAATGTATAATCACAGGGTATGCTGAATTTAAATATGTAGGTACCTTCCTAATATTCCTTTTATGTTTCGTGTAGCTAAATGAGCTTTAACTAATAACACACAACGACAGTAAAAGTATTTTCTTTTATATATTTCTAGAGATAAAAAATCGACGCTTATAAACAGCAATACGACTTTGAAAAATAATATCCATTCTTTAAATCTAAATCATTCACCATCATCGAGATATAAAACGAATGAATACTTATAAATATTAGTATTTTCAACAATTATAAACAAACAAAACATTACTTCATTGACACAACATCAAAATATAAAAATAATGTAGGTACTTACATTAAACAAAAAAATATATCTTGATATTAGAAATAATAAAAAAAACTTATGGTAGTAGCACAGTACAAACAGTCAGCGGACGAAGGGGTCTAGACAGGGGGCAAGGGTAGGAAGTCGAGTTTAACCATTACAAAGAAAATATAAAAATAAATATTACTCATTCACTTTTCTACAGAACTCTTAGCACACAGCCAATTTATTGTATGCATTTAAGATGGTAGGCGGTATGTATCGGGCGGCCGCATTTTTCAACTCATTTTATTTGGTCGGTTAACCATTGAAAGTTTGTCATGGTGTTTTTTATTAATTATTTTATAATTATAAGGCTTACAGAGCTGATATTTGGTACACGTATATTTGAAGTAGGGCACTAATTTTTGTATATTAATAAAAGTAATCGGAACATAAGAAACTCGTGTATTTAGGGTTTAAATAATTTCACCGCGAGATAGCAATAATATCATAATAAATCGTAAATTCCTTGGAGTAGGCTTACGATCATTATAGAAATGCTTAGGATCCATAAGAAATACAAGCTAGCACTAACATTTGGTTTCTAGGTTTCCCAGTTTAAGAGTTAGGAGCTATTTTAGTTTTTTTAGGAAAAATATTATAACACCCGAACCTTTCTGATTTATTGAAATATGAAACTGTCACAAATGGGCACAAATTAACACTAATGTGTGTACGAAAAATCATGATTGTGTGCCAAACAGTTTTTGAGATACAGGAATTCGCAAAACGTTACGCCAGCAAGATTTGAAATAACTCTGAAACCTTAGGGGGCACAAATTTTAAATTTTCGGCACATTTACACGACATGGAGCACTAATTATCTGTATCATTCAAATTTTGATTAGACCAGCAGGAAAAAACCACACTGCTGCGGTAACGTTACGCCAGCAAGATCATATATTCGTGAATAACTCCAAAACGGCTATAGGCACAAATTTAAAATTTTCGGCACATTTACACGAGATGGAGCACTAATTATCTGCATCATTCAAATTTTGATTAGACCAGCAGGAAAAAACCACACTGCGGACGTAACTCACTCAGATTATGCGGGTGCGCGGTGACTGAAATTTAATGGTACTATGATGAATTTAAATTAGGAAACAATTGTGAAATTAAAAAGGAAAAAATAATAATTGCGGTTCACATTTATTGATTGGAGTCTGATTTTTTTTATCTCTCAAAGTTAAATTTTAATGTAAAGATAAAGGACTTTCGGATCGATAAAGTAGTCGATTAGGTCCAAGATTATACAAATAATCGACTAAATGACCATTCTATGTTTATAATCAACATCCATAGATTTATAAAAGTATCACGCGTTGAAGCCCCCTGGCAAAAACTAAAATTAATCTATGTCAACATCACTATCTTATAGGTAGATTTCCATATTTCACTTTTTTGTACGACACGCGAATAGGTACGTAGGGCAATCATACATTTACCATTTTTAAACCGACTTCAAGAAAGGAGGAGGTTTCTCAATTCGACCGTATATATGTTTTTTTTTTTTTTTTTATGTGTGTTCGCGGATTACTTCGTCGTTTATGAACCGATTTTGATGATTCTTTTTTTGTTGGAAAGGAGATATCCCGGGGGTGGTACCATGATAAGGAAACCAGGATCTGATGATGGAATCCCAGAGAAATCGAGGGGAACCTTCGAAAATCGTAGGGGCGACTAGTGCGTTTGTAATTTTTTCATTAAGTACTTTAAAGCACTACTATTTTATGAAGGTCTGGAGTCGATCTGATGATGGAGCCGAAAGACAGTCGAGGGAACTCCTCAACGATTTACAGAAATCACCTGGTGTTTGGGCTTGATTAATTTGTATTGATGAGAACTTTACACCTAGATGGGTTGTGACTGTTATTAGGGTTCTGATGATGAAGACGAAGAATAGTCAAGGGAACTCCTCAACGTTTTACAGTAGCTACCTTGTGTTTGGACTTAATTCATTTATATTGATGAGAGCTTTGCACCCATATGGTTTATAAGTGCCATTACAGGTCTGATGATGGAGACCATAGACAGTCGAGGGAATTCCTCAACGATTTACAGCAGTTACCTTTTGTTGGGCTTACTTCATACGGATCAATATGCCAAAATGTTCATTGGTATGGCGCCACTAAAAATCGTGAAATAAAATTATTTTTATAAAAAAAAAATACCGACTTCAAAAAAACCTAGAGCACTAAAAAGCCTGAACTAATATTTATATTACTACCTCTGCCTACCCCTTCGGGAAAACCAGACGTGATGGTGTGTTATTTGGAGTCGGTGCCAATCTTGGTATGCCAAGTCTACCTACTATAAAAGTAAGAAGATAAATTGGCACCGACTCCAAATACTCGATAACACACCATCACGTCTGGTTTTCCCGAAGGGGTAGGCAGAGGTAGTAATAGAAATATTATTTCAGGCTTTTTAGTGCTCTAGGTTTTTTTAAGTCGTTTTTTTTTTTTTTTATGTACCTACATTATCGAATACGTTTTTAAAAATTCACAAAGTCGATAAGAATATCGAAGCATTAAGTAATTTAAATAATACTACAATAATGGCCGGTCTCTTCCTCTTTGCGGTTAAATTATCAATGCATTTGCGACAAAGGTTTCGATATAAGCAATTCGTGATTCAGATCAAGGCTTGTTGATAGTAGGTTAGTCTAATTCTAGAGTCATCATTAATGGTATCGATTCTCGGACTGGGAATTCGAATTTCTTAAAAAAAATCCGTTGACGGCAGACACGGGGCGCCTGCGCCTGCGACTCGCCGTCTAAAAATATCGAAATGTCCCTGATGTCCCTGATTTAGACCGATTCAAACGCTCCAAGTGATTTTGAAAACTTAAAATCGTGAGAATGGGTATTCCCTTTAAAAATTGTAGAGATAGGGAGGGAACCAACCGTGGTTAAAATAAATGACGAGAATTAATTTACATTTTTGAAAAGTATCCTTTCGTGACGTTCACAAGGTTTCAAGGGTCTTATAACGAACCAACCCATTCTGTTTCGTTAGTTCATGATTTTGACACTAATTTACTACGGATATGACTTAAAATTCGAATTCCGAACAAACCTGATTATTGCAGCTAGCCCAGAGAAAACATTGGACAAAAGATATTATGTGTACCTCTCTGTGCTCCTTTTCTTCTGTTTTGATTAAAACAGTTCTTAGATGTATACTACTTATTAACAAAGAATATCAACACAATAATTTCCTTTCGAATAACCTTCTTTTGTCATGTTCAATCATTTTATTTTTCGTTATAAATAACAATCTATTCTTCCCGCGATTTTGGCAACACACAGCTCGAAAAGACAACGATCTAATAAAAAGTCCAACTAGTTTACAAGCCGTTTAACACGCCTACACGACAAAAACCGATAATAGACCTTTTTGAAAGTACTTATCAGCTCTTTCACGCTCGATTTGTTTGATCGAGGAGTATACGTGAGAGGTCAACGATACTGGTTAAACATGAAGGGACGGGAAGTGAGATAGTTCCTGATTTATTGATTTAAGGACGTACCTACCTATTTGATCAATCATAATCTCCTCCTACTTCTTGCGAGGCGTTCATAGCCAGCTGCGATCACTGATCGGTCAGTCAGAGATGAGTGACCATTTTGAACAGAGCGTTTCCGTGCTTCGGAGGGTTCGTAAAAAGGTCTGGTTCTTGTCATCTAGGCAGCAGTCGTTAAGCCTTGTCAGAGGCCTTCGGGCGGCTTGAACAACTCTGACACCAGGTTAGCCACTAACCATACGATAAGAAGAAGAAGGCCTTCAATAGTACCTACTACGTATGATGCGCTGTTAGTTCTTGTGATTTTTGCTATAGATTAAATTTAGACAAGATCATCTCAATGCTAAGCCTAACTTTAGTGTTACCAGTGACGCTGTTACTATCTCTCAACGGTTAAACACAGTTAAATAAAATAAAATAAATACAACGTCACGACTTTTATCCCCATTCGGGGGTAGTCAGAGGCTTAAGTGGCCATACACCACCACATTGTGGAGATATTAAGTCAACTCAAAGCCCACGTTTCACCAGATAGTCAGATCCCAACGTGACAGGTGATGAACCTTGTCGCCGTGTATACAGGAACTGACTATTACCTAATCCCGAGGGATAGATAGGTTTCCTCACGATGTTTTCCCTCACCGTAAACACAGTTGTCACGTGTAAAAGGGTCCGTACAAATGACCCAGGGTCGCGGCATTCAACCAAAATAAACCAGGGACCGATTGAACTGGGGCTGGAGAAAAACGTCTTTTGTCACGGGTCACGGGAGCGATCACTCGAACGTGACGTAGGTAACATACCTACCTATCCTGTTTCTATTGAAGCGTCGTTTTTCTTTGATTATAAAAGCTACAGCTTTAACTAGGGTAGGAGCTATGTCTAGGAGATTTATTGATGATTTGGACAAGTGTAACCCTAAGTTTGCACAACCCGATCCATAATGTTTGAATAAAATTTAAAGTCTTTGCAAACGCAATATTAAAGGCAGTTAATGTGAAATTTAGATTGGAAATGTAATAATTCCTGATAGAATAAGAGACTGTCTGTCATGTAATGACAGATAATCATCTAGATAATATAAGAATATAGTTTATTTTTTAATGGGACTAGGCCCATCACACACTCTTACTTTCTTAACTCTTAATCCATCACTGTTACTCCTGTAAGCCAGGAACAACATTTGCGTCTAACGATGTCGCCAAGGTTTGACCCTCGACGAGTATACGAACCACGAATATTACCTATATAAACTTGTAAAGTCAATGTAACTAAAATGTAAAATACCAAGAATAATATTCATACAGTACATAATAATGTTATGATTAACTTACAAAACAAACAAATCGATAGCTACAGTTACCTAATCAAAGCTGAGACTAAAAAACTTGCCCAAAAAACCACCTACGCTCCGCAGGCTACCTGATGACACATGGTTTTTTTGCCTTAAAATAAATCGTGAGCAATCGTAATACCTACTTGCATTGGACTGGACGTGGGTGAAAGATATGCAATGCTGTTAAATCAGTGTCAATGCCAGATCTTATTGTCTCACACACCTGTTTGTGACTTAATAAGATTAATGTCTTTAACTCCTTGATCTCCTTATACCTTATACTCTCTTGGTCTTTCAGTCTTTTTTAAAATCACCTGATTCCTCTATTCTCTTCTATAGTTGATGCTGCCTCCAGTTTATCGAAATCGAAATCTTAACGATAACCAATTTGCACATAATATTAACCGAAATAAGAATCAAGATTCTTTTTTTAACCCATATAATATGTATTTCTGCTTTTATTGCTCTAACAAAAGGACTAGCTTTAAAAATTCCAACTTAGCAATATTACACGTCGCTACTATACCTAATATCACTACTGCAACACCAGTATCTACATTCAATTCACTCAACTTTGTTTCTGAATCTTAGAACTCATACCCTCATTCTGTTAACAGCGCCAACGGAGTTTCCACCAACGCATCCTCTATTACCATTGAGTAAAGTCTAAATTCTCTATCTCCAGCTGCAAATGGTGTCCGATGAATCATCGTACATTGTATCCTTTGTAAGCAGCGCGTGCTCTTTGGCAATTGGTTTGTAGGACAGTCGGGCAGTCAACTGGTCGCTCTTAATGAATATAGAGACAAGGTAAACATTCACAGACGTGTTGGGACAGTTAAAGGTACAGTTTTTGTGTGTTGAAAGTACTTTTCAGTAGTAAGGTATACTTACACACAAAAGTGTGGATAGCTTAGTTGCGTAGATTGAAATGTTTGAATCCTCCGATGATTGCATTTGAGACTTGAATGTTCCTCAATATACTCTCACTGAACCTTATTGCATTCTCATATGAGGTCCAAGCTTACAGTACCTACTAACTCGATTAAATTTATGACACGTGTACATACATATACTTAAAGCCAATCTTTTAAGCCCATATTCTGTTAGTACATTTTCCACTAGTTTGAAAATAAAAGATCTTAGAACTTAAACAAAGTAAGAAGTTACATATCTAAGAAAAATCTATTAAGTGATGAAACAATAACTGGCATGATAGTATCTTTATTAGTTAGAAGTATTAGGTAGTCTGCAAGTAATTCCTACGGTGTATACAATTGCGGCAAGCTCTTAGGTCACTTTAGTAGGAGGAATTGCTTGCGGAAGTCATGGATATCGATGGCGGAAGTCACCTTCAGCAAGTTTTGTTCCTTGTCTAAACTTAGCTTTGGGTTTGTTCTCTATATTTCTTTCTCTCTTCGACTCTACATAATAATCTGATATCATCTTTTCTTTACTCAACTTGTTTCTAGCGTGTTTTCGCAAATATTATGTTTAAAAGACACTAGTCTCATTGCATAATAAATAATAACTATAATTATGCCTAGCGGCACTCCTTTGTTGTCGCAGGTGTATAAAATAACTAAGATAAAATCTCTACATTTGCGGAATACTAAGCAATTTTAAGGTTATCTTGCTTGAGCTATTTCATGGCTTTGGTCTATTAAAATGTTTTAGCCAAGTCCTAGTTATGCAGGTTTACATTATTTTATGCGGTTTATATGATTAATAAAAAACTAAACTGAATCTACATCAGTAGACCTAAATTTGGAATCACGGAATTTGTTTAGTTTTAATCACTGTATTTTAAAGAAACTTGCCATAAAAAATCCGTGCAAAATCAGCTGTTTCGAATATTTTTACAGTGAATACCTAGTAGTTGGGTATGAGTTTTTTTTGTATGGGCCCGCCACACACTCCCACCACTGTTACTCTTGTAAGCCAGGATCGATATGATCGACATGGGTATGAGTAGGTAATATGTACTAAGTTTTTTTAATATTTTTATTTGAGCCACAAAGCAAAATAAGCAACACATTGAACTGGCGCCGCCCACGCGCCATACGATGACTGATGTTTATATTTTGTTAGTTGGACCTCACGCAAGCAAAGGTGCGTAAGTGGAGATTTGAATTTGTGATGCCATTGTAAATAATAGATGTGCGTACTGTGGCAGGAAGCTTTATGAATGTTATTACAGACATTACGAGGTCTGTTATGTGCTTACTTTATTATAGATAATGAATGATGATGAATGATGATGATAATGAATGTGCACAGAGATAATAGAATAGATAAAAAATATTAACATCTTGCGCTTTATATCTCAACTAGCAGACGTGGGAGAAAAGACCGCTAGGCTGAAGTGGGAGCCCCCAAGGTTGGGCAAACATCATCTCTAGGATTCCCAAGTAGAAAGCGATGGCGACATGATGTTGTGGGAACATCATGTCAGGAAATAACCTAAAGCAAAGATGTGTGAAAGAATTAAGGGACGGTTTTTGCCCAGAAGTGGGACAATTAACGGCTATTAAAAAAGAACTGCAGACTTATCTTCAGTACAAAAACAAAACAAAATCGGTCCAGTAGTAACAATACTTCGGTTAGACGATACAGACATGCTATCAAAGACTTTTGTTTGTCAATAAATATTAGGATTTGTCATACATTACATCATCCAATATTGCACAATGCCCATTGGACAAAACTAAACAAAAAACTTGTGCATTCTCCACTACGAGAGTCTACGTATCGTCGTGAGAAAAATACATTTGCTAAAAACTAAAGAAGCTTTCATCCAGTGAGCGTGTACAGAAAAGGAAACGGCCATAGGTATAACAGTTTAAAATGCTCACAATGTGTCTGCTATTCAAAGTGGAGCCGGGCAAGCTTGGCCAACGGAACCGACGGGGTTGGCATACAAATGATCAGAGTATGTGACAAATAGTCGTCAGTACAGTCGTTAAGAAAATGCCTTAATTTTTTTTCGGGGCGCACGTATCTTAGAAAACGTTTACTGTCCGTTCACAGATATTTTACCTCTGACGTTCCTCATTTTATTTATGTAAAACGCGAAGTCAGCCTTTAAACTTGGACTTTGAGACCATGAACTGTAGATTATGCGTTATTCTACAGCCTACATGACTTATAAAAACCTAATATCGACCACGTTTTTCAAAAATAAATAAATAAGGTAAATGTCAGAGGTAAAATAACTGTGAACGGACAGTAGTTTGATGGTGGACGTCTAGCATTGGATGGGGCTCTACATAAACTAATCTTGACAAAATGAAATGTTCTTAACCCTTTAATGGTGCTTGTTATGTTGGCTACAAATTATGACTAAACTAAATTTGACACATGGAAAAGTATTTCTGACTCCCTAATACGTTAAGTCATGACAAGAATGGCAATACAGTTAGTTCCAGCAACAAAATCAGGACCATTGCCGTATTTAGACGACATTTTTGAAGTGTCAAATTTAGTTTATGATTTTTGCAGGCAATTTTAGACATAACTTTTTATATTGTTAAAGTTAAAATTAGCACTATTATCGGTATGCATTTACGGAACCGGTCTTGTGAGGGCTGGAGGCATAACACACACACACGTAAGGACCCCTTTAACAAAATGTTTTTTTGTAAGTAGTTATCACTTCTGCCCGCGAGTGTATCTTCCTATTACTAGGACAATGTGCTTAACTAAAAGCTTAGACATGATTTACTATGAATTGTAAAAGGCACGACACGACTGTACATACATACTCACTAATGAATGAAATGCTTGTTTGTTTGTTCGTTTCTCGTCACGGAAAGACAGGTGGGATTCATGAGAACATGATAATTATGAGAGGATGATATTCTCCCACGGATATTAAGAAGTTACGCGACTAAGATACGACCCAGGTTGCCTATTGATATGCTACACTGAATTCGAGAATAGTCGAAGAAAGTCGAATTTGGGTAGCGTTGTGTACGGATGACGACATGAGCAGTGTTGCCGTAGGATTACTGTATTAGACCAAAATTACCGTATGTGAAAATTTCCTTTTATGCAAACCATAGTATAGTATAAAACTTATACGAAATAAAAAAAAAAAATTTGGGAACTGGACGGATCTTCTGCAGATTAAAAAAAAATGTATACAAAAGAAAAATTTAAGAAGGGGGATTGGGGAACATTTAATAGAATATACTTAAATAGGCTATTGCAAATAGTAAAAAAATATAATATTGGTAACTGATATTTTGTTACTTCTATCCAAATAGAGAGTAAAGGTCTGCGATCATATAATATCCCATAGGAACATACTTCCTTATCCCTAAAGTAGTGTATCTTTGTAAAAAAGTTAATGTTCAATCATAATTACATTACGTCGGTCGGCTCTTTGTGAGTCACGAGTCAGAAAAAAAACTAGAAAAGAATAATTTTTCCCCTGGAGGAATGCGCGTGCCTTCACGTTCGGCATAGGAATGGGTAGGGATGGGCAGTGTTTATCGATGTTAGTTCTGCATACCGATAAAATGTTGTAAGGATCCCACTCCCCTTCAGGTCGGCAACATGCGAGCAATGCCTTTGGTATTGCTAGCACCTAAAGACTACGGTAACTTAACATCAGGCGGGCCGTACGCTTGTTTGCCACCTCAGTGCTATAAAAAATCAAAACGATGTTTTCAACATTTTTTCTTTGCACTTATGGAAGCTGGAAGCGTGCTGGTAATAATTACTTACTAGTACAGACTAGGCCCAAATTCTAGCCCTTTTATAATCAGGCAAGTACGTTAGGTAGCTACTTAAGCTAAAAACTCGGAGATTAAGTATCTTGATGGTTTTTTTTACGCCAGCAGAATGCACCTACACAATGTAACAGAAAATGTTATAAGACAATAGTAATTCTGAACCCAGCAATGGTAGTTGTTTGTCGATATTTATTTGCCTGTAAATAACCATCTCTACCGAACTTTATCAAGAACATCCCTAGAGCTGGTCCAGTTTTTTCAACGTAACTTCAATCCCAGACCGTTACGGGTTTTATTTGTTTAAAAACAATGGAAATAGCAGCTGCGGCGGGTAGGGTTATTACGTTCATGGCGGCGGGCGATAGAAAAAAAACATGGAAACTACTTGGTAACTTTCATTAGATGTGTCCATATGGCGCGCATGCCTCACCCGAGCACTCATATTATGACATTACGTCTATGCGTTCCGACGTCAAAAGTGAGTGCTCGCGCGAGGCATGCGCCTGATGAAGACGCCGCCATTGAATTAGGGTGTGAAACGTCAGTCGCATGACACGTGGTTCCAATGCATGCAAATTATTTTTTAAATTGGCTGCGTGCGTCTAGATCAAGGGCATGCTGCACCCAAGCACTCAGTTTTGACGTCGGAAGTATCGGAACGCATAGAAACGTCTCGTAACGTCATAACATGAGTGCTCGGGTGAGGCATGATGAGGCAATTGGATTTACCAATTGATAGACAAAAGGGTGGATCTATGAAGGAAATTTAAACGAAATTGTAATAATTTTGTAGAATTGTAGAACCCTAGTGAAATATCATAGTATCTTACACATTTATGGGTCTGTTGTAACATTACCATATAGTAACATACAACCTGCTATTTTAACATCCTATAATACATAAATAATTACTTACAGTTTCTACATTATACAATATTATCTATTGACACGCATATAAAAATTGAACAATTAGCTGTGTTCTTTACTGAAATTAAATCACGCCCACAATTAGCCACTGTAAGCTACTGAAATCGATAACAATTCGATGCCACTAAATATTGGTGTCAACCTAAAAACTCTATTTAACTAATCTTATCGTTATCAGTCAGAATTTGGATTTAATTGTCGGCAAACGCAACTGAATTAAGTACAAACTTTATCGCACACAATCATTCTGTTTACACATCAACTTTGTTTAAAAATAGGCTATAGCGGTGGCAGCAACGTTAACAACTAGACGTGCTTGGGCAAATTAAAGAAGACCGGATTAATTAAAAATTTAAAAGTTACTTCAGTTCAAAGTGCTTTGTTTCAATGAACGAAACGTGAGGTGTGAATAAAGTGTTAAAAACTATAATTACTGCATCCGTGGGTGCTAATTTGATTTTAATTGGAGTTTGAACTTTCTCACACGGACAGCATCAAAAGTATGCGAGCCAATAACTATCTTAAACCAACGCAAACTAAACCTTAAACAGATTCTGAACAATTGCAGAGAAAAAAGAAAATTAATAACGTTATATCATTGACAACAACGTATCTTAATACAAAATGCTTGCACAATAAACAAGAATAATATTGAGTACCTAGTACACCAGCTATATAGCCCTGTCTTGGTTAGTTAGAATAAAAAAAGTCAAACTTTTAAATCCAAAATGCCGTCGGCACTGGGCCCGTTCAGCCAGCCGGAGTGGAGTGACTCCAGTGATTCCTTGGAGCCAGCTCCGTTACCGCAGTTGGGATATTTTGTGCCAGTGAGATGCAAGTGCGATCGGACGACGCGTCACGTTTGTCGGAGAAGCAGAAGGTAACATTAATACAGGTCCCTTAGAATTTGAAAGCTTTCTTCTTGTCAATAGAATCTTTTCCATTCGTCCCTCTCTCCCTTAGAGTATGGACAAAAGTTCTTCTACTGGGTGAAATCGAAATCGTCGGCAATATTTTAACCAGTGATTCTACACATGATTCAGAATATTTAGGGAATATTAATCAACAAATCAATTGATAAAAATGTATTACCTAGGTAAGGGATAACAGTTAAATGGATTGCTTATTTGCTTACCCGATCAATATTTTTTTATCAATAGATTTTTTTATTTGTTTTCCTAAAATATTTTGAATTATGTGTAGAAGCACTGGTTAAAAAATTGCCGGCGATTTCGATTTCACCCTGTATATCTATGCTCACTCCCACTTACTCAAGCCATCGATACAACACATTATCTCCTTTGGTCTTACCCAGTAGTCTTACCTAAGTCATACCAGTTGAACCACTAAATCCTAATAGACTTACCGAGATCGATGGTCTAATTTGTGGTCTCCTTAACCCTGTGGAAATTACCTTGTAGGGTCTTCTTCTTCTTTGTTTTCGTTATTATTTTAATCCAGATAAACAATCTATTTTGCCTATAGCTCCTTTTATAGGCAGATGGATTGATGAAAATCAAGCTATCTTCACCATGATGGTTTACGCAGAAATACAATTTTGAAATCTAATAGCAAATCGTACTCTGAAAATAAGCATTTAACACGATGTGCTTTGGCGATAAGATAAACAACATCCGGTGGCTATCTCAGACATCATTTACAATTTCCCGTCGGCCGCATTTGCTAAGTCCCTTCAAGAGAGGATAATTAGTATTCTGTTTGTAGCATCTACTCTGAATCTATCTAAAAAGAACAACGCAACTTCAAACTTGAGAGAAGAATAACAAATGTTTAATGTTTTCTGGTCTTCTGATTGTGTTGACTGTGAAACAATTACGTCATTCCTAGTATTTTCACATGGGTAATCTTTTAGGAGTATATGAAATTCTTTCTAGTACAATAGGTATCGCATTTTAATGAGAAGTAAAGTGTTTCAAATTCGTGAATTACCGCCACACTGCCTACAATAACACAGTACAGGGTCTTTGATTGAATTCGTCATCTTATTATTCTCTAAATGATTATCCTTGACGGCAGCATCGATCGTACCAGCATAGAAACAAGCTAGACTTCTGAATTCCTCAAATTGGTTTTGTTTGCTGTATTAAAGTTACGATAAACAACACTAGTACCCAACTGGTTATTCCCCTGCATGAACAATTTCGAAGGTTTATAATAATAGCGGTCAATTACCGTCCGATCCCTCCTAGTAGTCCTACCAGAGTCTTACCAGTAAGAACTGGGAATTTTCTTCCACAGAGTTTTGTTTCCTTTCACTTTGTTTCCTACCCAGTCTTATCGATAGTACGTCTTACTTTTGCCGTTAGTCTCACCCATGGAATCTCTATGGTCTCACCTCACCTCATCTTAGTTGATGAATTAACTACTAAACAGTCGTCTCGTTTCTCCCCAGAGAATCTCCCCGTTCGCGTCGCTCCGTGTCACAATGTTCGTGCAACAGCATATCGCGGAGGTCCTCGGCGGCGGCCTCCCCGCTGCCGATGCCGCTGCCACCGCTCAACAACACCGTCGAGATGTACGTGGAACCGGTCGTTGAAGAGGTTAGTACACAATCATTTCTCATGTTTACTTAAATGACTACGTACTGTCTACACCGAGCAGCACGCCCGAATCAGACGATTGAATTGACGATTGATTACGTAGACATAAGATCATCCGGAAACAAAGCATTTACGTCGCGTGGCTGCTCGGTTTGGTCTGGACACATGAAAAGATACAGATTTAAATGTAACTCAGGGAATTAAGGATACCTCAGGATAACTATTAAGGGACGTTCCTTTATTCTCCAATGATCATGGGTGTTGTAAAACGTTCAAACGTCACGAAAGTTAACAACAAAACACGTTAGCCATAAAATAAGTTTAATTGTGAGTTCTATTATTAATACTGTGTAATGTTGTCGATCCTAATAAGTCAACACCAACAATAGAACAAACTTTCTTTATGAATAAGGTCATACAATAAGCTATTACCTACAGAAATCGAAATAGGTGCAGTGAAAGCTAGAGCTTTTCTAAGGTGTTCACAAATTTTTAATCGACCAAGACGGGAATTCCCTAATTAAATTAATATGCTCATTGCCCATTTATTTTTTATAGTAAGGCATTTGAAGCTCCTATTTCCCATTGTGCTATTGAAATATGGCAATAAAAACATGTTTGTCAGGGTAGATAAATCTATGTCAGGCAAAATAGAGAAAATCTAGTTTCACAGATGTTTATTATAAGAATCAGAGAGTCTGGCCTGGGTACCTATTACAATATCTTATTTTGCCGAACCGGCAATCCAATTCAATCCTGGAACCAATAAATTCTTTGTCAATTTTCAATTGCGAAAGCAATTTAACCGTTAGCATCTATTCATCTTTGGGAAAATTGAAATGCCTTCAATCCGAATTCCATTCTAGTATTTTGGGTGTAATTTTGCATTCCGTTATATGATTGTCGTCGTTTATAAAATGATCATACATCATATTCTACTAGATGGTATTTATCGAGCACTTTCTTCATTGATCTGGCAATCTGTTCTGGTCTGCTGTAGAAATACTTATGTTGTGTGCTACCCTCTTCGTTAAATATGTCGTGGTCCACTAAACCTTTTGGTGATATGAAGAGGATTCTGGAAAGAGTAGGTATAACGACTATAAATATCAAGTACCTAATTTAAATAATTAATATAACCTTTTGCCTCAAAAACCTACAGGGCAACTTAGGACACCTTCAAGATAGGTAAAAGCCTCAGTACTTCAATAGAAGGCATCGGACGAGATCCGCAATTTTAGACAGTTTCTCTATAAGGCTCCACCCAGAAATCCTATAGTTAGGGTTTTTTTATGACCACGCATTGGTGGATTTTGCAGACAAAATCAATCATCCGGTTAGCGAACGGCTAGCAAGAGCCGTCATTATATGACTGCGAGTTTATTACCTGGGTATATAAGATCCATCAGGTGCAAAAATATTGCTCTTGGGTTCCTCCTCATCCAACAGATTGACCATAACGAAGTGTTTGCTAAGCGTCTGTATCTCTGTGGAGTCCGCGAATTTGGGTTTTAAGTTCTTGCAGGCCGAGCACCAGGATTTGTGGATGATCACCATTAACGGCTTCTTATGGTGTGCAGCTATCTGTAGCCCCGACTCCAGTGACCCTGCCCATACGTAGTTATTCCCAAACCCATTGTGTTTCCCACTCTTCCCTGAACAATGCACCTTGTCGAACATCAAAGCAAAGAGCGCTTTAGCCAAATTGACAGCGGCCATTTCGGTGTTGTAAATATTAATATAGTCGACAGGTGCTGGGCTGATGATATTTACATTGTTAAAATTTTCATGTGTTGGTCGTGTTGGTCAGCCATTTTTGACAAAAGTTTTGAATTTGACGCGGTTTTGACGCTCTATGAAACAAGAAGGCCGCCAAACTGGCGACATCTGTTGAAGAGCTCAGCAACTGGTAGTGAGTGTTCATACGAAGCGTCGAGGTCTATCTTGTACGCTAAGTTGGTAGCGTTGCATTTGTGTTCGTAGTTGGGAACTAGATGGCGTAATAAGCAACGGATTTTAAAAATAGTAGTGTTTTTTACGAGTAGAGAAGATAATGTTGAATCAAATGTTATTAAAAATCCTATGCATGCACCACGTTTATAAATTACTTTCGTTACTGAAAATCTGTGAGGAAAAGCCTAGTGTGACGCACTTTTTATCTACGGCCCCAACTTCTAACTTCAACCCCAATAAGGATACCTACCTATTTATCAAAGAGCAAAAAAATTTAAAGAACCTTGGTCGTACTTGCCTTTTATAGTAACTGAGAGTACCTATCATACATTATTATCTCGTATGCACTAAGCAATAGAAAGTACGCATTATGAATTGGTCCAAGCTTGGATTACCACACCTCGGAACAATTAATGCTTTAATTACCAGTTCTGACCTTGTCCAGGCAAGCAATATGATCTGGCTCTGGCTTAAGAATGCTGCAACCGTTTGGCGTGATGCCATGGGCTTGCAGCATTAAGTAGGTACTTAACTAAGTAGTATATCTATTCTTTTCAATAGCAACACACAAGTATTACATTGTGTTGAGGTTTGAGCAGAGCGAGAAATTTTAAGTTCTTCAGAACAAGTACTTAGTAATGTCTAAGCTTCAGAAACGGTTTTTGTGATAATTGGAACTTCGGGTTCACTATTTCTCCTTTAATACGAAATTATTGGGGGAGTCCCAAACTCTATAGATAAAATTCATTTTAGGCTCTATGAATAACGATTTTACGCCTTCGTCCTACAAACGCTGTGTAAAGGAGATGTAACTGGGTCCAAATTTGTATGAATAAGACTGTATACCTATATCCCTAGTCCCAAACTATACACATCAAAAGTATGGTCCCAAACTAAGCAACGCTTGTCTATGGCTACTATACAATGGACAAGGAGCGATCCCAGTGACACCCAGACCAGGACAAATTATACAGAGGCCGTTTTCGAAATTTGCCTTTCGCGGGAATTGAACCCGCAACCACCCGATACAGTAAGCCGAGCGGCCGACACTCTAACCACTGCGCCAAGCGTTGGTCTGAACTTAGTAGTTTATTACCTAAACAGTTAGAATGGGTAGACAGTAAGTATGATAATGAGTAAATGTAAAACCATAATGTTGATATTGAAGTAATTTATTGACAACTTTTTAAAACTACCGATGGGTATCGACGCGCGAATCTGCGTGCGCTCATTTTTTCAAACGTTTTCAAACATCACTATGCTGATGGAACGTACGTAGCTACGTAGCCCATTGGGAAAAGCAGATAAACTATGATAATTAGATGTAATGTGAACATGATTGGAACGCATTCTGTACCAGACACGCATTTCACAGTGACTAAAACACCAGCCGCCCGCGCGTTCATACCTCTAACTTTTATTTACCAAACGCGAGGCACTAATGATCGAAATATTATAAAAAAAAATATTAATCTATTAGAACAACTCGTATTTTCCAAAAATAAAAATCTTGCAGTAGCTTATTTTTTATTACAAAAATAAGTTCTACTTACATCAACTGAAACGCGATGGAGATTTGTGGTTCGTTTTTCGCGCGCTCTTAATTTTTTTAAACGTGAAGGTGAACTTTGGACTGTGAAGCCAGTGGGATATCGGTGATGATGTACGGGAACCAGGGCCGTAGTAGGAGTCTGTATGGCACGGTACGGTCGATGGCACCGACGAGGGCGACGCCTGTATCCTCGGGCATCGAGGACCTATTGTTTACTCCGCCATATTTCTACCATTTGCCGCCGCCACCGCAGACTCTGAATACTTATCCTGGCAGGAAGAGGCGTAAAAGGGTATGTTATACTATTAAATTAAAGTACTTTACATAAGAAACTAATAGATTGGAGATTTCACAAAATGTCGGAGGCAGAAAATTGTGCCTAAAAGCCAATCGTCGGTACCTATCCGAAACAAATTACATATGTACCCAGCTTTTATGAGTATGAATTTGACTTCTTGCACTCGCTTGACTGGGCATTTTATCTACTCAGTGTGTATACTTAGGAAAATAGCTCTCAAAACAAGAATCTTTAGCAGAATCCAAATAAGACTTCCCCCATGCATTTTGTCCTAGTTTTCGGACCAAATCAACAACTAAGCAATCTTATCTGATATCATATTATGCCACTATTATTTTCTACGCAAAGAAATACTTAGAGAAAGGGTAGATGAAAAGAGGGAGGCCCCTTTTGATCTACTTAAAAATACTGAAATCAGTACCACCTTTCTTGCAGGATATTGTCAATTATACGTGATAATATCCATACTGTTGTGATATTAACCGGTTAGAGTCGGGACGCGAGTACGCGTGATATTTGTGATATTACTGATAGAGAAATCGGCGCCAATGTAATGGAGATGGGTTCTTACTTCATAGTTCCTGATCTATTTATCTCTGTCCGGCCGGTAGAGCTCAATAAACTTGGACATCAAAGTGTAGGACACAAATGTCGATGCCGAGAATACCAGAATATCAGCTAAAACACCCCTAAGACTCATTTTTATTAATTTCATATTGATTCTATTGATTTCATAGACATTTGGAGTTAATTATAATAATTGATGAGAATTTGTATACATTTTGTAAGAAATTTTTGCTTACGCGGTGACGTGTGACATTTTTATGGTAGACAATGGTATTTAAATATTCTTTCAAGCCAGTTTGAAAAAAACACTAAAGAGGTTGCAAGTTTCTAAGTGCTACTTCATGGGTAAGACTATAGAAAGTTATGCGAACCATGGTAGACTGACCAGTGCCGTTATTAGCTATTCTGTCTGTCCATCCATGTGGTATAAAAGATACAAATTAGATAAGTATATAAGATAAAAAAAAATATATGAATGAAATGTTGACCCTCATAAGCTATCTCCCTACCGATCATTAATATTAGTCCAGTAGGTTTTGCGTAGTGACAGAACACACAAAAATGATCTTAAAAGGGTTCCTCGTAGGGGCTACGGAACCCTAAAAATCCAAGAAACTTGGGGCTTAAAAACTTTATTCATGGCAAGCCCGCTGTTTCTTGAGATAGAGTTAGAGTTAAATTCTAGTTTCCAGTTGTAGAGTTAAGAAATTAATGTAAAAGTTAAAATTAAGCCTCTGTACGAACTAAATAATTTGAATTGATTTTGCACCCTGATTTTGCTGTGGTCAACAAATGTATTATTTAATCTGAGGCCCAAATGGAGACTTCAAAATACTTACACATCAACTTTGTCCGGTATCATAGACTTAATATTACTTAGATTGAAATGGTAAACTTAAAACCCAAGATCATCGCATACAGGAATCGCGGTGGTAATTTGTTTCAGACCATGTCTCCTTGAAAAGGTAGACTACCAGTGGGAGTGTGCAAAGACCTTGAACTGTTTATTTATGTCGTTTATCGGTTAGAGTCCAGACACGTGTGGTCTCAGTTTTCTGGGGGCGTATTGATCGTTATGAATCACAGTTGTGTGATGATAGATGTGTTAATGCACCATATTGACGAGGTATGATGCGTACAGAATCAAAAAATCTGTCCTCATATTATATTATCATCGGCGATGAAGTTAATAACTCATTTAACTCTCTGGGTATGATAATTTTTGTGAAATGTATTCTTTGATCATTCATACATTGTGATCCTATTATCCTAGATTAAATATACGAGGTAAACATACTGCAAAAGTAGTACCTAAATGTGCTAATATCAATCTGTTCTGCTTAGCCTGTCCATGGAAATTCAGCACACTGCGTTACAATTTTATCTTAGACAGGATGCTTTGAGCAACCAAATCCAAGTCTAGGATTGCCTAACTTGCCTAAACATAGACCTTTCAGTATACTAAATACTCTTTACTCCTACAGTTAACTACATGTATGGGATGAAATAAAATACTTGTTATCATAATTTAACTAAAGAAATGATACGATAATATAATATATTATAATTAAATAGACTAAAAGTTAGTAGATGAAAAGTATAGCTATAATAGTCACCAAATAGCTTTAATATTCAGTTTGGAATCTATAAGTGAAATAACAATAAATAAAGCTAAAAACACCAACCGAAAATATACCAGAATATAACATTCAATCGCACAAACCACGGTTGGCACCTGCGTCAGGCAGCACGGTATTTGCGGTACACACTTAAAAGTCCAATACAAAATATTTTTTAGTAATTCAGTTCCTTAATAATTCAGAGTGTATGCGCCGATGCAGCCAGGGAGCTCGTCCCGCCGTCAGTTCTGTTATCTTTTGGGTGCTCCTGCGTCACCTCACTATGTTTCCTCCGAAAAGACGGCAGGCTTATCATCCCGAACGAGTACGCCACACAGGAAGCCATCGACATAGCCATGAAAACAAACTTCAACTGCTCTCTTCTATCCATACTTAATGCTGAATCCCTCTTACTTTTAAATCCATAACAGAAGCCTAAATACTAAGAAGTGTATTGCTAAAATATGATAAATTTGTATCTTTTAGGCTCTTTTTGCTTGATGTCAATTACTTCCATATTACTTCATGTTCATTTCCATCAGATAGTGACGTTTAACTAAATATCACAGACAATTTGTTGTGTTTTTAGTATCTACTATCATTGATTTTACTTCACGGTCCTCTTTTATTAAAACTGCACTCCAAATTTTTGTAGCCTGTAAAATGGCTTATGATCACTTTTGTGTAATCATATAGTAATGGTAGGCAGCGACTACTGATACAGAAACCACCAGAGCCTTGATCATTTGCTCCATATCACAAAATAAGATACAATCAAAATATTTTATAGAAATTAATTAGGTCCCGTTTACGCACCAAACAAGATAGAATTAAAATTTAGGAATGTTTAAAACTATGAGGCCATGGATCAACAGGTACAATACGACACGATTTTGATGGATTTCAAATCGTTACAAGAAATCAATCTGGGGGTGATTTTGTTTACGTATGTTAGTGCTATGACTCCCATTTAAATTCAGGTTTCAAATTAGTACTTAAGTTTACTTCGATATTTTTTTACACGCACGTTTGATCGTTATCATAAGCTACATTCTTAGCTACTTTATATCTAGCTAGGTCCATTTGGCCACAACTAAGTGATAGGTGGTCTGTGCTGCAGACATGCAGTCTCTATTAGACGGCAGTATGTACAAGTTTCTCTCTGTTAGACGGTTCTTAGAAATGATAGGGAGGTACCTTAATACCATCAATGAAACTACTGAATGCTACCATGGCAAATAAGCAAGCTGATCTAGTCCAAACAGTAAATAAAACACCCAACATTATTAAAAATAATTTATTTAAGGTAATTTCTTAGGGCACTCGGGAGGTTCTTTAGGTGGAGGAGCGTTTTCCACCACTTTTGTTGTCTTAGGGCACTCAGGAGGTTCTATAGGTGGACAAGATTTTCCCACCAATTTTGTAATATTTTTCGGTTCAAGTTTCGGTTTTCCGAAGGCATAAGTCACGCCTAAAGCACTTGCTATTACTAGAAAATATATGTTCAGCATATCACGTTTTTGAAAATGCTCTTTTTGAACCGTCATACGAGTGCGGAGCATCCTCTCATAATGTTTCCTTCCAGTCAAGTGCCAGAGGCGTGTGGGTTTTATTGCGTTAAACATTTTGGAAAAGTGCTGGATGGAACAATGATCTGGTAATGGGCAGACAGAATTGAGGAACTGAAGATTGTAGGGAAAGAGCTGGATTCGTATAACGGAAGATCGGAGTTAGTAAGCTTTGGAAGTAGCCATGTCAAGCAGTAGACTCATGGACTGGTAGATAGTTGAAGGTATTGAGTACTGTTGCGGGACGTAGTCCATGACGCCGGATTTCTTTATATTAATAAGAAATATTATTAAGCCTGGAACAAAAATAATATTGGTGAACAAATTAATTTGTGTGTGTCCATGCCCTACTCTACTAAATCTTTCACTACAACAGTTCTATTGAAATACGTAATGGTTAATGCCACGTGAGTCAGACCTGACTCGCTATTGTGACATAGATGCTGTAGAGTTCCGGCTTCGAATACATTCACAAGTTATCTTTTTAGTTTGATGCTGTGGTTTGATGAGAGTTTCTGGCATATGATGAAGGATTTCTTGAAATCCAAGAACAATTTTAACTACCTTTGGTACCAATTGACTTTGTCATAGCGTAAGAGGAGAGAATAAAGAAAACCACTAAGTCTACCTAAAGAACCTCCTGAGTGCCCTAAGAAAACAAAAGTGGTGGAAATACCTCCTCCACCTAAAGAACCTACTGAGTGCTCTATGAAATGACCAAAACCATTCTAGCTAGGCTAATATGTTTTCCAACTCATAGTCTTATATGAGAAGAAAACACATTGAATTATAGACTTAAGCCAAGCCAATGACCCTATTCTATCATTGAATTTTGCCAAATCCCCTTTTACATCGGGGGGGAAGGTAGATAGATATGCATACCATTATGGCCGTCCTGGTGGCCGGCTTGATTTGTCCAGTATCGTTGCGAGGCATGATCCAAAAGCTGAGACTGTAATAATGAAGATAAGTTGCTGTTTGTTCATGGCATCATCATGGGATTTGTGTATATCGTCTATCAAATGTTGACAATTTTTTTTTCTGCGTTTATAGCTTTGACAATGATATCTGGCTGAAAAAAGTTTCAATATATTTTTTATGAAAGAGAAGGTATTCAATCAATGGTTTACGTTTCATGAGGTTTCATGTTTTGCTTACTCGGACTGTTGCGTGTTTTATGCTCATTACATTCGGTTTGCATTCCTACTTTCTACATAGTTACTTTTAGATGCGTTATGATTAAAATATTAGTATCCAAACGATCCTATAAGTAGAGATTAAAATTCTTATGTGTCTACATTGATGTAATACATCGCAATCATTAAACTTGTGCTCCGAGCACCACCACACGCAGTGTATGTACTTCATAAATATGTTATCGCAATGGATATTGGAGAATTAACTTAATAAATTCATAAGAAGGCATTATTCACCATTAGATGAGCCGTATTGGCAATACCGACAGGTTTTCAACATTATTTTCCGCGAGCAACTAAGTCATACTGCGTCCATGGACTCCATTTAGTAGGACATACAATTTTGAACAGTTATGTGTCTCCCTCATTCTTGGTAATGTAAAGGATATGCTTTCTTTCTGCCTTGTCCTCAACTCCCATATGCATCTAGCCTCCTTCCATCCTTTATCAAACTTGCTTTGCAATCTGATTAATTAAAGTTGCATGAGCAACTGACTTGACAATCTTTGCTACATTAACATAGAAGAAATTTTAACATACACCTGCTTAACTATAAATAGCTAGACAGACGGCGAGGTATTTATAGAAATAGCGCTTCAAAAAATGACAATTATCTACCCAAGAATATAAAGACCAGACCAGGTAGGAATAATCCCTAGTTTACACTAGTGTGCGTCTCACTGACAGCTCTTTCCAATGTGGTGCTATGTAGCCGTGTCTGTGTGCGTGGGTCCCTGCGCAAGAGTGTCCCGTGTAGAGGTTAGCTCTAGCGGCCTTCACCAGAGATGCATTGGGACCGGTTCCGTTCAATTTATCGATTGTATTGATCGTTACTTTTATTAAAACCCTTAATAACCATTACTAGTTGATCATTAAACGTTATTTAATAATTTTGCTCCATATAAATGACAGTTTATAAAAGCAAAAGTAACACGTGTTTATTACTTTTTTCTTTTAATTAAATCTACACAGGAGATACAAACCGGTATATTTCAGGGTTATGGTCATATGTGTCCAAAATACTTATGACGCGTGTAAAACGAATTGGCGACTATGTAACGCTTGTTATGTTTTACAACTAAACTTTCAAGCTCTGAGGCTCCAAGTCCGCACCGTGCCTCCTTGTAGTGGGAGAGCAAAACCTGTAGATACTGCTCGCCCGCTTCGAGACGGTGTACCTGCGCTTGCGTCGTCCCTTTCACTCCCACGCCGTTACACACCAAAACGAGAATGGTCGTTTCACCTCACCACTCTGGTATGCAAAGATTGATAGCTTATATGACCATTTGCTTTTGAGAGTCCCCAAGAAATCACGCACGGTTAACTTTTCGCCGCCTGGCGTCCTTACGGTCGGCCAGACGTTGTGTTGGACAAAACTTGTAACATACAGTTTCGTTTCCGAGAAAACTTTTGTAGTTCACATCGTAATGTCATTACGGTGGTTTATTGATTCAAGGTGCAACTCGTTCGTTTGAAGTGAGCCAGTGAAGCCTTACTCCGGAGGCTCGAGCGGCCGTCAGCTATTTCTGTGTCTCGATGCGTTTGCCCTAAGTCACTGGGACTGATGGTGGATTAAAGTTTGCGTTCTAGTGAAGTGAAATGTGTTGATACAAAACTTGACATTACGGATAATGGTTCAACAGAAATGGATCCAATAACTACTGACGGAATAGTGGTGAATAATTTGAACCACGTCCGGAGTGACTCTCAGGTAAGCCGACCGCTTCTCGTAGTAGGTATCGATGAAGCAAAACACGTTTGCGTTGCATACCTACCTATGAATAAGTGCAATGACTCCACGTTTATTTGATACAAAGAATATTAAAGGATACTTACAAAAATTAGCAACAAGATTAGTGCCTTTGCTGCGGATGCGAAAAGTTATCAAAATTTTGTAACTTCAAATGGGTTTATACATAACTGGTTTATTGTCATAGTTAATGGGATTATTATTGTGCAATAATATATAAATATCATATAGTAGAACAGGAACAAGTTTTCTAACGCTAGTGTCAGTTATGCACTGGTTGCATGTGCATTTCATATCAAATTATGTAAGACCGCAGGATTAAATTGCTGTGCGCGTGCGATTTCTGTGCGTGGATAGATATAGCATGATTGACGATCAGTATTTATTAAAAATACAAATATGATACCCACATACCTATTTTAATTCAATGTTGTGTCACATTTTAATTGCCTAAAATGCGAATACTTATAAAAGTTATTAAAGAAAATGACATACGTAATGAGGAAGTTAATAAAAGTGCCAAGAGCTATGGGCAATATAAGAAAGTTTTCTGTCCTAACTCTTGAGTTAAAGAACGTTGACCCTACACTTGATAGCGTCTTACTTTCAAATGTGGCTGATAATGCGTCTATTACACAACATAAAAATGTCATCGTATGTTACTTCGGAAGTATCTTTGCTTTGAACAATATTTATACTTCGACAGCAAAGATAACAGTTTTATATTTGTTTAAACTAGAGACGTGTCCTGTAGAATAAAGTAGGTATCGCATATGTTACTCCAGGATATTATTTTTTTATTTTATAGGTACGTTCATCATTACGTGATTCAGTAACAATGCATTCTTTCATTACAGTTTCGTAATATTTTGTAAGGATTTTCTGTCATTAAGATATTATGTGTTAAAACATTATATCAGTGCGTATATGACCTTGTTGTGGGCTTGTTATATTAAATATACCACAAGATTTTACTTTGCAATAAATTATTATTTACAAGAATACGCTTCTTCTTTGTCATCACAAAAATATGCACGGATATCACCTGTCAGTCCAGCAGAAGCAACAACAATGGAATCGTACGTAAATAATAATAATAGGTCCGTAAAATCTAATGGTCCTCAGAGATGAAAGACTCGGTTTTTTGTTCCACCATCGAAACTGGAGGAAGGCACATGTCATGGTGACGTCACTGTTCCCGCCAAAAACCTGTTTCCCGCCATTTCGCAGCTGTCGGTGGCAAAGTGGTTGGGTCGCCGATAATTTGCTTTTTAGGGTTCCGTAACCAAAGGGTGCCAATTGGACCCTATTACTAAGCCCACGCTGTCCGTCTGTCTGTCTGTCTGTCCGTCTGTTAGCGGGCTGTATCTCACGAGCCGTAATAGGTAGAGAGTTGAAATTGTCACAAAATGTGTATTTCTGTTGCCGCTACAACAGCAAATACTAAAAATAAAATAAAATTTAAAAATAAAGGGGGTCCCCATACAAGGAACTTGATATTATTGACGTTTTTATTCTACGGTGGTACGGAACCCTTTATGTGCGAGTCCGACACGCATTTGGCCGGTTTTTTCTGATTTATTTTGCTCGACTTCGAGCCGAGTCCAGGCTCCGAGATACTCCGTTAACTTCGCTATTTATTGGCTTCTGTTGTACCTATCTTAGGACTTGTTGGACTAAAGTTGGATACCTACCTATTTCATTTAATGCTGCATGAATTTCATAGAATAGTGATTAGTCAAGATGATTAAACCCTTGTCCGGAATTCACGCGGATTCAATTTCAATTTTCAATTGGGTTTTTCTAGATTACTTAAAAAAAAAAGTTTTTCTAAATTAGTTTACGGCGCAACTTGCTTACGGTAATAAACCTGAGGAACTTGCATACAAGATCAACGAAGTTTTTACAACAATTATCAGGCCTGCGTCTGTAGACCATGACTTCTTTACTTGGCAGAGGTGTATGAAAAGACCTGGGCGCCTACTCTTTTACAAACTAAAACGAAATTTCGGACGAAATTTCCCATATTTCCTACTACGTATCTCATTCATTCCGACATTTCTTACGAACAAAAATTGTTTGACGTCTTCGTCGTCGTCGAATCTAAACATCAAACAATGTTCGTTCGTAAGACATGTCGGAATGAATGAGAAACGTAGTAGGAAATACGCGAAATTTCGTCCGAAATTTCGTTTTCGTTTGTAAAAGAGTAGGCCCTCCGAAGAGTATCCCTAAAGCCTTGGTGTCCGCGAAATAACATTAGACTAAGCTGGGAAACCAAAAAGAAGTTATTGGCGTTCAAACAGCGTAACGTTAAAAAACCTGAGCACGATAACTTTAATACTTATGCAGTTTTGCAAAAATGCATACGTAATGTAAAATGAGTCACACTGCACCGTTCCCACGTTAGAGGAATCCCTAACAGGTCTTTGCCCACACAACATCCGTTTGATAATGCAAATATTTGTCGAGGAATGCTTTTAAAAGATTCTCTACTGACCTTCGACTTATTAGCACTAGTATTATAAGTAAGCATGTTTGCGTAGGGGAGGGTTCTTGTTAATTAGTTACTAGCTGATGTGTTGCTTGGGGATTTTGAACGCGTTATGAAATTGTTGTTTGTTTGATTTGTTCATAATCTCACGCGTAATTGTAGCCTCAGTTAGCATATTGTTTAGGTTTAATTTTCCATAAGTAATATAATTTTAGTACATATTTAATTCTAATTTGCTTATATTAAATATTCATAAATGCTGGTTTTACGCGTCTAATTTATAATCATCTCATGTAAACTGTGTAACTATAATAAAAACGAAAGAGTTTTAAGTAGCAGACTTAAGTCTTCCGAATCTTTAATTTATGAGACACTGTGAATTATAAACAAGGTTTTAGGCTACTTTTATGCGATCGTTATCGTTAAAATAATTTTAATACAATCTTACTTATACTTCTATGACTGTAGGTAAATGTTTTATAAACCACAAGTCTACCTCTCATACAAAAGAAAATTCTCTTAACAGAGTTGTTTTACAATTCAAAATTTCGGCAATCGGTTAACTTAAATTAGTTTACAGATATTGTTGGTATTATAAAGATTAAAAATAGTATGCTGAAGGAAAAAATCACTTGAGAATTCGCTCCTCAAATTCGTTACGGAACGAATCATTCTGATCCAATCGTTCTTTAACAAGTCTAACTTTTCTGCAGGGTGTGGTGACGTCGTCACAAAGCTTTGTTATCGCAAACCAAACATTTGTGGACGATAAATGAGTCACCTCAGTGCAATAAACTCGGGTTTTTTGTTAAAATAATACACTCACGCGACATTTATACGTTTTCGGTCATTTTTAAACCGACTTCAAAAAGGAGGAGGTTTCTCAATTCGACCGTATATATATATATATTTTTTTTTATGTTAGTTCGCGGATAACTTCGTCGTTTATGAACCGATTTTGATGATTATTTTTTTGTTGGAATGGAGATATCCCAGCGGTGGTACCATGATAAGGAAACCAGGATCTGATGATGGCATCCCAGAGAAATCGAGGGGAACCTTCGAAAATCGTAGGAGCGACTAGTGCGTTTGTAATTTTTTTCATTAAGTATTTTAAAGCACTACTATTTTATGAAGGTCTGGAGTCGATCTGATGATGGAGCCGAAAGACAGTTGAGGGAACTCCTCAACGATTAACAACAATTACCTGGTGTTTGGGCTTGATTAATTTGTATTGATGAGAACTTTACACCTAGATGGGTTGTGACTGTCATTAGGGGTCTGATGATGAAGACGAAGGACAGTCAAGGGAACTCCTCAACGTTTTACGGTAGCTACCTTGTGTTTGGGCTTGATTAATTTGTATTGATTAGAACTTTACACCTCGATGGGTTGTGACTGTCATTAGGGGACTGATGATGAAGACGAGGGACAGTCAAGGGAACTCCTCAACGTTTTACAATAGCTACCTTGTGTTTGGACTTGATTAATTTGTATTGATGAGAACTTTACACCTAGATGGGTTGTGACTGTCATTAGGGGACTGATGATGAAGACAAGGGACAGTCAAGGGAACTCCTCAACGTTTTACAGTAGCTACCTTGTGTTTGGGCTTGATTAATTAGTATTGATGAGAACTTTACACCTAGATGGGTTGTGACTGTCATTAGGGGTCTGATGATGGAGCCAAAAGGCAGTCGAGAGAACTCCTCAACGATTTACAGCAATTACCTGGTGTTTGGGCTTGATTAATTTGTATTGAAGAGAACTTTATACCTAGATGGGTTGTGACTGTCATTAGGGCTCTGATGATGGAGCCAAAAGACAGTCGAGAGAACTCCTCAACGATTTACAGCAATTACCTGGTGTTTGGGCTTGATTAATTTGTATTGGAGAGAACTTTGCACCCATATGGGTTATAAGTGCCATTACAGGTCCGATGATGGAGACCATAGACAGTCGAGGGAATTCCTCAAAGATTTACAGGAGTTATCTTTTGTTGGGTTTACTTCATACGGTTCAATATGCCAAAATGTTCATTGGTATGGCGCCATTAAAAATCGTGAAATAAAATTATTTTTATAAAAAAAAACAAACCGACTTCAAAAAAACCTGGATCACTAAAAAGCCTGAAATAATATTTCTATTACCACCTCTACCTAACCCTTCGGGAAAACCAGACGTGATGGTGTGTTATCGAGTATTTGGAGTCGGTGCCAATCTTGGTATGCCAAGTCTACCTACTATAAAAGTAAGAAGATAAATTGGCACCGACTCCAAATACTCGATAACACACCATCACGTCTGGTTTTCCCGAAGGGTTAGTTAGAGGTGGTAATAGAAATATTATTTCAGGCTTTTTAGTGATCCAGGTTTTTTTGAAGTCGGTTTGTTTTTTTTTGACGGATTTATATCGAGTAATATAAATATATATATCACTACATTTTGCTTTGGCTTGTATAAGAAGGTAGGAGGGACTTACCTAATAAATAGTCAGCAATGGACTCAGCGACACTTAAAAATATAAATCGGAAGGTATTAGGTAAGCTGTAAGTGTCCTATTTTCGTTTAGAACCTACGTTTGGATCAACAGCTAGCTGCTATCCAATATAGTCAAGTGACAAATCCAGGGCACTAACAAATATAGAGTTCAGTGAAGTGGCGAGTGGCTAACCATAGTCACAGCCGATATAGGTCGTCTGCAGTACTTCCCGTGCCACTCGAAATAACCACGAGATGCATAATAACAACGTTGACTAAGCAACATCGATATACTCTTGGACCATAACATATTAGTAGAATAATTACATTAGTAGTGTGAAGTTAAGTGGCACTCTTAACCTACTGCAATCACTCATCGGTACGATCGACGGTTAAGCAACGCTTGGCAAGGTCAATCAGAGATGGGTGACCATTTAGTGGGATCTCGAATTGAGCGTCTTCGTGCTAAGGAGGGCACGTAAAAAGTCGGTCCCGGTTGTTGTCACCTAGACAGTAGTCGTTAAGCCATGTCAGAGGTCTTCGGGCGGCTTGAACAACACGGACACTATAGTCTGATTTTTAATTAGACGAAGTGGGCTGACAGGTTCTTATGTCACTTTTCAATATAAATAGAATAAATAAGGTTCAAATTCGAACTTTTCAGCTGTCAGTTGGCTTCGTCTAATTAAAAATCAGACTATAGGTTGGCTACAACTAGAAGTGGGTGCTTAAACGAAAAGCCGTTTGAAAAGTTCGCTTTTTTAAGTAAGCGCCTAAGCGCGCTTACAAATTTAAGCGTTTTGCTTTTAAGCAATGACGGCAAGAAAGAGAAAGAAATTCCAAAAAATTACAAAAAGTAACCTTATTTGTATGACAATACAGTTCAAATCAATATTTAATTAAATTTAACCTTATTTCTTTACCCATAAAAAGCAATAATTTATTATATTAGATTAAAAACCATATTTCCATGCACATAAGACTCACTATCAATTTTTCAGCGCGTAAGTTTTTGGCTTTTTGCTTGAACTTATGTTTAGTAAGCATTTTGCTTTTGTTGTCCGTTTATTGACGGACGAATTTTTGTTTAATTTAAAAAAGCAAAAAAGCAGAAAAGCACTTTTACAAGCTTAACAACGTGCTTTTAATATAAAGCCGTTTATCACATCTTTAGCTACAACCATACAATTAGATGAAGAAGTGTTTGTCCCATGATTTCATAATCTATGCTTATCCTTACTTTTACTAAGATGCCGTCTGTAAGCATCTGCTGCCATGATGAAAGGAAAAATAAAGCTTAAAAGGAAAATAATAGCGGTGGACATTACCAAGCAATTAAATAAGTAGTCCTAGATATCTATTAACTTACCTTTATCTTTTCTTTGTATCGTCATCAGTAGACCCCGCTTGTGTGCATATCACTAAACGTATTGAGAAATAATAAGTAAACAAAACGCTAATAACAGTTTAATTTTATTATTATTATACCTAGGGAAGGTTATTTGTTTGGGAGTGAACAACAACGAAAAAAAACTTCAAGTTTGAAGTGAAGTTTCCTGTTTTATGTTCCCGCCCTATTTTGTTATGGGTGCAATCACACATGCGCGGCTATTTCGCGCGGTTTCACTTTTCACTCACCATAAACTACCAGGGGGCTTACCACGACCTCTTATCGCGATTCAATTATAGGAACGTTTTAATGACGTGACAATGACGTTTCTTATTGTCATGACAATAAGGTACGTCATTGCACAAAAAGTCGCTGAAACGTTAATACGTTCCTGTAATTGAATCGCATAAGAGCTTGTGGTAAGCCCCCAGCTCTCTCTATTAGTCGATTATCATACCTATCGATCAACATTCGTATAAATAATGCATACCTATCTATCGAATAAGAGATCATCGTACTTTTACGTATTTTAGATGGTAATTATTTAATTTGTAGTTGTTCATAAAAGTAGGTTAGTAGGAAGTTTTAATAAAATGAATCCTGTCGAACAAAACTATACTTCCGAGGTTCTAATCCGTACCCAACCACCAATGGTTTTGGCTTTTATTTAATTTATATCTTTAGCCCTGAAAAAAAAAAATAGTTTCCTGTATCAAGGACTAGATTATGCATTAGTTAAAAACCGGCCAAGTGCGTATCGGACTCGCACATAAAGGGTTCCGTACCACCGAAGTAATAAAAACGTCAAAAATATCAAGTTACTTGTATGTGGACCTCCTTTATTTTTAAACTTTATTTTATTTTTAATAACTATTTGTTGTAGCGGCAACAGAAATACACATTCTGTGAAAATTTCAAGTCTCTACCTACCTATTACGGTTCGTGAGATACAGCCCGCTGAAGGACAGACGGACAGCATAGGCTTAGTAATAGGGTTCCGTTGGCACCCTTTGGGTACGGAGCCCTAAAAAGACCAATAATTATCGCACGGGGAAGTGGTGTGGTCCCGCCCGTCCTAACGACATCTCTAATATCGTGTATAGCAAGTGCAAGACTCGTTTTCATAGGAATGCTTCTCTCCGGCGCCCGCGCAGCTTTCATCGGCCAATGCGTCTGGTCGAGCGAAACTAGCTGGATTCTCGGAAAATATCGCGCTGATTTTGTTTTAGTCGACACAGTGGACTAAATCCACTCGCATGAAAACTTACTTACGAATAATTATAAAGATCTGAAAATAGGTACTACTACTGCACAAATCTCAATAAATCTTGCCGTCAATCTGACTGCCTGATCATTTCTTATAATTCCATCAAATTCTCATCACGACGGTACATTTTGTGACAAAAAAAATCAGTTGGATCCGACAGCGAATCACGCGCGTACTAAATCATGACCAAAACAAGCATATCGCGGGCTGCCGCAGTTCCAAAACCAAAACAATGCGATTATGTTTTACGGTTTTCCAGTCAATAACTTCGCATCCTTATTTTTTATTTATCCGTAATATTCATAGTATCTTCTTGATATTTTAATGTCTTGGGGATTTTAAAATACCACAATCTAAATCATGCTCCAAGTAGACATTATAAATTTGAGATAATGGAACGCGTTTTCACAGTACTGCCAACATAATCGCACCAAGTTTTTTCGATTGACCAATCACATTGCCGCTTCCAGCAAACACCGTACGAACTTCACTGCGCTGTTGTCCAATCGCGTTTCGTTCTGTCAAACTATGAAAAATGTCAGCGGCCAGCCGCCGGCCATTTTGTTTTTTGTTTGTCATTATGTTTCACGTGTGCGTGTTCTCGTAAATTAATTTATAATGGCTATGCTAGCAGGACCGCGTCGTAAACAAAAAGTTATTAATCTCAGAGCGAAAAGTAATGCTTGGAGTAATGATGCGAGTAAATTCGGTCAGAGGATGTTGGAAAAGATGGGTTGGAGTTCGGGGAAGGGGTTAGGTGCTAAAGAAAATGGTATTGTGGACCATGTCGTGGCTAGATACAAGAATGATGACAGAGGATTGGGTTTCGAAGACAAGAACGATCAGTGGACCAAACACGAAGACGATTTCAATGCGTTACTAGCGAATTTATCGAGCGGTAAGTACATTGTTTTTATAACCTCTCTTGTCTGTTTCAATCAGTATAACCCTCAAATATATATGAAAACATAATCAAATACCCACGCTTTTTACTCATGAAGGCACGGTAGATGTGTTACTTTGTAGATAATGACTTCCCACAAGAGAAACCTTACCTTAATTTTTTTGTGGGGGAAAAAAACAAAAAAAAAATTCCCTTACACACGTCTTCCCTCTGCTGGGCTAAGGTCTCCCCCACAACTCTTCACTCCTCTCTGTCATTGGCCACTTCCGGCCAATTGCCACAAACTGCATCCAGGTCGTCACGCCAACGTTTCTTGGGCCTGCCTCGGCGAAGACGCCCATTTTCAGGCACCCATAACGTGACGCCTCTTGTCCATCTCTCCGGGTTCATTCTGCAGGTGTGTCCCGCCCAATCCCATTTCAGTCTGGCAGAATTTCTCCCGACATTCGGTCTTCTTTAGCCTATGTAAAAAATATTGTATGTATTAAATATCAGATCAAACGGTAGAATAATAATAATATGTCTCATAACTGCATTGTGATATTTTTAGGTGACAAAAAAGATGAAAAGCTGCATAGCGGGATATCTCTCGAAGACAAATCCAAGAAAAGCAAGGCCCGAGTTCACTATCACAAGTTCACACGAGGCAAAGATCTCACCAAGTACAGTGAGAAAGACTTGGCCAATATTTTTGGGAAAAAAAGTTTTAAGAATGAAGAGAAACCCGAAGAAGTCTTAAAAGACGATGTTGTCGCCACAGAACAAGTGTTCACAGAAAAAGGCAGCATGGAGGATTATTTCAAAAGCAAACTGGCTGCTTTTAAATCACAAAATAAATCAATTTACAACAAAATTAGTGAAAAGGAAGATGGTGCGGCTGATTATGGATTTCAAGGGTTCTCGGGTATACATGATGATGAGTCTGAGAATCATAAAGGATTTGGCTTTCAATCATTTAATAGTAATGATAATGAAGAAAAGGATTCTATAAATGATACAGTCCCGGAAGATACAGCTTCAACAGAAAATCCTAAAAAGAATAAAAAGAAAAAGAAAAAACAGAAATTCCAAGATGAGGAGTTACTGATCCAAGAAAATAACTGTGATAATGTGAATTCAGAGGATTGTACAATAAATATTGATACTAGTAATGTCACTGATGGACAAAATATTAAATCAAAAAAGAAAAAACGCAAAGATAAAGGACAAGAAGAAATGGTTGAAACTATTAAAAGTAAGGAAGATCAACATAATGATGAAACAATAGTGGCAATAGAACCAGTAATAGAAAATAAAAAGCATAAAAAGAAAAAGAAGGATTTGAAAGAGATTGAACAAGTTACAGAAGACTACCATGTACCCAAAAAGAAGAAGAAAAGGAAATGTGTAGATTCAGAAAATTAGCCTAAATAAAATCAATATTTTTATTTTTATAGATTTATTTTTGTAAACATAAGTAAACAAAATTAACATCCTTTTTGTGTTCTTTTATTTTTGTATAATAATTTTTAAGTAAGTTGCTTATACCAATATGTCGTGACCGACATATTAGCGACTTAGGGCCTCCGCAGACTAGCTACTTTTAGCATCGGCGACCGGCGATTTTGTGACGTATCAATGCTGCGTCGCGTTTCTTCGAGCGCGAACGAGCGAGACGCAGCATCAAAATCGCCGATGCTAAAAGTAGCTAGTCTGCGGAGGCCCTTACATATTAGAAAACTGCAATCAGGTGGTAAAATCAGACTAACAAACGAAACCAGGAGAAAACATTTACTCGGCGTTAGTCGATTATATTGAATCGAAACAAAATGGCTGCCATGTTTCACGTATGGCAACTCCCAACTGAGCGCATCACTATTTTAGTAGCGTAGCAGCTGTCAGTGTCAAATGAATGTGAACGGAACGCCCATTCATGTAAACACGTGCTAAGATTTTCATAGGAAAATGTTATTTTAATATGAATAAAGTATTGTAAATGATTAAAAAGAAGTATAATTAAGTATTTTGAAGTGAATTTTATCATGGGCGTTCAGGAACAGACCGAAGCACCCGAGGAAGTTTCAATCATCAAGCAACCAATGTCGCAGCAGAAAACTTATGTTATTGTGAAAAACCACGTTCGAGAACTAATAAATACCAGTGAAAATACAGCTAAAAGCCGTAGTAGTGAAGAAAAAACATTGCAACATGAGGAAAGTAGGTCAAAGACAAAGAAACGTGTATCAAACAAGAATATCAAAAATAATGAACACAAGTCTTCATCATCGGAAGAAAGTAATGATAATAAACAAAATGAAACACCAGCTATCGACCACAATGATTTAGAAGAACTTAGAACTGTGTATATGAAGTGTCGAGAGGTTATGAAAAGAATTGAAACGAAATACGGGCATTTAATAAACTGCGATACTGATACTGGTAGAAAGCAGAAAAAAAGGAAAGTTGAGCATGAGGAATACTCAGATTCGGAATGTGATTGTACAGCGAACAAGAAAATCATATTTGATGACGACGGGATGCAGTCAACGGTGGACAGGGTGGAAGACAAACATATTTGCCCTAAGAAACTAAAAAAGTTACCTAAGGAACCTAGATTAGCTACAAGAAATATTGAAATTGAGTATACCGAGAATGAGATTGCATTACCTGATAACTTACAAGAACTGGGTACTATTCTGAAGGACACAGACATTGAAAAGACTTACCGAAATAAAGTTATCGATAAAATCAGGTCTTTAAAGCAAGACAATGCAAATGAATTTAAGTTTAATAAGCTCGCCTTGATTGAGAAATTGAAATCAAATCCCGATGAACTGTTAGATTTTAAGTGCACGAATTTAGCGTCTTTACCTGGGTATTTATAGTATTGGTTTTTAAATAAAAGCATTTCATTTATTAATTGTCTTGTTTTATTCAAGCAATTCTCTAAATATGTAGTTTTTAATGTTATAGTTATAACAGTTCGTTAGGCTGCGGTAACTGCTTAACATCAGGCGGGCCGTACGCTTTTTTGCCACCACAGTCCTATAAAAAAAATAAAAAAATACTAGTTATTGACAATCTACTGAAACAATTTAGTACTTACTAATCTAGGTTGATTAGGTAGGTACATTCCTATATTATAATCATAACTAGCTAATGCTCGCGACTTTGTCTGCATTGACTTTAGAAGGTTCTGTAGTTTTTTGATAATCCCTTGGGAACAAAACACATCTTTACGGGATAAAAAGTAGTCTATGTTCTTCTCCAAGGTCTTGTCTACCTCCATACCAAAATTCGTCGAAATTAGTCGTCATAGTTGTAACCGACAGAGTAACTTTCGCATTTATAATATTTATTTAGATTGCCTTACATTAGGGTCGACATTGTTTTATCAGTAAATTCATCAGTATCCTTGTTTTGGTCTGCTAAGTTATTTAAGTTCATTTAAATTTGATTTAGGTATGTATCGCACAGGAATTAGCATTGCACACAATACAAACATTTTCACCACAAGAATTTTAATGTTTACTCGAACTGAATATAAATGTATTAAAAGCATGGCCCTTCAACTGGGTACATGTCCCTCCTGATGCTTCCGAGCATAAAACCATTTGAAAATGTAGTATTACTATTTATCAGGCAGGCAGTTCATTCAACTGATAAGTGCTAGGTATATCTTGCTCTCCTAGTTTTTCTCTGAGGTGCTTTTCCAAACTGTTCGTAAATTGGTTTAAAAAATATATTTATCGGTGGTAGAGCCAAGCTGCAGACAATTGACTCAGCTCATATACCTACTACTCTTTCACGGAAGATCAGCGTAAAGTAGCTATTATAGCTGCGTTTCGAACGATGAGTGAGAGAGCCGGAAGCCAACCCCTTCCCCTCCCTCTGCCCCACGACCCTTCAGGTCGGCAACATACGAGTGATGTCTTTGATATTGCAAGCATCTATAGTCTAGATATACTAAAGATACTACGGCTATAGAGGCTAGACTCTACGGTAACTGCTTAACATCAGGCGGGCTGTGCGTTTCTTTGCCACCTTAGTCACACTAATTCTTTCAAATAGTTACCAGGCAGACGTAGTAGAACTACTTGCCTATTAAATTAAAATGCGGTATTTTTTTCGAATTAAGACAATTCTGATTTATAATCTTCATTCTAGACATATATTTGATTCCTCATCAATCCTGCGACTGTAGAAAACACCGTCTAATCTATTATTCCTGCCCCAAACAGCATACAAACACCCTTATTTAATTTTGTGTTTATAGGTAGACACTTATCCGCTTTTATAGCAAATGCCTATACTTGATATTCAATAATACATTGTCGATAGCCGCTGCGGTGCATCATAATAGGCACATTAATATCAATTCTAGGACCACATCCTTCAATTTCAAACCTTATGCTACAGTTATAAAAGCTAAACATAATAAGAACATTCAGATGGCGTTACGAAGTCCGCTGTGGATAGAATGTCCATTGTCTCACTTTAACGCCAACTTATATCTGCGATTATTCACGGTTTTTATACAGCAATGTGAATCTTATTCCTTTTAGTTAAGGGTCGTAATGGTATTCCTTATAACGTAGTTTATGTTGTACTTTTTGTAAGCAGAGTACGATTCGCTGCGTGAATAATGATGTGGCCGCATACCTACGGTTTACTTAAACAGACAGCGTCGTAAAATACCTTCTGGTCGGCAACGAGCAAGCGATGCCTCTGGTACTAATCCACCAAGCCAAGTAGGAACCTGTCAAATGTGACGTCACAAAAAGGCGGTATGCGGGCCGCATTCCATCCGAGTTCCTAGTTGGTTTGGTGGCGTAGTATTGCAAGCATCTATAGGTTACGGTAACTGCTTAACATCAGGAGGGTCATTAGCCACCTTAGTCACATTTTTTTTTTGTAATACTAGTAGGACGATGAAGTACCTACCTACAGTAGCAAACCATGAAGCAAAATTCTTCTATTGCAACTAGTTGCGGATAAAGAATAGGTATTCATTCCTCTATCGCACCTGGTTGCAAAAGTCGGTTGTGATGACGGTCGGTGGCGTATAATTAGACTGTTTCTATCATTATCAGTGTGCAACCACGAATCTGTAGAAAAAAAGTAAGCAAATGTGAAATAAATTTTGGTTCACAAAATGTAGTTTCTATAGGTACTAATTCATGTAGGTGGTAAACTACTTGCTGACATTTGGTCAATACTTTCTTCAACGGTAGGAGGCACTGATCGCTAACTTGCGAGTAAACAGAACCTTAATTTGCGTAGCAGTACATTGCGTTCAGTTAAATGGTGTTTAACCGGCCGAATTGAAGAACGATCGCTAGTTAGAGAAATTAACACGCGCTCTGGTCGTTTTAATTCTGTGTTATGTATCACCGCCTTTAAGGCTGTTCACTCATATGGCGCAAGGCGTCATCGTTGGACGCCTACGATACTACGATAAAACCTTCGGCGTAACATTCGGATTCTAAATTTAAAAATAACTTTTTTTAAAGTTCAAAATTTGTGGGACAAAAAAAAATATTAAAAAATTAATAGTGCTGTGACCTTAAATTCTTGAGTGATTTTATCTAAGTGATTATTTAGTGCGGGATGAAATTAGTCACCTGTTTAGTGTTTATTATTCTAAAGTTCAGTGACACATGAGTGTTTTCGACGATATCAATCTAAATTGCTTCACTATGAAATTGGATAACTTTGGATTTGAAAAGTTACAGGTTCGTTCTAGTCTTATGAAATATGAAATAAAATTTAAGTTATCCTGGTATAAGATATACCTACCTATATTAAGTTATTTGTGTTAGGATACCTTTCTACTGGGATCGAATCGTTAACTTTTCCTACTAAATTAGGTAATGTTTTGTCAGCTGGGAAATTATTAGAAGGGGTAATTTTAATTCAGACTATAGCCGCTAGAAATGACCTATATATAGGTATCATTATAGTAGGTAGGGTACTAAGTAAACCATATTAGAACAGAGTTAACTCAATTATTACACCGCAAATGCATTCATCTAAGGTTGTTATTGCTCTCAAGGGTAACGCAGACTGGATATGGGCTTATAAACGACCTTACCTACGATTAAGCACGTACTTACACTCTAAGTATTACATAAGTATCTACTTTGAATGTTGGCACAAATTACTTTAACATTGCTAGTCCTATTTAGTTCTTACCCAAATCGTTTAACGGCAATATTAGTTCTTTTGGACTGCAATAATATCTTAACGTATTTTAGCTCCTGCTTACAACTTTTTCCTATAAATTGAATAATGTTAGGCCATAGGGGTTGAATTTGGGAAACATTATTTCTTAACGAGCATTCAGAAGTGAAGAGGAACGGTCTTCTAGGCCTTGCATTGCCATGAATATCACTTTCATCAAACCTGGTACCAAAAATAGACATCTCATCTAAAGGAATGCTAGTAGATATGCTCTTGGCTAAAGGTACGCTTATAGACAGACTCTTAACTGCAAGGACGCTAGGAGATAGATATCTTTGCTATAGAGACACTAGTAGAAAGACTCTTGGCTTTAGGAACGCTACTAGACATACTCTTGACTATACTATAGGGATGCTAGGAGGCAGACTCTTGGCTAAAAGAACGCTAGTAGACAAACTCTTGTATATAGGGGTGGAGTAGACAGACATGTTCATTAGACGGACGAAGTGTTTTTAATTTCATGTCTTTAAAATGTATCGTAGACTAGTTCTACACTCGATTCCCTCACAAATTAAACGTAACCCTATTTGTCAACAGTCAAGTTAAACGTGAGTTAAACAGACATTAAAATAAATTGTGTCAATTGATAATTACTCAAACTTGAGGAATGCCTAGCCACACAAACACAGACACAAGATACAGACTCAAGTTCCGGTTAGTGAATAGAGATGACTCATGTTATGTTTTTGTATGTATTGACCGTCTAGAAATCTATGAACTCTGTTAGGTATGTTGCGACTTTTTTCTTATTTCATCATTATCAAACGCAGCGTGACGTTGGAACCATTGTCTCAAGTATTCGTTTAAGTAGGTACTGCTGCTGATAATTATGGTTGATACTATCATAAAAAGCAATACATAGGTAGAACTTACAAGTAATTGATTCTAAATACGAAGGTGCGTAATCTGGAAAATGATATTTTAAATGATCTGAGTATGTGTAATATCACTTGATGTAAGTCTCGCAAGCTGCATGATTACCAAAGGCTGTGCAAGGCTAGGAACTGAAACATTCTCAAAACTTGCCATATACTTACTAATATTTAAAGAGTTACAGAGGTCTTGGACCTTTTTACTCGGTCTTTCTTGCATCCTCACAGGTAAATGATGGAAGATCTACACAGAAACTCAATTACGATAAAAACAATAACAACGTCTCAGCCGTACATTTATCACGACCTCAGTAACATTTTTATTATTTTCACTTCTGATAATCTTCACTAGACTCGCCTTCATAAGATCGTTATATCGGCTAATAATATTTATGTACATACCAGTATTTATTACTTGTGCCTTTATGGGATCTTGCATAATGGCAGCTCAGTGCGTAGGCGCATTATGGCCGGCTAATGCCTTGTACAGATCACGCGAATGAACGCACATTGTATGGATTTAGCGGAGACAAGCAAATGAATGTGTGCCCATCGGCTATAGATTTAGCTAGGGTTATCACTGTAAATTCAATGGCAAAGATGATAGCGAGCATTTGAATCCACCACCTGCTTACATGCCCACTTTAGTAGGTATGCTATTTCTCCTGCAATGGATGGCCTTTATAGCGCCATCAGACACAATGTAAGTACCCAGGGGGGCACCACTCATACTCATAATTCAGTGCTACTTACCTTATCATATACTTACGGGAAATTATTGATTTGCCAAAAGGCTTATAGGCCAAAAGCACATATTTTCCCACTAAACCAAAAGCTGGGTATGTCTATGCCAGATAGTTCTAGTATACTATGTCTGTTCATTAGAGGTTTATGAGTAAAGGAATGCCTAGGCGCACCTCGGGAGAGGTACGGCCCAGAGATTATTTTTGCCAAATCGTACGCTTAATAGTCTCAAACAGAAGTTAGACTTTTGAGGAGTGTTGCAGCAATAGTCGTCCATATTTTGATTTTGGCCCTCAGCTCGAGCAGTTTGTTAACTTTGTCTGTACAAATACAGATTATACTCTGACCTTACAATTGCTCAACTACCACCAGTGCTTTCCGTAAATGGGCAAAAACATCTGAACCTGTCATATTAATTCTGAACTGTCGAAAACTGTCGTTTTCATATTTTAGAGGGTCTTCGGTATGAATTGGGAAATTAACAATGTAGGTAGGTACTTAATATATTTTCTGGTGTATCCACACCCACATGCGTCAGCTGTAGGGCGTGTCAGGTGTGTTGTGTGAGAAGTAGTTTGTATCTTTCAACACAATATGTTGAAGAGTCTGATTTATTTAGGTAAGCATGTGTAGGCTGGGGTTTTCGTGTTAAGATGAAAATGCTTGCGAGTCAAGTACGTGTACCTTAGCTATGTCGCTAGACGGTCTAGTAAATAGGTTGTACTAGGGTACCTAGGTCTAACCCAGAATTCTAAATATAGGGTTAGACGCCATGCTAATGTAGATAATCTATGGGTTAGACATAGACAGTGCTTAAGTTTCGTTAGTAACGTCACAGAATAGATATGGTAACGTAGGCATTAACCAACCAAGTTTTCGAAAGGCAGTCCAGAAAATGAAAGCCCAAAGAAATTCTTAAGAGGTCTTATAGGATCAATGGTCCAAGTTGTTTATTATTAGCAACTTGCATTACTTTGAAGAATGCCAACATTGATGCACGTAGCATCAATCGATACTGCGAACAAAGCGGTTTGAGACATTGCTGAATAATAAACAAGTTCTAAGGAGCCGGGTCGGGGTTCGAAGCTCCGGCTGACGGCACGGTTTGATCCAGTCTGAGCTTGTCGGGACATGTCTGTATCCTGTGCCTTTTTTATTTGCGAACTCGTTATTGCGGTCACTATGTCACCAGTAATATTTCAGTCAAACAGAATATCATCAGCTTATCATCATTTCATTTATTTAATTCAATAACAATATTTTCCAATTGTGTCTGAAATTACAGTTAGTTATTAATTAGGTAATGTTAAAATATAAATTAATAACTTATAATTAAATATTCTTTTATTGAATCTTAAGGTGCTTATTTTTATATCAGTATTATGATGGAAACTATAGTTTTTTCTTAAAAAAAAAATACTGAAGTAGTCATAGAATATTGACAACCGCTTGGCGAGTGGTTTCAGCGTAGGCCGCTCGTCTCACTGCATCGGATAGTTGCGGGTTTGATTCCCGCCAGAGGCAAATTTCGGGAACGGCCTTTTCGTTATCTGCCTTGGTCGGGGTGTCACTTGCATGGGCCTCAGTCTAATGTATGGTAGCGATTACAGTTAAGTGTGTCAGTCTGGCGATATTTATTTTATTACTAGCTTTGCTCCCGACTTCATAGTTCTGTGATGCCGACACAATGGATCTTAACACTTCATTTTACAAGCTAATGGTGCCTACCTATACTTTTAAAATACCTGTCTTACATGATAAAGGCGTGAAAACGGAAACATTGTCTCTGGTATTCGATTCAAGACTATCAATTCTTCGTCTCTGACACGCTTAGCTTTGAAAAGATGGCCGTGTAGGAGGCAAGGTTGGACTGGTACATAAATTACATCGCTTAATACCCACTAAGGTGAATTCATTATCTCACAATTACTAGCTGTTACTATGAGAGCTTGATGATCTTTAGTTACCTGAGTCTGGTCATGGCTCTGCATATGTTGTCTACTCAGATCACAGTTTTATCGGCTCTAAGTTGCAAAATAATTGAAAATCATAATTCATGCCAATTATTGCCACCTTGACTTGCCTTCATTAGACATTACAATTACTTACGTAATTAAATTTTAAATGAGCCCTCTGTATCATTTGCAACAAAATTGCAAGCAAGAAAAGCTAGATTTAAGGGAGTGCTAAGCTAGGCCAGTTTGACTGCGTGAGAAGCACTGCTGTTTATACCTACCTACTGCCTTCTAATAGGTCGTCCGTTAATGGCATCCATGTCTAATCGAGAACGTGAAATCAATTCTTGATTTCACTTTTAAGTGCGAACTGTATACGACCGTTATAGTTTCTGCATGTTACCGTTTTCATATTTACCTATGGGTGATATGCCACTCGTCAAATTTCTTTGTCCAATATCGATGCCCATTGCACTCGTCAAATACCTTTGTCCAAGATTTCTTTGTAATTTGCGTAATTGAGAAAAAATCTTGAATTTTGAATCTTCTCGAGTTGAAAATCTTTGATCAAATATGGGTGTAGCTAGTAAATTGGATGAAGTCATCCAATTTGTTTGATCAAATGTACATTGGACAAAGATATTTGACAAGTGAAATACCAGCCTATGTTTCATGATATAAAAATACTGTAGGCTACCACGCTTAGTACATTGCAAGTTTCATAATGTGGAACATAAACATATTGGGCTTCAACATGGCTCCACTTATGTTAATTTCGTCCCACGCCGTCGCCATATGCACTCAGTGTTTATTAGCACAACTTCAGTGGATTCGCGGGCACAATGAGTTGTTATCAAAACATTGATATCGAAAACAAAGGATACTCAGGGAGATTTATCTTTCGTTTTCATTGTTGAATGGACGATTTCGATCTGACAAAGGTCGAATGGATTTTAGTAAATCGTGTGGCGGTTAAATTACCACCCTAATGTTGGCGAATCTGGCAGTGGCCAACTTGAACTGGAACATCATTACCCATTTCGTATCGCTTCTCGTTGGCCGTGGTATACCAAGTATCATGATATAAGTAGGTAATAAGTAGTACCTTATGCCAGTATGTTAAGTAATATACGATGTCGTTTATGTACTAGCGAGTACATGCTGTGATAAGCACGGACATTTCAAGGCTTCTGGACTCTACATTGTGTAAGAATATGCAGTGCCTAGGTACTGTATTAAACGCAATCGCTACAGATTCGTTTCACATAATATAAAGAGATGTCGGCCAACATGTTGCCCAACTTGCAAGAGCGTTTTGTCATGACGGCATGCACAAGACATCAATTTAACACAATTAAGGCTAATTAACAGTTGAATTAACCGAGTTATGTGGATGGCATTGCGTTCTTGATGAATTGACTGTGAGAATTTTTACTCCATCCATCAACATGGATTAGTCTTGGCCTTTTAGTATACCAGTAGTTTTTAGTATTTTGTAGTAGTACCAGAATACTCGAGTACCAAAAATAGCGTACTCGGCACATCACTACACCGGACTATGAGAGTGAGGGAAGAGAGAGTGCTCCTGTGCTTGTGCACTATACTAAACTATCTCCTGCGCAGATGGCTAGTCTTTTTTAAGTTTGGCAGGCGGGTCTTTAATTCGGTAAGGGGATTATCAATAGGTACCCTAAACTACGGATTTCCTAGACTCCCAATTTTATAGATAATCAAAATAACTATTATGGTAAACTCTCTGTTATTCTTCGATAGTACACTATATCTTCTTCAATATTGTACTATAGGTAGGAGGGTTCATCGTTCGTATTACAGGAATTTACTAGTTTTTTTAGTTTTAGTTGTACATTACTTAGGAAGATGCAATGGAAGATGTTACAAAAATGGGCACATTGTATTGGCTCGTTGGCTACCCACACCAAATCCAAGACTCAATAGATCACTGTAGATCCTGACTTACAGAAGAACAGTGGTGGTCGCTGCGTAAATGGATGACATCATTGATAACAAGCTTTGTTTTCTATTCTCCTATAAAGTATATAATTCCATTTATTTCTCTTGCAGACGGCTGAACGCAGTGCTGGCTGGGAAACACACAGGGTGCGGCTGAACCGGGTACCAGGGTACGGCTTTGGCATCGCGGTGTCTGGCGGCAGGGACAACCCGCACTTCGCCAGCGGGGACCCATCCATTGCTGTGTCGGATGTGCTCCGAGGAGGACCTGCTGAAGAGAAACTGCAGTATGTATCACCGTTATCGTTTATGTAGGTTAGAATGTACACCGAAGATGACTTGATGAAGATTTCTGTAACTGAATAGCGAATTTCTCATAAAACTATGATAGCAGGATCGAACCTGCCCTTTTCTGTACGTCCTATTAGTTGATAATTTTCACATTGAGAAAAAGTTGGAGGCCAATAAGTAAGGTTCCAAGTTATTATATAGGGAAGTTCCACTCAAGGATATTTCATGATCCCCACGAAGGTATTTGCTTTTTCTAAAAAAGAATTCATTGGATTAACATTGGTTTCCAATGTTATATTTTCGTACCCTCTCAATATGCAGTCTCAATATCTCAATATCCACCTGATCGTTAGTGGTACCTACACTTCGCATAGGACTTTTGTAACTTAAGAGAAGCCGACACGTTGCTGACCTTTTAGAGACCTGTAAACCTGACCAGACTCGTGACCGCGCCTGCTTGCGACTCGCCGACTTTAGGATATGATAATATACGACAGTAAATTGCTCGCGCATTTTTCCTCTCTGTCTGAACTGATCCTAAACATGCCTTCAGTGCGGTCTTCTTAAGCTACCATTACCGTGTTCCAGAGTAAACGACAGGATAGTGTCAGTAAACGGCGTGCCGCTGGAGAATGTGGAGTACGCGCGAGCGGTGCAAGTGCTGCGCGACTCGGGCGCAGCCGTGTCGCTGGTGGTGCGCCGCCGCGCGCCCGCGCCGCCGCCCACCGCGCCCACCACCATCAAGCTGGCGCTCACCAGGAACGGGAAGAAGGAAGGTACGTGCAAGTTATAAATAACTAGCTGTGCCCCGTGGCTTCGCCCGCGTGGAAATTGATGTGTTAGATGAACCATGTCTTAATCCAGAGCCTACACTATCTATGTTTCAAATTTCATTAAAATCGGTTTAGTAGTTATGGAGATACGTTGTAACAAACATTCACATACACACACACACACACTCACACACTTTCGCATTTATAATATGAGTAGGATATAAATATCGCCAGACTTACCTACATACCAACTGTATAGTCCCAAACTTAGCAATGCTTGTACTATGGGTACCGTACAATGACAGGGGCGGTCCCAGTGACACCCAGACCAGGGCAAATTACGAAAAGGCCTGTAGCGGGAATCAAACCCGCAACCACCCGATGCAGTGAGCCGAGCGGTTAACGCTGGAAACACTGCGCCAAGCGGTCGTTAACTTGTATGAGAAAACCAAAAACCACAATCCAGAACAAAAATAAGGATGTTTTTACCGCTTGCTACAATAGATGAAATGGAATAAGACGATCAAGATCCTAGCAGTAGTAATATAATTTGAATAATAATAATAATATCCTGGGACATTTTTTACACACGGCTACTTGATCCCAAACTAAGCAGAGCTTGTACTATGGAAACCAGATAACTGATATTACTACATATACTACTTTTTTATTTGTAAATACATACTTAATATACATATACACCCAGACTCGGGACATACAGACATGTTCACGCACACAAGTGCATGTCCCGGGTAGGAATCGAACCAACGACCTGCAGCGTGAAAGGCGCCTCCGCGCCAACCACGCTAACGGGCCCGTCGACGTCAATTAAGTGTATAGGGACACCCTGAAGATCAACAATTCCCTGGACCCTTCCAGGGGATTGCATTAAGTCCTCTTCTGAACCTAAATTTACCATCCGTGCGATTTTCTTCCAACCATCTTGTGTTTAGTTTAATTGTTTCAACCGTTTTAAAGTGACCCTGCTGATCAGCTAAAGTATCAGACACTTCTCATAATTAACCTTCTCAAAATTCTCTTTCAGACTTCGGCATAGTTCTAGGATGCAAGCTATACGTCAAAGAAATGACCCTAAGGGCTAGGGAACAGTTAAACCAGGGTGGTCAAGGTCTCTGCGAAGGGGACGTGGTGGCGCGCATCAACAACACTCCGGTCTCTGACGCCATGACCCTTAAAGAAGCCAGGAAGCTGATAGAGTCTTGCAAGGATAGACTGAATCTGGTGGTCACGAGAGAACTGATAAGGGAGGAGACAGTCACTAATGGGAATTACCAGAATAATTATAATAGTTTAGGTGAGTTAATACTATTAAGCTCTGTGGATATGCTTACTGTTGCTCTATCTTTGAAAACTTTTTGGTTTTTTTTCTCTTGGGTTCCATTAGACTTATTTACTGCGGAAATGTGTCAAAATTGCAAATTCGAAGCTTGAACGAAACAGATTACTAGTAGTATTGTCTTTTATTTTTCGTTTCTAACTCACACAGTTAAACGTAGACAATTTGGGATTATTAAATAACGTAGATGCAGAATAACAAAAAGAAACAAAGAAGGCAAAAATAACTTATCCACTAGTAGAAATCGCCCAACAATCCCTCACCGATATCGGGCGGCAGGGTGCCAAAACGCTGGCAGCATTGCCGCGTTAGATAGCAATGTTGAGCAAAATAGATGCCAGCACTCTGGTCACCCAAGGTCCACCAGATGTTTTGAGATGTCTTTAAACCTCCGATGGGCCCCGGGCCGCTAACTACTAGATTTTTTCTTCCATAAATGCTGTGCGTCAGCCCAAAACATGTTTTTAAATAATAAGCATAACGAAATCGTATGAAATTGGTGTCCAACAGAGGCGAGCCCGCAGGTGTACCCGGGCGCGGAGCCGGTGTCGTCGGGGTACTCGAGCAGCGGCCAGAACCTGTACGTGGCGGCGCCCGTGCGCGCCGGCGAGCGCCGCGCGCACGACCCGCACGACCAGCCGCCGCGCCCGCCGCCGCCACGGAACGAAGGTGACACTGACCTAGAAGGTTTTCTGCCAAATTGCAATTTGGACTTAGAGTTTGGTTGGGTATTGGAGTTTGAGCGCAAATGTTTTGTGGCCGGCTTGCAGTCCGGAAATAGACAGGCTGGAATGACTTATGACTTTTGAAGATTTCGATAAATAGTCTTGAATGACATTTAATCATGGGCACCTTCTAGTACACTATAGGGTGTTTAGGAAGTGGACGACCTAGGAGTGTAGTCAATGATGTCATATGAGATGGAGGATTTAAAATAGTGGACGATATCGTATCAAAGTTTTATCATCATTACACAGAACAATAATATCGCAAACATTTCAAAGACTCATCAAGCTGTTGTATTTCCAGACTACTACAGCAGTAGAAGACAGTTATATGAAGAAGAAGCAATGAATAATCAAAGGAACAAACCACCGTATGTACCCTATTGCATCTGCAATACAATTTAGAATACAGGGACAAGAAATATCTCCATAAACTTATTTCTTCCAGGAGTGAGCCGCGGTTGATAAGCTTTCAGAAGGAAGGCTCGGTAGGGCTCCGGCTGTGCGGCGGCAACCGGTCGGGAGTGTTCGTGTCCGGCGTGCAGCCCACTAGCCCTGCAGCCTTGCAGGGCTTGCAACCCGCTGACAAGATACTCAAGGTAACAACACTTAAACCCGTTCTGGATTAGAAGTTCCCAACGAAGGTGGTGGAACGCTATTGAATGCTAAAGCTTTCTAAAGGACCGCTTTCTTGGATCACTATTATGAGGAAAGGGAATTCCTTTTTTCTTGTAAAGGAGACAGACCTGTGAACCTGTACTGAAATTAAAACCAATGAAAATGTACAGTTCCTAAAGTACCTACCTATTTTTTCCTCTTTATACTCATAATACTACATTTAGGGCCTCCGCAGATTAGCTACTTTTAGCATCGGCGATCGGCGATTTTGATGCTACGTCTCGCTCGTTTGCGCTCGAAGAAATGCGACGCAGCATCGATTCGTCACAAAATCGCCGGTCGCCGATGCTAAAAGTAGCTAGTCTGCGGAGGCCCTTACCCATCAGCATCTCCGCTAGAGTTTATTTCCGAGATGAGTTACAGAGAGTGAGATCAGGGTTTTGAGGTAAAGGCATATCTTCTTCTACGTCGTTACGCTCATGGCAGAACGGTCGTGGTCGTGCAGATGTTGCTCGCCTCATAATTTCTCGCCATTTGTCTCTGTTGGTGCTGGATCTGGTGCATTCTTGCAAGGGTCCACCCACATAAGATTTAGTTTGGTCAGTCCATCGCATAGGCGACTTTCCTCTTGATTTGATGCTCTTTATTTTTCTCGCACAAAAGACGCTCTATGGCGTCAAGCCTCGAGACGTGTCCGAAGAAGAAGGGCATATAGAATGTGGTAATTAAGTGTTTGTATGTGTCAGGTGAACGACATGGAGATGAAGGGCGTGACGCGCGAGGAGGCGGTGCTGTTCCTGCTGAGCCTGCAGGAGCGCATCGACCTCATCGTGCAGCACTCGCCCGACGAGTACAACGCCGTGGCCAGCGGACAGATGCGTGAGTATACTAGCCGCCGACGCCGACAACTTAAAACTTGCTTCATAATCATCATCATTTAATCCAACATAGGCCTCCTCCAAGGGTATCCAGAACGACCGGTCTTGTGCCACTTGCATCCAGCGGTTTCCCGCGATCTACCCTAGGTCGTCGGTCCGCTTAATTTTATTAATCTCCGAATAGAAATTGCAAGATTGGACTTAAATGTGCATTTCGGCTGAAAATATTGTTAATTTATAAATAGGCATAACATCAAAATTTCAATTAGAAAAAGTTGCCTAAATGTAATAAGTAAGGTCTTAGCCCAAAATTAAGGCAATGCGAATAGGCAAATGTAAAACCGCAAATCACGCTGTATTCTCGCGGATGTGAGATTTTGTGCCATTGATGGGAAACGAGGGAGAATTATTTCTCGTGGAGCCATTATTGTTTCTGTTTTGTCCCTGGATTTTGTCCCTTTATCTAGGTACCCTTTTTCCGAAAACATCCAAATAGTGATAATTGTATTGTACTTCTAGCGGGTGACTCGTTCCACATAAAGACGCACTTCCACTACACGGAGCCGACGGACGGCGAGATGCCGTTCCGGTGCGGCGACGTGTTCCACGTGGTGGACACGCTGCACAACGGCACCGTCGGCGCCTGGCACGTCTACAGGATCGGTGAGTGGAGACCCCCCCCCCCCCCGCCACTACACCCGAACACCTGCCTCATAGTAATTTTTTTGTTTCGTCATGGGTTCACTTTTCGCATATAGCCGGTGTCAGTTTTTGGCTGCATCAAGCACAGGAAGACCTTTGGCTAGGCCTAAAATACCCTCCTCAAATCCTATCAGTAAAGTAGCGGATGCTTTACTGACAAATTACAAGACTTCTTGACCTGTCACGTTGGGTTCTGACTATCTGGTGAAACGTGGGCTTTGAGTTGGTTAAAACCTCCACAATGTGGTGGTGTATGGCCACTCTAGCCTCTGACTACCCCCGAATGGGGATAAAAGTCATGACGTTACATCTTCCTATTCCGGTCAAAGTAACGAAGACTACATGATGTTTAAAAAGTGCGACCCCCCCCCCCCCCCCAAGTACTATGGGTTTGAATGAGTATCGGGAATAGAATTAAATACGGTCCTTACTATGCATCTACATATCAGCTACCGTATATGTAGTTTATTTATTATTTCGTACTTTAAAATTTTGGTGACATCTTCGATCAGGCCGCAACAACCAAGAGGTCCAGAAAGGCACGATACCGAATAAGGCGCGCGCCGAGGAGCTAGCGACCGCGCAGTTCAACGCGACCAAGAAGGAAATGTCTGGCAACGATGGGAAACACAACTTCTTCAGGAGACGGCGGTCTACGCATAGAAGGAGCAAGAGTCTTGGCAAGGTAACAGTCCAATTAAATGCAAAAAATGGGCTCTTTGTATCGGGTGGTTGCGGGTGCGATTCCGGGTGGACATACTTCAGAAACTGAGTTTTCGGAATTTCCCCTGGTCTGGGTGTCACTGGGATGGGATCGTCTCACACCCAAATTCTATTTAAAGTCAATCAAATTGCTGCTGACCTAGTTGACTGAAACACTGTAGCTTTAGGGCCGGGCTCCATTAGCGCGTTGCGTTGTGTCGTCGCAAGATTTTGTACTGGCGCATCACCTTCCCCCGCTTCGTCTCTCGCGCGTCGACCCTTTGATCCGTTGCGACGACGCTGCGCCGCGCACTAGTGGAGCCGCGCTCTACGTTGTACCTACAAAAAAAGTTGGGTGAAAACAATTGAAGCCGATTCTTTTAGTGAGCTTCTAGGTCGACTAGGTCCGCTTCTAGGTAACTCTAGAAGCGGACCTAGACGAATATGTTTTCAATACCAAAGGCAGTGCTCGCATATTGCCGACCTGAAGGGGTGTGGTATATCGGGCGGGGATGGGTTGTTTGGGTCTGAGTTCCCGGCTCTTTTGCTCATCATACGAAACGCAGATAAATATGCCACTTTCCGCCGATCTTCTGTGAAAGGGTGGAACCCTGGTCCAGGGAGTTAGTCGGTAACCTTGATGGTGATGGTGGTGTGTGGTGATTGTACAGGAGCACTGGGACGAGGTGGTGCTGTCGGACAGCATCAGCAAGTTCCCGGCGTACGAGCGCGTGGCGCTGCGCCAGCCCGGCTTCGTGCGGCCCGTCATCGTGCTGGGCGCGCTGCGGGACGTGGCGCGCGACCGCCTGCTCAACGACAGCCCCGACAACTTCGCATCGCCCAGTCAGTACCGAACATGTATTAAAATCAGGGTTGTTACGAAAAAATCACCTTGTTTTAAACACGGTGATTTATTCGTTCTGTTTTAAATCAATGTTTTAAACAATGATTTAAACAGTTTTCATTTTAAATGTCCTATTTTTTTGCAACTCTGATTTAAACCTTTAGTTGCGCCTACCGCTCTTGTTTGGCAACATTAGGGCCCGGCCACGACCTTGTCGCTATCAGCGACAGAAGCGCGCGGGGGTACTAAAATGTTGTCACGAAGTTATGACCAAATTACTAGCGAAATTCGCGCGCAGTTGTTGTGACGTCATTTGGGCCAAGCGCGCGTGTAGTCAATGACGCGGGTACAGCGCGCCTTCAAGCCGATCGGCCATGTAACGTCACACGCGCAGGCCGCACATTATATAAAATGTGTTATAAAATCGCAACGGATGGACCGATTTCGATGATGTCAAAATTATATTGATAAGAAAGTTTAGTGTTAACTATAGTGTCGGTTTTGAGTTGATTTGTCGACCTAGTAATGATTCCCATTTTAAAACAATCCTTATTCTTGGATAAATATAAAAAAAACTGCGTTCTTTCGTAATCTTAACTGTGCAGCAACTGTCACAAGCGTTGAACTCCAGTTAAATAACCTCATTTATAATTAACAATTTTACTCTAGAAATGGACAGCACACTAGAAGACAGTAAAACTAAGTCGACAGGTATAATTCGCCTCTCGAGCATAAGAACTATAATGGAGCGAGGCAAGCACGCACTCCTCGACATCACTCCGAACGCCGTGGACAGACTCAACTACGCGCAGTTCTACCCCATCGTGATATTCCTGAAGGCTGATAATAAGCACATCATCAAACAGCTGAGGGCCGGGCTACCTAAGTAAGTTGCACCATAGATGTACCTACGTCATTTTTTTATAATGTTGCTAAGGTGGCAAACAAGCGTACGGTCCGCCTTATCTTAAGCAGTAACCGTAACCGCTTGCACGTTGCCGACCTGAAGGGAACTGGGACAGAGCGTCCGGATCTCTCACTCGTCGTGCGAAACGCAGCTGTAATAGCTACTATACACTGATCTTCTGTCAGAGGGTGGTACTGCCCCGGTCGAGCCAGCCTGCAGCCAATTGGCTACAGCTTGGCTCTACCACCAATGCAGTTATAAGTGATATGAATATATCATATTGATGATACATTTAACAAGCGTAATATATTTCGTTACTTTAATCTATCATATGTCATATCCCTTTAGCGCCGCCATACACGGACTGCTTGTTGACTGCTCTAGAGCAGTTGGTTGCAGTCTACCGCAGCTCTAGAGCTGTCGACAAGCAGTACGTGTATGGCGGCGCTTAGAGATCGTTGGCGCTATCACTCGTATTTCTTGAGAAGAAGCATGCCAGCATTATCTTTATTTCATCTGCAGTCGATTCACAATCCTTTTCTTCTACAGATCCGCTCACAAATCCTCCAAGAAGCTTCTAGAACAGTGTCAGCATATGGAAAGGGTGTGGGGGCACGTGTTTACCCACACAATCACACTCAGCGAGGCGAACCAGAACACTTGGTTTAGTAAACTGGTGGACTTGATACAGAGGACGCAACAGCAACAGCTGTGGGTCTCTGAGACTAAGGTGAGAACCTTTTAAGACTTAAGACTTCTTTTAGGACTATTCTTTAATTAGCAATTAAGAAGGTGATTGATAATCAGGGATTTCTATTACAGAATTAGAGATTTTCCTATTTGTACTTTATTAAGGGTATTACATTTTCATATGTTTATACCACGTCCAACGAGAAGCGAGTGGATTATTTGATCAAATTCGGTATTTTTGACGTTTCGCCTTCATTTATTTTTGTTAAAATTAGGTACGCTTCGACTCTACTGCCGTTGTTGTTGAGATTCGTATTTCTGAATTGTGGCTTAAAATTTCCATTTTGATAAATCTCTAATTCTGTAATAAGTAAGTTAATAAAACAACACACTTCAATGTAAAGGGGAGTCATAAGTCGATAATTTGTATTCATCTATTACATACGGGCTACGACAGTACGCATCATGCTTCAAGATGGTCGCTTGGTAAAGGCAAACTGGTGCATTTGGTAAATTGTATGTGCTCTCTATATTTTTCTATATCTTTTATATTTTATTTAAATGGGCGAAAAATGTGGACACAGCGAAATTAAGTATTCGGTGGTCAGCTTCCAACTCTGATTATAGCTGACATTACAATAAAAATATCTTAAACACCTGCCGCCGAATTTATAGATATTTTTAAACCAGTTTACAATGGTTTTACAAAGCATTTTCTAGCAACAAAAGTGATTTGTAATGCCAGTGTAAGTCCATCATAAGTGTAGGTAGGTACTTAAGTTGTGTCCACATTTTATATTCACAGTACATTATATTAACCAATTCGTTTCTGTTCTATCTCGCGATAGCACGTTGAAATGGTGTCGGACATATACTTCCCCATACCCCCCTCGCCGTACCCCGCCTTCTACCCCATCTCCTACCCCCTCAACATGTACCCCCAATCCCCACCACGGCCTCTCAGTACACCGCAGAACTTACCCCCCCTAAACCTCACCCCCAGCACTAAACATCATGACCATATATATGACGCTAACAGAAATCACGTAGTGCCTTACTACTATTCAGAAACTTTAACCCCTTGCATGCCTAACAATGCATACAGCGTGTCAAACACTTTACCAGCTAACAATAGACATACAGTCGCCAACTACCCGTATGATGATAGGCAGAACTACTATCATAGGAAGATAAGTCCTAAATTGAAAACGCCAATAAACGCTAGCCCTGAACTAAACCAGATATTAAATAGGAGCAATACATATCAACCTCAAGCGTTCAGACCCTACAGCGTTCTTGAAACAACCTCCAAATCTCCTATACTCCATCTCCAAAGGCCCTCGTCTGTTGTTCCAATGACAGACCAGTACAGACCAGCTTCGTTCTTCCAAACTGATAATGAAATCAAAAAGACCAATGAGATACCCGAATGGAAGGCGCGGCTTCAGAAGGAAATGCCGAAACCTATATTCAGAACTCTGGAGAAACCCTTGAGGCAGACCTGTAGAATCCCTAACTGTAAATGTAGCCTCAAGACTTCAGTGAATCCAGAGAGATTCAGTGAAGTTCGCACTTTACCTACGGTTTCTGAAAGATCGCTGAAATATAAGAACTTGTCGCTTCCTACGCTGAAGTTGGATGAGCTAGAAAAGGAAGGGAAGGATGATAATAGTGAGGCTGAAAGAGACATCCATCCCGTTATAAGTAAACCGATATCGGAACAGCATTTAGGATATGTTTAGGGTATAATACTCTTAACATTCAAGTTACCATATAGATTTTAGCACAAGCATTTATCATAATTATTTTTATGCTTTTAATATTACGTGTAATGGCTGCTTAACGCTTCTTATTTTGCTCGTTGCGCTTTCTTATTTGTTACTGTTATGTCTTATTTGCCAAATGTTTGATACCGAGTGTGTTTTTATTTTGTAAATATTGTCACAAATTACCAGTGTAAATTACCACAAGTTTTGTTTGATCGATGTTCAAATGACTACCAAACCAAAGAATTACTAATTCAATGCAGTAGCATTTCCTTGCATTTTTTAAAGAACATATTTTTATAAGTAGGTATAAGGGATTATAGAATAAGCTCATTTGAACCTCGATTCCAAGTGTGTACAAATCCAAATTACCATTAATCATTCAGACGCTAAACCCCGTTTTTAGTTTCTGCAATGTATTACAATCATTCATTTGTCTTGTCTTGTCACCCCATTCCATAACCCACCCTACCGGACGCTGCGAAACCAAAATGGCCGACGCACACAAAATGGCCGATGCACACAAAATGGCGGATTGAGAACAGAGGCCCGAGCCGTTGTCCGATGACTTTTTGTTCTCAATGTCATCGAGTACTGAGAACAGACTATCGTACGCGTCGAGTCCGGAGAGTGACTTGGAAGTGAGTCCGCCGCCGGCGCCGAGACTGGTCAAGTCCTCGTCCGACCCCTCGATAGCGACGACCCAGGACAACATGGATCGCGACGACGACATGAACCACATGGCCGATGCTGTACCGCCGCCTTACACGGTTTGTATACCGCCACTTCTTGACTATTATCTTAGGAACTACGTCTTTTTCGGTAGACGTTATTGCATTGCGCGGTTTCGATCTTCTATGCAACAGGATGTCAATAAAAAGTGCCTATAAGATCTGTTGCATTCAGATCAGCGGATGGTTTAAATGTTAATCATTTCATGCATCAAAAATATTCTTTCGATCGTTTTAATAGATCAGCTTTTTGTGTATTAATCATACGTGTCTCAACTGGGCGTATGGTGCAAAATATATGCTATGCCAACATCATTTCTATCATCTTGTCTATCATATAATAAATGACTGTCTATACAAGAAATTATAAACTCAGTGTCTTTTCAGACGAGCCACATACGGTTTGTACAGACTTGTAGTCCACATGCAGTCTTGTCTCTGTAGCAATCAGCCTATACTGTTATTTTTGTCTCCAGCTTTGCAACGGAGGGAGGTGGTCATTTTCTTCCAACACCTCGTTTTTTCTTCGATTAAATTTATGCGGGTCCTAAGACAACTTAGCTTTTCTTGAATCGTCGGGGGTCAAACCCCGGCATCATCGTAGGACACTTATCGATCCTGGCTTACAGGAAAAATTGTAGTGGGAGTCCCACATTTAGGTCTATATGCCGCTCGTTTGAATAGACCCTTACTTAGATTTTCTTCTTCTTGCGGTGCCTCTCCACTACAGATGTTTCGCTGTCAGCACCGCATATTCTTCTTTATCCGTTATATTACGAAATAGCCACGTTAATATTACGAATCCACGATTACTTTCTTCTTCCAACACGTCGCTTTCTCTTGACTTTGCGTATCACAACAAGTTGTTAGCTTTCCTATCATCATAACATGTTTCTCGTGGTAACAGCAAGGTGGGTACGGGGACAGCAAGTACGGTTTCTCGGTGAACGGCAGCGGGCCGCCCAGCAGCAGCGCCAACCACGGCCCGGGACACATGCCGCCCGGAGAGGCGCCGCCCTACCAGTGCAATCCTATGACGCACTCGCCGCCGCACTCGCCGTTGTATGGGACCGGTAATTATATTCTTGGTCTTACCATGTTTTTGTAACTTTCTATTCAATTCCGGAGCAACTCAGTTAACTGAACAGCTTTTTTTATAATATGTGTTATGATATGACAACGCTTAAACTGATTCGCAATTTCATTTAAGGTCTGCAATGCCTGCAATGTTCATATAAGTTATTTTAAGGATCATTTCATTTCAGCCAAAAGACGTCCATTGTTGGACATAGGCCTCCCCCAAGGTTTTCCACAACGACCAGTCCTGTGCCACTTGCATCCAGCGGTTTCCCGCGACCTTCACTAAGTCGTCGGTCCACCTTGTGGGGATTTTCAGGATAATCTAGTCTATTATATTCTTTATTCCTATAAAAATCATATCTCACGAACTTAGTCCAGTTGCGTTCCTATAGTTCTCAAAAATATACGAGATTATTTCGGGCAAGTGGAGTCGCCTTTACAGTGAAAATATGCAATGAGTATCACCTGCACCGGATTGATTCTTTTCATAAATATAGGCCACTTAACTTTGTGCCGCCCCCTTCCTCCATTCTACCTACCTTAATTGTAAATATTGGCTGGGTTGGTATTGAAAAGTGAAATGCCCTCTGAACGTGGTCCATTCACAAATCCGGCTGTCATCTACATACATGGTGTTGTTTTTGTGATGCAGTGCCGGAGCTGCCGCCTCGCAGCGCGGCGGCGGCAGCGGCGGCAGTCACGCGGCCAGCAGGCGGCGTGCTGCTGCCCGCGCCCCCTCCCGGCCGCCCCCCGCATTCCCTCCGACATAACCCTGCGGTAAGTATCATTTCGTAGCCTTAAAAGTAGGTAGCTAAGAGAATCTCTCAACAACGAAAGTCCTTAACATTAATATAAGGCACAAAAGTTCCAATGCAGTCAGCGACATAATTCTCGGAATTTTTAAAATTTTGAAGTCATTTTGAAGAATACTCTGACTTTGGCAATTTTTACCAAAGCTTTGGCAACATATCCAAATAATTGGATAAAGAAAAATAAAGGATTGGACACGCAACAAAAGTATGCCAGCGATTTCAGAAACAGAGTCTGTTTCAACTCCTATGAAAAATCCGAAATTATTCGCCAGACCTATAATAGTTTAGGTATTTGTCTTGAAGCATAGCACTTTTATTTTCCTTGCCCTCTAAAGTTCTTAAAAACGTCATCCTACCATCTTCCGTACAATATGACCTTGACAATATGTCAATAGGTTTAATTATATTTATCTCCCATAGGGCAACCGTCCAAGTGCGCAAGAGCGTCTGTTCGGCCCGCCCAAGGACTCGGGCAGCGACGAGACGTGCACGTACACCGCGCGGCCCACCAGCATGATCATACAACCCACGCAGAGCCAGGGCTCCCTGGACAGGCATCGACACCCTTCCAATCCGGTAGGTAGCTATTGATGCATTTTTCTTCGTGGTTCTTCCCACCCCTCCCATTTCTGGGGGAAACGGGCTGATTGTATCACGGGCTATTGATACTGATTCTCTCGGCGTAATGTATAAGACCCTTAGACAAGTGGCTGTCGTCTACCAGCGTTTCTACAAATCGCTACGCTTCATGTATTAAAATGATATAAGTCACGTGATCTTATCGACTTGTAATGTCATTTCTATACATTTAAGCGTAGCGATTTGTAGAAACGCTTGTAGACGAAGCCACTTTGTATAGGGGGGCAGGGCAGATTAGGAGCTCGTTCTCAGAATTAACATCCTCATTAATCTACGATGTCAGATCGAGTCTTCCAAATTGCCTATTTCGAAAAGGCAAGAATCTACCCTTGGATTATATTATATCGAGAAACGAAACTGTTTCCATAGGTCCATAGATGAAATCCGACGGAAGTCGCATGTGTTTAGAAGTTTAGGTCTAATATCTAATTTTATTAATCTGTTCGTCCGTTAGCAAAGTTCGTATGACGGCACATCATCGTACGACTACAGCAGCGCGTCGAACAACGGCTCCGCGGTGGGCTCGTGTCGACTGCCGCCGAACGCACCCGACGATCTCAAAGTAGCACCACCCTCTATGTAAGAAATTATGTATTACTTTATCTATCTTCTACGTCATATATTTTTTTCCTTTTTTCTCTTCTAGATGCACCCAATTCTTATTGAAGGAGTAAATTGGCGATGTCACTTTTTGAAAAAAAATAAGAGGAGATGTGGAATTTTTGCCAATTCACTCCATCTAATTTATAAATCAGAGTTTAAATTAAAAATAGATGAGTACTCAAAAGTTACTCAAAGAGTCCCAGATTAAATCTAACTTGGACCACACTAACAACATCGAGAAACAAAAGTTTCACCATGTTTTTTTTATTCAGTAAAATGGAACCGCCCCCTCCACCGAACCCGACGGCCATGTCTCAGAGCGCGCTGACGCAAGCCAACATGGCGCACTCGCAGAGCCCGCAGAGGAACTCCAACTCGCACGAGCACAACTCACTCGATTACCGAAGTCCGGATAGTAACTATAGGTGAGATTACAAAAAAAAAAAATGAGTTACAAGAAATAAGTTCTAAAATCAAGTTCGAAGCAAGTTTTTAAAATTGGAACAAAACAAAGTTTTTAAAAGTTAAAAAGTGGTATTGACATTAATCGTGTTATTTTTGTAGTTTGATGATTTTGTGTGATAAACTAAAAAAGTTACTATTTTTAGTTTTTATTCCGTGAGAAGACAGTGAATCAGGTTTGTTTGTGGTTTTTTTATATGTATACATATATATAAACACATACTGTTTTTAATATTTTACAAATTGTATGTCAGACTTTATACCAGTACCAGGGTAGTTACCCAGGCTGTTCTCTTTGGCTAAGATTTCTGCGTGGTAATTAAAATATCCCGAACCACTATTTGTTACCTACCTATAAAATCACAAACATCCAATAAATACTTCACATTGGCAAATCTAAATAAATTGAAAATAAACCAAGAGCGGGTGTTCAAGCCAAACAAAGCCGGTTTGCCTTAAGACGGACTTAACGACAGGTTCATTAGCCTCAGGTAAAGAGGATGCAACAAAAGTTAATTATTCTTTGGTTCTTCGTTACTTGCGGATTGCCTTAAAATTTTGTGCCTACGAAGTAACGGAATAGGATTTAAGTAGCTATGGAATTTATCCAATTGTACTAGTAGGTACGTGTAGGTACCTACAATGAAAAACTAAATAAAACAGATTTCACAAAAGTTAGGTATTTGAAATTACAATTCGATTGGAGGGGTAAAAATCATTCAAGAGGTTAATAGATTAATGAAGCAGATCGATTGTGAGATGAAATCGAAAAAAAAAAAATGAGATTCACGCACGATGGCATCAAAAGACTTTCCTATAGAAGTCCTACTAATTAGTCCCCTATTCATAGGAGAATCAAAATACCATCGGAAAAAAAATAATAATATCGCCAGACTTTTAATCCTTACTCCTTCGGAATACAAGCGTGATAGTGATTGTACGTTAACAAGTAAACTATATTGTGTGTAGGGCGCAAGAGTACCGCAGTCCGCAGACGAGTCGACCGCCGCCAATGAACGGCAACAGCCCGCACACGCCGATGCACGCTCGCGGCCCGTCGCTGCCCAACGTGCCCACCAACGACCATGCCAAATACAGGTGAGTGATCCATCATCATCATCATCATCAGCCTCTTTTTCTCCATTGTTGGTTGCTCTCTGACCATATCGAATACAGCACTGGTCGGCCATGACAAGACAAAACTCAAGATAAATAGATTTTTCTTAATTCTCTCCTATGCATTAGGTAAGAGAGAAAGCGACTCGGTGCGACATAATGCGTGAAAAAACTATTTTTTGCGCATGTGCTAGCCCTGCAGGTTGTGAAATTATACAAATGTACCGAGAATTGTCCATTCTGAGAATACCTATTTTACGAATTGAATATTCTGCGAATGTACTCTCACGGTTTTATTTTAAGTTGGACTACAGACCACCCGATTAAATAAAGGAATAATTTAATTTATAACCAGTGGGCGTACGAACTCCGCTTCACAAGCGGATTACAGTGGGCGCGGCGCCGCCCCCGTGCCGCCCTACAAGCCCGTCCCGCCGCCTAAGCCCAAGCACTACAGACCACCTGACAACTCGCACCATCCTAGGAACGGAGTAAGTTACCATACATCAGCATATGCATGCATTTTTAAGAATAGATAACTAAAATGTATTATTCCGCACCAACAATTATTTACCAAAGAAAAATTAAACCAAAATCAATTGTGTGTGAAGAATTAAGTCAAAGTAAGTCATCTAGATAAACATGCTTCGGAAATGTTAATTGAATATTTTATTAGTTATGTAGTTACATTTTATTGCTTTATAAAGTTGTTATTCATAACTCCAAAATTCTGATAACTTGATAACCCTCTTCACGTATTATTAATTTGAAACATTATTTTAAGATGATTTGCATCTAAAGGTATTTGCAAGTAGTCGGTAGCTATATCATTAGAAGTAATAAAGATTATCAGCAGCTTTGATGTAAAGTAGATTGATAATATGACGTGCAATTGCTGTAAATTGGTGTTAGTTTTATCAAATCAATTTCTAAAAAATCTCATTTTCGTCTTGCTAACCTCGAATTAAACCTTCGTCAATATTGGGCTTACACAAGTCACAGCATAACAAAGCGTAAACACATATGTTGTATAGAGAATAACCTCTAAACTAGGGAACCTAAGGTGGAATTTGATTTACCCTGGTGGTTGTACAGCAGATGGAACCGCCTCCCGGCGCCCTACAGCCGCCGCGTGCCGCCGGCGCCCCCGCCCCCGCGCAGGGCGGCGCGCCCGCCGGCTACCCCGCGCCGCACTACCAGCACCAGCACTCGCACTCGCAGCCCTCGCACCGCCCCCACAACCACGCCAACTATCAGCAGGTAATCACATATCACTAGCACACTCATTCACACAGGTTTTTAGTTTTGTTCTTTTATCTGCTGATTCTAAAGGAACTGGATGGTGTTCCATATTAGGGATATACTACTTTGTAAAGTTCGAGCCAAAAATCGTTAAGAACCTAGATGTCTGAAAGAACATGAAAAGTATTTAGAAGACAGAAACTCCGCTGTCAGTAAATTAATTTTTCACATTTTTCACTTATTTATGTGACGAAGTCATATTTCCATTAGAGCATGTAATCCAATTTGCGATACGATAGCATAAAATAGATAGTGGAGTTCTCACCGTAAATAAGATTTAATGTTCCTTTTCTTTATCTTCTTTCTGCTAGACCTGGGGGCTTACCACCACCTCTTATAGCAGTTTTGTTTAAACGTTTCAGCTACTTTTTGTGCAATGACGTTTCTTATTGTCATGACAATAAGGTACGTCATTGCACAAAAAGTCGCTGAAACGTTAAAACGTTCCTGTAATTGAATCGCTATAAGAGTTCGTGGTAAGCCTTCTGGAGCCATTTAATTGAGGTCGACATTCCTTGTCCGCATTTGCCATTTAGGTTTTAGATCTTCATTTATGAATGTATATGCTAAGGTGTTTGGTGTTCCTTTTACACAGCAGAATATGTACGGCGGCCAGATGCCGCCTCAGTCACCTCCGTACTCTGGGCCACCGTCACATCATCGCGCTATCAACTTACCACACAACCCCCATCTCATAGGTAAGCCTTTCATCTTCATCAGAATTCCCATTGTTTTTAAGGATTCTATATGTATTTGTTGCAAAATTATTTTCAAGGATGAACGCCTAAGGAAGGTTTTATCTTCAGGATATCTACATCTGTCTCATGGTGTTGATACTTTATTAACCGCACATATTTTTTCAGATTTAGCAGGCAGCAGGGAACAACGTGGTTCGGCATTCGAGCTTTATAGGAAACCTCAACATATGCATAACTTAAGGTAAGTTGTCCTTTGTAGCACATTTTTCTATTACGGTACATCCATTCTTTCTAAATCAATTCAAAACAGGTATTCTAGACACACAAAGAAAAGTTCTCAACTTTGATGAAACAATTGTTATTTCTGAATTATTAGTGCATGTTTCTGAAATATCGAAGGATTCTACATTTCTCTCAGTTTTATTCTTAGCCCCTATACAATTTGCTCTAACATGCAAACACCAATCGCTTCACAAACGACTAACAATGTCTTGTCGGGCCACAGTATTAGTTATGGTTATGTATGTGGTATATAAACAGTTATACATATATTTTGTAACATATATCTCTATATCGGGGCGTAAGTCTGTAAATTATAATAACATTTTGTAATCTTTTAGAGTATTTAGTATTGTCTGTTATAGAACAAAAATTGGCAGTGCGTGTCTGCATTTTAGTGCAACTTGATGATCATGAAAGCATATTGAATTAAGTAGTTTAATTTATATGTTCTTCTTTACTTCGTCGAATATTTTCTTACAAACCTTTCTTTTCAATAATATTTACAGCTCAGTTCTTAATTTTTCCTTTTTTTTTTTAATAATCTTATGTATTTACAGTTTATGTTAATCTGTCATCGTGATTATTATTTCAATATGCTTTTTATAGAATCACAAAATTCATCTTTTGAAAATTGCCATTCTCATTGGGACATTTCAGAGATTTCAATATTGACTTACTTACATCTGTTTAGTTTTAGCCTCTGTGTATTGAATAATCTGACTTGTCCTCTTATTACGAATCATTGAGTAACTAAGGGGGTGTTTGGTTGTGGGTTTCCGCAGTTTATCCGATGCCATGAACTCAAGTGTGGAGCACGACGAGACGTTCTCACCAAAAACTAAAAAGAAATTATCCAAAAAGCCATCGTTCATAAAAAACGCCGTCCTCGATCTATTCCGATCTAAAACTAAAAATTCACAAAAGGTGTCTCGGCAAAAGTCACTTTGTGAGAGTGACTTGCAGCAGAGACACCAGCCGAATCAAATGCCGATGCTGAGACGAGAAAAATCTGACGTCACTGATATGAGCATACACATGAGGAACCAGCAAATCAGGAACCAAATGGTGCACCGCAGCAACTCATCCTCTTGCGAAAAACCCGTGTTGAAGCCCATCCTGAAACGGCAGAGTTCATTCTGCGACGATAGGAATGGGTCAATATGTACGGTTAGAGATTACGACGCTAAACCTGTCGTTAAGAGTTTAAGGAGACAAAATTCAATGTGTGACATTGAAACAGAACCAAAAGTTACCCCGTTGTTGCGTAGACAGAATTCCCTCATAGAGTACAATAGAAGAGGTATCTACGGACAAACACCAAACTTTAACTTGATTACCAAAATAGACCCCATCTACCAAAGACAACAGCAAATAACGCACGAACCCTTCCATCCAACACAACCGCTACCTCCAGAACCTGTATACCAAAGCAAAGATCATCTTGTATATGACCCTATTCCTAAGCCGAGAAGAACTTACACTTCTATTTATGACACTTCAAGTGAAAACCCATACGCGAGCAGATCCGAAGTTTCTAATCAGAGTTTCGAGAGTCCATACGGTAATCGACAAACTCTTGCAATGCCACTGATGGATCCACCTTACGCTACTAGATCTGAATGTATTAGGGGCAGTCCTTACGCGACTAGAAGCGAAATAGCAATGGAGAGCCCTTACGCTAATAAACAAGAAATTGCAAAGCAATCTGAATCTCTTTACAGCGACTCTCCATATTCTAGTAAAGAGCAAATAAAGCATAGGACCACTGAAAGTCCATACACGACTAAAGAGGATATGTTACGACAAAGATTCTCTGAATCTCCTTATAATACTAAGGAAGATATGTTGAAACAGAGAATGGACGGTTCGTTGAAAGAATCTATTTATGGCAAACGAACGTATGATCCGCCACCGAGCACGTCGTGGACAGAGAATCCTTATGCTATAAGACCTGATAGAAGATTGCAGACCCCTGTAAATTATCCTGGTAGAGTGTCACCCATGAGTAAATGTTTGAGTGAACCACCATATGCTACAAGAACAGAAATGATGGCGAGGTTGGGCCAGACAGAGTCGCCGTACGCCACTCGAGCTGAAGTTCAGTCCAGCTGTTCAGATTCAAATTATGGTAATCGTCATGAAATGTTAGATATCAGGAATGAAATAAGACCAGCTTCAGCGGAGTGTACCTACGTTTCAAAACAAGAAATTTTATCGCAAAAAGCAGCCCTATTGGCCAAAAAAGACTCCAGTTATGGAATAAGGTTAGAGGAAAAATTGGAGATAATAAAACAGAGAAATCAAGCAAAGAAAGAAATGATTTATCAAACCAGAAAGGAAGCTAATGAGAGCGACTCTGCTAAAATTAGAGAACCTTTGTATGTTTCTAAAAGAGAATTGAAAGAAAGTGTAATTTATGAATCCCAACAAGAAACAAAAGAAGTGGTACCAATAGCTGATCAAGACAGTAGTGCGAGGAGCAGCCCATATGAGCTTAGTGACGCGAACCATCTATCTCGTAGAGAACCGATATATCAAACCAAATCCGAAGCTGAATCTGGCAAAGAGAGTGAAGCATTCCAAGAAATAGATTTCTCGAAACTTCGACTAACAGAATCAAAAACGGATGCGGAAAAAGAGAAATCTAAAAACATAGAGAGTAAAATATTAAAGGGAGAGCCGATGTACGCTCCCAGATTGCACGGCAAATCTGAACATATATCAAATGCACTAAAGGTTACTTCGTCTCCGATACCATATGAGTCGACTACATCCATGGAAACCCAATACGCGTCAGAATGTAGCATGAACTTCGAAAACAAACCACAAAGTACTCCATATGCATCGCAAGATTTGCAAGAACGGTTCACAAAACCGAGTAGAAGCGTGAAATTCTGTGAACAAATCTTGGAAAAGAGTGCAGAAACAAGCCAAGAGAATTCAGAGAACACTTCTTCAACTCAGAATGATACTACCGTAATAAACAATCAGAATACCGTGCTAGTATCTCCATCTGATGAAAACGATAACGAATCTGGTAATATTAAAGTTGAACCTGACAGTCCTCATACAACGTGGGGCATATTCGATAGTGAAGGTGGCGTTTTGGAGGACAGGCAATGGGGTGTATCTCTAATAATACCACCAAAAGCGATAGCTCCTGGTATCAAGCAAAAGATCTACTTTACGGTGTCAGACCCGAGACTGAGCCAGCGCGTGGGGGGACCTCCGATCGATATGGACAACGGTAAAGGCTTTTGTAACGAAGCACGCGTTAAACCCTGTAGTATCGTAGTCTGCACTACTAATTGGCATTTAATATTTTGCAAATGGATTGGAATATGGAAACATTGCACAAGATTGGGAATTGTGAATGTCTCTCGAATGTTACTTTCGAGTGTTAGATTAGATTCGATGTTTTTGATGCAAAAATTATATTTTTTATACGTGATGGTGTTTATTGCACGAAAATTTACAGCATGCTATATATGTTTTACTGATTGTTTTTGGTGTATTTATAACTCTTACGGTGTTATTAAAAGTTAAACTTCTTTAACTGTTATGCGAGTTATCTCAATTTCTTGTTGAAATTTGACATAACTCGTGCTTATCACATGTTTAACTTTTATGTAATAACTCAGTATTTAGCTTGCTATTTAAATAGTATTGTTATGTACTAGTATAATGATTATGTATTGGTACTTCCATTAATTAATGCACACCATTATTAGCATCATTATTATCATTAACATTCCCATATTTGGTAACTAATAAGACTAACATTTATTATATAAAACATGTATTGTATTTATATTTGCGCAGTTTCTGCATACACTCGTACTTAGAGATCGAAGAGCGAAGACGTCAGCGACTGTGCTACTTACATCCATCGTTATCGTATGTTTGATCAAATATTTGATGTTGTTTGTGCACTGTATGATATGTGCAATGACGTCATGTCTGATCCTCTTTTGTTTTTACCTTTTGTTCCTATATCTGTTGCCTTCGTTTTCTCTCTAGTTTCGTCGCTTGTTTAGTTCCGTGCTTTGCTTGCTTAACCCTGCATTAATGTGTTGCGATTTGTGTTTGTGTGTTCAATTTGATGTTGTGTGTATCAGTACACTACCAAACTTTAAAAAATACTCGCACCTTTTGACCAAAACTAGAACCTACAGCTAAGAAATTCAAAACACTACTTATTAAAAAAGTCCACACTGTCAAAGCTTACCATAACTTACACATCAGGTAACTTCAACCTTTCAGCACATAACTTGAGAAACTGATAGAATTAAAAATCACACATTCAATTTCCTTTGCACCAAAATAAAAAAAAATGTCGTGATATTTTAACGTTATTTCAAACACAGGTGAAGCGATGCTGTCCCCACTAGTGATGTGCGGTCCGCAAGGCCTCGTGTTCCTGCGGCCAGTGACACTGCGCCTGCCTCATTGCGCAAACGCGGTCCCATCACTAGGGCTCACTATCAAGGCCACTGACACTGAAGCACATCTCAGCACTGACTGGGATCAGATACATCTCCCAGCCACCACCACTTTGAACACTGTCGCGGTTAAAGTTGATCACTTTTAGCTAAACTCGTATCAGTTAACTTAACTTTTAGCTGAACAATAGCCCCGAAATTTATAGAAAGTTATGACGAACCTACACTGTCATTACAAATCACTTTTGTTCCTAGAAATGCTTTGTAAATCAATTGTAAACTGGCAAAATAACTATAAATTTGGTGGTAGATATTTAAAATTCTAGCTACATTCACGTGTAAGCTAAACATTTGGATTGTTACTCAAAGTTCAGCTAAATTTGATCAGTTTTAGCTAAAGGGCAGTGTAGACAGACGTATAAAAGAAGATAGTTACTTAAGTGGACAACAAGTGGTGGATCGAAATTCTGAAAGAATTTGATATTTTATTAATATTTGGCATTCCCACCTATATTGATTACACGGCCTTAGTTTGACGACATAGTGGTGCTAATTATACGTAAAATAATAAGGCCTGATATTATATTACGCGAGGCCACACACGTTATGTACCTACCTATTATATTAGAAGTATTATCCGTATAGAAATAAAAAAATAAAGTTTACCTAAGTATCCAATTTTTTACTTATGTTCATAAAAAGGCAAAGTTTTTTGTCCTAGTTTTTGAGTTCCATTTGGCCTCGTGTTACTAGTGTACGGGGTACCTTATTGAATCTCTTAACGCCTCAAACTGTATGACATAGACGTATTATTAAATGTATGAACTGATAATTTTTAGACATTGTAATAACTCTAATATTGGACGTAAACTCAGTTCTCTCATCAATAATTAAGCATCTTACCATAAAGTAAGTTTCTTTAGCGTTTTAGTTTTAAAATGTTTATATTATTGTAATATTATTATTTAATATGATAATAATGGTAGCAATAAAACATTGCATCGGAATGTTAGGAATTAAAATTGAATATTTTTGTATTTTGGCTTCCGTAGGTATTAAAAAAAGTACTAAAACTTTAAACTAAAGCACGATATAAAATTGCCTTGAAATTAGTCACCTTTAATAGGGTTTCCAAGGCTCTCTCAATGCATCGTGTTATGCTAAGAATACACTAGTGTCTAGACACTAATACACTCAGTGTATACATCGAGTGTCTGCGTGTGTACACTACCGCGACACTTTGTTACAGTTGTAATGGCGGTGTCGATACACTGAGTGTCTAGTGTCTAATGTCGTCGTGTATTCTTAGTATTAAAGGGCTTCGAATTTTACGCTGTTGTAATAAGAGTCGAAACTGTAATTGACATTGATGTAAGTAATTCTTAATCCCAATGCGATATTGTATATTTCTTGTTATTAGTGATAACGACGAGTTTACCTACTCGATAATTAAATTTTATAATTAAAACTATGCATTGCGTTTTATTTAATTCTTGACCATTGACCATTCTATAGTACCATTGACCAACTCCAGTATTGTTATCAGACTACCAATTTTTGGCACGATGATGAAAATATATGAAATTATCAGACTTGGCCCCCTGGGCCTCGAGTCTCTTAACAATTATCGACAACATGTCAAGAGACGAACGACGATTTTAAGATTTTTAATAAAAAAAACACGAAGTATTAGAGACCAATGGTTTTGCAATGTACAATTGTTATGAGACTCGAAGCCCTAATTGTTAGAAGCAGCAAGTTGTGAGGAACAGTGAAATACCTACCAAGTCAACAAAAAAAAACAGCAGCCACCTCTTAAGTAGGTAGTTAATAGTTGCTAAAGTGTGTCCTCAAATAAAAACTCATTAGCAAAAACACTTCTCATTACCTACTTGGTGATTGACAAACAAACGGACTGAATTATCTGCTTATGAATACGAGAATCGCACTTGGTATGAAATACTTAAGTAGGTACTTAATGATTTTCTCACACATTCACTTGCGCCCGCACACAAAATGTTCCTATATTTAACTATGTATAGGTATGTAGATATAGCTAAGAGATATACCTATCGTGGTGGCTAAAATCTGGACTTTGAATAAACATATTATTGATTGATACGAAATTAAACTACTTCTGGACTAGGTACCTTATCACACTCTATAGTATAAGCGCCTCTTTCAAAATCGTCAGATGACTTTTATCCACCAGTTAAATATGGCGTTTTTACAGGTTTCAAGTTCATAGTTAGAGGGCATTCATTGGTTGAAATAAACTCCCTCGCCATTATTGTTGACATACGTTGAAGGTTAATGTTACTAAGATGTTAATTACAGCCCATCAATAACATTAGTGACATTATGGCATTGATTATTGAATCGACTGTGAACCGTGCGATACAGGAATCGGATAAAAAAACGATATCGTACCTACTCAACTCATTGTTCGATTGTTTTATTAAAAGTAAGGGGGTTAGTGATGGTGAAACCAGAATGTGGCCATGATTATTTATTAGGTTAATTTATCACGGCTTAAAAATTGAATGACATTGTATTGTCACAAGGGGCCATCCATAAATTACGTCACACGAATTTAATGATTTTTTTGACCCAGGCCTTGTCACAGCTGGTCACATTTGTGAGACTCCCCCCTCCCTAGTGTGGCGTTTTAATACTTAGATACATATTTAGATTATGAAATGTGACGTCACGAAACTTCCCTAGTAGCAAATAAGGTTGGCGACGAAAAAAAGACGTCAATCTGAGTTTAATTTAGAGTCAGTGACGTAAACGTAAGTCTTTATGACGAAGACGTACGTCGTAATGCTACTAGGATTAGGACCCCTTCCACCCCTTGTCACACAATGTTACACTTCCCCCCACTTTATTCCCCCAATGATGCCGTAGAGTCCTTTGATAAAACATTACTATTATCTTTATAAAGGGCACGCGGGCTGCCCGCGGCACCGGTCTCCTAGGAATTATAGAGACGTCATGGCGTCTGACTCGCCTCGCCCTTATGATCTAATTTCGACCTATGAGCACAGGTATGAGCTAAAACTTGAGTAATGGTTCTAGCAGCCATTACAGTTGGCTAATTAATTCATGTTTCATGCATGGTAGATATACTGATAGATATCTATGTGATGAAAAGTTTTAAATATGACGAGAATGGCAAACAGCATCTTAAGTTCAATCTCAATCTTGAGATCGGTTTGTTAATACGGGCACTTAGTCAAATTGTCACTAACGATCACCCATCTTTGACTGACCTTGCCAAGCGTTGCATAACCTCCGATAGATTACCGGTCAGTAATTCCAATTGGCTATGAGCGCTTCAATATGTACTGAAAATAGAGTAAGGGAAATAAACTTTTGGCAATTTGATTTTTTTGTAAATATGTACTACTTTTGGTGCGTTCCATTCACTGTTAATTTTGTTATTTTCGTCCACAAAACTGTTAAAAACGATAATAATGATCATTTTCAGTACAAGTTCATTTTCATTTTCAGTGACGAGTGGAACGACATTTATGAACGAAAATAACCTAAAGTACAAAATTAACAGTGAATGGAACGCATTATATGTGGTCCTGGTATGGTCGCCTCTATTATTTAAATGACCTTATATAATTAAGTCTTTAGAGGTTTGATGTAATCGAGCGTGCTAGTTATAGCCGCGAATCAGAACAATTCTCACGAGATGGTAGATATCTGCGCGTGCGCCGCTGTTCCCAACACCTATGCAAATGTACTAGAGCCTAAATTAGTTCCTACTTTACAGGAAATGTCAGAACGTGTCATAGATAGCATTCCTACCACATCAGATGGCCTCACAATTCTTGAATGATATATGATCATACCATTTTTTTATGTAACTTAGCTGGCAAGCGTACGGCCCGCCTGATGGTAACCGTTACCATAGCCTATAGATGCTTGCAATACCAAAGGCATTGTTTGCGCGTTGCCAACTGGAAGGGACGTGTGGGTCAAAGGAAAGGGGTAGGAGACAGGGGTTGGGCTGGGTTGAGTTGTTATGGAATTTCGATATGATTATCACAATAAATCAGGATATCATCGTCCACTGCTGTACAGAGGCCTACCCATAGGGCCTAATCATAGGGCCTACCTACCCAATCCACGTCACTGAGTTAAGTTTTCAGGCTTTGGACTGGGTGACAATCAGATGGACAAATAACGAAAAGGCCGTTTCCGGAATTTGCCTCTGGCGGGAATCGAACCCGCAACCACCCGATGCAGTGACCCGAGCGACCACTGCGCCAAGCGGTCTTAAGGTAGGAGTTTGCTCAACGCGGCAGACAGCAGACGTCAGTCGATCTCATAGAAATTGTAATGCCGTCTGCCGTCGCGGCACATGTCATCACCGCAATTTGTATGAGACCGACTGACGTCTGCTGTCTGCCGCGTTGAGCGAACTCCTTCCTACCTTTACACGACAACATTTCCATTATCAATCTATAACAGATATTGCATGTTGAGTTTTACAAAATATGTGCACGTTAGTGAATGTCGATTTGCGACACGTACCTAAAATCCTAGAGGAAATGACAAAATACATTTTAAATGATGTGCTCGTCGTAATAAAGCGGAATATTGAGGTCAAACATGGGCTATGGACCACTAATAGATTATGTAGAATGCTTATCTGAACTCGAAAACAAGACTTTACAAATCATTTGAAGTACATAGTATGTTATTGGTGGTAGAGACAAGCTGTAGGCATCTGACCGCAGCTCATATATGTGCCGGCTCGACCGGGGTAGTACTACCCTCCCACAGAAGATCGGCGTAAAGTAGCTATTTGTTGGTATAGTTAGGCATCACTAGTTGGGTGTCGCTTCACTATTTGTAGTTAGCTGTCATGGTCATTGTCTTTGACTTGAGTTTGAAATACATAACTGATTTTATGGATAATTGAGTTTTATTAAATACTTATAAATAATGACAACACAATTAAATATGGTGTCAGCAGGGGCTCTGCCCTCGTTACCAGAAATGCGTTTTGAAGGAAACCTAAAAGAAAACTTCGAGAAATGGATACAAAGGTTAGAAATATATATCATGGCCAATGGCTTAGAAACTGCGTCAGAAAAGCGCCGGATTTCCATCCTATTGAATTTCATCGGGGAAAAAGGTATTGAAATATACAACACATTCAATCTTAAGGGTGATGAATCCTTAACTGCAGTCATAGAACTGTTTAAAGCGTATGTGGCGCCAAAGAAGAGTCTGCTCATGCTGCGAAATGAGTTCTTCACTCTCAACCAAAAAGACATTCGATTGGAAGAGTACTTTCAAAAAGTAATCAACTTGGCCAAGAGTTGCGAGTTTGGAGAGCTCCGGGAGAGCTTAACCGTCACTAAATTAATAGCCGGCCTAGACATAAGGTACAATAACCTAAAAGCAAAATTGATCGCCGAAGATGACGAGAAATTGACAGTCAACTATGTGATGAAATACCTATTATGCGCTGAAGCATCAAAAAATTACGTCCAGGAAGTACAACAAAATAATGAGAAACTAGACGAAGCAGCGGTATACTATAACACTGGGCGTAATGAAAAACCTAAACTTATTAGAAATTGCAAGAATTGCGGGGCATCCACACATGCCGTCAACAAATGTCCAGCATTTGGACAGAAATGCTACAAGTGTGATAAATCTAACCACTTTAGTAAAATGTGTCGGAGTTCAAGGGTAAATAAAAGGCAAGTTAATATTCTTGAAGAAGAGGCTCCTCAAGAAGATTTGCAAGAAGAGGGACAGGATTTCTTTATTGGGAGTGTATCGGCAGGTAATGAAATATTACAGGAATTTACAATAAATAATAAGGGAATTGTCATGAAAATGGACACCGGAGCAGCATGCAATGTTATAGGTAGTGAATTATGTAAACAAATTGGTGTTAAAGACTCTGAGATTCTAAAATCTAATCATAAGGTAGTACAACTGGATGGGAAAAGAGTCCCAGTGCGTGGTATATGCCATTTAGATATTTTACATCCAAATAAAAGTAAATATAACATAAAATTTGTTGTAATAGAAGGTAATGTTCCTACTTTACTTGGATGTCAAACATGTTTACAATTTGATTTTGTTTCGGCCAATACAGATCTAGTTAATGTTCTAAAAGTAAGTTGTAAAAATGAAAATATCTCTATATTAATTAAAAATTTAAAAAATGATTTCAGCAACCTGTTCGATGGGGGTCTTGGGTGTATCCCGGGTACAACCAAAATACAATTGACTGAGGATGCAGTACCAGTAGTACAGGCTGCAAGGCGAGTTCCATTTTCACTATTGCCAGAACTACGTGAAGAATTAACAAAAATGGAGACAATGGGTGTTATAGAAAAAATTGATAAACCAACAAGATGGGTAAATAATTTAGTTTTAGTAAGGAAACCAAATGGTAAGCTGCGAATATGCATAGATCCGAGAACATTAAATAAATATGTTATTCAACCAAAATATCAATTGCCAACAATAGATGAGATTAAAAGTAAAATGCAAAATGCTAAAGTGTTTGCCCTGTTAGATGCCTCTAATGGATTCTGGATGTTAAATTTAGATGATGAGAGCTCGGATCTTTGTACATTCATAACTCCATTTGGTAGATACAAATTTCGAAGATTACCATTTGGGATCAGTTCGGCACCAGAAGAATTCAGTAGAGTAATCGCTCAGATGTTTGAAAATGTAGAAGGAGTTATTCCTTATATGGATGACCTGTGTATCTGGGCTGAATCTGTAGAAGAATTAAATGAGAGGCTAAAGAAAGTTATGGTAATTGCAGTAAAAAATGGAATAAAATTTAATCAAGACAAATGTAAGCTATTTGTAAAGGAATTACTTTTTGTGGGACAGTTGTTCACATCAAATGGTGTGTCTCCTGATCCGAATAAAGTGCAGGCAATAATGGAAATGGAACAACCCAAATGCAAGAAAGATCTCGAAAGGTTTCTTGGTATGTGTAACTACTTGTCAAGATTCATTTTAAATTATTCAAAGTTAAGCGAACCATTGCGTGTGCTCTTGAAAAAAGACACAGTATTTTTATGGGATAGGAACCAAGAAAGTGCGTTTAATTCATTAAAAAAGGCCTTGTGTAGTAGCCCTTGTTTAGCATATTTTGATACTAATGAAAATATAGTACTGTCAGTAGATAGTTCGTCCACAGCTATGGGAGCTGTTGTATTGCAGAAAGGTAAACCAATTGCATTTGGATCTCGAGCTCTTACAACAACTGAACAAAATTATTGTCAATTAGAAAAGGAAATGCTTGCTATAGTTTATGGGTGTAATAAAATGCATCAATATACTTATGGGCGTAAAGTTCATGTGGAAACAGACCACAAACCTTTGGAAACTTTGTTTAAAAAACCTCTACATAAAGTTCCAGCTAGACTACAGCGAATGATGCTTGCGGTACAAGGCTATAACCTAGATGTTAAATACAAACCTGGACGTTTTATGTATATTGCAGATACATTGTCTCGGAGCTGTTGTTCTGACGGTGTAGAATCTAATATGGAAGACTTAAAAAAGAATATAATATGCCATGTAAAATTATCTCGTGATTTTTTACCTGTCTCGAATGGCCAGCTTTTAAGAATACAAAGTGCTACTAGACAAGACTTGACTTTATGTAAAATTATACGATACATAAGAAATGGTTGGCCAAAGAACATTAAAGATTTGAATGATGAGTGTAAGATTTTTTGGACGTTTAGAGATGAGCTTACAGTTTTGGATAATATTGTCTTAAAAGGAAATTTAATTGTTGTCCCAAAATTGTTAAGGGCTGAAATGACAAAGATAATTCATCAGGGACACGTTGGCATAAGTACTTGCAAAATTCGAGCAAGAACATGTGTTTTTTGGCCAGACATCAATAAAGATTTAGAAACATATGTTGATAATTGTGAGTCTTGTGCAAAATACAGACCAAATGTACAGAAAGAACCACTGATCAATCACCTTATTGAGAAAATTCCCTGGCATAAGGTTGGCATTGATATTTGTACTCTCGATAATAAAGATTATCTTGTAATTATGGATTACTATTCAAAATTTATAGAGGCTTGTAAACTGGATAACTTATCAAGTGATTGTGTCATTCTAAATTGTAAATCAGTCTTTGCAAGACATGGCATTCCAGCCCATGTGATTACTGATTCAGGTACCCAGTTTACATCTGAAAAGTTTCAAGTATTTGCTGATAGTTATAAATTCTGCCATGTTAAAACAAGCCCAAAACATTCACAATCTAACGGCCAGATTGAGAGTGGTGTAAAAATATTTAAAAACATTATGAAAAAATGTAAAGAAGATGGTTCAGATCCACATCTTGGGTTACTGAACTACCGGAATACACCAAAACCATATATGCCGTCTCCAGCACAGTTGTTGTATTCCAGAAATCTAAATTCATTATTACCATTATCTAAAAAAATGTTAAAGCCTAAGGTTACAGGTTGTGATAAAAAATATTATGATCATATACAGGGTGTAAAAAAATATTATGATAAAAGCTCTAAATCATTACCAGAATTAAATGTAACACAAAATGTTTATTTTAAAAAGACGTTAGATTCAAACTGGATAAAAGGTAGAATAATTGGAAAATGTGTTGAGCCTAGATCTTATATTGTGGGGGATGAAATGGGAAATACTTTTAGAAGAAACCGAAAATATTTAATGTCTTCAAAATCTGAATGTAGCTTAAACGGTAGGATTAGTACTAAACCTGATAGTGATTTAAGCAATTTAAAGGATGATTCTTATGAGCCCCCAGATTTATGTTTTTCCAAGAAGCAAGATTTGATAGTAGAAAATACTACCACTCGGGTTACTAGTGAGCAAGATTTGATAGAAGAAAATACTACCACTCAGGCTGCTAGGGAAGAGTTAAACTATAATCATTATTCAATAGAACATAATAGTCCTAACACCGATCAAATAGAAAATAATGTATCACGATTTGGTCGTAAGATTAAGAAACCTGACAAGTTTAATGATTATGTTGTGTATGAGTCAGAATCTGATTCGAATGATTCAGATGGTGAATATATTCAGTGTTGTTCTTCAGACACTGGATAAGTTAATTTTAATTTTATTTTTAAGTTACTTCTTAATTAGAAAAGGGGGGATGTTGGTATAGTTAGGCATCACTAGTTGGGTGTCGCTTCACTATTTGTAGTTAGCTGTCATGGTCATTGTCTTTGACTTGAGTTTGAAATACATAACTGATTTTATGGATAATTGAGTTTTATTAAATACTTATAAATAATGACAACACAATTAAATACTATTACAGGCGCGATTCTTACGATGAGTGAGAGAGCCGGAAGCCCATTACCTCCTCCCTCTGTCCCACTTCCCTTCAGGTCAACAACGTGCGAGCGTTGCCTTTGGTATTGCAAGCGTCTATAGGCTACGGTAACTGCTTAAAATCAGGCGGGCCGTACCCTTGTTTACTTCATTACTTTCCGGTAGTTGCCTTAAATATGATGTAAAGTCTATTGTAAAGTGAAGTGTGTTGTGTGTGTAGTGTATTGTAAAGTCTTTGTAAAGAGGTCTATACAAAGTTATACCTACCTATAGGTCTGTTATGTGTTGTGATTAAAATATAATAATAATAATAATAATATCCTGGGACATTTTTTTTACACACGGCTATCTGATCCCAAACTAAGCAGAGCTTGTACTATGGAAACCAGATAACTGATATTACTACATATACTACTTTTTTTATTTGTAAATACATACTTAATATACATATACACCCAGACTCGGGACATACGGACATGTTCATGCACACAAATACATGTCCCGGGTAGGAATCGAACCTACGACCTGCAGCGTGAATGTCGCCTCCGCGCCAACCACGCTAACGGGCCCGTCGAAATATCCGTCAAATATGCCCTTTTTAGTCATGTTAGCTAATGAAATGCGTCTTCTCAGCACCGCACAGTGATTTACAGTGCATGCATATGCATCGCACTCAATGGTATTATCTTCTCTGTTGCGATTTATGAAGACTATGCACCCACTTGCTTAATAGGCGCATGAGCGCAACTACAAACAGATCTTCTACGAAATGTATTTTATGCTTCAAGTTGATTTAACAAAAATAGTGATTCGCATGAACTTCTATGAATCAAATAATGTACGATTTGAAAGGAGTAGGTACTAGGTAAGTAATCTAATATTGCTAGATAGTTATTTTAGAAGGTAGGTGACGCAATGGATCTGCAATTTGATACCGCTATTATAATATAAGACGAGATAACTGTAGGTATTAAATATATTTATGACCTTGTATGTTGCCTTTTTTATAGTTCTAAGGTGACAAACAAACGTATTACCCGCCTGGTGTTAAGCAGTTACCGTGCTTGCAATTCCGGCTCTCTCACTTTGATACAAAACGCAGCTGTAATAGCTGCTTTACGCCGATCTTCCATGAGAGGGTGTTCTACCCCGGTCGAGCTAACACGTGTACTTATTAGCAACAGTCAATTGGCTCTACAGCTTGGCTCTACCACCAATAAATACTGGCCCTTAACAAAACCTCTAACTAATAAATTAATTATTATCAATTTAATTTAGAACTATCAAAGTTCGCCATCCCTAAATAGCGTCACACGAATTTCATGATTTTTTGACCCCTCCTCCTTGTCACAGCTGGTCACATTTGTGAGACTACCCCGTCCCTAGTGTGACGTCACAAAAATTAGGAACCCTCCCACCCCTTGTCACACAATTACACATTTCGTCGACCCCCTCCCTCCCTTTACGTGTGACGTAATTTATGGATGGCCTCTTAAGGTTAAATGTTGTATAAGTAAGTACTTTTAAGTATACTCCATTTATTATAGCATTAGACAGAAGTTAAAAAAGGTTATTTTTAGTGTCCACTTTGTAACAAAAGTACAAATAACATGTTACAGTTATGATTGACGTCGAATTTATTATAATCTATTTATATACCAGCTTGTCACGCCTAACTGTAATTATTTTAAGTATTTATATTATAAAATAAATTGTCTTTCATTTAAATATTATCATTTCAGTCCAATTTAAAACTAAGTGTCAATGCTAAAAACCTAAAAGAAGCAGGGGTGAACAATACCGGGAACGTGTTTCGTTCCACTATAATCCTAACAAATCTAAAATGTTACCTAATCCGTTCAGAGGTTATGACAGCAGGGTATTTCTAATTTTGTCGGATTATGTTGTCTATGAAATTGACGTAAATAATTTTCTGTCAGTGTTTGTCATTCATTGAGTCATTCACCATCATTTTTTTTTGTTGTCAGCTTAAAATGTGTGATACGATGTTATTATAAATAAAACATAGTATAAAAAGTACTTTTATTTTGGTTATCGAAGTATTTAGCATTGTTTTATGTGAAAACAATTTTAATGTAACCACTCTAAATAAAAGTTGTTTTGACTTTGAAATAAAATGTTTTGGATCCCTGCTTCTACGAGCCTCTTATTTCTAATGTTATAATAAATGGGGTATAGGTACTACTAACAGTAGGTACTTACCTAGTGAAGGTAAATTGAAGGAGAAAATCTGGTAGAAAGAATTGATAAAACTTATAGATAGCTACCCTAATCAGTGCCAATGTAATTTCTAAATTAACTAGGTACCTACCAAAAAACTAGGAAGGTGTTATGAAATCATTTGAAATATTTAGGTATTAGTATTTCGCCCCGTTCCATCACTTCTTTCTACGTCTTCAACTTATCAATACATTCCATCCGATTGCAATTCGATTAGCGACGTAATCGAATACCTGACAATCGATCCCAAATATCGAGTGTCATCTCAATTCCGAATAGGATCCGTCTTGATAAACCGAATTCTTGATATTTCTATTGTCCATTATTATTTACAATTACTTAGATCGCTATCGGTGATGCCAATTCGGTTATCAAATGAAGACTAAATTAAATTGGTCACATCGCAAAGTATTTCTGTCTTGCGCATGCGTTATGACTGTGAGCAGGATGACAATATACTTAGTTTAGTCAATATTAGTTTGTGTACTAACAGAATCAGTTCCTCAGTCCCAATGTAAAATACCGTTTCATTTGAATTCAATTAAAATGGATATCTCACTTACCTAGCACTTACTGCCTATTGTTAAACATTTATACTTCCTCTACGTCATCGACTGATTATTTCACTCTATATTCATGCTACCTTTGACTATTAAGCAGGTATATAAAATCACCATCATTATGTCCCATTCTCTTTTAGGAAATTAGAAAGAGAGAACACGGTACGACTCAGCGTAACAGATTCAGTGAGTAAAGTTTTGTCGCATTGTTGTGCTAGGCCTAGTACAGGGGGTCTAATAGTGCCACTATGCAACATTGCCAATTAATGCATTTCATTTTTATGATTTTCTAGCAGAATCCGCAAAAAAACCGTGAAGTGGTCACGAATGAATGGCGTAAAAAGTGTGACAATTTTATAGAAATTTTGCGGAATTGCTAAGGAATCTGCTAGAATATCGGAAAATGAATTGCATTGGCAATGTTGCAGCGGCGCTATTAGACCCCCTGTTCGGCCTATGTATCAGCGAGCTATTATATGAAAATTAAATTTACTTTGTAAATACGCACCTATACCTATCACTAGAAACAATAAAGCGATATAATTGCACCCAAACACTAAATCACTTGAAACATTAACCGTAAACCACATTATGAGCCACAAGTTTAAACTTTAAAGCTACTGACATAATACATAATACCTAGTAGGTAGTTATGGATTTAAAATAGATATAATAGGTACCAGTTTGTAGCTATAAGTTAAAATAAAGAAGTTATTAATAATGGGAAAATAATAATTACTGAAACTGTATTTATTTAAGCCTGAAAAACTTTGAAAAGTTCACTGCTCTGAAATTCAACTAATGACATTACCAAGAAGAGGGATCCGTGTGACACGTGACTGCCCAAAATAGTATATCCTACTAAACGGAGTCCATGGACACAGTACGACTCAGTCGTATGGAAAATAATGTTGAAAAATTAAAACATATCGGTATTATATGGCTCATCTTCTAGTGAATAACACACATACCTTAAGTTGACTGTAGATGAGTGAATTTCGCTGCATTTTTGAGCACAAGTCTAGTGATTGCAATGTTAGGAGGTACCATCTGCTACAACTATAGGTTCAGCAATGTGTTCAAAACTTTTTCTTTGTACCTAATGATGATATCTACCTGTAACAATGCTTGAGGTTTTTCAGAGCATTCTAACTAGTAATTGTTAACGTTTTCATTATGAAAAGTAATCACTAGAGTTTAGAACTTAACCATAATCCATTGACCTACTTGTTCTTCGGCGGCTTCATCTGATCTCATCCCTGTGCAGCGGTGGGTTGCCATAGCAACGATGATAAAAGCCCACGCCGCGGTTCGCACGCCGCACTCCGCGCCGACGCGCACGCGCACAGTACGCACTCGGTGAGTTGCTCATTTTGAAAATCTATTCCATATTTGAAACATAGTTCCAAATTAGAAATAGGTATTTGCCGTAATGTCAGTGTGTCAGAATTCGAAAATTGTGTCAAATTTAAATATTTTCAGGAAGTTTTCAGGCAGTGTCGTGATAAATTAACTGGATTGTGGTTGCTTTTTTAATCAAATCTCATAAAAGTTACTAAGTATTTTAACAATTTATATACCTACCTACTTTTAAATAAAACATCACAGTAAACAGCAGCAGTTGCGTGGCCGCGGCCGCCCAAACTATTTTCCGCCCGCCTAGCGATAAGCTTGCGATTATTATTTTTCTGTTTATATTTTAGTTATTTCATACAATTGAATAATCATACGATATTGTTATGAAATAATTATAAAATAAAAATACCTACGTTACAGTAAAGCTTTTACACGTAAAATGATTTTATAAATTTAAATCAAAAGGCTTAAAGCTACCTACAAGTAGGTAGGTACCCCACAATTTATAGAGAAAAAATATATTTTAGTTATAATTTCGTTCAAAAAAATGTTTTGGGAGTTAACTTATTGAACGAAAAAAATTGTACACTTACCCATATGTAGCTACTTACTTACCTATACAGCAGCTATCCCAATTTGCACATTTATTGCAAAACAATATCTAACAAATACCTATTAATAAATTCCGTTGCATAAAACTGCATTGTTAATTAGACCTTGATCAATCGGTTGACATATCAATTGACTAGTGACGTCACTTCCCATGTTCCCACTAGTAAAACACATTTCCCGAACCAATCACAATCGAACAAAACTCTAACAAACACATCTAGGGTTGTCACGTTTTCCAGTGTAAATTAAGTCAGCTGTAAGCTTAGACCCACATAAATTTAGAAGAAAATGTGGCCAGTAACTTACCCTGATTAACTTGAGCATCCCTCACTTTAGGGTTAAGTAACTATTTTCGGAGTTCAGCTAAGGTCCATGAAATTATAATAAAATCACCTACAAAATGTTGTTTCTGAAAAATTCAAAGAAATTAGTCATTGCCAAAATATATTAGTCTTCCTTAATATAACATTTGTGGTGACAAATTTAACTGCTCTGGTATGCCGTGAATCCAGAAACAACGAAAAATCAATTGGGCCTCGCGTATCTTTAAGTCCTTTCTTTAAGTGTATCAAAAGAGCAGGGCGTGAGGAATGGTGAAGGTTTATCAATTGTATCACCCCGATGACCACTCTGCCAAGAGTTTAATGATAATGAAGGTGGTGACAACCCTAATCCCACCCGCTTACCCAAGACGCATTGTTGCCGGCAAAGTTCTCACTTTTTCTAAATTAATGCGACAATGCTAAGTTTTTTGTTATACATAATAAGTTTGCATGTAGTATGTTGAATACAATTGTGCGCAGCAACTTGAATGGGCATAGTCGAGATAATTTAGGGTTCCGTGCATTAATCGGTGTGAGGAAAACGATAGGGATGGAGCAAGGTTCTTTTGGTTTATTAGGTGCAGTTTTATTGTAGTCAAAATGTTTGAAAATTTTCCCACGATAGCCACTTTTAGGTACATTTGACGACCGCTTGGCGCAGTGGTTCGAGCGTAGGCCGTTCGGCTCACTGCATCGGATGGTTGCGGGTTCGATTCCCGCCTGAGACAAATTTCGGAAACGGCTTAGTTTGAGACCATACAGTTGGTGTGTTCGTCTGGCGATATTTATTTATTTCTCTCTGTTTTCCGTTCTCTAAATTCATCATTATATTACCTTTCTAATAAGCTGTTTGGAAAAGTTTTGCCTTAATTTAATGACGGTACATCCCTAACGGTTTATTAAGCTTACTAATTAGGAGATATCGACCTGTTGTTCGAGTATTAACATTAGTAAATAGGTTTAAGATGTTGTTGTATTACCTAGCAATGCAAATAAGTTTCTAAAGTTGCTTGCTAAGCTTCATAGTTAAACTTTTGAATGTTTTAATTGTTTTTCGGTACCTAATAAGTGATCATTAGTCAATAGGTAAGTGTCATTTGTCTCTGTTCAAAAAGAAACCGATGAAATTGGCTGTTACCAACTAATTGCACTTTGTCTTGTGTAACAAAAAAACATAAGCAAATAATTTGCAAAACAGCGGTATACTTCTTAAGTGAAATTTCTCAATACTGAAACTGTATTTCAAGTGTTTAAAAAACAATTAACGATTTTGCAAACTCTTTGTATTATTAATGATCATTAGGTCGGTCAGTTTCAAAATATAAGAATTTAATTTTTTTGTTATACCTAATAGCTACTTTACGCTGATCTTCTGTGAGAGGGTGGTACTACCCCGGTCAAGCCAGCCCGTATATGTGCTATAGGTATTGGCTGCAGCTGGCTCTACCACCTTAAACTTAAACCTGTTACGAAAACTTACCCCTATATTCGTAGAAAGTTATGATCGACTTGCAGCGGAATTACAAATCACATTTGTTCCTAAAAATGCTTTTCAAAACCATTGTAAACTGGCTAAAATCTCTATGAATTATGGTGTTAAACTTTATACGTTACATCGTCCCGCATTGAAATTAGTGTCCTACCAGGCTTTCTGGGGCTGTCGTAAAATATGTCTAAAGAAATTAACTAATTAATTAATTGCTTTTTCTAAATAGAATTTATGTATCTGTCTAGCACTACTCTACGTACCTATTACGTTTTAAGTATTTGTTATGTATTGCTTATAACAGCTTTACGGAACCCAATCTTAGTCATACTGCTTCGCACTAGGCCCGTGTTTTTACAGTATATTTAATCTACCGTCTGAGAATGCTAGTTTCGCACAATCAAGCACAATTTCCGGAACGACTACTTTTTCGACTATTTCCGTAGATAAGTCATTTTATTTTATCATATTTTCTCAAGTTCGGTATTTCGTCGGTGAAGTTCTAACAGTGCGTAAGTAATTTTTTGACGGCTTTGTTATTTTAATGCTATTAGATAGAATTTGATGTGGCGGATCGTTTCAATTAATCAAAACCAACAACATACCAATAATGATGTGTTATTTGAAAATTAATCTCAGATCAAATAAAAAAGACAAGATAGAACTTTGCAAATGACGAAGTGAGGCCGGTGCTGTTTGTGTGTAGTGTACAATAAAGTGTTCTATCTATCTAAATACACACTTTATAAACTAGCTAAAAATACAGTTTAGGATTTGACCCAAAAAACACGTGCTCCATAAATCAGTGTTCTAGTTAAATGAATGTTAACAACCGGAACCCCAAATTAAAGATCTATTCTACTAAAATTCGCACGAGTCATCGCTATTACGAAACTATTGTTTTCTATCTGTGATGATCTTAGAATAATGGTTTCCTTAACACCTTGGCTTATCTCTTGATCCGATTTAAATGGTGTTAGGATGATTCATTGGTGATTGTGTTTAAATATTTCCTGCTGAGTATGTACCTATTTTTTATTGTAACGAATTTTATTGTCTTTGTAACTACGAGCGTTATTCGCCTTGAACGGATAGTTTTACCAAAGCATCAGGGGCGTAGCTACAGCTGTATCATCCGTATAAATGATACGGGGCCCCCGGGTTATAGGGCCCCCGAACGTGTGTGAAAATTCTTTACCCTTCATTTGGGCCCCCCAACAAATTTTGATGCAGGGCCCGTCTAAGGCAAGCTATGCCACTGAAAAGCATCTTATTAACTTCCATACATTTACACCTTACTTTACTAACCTTAACTAAACTAATTAGAATGATCTAAGGCCGTGATCTCCTATTAAATGCCATCGGCCGCTTACAGCGTCACGCGTACGCCGCGTCACAATGCTTACTATAGAAATGTACTGTTGTGGTCTCCTTCACACGCCGACGTCACTATAGTAAAATTGTGACGCGGCGTACGCGTGACGTTGGAAGCGGCCGGTAGGAGACCATAAGAGTCAAAATTCAAATTATTGTACATTAATATGTTGTCTTACATGAGGAGAAACAGCACAAGACGGCATTTCGTGCTAAACTAAAGTAGACCCTTCGCTAAAAAGTGAAACAGAAATAGGATTCCTTGAAGAGTTGATAAATGTCGCAAAATCCTCAAATAATATGGCCCTTATTAAAAGATCATCGCAAGAGCCCTCAAGGGATGACTCGATCACGCTTCTGTCAGTGTCAGAATATCCGACAAATCGCGTGCCCTGCAGCTCGACGTTTAGTATAAGTGCTTCACTTTGGGGTTTCCAACTCATTTGCAAATGATAGAAAGGTCGACTTCGATGTTTGATGCAGGCTGTTGTGAAATGTTGCACCTTGTAAATTTTCTTGGACGTTATCGTAATTGGAAAAGTGTAGCTCTCTCGAACTACATGTATATGGTAGGCCCTGTTTATGGGAACTTAGAAATAATTCATTTTAAAATGTATTTTCTATTCTGAACTTCGAATTCATAGCAAGTGATAGGCAACTTACGATTGCAAAAACATTGTTTGTAAGTGAAGCAATTGTGGATGGACTAAGACTTCTATAAATTAGGGGATTGGTCTATGAATTATTATACTTATTATCTTATTAACTTTATTATTTTGTTGCAGATTTAGTTTAAGCCCTGACGGCCAGCACCAACAATATGCTTCGTTTGTCAACGTTTTGCAGTGAGTATTCTAAATTATTTTATTCTCTTTATTTTAATTTATCACCTACGATTATCCTATTGCCAGCCAGTCTCTTCCCTTCGTCCACTTGCTCCGATCTTTCACGGCTTGCCGGACCAATCTTGCTCCAGCTCAGGGTCTCTTTCCCTTTTATGAATGCTACACTCAACAGAGCAATTCAATCATTCAATTTCAAGAAACGAAGACCGAACGAAACTTGGGTCATCATATCGTTAAACTGAAAATTTGATAAAATTGCACGGAAGAATGCCCGAATGATAATTTCTATAGTTCAGTCAATTTCTAATATAGTTCTTTGTCTGTACTTCTGTTGTAATTAGATATAATTTTCCATAGAAGTAATAGTTACCTACGTAAATCCTAGCGACTTGCAAGTCTAATACGCATGAAGCTCAATAGACTCAAGAATCGAAAGTAAATATAATGCAATTTATAACAAATTAAGAGGAGCGAGAAATGTGTAACTTTCAACGCATTACAGTCCGTATTTACTTTTAAGATCCCTCCAGCGAGAAATCAATAGTATCACGTACATGACCTATGGTATGTAATAGCTGAGCAATTTCCCCAAGATCCTCCTCGCCTCGTGGGAATTATAGAAATGTAAATAAGCCTCATCATTGCCGCATCTATACCTTCAAGTGGTAGACAGAGGTCTTGTAGGTCCCAATGTCTCAATACTCTTTCGATTTCTGACAGCTTGCAAAATGGCCATAAGGTTTGATAAGGTTGATTATTAGTAGTATGTACTTTAATATCAAAGCTCAAATTAAGGCCAATTATATAGGGCAAATTATACCACCCAGATCAGTTAGTTATGAGAAGAGCTTTACGTAATGTAATGCAGTGGTTTAAAATCGTAATGAAATGCATACCTATGCCGCGTATCATTAACCATGGTCTTTCGCAATGGTAAATTAGATGAGTCGACCGCAATCATAAAGTAAATAATCATTGACCAATTCAGCCATGTCATATAAATACTTAGGACCAAGCATAGCTTCATTAAAGCTCCTGCCTAGTCTAGAGTCGTCATGAAGAGAGATAGCAATCAATGCACCTACGTACCCTATGTACCGGCTTATACAATATGTTAAAAAAACCCTGTCCGACCCGAAAACGTATTGTTGGGTATCGAGATTAGATTCCATTTTTGTAAAAAAAAACTTTTTTTTAAATTTTTTTTTTTAATTTTTCAAATTTTTTTTTTTCATTTTTTTGGCATAGTATGTGTCCCACTGCTGGGCAAAGGCCTTCCATATTTTTTTGTAATACAAATACCCCGTTTACATAAAAAAAATTTTTCATAAAATGACGTCATCACATACTTTGTGGTCTGAGGTGACGCCACACGATCTAACATAATTACTTCCGGTAACGGTGTTGTCATATTTTTAAAATTAGCTACATTATGTGGGAAAAAGGCAAAAAAAAATTGCACTTTAAATGTTCATTAATATGTTTACTATCATATTTTTTTTTTTTTTATTATTTTATTTGGTCATGTGATTGGGGTACCTAATTACCGGTTTCGGCTCGGACAGGGTTTTCTTAACATGTTGTATACCGGAATTTACCCAACAAGATCGTTATAGTAATTTACACACAACCACAACACATTTAGGTCGTAACTAATTTAACAGTTTAGCAAATCAGGTGTTAGAGTTCGTTATTTGAATCTTCCTTATTTCGTTGTTCTATCTCGCGATCGTGACGCGTGCGCACGAGGGACGCGCCATCTAGCGGTAAGACTGTGGCAACGAGGTGTTTTGAATATGGAACACTTCCCAGTGATATTGGATCATCCATGTCGAGGGTTATCACGACCGCGAGGTTATGGATAGTTGCAATATTACTATTGAATTCTCTTATTAATTACATTATACTTACTGGAGGATACTATAGGATTATAAAAAGAACTAGGCCTTCTTCTGCCAGATCTACGAACATTGACATCATACTTTTTACTCTTGGTTTGCACCAAACATTGCACTGCAACAAAATTGTTATCTTTATTTCTTGTTGTCATAAAATAGAGACAACAATATGTTTCAGTGTAATGTTTTGGTTAGTGCAAGCAAACTTAGAATTAGTTTAACTTATCGTTTAACATTAATGGTAGGATAATTCACTCTCATTTAGAGCTAGTACCTACACATTAAGCGTTTTGAAACGCGCGCTTTGAATGTGTACACTGATATGGAACGTCTTCTTAAAACGCGCGTTAGCAAATTGCGCGCTTCAAAACGCCTACATTTTAGTGTGTACTAGCTCTAATGCTCGGGATACACGGCGACACTCGACACACGACACTCAGTGTATCTCAGTGTCGCAACACATTATAACTGTCACAAGGTGTCGCGGTGGTGTACACACGCAGACACTCCATGTACTGAGTGTATTAGTGTCAAGTGTCGTCGTGTATCCCGAGCTTTACCCGCATACAATTTGTCATAACAGTCACTTATGATGTAGTGAATAAAAAAGAAAATATGACTCAAATACCATTAAAATGTAACGAACATTAGATGTTAAACGATGATTAGGCAACGGTTAACGATGTCAACGTCAACTGACTTGCAAAACGCTCATCAAACGCTAATGTTCTGTACATTGCGACCGAACTTGGAGACACGCGATAATGGTTTACAAAATAGGACACTAAAAGAAGATAACTTCAAGGCAATCATCAGATTGATACATCCTGCATTAATTGTAGCAGGATTGTGATTTTTATGTGACTAAGCGCTAACATACACGGACTGCATTTTGCAGTTTGGTTGCAGTCGACGGCACGCGACTGCACACGGACTGCATTTTGCAGTCGGAAGTGACAGCTCTATTGCAGTTGGTTGCAGTCGACGGCACGCGACTGCACACGGACTGCATTTTGCAGTCGGATGCGACTGCAAAATTCAGTCCGTGTATGGCGGCGCTAAGGTGGCAAACAAGCCGATGGCCCGCATGATATTAATCAGTTACGGTAGCCTATAGATGCTTGCAATATCAAAGGTATCGCTCGCACGTTGCTCACCTGAAGGGGAGTGGGACAGAGGGAGAGGGGAGGGGTGGGTTATAGATACGGGGGTTAGAAATTCTAGTCGCGGGTTGTCTTTGTTGACAACAGAATTATCGATCTGATTAGTATTTCCATCTATCGTCTCCTAAGCCAAATATATTGATGAAGACCTTTTCCCCAACGTTAAGTAGTATTACGCTGATGTTACGCCAATTTCCCTAAGAGCGTGGTTGCGCCACTGCGTCGATGCCGCGTGGTCCCACGCGATGTCATCTGATGGGACGCAGCATTGTGCTGGGGGGTATAGGTAAACGGTTGGATTGCACCTTGTACGCCTCGGGTGTTACGAGATCGAGTCCGCTGTTAGTGGGTTAAGTGATAATGATAATAGCCTGATCCAGATGCCTCACATGCCGCGCGAGGCAGCTTTGCCTCGCGTAGTTTGGCAGGGACCCCCGAGCCAAATGCTCCCCTGCCTCACCCGAACGCTGTAATTTGCCTCGCCTAGTTTGGCAGGCATGAGACAGAACGATAATGTAACTTTTTTTACTGATTGCTCGGCTATACTCTTCTCTGTCTAATCTGTCTGTGTGTGTTGACTCGCCCTTTGGCTCACCCGAACATGTGACTGAAGCTGCCACGCGTGCCGCGCGCGGCGTGAGAGCGCGCAGCCTCGCGCAACATGCACCTGATATAGACGCAACCAATGGGCTATACGATAATCTTTTATTGGAAACTACTATAGGGTTTAATACCTCTCCCATCGAATTTATTACTTGATTTTCGGCACTGATGTGATTTCATCTAACGACTCGGTACCCGACCTGCACCGCCTCGTCGGTCGCCGTCCACTAACTGAGCCGGAAATTAGTGGACCACGCGTTGACCACGCGGCGTTCACTCGTTGACCACGAGAGGTCCACTGGTTGATCACGTGACGTTTATGGTGACATCGCAGCGTCCGCCCGCGGATCACCTGTCGCCAACGAGTGGACGCCGAGCAACGAGGCGGTGCTGGTCGGGTGAGGGGTCGTTAGATGAGTGTTGACCTTTAGTCTTAGCCGTCAAAGGGTTAACCGGTAAGGATAGACTAACAGTAGTTTTTGGGTCTCTGAGTTGAACGGCATACGGAAGCCATTATAAAATTGGGAATAGAATACATGGAAAATAGAATACACTAAAATAGGAATTAATAACTGGTCAAGTTTTAACAAAATCCCTTTCTTATTTTCAGTGTTACTGACTCTAGCAGTCGCCCAGAGCGGATATGACTACAACAAACCCAATCGACCCTTCGGACAGGGGACATCTTCCAGTCGTCCTGGGACCTCCCTAGGATCTTCCGTTAGCACCACCACATCCTACCCTATCCGACCCCAGAATGACGACTTCAGCGGCCCAGGAGGACCAACTACAGGACGTCAAAATTACCCTGGATCCAGCAGCCAAAGACCTGGATATCAAGACTCTACATATCCTCAAGGTCCTAGTGGACCATCTGGATACTCAGGACAGTCTGATTCGTATCCAGGCTCTCGTGGTCCTGCTCGTTATCCAGGACAAGGGTCAACGTATCCTGGTCAAAATCAAAACTACCCTGGACAATCTGGCTTTGGTCCTGTTGGCTTCGCAGATGACACAGGAAATTACGAAGGTGGTGACTACTCCGCTATACCTGGTGAGCCGGATATCGACTACCCTGTACTGTCCTACGTACCCCAAACTTCTTTTAACTGCCAGTCTCTACCCTACCCTGGTTATTACGCTGATGTGGAAACCAGATGCCAAGTATTCCACGTCTGTTCCAACAATAAGACCTACGATTTTCTCTGCCCCAATGGAACGGTCTTCTCCCAAGAAGATTTCGTTTGCGTATGGTGGAACCAATTCAGCTGTGATGAAGCACCGAGCCTTTACGAGCTGAACGCAAAGATTTACGACTACTCTAATAGGGACTCTTCGGGTAACTACCCTATCACCAACCTCAATGACTACCAAGGCTCTTCTTATGCTGGAAACAGAGGACCTCAAGGACCTACTTCGCAGCGTCCGTCAACCTATCCAGGATCTGGGCCTCAGGGGCCATCGACTCCGTATCCTGGTGGACCAGGGTCTTATTCTAGTTCTCAGGGGCCAGGAAGCTATCCTGGCTCACAAGGTCCATCAACTGGTTACCCAGGATCCCAGAGACCATCAGGAGGATATCCAGGTTCTCAGGGGCCTTCAGGAAATTACCCAGGGAATCAAGGTCCTTCAGGCAACTATCCCGGCTCTCAAGGACCTTCCGGAAGCTATCCAGGGCCTCAAGGTTCATCTGACAGTTACCCCGGATCCCAAGGGCCTTCAGGCAACTATCCAGGATCCCAAAGTCCATCTGGCAGCTATCCCGGATCACAAGGTTCTAACAGTTATCCAGGGCCTTACACGAATGGTCCTCAAAGCACGCAAGGATCTCCCGGTAGTCCGGGGAGACCTGGATCTGGTTATCCAGGAAGTAAACCGAGCTCAACTTACCCTGGATCTAGCCCTGGATCAAATTACCCTGGGTCCGGACCTGCTAATCAAGGCTACCCATCAGGCAGGCCCAGCGGACCTGGCTTTCCACCTGGAAGCAATAGAGGCAGTCCAGCCCAAAAGCCGAATAGAGAATATCTCCCACCTAGAAACTGAGACTTAACGATTAAACCAACGCCACTATTAAAAGACTTCACGATAGTATTAATCATGAACATGTAAAAGTAGAATTTTAAACTTGTAAGCTATGTAGAAAAGAATAATTAAAACCCAGTGAGATAGAAAGTGTTATTACAAAAAAGTTAAACTCGTTTTGAACACGAGTCTAATCAAATTTCCCTTGTTTTTGTCATAACTCGTGTTTTATTTGTGTTTCACTTTTTTGTAACATGGAAAGTCTTTAATGAGCAAAACATTGACAAACGATTAGGTAGGTGCTGACTAATTATAATTTTAATTGATGATTAATGATACAATAATTAATTGATACATTTTATTAATAAATTATGTACATTTATAAAAAATATGATGTTAACAGAAAGTTACCACAGCTAGTGATCGTAGTTAAGGCTAAAACAACATCAGACACTCTAGTATATAAAATAAATATAACAATTACTGTATTAATTAGACACCACTGCCCTGTAAATACACATTTACGATGCAATTAAATATTGTTAAAGACGAAACTTCTTTATCTACCTTAAACGTAATTATTTTAAGCAAACAATAGATTACATTATTTAACATCATAATATTCATAAACTAAACATCTTTCTCATCAAAAGTTGTTACCCTTGCATGTGTTATCCCTCAGTCGCGTAGCCATTGTCATCGAGCTGCTATAGTGATCGACTCGACCCTCTAATTGGTCGGGCAGAATCAACCAACCAATCAGAGCATCGATCGCTATAGCAAACGCCACAGTGGCGCCACAATGGCTAAGCGACTTAGGGCCCAGGACCCATGACAGCAAAAAGTTTGCTGACTGCACATAAACTACAGGTTTCAACATATCACCCATAGATTAATTTTGGTTTCCGCAAGGGCGCTCAACTAGATGGGGATAAGCACTAATAATATGCGACAATTGATGCCGCGCGAAACTTTTATAAATCCATGGTATCTGCGACACAGATCTTTTACTCAAAAATGATTATAATGTTGTCATTATTTTGCAAACCTTCTTCGAGCTAAGTCTATGTTGCTGCGCTGCAAAAAGGCGCGTTAAGCTTAGCTACGCTCTCGGCCTTCAAGCTTGGTCATCGTTGCAGCCCTTGCTGGCCGCGCTATAAAGGCCTCGACCTTCGGTCTCAGCCATTATTTCAGCTTGTCCATCAACGGCTGCAATGCAGACCGCGCTGTGGAGGCCTAGAGCTGCGCTCTCAGCCATCAACACCGCAGCCAGCAACACACTCATTACAGACCGCGGCAGTAATGTACTATTATTTTAATCGTTACGAAATTGAGCGGATTATAATAACACCACGCTCCTTTCAGGAGTAGGAAACGCTGATATCTTCGCGGACTTACGTCTCGTGCTCGTCGCGTATGACCTGCTACCCACACAATTCATATTCCTCTGCAATATATCGTTTAAAGTAACCATCTCACTGCAAGTCACGGGCATATTGTTACCATCTATCATCAACTTCATAAGACCGCTATGACCGTTCTTCATCTTATTCAACTGTTGGTAATTAACAATATCAAGTAACTTCTTAACGCTCAGATACGACAAATTATTGTATGACAAGTTTAAATAGCAGAGAGTCATGTTACCGATGCAGTGTGAGTAACCGTCTTTAAGTTTAACGTTGCCTGGACCGAATGGGTCTTGGTACTGTCCCAACAGTTCCGCCGCCATCACTTCAGCTCTTAAAGTATAATGGTCATCGGAAAAACTATTCTCCCTTCTCTCAATCACCTTACTCTTCAATGGTACAGTGGGTTTACTTTTCCTCTTCGATGTAGATCTTTTGCTTTCATCAACAGACTTGGAATCAAATTCGTGCAAGCATTTAGAGGACATAGCTTGTTTCGCTCTTAGGTATTCGGTATATCTGCGACGTTTCTCCAAAACTTCTACGTATGTCAGTGGAAATTCCGCTAGAACGTTAAATATATGGCACGCACCATCGTCGGTTATTCGATTGTCAGCTAAATTCAGATACCGCAAATGCCTATTTGTTCTAAGAGCCCCTCCAATATGTTTGGCTCCTTCATCAGTTATGTGGTTAGACGATAGATTCAAAACACACAAATTTGGCTCACTAGACTCCAAATAACGGAGCCTACTTGCTATTTGCTTGCAGACAACGTCGTTAACGCGACACCTCGATAGCGATAAACTGCGCACGGGTGAGTTTCCGTCCAAAAGTATTGCGTAATTTGCTTCCGGCAAGACTGAATCATCGAGACATATTTCAGTTATAGTAGACAATGGAAGCATTTTGTGCATTTCGTAAATAGTGTACTTATCGATACGAGATGCTTTTATTGAAATTTTGTTCAGATGTGTAAAATAAGGTACTAACAGTCCTATAACTTGCAAGAACACTCTAGGCACTTCTTTCGCTTTTGAAAGCGACAGTTCCACTAGATGGTTGGAATGATCATGGGTCGCAGTCACGACGAGCTCACCAGCATACATGTCAGGTTCGGGTAAGTTAACGCGACCTGAAACTGGAGTGTCTGAGTCATCATTGTCATGTGTGCTGTGGATCGACTCGGCGACAGTGATTTTCTTATGTTTCACCGGAGGTTCGGTTTTCTTAATTCGGTGGTCTAGAAAAAAAAATAGAAAATAATTATTGAAATATAGATATAAAAAAAGATTTTATACTAAACTTTAGCAGCGATTTTAAAACTCTAGGGGTCATTCAGTCATTCACGTTAATATTTTTGTATCGTTATGTTTGTTTGTTAATGCTATCTGTTAGGGGGCATCCATAAATTACGTGAGGCATTTAGGGGAGTAGGGGGTCGAGCAAAAGCTCACCAAATCTCACGTGGGGAAGAGGGGGGGAATCTCACGACTTCTCAACGGGGGGGAAGGGGGGTCGAAAAATCTCAAAAATCACCTCACGTAATTTATGGACGCCCCCTTACTTGACACAGGCAAAATGCCTATTACCCTGAGTGGGCCATAATTTTAAAGAAACAAGAAGCTCCCTAGGTATTAACTTACTCCTGGACACCCAACTCTCTCCTAATCTGTACTCTTTAGACCTATAAATCTAGTATTCTAGGTGCTAAGAGGAAGAAAATATCTCACCACGTAGAGATTCCTTCACGACTATTATACGATAGGGGCAATAGAACCTTTGACATCCAGTCTTAATGTAATCTTCAATTTCCATAGTTTTCTCCTCATGGATGGATGGCTCCTGAGGAGACTTCACCGACTTCATAGACTTCACCGACCTCGAGGATTTCATGGACCTCACAGACTTCATCGATTAGACTTTCTACATCGACGTAAAATAAATAAAAACAATTAAAAATAACAATTTGTTTATCAAAATAAATCGATCAAATTAAATTAATTAAAACATGTTCAGTAGGTATTTAAATAAAATTATTATAAAACATTTTCAATGATGGAGCATGGAGACATGGAGACAATGACAAATTGTCTCAATGGCGTAAGTATGAAACAAAATAAGTTGTAGAATCTCGTTGGCTGTGAATACCATCCATGAAGGCTGTGGTCGCCATAAAGGTAGGTATTACAGTAGCGGCATTTTACGATGGCCGATTTGACATGTGGGGGGGGGAAGAAAATGAACCTTAGTATAACGGTATAAGACTGGCCGTTTAAAAAAAAATGAATGTCAAAAAATTAATGCGAAAATTAATTTTATTCCGTTATATTAAGGTTCATCCTTTCCCCTCCCACATGTCCAACCGGCCATCATAACGTGCCGCAGGTATAGGGTAGGTGATAACAAATCTATACAAATAAATAAAATTGAAGTGTCTGTACCTAGAGGCGAACAGGTTGGGCTAGCAATCGGAAGGTTCGATTCGCGGTGGGTATGCACCAATGGATGAATTTTCATCTATGTGCAAAATTTACAGTTCGCTTACGGTGAGGGAAAACATCGTGAGAAAACTTACCTATCCCTCGGGATTAAGTAATAGTCAGTTCCTGTATACACGGCGACATGGTTCACCACCTGTTACGTTGGGTTCTGACTACATATCTGGTGAAACGTGGGCTTTGTGTCGGCTTAATAGGTACCTCCACAGTGAGGTAGTGTATGGCCACTCAAGCCTCTGACTACCCCCGAATGGGGATAAAAAGTCGTGACGTATATTTCATATATTTTCATTTTTGAAGTGTCTGTAATATCAATTTCAAAAGTATGATATAATGCCTCATCTCAAAGGTCTGAGCGTCTCACAGTGAGGTTGTGTAGTGCGGATCACTACACAACCTCACTGTGAGACGCTCAGAGTTTTACCCCCGTTCTCTCAGAGACAGCAGCCCAAGCCGAGGCCGTGCCTTACGTGGCGCCCTAAAGCCAGCTGTCCCCCTGCCCTCTGCTCGGTGAAGTTGTAAAGGCCACTTCGGCCAACAACGTACCTATTGTCAATAAAAAACTTGGGGCCCAATATACTTATACCGGCGTAGATCATGAGTCGAGGAGGTATAAAATAGACAATACTTCGGGTTCTAAGTAAATAAACAAATTATTGTTTAGTAACCGTTTATTATCTAACTCTTGCAGCTACAAAAATAAGTAGGGAGTATAACACCTAGTTCTTACGTAAAACTTAAAATTATTTCTAATAACTTATTTTTTTAATATGAGCTAATAACTAACAATCGTTAGTATGACTATGCCATATAATAAATAATTTAATCTTAGAAAGTAAAACAACTTTTTCTTATATCATACCTAATAACAAACTTAAATATAACTTAACTTTCTTGTTAAATACGACCAAGCTTAGCGCTTGGAACTTACGTTTTATAACTATTATGTAATAAGTAAGTAAATAGATAAATATGCACGTAAGTAATATGTACTTACCTAAAAACTGGTACAGCCAGCAAAAGTATTTGTACATTCTCAATTGAGAATATTCAGCGACTTATGCTGGTGAATGTACAGTCAGAATTTTAAAAAAAGAAACAAAAATATATCTACTTATGGTATCTACTTAGTATCCTATCCTATAGGTATCTCCCACAAAAATAACAAAGTTCGTAAATACGACTGTAACAAAAAAAAAACAAAAAATATTCCTTAGGTACTTCGGGATAAAAGTAACATTAGAACTACTAACATCTATGCTATATCTTAAAATTTTACAAAATAACAAAGTAGTAAGTACCTACTGTAACAAAAATAAAAACAGTTTAATACCAAAAATTCAAGAGGCAGTAGTTCCTACAGTTGTAATAGTTCCCATTATAGTAGACGCTCTATCGATCGCACATGTTTATATCGTGGTGCAGTGACCAGAGGAGTATCTAACGGAGTGATGATGACTATTTGATGGAATGCGTACGTTTCATCTTGTGAGATGAGGCCGCAGGTGGCTTCTTAGCTGACGTCGTCGCCGTGTACGGAGCATTATCACTAACCACTTGCTTCAAATACATCGCGATAGTGTCCAGTTCTGGACAAGCAACCGGAATTTTGTTCCCATCTATCACCACCCTCATCAAACCAGTCGTTGGAGGAATCATCACCTTTGCAGACTGATACGCCAACACTTCGCAAATCTTCTTCACGGAAAAATAATCCAAATTGTTGTACGCTAAATTTAGAGAGCACAAAGTGAAGTTTCCTCTGGCGTAATAGTAACCGTTCCTGACCAGAAAACCTTGAGGGCCGTAAGTGCCCTTGAATTCTCCGACGATCCTGTTGGCCATCATGTCCGCGACTGTCTCAGGCCTGTTTTTAGCGTCTAACACTTGTGCCACGCTCTTACGGCCTTTTGGGGCACCACGTGCACTGCCGACAGCGGCCACCGATTTCCTGGAGAAGATGCTTATCGCATCCGACACGGTCGCTCGGTTCCGTACTTCATTCAAACACCTGCGGTATACTGCAGTTTTGTTCTTCAGAAACCGCTTTCTGTCCTGCCGCATCATAACAATTTCGTCACGATATAATGGGAACTCTTTCAAAGCGTGCAAGATGCTCGTCAATCCGACGTCAGTGATTTTATTTCCAGCTAAATTGAGGTGGAGCAAATAACGATTGTTCCTCAACACTTCCCCGATGGCTTTTGCGCCTACATCCGTTATACAATTTGATCCTAGATCTAATAACTGAAGGCTCTTCGAAGCGGGGTATTCGTAATCAATTTTCTGAATGATCTTTTTGCAAGTGACGTCGTTTATTCTGCATCTGCTCAACGACAGATATCTCAGTTGCGATATTTCGTCTAAGAGGATGTAGTAATTGGCTTCAGGAAGGAAGGTGTCGTCGAGGCAAATATCAGTGATGGTTGAATCGAAAAGGAGGGTGCTTATTTCTGTTAGCAGCGAACTGGTGAGATTGGTGTTACGGATAGTGAACTTGGTGAGGTATGGGTGATAAGGTGCGGCGATAGTGATGGCATAGATTAACTTTTTATTGATCTTGAATCGGTAGTTAGTGATTGAGACCCAGACGAGGTTCCCAGTACGGCCGTCGTAGTATGCCGTCACTGGGATGCAGAGAGTCTCTTCGAACTTCTGGGATGGAGATTGTGGTTGCGGTGGCGGGATAGGACTCGCCCTTTCAGTGGAAACAGCCGATTTAACTTTGATAAGTTTACTGGCCTTCGATTTTGCACCCTTACCTTTTTGAGCTTTGGGATATTCGTCTGGGAAAAAAACAGGATTATTTTACTAAGAAACTATTTGCATGACTGAGCTGTACCTACTTAGATAATTGAGATAATGTTAAAACATACCTACCTACTTATTTTAAGTGCTAGGTACCTACTTAATCATATTCAATAAGTAGGTACCTACCTACTATCAAACTGCGTACCTAAACTGCCTGTACAATGAAGATGAGTGCAATCTGTGAGTCCCAATCAAGAAGTTGTCTATACGTATTTTATAAATTCTTGTCTATTTGCACAATTCCATCAAGCCAACTAAACCTGTCAAATGTGACGTTACCTGCACAAAAATGCGATGGCGATGTGCGGCAGGTGTGGCGAGAGGGAAGCCGCTGGCGGTAGCAGGTGTGCGGGCGGTATGCGGGCGGGGAAGCCGCATTCCATCCGAGTTCCTAGTTGGCTTGGTGGAGTAGTACCTTTGTAAGCATCACGGGAAAACGGCTGAACCGATTTCAACGAGGTTTTCACTGTTAATAGCGTATGGTTAGACATCGAAGATAGGCTGTGACATTATCATCACGATATACTTATAAACTATTTTTTTCTAATAGGACAGGTGGCAAAAAAGCGTACGGTCCGCCTGATCTTAAGCAGTTACCGACGTTATCGTAGCCGTACCGTAGCCGTAGCCGTATAGATGCTTGCAATACCAAAGGCACGCTCGCACGTTGCCAACCCGAAGGGTAGTGGGACAGAGGGATGGGAAGAATGGGGGTGTTAGGCTTCCGGCTCTCTCACTCATCGTACGAAACGCAGCTGTAATATCCGCTTGACGCCGATCTTCTGTGAGACGGTAGTAGGTACTAACCCGATCGAGCCAGTCCGTATATGACAGTCTATTAGATATAGCTTGACTTTAACACCAATAGGATTGAAGTAGGTACCTACCTCGGGTAATTTTAACCGTAACTGGGTCGTGGACGTGCCACTGCAAGCAAACCCACGGCACAAAAGCCTCGAAATCCAAGGGTGAAGGGGGCGGAGGTGGTTCCTTAGAGGACCTTTTTTCTTCCTTCTTCGGGCTAAGTTCGCGCTCAACTTGAGCTGGTTCCAAAGAAGTTTCACTGCCAATTATTAATCTGCTTTTAGATTTAAACATTTTTTGTGATGTTGTGTGTGAATGTTCATGGGGCCCACTGAAGACTGAAATTGAGGGTTTGATCACTCGAGTTAAAAGTACATGAGCCTTGATAGCAAGAGGAATTCAAGCGTCAAATGTATTTTTTTTGTAGGTAGTCTTTGATTCCTCTTTGGAGAGTATTATTTATGTATTTCTTTTATTTTGAGTAAACCTACTTGGTAGCTATGATAGCCGATTACTTTTAATGGCCGTTTTCCGACTGCACGGCACCGGCATGGCGGCAGCTTTTTCATTGGTCAGTGACCAGTTGTCATTGGTTACTGACCAATGAAAACCCCGCAAATAGCTGTCACTGTGCCGGTGCCGGTGCCGTGCCGTGCAGTCGGAAAACGGCCAATAGTTACAAAGTAGGTAAGCGTCTTGCATGGTTAAGGTCCAGGGTAAAACCCCGCCTGAATTCAATCAACTGCACTAGAACCGCAACCAAGTTGTACCTATAACTGCATTGTATCTATAATTTTGCAGCCGGCTTGCGGTATGAATCCTCGGAGAGCCGCTAGTTGGCTTGCAGCTGTGATTGCAGTACTATAACGAAGCTACTATTTTTTTCCATTTGTATATTAGATTAGATGTACCTACATGCGTACCTACTTGAGCTTTGTACAGTAGTTCTAGATTTTTAGTAGACATAAAATCAAATATATTTTTGAGATATTTTGAAGAAAATATCGACTAAACTGATCGACTAAATGAGTATGAACTACAATAACGTAGCAGCACTAGGCACAGAGAATGAGCAGGGGCTTTTTGGCGGGAAGTGGAAAAGTCCTGTTGCCATTTTTGTTTTAATTTCCAAAACTTGTGTTTTCGTGTATTATAGTGTGTAATATTGGTGGAATATTAACCATTATATGGTCATAAATGTGCGTGAGTGTGGGCAATTGGAACAAAAGTGATGAAACATGATTTTCGGCTTCTCCCAAGAAGTCTAGTAATTTGTCAGTAAAGTATCCGCCACTTTACTGATAGGGTTTGGGGGGGTAGAAATAAGGTAGTTATAAGGTAGATTTAAGGTAGTTATAAGGTAGAATTAAGAAAAAAATGTAATAAAAGTATACTGATGTTAGGCTCCAAAGGGCTAGTTCCCAGGGGCCGTAAAACTAATCTTATAAAAAAAATAAAAAAAAGAATGAGCAGGTTTATTTTATTTTATCTGTGTCAATGCGTGCTGTCATCAGACTGTCAACGTCACTTTTTATGACTTTTTGTCATTCATGCATGGTTGTATTGAGGATTGCGTTCTTTTTTCTGCTATTTGTAATTTTTTACTGCCGTTCCTTCCAAGTTTACTGAAGAAGATTCTAAAACTGATTTTAAGTGATATAACAAACACTGTGATAGTTAAAAGTGTTGTGGAATTACCACCTTGAAGTGGTGAGTGACATAATTCGCTGGTGATCAACTACGGACGTATTATGTAGCTTTTGTGGTTTATTTTTCTGGCTGCAGCATCTATTTTCGACTCGAGAATCTTCTTTGTCGTATGTATATTTATGTTAACACCATTTATAGTGAAATACATCGCTTAGCGGGAAGTTATTGCGACAGATTGGGCTGTATTTGTGTACCTACTATACCTACTTGTTGTATAAGGTAATGTCAAGGTTCATCACATACCTATTACCTACCACTCTATCGCTCTACACCGCAATAAGGTCTTCTCTTATATTGTCTTACAATGTTTCCTTCATATTGAAGAGTGTAGACTGTATATGGATCTAAAAAATGAGGGGATATGTTTGTATAGTCACTTATTATTACTATTGATATAAGTAGTTTTCTGTGTTAACCATGTTGTTTTGTGGAAGGTTTTCCTGCATATCTTAGCAAATAACTAATTGTTTTTGCTTTTCCTTGTTGCAAAATGTTTCAGGTAAAGGTATAAAATGAGGTATTTAATGTCCTAGGTACGTAGTATTCAAATTGATACATAGAACTTTCAGTGTTTGTAAACAATAATGGCAGAATATTATTCCATTTCACCCAATAGTCAGATGAACTGATAATTAAGATGACTGTCTGTCATTGATACTGTGGAACCATTCTAGGAAACATAAATCTGCAATCTAACTAAACCCTCTCTACCATAATTGTTTACAAAATCTAAAAGTACTGTCGACAAGTTCTCAAGTAGTTTCACCAACACCATAGATATTGTTAAAAGGTTCTCACACAAGTACTACCCAGCCTTGAGTGCCATAATACAATGCATAGCTTGTTATAGTGTGAAAGTTGATTAAATGAGAGAGAAAGCTTCATTTATGGCATACAAAACACTAGCAAAAAAATTTTCGTCCTTATGACCATAGAGAATAGTTCATAGTGTAACACACACACACACACACACACACACTTCTTGAGACATCATATCTCGATGTATGACATCCTTAAAGTATTTTTAAAAAAATTGCTTGTTTTAAATTTACGATCTATATTAGCTGGTCAAGGATATCGATTTACGTAATAAGTGGTAAGACTAGTTGCTTTAATTTCAAACCTACGTCATGAATGATGACTAATACACAGAGCAGTGCGTCATAGAATTTATGGAATCAATCTCTTCATACTCTTACCTCCAAATTTATAGAAAGTTATGATGGATTTACATCACCGTTGCAAATCACTTTTGTTCCTAGAAATGCTATGTTCCATTCTAAACTAGCTAAAAATCTCTATGAATTGGGTGGTAAATCTATTTCTACTGTAACATTATCTTGAAATAATCATAAGGGGGTGATCCATTTGCGAACCGGCGAGCCAACAGTTTAAATCATTGGCTCACTGGCTTGTTGGCTTTCGTTGGTGATCCCCTTTAAAGGTGGGTTTGTGTAGGAATAAAGTACCTACTAGAGCTTCTTTTACCCTGCTTTTTATTTTTATCTATGCAAACGATAGAACAACAAAATAATGCTCTGTCTTCGTTTAAAAACAATGGTAACTTGATAGAATGGGGATAGAATGAGCACTGAATGTCTAAACCCACTTTTAGAGAGTCTATTGTAGCATTTATTTTCTTAGCAGTCAAGTTTAAATGACGTCTTTATTTGATCTTTGACTTTAGATAGTAGCTTTAAAGTTCGAACTTGTACCAGATGACATCCACACCATAAGCCACCATGAATTGGCTAAGGACCCCGGGCCTCTCGTTCGCGCGGCAGTTGTCTCGCTCCCTCGACCCTCGCCATGACTACGAGCCACAGGCGTGCTACAACTCGTTCTGCAAGCATTGGCAGCAGGCGCACGATATTATACTCAAATCACAGGTAATTATGGTTTAAATTGCCTTCTATCTCTACTACTCCACCAAGCCAACTAGGAGCTTGTCAAATGTGACGTCACCCGCACAAAAAGGCGTGGTGCGGGAGCTGTGGCGGGCGGGAAGCCGCAGGCGGTGGCAGGTGTGCGGGCGGGGAAGCCGCATTCCATCCAAGCTCCTAGTTGGCTTGGTGGAGTAGTACTGTCTTTCGCCATGATCACTGGCAAGAGGCACACAATATTATACTTAAAATGTAAAAGGTTAGTGTTCCAATGACTTCGTACCTTTCCCAGCACTGGTAGCACAGTCGGACGCGGCTCGACAAAACGTGAGATAATTCGTTTTTGTCTCATTCTCTCCTATACATTTATTTAGAGAGAGAGCGACTCGGTGCGCAATAATGCGTGACAAAAGACTTGTCTTGTCTTGGCGTGTCTTGTTTCAATCAAGGCGTCATAATCTTGACACGACGTAATGATACCTATGTCCAAGCGATTAAACTCAAATTAGAATACATTTAAAACTTAATTTTTCCTTGCAGCCTCATCATTTGCATGATGATGTTCTCGGCGTCGTCAACCATTTAGAGCAACTAGCGACACTACTGGTTCTCGAAGCGAGAGCGCGCGAGATAAACACGTTGAACAGTCCCGCCGCCTGTCTCGAGTACCTGCTCAGCGAGAATCTGCTGGACAAGCTCTACGAGTGGGCTATATGCACTGGGAAGTAAGTTGCAAGTTCTTAGTTCGTAAGCACTAGAGCGAAACTGCTGGTTCTCGAAGCGAGAACGCGCGAGATAAACACGTTGAACAGTCCCGCCGCCTGTCTCGAGTACCTGCTCAGGGAGAATCTTTTGGACAAGCTCTACGAGTAGGCTATATGCACTGGAAAGTAAGTTGCAAGTTCTTAGTTCGTAAGCACTGGGGCGACACTACTGGATCTCGAAGCGAGAGCGTTCGAGATAAACGAATAGAACCTTTGTTCAAATGTTTCCAATTATTTATTGTATGATGATGTCTGCCGAATTGGCGTCGAGAGTTGTGAGGCCTCTGTCTTAACGACTTCTATCTAAATGACAACAACCGGGACCGACTTTTTCCGTGCCGTCTGAAGCATGGAGATGCTCCGTTTATACACAAGTATTATTATTTTGGACTTTGAACACCCAGCAGGGTTAGCGCACACACGCCAAGACTAGACTTGTCACGCATTGTGGCCCACCGTGTCAACCTCTCTTAATGCATAGAAAAGAATGAGACAAGATATATTTATCTCGCGTTTTGTCTGGTGACGGTCGGCTGTGCTACTAGTGCTCTATAATGGGTGGACTGAGTCAGTAAGTGTGCTTAGTTTGTTTGTAGTACGTTTATGAAAACATATAAACTAAACAACAAACACTAGTGTGCTCAACTGCTATTTGTAGAATAAAATGAATCACACAGGAAACATCAACATACCTACTTATTTACTTATGTATCGAAATTTGTTGTAACCGACAAATATAGTATCGTTCTTTTTGATAACCTTTCGGACTATATCATATAATTTTAATAATTAGGGTTTTACTGGGAATGGTTTTAACTTGTATCATTAATTTCAATCCAAGCTCATAGCCTCGTAGCCAGCTGTATTTACTGATCGTTAAAAGATCGGAGGTTAAGCAACGCTTGGGAAGATCACTCGGAGATGAGTGACTATTTAGTGGCATTTGAACTGAGCTTCGGAGGGCACGTGAAAAGTCGGTCGGTTGTTGTCATCTAGGCAGCAATCGTTAAGCCTTGTCAGAGATCTTGGGGCGATAAACCGCTGGGTTCCTTCAGAACGGTGCCGTCATAATATAACGACCGCATTAGAACATTGGCTATGTAAATTATGGCGCGGTTGCCTGTTTGGACACCGTTTTTGACATAGCCAATGTTCTAGTGCGGCCGTTATATGATTCCTAGGAACCCAGCGCTTTAGAAGATTTCAACCCGCTCTGACTAAAACATAATAATTCACACAGACTAGATGTAGTTGAGTACTCAACTAGTAATTGAGTGTATTTCACATAGTTCTAGATTGATCGGCGCAGTTACTAGCTACGCCGATTAATCCCTGTAACAAAGCTAGTGGTCGAAACATTGGTTACAATGATTGGACCCAACTCATTTCTTTAAATATTGGGTCCAATGTTTTGTCGGGCTAAAACATTGGAGGCAAGAGCCATTCCCAGAATAAGTTCAGTGAACAAAGTCAGTATACATTCATGGCTAGATACATTTTTTATAGGACTGCGGTGGCAAAAAGCGTACGGCCCGCCTGATGTTAAGCAGTTATCGTAACCTATAGATGCTTACAATACCAGAGGCGTTGCTCGCACATTGCCGACCTGAAGGGGAGTGGGATGGAGGGAGGGGAAGGGGAAGGGGGTGGGCTTTCGGCACTCTCACTCATCGTACGAAACACAGCTGTAATAGCTGCTTTACGCCGATCTTCTATGAGAGGGTGGTACTACCCCGGTTGATTACATTATGATGAAAGCTGATGATATTCAGATTATGAATCAATAAATTAATAAAGGGTAATCACGAAGCCTCTTCAGTCCAATCAGTTCATAATTTAATTAAGTCCGTCAGCCATTGCTGATTCTTATCGGTTTTGCTTTAATCAGTCTGCTATACACAGAGATAAAACTGTTTGCTGTCCACTATCAGCTACTGAACTATATTTACACACATCATCACGACCGTTAGGCTGTGGCCGCACCAGTAAAGCGATTGCGATGTGCCTTTTCGTCATTCGCCTTAGCCTGGGTTCCACAGGGATCGCCCCCAGTCCATATTACGGTACCTATAAGTAGTACAAGCGTTGCTTAGTTAGGGATATTGCAGTTGACGTGTTAGTCTAGCGATATTATCCTATCCTACTAATAATATTATAAATGCGAAAGAGTGTGGGTACGTGTGAATGTTTGTTACCACGTATCTCCATAACGACTAGACCGATTTTTATGAAATTTGAAACGTAGATAGTGTAGGCTCTCCGCTTTGGAATCTTACACATCAATGTCCACGCGGGCGAAGCCGCGGGCCACAGCTAGTATTATTATAAAGGAAATGCAAAACGCAATTACAGGTGATAAAGTCCATCGATGTAAACATGCTTCCTATAACATATTAATCTGAAATACGTACTTATTATAATTAATATTCAGCGCGTGTCTGTTGATCAGCTATCCGTATAAATAACAAGTGTATCGCATATCATTGTCGTTTGTTATGTTGCAGATACGAGAACGCCGTGCGGTTGGAACAACTCAAGTTATTCGGCAGCTTGGTCAGCTATTATAGTACACAGGTGGGTTATACTACGATACCATGTCTGCATGTCCCGAGTCTGGGTGTAATTATGTATATTAAGTATGTATTTACGAACAAAAAGTAGTATGTATATGTAGTAATATCAGTATCTGGTTTCCTTAGTACAAGCTCTGCTTAGTTTGGGATCAGGTATCCGTGTGTAAAGGAATGTCCCAGAGATGTATTATTATTTATTTATGTCCGAAGGGGTATTTTAAACCATTAGAATTTACTATTTATGAATTTAATTACAATGTATTATACATTTGTTTGTTTGCCACCTCAGTCCCATATAAAAAAAACTTATTAACCTTTCGGAAAAAATATTTTTAATATTTATGATAGTGAAAACCGCATTTAAATCGGATTTGTAATTTAGAAGATCTAAGCGGACAGATAGAAAGACGCGGATAGCGATATTGTTTAAGAGATATACCAACAATTTTATGGAGATATTTAGCCAGTTTACAAAGCATTTTAAAAACTAAAGCGATTTGTAATGACGTTACAAGTCGATCATAACTTTTTATTTTGGGGGTTAGATTCTTTGTATCCAAGTTGGTTTTCTGGTAAGTATATTATTGAACTTTCCGAGACGAAAGAGTTCGTTAGTGTTTGTGTAGATGTTGCATTATAGTAACTTGAATTATTAATTGTTTGTTCAGGTCATTGCGGCGGAACCATTCTTGAGGCCGTTGTTGAAATTACTCAGTGGATTTAGGAATGAATTGCCGCCGCCTAATCTTGAAAGTAAGTGGAAACAGTATAAAATACATCTTTACATAAAATAAAGAATTACTAGGAAAGGACACGCGCGCCAGCCTTATAAATCAGAGAGCCATCTACCGGACCAAACAACGGATGAAAAGGTGTATGAAGGCCATTCCAACTATCTCATTTTCTGTGTCTAACGTTTGTATATTTCAAATTGGTTGTCAGTAAGTTCAAAAATAGGTTAGTCGCCACAATATTTTGCAAATTGAATCCAAGTTGACTGAGCTTGTCAATTTGCCAATTATAATCTTGTAAACCGAGCCAGAAGGATATGAGTATATTTTTTGAGTAGAAATTTCAGCAATAATATATTGGTAATTAGCTCTCTTGCCCCCGCCCCCTTAGCCTTACTATTATTATTGCGATTCAATTGCAGACCTAAAATGAATCGCGAATATAAGAGGAAGAGGTTGAGTATCATAATACAACCTAAAGGGCTGGCTTGACGGTTGCAATCCAGCGTCCCAACAGAGGTGACCTTGGTGGGAACCTTGTTTCCATCCGTGGATTTGTGTTTAGTTTGGATTACATCTTCTGTCTACATGGATGGCAACAAGCAAGGTCACCCCTGTTGAGACGCTGGATTGCAACCGTCAAGCCAGGCCATTACTTTGAGGCCATAAGATTGGTGTTTGTCTGGCGATATTTATAGTTGGAAACGTGTTGCAGGCCAGTTGGTGACAGTTCTAAACCAGTTATGCGTCGCGCTCATGCAGAATATGAAGTTCATCGATTTGTTTTTCCTGACTACGCACACGAACAAAGGATCGCAAGCTGAGTGAGTAACATTCATATGACTCAATTCGTATGCTCTACTGTCAGAGTATTGTCTTTTCCCAATGATGTATTTCCTTCACCTTTCAACAAGTGATGATCTTATGAATAGATTTGCATATGAATTTCGAAATCTGAAAATCAAAATCCCAGTTTGAACTTGCACGACTTATTATCACTGACTAGATTTTAATAGATTAGAATGAGGATTTCCAGTTTTTTTGCCACCGGCACCGAGGTATCGCTCTCTACGATAATTAGTATTTGATGACACTGACAGAAGTAAAGTGAAAGATAACGTCACCCCAGCCCATCCAAGCGACATCTGGGCCCGAAGTCGCTTAGCCATTGTGGCGCCACTGCCGGCCCTGGTGAGCTGTTGACAATGTTTTTGGCCCACATTGCGCGACTGTTGCTGTCAAAAGAACCCTGTCATGTTCTTTGAATCATCGCGCCAGTATTTCTCGAAGGATATCTCGCCTTATTCCAAAGCGTGAACTCGACTGGTTAGAATATGGACCAATTACTAAGGGGACTGGCCCTAAGCAACTCGGTCGAGTGGTCGGCCTAGTACTAACATCGACATAAAACGAAGCGAGTAGTTCAACTATTTACCGGTTGATAGAGTAATGAAGAAGAAAAAACAATGACCACGTTTTTTTTTCATACATATATCTAATAAGGGCACCTCTTTCTTTAGTCTTTACTCTGTGGGTTAGACCACCCGTTTGGACTCCGCACTCTTGAAAAGTATCCAAAACATATACGCATAACTTTATAATATTTACGATATATCAATCACAATGTCTTTGCCTCCGCTCCGCTCCTCCAAGTTATTCAGGCCTCAGGACAAGATGTTAATGGGCAAGTGTTATATTGTGTCAGGTTCATCCTAGTGCGGCTGCTGCTATCATCGGTGCACCGCGAGGGCGGCACGGGCGCGGCGGCGCGCGACGCGCTGCTGCTGTGCGCCAACATGTCGGCGCGCTGCCCGCCGCTCGCCCACTATATGCTAGCGGGCAACACCTGCCCCGTACTCGCTACAGGTAAGCTTTCTTTTTTTATTTAAACGGTACAACAAACAGTTAAATTTATAAAGTGCTAAACTAATAATCTAAATAATCCACGCAACACATCCGCTTATAGTCTTTGACTGATCGCAGGGAAGCTAAAACAAAAAAAAACAAAAAAAGTTATAAACAAATTACAATTAATACAGTGTGCTTCAAATGTACACCGATTGATACCCCGTTGTACATAGATTGATGCGATTACATGTTTGGGGCGGTAAGGTATTAAAAAAGGTAAATAAGGTATTAAAACTAAAATTAGAAGGAAATAAGTTAGGTAGACAGAGTACGTACAAGCAGAAAGTGGCTTCGTCTGATTGTCAAGACATAAAACATCATAGCGATGTAACTATATCTCGACAGACAGACCAGTAAGCGTTCGTATACTGCTTACCCTCCTTTACACGTCTTGGCCCTATAACTAAGGTCCGATCGAGACCAGTTTTTTTTATCTCGGCCGAGACCGAGAATAAAATAAATTCTCGGCCAAGACCGAGAAATGACACGTCAAATGTCACTCTATCTGAAATTGGTTTTATATAACAAAACTTAAGGCCCAATCACGCACCATAAAAAAAAGATCGAGACGTATTTTTTCTCCGAGACCTTACCTATAACTTACAATATTTGCTACGATATTACAAGTTCAGTGTTTAATTTATATGTCAATAGATGGCAGTATTACGTCGCTCAAGCAAGTAGAAAGCACCTCACGGCACTTGTCCCTATAAATCTCCTTTTTTATACCAAATTATATTTTGTTTTTTTTTTCAACCCGCTAATATTTGTTTTAAATAATGCATTCATTTGTTATACATAATGATATGAATAAATAAATGTCAGGTCTGAGCGGTCTCTACTCGCTGCTGCCTCGCACGCTGAGTGACAAAGTGTACCGGCTGTCGCCGGACGACGTCAACCAAGTCCACAAGCTCACTCTCTTCATAGACTCCCTCGAGTTCTGCAATGCCGTAGCACAGGTAATTTGTATATTCCCTAAACAAAATACAGAAACATGAACGTCTTATAAATACACGTGTTATAAACAGTGGAAAACTGTTTAATCAACTTCTTTTTGTGTCAAACATTGTATTGGTGCTTGTTAAACACAGTTTTAAACACTTTGGTGTTATTAAAAGTTCGTTTTTTATGCTAATCGATTTGCAATTTGTGAAACAATGCCGTAGGATCGATCGTAGAGAGTTTATACAAGATTTTCCTGCAGTCAAGATAGAACGGTCCAAATCACAAACGAACTAAATAGATGGTCCGGGTTTGAAAAAGGCCTTGAGTACTTAAGACCGGTATCAATATCTCTGTCTCGACCCTGAAGCGTCGTCATAATTGGCAAACGATCGCACGATCAAACGATGCGATGTCGTCGCACGACCTGATTAAACACATACATTTCTTTAGAGTGTACTAAATGAGCACGCAAGTCATCGCGCTAGCACAGGATTAACGTTTTATTGCGCGACGAAATCGCATCTTTTGATTGTGCGACCGTTTGCCAATTAGGGCGACGGATGAGAGATAATATCTATCTCATAAGCGCACTCGAGTTCGATCTCTGAATTGAGATGTTTTAATACAGATCTTAATGATTGATAGGTCGCGCACCCTGCCATCAAGAAGCACCTTCTGGATCTCCTGTACCAAGGTTTCCTGGTGCCTGTCTTGGGCCCCGCGCTGCTACAGGTAAGACCACACTCACACTAGGTGATGGGATGAGTGATTCATAAGAGTGGACTATTCTAATCATTGTTTTATAAAATATTAATTATAATTATAGTATATTTATTTACAGCTAAAAATATTTTTAAAGAGATATTTTTAAATCTTGTCTAAATATAAAATCCTCGTTTAAAACGAAACATTTATATTAAGATTATCTAATTGTTGTCGGTATGTCAAATGCGAGAAACAAATATGTATTGATTATGTACTTTTAGATGCGTAAATAAAATTTGAACAAGTGAACGAGGCCTAGAATATGTCATATAATTTTGTAAAAAGGATGATCATAAGTAATTGGGCGTTTGAAGGGATATAGATTGCTATATTATGCTCAATTATAAGTATATATTTGTAATATTGTGTGTCATGGGTGGGTATATTGGAACATATTATACAAGCATTTTCTACGAATATTACAAATTCATGTATTATATTATCGATGCAACGTAAGTATTTTATATATAAGCATAATAATACATACATAGACCAAACATACTATACTTATACATAAGTCATAGAAAAACGTTCCTGTCGCACCATAACAAATATTTTAATGCGGTTTAACACATACACTAAACTGTGTTTAAAATTTTCTATTTTTAATTTCTATAAGTAGTGCTGTTTTGTGTAATTCATCTAATGTTGTTATAATAATAACCGACTGCTAAGTGTTTCTTCCAGCCATGACAGGTGAGGATGTATGGAATGAATTTATAAACTAAAAAATACAGTTAATCCCAAACTAGAGGTTTTTGTTTTAGATCACAAAGATATAATGTAATTAATGACAACACAAGAAGCCTCTAGAAGAAGACTCTTGTCCTCTAACTACATATTATCAGTATTATTTATATTATGTTTTTGAAATATACACATTTTACAATTTCTATACATTTCCATTGGCTTTGAATCGTAAGAAAATGTATACATATATTTAAATGGCTTTATGATTTTTGTGTGTGCTGAATTTGTGTCTCATTTCTAACATACTCATTTTGCAGTGCTCGGCATGTGACATTACAGTGTGAAACTTATTTATTTACAGTGTGTATATTATACATATTTTTATATATGAAAGTGTAAAAAATATATTATGATTTTTATTATACTCACAACTTGTAAAATATTGTAATCTTATTAAATAAAAATGAAAATCATAATATTTTATATAAATTATAAACATTTATAAAGGTCATTCCAATTTATTATAAAGATCGACTCGATCAAGTATTAATACCAACCAGAACTATACCACGGCCAACGAGAAGCTATACGAAATAGTAATAATATTCGAGTTTAAGTCTTTCACCGCCGGGTACGCCAAAATTCGGGCGGCCTTTTTATATTCGTGGTTTATTTTGTGTCGGAGCGCGTAATGTTAAAATAAAACAAATGAAGGCGAACTAAATTCATTTAATAAAATAATCGATTTATTTCCGTATCTCTTCTCGTTGGCCGAGGTAAAAATACACCAATAGGACTGCTGCAAAAGGGAGCGCTCCTATTGGCTGTTAATTTCTCTACATTTGGAATGGCCTACCACATAAGTCGGTGTCATGTTCGTGGGTTGGTTTCACGTCGGCGGGATTTCATTGCACGCTCGGGATTGGCTAGCACTGGTGTGGGCCATACGCCGATTTCATAGCGATTAAGTGACGGTAAGATAGCACGTGCATTTGGGTATACTCTTTTTGTTTTGGTTTTGTATGTAGGCAGAGTTTTGGTACTAATGTCCAATGATTCAGTCAACTTCGTAACAGCAGTAGCAGTGTACTGAGTTCTTCTTTACCTTTTCTGAATGTATTCACGTCAGTTTCCAATTTGCAGGTTGAGTTGATTACCGATATTTACTTTGACTGCCTTCTTCGATTAGTATAAATAAGTAACATATTCGTTTTTTTTTTTCAAATAAGTATGTATCCTCTTAACTTCTACAGAGTTGTATTTATTCCAAAATAACAAAAAAATAGAGATTATTAATTTCAATAGAATGAAACATATTTTTATTTATTTCCTCTCCGTACCAGAAGGACATTCTCGAAAAAAAACTTTGAATTCTAAAATGCCTTCGGTGAACACCGCAAAAGTGGGTACGCTTTTTTCTACTAGTCTGTGGTCGTACTAGTATAACTACTGCATTCACGCCTATATCAAAACTTCTGAATTAATAAATCAAAACGGAGTTTTGTTCATTACAATCGAGTGAAATAGAGGAGTTTATTTATCACAATAAATCGAACCAGCCGTCAACATAAAACGTTTCTCCAAAAAGTATCCAATTGTTATTTTATTTATTTGCTTGGTACATTATTTCGAGCACTCGATATAACTACTGTCACTCAACCGCTCTACAACTCGTCTCAACTCGTCCGATGAAGCCAACTAACCCGCGCACCGACCGTAGACCAGAGCGGGGTTGCAGAGTGGCGCGGCGGAGCAGGCGGCCGCCGCGGCATACTTGGAGCTGGTGCTGCGCTGTGCCACGCGACGTGGTCTCCTACGGGCTGTTCTGCACTTCCTCTTCGTGTACAAGTATGATGGAGTCAGGGTCATCGATGTGCTGCTGAGGAGGCTTGAAGGGACCTCGCAGGTTAGTCGTTTAGGTTTCATGAGGAAGTTAGAAGCTCAGGTTGAGGACGCAGAGGAGAATCAAAATAAACAAAAAGAAAAACTAAAATAATTTTTTTTTTACCTCCGGTTTCTTTTATAGAAAACAGTGTGTATTTTAAGATAATCGATTGAATATTGTTTGTATTTTACTGCTTAATTTTTAGTTATACGGATTACTTCTTTAAATTATGAATCTGATGACGTTATCATCATAAAGCTGGCGCGTTTTGATGTTATTTTTCAAAATATCACTACCCGACATAATTTTTTTTAGTCCGCTATTGTCTTGGGTGATGATGCCAACATTACCAAAAAAAGTAAGGCGGCGTGGTCACGCACCATCCAAAAATAAAGTTTTTGATTATGGCGCGCGTCAACAGGTATTTAAAAATCTTTTTGACCAAAGGCCAATCCCATTGCAGCTGTCTTTAGTGTCGCTCGCGCTAGTGGAGACGCTGATCGAGCTGAACTGCGAGGACGTGATGGTGGAGCTGGTGTTCAAGCACCTGCTGCGCGGCCACCACCTGCTGGTCGCGTACCGGCACCGGATAGCCGACCCCGAGCCCTACAGGGACGCCGCGCTCGCCTTCCTGGCGCTGTCGCCGCGGTGCTGCGCCAGGCCTATTGAGAAGGTAATGGTGGAATACAATTTACATTTTATGCAGTGTTTGCAAGTAGCTAAAATCTGGGCATGTGTAGTACAATTATTTAGCACTAGCTTCTGCCTGCGACTGCGTCCGCGCTGACTTAAGTATCTCACTGGAACCTAACATTTTTCTGGGATAAAAAGTAGCCTATGTCCTTCTCCAAGATCCAGTCTACCTCTATAGCAATATTCATCAAAATTGGTTTAGCGGTTTAGTTGTGAAAACGTAGCAGACAGACAGAGTTACATTCCATTTTCTGTAGAATTATGATTTTGGAATGGAACTTTCTACGTAACGCATGGGGACATGGAAAAAACTGCTACACATTTTATTAATGCATATTTCATCATATATTCCTTTTTAAAAATGTTTTTTACAATAACATTTACAAATAATAAACCACAAAATGTATTAAACACCAAAAAATTAGTATAATAAAAATACATAATTCATAAAATATGTTTGAAGTCTTGGGACACAGCAATAATGCTATGTACAAATTTTGAGAGAATTACCAAATATGAACGTCATTGTATGTGATTTAAAATTTAATTTTCACAGACGCGGCAATGGGTGGAGGAGTTAGCGCTCAGCGGGCGGCGGGTGCTGGAGTTCAAGAGAGACGAGGATAGACGAGTGAACGGCGCGCACGACGACATCGCCATGGGCCATCTAGCCAAGACGATCAACTTTAATTACGGAGTGAGTGTAGTGGTAGACTGACTGAACGGTTGAAATTGGGTCCTAGGTAGGTCTAGTCACGCGTTGGTGCGAGAGGCGAGCGGCGCGCCTGTGCAGTCAGTTTTGACGGGTGAACGAATAGGCATAGGGTCATAATTGATGGCTCAAGCGAGGCAGCTCGAGGCATATTGTGTTGGCTGCAACAATAAAAAAAAATCTTCGAAATTCTATCTATATTAAGCTCAAAATTCAAATTTCAGTTCTTTAGCGTGCGTTTCCACTACCGCGGAGCTAGGTGGAGTGGAGCGGAGCGAACCCTGAATTGGCCAATCACAGTGCTCTTCTCCGCTCCACTCCACCCAGCTCCGCGTCTGTGGAAAGCCTTATTATTATAGCGTTGATCTTTTGTTGGTTAAAATTCAAATCCACTATTTTCTATTCGTACAACTAATTATTAGTAACCCAGGATACGTGTTTTTTCTAGAATCCCAACGAAACAGTATACGGCAACTACCACGCATACCTCATCGACTCGAGATTCGAGATCGTCTCGCGAGTGCTCGCCTGCTCCAACTGGAGCTCGCGGTACGACCGCGTTAGCCCCCCGAAACGAGAACCGAACAACAACACGAAAGAGACAGCAACACCAGAAACAACAGCGAAAGAACAGGACAGCCTCATTTCCATCACTAGCGGCTACGAAACGAAAACGAGCGATTACGAGAAAGAACAACACAGTTTGACGTCACTGAGTGAACAGATCGAAAAGAGTGAATGTACGAAAACAAGTGACAGCTCGGAAAAAGAACAACACAGTTTGACATCTCTGAGTGAGAATGAAAAGAATGAGTGTACGAAAACAAGTGAAAGTTCGGAGAAGGAGCAACATAGTCTGACGTCGCTGAATGAAAAGAATGAAGGGAAGGAACATGACAGTTTGACGTCGACGGGGGAGAGCAGCGGGTACGAGAGCTTTAAGTACAAGGAGGGGGAGGAAGGGGAAGGGTTCGCGGAGGAGTTGTTCCGAAGGAGTGTTATGAAGAAGGAGGAGATCCAGTACGACGGGGAAATGCCGGTGGTGAGGAGTTGGAGGGCCAGCGCTGAATCTATTATCGGTATGAGATTGAACTTAATTGTTGGGTCCCGTAGTCCCTACGAGGAATCCTTATTAGATCATCCAGACCGTCTGACCGTCCGTCTGACCATCTGTCCGTCCGTCCGTCCGTTCATACGTCCGTTCGTCCGTTCATACGTCCGTCCGTCCGTTCATACGTCCGTCCGTCCGTTCATACGTCCGTCCGTCCGTCCTTCTGTCCGACTTTCCGTCCGTCTGTCTGTCTGTCTGTCCGTACGCCATCTGTCCGTCCGACCGTCCGCCCGTCCGTCCAACCGTCTATCCGGCTGTTCATCCGTCTGTCTGTCCGTCCGTCCGACCGTCAGTCCGTCTGTCTGTCTGTCCGTCCGTCCTTCTGTCCGACCTTTTGTCATCCGTGCGCCCGCCCATCCGTCCGTCTGTCTGTCCGTCCGTCCGCCCATCCGTCCGTCTGTCTGTCCGTCCGTCGGTCCGTCTGTCTGTCCGTCTGTCTGTCCGTCCATCCTTCATCCATGCGCCCGCCCGTCCGCCCGTCCCATTCTGTCAGTGTCATAACTTCTACAATTATCAATGGAAGTTGATGAAACCTGGTAGGTACATAATTTTATAACATCCAGGCCCACTGCTGAGCAGCCTGCTGAAGAAGACGGCTGGTCTGCTGGAGTGCGGGATGGTGATGAACTGCCGCGTCACCAGCGCGGTGTCGCGGCTGGCCGCGCTGCCCGCGCCGCTGCTGACCTCGCTGCTGCTGTGTCCCGGCCTCGTGCTGCAGCCCAACGTACCTTCACTGTTTCAAGTGAGGCCATTTACATACTTACATACATTTACATACAACTAGGAACGAGTTCCTAGTTGGATGTATTGTTCCTATAGTCTGATTTTTAATTAGACGAAGTGGACTGACAGGTGCTTATGTCACATTTCAATATAAATAGAACAAATAAGGTTGAAATTCATAGAGCAGTGACATTTTCAGCTGTCAGTTGGCTTCGTCTAATTAAAAATCAGACTATAGTTGTTGTATTCCATCCGAGGATGTAATACGGCTTTCCTGCCCGCACATCCGCCACCGCCTACAGCTTCCCGCCCGCCACACCTCCCGCACACCGCCACCGTCTTGCGGTGCGGGTGACGTCACACTTGACAGATTCCTAGTTGGTGCGGTGGAGTAGTATTTTCATACTTCTCCTTCTTATCGTATGGTTAGTTGCCAAACTGGCCGCTCGAAGGCCTCTGACATGACTTAACGACTGCTGCCTAGATGACAACAACCGGTACTGATTTTTTACATGCCTCCGAAGCACGGAGACGCTCAGTTCAAATGCCATTACACGGTCGCCTATCACTGACTGACCTTGCTAAGTGTTGCTTAACCTCCGATCGTTTACCGATCAGTGATTACAGCGGGCTATGAGTGCGCCATACTGTACTGTGCTTTAAACTGGTCAGTAAAATAGGCGATGCAGCGCGCCGCCGGTTGAATTTATACAAAAATGAAAGCGCGCGAGCTATGCTAGTTTTGTCATGAAGGGTCTAAAAAGTGTAGCGTATCACTCGGTGCCATAAATTGTTATTTTGATTCCAGATATTAGGTAAGCTAAAGGAAGAAGTCGATGAACTGACGGAAGCGATCGACAACACCGGCGAGCTGGTGGACAAGGCGCGCGTGTTCCTGATGCAGCGCGAGATGGCGCTGGTGCGGGCGCGGGGGCCGACAAACGAACACAGTGAGTACCGCGGACGAACCACCTTTTTTAATCCTCACTCTAGGATAAAAGTTTCCAAAACACATATTATTGCCTGTATAGAGATTTGTAGCCAGTTTACAATGGATTTACAAAGCATTTCTAGAAGCAATAGTGATTTGTAATGCCCGTGTAAGTTCATCATAACTTTCTATAAATTTGGGGGTAAGGCTTTGGGTTCCAAAGTGGTCCTCCCATTGCACATTCAAATCTAGCAAGTGTACTGTTACCAGTACCATAGACTGGTGCACCGTAATCTATGGCAAAAGTAGCCGAAAACAGGTCCATAAGATTTACAATCTATTATTATTTTCGATACATCAATCAATCATAATGCATTGTCTCAGCTCCCGACCAATCACAAAGGCGTTGCCTCCGGAGAGATTCATGCTAAATGTTCAATTTACTATACTTTGTAAAAAAAATTGTCGATGTTTTTAGTCGATAATACGACTTTGGCCAATGATAATGTATTTAGTCGATGATTTTGCCAACAACAGAGTTAGTCCAGGTTAATTTGTGACAAAGGAATGGCCGATTTTCCAGTAGCCGGCACACCGGCGCAGTTGTCATTGGTCGCAAAAATCTGTGGCCGTGCCGTTGCCGGTGCCGTGCCGGCTAGTGAAAAAACGACCAATCAATATCGTAATATGTATTGCCATGGTAACGGTTTAACTTTTTTTATCAGGTCAAGCCCACATTTCATTGCCAGCGCAGAGGCAGGACGACTCGCCGTTCAAACGGGTGGAGACGAAGCGACGCAGTCTCTCCAATAGCTTGTCCAATATGTTCGCGAGGAGATTATCTTGTAAGTTTTAAGAAACTTTTTAGTTCCCTTATATAAGAAAACAAATGAATATAGTACACGGGGCTTGTACTTCGTACGAGAGGGAGTGGGAAATGTTGCCAGTAGCAATTATTTTACGTGTCACTTTTTTATGTTGCTATAGATGCATAGAATAAAGTCTGGGTTTCCTCCGATAGCAGTGCCGTCATATAGCGGTGAATGACGTCACTAGAACCTTGGCTATGTAAACTAAATTGTGCGGTTTCCTAGAGAGCGGTGTTTGACGTCGGTGTTTACATGGCCAACGTTCTAGTGACGTCATTCACCATTGAAGATTTCATAGCAATGTTAAATTGTCTTTTTGCAGCATCATCACCGTCCCAGCACAACACACAAAGCCCACAAAACACAGGGTACCCTAGTCCACAGAAACGACCAATATTCACACAGGAAGCGTATTGGAACCAGTCTATCACCCTCCGGTCCATACTTAACGCGGTCATTCTCGATGAATGGCTCAAAGAATTAGCGGCCTTGTGCGAGGAACACGCGTTACGGCTCTCAGTAGAAAATTACGAAGATGACACATACATACAATCCGTGGCATTATGACTGCGAGCCAACGCCGTCGAAGGCATGTTTAAAAAAAATGAGGTCATCAGCGGGAAATCTATTGACACTTTTGTTTGATTCAAAAATGGCCGTTTTCACATTACACGGCACGGCAGCGGCGACGGCTGTCACTGAGATATTTTCGGGGTTTTCATTGGTCAGTAACCAATGACAACTGGTCAATGACCAATGAAAACCCCGCAAATATCTCAGTGACAGCCGTCGCCGCTGCCGTGCCGTGTAATGTGAAAACGGCCATTCGAACGCGGGCAATTTACATTTTGAATTTTTAGTGATGTAGAAGTATTCAATTTAGTCGATTTTGTGTGACTATATCTACTAAAAATGGTCCACTTTTTCTTAAAGTGAATTGAATAAAACAAATAATTTATTTGCACGTTAATTTTGTGAGTAACATTTAAAATGAAAGTCTCAGGAGTGTTTAAAGCACGTGATAAAATCCACCGTGGGGATTAACAGTTGCCTTTTAGGGTGTAGCAAAATAATAATGATAAGTATAACAAAAAAAAAGTTTAAAACTTAGTTTTAAGACATTTTTTTCCGGCGATGATGATGATCAATTCGCCCGAGTTTAAGCCGTAGTGTTGAACAAAAAAATTTTGACTGTACCGTGCGTACATTTTTATTAGTATTAATAAGCATCACATACTTAACTCTAGGTACCTAACTTTATTAGAGTAATTACAATTATTTTTAAATGTGTTTACTAGATTGCCATCAACGTAATTTTGAACTGTGATTTTATGATGTTCAAAAATAAAATTGGTAAATATTTATTAAGTATAATTTTTAAAAAATCTAACAAATTTTGTGTTTGATATTTTTTACTTTAATTTTAACGTTTTGAACAATTTTTGTCTAGTTTGTAGATACTATTGATTTACTAGGTTCTACTTTCTGTAACTGTAGCTGCAATTGAGATTGATCTCACAAAATATGATACTTATACAGTTATTGTATTAAATCAGTAGTGTTTACAAAATATTAATGAATTACCTGAATATCTTATTTTATTAATTTGGACATTACAATGTTATAAATGGTTTTACTGACCTTGACTAATTATACTAGGTACTAATGAAAATTAAAAGAATGGATTAGTTATTTTCGTGAAACGATTATTTTGTGTAATTTATTTTGTAAATCATGAATACAATGACACTTAATAAAAGTTCTAGTATAAAATAAAACATTTAGTTCATGTATGTCGGTGATAAAACTTGAATTAAATAGTTTTAATTTGCTTGAATTTTTGGAGAAAGTAAAAAAATCGCTCAAAAATGTAATATTGCCACACTTGAAAATATATACTTTTAATAGAGTGTGAGTTTTGGTCAAGTCATTTCAAGTGTGGTTTTTATAATAAAAGTACCTTCTAAGTATAAAATATATCGTCCGTTTCCGTCCCAAGGATGCAAATATTTTATTTATGAACAGAAATATTATAATATACATGTTTTGAATATAAAAAAGTTGTTTCTCGCATGTCAAATTCTTGCGAGTGTGTCTCGTCTCAAAAATACGAAAGACTAATGTTTATAACGAAATTTCTGTGATCATATCGTAAGTCCTTTAAATTATAATGGTTCGTTCGAATAATAAAAAAAGAACATGAAACATGGCCTGCGGCGGCCTTGCTGCGCGACCGCAGTTGAACTTTTTCAGTTTGATTCATAAGAAATGAAGTGATGTTAACGTTAAAACTCTGGTTAAAGTAAACGATGAATATTGAGACAACAGCTAATCAACCACATTATGTAACCATGTATTATCTATAGCAAAAATAGTAGACTGAATACATAAACACCTATAACAATTTCTAACATCTATCCCAGTTCCCTTGCCAATTCTGTACAATCAACTTGCCAGTGAAATGTTAATCCGTAAAAGTTCAGATTTTAGCACAATACTACAATGATAAATTGTACTGTTATGTGAGTTTTTTTAACTTTAAAAAATATCATGAGTTTTTTAAATAAAGAAATGTGAATAAAAACTTGTTTTCTTGGGAAAATAAATATTTCTTAATTGGTAAACCCTAAGTGCTAAACTGAATAGAAGCTTCAGACGGCCACTATGATTTCATTATCCACGATAGGTAGTAGGTCTACTAAGTTTGTGATCCAAGGTTTCTGATGGCGGCGTTCTGCCTTTCGAAAAGACCAGAGGGCCTACTCTGTTTCAAACGAAAACGAAATTTCGGACGAAATTCGCGTATTTCCTACTACGTTTCTCGTTGATTCCGACATTTCTTACGTACGAAAATTGTTTGACGTCTTCGTCGTCGTCGAATCTAAACATCAAACAATTTTCGTTCGTAAGAAATGTCGGAATCAATGAGAAACGTAGTAGAAAATACGCGAATTTCGTCCGAAATTTCGTTTTCGTTTGAAACAGAGTAGACCCTCTGCATTCTGGGTATTTGTTTTCCGTCCGAGCGTTATTTTTATTTTTAGTAGATTATTAGCTGCCATCCCTAGATATCATAGACAATACTAATTGCCCAAGGGCCAAAAATAAAAATGTCAATCTCGTTTGTTTTTGTTTCCTTCACTTGTCAATAGAAGTGGGTGCTTAAACGAAAAGCCGTTTGAAAAGTTCGTTTTTTTACGTAAGCACACAAGCGCGCTTACAAACACAAGCGTGTAGCTTTTAAGCAATGACGGCCAGAAAGAGAAAAAAAATCCATAAATTTATAAAAAGTAACCTTATTGTTATGAAAATACAGCTTAAATCAATATTTAATTAAATTGAACCTTATTTCTTTACCCATAAAAAGCAATACATTGATACTAAATTATATTAGATTGACAACCATATTTCTATGCGCATACGGCTCACTATCAATTTTTCAGCAGATAAGTAAAAGTAAAAAGCAGAAAAGCTTCCGCGCTTTTTACAGCTACTTTTAAAAACAAGCACAAGCGTTACAGCCTGCTTTTAATATAAAGCCGTTTATCACATCTTTACTTGTCAATGTCATACTATACGTCAAATTTGTTGTGATGGTTGGCGTGCTTACTCGTTCATTTTAATTATTTTCAATTAATTCCAATTTAGGTTGCAATTGTAAGCAACTAACCCATTATTGAATTAAAGTATTGTTGTAGAAATTGAACAGATACTCAAACTTATTTGCCACAATGTCGGATGACGAAGTTATTCGTTTTGAAATTACGGATTACGATTTGGACAACGAATTTAATCCTAACAGAAGCAGAAGAGCTAAGAAAGAACAGCAGATATATGGTACTACATCATTAGTCTACTATTTGTTAATGGCTTTATTCATAGGCCCACATAAATAACTATTTCCACAACTTAAACTTACGCAGTCATTATCCATGTTTTTCTGGTATAAAACATTATCAGAAGATTACAGGGCTCTATAAACTATAGATATTGTTGCATTAATTTGCCCAAAGTGTTCCTTTACCTAGACAACCGCAAAGGACATAGTTATGCAAAGTGAAATCAACCAACAAAATACTGCAAACTGGAACCAAACTAAACTACTATCAGAATAGAGCTACAACTACAACTTTATCCACCATAGAGCCACTAAATATACATTCTGATAAACTATTTTGTGATCTAAGTTTGGACACAACAAAACATGCAGAAGTTGATTCAATATTAATGATTTCCACAACCAGGAATTGTCCATTTTTCACAAACTATGCTGATATAAAACAATTTCGAGGAATACAGTCGCTATTTATGTTTATCTAGTTAAAATTGGAAAATAGTCTAGTTTTTAGGGTTCCATACCCAAAAGGTGCCAATGGAACCCTATTACTAAGCCTCTGCTGTCCACACATCCGTCCGTCCATCTGTCTGTCAGCGTGGTGTATCTCACGAACTGTAATAGGTAGAGAGTTAAAATTTTCACAGAATGTGTATTTCTGTTGCCGCTGCAACAACAAATACTAAAAATACAATAATATTTATATGGTTTAAACTTAGCTTAATATTAATACCATTGACTAAAGAAAATATTATTACACTAAAACCTTCTAGGTGTGTGGGCGAAAGACAGTGATGAGGAAGACAATGAAGATAACATCAGGCAGAGGACTCGCAAGCCCAAGGACTTCTCTGCACCTATTGGTTTTGTGGCCGGAGGAGTGCAGCAGGCGGGCAAGAAGAAGGAAGAGAGTAAAGGTTTGTGATTGCATCACTTACAGTACCTTGTAACCTGGGGTCCATCCATACAACTGTTTCTATACAAAGCATCAATATTAAAGTTACAAGTTTAACACTACATATAGTTCCAGCCATGGATCAACGACTAAGCAACCGGGCCACATGGCTCAACTAGGCCACTGACGTCATCACAGTAGGCTTGCTTAGGTCAGTGTGCTGTCAGCATTCGTCCTGTGCAGACGTCTTCCCAACTTTAGCATCCCAAATATAATTCTACTCGACATTAGATGGCAACCCTTTGTACGTCCCTTTTACCATTCTACACTTTGTGACATCTAGTGTGAAAAAGTTAAACTACGTAGTAACATCGACATAGAACAAAGCGAGTAGTTTTGCTATTGACCGGTAGATAGATAATTGTAAAGTAGGCGTTATCTAACACCCCGTCACCCGCGCACATCTCGCGCAAATTGTCAAGCGTTGTTTCATAGGGAAATCTAATAAGAACACCTCCACTTACTAATAGCTTCATGGTTCCAGCTATATAGTCTCAAACTAAGCTATACTTGTAAGTAATGTAAGTATTACTTACATTAGGTATCTAGGCCTAAAGTCTGCTATTTTTTACCAACATATTGGCCATATGTCAGCAATTCTCCAACAAGTTGAACATCAAGAATTTACGATTTATGAGGAAGAATAAATATGGTCATACTTACAAACCAACTGTAACGTCCCAAGCTAAGCAATGCTACTATGGGTACCGTACAATGGACTGGGGGAGATATCAGTGACACCCAGACCAGGTCAAATACCGAAAAGGCCGTTTCCGAAATTTGCCACTGGCATAATCCATCCTGGTAAGAGCCAAGCGCCCTATGTTTGAATCACTGGATCAAGCGGTTGTCGTAATATGATAATCTCACTTTATCTCACATTACTTGTAGAGATACAACCATCAGAAGCCTCCACATCCCGTACCCAGCTGGCGGACAGCTCAGAAGAAGAGCCAGATGCCCCGGACGAGCGCGAGACAGCTGGTCTCCGGAGAGGGGGGCAGGGCATGAAGCCTGTGAACTTAGGGGGCAATGTCGGCACCTGGGAGAAACATACCAAGGGTATTGGTGCTAAGCTGCTTTTGCAGGTAAACATGATGTTACTACTCACCCAAGCGAGCCCCACTATACAAGTGGATTCGTCTACAAGTGTTTCTATAAATTGATATGCTTTAATGCATGGAAATGACATTATGAGCCGCCACATACATACGGAATTTCCGTACGATCGGGGTTTCCGAACGCGACGTCCATACATTTGGATGGATTTACTGCGTTCGGAATCCCCGATTCGATATTTCGAAAGGGAATTCCGTACGGAAATTCCGTATGTATGTGGCGGCTCTAAAAGTCGATAAGTAGATTACGCGACTTATGTCATTTCCATACATGAAGCGTAGCGATTTGTAGAAAAGCTTGTAGATGGAGCCACTTGGCTAGAGGGGCAGCTAGCGCGCTTCCCCGCCCGCACACCCGCCACCGCCTTGTTGTCCGGGTGACGTCATATTTGACAGGCGCCTAGTTGGCTTGGTGGATTAGTATGTGTAAACTAGATGTGCCCACGACTTCGCACGCGTACATTTTTTTAAAAGATTACTAGTGACTATGTCTGCGTGGAATTTAGTGAGATTTGTTTTTTTTTGCGCGGACCCTAACTAAAAAAAAAGTAGCCTAAGATACTCCTTATAACATCACCTAACTGCCAATGAAGATCACTTCAAAAGAGTTCCAGCCGTGTCGGAGTTTAGCCGGAACAAACAACCAGACAAACAAAAATGTTGTTTGTCTGTCAGACAGACAAACAACATTTTTGTTACAAGTACCGTATGTACTTTCACATGCATTTAGTTAAGAGCTGTTATTTTGACATTACAAGCAGACACTTCAATTTTATTTATTTGTATAGATTTATAGATGCAATTTGTTGATAATAATGAGACTCTTGCCCACAGATGGGTTACCAACCGGGTAGAGGGTTGGGCAAAGACCTGCAGGGTATATCAGCTCCAGTGGAAGCCACCTTGAGGAAAGGAAGAGGGGCCATAGGAGCGTATGGACCTGAAAAAGCGACTGTGAGTATCATGGTGAAGTCAATCTTAGCTACTTAAGTACCTGTATATAAAGTTCTAATAGGTTAATTTTGTCACTATGGATGGTTTAATGTAGGTTCAATCTTTACAGAGATTAGCTGGAACAAACAAACTGACACATTTTAGTTTTTTTGTTATAACTACCGTACATACGTTCATATGCATTAAGTATAAAAAGCTGTTATTTTGATATGACACTTCAATTATAAATTTCAATTTTAATTTTCAATTATTTCAAGTTGCTAAAGTGTAGGTTTTTTATCATAGATAAAAGCGAAAAAGGAAGAGGAGCGTCGTCTGAAAGAGAAGGAAGACGAAGAGAAGGGTGCGACAGAGAAGAACTACAACTGGAAGAAGTCGCACAAGGGCCGGTACTTCTACCGCGACGCCGCTGACGTCATACAAGAGGGTAAACCCACGATGCATACTATTACCAGGTATAATAAAAATAAATATAACATCACGACTTTTATCCCCATTCGGGGGTAGTCAGAGACACACTATCGAATGGGATAATAATACAGTGTGTGTGTTTTTTTTCTAAATCAACTAGTTCGATTCTACGCTACGAATACGAGTGGCTACGAATATTGTTTTTTCAAAAATCCAATGATGCAGTTTTAGTTTTCATCAAAATCGGCCCCGAGACTCCTTGAGTACTTTTCGCTATTCCTCATAGTTTCTGATTTGGTCATCCACACACACTTGAAAAATTCACCCTGTATAATAAATAATGTTGTTGTATAGTAACGAGTTATCTCGCGTGCCGGTGATCGACATGACGGGTCGCGAGAAGCGCGTGCTGAGCGGGTACCACGCGCTGCGCGCCGCCGCGCCGCGCTTCGAGCACGAGCCGCGCCGCAAGTGCGACTACTTCGCCGCGCCCGAGCTCGTGCACAACCTCGAGCTCATGGTCGAGTGCTGCGAGCAGGTGAGAGCAACACGAGCGAGCCGAGCGAGTTGAGCGAGCGAAGCATTTCAAGCTCTTATCGGACATACGCATTTTAGGCCGGCCGCATATTATAAGAAATCACGTCAGAAATCTGATAGTATGCGGAAGAACAAACATGAGAGCAGAGTGCCTTCCGGCGGGCTTCCGAAATTTTCTGATAGACAAATCTTATAATAATATATGGCCGGCCTTATTTTACACCGTTGCGAGTTAGCCCAATGTAAGCCGGACGAGTGTGGCAGTATTTTAAAATACGCTGTTTATCGAATTGTTAGGGTTTCATACCATAAAAGGACAAAACGTAACCCTTATAGGATCACGTTTGTATTTGTAATGAGAAGCCTTAATACATTTTTTTATTTATCTAGCTTCAGTATAAAAGAGGGACCCTTATGCAAACTTTCACCCCTATTTTGTCCCATTAGAGGTTGAACACAATAATCAATCCTCGCTTACAGGAAGTGGGAGTGTTTGGCGTCTCTAGTCCCGACAAACAAAGCCTATAACCATCCTACATTTTCACAGGACATCATCCAAAACGCTCGCGAGTTGCAAGCAGCGGAAGACGAAATAGTAGTAGTGGAGAGAGATTTAGAAGAGTGCAGTATTAAACTGGACGAACAAGACAAAGTGATATCCAAAGTAGAGTCGATATTGCAACGCGTGGAAGCGCTGAACAAGCCTGATATATCCTTGGAGACTGCTTATGAAGTGCTGGCAGACTTGAAGGTAAGTACTTGTCAAGGAAAGACTCCTTGGATACATGATTTGATTTAGGGGAACGGCTACAGATGGCGCGGCGTTGTCTTTTTTTAATAGGTCGCAACCCTGCGTACGGCCCGCCTGATGTTAAGCAGTTACCGTAGCCTATAGATGCTTGCAATACCAAAGGCATTGCTCGCCCGTTGCCCACCAGCACTGGCAGCACAGCCGGCTGTGACAAGACAAAATGATAAATGGATTTCATTCTCTCCTATGCATTAAGCGAATGAAAGAGCGACTCGGTGCGAGATAATGCATGACATGTCTTGCCTTGACGTGTGTGCTAGCCCTTCTGGAGGGGAGTAGGACGTAGGAAGGGAGAGGGGATGGGTGTTGGGCGTGTTGTCGTTCCATTTCGATAGGATCACTTTTTAATCCATGTTCCCGACATATTGAATGTTTATTACAGGAAACACACCCTCTAGAATATGACACGTTCGGCCTAGGCACTATCGCGGGTAATATAGTGAGCCCGCTGCTGAGCGCGCTGCTGGCCGCGTGGGACCCGCTGCAAGCGCCAGCGGAGCCCATCCCCACCTTCCTCAAGTGGAGGCAGCTGCTCACAGAGGAGGCGTACAACAGTCTGCTCTGGCAGCACTATGTACCGAAGATCAGTACTGCGGCTGAGTGAGTTCTTTTCCTTCTTTCCACCTTTTTTTATCATCTGACTGATGGTATTATTATTATTATTTTTACTAACTATGCTCGCGACTTTGTACGCGTATATTTTAGAAAAGGTTTTCCCCGACTAGCCGCGTGGAATTTAATGAGTTTTTTTTGTGAGTTCCCTTATTATTTTTCTAAAATAAAAGTACCCTAAGTTACTCCTTATAACATCAGCTATCTGCTGGTAAAAGTTTGGTTAAAATCGGTCCAGCTGTTTTGCAGCTTGGCCGAAACAAACATCCAGCTAGCAGTATAGTAACCTAGCAGTATATTACCTAGGTAATATTATTAGCTAGTAATTTTAATTATGAACTGGTTCTGTACAGCTCTGGTTTCCTCGCATAGCGGTATCGTCGTTAGCGGCCGTAATATAGCAGTGAATGACGTCACTAGAACCTTGGCTATGTAAATTACGGTGTCCAACGGTACCGGTACCGGTAACGGTACCGCTTTCCTAGGAAAACAGGGCTTAACAGTCGGTATGTGAATGTTAGGTCGTGGAACCCCCGCGAGCCGGATCCGATGCTGCGCGCGCTGACGGCGTGGCAACAAGCATGTCCCGAGTGGGTGACGTCATCGTGTGCGTCACGCTGTGTGGTGCCGCGCGTGCTGGCTGCCGTGCGCGGCTGGGACCCCACCGGCGACACGCAGCCGCTGCACCACTGGGTGCTACCCTGGCACGAACTAGCAGGTCAGATGGGCCTACTACCTACTGTGCGCGTACGCCGCGTCACAATGTTACTATAGTGAAGTCGGCGTGTGAAGGAGACCACAACAGTACATTTCTATAGTAAGCATTGTGACGCGGCGTACTGCGTACTGCGTACGGCGTTGTGGAAAACCTTGGGGGAGGCCTATGTCCAACAGTGGACGTCTTTTGGCTGACATGATGATGATGATGATGGATGATGATGATGATGGATGATGGTGATGATGATGGATGATGATGATGATGGATGATAATGATGATAATCATGATGATGATGATGGATGATGATGATGGATGATGATGATGGATGGTGATGATGATGGATGATGATGATGATGAAAATGATGATGATGATGATGGATGATGATGGATGTGGTGGCGTGTGTATGGTGCAGGGTCCGCGCTGGCGACGGGCGTGTACCCTTACTGATGTGGTAGTGTTAGTGATGTGGTAGCGTGTGTGACGTGAGTGTGTGTGTTGGTGCAGGGTCCGCGCTGGCGACGGGCGTGTACCCGGTGATCCGGGCGCGGCTGGCGGGCGCGCTGGCGGCGTGGCACCCGGCGGACGGGTCCGCGCGCGGCGTGCTGGCGGCGTGGCGCGGCGCCTGGGCCGGCGCGCTCACCGCCATGCTGCACCAGCACGTCGTGCCCAAGCTGGACCACTGCCTGCTGCACGCGCCGCTCGACCTCGTCGGCAGGGAGAACAGTGAGTACATTAAATACAGGGGCCTGCCGACTGACTTACCTGGCCTGCCTTGGCCAGAGGACTGACTTATAAACACTCACCAAACAACTCTCATCTTAAATCCCAAATGCAAAATATTCAATCAGTTGACTTTTTGTAACGTTTAAACATACGAGGGCACTTACATTTTGTCATTTTATTTTTTTAACTTAATTCTACCTGTGGATCGGAAACGCGACCTCGACTGAGAAGATCCGGCAAGAAATTCAGCGGGCTTGTCTTTCTAAATTGCTTTTTTTTTAAATCGCTACTTTTTTATTTTGATACAGTTTGTTTTGGTAAATATAATAGTGTTAGCTGGTACGTTTGGTTATTCAGTGGCAGAAGTATGCCATAAAAATAGTATTTTTTTTAACTTTGTACTGACGCGACGCTATAGTAATAAAACACTATAGTTAAAACTAAGCTTTCTTTTCAATATAATTTTGAAATCATCGAAATCGTTCAATCCCCTGCGATTTTATAACACATTTTATATAATGTGCAGCATGTGCGTGTGACGTCACACGGGACCGTCGGATTGAAGGCGCGCTGTGCCCGCGCCGCCGTTGAATACAAAGCGCGTGTGGCCCAAATGACGTCACAACAACCGCTCGCGAACTTCGCTAGTAATTTGGTCGCAACTTCGTCAATTTTTGTCACAGAATAAAAATGTTTACACTGCATGTTATGGATTTCTTAGCTCCATAAATCTGCAGTCTCAACTAAATTGAACTGTTTAGCTTAAACTTTGTACTGATACTAAGATGTGTTGTACTCCAGCGGCGTGGCTGTGGTGCGTGGAGTGGCTGGACCTGCTGGGCGCGCCGACAGTGGCGGCCATCGCGTCGCGCGCGCTGCTGCCGCGCTGGCTGGCCGCGCTGGCCGCCTGGCTCAACACCAACCCACCGCACGCCACCGTCATCAATTCCTATACCGACTTCAAGGTGACTATACCTATGTACTATAGGATTTCTTAACCCGAGGCATAGTTTTAAGATCATAACTGGTTGGGTTTACCCACTATTTGAATCCCATAGAAGGTCCCCATGGATAATATTAGAAGGTGTCCATAAATAACGAGAGTAGGGACACGAAAAAATACTCGATACATTGTGGTATCGAGTACTTTTTTGTGTCCCTAAACGTGAGGCCTTAGGGCCGCATGTCTCCCAACTTTGACCGACTGTCATTACCAATTTCAGTTTATTTACCTTGGAGTTAAGGTGTAATCAAAATGGTGGTGTTAAAAAATGGTTATACCCTTAGATTGCCAATGGCAATTGCTCCAAGTAAATATCAATAATTGGCCATATTATGGTAAACTGAAAGCCGACCCCGCCCACTAGGATAAGGCTAGAAAGGAAGATAGTTTAGGTACCAGCGTCATCCAACTTCGCTATAAAATCTCCACATACATTTCCTTTATTCTAATAATCTTTCCCTAGAAAACGTTCCCCGAAGAGGTGCTAAAAGAGCCAGCCGTCCGTGACGCCTTCCGCAAAGCGTTAGACATGATGAACAGAAGCGCTGACATCGACGCTGTGGAACCCCCACCACCCCCTCGCTTCACCATCACAGACACGAAAGAAACCTCCAGAATAGCCGACGTTTTAGCATCAGCTTCACAACAGAAGAGCTTTTCTGAACTGCTGGAGTCCCGGTGCATTGAGAAAGGCATCACCTTTGTACCGATAGCCGGCAAGTTGAGGGAAGGCAGGCCTATATACAAGATTGGTAACCTACAGTGTTATGTGATAAGGAATGTTATTATGTACTCAAATGATAACGGTAGGACGTTCGGCCCGATCAGCATGGATAAGCTGTTGAATATGGTCGAGGATTAGTTACTTAATAAATTATTATGAATTATTTTTTGAGTTTTAATTTGCTTTTTTTTTCAGACGATTGGTTTTGTGAAATCAGTCGTGAGTAAATAGACATTAAAGAAAGAAAACGAATGTTGCATTATGATAAAATTTAATGAGAAAACAAAACGTACGTATTTACTACGAAAACGGCATGCACTATATCTAAAAACAACATATTATTAAACTATTCTACAAAAATATACTTAGGTATTCGACTATTAGTGGAGGTTAATCATATAAAAACAAGCTAACTACTAGAATTATGGCACTAAAACAATAATTGTTCTAACAAAAAATAGTTAGTCATATATTGAGGAAACAAACAGGTGTCATTCACCTATTTTCATTCCTAGCATTTGTTATTGAAAAGTATAGATAGTTATAGATAGGTAAGTACGTAAATTAAGCTACGTATTGGTGGAGGTAGTTAGTGACAATTTTACATAAGGCAACATCGGCAAAAATAGCATCATTAGTTTTGTATAATTTAAGCATACCAAGGCTCTAATTTAATTATAATTTCTAACTGGGTGGGTCAAATGTCAACCATTTTAAAGAACAAATTGATTTGGTGGGTGCGTTCTTGATTGAGGTGGTTTTCAATTTATTGGCAAGACCTGTTAAAATTCTGACTAGCAATTAAGTTAATTTTTAAGTCATTAGACGAAACTAAACAAATAAATTCATGATTGTTATCACTTTTCTAATAAAAATATATTTTGATTCTTTTATTATTCGAGTTGTTTAATGCCTTGAGAATATTCACCTTCCGTAAGGTTTAATTGTTGTATGAAAGTCAGACATTATTTTTAAATTAACCAAAAATTTGACGTACAATTAGTGCCTACATGAACAGAGCAATGGAGGTTTACCACCAAATTTATAGAGATTTTACCTAGTTTACGATGGTTTTACAAAGGGTTTCTATGAACTAAGTCCATCACAACTTATTTCTATAAATTAGGGGAGAAATATCCATCAATAAGAATCCCACATTTTTCTATAGCGCAAAAATCCAGCTATCCTATTTGTGGTCATTCAACCACTGCTCTTGCAGACAGCCAATCAAAACCATTAAGCTGCAATATTATGTTTCTTCTGAAAAGTGTAGGCCCTGTAGCATTGAACTCCATTGGCCATTCCTAACGAGAAGTTGCAGAGTGATAGGGCATAGGCAATAGGTTTTATCACGAAGCAGTATCGCGTCCAAATAAAGCCTGTCATGGCCAACGTCGCTGACTGGGTGGTCGACACTTTGTCCAGAGGACGCCTGAATTCGTCGACAGATGTCAGCACTAGCGCCTGCAAATATTGTTATAACAGATGAAAAATATAAAGGTATCCTAGGTATTTATGTTCCGTGTTTAATTTCTTTAATCTCTTACTACAGTATTTCGCACCTTGAGAATTAGAGATGAAAATGGTCGTTCTAGGTACATTTATGATTTAAAGTCGAAATCCTCAAATTTCATAAAGGCTCCCTATATTCTAAAAGGTGCGATTTGTTGTAAAAATAAAATGGGCATTAGTGCTAATCACGCATAGCGCAGTAGTGCGCTTTCCTGCATTTGAACTGTAGTTTTAATTAATTACACCAGTACCTATAATACATGCAATAGAACCATGTAAATGTATGAACTATGGATGAACCATAATATAAATGGAATCATCATGCGTTAATGTGTCTTACCTTATAGGTATAGGTGTCTTGTCTTATAGGTATACTTTACCACTCCCTCGAAATCGCGTAACTTATTAGAAGAAATAAAAAATACTTACAAAGCAGATTTGACCGTCAGCCAAGATGGATAGGTATTAGTAATGTTAATGGTAGATACGTACAAGAGAATTACAGGTAACACAAATATACATAAGAGAAAGTAAATAGAAACGATAGAAGATTCAGATATAAAATATATTGTCACAAAAGTAAAAAGGTTTTACAAAAATAGACACTTTGTTTAAACTCTGATTTAATGGTGTAACGATTACATTTAATGGTAGCTTTACATAACAATACATTAAGGGTCTGGGGAGACTGGACACTAGTTAGAAATTAGAATATCTTCAGTAGAGTAAGACATATCGACACTAGAACGAAATCGAACCCCACCCTAGTAGTGTTCTTTTTGTACATCCTAATGTACAAAAAAAAAACGCGCTAAAGATTTGTACGAGGGCGACTTTGTCGATGATTACGTCTGTTTGTCATAAAAAGACCTACAGAAATTGGTCAGAATTCTTGTAACTAAGATCCAGCTTAGATTATAAATCATGATTCTGCGGCGTCGGCGTCATTGGTCTCTATTTAATCGGCAGTCACCGACAAATCAGCCGTAATTTGAATGCGCAAATATAGTGGCTCTTTTCGATGAACTAACGGCTATTTCTAGTGTGCCGTCTGCCCAGACGCGTCACAAAACAACGGTTAACAAATACTTTACGTCAGACTATCACAGTAATGAATTACACAATCATTTTGAAGCACCGATCTTATAAGAATATACATAAGACTTTATTATCGCAAAACTGTAATTTACGTTACTGTAAGTAAGTAACGCATATTTAAAAGAACTTAATGATACCAGTTTTTTTTTAAAAAACAAGTAGGTATTTATGCTCTTGACACGCGTAGGAGAAAACAGTTAAGGGCATTCGAAATTCAAAAAACCAAATTAATCTTGGGAGTGCTTCTCACGAATGTATAAAGATGGATCTATTACTTGAGTTTTTGGTTAAGAAGAAATTCAACTTTATTCTGCTGCCTTAAGGTCTATTATACCTAGACAATTCTTAGACAGAAAAAACGAGCCGAGCGAGAGGCCCTAGTTGGGACCGTGTCCCTCTCATTTCGAGTTGCCATGCCAAAATAATATTATAGTTGGGTAGTGATTGTTAGTTTTTAAATCAAGCAAATAAATTAATTTATTATTTATCGTCACTATTGTTTTATCATATTAACAATAGTCACGATAAATACTAAATTAATTAATTTGCTTGATTTAAAAACTAACAATCACTACCCAACGATAATATTATTTTGGCATGGCAACTCGAAATGAGAGGGACACGGTCCCAACTAGGGCCTCTCGCTCGGCTCGTTTTTTGTGCAGTAGAGAACAGTCCAGTATGTATTTACGTTCGTGGTGCTTCTTTAGTTTTCTTTTTTTAAATGTAATAATTCCAACATCTTTTAGTGTATTTGTTACCTACTACGCATCTCTATGCGATTCAATCTGAACGCGATAAAATGTTATTAAACAATCGTTTATCATCAGTTTAAAGTACAGCCATAAAATATGAGATAAAAATGGCATTGACATCTTACTGCTGAGCCATTTTAACAACTCTCATTAAAAAAGTGAACTAAAACGCCTTTTCTGACAAATCATATAGCATTTTGTACCGTATTTACTAAATATTTAAGTTTAAAATCGCTACATATCTACATACTCAATATATTTAATACCTTTAGCTCTAGAATCGTACTAGCTTTAGCTATATACCTAATTAAATTAATTAAATAACCCAAGGCACAATAAATAAATAGGTAACATTCTATTATTTCTAATTCTACATTTATTACTGTATTCGGAGATAAATTCGGCAAACGTCCAAAAATAGTTTCAAAAAGTTGCAATTCTTTTAGTCACAGACTACTAACCCCAACTCCCAACCTAACAAAACCACCTTATCGAAAGAGGTCGCAAATAACTACCAACCTAACAATTAGAATTATTTGTTTTCTTTATTCTTTTGTTCTTGTTGGTATTTAATAGTTCTGCCCACTTGGTATAAGCTAGTTATGGCAACGAATACGTTGACAGCAAACAAGCTGTAGTTTTTCGGTATAATGACGAGGGAGTATCGAGACCATATAATGCCGGTGGCCGCTAGGGACACTGACTGAGGTAGAGACAAGTTCTCGACAGGGCGGTTGATGTCACCCAACCCAGCTAACACCAACCCCTGAAAATGAATGATGTGGATGAGTCAAGACATTTCACCATGATTTTTTTTTCTGTGAATAGAACCAACTAACTCTAAGGTCTGAGTTGACCAACATACTAATGGACTATGAGAGGAGTAACCGATTATTTGATTTACTGGTGGCAGTTTATTAGTGTGTTGGTCTCTCAAACTAAACTAAATTTTTAATAATAAAAATAAATATAATACCTTTCGCACTAAAATCTATCTTTTAGCAATATACCTAAATAACTAAATTAAATAACCCAAGGCGCAACAAATAAATATTATACATTAATTGCAGTTCGGAGATCAATAAAATTCGGAAAACATCAAAAAATAGTTTCAAAAAGTTTCGTCAAAAATTGTACTATAGGTATAACGCAAGCGTGGTACCGCGCCTTAGGTACGCGAGCGGCGAGACGGGGGGCTCATCGCTCTCGCCGTCCCACCCTCCCACCTCCCCGCGCATACCTAAGGCGCGGTACCGCGTTTGCGGTATACCTATAATTTAACCCCCAACCAAACAAAACTAGCTTATTGGAAGAGGTCGCATACACCAACCTTACATTAAGCATTATTACATTTCTTTATTCTTTAGTTCTTGTTGGTGTTTAACAACTCTGCAGATTTGGTATATGTTAATTATGGCAACTAATATGTTGACAGCAAACAAACTGTAGTTTCTTGGTAAAATAACGAGGGAGTAGCGGGACCATACAACGCCGGTGGCCGCTAGGGACACTGTCTGAGGTAGGGACAAGTGCTCGACATCGCGGTGGATGTCACTCAACCCAGCTAACACCAAACTCTGTAAATGATTGAGGCAAGGTGAGGATGAGGATGTGGAGAGTCAGGATATGGAAGATGGGGATGAGTCAAGACATTTCACCATGACTTTTTTTCTGGGTATAGTTTGTCTATGACTAACTCGCTCCCGAAAGGTCAGTTACGACCGAGCGTAAAAATACGCGAGCAATTTACTGGCTCCATTGACCATATTACCAGTCTAAAATCGGCTCGCGCATCCTAGCGACCGCGCCTGCTTGCGACGTGGCGAGCATACGCGAACCGACTTTAGGCTATGGTAATACGGTCCTATTTTCAATGGAGCCAGTAAATTGCTCGCGCATTTTTTCGCTCTGTCTGAACTGACCATAAGGGTTGAATTGACCGATATACTAATAGACCATGAGAGCAGTAAGAGCCTGGCCGCATTGCGAATAAAAACCGCGCGGTTTTTGTACCCGCAATTCTGTAACCCATGGAATCATATGAATGTATGTATTGTATTGTATGCGGTTTTAAAACCGCGCAAATTGACAAGGTGCGGTGCGGTAAATAAACCGCGCGAATAATAACCACGCGGTTTTTATTCGCAATGCGGGCTAGGCCGAAGCGATTACCTAGTTGATTTACTGATGACTGTCCATTAGTGTGTTGGTCTCTCCAACTAAACTAGGAGGAGGAGTCATAAACAGAGAGGAGTGGAGGAAGGGGGAAACCTTTGCCCAGCAGAGGGACAACACAGAGCCAAAAAGAAAACCCCAGAGTAACACACCAAGTGTCCGGTCCCAAACTAAGCAATGCTTGTACTATGTATGTATTGTAAATGAGTTTGTCCAAGGAGCTTATACTTATATTCAGCTTATAAAACTTTACTTGCTCCATTTTAAATGAGTATGTTTCAAGTCATTCAAAACAGTTGCAAATCATAATAATTGTTTTTAATATAAGTTTTGATGCTTATAGATGACAATGTGTCATTAAAATAGGTTTTAGTTTTATTCACAGAAATATCCAGATATACCCATGACATATGGTAGACATAACAATGAGCTTAAAAGGCATCTCACATTCATTCTATTCATAAAAAGATGAAGTGATGAATAAAAATCAATAGTTGATGAACCCAAATTTTTTATGATATTGAAAGGAATGAGAATGAAATTAAAACCTTTTAATACATAAACAGCTCAGCCAATCACATAATATTATTTCTTTACAACATTATTATTGCTTATAGGTAAGTTGTTTAATTTAGATTAAATAGTTAAGTTCCAATATGTAACTGATTGTATTATGTAAATGTACCTTAGTAAATTACCCACCATAGTTACGTACCCACTAACATAACTATAGCAAGAATATAATAAGTATAGTAGTATCTTGGCATCAGCATCGCCATGGAAATGTTATGACCTATTTATCAAAAGGTCGCATACATAAATAATAAGAATATTCGATAATACCTACATATACTTCCTCAGGAAGCCCACAAAATATGTTATTTTAATTAAATAGTTTATGGGTAGGTATTACCGACCATAATATTTACAGAAACTAATTGCCTCTATACAAGGTTCCTATTAAAAATAGGTCGACCTTGAAAATGATATCTGCACTTAATATAACTTACCCATTTGAATGCGGGGGCCCAGAAGAAAACCGTTTTCGGACCTAAAAGTAAACACAACAAGTCTTATAGACATAATCATCGTAAACTATAAGTAAAAGTAAACTAAAACGCACTCACCAGCTTCATGGTTCCAAAGAGGACGAAGTTTTGTGGGGACATACCTGTCGGCGATTGTTATTATAGCTTTGTACGCTTTTGACATGTTTTTGTCGTCTATTTGGATGTCGGGAAGGTAAAGGGATGTTGGTAGAGAATAAGCTACTAATTTATTTTGGTTTCTTCTGAGATTTACATTGCCATTCTATCGGTCGTAGGATAAGATGACCCTGAAAAAATGAATGACTGATAAGATAAGCGTGTCACTCTTGTCTGTCACTAATGTCAAGATTGACAATCGTAGGTACGTTTAGTTTGTTATGGAAAGTTTATTAAAAGAAAAAATATTATATTTTTATTTTATAAATTTATATTAATATGGTTGTGGCAACTAAGCAGCCACATCGACGTAATACCATTGAACATGACTGTGGACTACAAACTTTATTTTCCATTCATTTAATCAAAAATAATCCTTATGTGACGGACTTAACGCCCACGATGCACGCATTATAAAAACCGGTCCGAGCCAGATACCTATAACTGCGCCTTCTTTCCCTTTCTAACAGTACAACCTTTCATCCCTTGTGTTGCCAGTTAATATTTATTCGATCACCTTAAACTTGGTACATTTTCATGTTAAGAATAATAAACAATAAAGTCGATTAATGAAATACCTATGGTAAAGTATAAGAATATCCTAAGATTAAGATTTCAAATATAAATAAATATCTGGAAATAAGTACTTACCTTCTTTAATAATTCGCTTGTAATTGTCAGTTCCGTGATGTCTATAGGAATCGTAGCAGAAATAAAATTAAAAACTTGAAACACAGAACGTCAATTTGCGTGACACACGACATTTTCAGCTAATTTTAAATCTAGAGGATTGTGCTGAATTTTCTCATAAAAATGGGTAGAATATGCGTAATGGAAGGGTGTAAAAGCGAATATTATCCGAATTAAGGATTATCTTAACATAGGTAAGTGGGTAACTATGTTTTCCACGTTAAGTACATTTTAGATGTTCGGGTGACACAAATTTCTCTAGTAAAAAGGACTATAATATAAATCTTATTATGTGTCTGTGTTAACTGAGGAATATCGTCCACGGGAACTGTTTGCAGCGATAAAGTCGCGCTTTTCGTTGCCGCACGACTACATCGCTACTTTTTGAAGTCGGTCGCATTTGCAGCGCGCGACAGACCACACGCTGGTAAAACGCGACGCTCACGCCGCGTTGTCACGGCTCGCCGGGCTCGCACACGGCGTTCGCGTCGTTCACACGCTCGAGGAACGCGCACGTCTAGGGCCAGATTAACCATTTCAGGCAATGTAATTCTCGGGGCCCCTTTCCTTTACCCTTTTGTTACTTTTTAATAGTACATTACTGCCACGGTCTGTAATGAGTGTGTTGCTGGGCGCGTTGTTGATGGCCGAAAGCGCGGCGCAGCGCAGCTCCAGGCCTCCACAGCGCGGTCAGCATTGCAACCCTTGATGGACAATATAAAATAAAGGCCGAGACCGATGGTTTGTCGATTGAAATTGTTTGCAATTGGGACGACTTTTGACTTTACACTTCCCGATTACTCCTAAGCAATAAAAAACAAAAAAACAATTTTATCTTTTACAGATCCCAGGCGTGTAAATTGGTTACAACAAATACCTATTGGCTACAGAAAAATTACCCAAAATTCCGTCATATACAGCAAGCATTTTAAGCCGACAGATTATGTCCCTAATTTAACACAACGAGTTTTAAAGGAAAATGCCCTGCCCTAACTGTTCCTTTTCGTTAGCACAAAGGACAATGGGCAAAAATGGTCCAAATGTCCACCACTTCCGAGACCTACGTCACTCGATAGACCACTACATACTGAGTAACTTTTGCAAAGCCAGTTCAACAAAATAGGCTGTCAGTAAAAAAAAAATTGTAGTTTAAAAAAATATTTTAATTTTTTTATTTCACACTTATGCTGCGTTCCATTCACCGTAATTTTTGTTATTTTCGTCCACAAAAAGTGTTAAAAACGATAATAATGATAACTTTCAGTACAAGTTGGTGCGAGTGGAACGTGATTTGTGGACAAAAATAATGAAAATAACAAAATTAACAGTGATTGGAACGCACCACCAGTGTTATGTCTTATACATTTTTTTCGAAAGGCAACAATATAAATACACTTTCTAACATTAAATAAAAATAAAATAAGCTGTCAGAAAGCAAAAAATGCCGTGATACATATTTTATTATTATTTTTGTTACCTGATGATAAGTGAAAAAGTAAGGTAACGCATAGAAGGTACCTGCTTATTTATTTTATAGAAGCGCTTGTTGTTCACTTTTCATCAGGTAACAAAAATAATAATAAAAACTTTTCACGGCATTTTTTGCTTTCTGACAGCTTATTTTATTTTTATTTAATGTTAGTAAGAGTATTTATATTGTTGCCTTTCGAAAAAAATGTATAAACATAATACTAATGGTGAAATCATATTTTTTTTTAAACTACCCGTATTTTTTTACTTACAGCTTATTTTGTTGAACTGTCTTTGTAAAAGTTACTCAGTATTTAGTGGTCTATCGGGTTACGTAGGTCTCGTCAGTGGTGGATATTTGGACCAAGTCCCATACTGTTTTACCCATTGTCCTTTAATTTTGTCTTATGGTCTAATTAGTTAGATATTCTTAGGGTACCGTACCTAATAAGGAAAAAAACTAAACCCTAATATGATAACTTTGTTGTCCGTCTATCTGTCTCTATGTCCGTCTGTCACAACTTGCACAGCCCAAATCAAACATAACATGTTAACAGTAGTAGGTACCTTTTATAGCATAGAAAAAGAGTAAGTATAGGAAAGATAAGTATTGGAAAAAACATAGATATGGAGAGCCTAGACAACGTCCAAGCGTGTGAAGTGTCATGTTACTTTATATTACAAAGTGGCAAAATCTACGATCTTAAATACTATTTTGTAACTTCATTTAGGTTGCCAAGATACAGACAGGCACTCGTGTGGTTTGGCCACCGCAGACTAATTTATTGTACCTACTCATGTTCTTAAGAAAATAAACATCCCTTTCCTTATCTTATTATTTTCCTATCATAACAATCTCGGAACAAAAGCACGTTTTCACTAGATGTCCATGGGGACGTTCTCAAAATTTCAAAATATTATGGTCACTCTTGTTGGCAAAGGAAACAACGTTCAGTATGGTATCTCGCTGTCGGCTTCACTTTTGCTGCCAAGTCCGCATTCCAGGTGTTAGAGACTTAAAACTTCCTTGAGCAGCCATAAACCTATAAATTTTATGGTGCGTTCCATTCACTGTTAATTTTGTTATTTTCGTTATTTTTGTCCACAAATCACGTTCCACTCGCACCAACTTGTACTGAAAGTGATCATTATTATCGTTTTTAACACTTTTTGTGGACGAAAATAACAAAATTAACAGTGAATGGAACGCACCATTAGTAAAGGTCACGAACGTAAATACATACCTGGACTGTTCACTACTGCACAAAAAACGAGCCGAGCGAGAGGCCCTAGTTGGGACCGTGTCCCTGTCATTTCGAGTTGCCATGCCAAAATAATATTATCGTTGGGTAGTGATTGTTAGTTTTTAAATCAAGCAAATAAATCAATTTATTATTTATCGTGACTATTGTTTTATCATATAAACAATGGTCACGATAAGTACTAAATTAATTTATTTGCTTGATTTAAAAACTAACAATCACTACCCAACGATAATATTATTTTGGCATGGCAACTCGAAATGACAGGGACACGGTCCCAACTAGGGCCTCTCGCTCGGCTCGTTTTTCCGTCTTAAGAATTGTCAAGGTATAATAGACCTTAAGGCATAACAGAATAAAGTTTAATTTCTTCTTAACCAAAAACTCAAGTGATAAATCCTTCATTATACATCCGTGGTAAAGGTAGAATTTGACATTCCATTAATCCGTATATAATGGCCGTTTGCCGACTGCACGGCACGGCACCGGCACCGGCATGGCGGCAGCTTTTTCATTGGTTAGTGACCAGTTGTCATTGGTTACTGACCAATGAAAACCCCGCAAATAGCTGTCACTGTGCCGGTGCCGGTGCCGTGCCGTGCAGTCGGCAAACGGCCAATCTGTCACTCCAATAACAAAAACTAAACGAAACCAGGCCTCAGTCACTCTGTGGTTTCGGTCAAACTAGCTCCGATCGGTTCGCGTACAAAGTCTGTACGCAATTCAATATGGCCGCCGCGCTCCTGGCGTGAACACGCGCTATAACGTTTCGCGCGCTTTTGGTTGGTCGCTCGCGTTGGAATTATTATTTTAAAATTAAAAATGACGAGCAAGACGAACTGTGGCGTATATGGCTGTCTAAATAGTTATAGAAACTGCAAATTGTCTTTTTTTTCTTTGCCAGCTGATTGTAAAAGGTAATTGAAGCTAATTGAAGTTTTATTTTGTTATTTAGATATAAAAAGAAGCTCATAGTTCAGTGCAGTAGACGTTATTTACAAGAGGTAGGATCGAATAGTGGAATTGAAGCGAAAATATGTAATTTGGAACAGAATGAAATGACAGTTTTTTACGGTTATACCACGTTATACCTACTAGCATCGATTACGGAATACCTACCTACCTTAATTCCTTTCATAGTTGACGAGATCCATCGTGTTGCCAGTTTTTCTACTTACCTATATTCGTATTAGACACTTACCTAAGTCGATATAAGTAGATACTAGTTGCCGTAGCGTTTTATGAGCACTCGGCCACCGGCGGAAAAAGCGAGTGAGAGAACTATAAATTCAAGGTTAACGGTCATAACTCAATGAGCGACTTGCACTTGCTGTTGCTTGATATTCTACTATGCATCCATGCTATGCTATTGCGTATTGTTCCCATGCTATTGCGTGCTGTTATATGCGCTAATTAATTTACTAAAACATATTAATTTCACCACTCCATGTCCATGCTTACCTTCAGACTACATTTTTAAATTATTTGTTAGATTTCGCATTTATGCTGCCATTAAATTTAATAACCGCTATTTTAAAGACAAAAAATATCGAAGGCATTACATTAAAGTGCAACAACTGTAATTTTTTAAAATGTATAGTTTTAATTAACATTTAAATACAAAAATGTTGGTACTATTTTATTTTTATTAATTGTGACAACCCTACCGATTGAAGGTTAAGTAGCGTGCAGCAGCGTGCGGCAGCGGGACGGCGAATTACATACGCTAACGCGTTGCGTCAAGGCACAATTTAGATTGCGCGCGGTCGGGCGCGGCAAGTTTAGGTAATAATAATAATTTAAAATGTCGGCTTTCTTCAAGATCAAAGGAGTGCAACTTCTGTACTCCTTATCTATTCTGTGACGAAACGTTAAGTACGGACGGATGCATTCATAAAATAATAATATTTTGACTATAACCTATTACATGATCAATATATTAACTCCATTTCCTATTATTTTTAAACAATCTCTTAGGTAATAATAATAATTATCCAATAAATTATATTCATTATTACATTTTGAGACGTTTTGTTTAGGACTGTGCAATAAAATATTAAATTGAACGCGACTGATTGTTAACTTTTTTTAGAAACAAAAATGGGTGCGGATGTGCGTGTGATAAATGTGTCAACGCTCAAGAAATTATAGATTTCTTTGTTTATTTTACTTTAAAACACGAACTTTTTGTGTTAATTATTGTGTTAGTTCCTTTGACTTATGGTTTTTGTGTTATAAGTTACGTTATTAATATGGGTACAAGCACAATGGGTAGTGATTTGCATTCTGATAAGCAGGACAAGTTGCTCAAGCTTCAGGCTCGCAAGAAGGAATTGGAGCAGATGCTCGCTGCCAAAAATGAGGAATTGTACAAGTTGTGCGTACAGGAAGTACAGCTCACCGGTGTTATGCCGCCAGAGGCTCCCTTGAGCCCCGAAGTGCCGCAAAGGGAGAGATTAGGAAGTATCAGAAGTGTTGACAGGTCAACAGACGGTAATGATGTTCAAGATGGGTCGGATAACACCTCGCGGCGACTCAGGGCAGCTACAGGCGACCGAGTGCATGATTCAGACTCGAATTTACGCAAAAACTTATCACATAGGCTATCCACCCCTTCAATATCTGGGGTGTCCACGAAAAGCGCGCATTCTAGGCATGTTCGCCGTCCAGAAACTAGTTGCTCAAACTTCTTTCCCTCTCCACCACAGGAGCGAAACCCTGAGACATTTTCTATGCATACATCTCACACATACCCTGCTTTAGCAGGTAGACAAGAACCTACCAATGAAAATATACAAAATGATGTACAGCCCGGCACAATGTATAGACACCACACAATGACTACAGATTATGCTAATAAAATATACTACAATAATGCCCCAGAGGCACACAATGTGTCTCGTTTAAGAGAAACGCATTTCAGTTCGAGTCATCCCGATATAACCACACATTATACCCACGGGAATGTTGCCCCACACCCTGTACAGAATGGAATGCGTAACACGCCACTTTTGTATCAGTATGCCTCACATTTAAAAGCCCAGAATCCACATCTAAGTGGTTTAGGCCACCAGCTTCAAATGCAGCAATCCAAACGCCGTCCAGAAGGTGTTCGTAGAAACACTTTACAGAGAACTCAGACATACCACCTTACATCTCATAGCGACTACAATCAGCACTTGGAAAACATGACCGATAACTACAGGCCACCGCTGCCTGTTTACCAGCACCGATCACAGACTGACATCCAGGAGCAGCCTCATGCAGTCATGGAGAGGATAGCACAAGTACCGAATACACTACCACTCCGAGAGCACAACACTATAAGGAACCCAATGCACCTACAACTTCAAGTATCCACCGATGACTACATGAGAGATGACAGACGACACTACCCTGACGCATTAAGTCCTGTCAGCATGAAATCAGGCTATTCAAACTTCGATTCTGTCAGCATGAACAAGTTCTCGCCACTCTCTCAAGCTGATATGAAAATGAAAGAGAAGCAATGGTATGAGACATCGCTCGATTCACCAACGAAATCTGAAGCGCCTCTTCTTAAAAAGAGTTCAAGCTTGAAACACACTTCTAGTATAGGAAACTCGCAGGCTTACGAGATAATGATCTCAACGGGTAGACACTCGGCTATGCAGAGCCCTAACCAAATGCCGCATAGTCCTCCCGTGTTATCACCGGGAGCGGTTTCATTGGAGTCACCGAAGAATCTAACAGTTATTGAACAGGGTAAATGTATCCCATACAGAGAGGAAACTAAGCCGTTTGAAATGTCAGACTTCTATAAGTATTCTACGAAATTTAGACAAGCGAATACTCAAAAAAATCCTGCTCATCCTGGCCCGAGCATAGGTACAGGGTATAATAAAATGCCGATGGAGTTGCCACAATATACTCAGGATCATTGGCACGGGCAAAGTAACTGACGAAAACTGCACCGCTGTTGGTCAAAAGAGTGTAGTTTTAGTTATTCTATTAATATTTATTTGGGCTAGAATTTGTGTAGCTTTTATTTAGTTTTTAATTTAACATCATAGCTCATAGTATGTACTTATTTTCAGTATAGCAACAATTAAGGATGTAAAATATGTTGTAAGTAAATCACAAATGTGTGTAACTCAGATAAAATTACTGATTCGATGATAATCGCGTAAGATGAACTAATGAGTAAACAAATGATTATGAGACTATTAATTATTTTGGTAAGATAGATAAGTCTGTGATAAAATTACGCAAGTCGTTCAATATTATTACTATGACAATAAAATATAGTATTTTTATGGATGGATATTACTGATTCAATCAGAATTTTACAATAATTATATTAGTAGTGCCATCGAATACGCACATAGTATTGAATTAAATAGGTGTTTAGTGATTTGATTTTTCTGGAAATTTTATGTTATTGATAAAAATACCTAATAATAATGTTAGCCCTTTTAGCGTCCCACTCTTGGGCACGGGCCTCCTCTCAATGCGAGGGGGATTCAGGCCATAATGCACCACGCTGGCCCAGTGCGGGTTGGTGGATTTGGATGTTTTTGATATTCTATAATAATGCTTATAAATTGCAAGGATCAGAGTGCAATCGATCCACATTACTCATTTCCAAACATTTGCTATTTATTTTTTAATTTAATGATTATTAGTGTGAGCTTTAGCTTTTCTAATTTAAATGTACGATGGTCTGCACGCCTATGGTTACGTTTCCAACATCAAGCTCTCTTTATTATAGACACCCGTATTCAAGTGAGCTCATTTTATGTTGGAAAGGTAACTATAGACATGCAAGTTACTGTACTAAGTCGTCCCTATGGTCATGTCTATGGCGAGATAGAACCTTTTTACGGCACTTAATGCCTCCCAATGCTGTTTTTTATATAATTGGGTACACCTGATTCGTTCATCAGACTAGTATTGGCATTTTTCTCCAAGTCTATCTCTTAATCTTCTTGGCTGTCTTGCCATCTTCAGTTCCTTATAAATCTTCGTTAGAATTTTGCGTTCGACACATCAGTAAATCTTTCCTACCTTCAAGTAAAGTGCCTTTAAGTAGAATGTAAGGGTGATCGTGGATCATTCTAAATCCGTAATGAAATATAGCAGGTGGAGTAGATCGTATGTCACAATGTGAACCTTTATAAGAGCGCGTTATATTATACCTAAGCATATTTTGGAATATTAACTCCCAAATTCATAGAAAGTTATGATCAACTTGTAGTGGAATTACAAATCACATTTGTTCCTAAAAACCTTTTCAAAACCATTGTAAACAGGCTAAAATCTCTGTGTACTTGGGGGTTAATCTTTGAAGTCACTCTTGTGTAAATACGGTAGCTAAATTTCTTATTTATAAAGTACGTACGTACATTCAAACTTTAATTTTATTATGTTTACTCACGATTGACGACTTTTGACTACCACTTGGCGCAATGGTTCGAGCGTAGGCCGCTCGGCTCACTGTATCAGGTGGTTACGGGTTCGATTCCCGCCAGAGGCAAATTTCGGAAACATCCTTTTTGTATTTTGCCCTGGTCTGGGTGTTTGTGGGATCGCCCCCAGTCCATTGTACGGTATCCACAGTACAAGCTTTGCTTAGTTTGGGACCATACAGTTGGTGTGTTAATTCTGGTGATTTTACCTAATTTTAAGTACCAGCAATGCTTTGCCCACCGCTTTTTAGTTACAAATTTAATGTCATCCGCCATTATCATAATTAATAATCGCCGCTTTTGTGATATTATTATTTCATAGAATTTGTGTCCAGTTATATCAGGAAATGTTCAGTTATTTTCAATTAGATGTAATAGAAAAATTGTGTAATGATTTTATTTGTCGTGTTTAAAACGCTACTTCTCTTGGTCGCAAGGGTCGGCGCCGAGTCTCTTAGCGCGATATCGCACGAGGCAACATGGTGGCGCTACCAGTGGGTGATTCGGTAGCCGACACAGAATTGGTTGCTCTACCAATCGGACACCAGGTGCGATATCCTCCATACAGCTCTATACATTTTGTTGGTGGAGCGACTGTTTGTGCTACCACTGGTTTCCTCGTACGATATAGCCCTTAGCCATTGAACTGCCACTAATCAGAATCAGCCGACCAATGAGAGGGTCAGTCATAAAAGCAAAACGCTGAAGTGGCAATTCAATGGCTAAGCGACTTGGGGGCCTGTTAGGATGTCTTTGGGTTGATGTAGTAAGCTCCTAACACAACATTTGCGTTCTGTTGATGTAGGGAGAGATTTTATAATAATACCGTCTCATAATTTAAGACCAGCTTATAAAGTTCAATGCATAATTAAGTGTTTAACCGTTCTCTATGTTTACTGAAAGACTTGAAGAATACTTGCCAAGCAAATTTAAGACTAACTGCCGTTTGCCTTTTCGTCCAATAACAAACATTAGGGTAACTACGTTAGGTACGATTTTGTACATAGCTTTAGCATAATATAGATGGTATAATATTTAGCAGTGAAAACACTGAACTGAGGTTTATATTTTTTATACATAATGTAGGAATTTATGTGCAAATTGCACAGTTTTATGTGGATTTCAATAAAGTTTTACCTATTGTAATTAATTTCAGTTTTTTTCTGGGCGTCGGGCCTATTTTAGAATCGTTGGATAACTTTTATCCACCAAATAAATGTGACATTTAAAACTGTCGAAACGTCAAATTTATTTGGTGGATGTAAGTTAACCCCATCGACATACCTATTATGCTTCACTATTACTGGAAAGAGTTTATACCAGCTGTGTAACTTGTTAATTCCATGGTTATCTCAATGCGTCTTCGCCACTACGTTTACATTGGCAGAATCACATTGGGCCCGACTCAATGGAAGGAGGCCATTAGCAAAAAAAAGTAATCCCAGGATTCTGAAACAGGCGCTTAGTACCTATTTAAATAAAATTTCAGTATTTAGCAGAAACTTTTATTCAGACATGGATCAGTGATGAGACTAGTTAAATTTTTAATAAGATATATAAAGTAATGCAAATAAACAGCTTTTAAATACGAATTGTATTAAATTACATGATCATTCCTTCGGCGCCGTCTTGTGCAACTTTGATAGAAACTCGTGCAAAGATCGCTTGCCTGGGTTGAAGCCGCCGTTTAAATAGCTGTCATCGTTACCTGAAAATATAAATTGCATAGCTTCCTCTAAAAGTGTCTGCAAAACTATAGGTGCTTACAGCTTCTGCCTACAAATTTCGAGGATTACCTACTTACATTTAAATAACACTAATAACAAGAAAATAAATTAGCCTTCATACCTATATAAAAAATTACAAAAAATACACTTGTGCCAGACCGCCGTCGCCTGGCAAAGTGCCCAGAAGGCTGGCAGCATTGCCACGTTAAATGGCAAAGCTGATTCTCTGTGCGAGATATGAGCTAGCCCCCTGGTCAACGATTGCCATGACCAGTCGCTTCCCCAAATCGCTAAAAACAACACTTTAATTTTAATTCTATCAATGTACACCATAGTGTTGCCCAATCTGGCTAGCCTGTAGGTATTTTAGTATTTCCCAAAGATTATATACGTAATTGGTGTTTCCTATATCTCCCTTAGGTACTGCTTAATCTCATAGTAACTCTTAGTTGTCTCATGATTTGATCCCCTGTTGTTATTTGACTTACCAGCGCCGTTGAGTTGTCCATTAATGCATCCTTCGTCCCACATGTTGACGCACCTCTTACCAGGATTGAAGCCACCGTTCAGATAACTGTCATCGTTGCCTAAAAGAATCAGGATTCAAACTTTATTATAGAAGGTAGAAGCGCAAGGGTAGAGTTTTTTTTAATTTAACAATAGAATGGATTATTACTATTACTGGAATCAAGTATACCTAACTGGTCTTCCACCAGTTGTGACAGTCTTATTACCGTGGCTACCAGTCTACTGTTATTTTTGTCTCCCGCTTTGCTACGGAGGGAAGTGGATAATCTTCCAACTCCTTATCCTCTCTTTTGATAAAATTCGTGCGGGTTCCAATACAACTTAACTTTTCCCCGGGACTCGTCGAGGGTTAAACCTTGGCGTCATCGTTGGACACCATTGTTAACAGTGTTGGGAGTGTGTGGCGGACCTAGTCCCATAAAAAAAATTGAATGGATTACCGGCGCCGTTGAGTTGTCCATTTATGCATCCTTCGTCCCACATGTTGACGCACCTCTTGCCAGGGTTGAAGCCACCGTTCAGGTAACTGTCGTCGTTGCCTAAAATAATCAGGGTTCAATTAAATACATATAGCACTCAAGAGATGCATAGGTTACTACTGAGTCTCGAGCCACTTAAGATGGGCAGAAGACTGCTAACATATGGCCGACAACATGTCGACTGCCAAGAATTATCTATTTATAATTTACTATGTCACGATGATTATATTAGAGACCAGGGTTTCGCAATGGACAATTGTTAAGAGACTCGGAGCCCTGCAGAGACTAACGGCCGAATACTCAAAGGCTCCTCAAATGTTTAAGTCCCACTTAGGCCCGTATTAATAAGCCGGTCTCAAGATTGAGATCGAACTTGAGATGCTAATTTTGACAGATGTTCCATACATTAAACGTCAAAACTGCATCTTAAGATCGATCTCAACTTTAACATGCATTTATTAATACGGGCCTTAACTGTATGAGACGTCGTTATCCGTAATTTTTTGTATGGCGCGTCAAAGTTAAGCAGCTCTTAAATTTCAGTTGCGTTCGAGTATTCGGTCGGCGGTTAGTCGTAAAAATAATGGATACTTACCAGCTCCATTGAGTTGTCCGTTGATGCATCCTTCGTCCCACATGTTGACGCACCTCTTGCCAGGGTTGAACCCACCGTTAAGGTAGCTGTCATCGTTGCCTGTAAATAAACATAGCTTTTGACAACCGCTTGGTGCATTCGTTCTAGCGTAGGCCGCTCGGCACACTACATCGGGGGGGTTGGTTCGATTCCGCCAGAGGCTTTCGGAAACGGCCTTTTAATTTTACCAGGTCTGGGTGTCACTGGGATCGCCCCCAGTCCATTGTATGGTAGCCATAGTACAAGCGCGTTGCTAGTTTGGGACCATACAGTTGGTGTGTTAGTACAATGCGATTATAATAAGATTAGGACGGGCTCTCGGCTAACTTCACTCATACTACTGTTACTTCGTCATAGGTCGAACCTGCATTCGAAAATATTATGGCAAATCAAAAGCAATTTTATATGTCTCACACGCCTACCATGGCAGGGCCTTCGAATAAAAGTTAAATTGTAATTTTTAACATTTGTGCAAGTCTGTAATGCTGTAATGTTTTTATATCATTAATCGTTTCAACACAAAATGCATTTTTCTTATAATTCTGGCCCTCCTCTGACATTTCTTAAACTTTCTGGCCCCCCATTAAGAAAGTTTGCCCACCACTGGCCTAGAGTCTGTACAAGTTCCTTTTGTAACGTCGCAACATAGCGCTAGGCTGGTCCTATTCTTATTTTAATCGCATAGTATGGCGGTATTCATACTTTATTCAATGGTTGTGATTGTGCGTGATCTTTCACAAACCTACCGTATTGAGTAAGTATCAAAATACTCAGTCGTAGAAATTATTTTTTTGTCATTTAATCTTACCAGCACCGTTGAGCTGTCCGTTGATGCAACCCTCATCCCACATGTTCACGCATCGGTGACCGGCTGAAATGTAATTATAGGTTAACTTAGTTATTCCCATAAGTTAGGTACTTAGGCACTTACTTATGTACATACGTAGGTACTGAGGGGAGGGCTTAATGGGAGTTACTTTTCACTATAGAAACGAAAACGCGTTGGCCCGCTCTAAACTCTTCCACCAATCGAAGTAGACGCGAGTAAATGTATCGAACGTAACGTAACGCGTTTCGTTTACGTTTAGTTTTTGTAATTCTTTACACAAACGAAATGTAACGTAACGTATCCCCGAAATCCCTGTGTAACGTGTGTTTCCTGACCGATGATTGACGTGTATCTACCTATCTCCAAAGATGTATATAAACCTTGACCACCACTGCGATTATTTTGGCAATATAAATGCAAGGTAACTGCCTGACATCCACTTAGTCACGCACCACCCAGCGTCGCTGCTGCGCCAATTATTATGTAGGTACTACGCTACTACGTAGGTATATTGCTTGTATATAATTTGCCTACCTATACTGGGTGAAATCGAAATCGTGGGCAATATTTTAAACTATGACTCTACATATGATTCAGAATATTTTGGGAAAAAAAAATAATAAAACCTACTTATTAATAAAAAATATTGCTCGGGTAAGCAAATAAGCAGACCATTTAACTGTTACACCTAACCTAGGTAACATTTTTTTATCAAATTATTTGTTGACTAATATTCCCGAAATATTCTGAATCGTGTGTATAATCACCGTTTAAAATATTTTCCACAATTTTGATTTCACCCAGTATGTAGGTATTTGGCTTGTATTCATTTATTTTATGTAGGTTAGTTTAATGTGCTTTTTAGAGCTGTATGTCGCATGTTCGTGTATGTCGTGTCATGTATTTAAATAGATGTGTCCATATGGCGCGCATGCCTCACCCGAGCACTCATATTATGACATTGTGTCTATACGTTCCAACGTCAAAACTGATTGCTCGGGCGAGGCATGCGCCTGATGAAGACGCCGCCAATAAAGTAAGTACCCAACTGTAAAATAAAAAATTAAACAAACGTAGTTTTATTATTTACCACCCAGAATAGGTAATGGGCACAAACTTTTTTCATTACAAAAAAAGGTGTTGTCAATAAATAAAATTTAAAAATTAAACTTACAGCTGTGCAGCCTGTGTAGTGGTACTAAAGTTTTGCAATAAACCAATGAAATTACACAACTGAGGATTAATGCCTTCATTTCGGCGTCAGGCTGTTCAATGGGTAGATTTATACCTGCTAATAGCCACCGAAATGATTTAATTCTGTATCCCAAAGATTGGTAGCTTTTATACGAATGGCGGACACTCGAAATATTAATTAAAGCATATCTCGCCACTTGTGATATGGTTTATTGGGCAATTGAAATGATTTGTGGATTTAAAAAACCTACCACTTCAAACCGGTAGTATACAGTACTAGTTTTTTTCCATCGTACAGGGCCGAATTCTTACCTTCTTCGGGCACGTATAGAGGCGTGGGGAAGTCTCCGTGCAACGACTCGTGGTGCAGAGGAATGTCAAAGTTAAATAGCACGCGGCAGATCGATAATTTATTGGTGGCTGAGCCAAGCTGTATCCGATATCTGCAGCTGATATCGGGGCTGGCTCGACCGGGGTAGTACCACCCTCTCACAGAAGATCGGCGTAAAGTAGCTATTACAGCGTCGAAGGTACATCGTTTTGTATGATGAGTGGGAGAGCCGGAATCCCAATCCCTATTCGTCCCACTCCCCATTAGGTCGGCAACGTGCGAGCAATGCATTTGGTATGCAAGCATCTATAGGCTACGGTAACTGCTTAACATTAGGCGGGCCGTACACTTGTTTGTCATCTCATTCCTATATTAAAAAAAAAACTATGCGGTGGACCGTTCAAGTTGAGTATGCAATTGGCGGCCCCTTCTATGAGTGTACGGAACCCTAACAAGCCTCAAACTTTGGACTGATCGAGACCTTTATGGAGAATGAAATCCCGCTATTAATAACTATAGGCTAGTACCTATCGTCTAGTGATAAATCATCCCTCCCTTGACCCTATTTGTCACGTCTATCAATTTCTTGTGAATTATGGATGTATGTGGGAACTGTGGGTTCGATTCCCAGGTGGCGTTTTAGTGCTATTGCGTCGTATTTTCACACAACTTCTGGGGCTCGAGTCTCTTAACAATTGTCCATTGCGAAACCACTAGTCTTTGAAATAATGTTCGTGAATTCTTCATTGGCGGCGTCTTCATCAGGCGCATGCCTCGCGCGAGCACTCACTTTTGACGTCGGAACGCATAGACGTAATGTCATAATATGAGTGCTCGGGTGAGGCATGCGCGCCATATGGACACATCTCATAGATGTGCAGATAGATGAGCAGCTTTGACATTACAGACAGACACTTCAATTTTATTCATTTGTACATAGATGTCTAGGTAGGTACCCATCTACGTGGGTATCTTTTAATACTTAGTCAATCGTCATCACCTTACTTATGTTAGGTATGTTATGTTGGTTGGTAACAACGCAAATAGGGAAATAGAATATTGAAAATCAATAATGTTTTCCTTCCGTAAAGCCATCTCGGGTATTCTGAATAAGATAACTTATCCAATGCTTCATGTTATTTCCTATTAAGTATAATCGACATCTATCTACAGGGTTATTGGAAAAATACTAACAATCACGCAGGACTATATTACTGATATCAAAAACAGCAACTTTTGTTCTATGACTTTTACAAAACAAATAATTAAAATTTAACAAAAAGTCACACTCTAAAATGTATGAAACAAGAAAATATGCTCATCTAGAGGATAGCCGTAGTTATATGCCACTATGCCCTTAAGTACCTATGTACTTAATTAATCGGACCACGGCTATCCTCTTAATGAGAATATTTTCTTATATTTTAGAGTGTGATTTTTGTGAAATGTATTATGTTTTGTAAAAAGTCATAGAATCCAAGTTGTTATTTATGATGTTATATAATACAGTCCTGCAAGGTTGTTAGTGTTTTACTAATAATCTTGCCAGAGATTCATCCAGAACTTGATATTCGGCACTACATGGTCTTCCGTTTATCTCGTACCTACCGTTGTAAACAAGTATGTTTTATAAAGATGGATCTCTTTCGCCTATAAAAGTAAACAGTGATTAAACACTGAACATTGATAATAATTTATAAGTACCTACACATAAAGATAAGTCTCAACTAGGTACTTACGTAGCCTTTACAATTAGATTGAGTGTTTCCTCATTAAATTCAATAGTTACACGATCTTTATCACTCACATTTTAAGGTCCTAATTTCAATCAATCTTTTCTTATCGATGACATGAAAGGCAATTATCTTAATAATGCTTCCTCTATGATATGAGAACGATATAGTAGGAACTACATAACCAGGGGCGTAGTTACCGCCGTATCAGCCGTATCAATGATACGGGGCCCCGGATAACAGGCGCGTAGGCGCCCCGAACGTGTGTGAAAATTATTTACGCTTCATTTGTGAAAATCTTTACCTTCATTTGGGCCCCCTACCAATTTTTTATACAGGGCCCGTCTAAAGCAAGCCACTGTACATAACTCTTTACCCGTGATACGCATACACTCGGGGGTATATTTAACAATAGATAATTTATAGCCTTATTAGAACAAAGATTATTAGTACAAATCGGCAACACGGCAGCCCAAGAACATAATGACGAGTTGACTGGTGGGCCTATTATGTAACTTTCGACGATGATTGAAATCGGGATGAGTCTGGACTTCACTCTTCCCGATATCAACTTCAATTGACAACGCAACACGGGATGAACGAAACCAATTGAAACATGGTCGAAAAAGTTACATAATAGCCTTGGGTGTCTTACTTAGGCTCGTATTAATACCTAAATGCAACTCAAAGTTGAGATCGATCTTTAATGCTGTTTTTGACAGATCGCCAAAACACTCTCTGAGATGCATTTATTAATACGAGCCTAACGGCTGAATACTCAAAGGCTACTTAAATATTTAAGTCCCACTTAGCCAGTTTGAGACGTCGTTACCTGTCATTTTTTAAACCGACTTCAAAAAAGGAGGAGGTTTCTCAATTCGACCGTATATTTTTTTTTTTTTTTTTTTTTTTTTTTTTTATGTGTGTTCGCGGATAACTTCGTCGTTTATGAACCGATTTTGATGATTCTTTTTTTGTAGGAAAGGAGATTTTCCGGGGGTGGTACCATGATAAGGAAACCAGGATCTGATGATGGCATCCCAGAGAAATCGAGGGGAACCTTCGAAAATCGTAGGGGCGACTAGTGCGTTTGTAATTTTTTTCATTAAGTATTTTAAAGCACTACTATTTTATGAAGGTCTGGAGTCGATCTGATGATGGAGCCAAAAGACAGTCAAGGGAACTCCTCAACGATTTACAGCAATAACCGGTTGTTTGGGCTTGATTAATTTGTATTGATGAGAACTTTACACCTAGATGGGTTTTGACTGTCATTATGGGTCTGATGATGAAGACAAAGGACAGTCAAGGGAACTCCTCAACGTTTTACAGTAGCTACCTTGTGTTTGGACTTAATTCATTTCTATTGATGAGAGCTTTACACCTAGATGGATTGTGACTGTCATTAGGGATCTGATGATGAAGACGAAGGACAGTCAAGGGAACTCCTCAACGTTTTACAGTAGCTACCTTGTGTTTGGGCTTGATTAATTAGTATTGATGAGAACTTTACACCTAGATGGGTTGTGACTGTCATTAGGGGACTGATGATGAAGACGAGGGACAGTCAAGGGAACTCCTCAACGTTTTACAGTAGCTACCTTGTGTTTGGGCTTGATTAATTAGTATTGATGAGAACTTTACATCTAGATGGGGTGTGACTGTCATTAGGGGACTGATGATGAAGACGAGGGACAGTCAAGGGAACTCCTCAACGTTTTACAGTAGCTACCTTGTGTTTGGGCTTGATTAATTAGTATTGATGAGAACTTTACACCTAGATGGGTTGTGACTGTCATTAGGGGTCTGATGATGGAGTCAAAAGACAGTCGAGAGAACTCCTCAACGATTTACAGCAATTACCTGGTGTTTGGGCTTGATTAATTTGTATTGGAGAGAACTTTGCACCCATATGGGTTATAAGTGCCATTACAGGTCTAATGATGGAGACCATAGACAGTCGAGGGAATTCCTCAAAGATTTACAGCAGTTACCTTTTGTTGGGCTTACTTCATACGGTTCAATATGCCAAAATGTTCATTGGTATGGCGCCACTAAAAATCGTGAAATAAAATTATTTTTATAAAAAAAAAAACCGACTTCAAAAAAACCTGGATCACTAAAAAGCCTGAAATAATATTTCTATTACCACCTCTGCCTACCCCTTTGGGAAAACCAGACGTGATGGTATGTGAGTCGGTGCCAATCTATCTTCTTACTTTTATAGTAGCTATACTTGGCATACCAAGATTGGCACCGACTCCAAATACTCGATAACACACCATCACGTCTGGTTTTCCCAAAGGGGTAGGCAGAGGTGGTAATAGAAATATTATTTCAGGCTTTTTAGTGATCCAGGTTTTTTTGAAGTCGGTTTTTTTTTTTTTATAATTGAATGGCGCGTCAAAGTTAAGCAAATTCTCAAATTTAAGTTAGGTACGAGTATTCGGCCGTAAGTGAATCGAATCGTTTCATGACATAGCGTCATTAACGACAAAAATAAAATACTATCAATAGTAGGTAGGTAGGTATAGTCACTTACACGTTTATAGTAACACATTCCAAGACAAGATAAGCTCTCTTATTATGGGTGTGAATAATAACGAAAGCTCAGCTTAAGATTGGAAATGTTAACAGAGATCAGTAGGCAACTGTACCTACTAATAGGCTAGATGCGTAGACGCGACGAAATCGATGGCATCAGTAAGGGCCACAGCAGACATGCTATTTTTAGCATCGGCGATATTGCGACTGTATCGAAAATGTAGCTTCTAAACAGCGACTACATCGCCGATCGCCGATGCTAAAAGTATTGTCTGCTGTGACCTTAATAGAACACAATATTCAAACAGGCAGCGGTAATCGTCAGTATAATCATAATCTTGAAAGGAAACGCTAGTCTAACATAAAATACTTTAAACGTTTTCCTATTGTCTGTGTTTCGAAGTTACTTTTTTTTACTGTCCTGTGGTTTAAATTGGGAATGGTTTAGTTTTAAATTGGAGTGGACCAATCATGTAAGTACATAAATGAATGGCACAGGAAACTGAAGTGTTTGGATGATAGGGCTTGTGTTTTTGGAATATGAGATGAATATTTTATTAAATAAATATACCAAATATAAAATAAAATTTATTTGAATAAATTGATGTGACCAGAGGGCCTACTCTGTTTCAAACGAAAACGAAATTTCGGATGAAATTCGCTTATTTCTTACTACGTTTCGCATTGATTCTGACATTTCTTACGAACGAAAATGGTTGAAACAGAGTAGGCCCCCTTGTTGTTCTATGAGATTATTAATAACAAGTACTTAATTCGCTTTTTGAAAAATATTTTTTGTACGAATCATAGAGATCACTCGTCTATGATCGCTTTGAGACAACCATTGACAAGACATACAACTTCCTTGGAGAGGACTGCCTAAACTTTTTTTTAAATTAAAACATACTTAAAATTAAGGCCTGACCGGCCTCAGACCAAACCGGGTGCGTTTTCTTTGATGCTCAGCTGGGCTGAGCGGAGCGGAGCGGCGGACTGTGATTGGCCAACTGTGATGGGTCAAGAGCGGAGTGGAGATTTCGAGCACTGTGATTGGCCAATTCACGGTCCACTCCGCTCCGCGTGAGTGGAAACGCACCCTAAAATCGTAAAATTGTAATTATGTTTATACAGATGGTTGCCTACATAGAAAAACAGATTTCATATTTTCATTTGTTCATTTATAATCAGGCGAAAAAGGCCAATAACCTGACAGACTAACATACATATTATAAAATAGTGTTACTAAAACTAATTTAGTGGTGGTGATGACGGCAGCCTCCCCGAAAGCTCCTGAACACCACACCTTTCTGCCATAACTCTTCCTACATAAAAGTTGCGCGTGCACACATAGGGGCGGCGCGTGCACACGTATATAGCCTATCTATGTCATTCAGGGATAGTGTAGCTTTCTAACAGTGAAAGATTTTTTAGAATCGGATCAGAAGTTACCGAAATTACTCCATTAATACAAACTTACTTTATCGGTGGTAGAACCAAACAGTAACCAATTGACAGCAGCTCATATTATATGGACTGGCTCGACCGGGGTAGTACTACACTCTTATAGAAGATCAGCGTAAAGTAGCTATTATAGCTGCGTTTCATGCGATGAGTGAGTGAGCCGGAACCAAACCCCCTTCTTCACTCCCCTTCAGGTCAGCAACTTGGGAGCGAAGCCGTTGGTATTGCAAGCATCTCTAGACTACGGTAACTGCTTAAAATCAGGAGGGTCGTACTAAAAAAATTGACATCTTATTATGATGATTTCCAGAAAATGGCAGCAGTATTCTGGATGGTGCTGGCCCTGGCTATGTCGTCATGCGTGTGCGACAAGTTGAAGATACTGGTTGTATACTCCATGCCTGCCACCAGCCATGGCATCCTGGGCGATGGAGTCGTCAGACATCTGCTGAAGGCAGGACATGAGGTATCTTGCTAGAACTAATGCGTAAGCTTTTGGATTGGAGAAGGGTTCCTTTCACTTTATTACATTTATCTATTACACAAATAGGGGGCGTCCATAAATTACATGAGGCATTTAGCGGGTTAGAGGGTCGAGCAAAATATCACCAAATCTCACGTGGGGGAGAGGGGGGGTCACGGCAAATCTCACGTAATTTTTTTTACCGCAAGATACAGTGTCAAATTGCAAGAAAACTGGGTTAAGTAAAACATGTTTCTCCTCTAGAATATAGCTTTTGAAAAATCTCACGTGAGATTAGAGGGGGAGGGAGGGGGTGGAGCAAAATCTCATGACATCTTACCAAGGGGGAGGAGGGGGGTCGAAAAATCTCAAAAATCGTTATTTATGGACGCCCCCATATGAGTGATTCCCGTGTGATACAACAAAATGACAATCTAAACTAAACTAAGAAAAATTAAAAGAGAATTGTTGTTCATTCACGAAGCCGAAGACCCCGGAACACTCTGGTGTACATCTCTCGCCTGCATTACACCACTAAGGGGGAGTACATCGTGGAGTACGTGCGCCAGAAGATCAAGTACGTGCTGAGGGTGCAGCTGTTGGAGTAGCGCCAACTGTTGGAGTACGGCAACTTCAAGTCGTTTGTGGTGCGAATACCGACGGGTTATCTGCACCTCGTCATGGAGGAGAACTTCTGGCCGAATAGCGTTTGGCGAATGGTGTTTTGTCGCTTCCGGGGACAAATGCCACTAGACCGTACAGTGACGTGTACATAATCTATAAGCTATATTAATATATGTATGTTAGTCTTTCAGGTATTTATAATATGGGCCATAGCTGCCTGAATTTTATGAATAAATAAATAAAATTGTTAATTTAATTTTTCAGGTGACATACATTACGGCCTTTCCCAAAAATAATCCTTCACCGAATCTTCGCGAGGTCGATGTCAGCAGCATCTTCGAATTTATGCCTCGTACGTATTCAATTTTGAGCCAAATAATAATAATATTAATTCATTTATTTTCAGGCACACAAGCCCATAGATATATACCTTACAGACTAACATACATATAACTTAAAGACCAAAGACCTGGGGCCCTACCACCACCTCTTATAGCAGTATTGTTTTAACGTTTCATCGACTTTTTGTGCAATGACGTTTCTTATTGTCATGACAATAAGGTACGTCATTGCACAAAAAGTCGCTGAAACGTCAATATTAAGGTACCTAGTAAATCATTTTGGATCTGCAAATTTGTCACAATGGAGGTAGTCCCCTGGCGTTGCTGTACTGTCTCTAGCTAGAGCAACGAATTTGTTGAGTGGGCAAGATGTAATCCTTTTTATATACCAATGCAAACACTAATAAATGTTGCTTGTTTCAGGAAACCACTACAACATAGCATCAGTTTTGAATAAAAATAGCCTATCGAGCGATATACACATGATAAAGAAAATAATGACGTTGATTACTAGCAAGACGCTTGAACATCCAAATGTGCTCAAATTGATAGATGATCCTAATGCCCGTTTTGATGTGGTATTAGTCGAATGGCTATTCTCGGATTTCATCTGTGGGTAAGCAAAATTATTAAACTCATTACCTGATAGTAGTAACAAAAAACTTAGTGATTGAACAACCGTGTTGTAGTAATGCGTGAAAAGCTGAAGTCATGCGTAAGTTCAACAAAAACTACGAAACTTAATTTGATACACATAATGTTTCCTATACTCAAACTTAAAACACCTAAAATGTATGATATGTTGGCTAGAAAATAAGATCCTGTCTTAACAGGCAAAAATTATATAATTGAACAAGTGTGATAGTAATTTTACAATTGGCATACCTCAAGGAAAATTTCTTAGACCACCCGTTTAATTGTTTCAGATTCTCATCTATATTCAATTGTCCCTATATCTGGTTTTCTCCCATAGAGGTGAATTCGGAAATTCTGGGGTTAATTGATGCGATGCCCAACCCTGCTTACAGTCCAGACTTTGCCATACACGATATACCACCGTTATCCTTCCAAAGTCGTGTACAGAATCTATGGAGCCGATTGAGAAGTAAATACTGGAACTATATGTGAGAACTATGCCCACCAGTTTCTTTTCTTTAAATAAACTTTTCTTTTTTTATAATAATTATCGCGCTTCATATTATATTGATCTAGAATCTAGATTTTAGAGTATCAGATACTATCTATATGATATACGCATGTAGAGTTTCTTCATCGTCAAACATCTAAAAATCTTCGCAACCAAACAGACAAATATTATGTTTCTAGCAGCTGTATCTATTGATAAAGCTGATAATATTTGTTCATATTTGTAATTATTATTTGATGTTTATGATTATAAAGATACATATAACATTTTCAGGTACTACGATGACGTGGAAGGCAAGGAATTCGACAGGTTAGTAGGAGCTGTTGTTGCGAAGAAAGGGAGACAACCGCCAACATACGCTGAAGTGCGATACAATGCATCTATGATACTGGGCAACTCACACGTGTCCATGGGCCTGGCTCCGGCTTTACCGCAGAATTATAGGCCGATTGGAGGATACCATATTGATGAAGATTTGAAGCCTTTGCCGGAGGTAAGAAGGTTCTACGACCATTAAAGATCTCAAAATGGCACTTCGTAAAATATTTGGCGTCAGTTACCAAATCTCATCATAACTCAGTTAAATCTGCCGAAGTAACCTTTGTACGCGGAAAAGTAACATTGCCTAATCTTGTAGCCATACAAATAATAGCTTGTGTGGTATACGTCGCATAATTCATATGAAATATACTCTTCTTAGCAAAGTCAGGAATTTAGTTAAATCAAAATAATTGAGTATAATCACTCATTAACCGACTTCAAAAAAGGAGGAGGTTCTATGTTCGGCTGTATGTATGTTTTTTTTTTTTTTTTTTTTTTTTTATGTATGTTCACCGATTTCTCCGGCATTTATGAACCGATTTGAAAAATTCTTTTGCTGTTCGGTAGATCGTAGCTCCAAGTTGGTCCCATAAAAAAATAATTCCTAGAATCAACCCCTAAGGGGGTAATTTTGGGGGGTGAAGGTCGTCTGAAAAAAATTTTTTTGTCCGATTGACTTGAAACTTAATATGTATATTTTGCATAAGAAATAATGAAACTCATGTTTCAGGATTTGAGAAAAATCCCCCCCCAAAGGGGTAAAACGAGGTGTTGAAGTTTGTATGGAGAGTTACCGTTTATCTCTAATGTTTATGAACCAAATTTTCTTTTTAAACTGTTATTTGGTAGGTGACTAAGTCCTTTTGGTCCCATAAAAAAATCATTTCGGAAATTTACCCTCAAAGGGGGAAACTAGGGGTAGAAGTACGGTAGAAAAATATATTTGTGTCCGATTGACTTGAAACTTAGTATGTATACTCCATATAATAAACTAAGAAACTTTTGTTTTGGAATCTTGGAATAGTCACCCCCCAAAGGGGTCATTTGGGGTGATAAAGTTTGTATGGCGCCACTAAAAATCATGAAATAAAATTATTTTTATAAAAAAATAAAAACCGACTTCAAAAAAACCTGGAGGACTAAAAAGCCTGAAATAATATTTCTATTACCACCACTGCCTACCCCTACGGGGAAATCAGGCGTGATGATGTGTTATCGAGTATTTGGAGTCGGTGCCAATCTTGGTATGCCGAGTATACCTACTATAAAAGTAAGAAGATAGATTGGCACCGACCCCAAATACTCGATAACACATCATCACGCCTGATTTCCCCGTAGGGGTAGGCAGTGGTGGTAATAGAAATATTATTTCAGGCTTTTTAGTCCTCCAGGTTTTTTTGAAGTCGGTTTTTATTTTTTTATAATTTAATACTTCGAAAATGCCTGTATTTTAGACGCTTATTTTTGCTCAGCCAACTTTAAAGACCTTAGTCAACCAAAAGATAAATCGCGCTAAGAAAGAAAATGGTATTAAAAAAATATCAGGCGCTTCTGATGATAAACATAGACGATTTCGAAAATCTAACACATTAAAATACTTAAAGTCGATATTAACATAAATGTTGTTCTTAATTATTGTTTAGGATTTAAAGAAAATAATGGACAATGCAAAGGACGGAGTGATCTACTTCAGCATGGGATCTAACTTGAAGAGCAAGGATTGGCCTGATGACATCAAAAAGGGTCTTTTAAAGATGTTCGGGGGACTGAAGCAGACTGTCTTGTGGAAGTTTGAAGAGGTGTTACCAGACCTGCCTAAGAATGTTCACATTTTAAAGTGGGCGCCGCAGCCGAGCATATTATGTATGTTGTTATAAATAATACTTTAGATTTCTTGAACCTATATATTTCACAATTTGTTAATAGCTCAGTGTGTTGTGTAGACTTTATCAACAATTTCTTATAGTTCCTGAAAAGCATATTAAAATTCAATTGGAACCAGACTATATCCAGATCGTCATACGCACTTATTTTACTTCTGTTGGTTTGGTACCCAAAATGCTACTGCTAATTGAACATTCTGACCTTTTTAGCTCATCCAAACTGCGCCATTTTCATATCGCACGGTGGTCTTCTTTCAACTACGGAAACGATCCACTATGGAGTTCCCATCATCGGTATACCGGTGTTTGGTGACCAGTTTCATAATGTGCAGAGGTCCGTTAACAAAGGCTTCGCGATGAAAGTGGACCTCACTTATGGGATAGTTGATGAATTGAAAGCGGGAATAGAGGAATTAATAAGTAATCCTAGGTGAGTATGGGTTCATAATAGACTTACGATCATTTTCCTCAAGCCAACCAAACAAACCTACGTAACTTTTTTTTAAATGGACAGACACTAGAGAGTAAAGACGCTCTATCTATATAAATAAATATAAATTAATTTGTTAAAAAAAATACTCATCTGGTTGCACCTAACGTAAAACTCGACGTTTAATAGTAAGACTACGTGCTAATAATAATGATATACCTGCTGCTAATGATATTATTTCTTTCTAGATATACTGAACGAGTGAAAGAGCTCTCTTTCGTCTACCACCACCGTCCTACGAAGCCGGGCGCGGAGCTGGTGCACTGGGTGGAGCACGTGGTGCGCACGCGCGGCGCCGCGCACCTGCGCTCGCCCGCGCAGCACGTACCGCTCTACCAGAGGCTCTACCTAGATCTACTAGCTGTTATAGTAGTAGCTGTCATTGGTGTAATTGTGTTGTTAAAGCGTGTATGTCGTGTGATTTGCCCAACGAAAGTAGTTAGTAAGAAGAAAAAAAAATAAGTAATAAATAGTATTATTGAAAAGCTGTGATTGTATAAAATTATTTATCCATTGTCCATTGCAAAATGCAATTCCAGAATTTGCGAGGATAAATAGTAGAATCCAGTGCTCTACTATTTATCCTCGCAAATACTTAATTATAAATTGAAAATTCGTGGCGGTCGACAATAGACATGTTGTCGCGGCCATCTGTTAGCAGTCCTTTGGCCCATATAACTATCTAATATGTGCTCTGGCCTTTTTTGTTATCATGAGGAAGTTATATAAACGATTTTCCTCCAAAGGGCCATCCTTAAATTACGTCACACGTAAAGGAGGGGGGGGGGGTTCGACGAAATGTGACATTGTGTGACAAGGGGGTAGGAGGGGTCCTAAGTATTGTGACGTCACATTTAAAAATCTAATATATCTAAGTATTAAAACCGAAATTTGAATTTTTAACGTAAATTTTTGAAAATTGCTGAAAATTGTATAAAGACTCGCAAATGTGACCAGCTGTGACAAGGGGGGAGGGGTCTTAAATCATGAAATTCGTGTGACATAATTTATGGATGGCCGTCAAGGTAAGATTCCTACCCTTTAATACCGACGTGTTTTCTGCACCTCGTCATGGAGGAGAACTTCGGGCCGAATGGAGTGGTGTTCCGGCGTTTCCGGGGACAAGTGCCACTGCCAGTGCCACTGCCAGTGCCAAGTACAGTGACGTGTACTTAAGCTGATTTTTTAATTATAATATGTATATTAGTCTTTAAGGTACTTATAATATGGTCCTTAGGTGCCTGAAATAAATGGTTTATTATTATTATATAATTTTATACTTAAACTACATTCGCTCGCATCCCGCTGGATGCGAGTGGCACAGGACCGGTCGTTGTGGAAATCCTTGGGGGAGGCCTATGTCCAACAGTGGACGTCGTTTGGCTGAAATGATGATAATGATGATGATGAAACTACATTCACGTTTTATAAAAGAAAATCTCATGAAGTTTTGGCATTTTTGTTCAGATCCATTCTTTGGATTCGTAAGTAAACTTATAAATTCCTTGGTTAAAACTAATCAACGGCTGCGTAAGCCCAACACCCCCCTACCCCTCCCCCTGTCCCACTCCCCTTCAGGTCAGCAACGTGCGAGCAATGCCTTTGGTATTGCTAGGATCTATACGCTAAGGTAATTGCTTAATATCAGGCGGGACGAGCGCTTGTTTGCCACCTTAGTCACATAAAAAAGAAAAAATATTACTTATTTACGCCGCGCCCGAGCACTCAGTTTTCACGTCGAAACGCATAGACATGAGTGCTCGGGCGAGGCGTGCGAGGTACATTTTAAACAAGAACCTAATTTGTACAAATCCTTCAGTCAAGCGAGTAATATCAGTATAATTATTACGGACACAAGCACGGTCAGCATGACTCTGCTGTTTTTTTAATCAAGGTTATCAACAAGTCATCTCATTGAGATGAACACATGTAAATTGTTGTTTCTTATGTTAATTTCTGTCTGGGAGAAATTAGAATATTTATTTGTTTCCATATACCTATCTTGTGATAGCGTCAACAAACGCCTTGTGTGTAACACAGATAAGGCCCGCCACATACATATGGAATTTCGAAACGGAATTCCGTACGGAAATTCCGTATGCATGTGGCGGGCCTAATATTCTTGACTTTCCGAATGCAGAAGGCCTAGCACAAGTGCCAAAACAAGACTTTTGCCACGCATTATGTCCCACCGAGTCGCTCTCTCTCACATATTATTATAAAATCGATGTATCTCGCGTTTTTCTTGTCACGGCCGGCTGTGCTACCAGTACTGAAGCAAGTTTGTTCGCGACAGTGTGGACATTCTCCTAATGCAGGCGAGTTAGTCGTTGCTTGCGACTATTTGAACAATTCTTAATGTTTTATAAAGATAGATCTCTTCCGCCTGTACAAGTAAACAGTGATTTAACTTTGAACATTGATAATTTATAAGTACCTACACTTAAAAGTAAGTCTAAAGTAGGTACTTAAGTACCCTTTGCAATGTGATAGGGTATTTCCTCATTAAAACAACCAGTTATACGATCTTTACGAACGGCGATTCTTCGGCGAACTGATGGCCGATTAGGGCAGAAAGGTTCTTGAGTGGCGACCACGAACCGGAAGACGCAGCGTGAGTCGCGGGAAACCGCTGGATGCAAGTGGCACAGGACCAGTCCTTGTGGTAAACCTTGGGGAGGCATATGTCCAACAGAGGACGTCTTTTGGCTGAAATTATGATGATAACGATTTATCACCCACATTTTATTATTGGTATTGATGGTGTTAAATATTACCATAGGAATAGATATGCAGGCGACCGTAGTTGACAGGCTAGATGCGTACTCGCTTCTAATACGAATATAAACATAGTACTAAGTACGAGATTCGAGTACATGGTACGACGTAATTGATTACATCATTAAATAAAACATTTTGAACAGGCAGCGGTAACCGTCAGTATAAACATGATCTTGGAGGGAGACACTAGTCAACCATAAAGACCTTAAACTACTTTTTTTCTGGGTTTCAAAGTAACTTTTTTACTGTTCTGTGTTTTTTAAAGTGCTTTTTTAAATTGGGAATGGTTTAGTTTTAAATTGGAGTGGACCAATCATGTGAGTAGATAAATTAATGGTACCGGAAACTATATAGTGTGGTGATAAGGCGTGTGTGGTTGAAATATGAGATGATTGTTTGTTTGAATAAATTGATGTAACCTTGTCGTTATGTGTTTATTAGTTACCGTATAAGTAGGATCGCTATCGGACCGATAGGTAAGTAGGAAACGAATCTAAGATCGCTCTTAGATCGCTTTGTTTTTTTATAACCCGGCTTTATAGGATCTTATTTATTTGGACTTTTGATTTAAATAAGGAAATTATCAGGCGGGCCGTAGTTTCCAATGTTACCTTTTATTATGATGGTTTCCAGAAAATGGCAGCAGTATTCTGGCTGGTGCTGACCCTGGCTGTGTCGTCATGCGTGTGCGACAAGTTGAGGATACTGGTGGTGTACCCCATGCCGTCCACGAGCCATGGCATCCTGGGCGATGGAGTCGTCAGACACCTGCTGAAGGCCGGACATGAGGTACCTTGCTAGGAATATAATACGTAATCTTATGGATTGGAGAAGAGTTCCTTTAACTATGTATTAAGTATGTATGTTTAAGTATGTATGTATGTTTAAGTATGTATTTACAAATAAAAAAGTAGTATATGTAGTAATATCAGTTATCTGGTTTCCATAGTACAAGCTGTGCTTAGTTTGGGATCAGGTAACCGTGTGTAAAAATGTCCCAGGATATTATTATTATTAAACTTTATTACACTTATCTATGTACTTACAAGTGATACAATCAGTGCTAAAAATATTGTTGATCATTATTATCAACCCAAACGGTCTTGTCTGAGCCATCTACTAGACATTGTAATTCCGTCCGATCATATAATATTTAAAATGGAAAAACATCTATTATTAAAACAATCATTTTATTTTAATACGAAAGCAAGATTGTGGCTCTCTCGTACGAATCGCAGCTGTAATAGCTACTCTACGCCGATCTTCTGTGAGAGGGTGGTACTACCCCTGTGGAGCCAGCGCATATATGAGCTGTAGTCAAATGACTGGGTCTACATCAGTCGCATACCGCGCCCGAGCACTCAGTTTTGACGTCGGAACGCATAAACATAATGTATGTCATAATATGAGTGCTCGCGCGAAGCATGCGAGGCATTTAGACGCACCAATTGGCTATAGTTTGGCTCTACCACCATAAATGTTAGAATAATATATGGTCCAAAATGCATTGTTCATTTCATTTTTCAGGTGACATACATTACGGCCTTCCCTAAAAAGAATCTTTTACCAAATCTTCGCGAGGTCGATGTCAGCAGCAACTTCAAATTGATGTCTCGTACGTATTAAATTTTGTAGCGAAAGACCTCTGTTCAGTTATCATGCCTATTAGGGGACGTCTATTAATTACGTGCAGGGCCGGATTAACCCTATCAGGGCCCCTAGGCAATGTAATTCTCGGGGCCCCTTTCCTTTACCCTTTTTTTTTTAATACATTTTTTTATCACAATGCAATTATATTTATAACTAGCTGTGCCCGCGACATCGTACGCGTAAATCTTTGAAGAATATTACCCGCGTTAATCCCGCGTGAAATCTCCCGAGGTTTATTTATGTTTCTCGCGGAACCCTAATCATTTTTCGAAAATAAAAGTAGCCTAAGTTACTCCTTATAATATCAGCTATCTGCCAGTGAAAGTCCCGTCAAATTCGGTCCAGCTGTTTCGGAGATTACCCGGTACAAATATACCTACAGACAGACAAACAAAAATTTTTGAAATCGCGTTTTTGTTATATGTACCGTATATACCTTCATATGCATTTAATGAAAAGCTGTTATTTTGATATTACAAACAGACACTTCAATTTTATTTATTTTTATGGATAATAATCTATACATCTATAGAGATAAATAAAATTGAAGTGTCTCTTTTAACTGCATAGAATATACGGAGGGAAGTCACTGAAACAGGGAGAATCTTAAAACCACGCGCTAAGACTCGCACGCCATCTGTTGGAAGTCTGTCTTTCTGTCTGTATGTTTGTTCCGGGTAATCTCCGAAACAGCTGGACCGATTTTGACGGGACTTTAACTGGCAGATCGCAGATTTAATAAGGAGTAACTTAGGCTACTTTTATTTTGGAAAAATAATTTGGGGTTCGGCGTAAAAAAATAAAAACCATAAATTCCACGCGGGACTAAACGCGGGTCATCTTTTTCTAAACATTACGTATACGAAGTCGCGGGCACAGCTAGTTCCTAATAAAAACAAATGAAAGGAAATTAGGTTAGGTATTTTTTTTAACCTGTGACAAATTAACCGGAGCAGGAAAGAGAAAAAAGACGCATCGCGGCTTTTTAAAAATCAATAAAATACATTAAACGAAAAAAATTGTTTCGTGAAGTACCTACAATAAGTTTAAATATTAACTGAAGGATATAAAAAAACAAATAAAATTTTCGTTCGATGTAACGTTATTTTTTTTTTCTTTTTTATTCGCTCGGGGCCCCTAGTCGATGCGGGGCCCCTAGGCAGTTGCCTATACTGCCTGAGGGTTAATCCGTTACTCATTACGTGAGGCGTTTAAGGGGCGGGGAGGGGGGTCGAGCCGAATCTTACTCAATCTAATACGGAGGAGAGAGGGTCACGGTAAATATCATGTATATTTTCCGCAAGAATCGTCTTACGTAATTAATGGACAACCCTTGTACCGATAATAATAATCATCATCATCAGCCGAAAGGGCACTACTGTAGGACATAGGCCTCTCCCAAGGTTTTCCTCAATAATAATAATAAGTTTATTTATTTATAGCAAGGATATTCAAAGTAGTACATAGCATTGTATTATAATATATAAACTATTATGATGCGTAATTCTATACGTTGGCCTTCAAGCTCAAACCACAATACCTTACCGCAGCCTGCTAGGGTAGCTGCGAAAAAATATTACGTATTTTATTTAAGTTTTGAGTTTCCAATCGACAAAAAATAATGTAGACTTGCAAACCTATTAAAAAACTAATAGGTGCGTACACATGCTTCGAGCTGCCGCGCTCGAGCCATCAGTTATGACAATAACCCTTATAACTATAAAATAACTCTTTATATAACTATAAATGGTTCTAGATGGTGCAACGAATTTGTTTAGAGCACTTTGTACCAATACAAACAGAAAGAAATGTCACTTGTTTCAGCAAACTCCTTCAACATAACATCATTTTTGAATAAACACATCTTCACGAACGACATACACGTGATAAAGAAATTAATGACGTTGATTACTACCAAGACGCTTGAGCATCCAAATGTGCTCAAATTGATAGATGACCCTAATGCCCACTTTGATGTGGTGGTAGTGGAATGGATGTTCTCGGATTTGATTTCTGGGTAAGCAAAATCATTATAAACGTATTGCGTGATAGTAACAAAAAACTTACTGATGGAACAACAGCAAGGGTATAAAAAGTCGCAAGTCATGCGTTAGTTTTACAAAAAGTACAAAACACAATATGATACACTTATGTATCCTATACTTATTCAAACTGTCATACTCAAAACGCAATGGCGGCGTCTTCTTTAGGCGCATGCCTCGCGCGTGCATTCACTTTTGACGTCGGAACGCATAGACGTAATGTCATAATATGAGTGCTCGGGTGAGGCATGCGCGCCATATGGACACATCTAAACAAAATACCCAAAATCTGTTCGCTGGAAAATTAGATCCTGTCAAAATGTAAAATGTACCACAGTTGAAGAAGTATGGTAGTAATTTTAAAATTGACATACCTCAAGGCACATCTCTTAGACCACCCGTTTAATTGTTTCAGATTCTCATCTATATTCAATTGTCCCTATATCTGGTTTTCTCCCATAGAGGTGAGTTCAGAAATTCTGGGGTTAATTGATGCGATGCCCAACCCTGCTTACAGTCCAGACTTTGCCATACACGATATGCCACCGTTATCGTTACAAAGTCGTATACAGAATCTATGGAGCCGATTGAGAAGTAAATACTGGAACTATATGTGAGTACTATGTCCACCATTACTTTTTTAAATATACTTTTATTTTTTTATTATATTGATTTAGAATCGAAATTTTGGAATTTCATACTATTTACTAAGATATAAGCATGCAGAGTTTCGATAAAATCCACCGGTTAGGTTTCCAATCGCCGTAACCAAAAGGCAAATATTATGTCTCGAGCAGCTGTATATATTGATACAGCTATTAATATTTGTTCATATTTGTAATTATTATTCTATGTTTATGATTATGCAGATACATATAACATTTTCAGATACTACGATGACATGGAAGGCAAGGAATTCGACAGGTTAGTAGGAGCTGTTGTTGCGAAGAAAGGGAGACAACCGCCAACATACGCTAAAGTGCGATACAATGCATCTATGATACTGGGCAACTCACACGTGTCCATGGGCCTGGCTCCGGCTTTACCGCAGAATTATAGGCCGATTGGAGGATACCATATTGATGAGGATTTAAAGCCTTTGCCTCAGGTAAGAAGGTTCTACGACCATTAAAGTATCTCAAAATTATAGCACCTCGTTAAATATTTAGCGTCGGTTACTACATCGCATCAGTAACATGTAAGAGTGATGTGAATTATATACCTAATCTATAGCAATATACATAAAAATACAGAAAAATAGGTAGGTAACAATATAAAGAACAAGTAGATACGTTTAACTCAGTCGAATCTACCGAAGTAACCTTTGTACGCGGAAAAGTAACATTGCGTCATCTTGTTACCATTAAAAATAGCTTGTGTGGTATCGATACGTGGCAAATTAAGATTGAATCAAAATAATTGAGCCAAATGACGCATTTGATACTTCGAAAATGCAGTTAATTTTATAGGTACGTTTCTTCTTGCTCAGCCAACTTGAAAGACTTAAAAACTTGAAAGATTAATCGCGCTAAGAAAGAAAAGGGTGTTAATATCAGGCGCTTCTGATTATCATCTTTGACCATAAGTAACAAAAAAAGTTTTTCTTAATTATTATATAGGACTTAAAGAAAATAATGGACAATGCAAAGGATGGAGTGATCTACTTCAGCATGGGATCTAACTTGAAGAGCAAGGACTGGCCTGATGACATCAAAAAGAGTCTTCTAAAGATGTTCGGGGGACTGAAGCAGACTGTCTTGTGGAAGTTTGAAGAGGTGTTACCAGACCTGCCTAATAATGTTCACATTTTGAAGTGGGCGCCACAGCCGAGCATATTATGTATGTTGTTATTTCGCTATAATGTCACTCAATTCTGAATAACGCTTTAGATTTCATGAACCTATATACCTATTATATTTGACAATGTTCCTGAAGTTTTTGGTAGGCATATCTGTTCCACAACTTGTTAATAGCTCAGTCTGTTGTGAATACTTTATAAAAAAAATCTTATAGTTTCTGAAAAGCATATTAAAAATTCAATTGGAACCAGACTAGATATACAGATAGTCATACGCACTTATTTTATTGCTATTGGTACCCAAAAGGCTAATTGAATATTCTGACCTTTTTAGCTCATCCCAACTGCGTCATTTTCATATCGCACGGTGGTCTTCTGTCAACCACGGAGACGATCCACTATGGAGTTCCCATCATCGGTGTACCGGTGTTTGGTGACCAGTTTCATAATGTGCAGAGGTCCGTTAACAAAGGCTTCGCGATGAAAGTGGACCTCGCTTATGGGATAGCTGATGAATTGAAAGCGGCAATCGAGGAATTAATAAGTAATCCTAAGTAAGTATTCGTCCTTAAGTCAATATTACACAAGATGTAATTTTTTGGTTTATTGAAAAATAATTTGATATACCTACCTATATAGCACTAAATGTAATGCTTCAGACACTGGAGACGCTGTATCTACAAACAAATGAACACACATACATTAAATATACATTAATTTGTTTCAAAAAACAATATTTTGACTGGTTTCACCTAACGTAAAACTCGACAATTGAATAATTGATAGTAAGACCACTACTAATGCTATCTCTTTCTAGATATAGGGAACGAGTGAAAGAGCTCTCCTTCATCTACCACCACCGTCCTACGAAGCCGGGCGCGGAGCTGGTGCACTGGGTGGAGCACGTGGTGCGCACGCGCGGCGCCGCGCACCTGCGCTCGCCCGCGCTGCACGTCCCGCTCTATCAGAGGCTCTACCTAGATCTACTAGCTATTATAGTAACAGCTATCGTTATTGTAATTGTGTTATTAAAGCGTGTATGTCGTGTGATTTGTCCAACGAAAGTAGTTAAGAAGAAAAAAAATTAAGTAATAAATAGTATTTTTGAAAAGATGTTGTTGTATAAAATTATTTAATTTCGATGAAGCTAGACTCTGACTGCAGACACTGTAATTAAATCAGACCGTGGATATCAATCTACCAAACCGATATACCGAATACAGGTTAGCTGGGCCTCGAGTCTTTTAACAATGGTCCATTGCAATACCACTGGTCTCTAATCCTCGCGAGTTATTCATTATAAATAGTAAATTCTTGGCGGTCATGTTGTCGGCATCTGTTTACAACACCCCCTTCAATTTCTGACGGGACATGGCAACTTTAAAAGCAAATTATTCTATTTCAAATTAGTTCCTTCTGCTCTCTGTCAATGTTCGACGCCGCCTAATGATCACTAGCAATCTGCACATCACATCCTCTGGGAGTGCAGTCTCTGGCAAAACGAACGTTATTCTATGCTGAATAGCTTGCAAGTGTCGTCTGGAGCAGTTTATTGGACCTTGTGGAAACCAGGGAGAACTTCCCTGCGTTCAAGCGGTTTTGCCATACCTACTATTGGAATCAAGTATAACTAGCTCACGATTTTAGGTCCAAATAGTCAAATTACCTACTGTCCATGGTCCGTTACAGCTGGTCTTCCACTAGTTGTAACAGTTTTATTTCTGTGACTATACTGCCTATACTGCTATTATTGTCTCCCGCTTTATTATGGAGGGAAGTGTATAATCTTCTTCCAACTCCTCCTATACTTTCTTCTGATTAAATTCGTGCGGGTTCCAAGACAACGTAGCTTTTCCCCGGAACTCGTCGAGGGTCAAACCTTGGCGTCATCGTTGGACACCATTGTCGATCCTGGTTTGTAAGCCAGGATTGACAATGGTGTCGACAATGGTTTACTCCTGTAGGAGTAAGAGTGGTGGGAATGTGTGGTGGGCTTAGACCCACAAAAAAATACACCCCCTTCCCCCCAAGAAAAATATCAGGTGCATGCCGCGCCCAAGCACTCAGTTTTGACTTTGGAACGCATAGACATAATGTCATAATATGAGTGCTTGGGCGATGCATGCGAGGCATCAGGACGCAACAAGTATTTGGAATCCGCTGTAGTACCACTACTCTGATGTATTCTGACACACCTCCCATCCATATTCCATAATTATCCCACAATAGGTTCTTAGGTAAGTGAAATATCTTCAAGTTTTCCGCGGTTCAGTGCAACGGACTTGACCTTTCCGATCTCAGTGTTTTCAGCATACGTCTTACGTAAATGTACACACACTAACGTCCCTAATATATACGTAAGTACATAATTGCGCATATCAGCGAACCATTTAAAGCTCTCGTGATTCATTATCATTACATAACGATTAAAACTTATTGATAACTTAGATCTTCGTCACAGTCAGTTCGCGAATTCTTTTCAGAGATGACGGAAGTCACCATAACATTAGTTCTATCTTTAAACAACTTTTATTCTTTAGTCATGTGTATTTGAAATAATATTAGACAAATAAAATACCTAATTAAAACTAAAAACAAATAACATAAAAGATCGCAGTTTGTTTTGTTCAAGAAGTATTCTACGGATATGTGAGTATCAATTATAAAGACAACAAATTAAATAAATAAAATAGACACTAAATAATAGACTTCAACAAAATTTAAGTAAGTACCAGGTTTGACTAAATGGAAACAAGCCATTAAAAATAAATATGAAGTAAAAATACCCAAACGTGCACAGTTTTACACTGTCGCACGAATAGTTATTACAAGACAATATTTATTATTTGATTTTATACTCTTGTAATAAATACTGGATACAACGTAGATTGAAACTCAGACGTAAATTCTATCCATACAATTGAATTAAATAATAAGCTTCCAATGAAATCAACAGAAAAGAAAAACAGTGAAATTACAATAGAATTCCTTATTCTTCTTATTTTCCTAGAAAAAAAAAATGGCAGCAGTATTCTGGTTGGTGCTGGCCCTGGCTGTATCGTCGTGCGTATGCGAGAAGTTCAAGATACTGGTGGTGTACCCCATGCCGTCCAGAAGTCACGGGAACTTAGGCGATGGGATTGTCAGACCACTGCTGAAAGCAGGACACGAGGTAAGTAGAGTCGCAAAAGAAGATTGCGACGGATAAACGCCTCTCGCTCATGAGAAAGCTGGAGTTAGTACGAAAGAAGAGAACATTGCACATCTTAACTTAATCGCTATTCTAATAAGTATATGTAAAGCAGTGAGCGATTGATTTAAGGTCTGCAATTGAGTGGCCTTAAGAGATGATACTTTAGAAGTGTGTGTTAAATAAAACAATACGTGAACAGACTGAAAGACTGATTTGTTTGTTTCAGATCACTTATATAACAGCATTTCCGTATAAGAACCCTCCACCGAATCTACGGGAGATCGATGTCAGCAGCAATCTTGCAGCTACCCCGCGTATGTAGCGTATTTATGTTTCAAAAAACTATCTTTCCCTAATAGTTTAACTATTTGACTACACTTGGTTTAGTCCTCTCTTCGGGTAGTTAAGCCATGTGTTTCCTTGTATCATCATCATCATTGAATTGCTGTGTCTAAATGTGGTGAGCGGCGCGCTTCGCAATCAGTTTTTACGTCTGATCGTAGACATAATGACATAAAATGATTGCTCGGGCGCACCACTTGCCTGTTTTGGACGCACCACACCCTATAAGATGTTATTATTTTCGACATAGAGAGACTTCACTTAGCTTCTATGCATCACAACTCCAATAAGAAATTCAGTTTTTTTTTTTCAGCATACACACTCAACATAGGTGCGGTACTGAATAAGGACACATTTTCAAACGATCTACACAGAGTAAAGAAGCTAATGATATCGATTGGTACTAAAACTTACGAGCATGAAAACGTGCAGAAGTTGATCAACGACCCTAAGGAACAATTTGATTTGGTTATTGTTGAATGGATGTTCTCCGATTTGAATGCCGGGTGAGTAAAACCAAGTGTACAAAGCTGCACTGTTTGCTGCAATGCCCTTTTCTTCTAGGACTATGTAATCTGAGGTACACACTTTTCTCGAAGTGACCTTAAGCTAGATCCCTAATAGCTCCTCTGCATCATGTTAGCAGCTGACCGTTTTGCTCAGTGAAACTCGCAAGCCTTTTCGTAATTTGCCCTAATCTGGGTGTCACTGAGATCACCCCTAGTCCATTGTACGGTAGCCAAAGTACAAGCGTTGCTTGGCTTGGGTCCACACGGCTGGAGTGATAGTTTGGCAGTATTCATTTATTTGCGCCAAATAATTTATATATTTCAAAAGAAGGGTTGGCCGATAGGCTCACCTTTGCTGCTTAAGGATTCATTTAACTCTAGTCTGAAACACGGGAACAGCATTTGTGAGCTTCCGTTGGTACCTTTTCTAGTCTGACTTTTTGATTTGAAGCTAAATATGTTCGTCTACCATTTCAGATTTTCATCAATATTCAACTGTCCATTTATCTGGGGTTCTCCCGTGGAGATCAGTTCTGAAATCTTGGGCCTCGTTGATGCGATGCCTAATCCTGCTTATAGTCCAGACTTTTCGTCTTACGAGCTACCACCGTTCACGTTCCGTAGGCGTGCGGAGAATCTGTGGAATCGACTGAGAGTCAAATATTGGACCCAAAATGTGTAAGTTTTCTCACAGAGTAAAGACTAAAGAAAGAGGTGCCCTTATTAGATATTCGTATGAAAAAAAAAACGTGGTCATTGTTTTTTCATTTTCATTGTTCTATCTACCGGTAAATAGATGAACTACTCGCTTCGTTTTATGTCGATGTTAGTACTAGGCCGACCACTCGGCCGACTTGCTTAGGCCCAGTCCCCTTAGTAATTGGTCCATGGTTTTTCTGGTAATCCCATAGACAGTAGAAAAAATCCCAAATCGAGGAAACGTTTTAGTTGATGTGTGATTGTTCTGGCCTTTGCTCGATGCTGTCATTAATTTGATAGAGATATCATCTGTATTCCGTGAAAAAAATAGATAACGTTACGACACTTGCTGAATTATAAGTTAAGCTAAATAATGTAAAATACTTACTTAATTATTTAAGTGTAACTCAAAATCGTTACACTTAGCAGGAGAAAGTAATCGGCAAGACTAGAAAGGAATACATTCAAGTATATAAATAAACTGAAAATAATTTCAGGTATTACGATGATGTAGAAAGCGACGAATACGACAGATTGGTAGCGCCTGTTGTAGTGAAGAGAGGTAGAGTACCACCTGCGTACAGCGAAGTGAGGTTCAACGCATCTCTCATACTCGCCAACTCGCACATCTCAGCGGGACCGGCTCTGAGTTTGCCGCAGAACTATAAGCCCATTGGAGGATATCATATTGATGAGAATGTCAAACCTTTGCCCGAGGTAAGAGAGAACATCTAACGACGTTATACTGCATTGATTAAAAAAAAACCATCATGAAGGTAAATTCACTGTTTCAACATTCAATTCAATAATAGTTTGAGAACTTTAAGTGAGAAATGATGTAGGTGCCTGTGGTTTCCACACTACGACGAGCCTATCTCGTGGAAATAATCGCGTGGATAATTTATTTACTTTTTAGTTATTGAACCGACATTATTCTAAAGGTGGCTATTTCAGAATCTGTAAAAACCAGCATAAAAAACTAACAAAACAAAAAGGAAAGCTCTTCCTGGAATTCCAATGTAAATTAATTGATTACTATCATAATTTGTGCGAAGACCTATTTGACCCCCAAAAAATACCAGCAATAAATTCTTATCAAGCCATAGATTCTATTTTACTAAAAAAAATAGTTTTTTTTTAAGCATAGTAAGTGTCCCACTGCTAGGCAAAGGCCTCCCATTTTTTTTGGAAAACAATTACCTCATTTACATTTTTTTTTTTTCATAAAATGACTTTTTCATTTACTTTGTGGTCAGAGGTGCCGCCACACGTAACATAATTACTGCCGGTAACGGTGTTGTCATATTTTTAAAATTTAAAATTTTCATTAATATGTTTAGTATCATGAATATTTTTTTTTATTTTTTTATTTGTTCATGTGATTGGGAAACCTAAATACCGGTTTCGGCTCAGTCAGGGTTTTTAACATATTGTATATGTGGACATATCACACCATATAAGTGGACTTCTTTTGGCTGACATGATGGTGAAAGTAAGGATTATAAAAAATACTCACGTACAAAGACATTGGAGGGGGGGGGAAGGGCTGGGTACGAGGGAGACACGTGACTGTCCAAAATAGTTTGTCCTATGAAACGTAGTCCATGGACACAGTACGGCTCAGTCGCTCGCGGAAAATAATGTTGAAAACATAATATATTGCCAATACCCCTCATCTTCTGGTGAATAATGCCTCCTTATGTATAAGTTAATTGTCGAATTGTGAGAGCAAAAACAAATGTGTGAATTTTGCTGCATGTAGTGGTGCGCTGAGTACAAGTTTAGTGATTGCAATGTGAGAAGGTACCGATCTACTAACATAATACTACTAAAACCGGCCTAGTGCGTGTCGGACTCGCACATAAAGGGTTCCGTACCACCGTAGAATAAAAACGTCAAAAATATCAAGTTTCTTGTATAGGGACCCCATTTATTATTAAATTTTGTTTTATTTTAAGTATTTTGTTGTAGCGGCAACAGAAATACACATTCTGTGAAAATTTCAAGTCTCTACTGATTACGGTTCGTGAAATACAGCCCGCTGGCAGAAAGACAGACGGACAGACGGACAGCGTAAGCTTAGTAATAGGGTCCCGTTGGCACCCTTTGGGTACGGAACCCTAATAAAAATCTACGTAAGCATTGATTTACGTAGATTTTTATCTTAGGTTAGGGTTATGTAAACATGTCTAGAGGTATTCCAAGGCGATTGATTGCACTGAATAAATAATGTGTGAATTATATACAACATTATCAGTACTATCAACATCCTTATTACATAATACTGATGATAGTAATTATTAATGTAAACATAGTATCTGTATCTGATTGTCTACGTTTAGAATAATAATCGGACATTACTGTTTGAAATGTTCGTTATCTATACAAATAGACAAATTATCATTATTTATGGGCTTATGAGTTCACTTCATCAATACAATGAATGCCAAGATCTTAATTTTTGTATGATGTGCATGACTGACTTTAATCTGAACGATGGGTGCTAATGCTAACACCTCAACTAACACCTCAACGAATCAAAACCGAAAAGAGGTATAGAGACTTCAATAGTACTCTTCAACGGTCAATAGGCCAAAAGACAAAAAAACCGGAAAGTAAAGTTATTTCTCACCACTTAACCCAAGAATACAGTTTTTTTTCATTTTACAATACCTACGTAATTGTGGTGTTTGTAGATGTCAGCAAAATGAATTGATCGCCTGAATTAGGTTGTACTTCCAGGTGTGTGCTTGTACTTCCAGGTGTGTGCCTGTTCTCAGGGGGTAGAACATAATGATGATGAAAAATATTTATTTCAGGACTTAAAGAAAATAATGGACGAATCAAAGGATGGAGTGATCTACTTCAGCATGGGATCCAACTTGAAGAGCAAGGACTGGCCTGATGACATCAAAAAGGGTCTTCTAAAGATGTTCGGGGGACTGAAGCAGACTGTCTTGTGGAAGTTTGAAGAGGTGTTGCCAGACCTGCCTAAGAATGTTCACATTTTAAAGTGGGCGCCCCAACCAGGCATTCTATGTAAGTGAGCATAATTTCTGTAATTACATTTCGTCCTTTGCAATTTCTGCTACTTACCTATTTTTTATAGCCTATTCCCACTGTTGGGCAAAGGCCTCCCCTTTTCTCTTCCATAACTCCCGATCCTGAGTCGTCTGCTGCCACGTATCGCCAGACATACACACCAACTGTATGGTCCCAAACTAAGCAACGCTTATTGGATGGATACCATACAATGGACTGGAGGCGATCCCAGTGGCACTCACGAAAAGGCCGTTTCCGAAATTTGCCTCAGGCAGGAATCGAACCCGCAACCACTCGATGTAGTGAACCGAGTGGCCTATGCTCGAACCACTGCGCCAAGCGGTAGTCAAATAATATTTTTGTATTAACAGCTCATCCAAACTGCGTCCTCTTCATATCCCACGGTGGTCATCTCTCTACGATGGAGACGATTCACTTTGGTGTTCCCATCATCGGTATACCTGTGTTCGGTGACCAGTTCATCAATGTCCAGAGGTCCGTCAACAAAGGCTACGCGATTAAAGTGGACCTCAACGACGCGATAGTTGGTGAACTGAAAGAGGCCATTACTGAAGTCGTCAGTAATCCTAAGTAAGTTTGCAGATGTCTATGTCTTCTGGGCTCAAAAACCCGAACAGGGGGCTTACCACGAACTCTTATTGCGATTCAATTACAGGATAGTTTTAACGTTTCAGCGACTTTTTGTGCAATGACGTACCTTATTGTCATGACAATAAGAAACGTCATTGTCACGTCATTAAAACGTTTCTATAAATGAATCGCGATAAGAGGTCGTGGTAAGCCCCCAGCTTCCATAAATCGCTCAATACCAACTATAAATTAATTGTTTCGTGGTCCTGAGTAAAAATACAAATTTACAGTGGATATTGTGGTAATGAATCACATTACAAAATTGCATTTATAAGACAATCATTTCATACATAATTGACTGCCATAAATCAAATTAAGTGATGTAGCATGCGAATCTACTGAGGTACCTACCGCAGTCGAAAGGCGTTATTGCTAGATAGATACCTATTCTTGGAGGAGGAACTTTTATACACAGGGTGGTGACGACATCATGACAATAATTGAACCCACATACTGGGTATCACATTAGTAGTTCGCACATAAAATATTATTAAATTATATTCAAAGGTATTGCCACGGGATTGCTTTTTAGGGTTCCGTACCCAAAGGGTGCCAACGGAACCCTATTACTAAGCCTACGCTGTCCGTCTGTCTGTCTGTCTGTCTGTCTGTCTGTCTGTCTGTCTGTCTGTCTGTCTGTCTGTCTGTCTGTCAGCGGGCTATATCTCACGAACCGTAATAGCTAGAGACTTGAAATTTTCACAGAATGTGTATTTCTGTTGCCGCTACAACAACAAATACTAAAAATAAAAAAAGTTTAAAAATAAAGGGGGTCCCCATACAATAAACTCGATATTTTTGATGTTTTTATTTATAACTCATAAATTAAACTATATATAAAGGGAAAACTAACATTTTAACCATTAGTGATTATTATAATAGCTTTTACACCAATTGTTGATAAAAAAACTTGTTAAACTACATTTTTTTAACAATAATTTAAGTTTTAAAATATACACCAGTGACCGTAGCGTAGTGAGTAGCGCCATCTAGTAGGTGAAAGTTTCAAATGTGTTCGCAGAGTAAAGCTAGATGGCATTGTAGTAAAATATTTATTTCAAAGAATTAATTTCAACAACTAATAATTAAATAAAATTTATACGGTGGTACGGAACCCTCTATGTGCGAGTCGGACACGCACTTGGCCGGTTTTTTATTTTGACTATTTTAACTTTACGCCTACAAAGATATCGCTAAAAACACCGACATCGAAGCGATGTTGCCACGTTTATACTTACAGGTCGAGGTCAGTAGACGTTTATATAAAGGATGTTGTGTTTCGTTTAGACTATTTCCGCATTAAATTTGTTAAAAAATTTGAAATTTTGGACTTTGATGAAAACCTAATTTTATAATTTTAATGTGTTGTGTTTGACTAGCAGGTCTCGTGTTTTAATTTATTGTCACTATGTCGTCACCACCATGTATATCGCAGTCACTCATCCACCGACTGCCTTTAACGAATTTAATAAATGCATCACAAAGTTGAGATCGGTCTTAAGATTCAGTTTTGACGTTTAATGTTTGGAACATCTGTCAAAAACAGCGTCTTAAGATCGATCTTAACTTTGAGATGCATTTATTAGTACGACGAGCCTCTACTACCCGGGCTATCTTTTTTGTTCGGCCGTGATTTTGACACTAATTTACTACGTATAAGTTTCAAAATTCAATACAGGGGGCTTACCACAAGCTCCCATTGCGACTCAATTACAGGAACGTATTAACGTTTCAGCGACTTTTTGTGCAATGACGTACCTTATTGTCATGACAATAAGAAACGTCATTAAAACGTCGTCAAAACGTTCCTATAATTGAATCGCAATAAGAGCTTGTGGTAAGCCCCCTGGACGCCCTAACGAAACATATTATTGTTTTCGTACCGGATTTGTAATAGCCCTGCCTCCTTGTACTAATTGTGCGGAAATACGTAGTAAAGCATTAATAAATTATATTGATTACAGATATACTCAACGAGTGAAGGAGCTCTCCTTCATCTACCACCACCGGCCAGTGAAGCCGGCCGCGGAGCTGGTGCACTGGGTAGAGCACGTTGCGCACACGCACGGCGCTATGCATCTGCGCTCGCCCGCTCTACACGTGCCGCTCTACCAAAGACTTTACTTAGATCTAGTAGTCGTCTTAATACTAATTATAATTATTATCCTTGCTTTATTATTGCGTGTAATTCGCGCTACCAAGTTAGTCAAAGTAGTTATTAAGAAGAAAAATTATTAAAATTAAATTGTAAATAAAATATTATTCGGAACGATCTTCAATTGTTTTCCTTAAGTTTATGATCCCAAAGGAAATAATGTACTTAAACTGTATAGTTGTACTGATATAGTTGTATGTGACGCGTGACTCACGACGATACCTAATTAAAACCAGGGTTGTATTCCGAAAAACATTATGAGGCGAGAATTAACATATGTAAGTACCACCTGTTAAACCAAAGTGATTTATACTTTTGGAGATAACATGCATGAAACATTAACATTACCTACAATGGATTTGACCTTCATAGTGAATGAATTATTTATTTTGATGGTACGTCAATATAGGCTCAACACAATAGGTATAGAACACATTTTAACCTTGAAACACAATGTTTATTTTGCGCTAAAATGTGACAATACATTTGGTATTAATGAGTTCAGAGTAAAATACATTGCAAAGTATACTGGCAATCCTGACTTGAATTTAAATAAAATTGTTTTTATTAAAAAAAATACAAACCGACTTCAAAAAAACCTGGTGCACTAAAAAGCCTGAAATAATATTTCTATTACCACCTCTGCCTACCCCTTCGGGAAAACCAGACGTGATGGTGTGTTATCGAGTATTTGGGGTCGGTGCCAATCTATCTTCTTACTTTTATAGTAGGTAGACTTGGCATACCAAGATTGGCATCGGTTTGTTTTTTTTTAATAAAAACAATTTTATTTCACGATTTTTAGTGGCGCCATACCAATGAACATTTTGGCATATTGAACCGTATGAAGTAAGCCCAACAAAAGGTAACTGCTGTAAATCGTTGAAGAATTCCCTCGACTGTCTATGGTCTCCATCATCAGACCTGTAATGGCACTTATAAACCATATGGGTGCAAAGCTCTCATCAATAGAAATGAATTAAGTCCAAACACAAGGTAGCTACTGTAAAACGTGGAGGAGTTCCCTTGACTGTCCTTCGTCTTCATCATCAGACCCCTAATGACAGTCACAACTCATCTAGGTGTAAAGTTCTCATCAATACAAATAAATCAAGCCCAAACACCAGGTAATTGCTGTAAGTCGTTAAGGAGTTCCCTCGAGTGTCTTTCGGCTCCATCATCAGATCGACTCCAGACCTTCATAAAATAGTAGTGCTTTAAAATACTTAATTAAAAAAATTACAAACGCACTAGTCGCCCCTACGATTTTCGAAGGTTCCCCTCGATTTCTCTGGGATACCATCATCAGATCCTGGTTTCCTTATCATGGTACCACCGCTGGAATATCTCCTTTCCAACAAAAAAAGAATAATCAAAATCGGTGCATAAACGACGAAGTTATCCGCGAACACACATAAAAAAAAATATATATATACGGTCGAATTGAGAACCGTCCTCCTTTTTGAAGTCGGTTTGAGTGAGTTACGTCCGCAGTGTGGTTTTTTCCTGCTGGTCTAATCAAAATTTGAATGATACAGATAATTAGTGCTCCATCTCGTGTAAATGTGCCGAAAATTTTAAATTTGTGCCTATAGCCGTTTTGGAGTTATTCACGAATATATGATCTTGCTGGCGTAACGTTACCGCAGCAGTGTGGTTTTTTCCTGCTGGTCCAATCAAAATTTAAATGATACAGATAATTAGTGCTCCATGTCGTGTAAATGTGCCGAAAATTTTAAATTTGTGCCTCCTAAGGTTTCAGAGTTATTTCAAATCTTGCTGGCGTAACGTTTTGCGAATTCCTGTATCTCAAAATCTGTTTGGCACACAATCATGATTTTTCGTACACACATTAGTGTTAATTTGTGCCCATTTGTGACAGTTTCATATTTCAATAAATCAGAAAGGTTCGGGTGTTATAATATTTTTCCTAAAAAAACTAAAATAGCTCCTAGCTCTTAAAATGGGAAACCTAGAAACCAAATGTTAGTGCTAGCTTGTATTTCTTATGGATCCTAAGCATTTCTATAATGATCGTAAGCCTACTCCAAGGAATTTACGATTTATTACGATTTTATTGCTATCTCGCGGTGAAATAATTTAAACCCTAAATACACGAGTTTCGTATGTTCCGATTACTTTTATTAATATACAAAAATTAGTGCCCTACTTGAAATATACGTGTACGAAATATCAGCTCTGTAAAGCTTATAATTATAAAATAATTAATAAAAAACACCATGACAAACTTTCAATGGTTAACCGACCAAATAAAATGAGTTGAAAAATGCGGCCGCCCGATACATAGCGCATACCATCTTAAATGTATACAATAAATTGGCTGTGTGCTAACAGTTCTGTAGAAAAGTGAATGAGTAATATTTATTTTTATATTTTCTTTGTAATGGTTAAACTCGACTTCCTACCCTTGCCCCCTGTCTAGACCCCTTCGTCCGCTCACTGTTTGTACTGTGCTACTACCATAAGTTTTTTTTATTATTTCTAATATCAAGATATTTTTTTTGTTTAATGTAAGTACCTACATTATTTTTATATTTTGATGTTGTGTCAATGAAGTAATGTTTTGTTTGTTTATAATTGTTGAAAATACTAATATTTATAAGTGTTCATTCGTTTTATATCTCGATGATGGTGAATGATTTCGATTTAAAGAATGGATATTATTTTTCAAAGTCGTATTGCTGTTTATAAGCGTCGATTTTTTATCTCTAGAAATATATAAAAGAAGATACTTTTACTGTTGTTGTGTGTTATTAGTTAAAGCTCATTTAGCTACACGAAACATAAAAGGAATATTAAGGAAGGTACCTACATATTTAAATTCAGCATACCTTGTGATTATACATTTATTTACCTTATTTAATAGTTTATAAATACACTCCAAAGTATTATGTACGCGTCTGTACTCATTACAACGCTGTCAATTGAAATAGGATGGCTTGAAGTACGGAGCGTTCGCTTGTTTCTATACATTCCAATTCCGTCAGTTAAGCACCGAAATTGCTTCGTGATGGTTATTTATTAATAATATTTTAATTATAAGGTTTACAGAGCTGATATTTCGTACACGTATATTTCAAGTAGGGCACTAATTTTTGTATATTAATAAAAGTAATCGGAACATACGAAACTCGTGTATTTAGGGTTTAAATTATTTCACCGCGAGATAGCAATAAAATCGTAATAAATCGTAAATTCCTTGGAGTAGGCTTACGATCATTATAGAAATGCTTAGGATCCATAAGAAATACAAGCTAGCACTAACATTTGGTTTCTAGGTTTCCCAGTTTAAGAGCTAGGAGCTATTTTAGTTTTTTTAGGAAAAATATTATAACACCCGAACCTTTCTGATTTATTGAAATATGAAACTGTCACAAATGGGCACAAATTAACACTAATGTGTGTACGAAAAATCATGATTGTGTGCCAAACAGTTTTTGAGATACAGGAATTCGCAAAACGTTACGCCAGCAAGATTTGAAATAACTCTGAAACCTTAGGAGGCACAAATTGAAAATTTTCGGCACATTTACACGACATGGAGCACTAATTATCTGTATCATTCAAATTTTGATTGGACCAGCAGGAAAAAACCACACTGCTGCGGTAACGTTACGCCAGCAAGATCATATATTCGTGAATAACTCCAAAACGGCTATAGGCACAAATTTAAAATTTTTGGCACATTTACACGAGATGGAGCACTAATTATCTGTATCATTCAAATTTTGATTAGACCAGCAGGAAAAAACCACACTGCGGACGTAACTCACTCGTCGGTTTAAAAAATATGACTTTTTACCTCCAATCAGTCCCTAAGGCTTAGCAAATTCTGCGGTAGCGCTGTGGCGCGAATTTTCTCAAACAAAACCTGGTTACATTATTGAAAGCATATGCCACATGTAATAGCGAGATTGATTAGAGCAATAACAGACAGGGCACAATACTAGACAAGACATTTCCTAAGTACTTGTCATCAGGAAATTAAGCTATACCGCTTTAAAGTTGAAAATGTTTTTCCTTAAAATCCCATCTTTTTTTATCCATAATTTGAATTAATTTCACCCAAAAGACTGATTCGTACATAATTGTAAATAAATTTATTTATTCATCAAGAATTAATACAACATCGAATTTCGGTCTCGATCCAATTTTCGTGCCGCTAAGTGTATTTCTTCGGACTTGGTATAAAATCTCGCGGTCCTCCAAGTTCTAAACATTCGAGTTTTGTGTTGGGTTAATTGTGAACCGGTAAGTACATTCAGAATATTTCCTCGAATTAAAAAATTAAAAACACGACTGCCCTGCCAAAAAACGAACTAAAAAGTATAAAACAAGTGCAGTGTCATTGCAGTCGGGGGACCGTTCTGTGGAACATATTTAATCTAAGAGGACCCCCGACTGCAATGACACTGCACTTGTTTTATACTTTTTAGTTCGTTTTTTGGCAGGGCAGTCGTGTCTTTAATTTTTTTAAATATTTATTTTTATGTTATGCATTTTAGTGACAGCAGCCAAAAATGATATATTTGTTTTGCATGTACACCCTACCTATGTTAAATTATGCCTATAAATTCTACAGTTTTGGACTGTGCTCATCAAGGCCTTCAATTTGATACCCATATTGTAATAATGGAAGAAAACATTTTTTTTTCACATATTAAAGTTGAGCCATAATGCCGCCATATTGTTTTTTTTTCAAAAATAATATACCCAGTGTTACCCGGAATGATGTAAGGATTCTAACGATACCCCATACATCGAAATCCGTTCAGGCATTTATAAGTTATGGTGGAATAAAGAATCTCACATACAAACATACAAACATACATACATACATTAACCCTAAACACATATACACTCTTTTTTTTTTGGGCAGTCGTGTAAAAATGATCATGTTTAAAAGAAATGTGACTGTATTCTTATAATTTCAGAGACTAACCGCTGAAATGTCGAAATTATTTTTGGTATTTCTCCTGATCGCCCTGTTCGTAGTCTACTGTACCGCACAGGATGAGGGAGACGCTGTAAGAAATATAAATGGCAATTATTAACCAATAATATTTAACTTAAGGTCGTTACAATAATTAATGTATTGTTTTCTTATTCGCAGTGTGACGTAGATAACCCGGAATCGTGTCATCCTGAATTGGTGTGTAATAGCGTATTCAAAACATGCGCTATGCTTATATAAGCATAATGTATTTTTTGAAAGTCCCGTCATATGACGGGATGTTTAAATACGAAAAAAATCGAAACATTGTATAATGTAAGATCTAGTGCAGTCTTGATATGTTAAACAATAAAAATTCTGATTTATTGATTATTATTTATCTGGCTTGGTTATTTCTTACCCGAAATTAAGAGGTGTTTTTTTTTAAGTTTTAATCTTTGACAATTTATATTAAATAGACTCGTGAAGGTGCAAGAAAAAAAATTGTTCATTAAAAAATTATAGCTAAAAGTATTAAAAGTGCTAAAAGTGTTGAACTTTGCCCGGTTCCGAAATTTTTATTAGACAAAAGAATAAAGATGAAAAATGGAAACATATAAAAAACGGGTTTGTTGACTGCCGGCGAAGACATAAAAATAATTAGTTTAATAGATTTTACCCAGTGGTGAAGTTTTTGAAAATATGTTTTATATTTTTTAGTACATAAATAGACTAAAAAATAAAAAATAAAAAAAAATAGTTGGTAAATAGTTGATTGGTGCTAAAAAATAGTTGAGACAGTCATTCCGTTTTTTACCAGCCACTAATTGCTTTACTATCCTATTACTAGGTTTAATCTTTCAGAAAATAAATTATGTCTTATCGCTCTGGCATCTGGAGCTCTAAAGCGTCTGATGAAAGTTCTGGCCCATGGAAAGTGTCTGATACTGTTGGTAGTACTTCGGAGTAATATTCTACAAAATATATATAAAAATCAGCCATTTGAATTTAAGTTAAGTAACTCTTATTTTTAGTTACCTTTCTCACTTGGTAGCAGCCAAGGCGCCCCAGGGCAAACCCCACAAGTACGCAGGTATTCAAAGCACATGAGACACTACTGAGACCCTAAGGTTTCATCTTTCTGAAAAAAAGTTATGTCTTACAGCTCCTGGATCTTGGTCTATACACAATAACGAATTTTGGTCTTGGTCCATTTTTCGTGCCGCTAAGTGTATTTCTTCGGACTTGGTATAAAATCTCGCGGTCCTTCAAGTTTTAAACATTCGAGTTTTGTGTTGGCTTAATTGTGAACCGGTAAGTACATTCGGACTCATTTCCTCCTACAATGATCTTGTTTAACAAAAATGTGACTGTATTTTTATAATTTCAGAGACAAACCGCCTGAAATGTCGAAATTATTTTTGGTATTTCTCCTGATCGCCCTGTTCGTAGTCTACTGTAATACCGCACAGGATGAGGGAGAAGCTGTAAGAAATATAAATGGCATTTATTAACCAATAATATTTAACATAAGGTGGTTACAATAATTACTAATTTATTGTTTTCTTATTCGCAGTGTGACCCACCCAGGGACCCACGTGACCCGGCACCGTGTCAAGCTGGATTGGTGTGTCAAAGTGTATTCAGAATATGCGTTGTGCCTGAATAAGCATAAAACGCATTTTTTTCGCAAACGGATTTTTAAATACGAAAAAAAAACTAAACATTGGATAATGTAAGATCTAGTGAGGTCTTGAGATTTTAAACAATAAAAAATATTATTTATCCGGCTTGGTTATTTCTGATCCGAAATTAAGATGTGATTTTTTTTTAAGTTTTGATCTTTGACAATTTTTATTAAATAGACTCGTGAATGATGCTAGATAAAAAATAGTTTAGTCAAAAATTGTAGCTAAAAGTGTTAAAAGGTGTTGTCTTTACAGTCAACTTTATCCGGTTCCAAAAATTTTATTAGACAAAAAGTTATGGGGGGTGAAAGATTTAAAATGGGAAAAATAAAAAACGGGGTTTTTGATTGCCGGCGAAGACATAAAAATAATAAGTTTAATATTTTTTATCCAGTGGTGAAGTTTTTGAAAATATGTTGGATATATTTTTTAAAGTAAATAGACTCTTCGTGCTAAAAAAAATTGTTGCGACAAAAGTTGTGGCTCATTCAGTTTTTTTTCCCGTCCCAAATTGCTCTATCTCAGACCAGGAGGATATAGGGATTGTACTTATGTCCTTTAGGAGATCCACGACACACTGTGTGTCGCTTGTATTTGTAATCACAACTACAGAAGTGAAGTGACAGATAGTGACACCCAGCCCAATAACGTGACCTGAGTCTGTCATATCCAAAACAAAATGTTACTACGTTGATAATGGCGCTATTTAAAAGATTTATATTTATTTTTCACGCCTCACCTACCGACCAAGTGTCTAAATCCAAGGTAAACAGAAAGTCACATCAAACTCAGTAATTTGCAAAATCATCGTCTACATCGAAGGAAGTCATCATTAAAAAAATACACGAAGAAACTACTTAGAGTAGGCACGTTAAAGATGGTTTAAGGATAGGTCTGCAAAAATAGATTGTCTTGTATTTCACAATGCAGGTGCACTATGTCAAAGACTTTCCTGAAATCCAAATTGCTAAACTAAACATTTCATTCGTAGGAATAGAGGCTGTCGGCTCAACAAAACAACATTTTCAAATCAACTGGATTTAAAATATTGCGTAACATATTTTTGGACCTGTACCATCCGTAAAATGTGTTTAAAATGCACTTTTTAGAATCTTCTTTATTCTTCGGTGGATATACACATGCTCCTTATTCTTACAATCGCAGTCCTTAAAATAAAATAATTTATCTACAAATCCAACCACAAATGAATACATTATATAGGTACCACTTAACTAAATTTTTTCTTTGTCTCCACTCTTATTACAATCGTACATAGTGTTCTTTTTACAATAAAGTTGATGGTCCATATTGCTATGATGAAGACTGCTAGTAGATCTAGGTAGAGCTTCTGGTAGAGCGGCACGTGCAGCGCGGGCGAGCGCAGGTGCGCGGCGCCGCGCGTGCGCACCGCGTGTTCCACCCAGTGCACCAGCTCCGCGCCCGGCGGCACCGGCCGGTCGTGGTACACCAACGACAGCTCCTTCACTTTCTCTGTGTACCTGTAAATAAATCTCATTAATATTCATTTTAGGTGCTCCCTCACCAGGAGCATTCGTCTGTAATGTAACGCTACAGAGCCGAGCATTATACAATATGTTAATAAAACCCTGTCCGACCCGAAAACTTATTGTTGGGTATCGAAATTAGATTCTATTTTTGTAAAGAAAACCATTTTTAAAATTTTTTTCAACTAAAAAAAAAAACTTTTTTTTAGCATAATATGTGTCCCACTCACAGAGTAAAGACTAAAGAAAGAGGTGCCCTTATTAGATATATGTATGAAAAAAAACGTGGTCATTGTTTTTCATTTTCATTGTTCTATCTACCGGTATATAGTTGAACTACTCGCTTCGTTTTATGTCGATGTTAGTACTAGGCCGACCACTCGGCCGAGTTGCTTAGGGCCAGTCCCCTTAGTAATTGGTCCATGGTCCCACTGCTGGGCAAAGGCCTCCCATATTTTTTTGGAAAACAATTACCCCGTTTAGATTTTTTTTTTTCATAAAATGTCGTCATCACATTCTTTGTGGTCAGAATTACTTCCGGTAACGGTGTTGTCATTTTTTTAAATTTGCTTAAAACATTAGGTGGGAAAAAGGCAAAAAAAAGTTGGCACTTTAAATGTTCATTAATATGTTTACTATCATGATTTTTTTTTTTTTAATTTTACATATTTGGTCATGTGATTGGGGAACCTAATTACCGGTTTCGGCTCGGACAGGGTTTCCTTAACATGTTGTATTCGGTGAGGGAGGCGAACCGAACATTACAGTGCGCAACCTGTAATGATACAATTCGAGCATTATATCAGTGAGGGAGGAGAACCGAACATTACAGTGCGCAAAGTCAATGTCAATTTTGATACAACTTGTAATCTGAAATGCTCGTCAGTCAGGGAAGCAATTGTAATGCAATGCTCAAAATCGAATCTGGAATGAATATGCTGCGGATTTCACAAACACAATTTCAAATCCCACTTACTTCGGATTCCCAATGACTTCTTTTATAGCACCTCCAAGCTCCTCGTGCATAGTGTAAGAAATTTCGAGTTTAACGCCGAAGCCTTTATGTGCTACTCTCTCAGCATTCATGAACTGGTCCGCGAATACTGGTATAGCGATCAACGGGACCGCGTAGTGGATCGCTTCGGTTATTGACAGAAGACCACCGTGCGTGATGAACAGTACGCAGTTCGGATGAGCTGGAATTGTTAAGAATATTAATGATTAACAGAATATATTTTTAAGGAAATGTGCCTTTAAATTTTCACTGGAACCTATTATCCTTTTCAATTTGCTAAGAATTTCATTGTTGTCTTGGGTAATGTTATAACGCTTTAAATGTTATATCTATTATAACAAAAGGAAGCTTACCCAAAATGCTTGTTTGAGGCGCTCACTGAACAACATGAACATTCTTAGGATTATCAGGTAACACTTCCTCAAATTTCCAAATTACAGTCTGGTTCAGTCCTCTGAATACATCCAAGAGCCCTTTCTTGGTCTCAGTGGGAAGGTCTTTGCTTTGCAAATTTGATCCTAAACTGAAGTAAATAACGCCGGTTTTGGCGTTGTCCATTATTGTTTGTAGACCCTGTAAATACATGAAAGCTATATCGTTGGCAATCTGTATCAGATTAAAGTAAAAATAAATTACATATTATGCTTAAGGAGCTATGCACACGGCCATTTTTTGCGGCAACTGGCAACTCGCAGCTAGCTGTTTTCATATAAATCAATTGCAAAACAATTGCGGCAATCGCGGTAACTGTTGCTGCAACTGGCAATTGTTTGTTGCAACTGCCAAAAAACTGTTTAAAAGTTGATAGTTAAGGCAACTAAGTTGCTAGTTTCGGCGACTAAAGTTGCTCCGTGTGCATAGCCTCTGTGTCTACCGTTATAGGAACCTTACCTCTGGTAACGGATCCACTTTATCTTCAATATGGAAGCCTCCAATGTTCTTGTAGTTTTGTGGTAGTTTCGTGGCACTTCCCATGGACACGTGCGAGTTGCCCAGGATCATTGATGCATTGTACTTCAGCTCCTGTAAGGTCGGGACAGGCAGACCTCGCTGCTTCAGGATTGGCGCCACGATTCTTAAGTATGCTTCTTCTTCTTTGTAGTAGTATTGGCTGGTAAATAATATATTGTCACTGAACGTTTCCAGACGAACCGACCACCGTTGGAGTAGACGTGTTCTCAAGGGGAGACCACGAGTAGGCAAACGTAGTGTAGGGCGCAGATTGAGATTGTCAGATTGAGTGTCGACCTGCGGAAGATGGCTGGCAAAAACTGGATGCAAAGAACTGAAGACCGAGCTCAGTGGCTTGCATAGGGAGGTCTATGTCCAGCAGTGGACAGCAATAGGCTGCTGATAATGATGATGGAATATCATCAGACGTACACCCTAACTGTATGGCCCGAAACTATTACGTTTAGGCCATATAGCTGGTGTCTATAAGTCTGCTTGTATTGTAGATACCATATAAATGATTGGGCGATCCCAGTGACAATCAGACCAGAAAGAAATAAGATAACGCAACATGCATTAAACCAATAAAAAAGTACTATGCTTGTCCTTACAAATTCTTCAGATACAATCCCTCTATTTGTTTATACAAGAGGTACAATCGTTGTACAAATGTGAACGGCGGATTGAGGCTGTCTCCGTAGTCGGGGTTGTAGGCCGGGTGCAATGGCTCATCAATTAGACTTAAAATCAACCAATGTGGCTCCAAGGTTGAGAACCAGATGTACGGGCATTGGAATACAGCTGGAATTCTAAAAAAAAATGTTTCCGTAAGCACATTAGAACTAGCATTGTGGACCCAAACTAAGCCTGAGCCTGTTTTCTGGGCTCCAGAGTTTGCCAAATATGTAACTTAACAACATAGGAGGCTTATACCTAAAATAACTTAATCAAGAATAAATTAGGAATTTAAGTCAAGTGACATCAAAGTGAGTCCAAATAAATTGTCAAAATCTTTATTTAAGTGTGCCCTGCAATTTTAGGTTTTTCCTAAGTTTAATTGAGCATTACCATGGGGCCAAAGATTTCTCGAGTGGAGGCCGTGTTTCGGAAAGCGTAGCGTGGGTAAGCCTCCCACAAGGTGGACCGATGACCTGGTGAAGGTCGCGGGAATACGCTGGATGCGTGCAGCGCAAGACCGGTCATTGTGGCGAACCGTGGGGGAGGCCTATGTCCAGCAGTGGACGTCTTTCGGCTGAGATGATGATGATGATGATGATATTTGGAGAAAAAGCAGTCGTGATAGTGTGTCCGTTTGTTTACGTATTTATAACTCACACAGAATACATTTCACTGAACATCCACTCGCCGATCACCGCGTCGAAATGTTGCTTGGGATCGCGTAACAAATTAAGCACATTCTCGTTGCTCAACGTCGCTATTGTCAAATTCGTCATGAAGTCATCTTTTAAATTAACCTGCTTATTCAATACTGCTTTTATGTCCAGTGAGCTTACTGTTAAAATAAAACTTTTAGTTTAAATAAATATTTCTTCTTCGTAAACTTTAATAAAGTGTGTCAGGCTTGTATGAAGAAATCGTGAATGTATTGAGTCTTATATTCAGCACCATCTATCGTCGGCGTTGTGAATTGGTAGTTTCTTGTAGCGAGATGTAAAGTGACACTGTCTTTTCAGTGCCTGGGAGACGCTTTCCTTCTTTAAATTTCTTTGTTTCCTCCAATTTCTGATTGGATAGTTGAAAACTAGATAAATAAGACTTACCATCAAACAGTTCCTTGTTAGCACTAACATCTATTTGGTGCAAATTGGGATGCGGATTCTTCTTTACATAGGGCGTTACGTACGTGACCTGTAAAGTAAATTAAAAGATATCTATAAAAACCTACTCCGAAATATGAAACGAAATGTTTCAGTTGACGGATCGTTTGTTACGTATGTTTTCCTAATCCGAAAGTATTTCGAGGGTGTTCCGGGTCCTTTCGGAGTAGGGCCCACGAAAGAAGAAACGTCAAATCACGACTATCGAATCCGAACTTTGGATCCGCAACACTTTGGGAGTAGGACAACGTACGATTCGTCAGCCGAAGCATTTAGTTTCGTATTTTATTTTACATTTCCATTCAGAAGGAAGAATATTGTGTAATAGGTAAAGCTTATACACTTAGGTATATTGAATAAATATGGTGCAATAAAATAAACTAGCTCAAACTTCAGATCAACTGTTGCGTAATCTTAAATGCTATTTCAATGGGACCCGGATTAAGTTGCCTAGTGCTTGCGAGTAGTTGCAAGATTCATAGACCTAACGTCGCGTTTAAAACGGCCATCCAGCAACCCAGCCCCCCTAGCCCAGTGGCTTCGTCTACGAGCGTTTCTACAAGCGTAGCGCTTTGTAGAAACGCTCGTAGACGAAGCCACTGGGCTAGGAGGCTGAGCTATTATCGCTAATATTCTGAAAAACATTACTAATTTAAATTAGACAAAACTGCCTTAGGCTTGAGCTGCGCCCGTCGTATACCTCCCTATACACTTAAATGGCGGCGTCTTCATCAGGCGCATGCCTCGCGCGAGCACTCACTTTTGACGTCGGAACGCATAGACGTAATGTCATAATATGAGTGCTCGGGTGAGGCATGCGCGCCATATGGACACATCTTATAGAGAGAGCGTCAGAACTTTATTATAATATAAACTTAGTATTAGGTACTAACCTCATGTCCAGCATTGAGCAAGTGTCTTATAAACCCGTCTCCGAGGATCCCATGACTCTTGCTGGGCATCGGGAATATTGCCAATAACTTGTACCCTTCAGATGTATAACCACATAATAGTGTACTGAATAGAAACCACTTCAGAGAATCCATCATCTAAAAATAAATCATTTTTAAAAATAAATGTAGCTTAAAGCCATAACACACCGGACGTCGCAGGCCACGTATCCAAACAGTATTGTCTGGCGACCTCGCCATGGCGACGCCAGCCCCCCTAGACAAGTGGCATGAACGCTAATCGAATAGAATAGAATAGACTTCACAATGGAAATGACATTACAAGTCGCTATGTAGATCACGTGACTTATGTCATTTCCATACATGAAGCGTAGCGATTAGAAGGAACGTTCGTTGACGTCAGCCACTTGTCTAGACGGGCAGAAGGGCTAGACAAGTGGCTGACGTCTACTAGCGTTCCTTCTAATCGCTACGCTTCATGTATGGAAATGACATAATTCACGTGATCTACATAGCAACTTGTTGTTGATCTACATAGCGACGATTGACATTTCCATACATTGCGAAGTCTATTCTATTCTATTCGATTAGCGTTCATGCCTCTTGGCTAGCCCCTCTGGTGTGTTACCTCCCATACATTTCAATACGAATAGCTGGCGACGTCGCCGTAGCTACCCGGTGCGTTATGGCCCGAAAAGTAGCAGGATACCGCGACAGAGGCATGATATCGTCAGTTACACACTAACTGTATGGTCCCCAAACTAAGCAACGCTTGTACTAGGTATGCTTACCGTACAAGGGACTGGGGGCGATCCCAGTGACACCCAGAGCAAATTACGAAAAGGCCGTTTCCGAATTTTTTCTCTGACGGGAATCAAACCCGCTACCATCCGATGCAGTGAGCTGAGCGGCCAACGCTCGAACCACTGCACCAAGGGGTCGTCAAACAGGTGATGATGCATACTTTTTAGAGTTCCGTACCCAAAGGGTGCCAACGGGATCCTAGTACTAAGCCTATGCTGTCCGTCTGTCCGTCCGTCCGTCTGTCAGCGGGCTGTATCTCACGAACCGTAATAGGTAGAGAGTTGAAATTTTCACAGAATGTGTATTTCTGTTGCCGCTACAACAAAACATACTAAAAAATAAATAAAATTTAAAAACAAAGGACCCCCTTTACCTACATACAAGACACTTGATATTTTTGACGTTTTTATTCTACGGTGGTACGGAACCCTTTATGTGTGAGTCCGTCACGCACTTGGTCGGTTTTGTTTAACGTGTTATTGTTGTGTAACCGCAATAGAGAAGCGACGATAACGTACGTGACCTGTATTCGTCGCTTATCTGTTGTGGTTAGACAACAAAGACGGAAGGCAGGCGTTAATCCAGATTTGTAGCGGAACATTATTGATGGTATAGCTAAGCTGTAGTCAATCGACTGCAGCTCATATACGGGCTGGCTCGACCGGGGTAGTACCACCCTCTCACAGAAAATCGGCGTAAAGTAGCTATTACGCTGCCTTTCTTACGATGAGCGAGAGAGCCGGTAGCCCAATTCCTTCTTCCCCTCCCTTTGTTCCACTCCCCTTCAGGTCGGCAATGTGCGAGAAATGCCTTTGATATTATAAGCATCAATAGGCTACGGTAACTGCTTAACAACAGGCGGGCCGTACGCTTGTTTGCCACCTCAGTCCCATAAAAAAACGCTACCTGCTTACGATTTAACACAAAACAATAAGTCAGTTTCATGCATAAATTATTGTTTATGTTGCAACGTCTAATTAAGGTAGCAAGGAAGTTTTTTTAATTTAAAAAAATAACTGCATGGGTTGACCATAATGTTAATAATAATAGCCAAAGGTGTTTTCGGTCCCAATGAAAATACCTAATCCAACATGGGCTCCAATGTCCAATTCATGGGCTGTTATTACGAACCCGGTACGAAAGCAATTAACCGTTTCGATCGAGCTTCGAATTTTGAATTTTGACACGTTTCCTTCCGTAGTAAATAAGTGTCAAAATCACGAACGAGCGAACGAAAAAGATTAGGTTCCGGGATCATAATAGGCCCTTGGACTACAAATACTGATAAATAATTAAGTAGTTAGGTACTTACCTACTTATTTATTAAAAATTATGAATAACTAACTATAAATTAACCGACATAAAATAAATACTTACTGTAATAATTTGGTACTATTTATCGATTCTTAACAACAATATATTTAGAAATAAAAAACACTGACCACTGCACTATTCGAAAATTAAACGGATAAAGTATTTTTTTAATTTGTTTAAAAAATACTGGCCAGTTGCCGCGGTCGGAGGAACCAACACGATTGCGTACAAAATTTAAGCCGCACGGAACTAATTCAAAGATTAAACGAGATTTGAAGTTGGTAATTTATTCAATAGGTTTTTATGGCTCCATCCATAGATTTATAAAAGTATCGCGTGCGCGCTTTAACTAAATGCCGTCCTACTAACAAAAAATATTCCAAAATACGCGGAAACTTATCATATATATTATCGTCGCGGCACGTCAGTTTCATAGGTACATTGGTTGCTGTCAGATGTACTACTGAAGTACGCCCACTTTGGTGTATAAGTTGCCGCTTTTTAATATTGCGGATACTCCACCTAGTTGGGGCTTGGGGCACTCTCGCGGAAATACAGAGTGAATTGAAATCATGGGCATCCTTTTAAACAGTGATTGTACACATGATTCAGAATATCTTGGGAATATTAATTAACAAATAAATTGATAATAATTTATTTTGTTAACTGGTTTGCTTGTTTGCTTAGTCAAGCAATATTGTTTCATCAATAGATTTTTTATTTATTTTCCCAAAATATTTAGTTAGTAGTATAATAGTTGACATCGTACTTTTCTCGAAAACGACGCATGAATTAAAAATAATGATAGAAGATCTACATCAAGAAAGCGAAAAAGTGGGCTTATCAATAAACATGTCTAAAACAAAATTAATAAAAAACAGTAATGAGCAGTTAGAAATCTCCATAGGAAACAATACATTAGAAGTAGTTGGAAAATATATATACCTTGGTCAAACAGTAGCACACAAAAATTGGCAAGATACGGAAATTGAAAGAAGAATACGACAAGGTTGGAACAAATACTGGGCCCAAAGTCACACAGAGAAACATGGAGAGGAACCTACTGAAATTAAGACTAATAGATAAAACAACGAAGAAAGAACTAAGACAGAGAAGCAAATTAAAAGATATAATTAATATAGCAAAAACAGGGAAATGGAATTGGGCGGGACATATTGCAAGGGACAGTAATGAAAAAATGGAACAATATAATAACCAACTAGAATTATTGTTAAATCAGGTAAGCTCTACTCTTTACATGTTATTAATAATCCAGAATTTCGAAGTGGTGGACGAGGTGGTGGTAATACCAACATTGCAAATCTAACCATGGCCACTAGTGGCCGTAGTCAGATTGATCTAACAAATCGGAATGCCCACGGACGTAGATCGGATCGACCATGCACCTCGCCTGGCCCCCGGAGGCAGCTGGTCTCGTACCTGTCAACCGGTAACAGAAACCGTAACCCGACATGATTTCGATCATGGGTCAATGATCGGAACAGGTTTCCTAAATTAACAATTTAAACGGTTTCCAAGACCTGTTCAGTATAGTGATGTACTACTCTATCAAGCTAACTAGACGCTCGGATGGAATGCGGCTTCCCCGTCCGCATACCGCCGCCCGCCACCGCCTTTTTGTGCGGGTGACGTCACATTTGACAGGCGCCTAGTTGGCTTGGTGGAGTAGTAGCATGTCGCAGTTAGAATTAGTATGTAAAGAGATCTATCTGCTACTAACTGATGCAGGGACTGTTAAAAATCATTGCAAATAAATTGATAGGTACTGAATATACTGATCGGGTTTCATCGTATATCATTTACCAGGGTCTTCATAGGATTATTTGTTATAATGAAAATTCACAGGTGAAATAACAGTCAAAAAAATATGTATGTGTATTGTAAGGGCCGGGCTCCATTAGCGCGTTGCGTTGCGTCGTCGCAAGATCTTGTACTGGCGCATCACCTTCCCCCGCTTCGTCTCTCGCCCGTCGACCCTTTGATCCGTTGCGACGACGCAGCGCAGCGCAATAGTGGAGTCGCACTGTAAGTTGTATGTCCTCTCGCATTGAAGGGAGGCCCGTGCGGAGTGGGTCGTTAAAGAGGCAATCCTTTTTAAATATGTAGGAGGTATCATATTTAATAAAGTACGTGTAACACCCGCACACGCTCATAACATACATTAATTTTATTTTAATTACATTTATCAAGACAAGGACTTTGCTCTATCTGCTATTACTATAATATACTTTACTAAGTGCTACTCTTAAACTTAACTTTAATACATCTTCGTAACTTAAGAGGTCCTTTAAACTGTTATTGGAAAAATAAATGTGAGAGATATCTTCTACTTAAATATCCGTAAGAGATCCGGTTCGAGATCCCGCTGATGAGATGCAGATTAGTACTAGATGTACTGTTGCTAAGATGAAATAAGAAACAGGTTAATCAGGATGTTGAATTCTTACTCACAATCACATAGTCTTAAATACTTGACAAATTTTAATTCAACCGCAATATGAAAAAATATCACTGAAGTTTCTTCTTTGTCTCCACTCTTATTTTGAACGTACATATCGTTCTTTTTACAATAAAGTTGATGGTCCATATTGCTATGATGATGACTGCTAGTAGATCTAGGTAGAGCTTCTGGTAGAGCGGCACGTGCAGCGCGGGCGAGCGCAGGTGCGCGGCGCCGCGCGTGCGCACCGCGTGCTCCACCCAGTGCACCAGCTCCGCGCCCGGCGCCACCGGCCGGTCGTGGTACACCAACGATAGCTCCCTCACTTTCTCTGTGTACCTGCAGAGAGTTCAAGATAAGACACTTAAAACATAGAAGGAATAAGGAAAACCTTTTGAACCAACTTGGACAAACACTCAGACATTTGAGCAAAAACAGTCACTCTAGCCACAGAATAGATAACTCTAGCCCAATTATGACGTTAACAAGCGTTTCTATACTAATGTAATGAAATCGATAAGTGAATTATGTCATTTATATAATACGTATTTAATAGTAATGACGTGCATAGGGATTATAAAACGTTTATACAATCATCTAGGCTAGCGGAGCAGAGATAAAACCTTTTTGGGGCTTACTACCCACGCTGCATATTGCGATTCGTAGCGCCACTAAAGAATCAAGATCTTTTCCGTCCCATCAGCGATCAGCTTCGGGCTATGTGCTCCGCCCATTGCAATATCAGCCTACTAATCCATAGGGCTATGTCAGGGATCTTAGTTCGTCGACGTATCTCCTCATTTCTTCGATCTCGAGTAAAGAAACTCCGAGCATAGCCATCTCATAGCTCTCCGAGTGACCTTGAGCCTTGGCCCATAGTTAAAAACCACGTTTCAGTGCCATATACCTAAGTCACATTGGTTATAGACTCAGCTTAGTATAATACTGTAAATCAGAACCAGAAAGGTTTTAATTTATGTAAATAAATCCTCCGTCCTCGTCCCTTTTTGGACCCTTTTGGGTCAATCGGAATTTCATTCCTAAAGAGAAGAATGGGCAAGAAAACAGTCACAAATCCCACTTACTTTGGATTCCCAAGAACTTCGTTGATAGCACCTCCAAGCTCCTCGTGCATAGTGTAAGAAATTTCGAGTTTAACGCCAAAACCTTTATGTGCTACTCTCTCAGCATTCATGAACTGGTCCGCGAATACTGGTATGGCGATCAATGGGACCGCGTAGTGGATCGCTTCGGTCATTGACAGAAGACCGCCGTGTGTGATGAAGAGTACGCAGTTCGGATGAGCTGGAATCATTAAGATTATTCTATAGGATATCGGTTTTACCCAATGTAGGTCTACCATGTTTCCTAAAGTAACTAGCAAAGTATTTGAATGGCAAATGATACTTCTTCGGGTGGCTCCGGCTGTACAATTTAACAAACAATTAACGATATTTTTTGTGACTGATAAGCGTGAAACTTATTGTAGAAGAAACTCTAACAAAAGATAATGAATATTTATTATCGTGTGAATGTCTTCCTTTGGATGTCTAAAGAATTTGCATATTGTTTAATATTATGAAATGCAAAAAATAATAAACTAGTCTCCACGTGATAAAGCTACTTATTCAAAAAAATTGTACCATTCCTCGTTCGGCCTTGGTAAAAAGGAGACTCCAACTGATTGCTGCGGAAAAATCAAGCGACTCATACGCATTCAAAACATTGTTAAAAACTGTGGTAAACATTAATAAAGATCAAGTTGCTCTGTCCAAAAACGATTCGGTTTATTCGCATCAGTGTATTGGATATACTCATGATTTTTTTAGAAAACGTACCTAATTATCAGAAGTGCATAAGTACAGTTTATTTGGCAAACTCAAACTATTTTATTCATGTAGGCGAACAAAGCACTTATGGATAGTGAGCTGAATCAACCGCTGATTCAAAATACAGCTTCTACAGTCAACAGCCGGCAAAACCCTCAATTCTTATTATTTTCAATAGAAAAATGTTGGTATACATTTTCAGAAGTAACAACGCAATGTAAAAAGGAACTATAATCATTAATCATTGTTATTAGCAAATAATACGCAAGTAGGTAATTACCAAACTAATTTAAGTCTCAAACAAATTTAGGTACTTACCCAAGGATTTAAATTAGAAAGTTGGCTTATTGTGGTGTACGTACCTACTCCCACTTTACAGTAAAAGAGAGCACTGCGGCTAATTCGCGCGACTTATCCGCGTCTGTCGATTGGAGCCGTCGTAGTAGTACATCAATAACTTGTTTATATAAATTATTACATAAATTACGACTTGTCTTGTCTTTTTAATGCAAAATCATGTAATGACATAGCGAACAGTATAATATGTACATGTATAATGACACTTTAAGTGATACAATTTAGGATGATGAGGCCACTTGTAAATACCTCCTAATTAGGTACCTAATAATACTTGTATGGATATCCTAACTAACTTAACATCCGATATCAAACTCGTTTTTTCCTTATAAAATAAGTGGACGGACAGAAAAGGGTTTCATTATTGAGACTGGGTAAGCCCAAGGGCACCATCATAGTAAGTAGGTAATTTATTCGTGTCAGAATAAAAAAATGTCAAGTATAAAAACCGTACCTGCACTGATCTTACGAACTGATTCGAACTGGGAACCGTTTTTCTGTGAACCCACTGGGTCTCACAGAAAATCGGCGTAAAGTAGCTATTACAGTTGCGTTTCGTACGATGAGCGAGAGAGCCGGAAGCCCACCCCACCTATCTCCACTCCCCCTTTGCCCCACTCCCCTTCAGGTCGGCAACAACGTGCGAGCGATTGTATTGCCTTTGGTATTGCAATCATCTATAGGCTACAGTAACTGCTTAACATCAGGCGGGCCGTACGCTCGTTTGGCACCTAAGTCATATAAAACAAAGCAACCTTACCCAAAATACTTGTTTGAGGCGCCCACTGAACGACGTGAACATTCTTAGGATTATCAGGTAACACTTCCTCAAATTTCCAAATTACAGTCTGTTTTAATCCTCTAAATACGTCCAGGAGCCCTTTCTTCGTCTCAATGGGAAGATCTTTGCTTTTCAAATTTGATCCTAAGCTAAAGTAAATAACACCGTTTTTGGCGTTGTCCATTATTCTTTGTAGATCCTGTAAATAAGATAAGTTTATTAACAGAAAAGTATACAAGATCAGTTTCTAGTGAGCCCCAAACTAGACCGATAGCCTGTATCTCGGGGCTCGAGATTAGATTAGAACTGAATGAAAAGAGTGAAATGGAAAGATGTGATGAATATAACAGTAAATTCTTCTAAATAAATACTCTGGACAGGGTTGATAGCTCACAAATAACTTCAAATCACTAGGATATATAAATGGTTTCTTTAACGCTACATTAATAAGGTCTGTCTAGGCCCTTTTCATTTCTATATAGTAAAATTTTACGGTACAACCCCAAACACTGATGCAGTATTGCATGAGGGATTGGCAAAAAGGCGACAAGGTTCACCACATTTCACGTTCGGTCCTGAATATCTGGTGAAATGTGGGCTTTGAGTTGGTTAATACCTCCTCAATGTGGTGGTGTATGGCCACTCAAGCCTCTGACTACCCCCGAATGGGGATAAAAGTCGTGACGTTACATTTACATATTTTTTTGGCAAAAAGCCACATAGACCAGACGAAGGGTGTCAGGTGGCACGCAGTCCCGAAGTTTGCTCACAGGGTAAATGAATTTTACCCTGTGAGGAGTTAGGTGGTTGTCTATGAAAATATCCAAGTATTTATGAAGGAAGTGTGATCGAGAATCGGGCAGTCAGGTGTAGTTTGAGACTACCGTTTAGAGACGTAGCCAGCTGTTTTCGAGAATTTAATGTATTTCGTCTTTGATGTGTATAATGTAAGTAGATTGTTGTCTAGCATTCAGGAGACCTTGACCAAACCAATTTCTGCGAGACAGTAAACTTTTCCCAGCTTTCACTGTGAAATAAGATGACTATGTCGTCTGCATATTTAATAAACCAAATACATGGTGTGACTTCGTATCGTTGGCAATATTTTAATTATATTATATTTTTAATCAGTGTTTTTGCACACATGTAGTCATAGCTAAAAATATTACCATCGATTTCAAAGTCGCCTTGTTTAAAATCGAACGCAAAGTTTAGGAGACGCTACTTCAATAATCTACCGTTAGGAGCCTCACCCCTGGTAACGGATCCACTTTTTCTTCAATGTGATAGCCTCCAATGTTCTTGTAGTTTTGTGGTAGTTTGGTGGCACTTCCCATGGACACGTGCGAGTTGCCCAGGATCATTGATGCATTGTACTTCAGCTCCTGTAAAGTCGGGACAGGCAGACCTCGCTGCTTCAGAATTGGCGCTACAAATCTGAAGTATGCTTCTTCTTCTTTGTAGTAGTATCGGCTAGAAACAATAATTAATTAAATATCGCCAGACAAGCAACGCCCCAACTGTATAATGTTCCGCATAATGGACTGGAAGAAAGCGATCCAGTGTCACTCAGACCAGGTCAAATATTATTCCAATTTATTTGGCGCGTCCAGATGCCTCCTCCTAGAACTCATGTTACGAAATTTTGCCTATGCGTTCCGACGTCAAAACTGAGTGCTCGGGCACGGCATGCGACTGACTGATGTAGACACAGTTTGGTTTGCACATGACACTAAAAATGAAACCAAATCGCAACATAATAGGTTACTTGGGGGGATAAGAACGCCACATTAGCAATTCTGCAAACGCAATATTTTTTTTTCATTTTCTAGCAGAATCCTTAGCAATTCGCTAAATTTCCGTAAAATAGTTACACATTTTACGCCGCTACGTACGCTTGTTTGCCACCTTACAGCCAAATACAAAAAGGCTATTCAAATGTTTAAGTCCCACATAGCAGTTTAAGACGTCGTTATCTGTCATTTTTTGTATGGCGCGTCTGGCGCGTCGAAGTTAAGCAGCTCTCAAACTAGAGTTGCATACGAGTATTCGGCAGTTAGTCACATACAAATAAACAATAAAATAAAACTTACAAATTCTTCAGATATAATCCCTCTATTTGCTTATACAAGAGGTATAATCGTTGTGTAAATGTGAACGGCGGATTGAGGCTGTCTCCGTAGTCCGGGTTGTAGGCCGGGTGCAATGGCTCATCGATAAGACTTATTATCAACCAATGTGGCTCCAAGGTCGAGAACCAGATGAACGGGCATTGAAATACAGCTGGGATCCTAAAATAGATTAAAGAATATAAAACAATTTGTAATTTGACGACCACTCGATGCAATGGTTCGAGCATAGGCCACTTAGTTCGTATCAACTGCATGGTGATGAATGCGGGTTCGATACCCGCCTGATACAAATTTCTGATACGGCCTTTTCGTAATTTGCCCTGGATTCCTAGCACACATGCCAAGACAAGACTTTTGTCACGCATTATGTCGCACCGACTCGGTTTCTCTCATTCTATAATGCATAGGAGAGAAAAAGACTAGATCGATTTATCTCGCGTTTTGTCTTGCCACGGTTGGCTGTGCTACTACCACTGATGTGGGTGTTCCTGGAATCGCCCCCAGTCCATTACCGATCGGGTTATCGAATGTTTATGCATTAATCAGTAAAGCCGCATGCACTAGGGGCGCTCCTGTGAGATGAATGGGAAGATTCGATCACTTTCTATATCGTCTATCGTCGTTTCCTCGTCTTTCTTCTATCTATGTTTCTTTCTTTCTTTCTATCTTCTTTCTTTCTAATACCAATGCATTTGATGCTGTTAAATCTGTAATTTTGACTCCTGCCCATTCATGTATGGAAATGACATGAGTCACGTGATCTACTTATCGACTCGTAATGTCATTTCCATACATTTCAGAGTAGCGTTTTGTAGAAACACTTTTAGACGAAGCCACTTGTCTAGGGGAGGGGGTGGGGGGGCTGATCGATCGTGTAGAATTTAAACCACCGATATAGAAAACGGGAGATCAAACTCACTCCGTAGTTTAAACTACAATGATCTTACGGCCCTAAGCCTCTTGGAATAAAAGTAAATCCTATAATGAGATTTACTAAGCAGATGCTAGGAAAAGTTTGGTTTCAGTGCAAGAGGATGCAAAGTCGGTCACTTAAGAATACAATTAAGATCTTAAGTTATTAAATCCCTACTAATCTATGTAGGTTTCTAAGGTTCGTTGACCTACGTTGATGACTATATTGTTTAAGGATTATTGAGGTTGCCGTTCAGTGGGAATAATTTGGTCAGTGCTGGCAACAGTATGCGTGTGCGCACTTATATAAATAAGCAATAGATTGGAATGAGTGCTATTTCTATCTTGTTTAGACATTCGCTGTTTATTATGTCTGGCTCGTATACTGGGGATTGCGGAATTTCGTGTGTTTAAATATTATGATTATCACATGCAGCGCTGTTAAACATTGAGAAACCTCCTCGTATTTTGAAAGACGTGCGTAGTTCGCCAACCCGCACTGGGCTAGCGTGGTGGACTTACCCGAATCCCCATCGCATTAGGAGATCCGGCAAAGTGTGGGAAGTTCATTACTGCCTAAACTTTTAAGAAATACACGCGTGATGCTGTATGCTTGATGGTGTATTAAACTTGTATTATCGAGGCGCTGCAATCACTGATTGGTAAACGATGATCGTTGAACGATCGGAGGAAGTAACGCTTGGCATGTCAGACAGAGATGTATGACCATTTAGTGGCATTTGAACTTCGGAGGGCACGTAAATAGTCGGTCCCGTTTGTTGTCATCTAGGCAGCAGTCGCTAAGCCTTGTCAGAGGCCTTCGGGCAGCTTGAACAACTCTGACACCAGGTTGGCCACTGACTATGTGGTAAGAAGAAGAAACTTGTATTTATAACTTACACAGAATAAATTTCACTGAACATCCACTCGCCGATCACCGCGTCAAATTGTTGCTTGGGGTCGCGCAACAAATTCAACAGGTTCTCATTGCCCAACGTCGCTATTGACAAATTTGTCATGAAGTCATTGAGGAAATCTATATTATGGAAGTCAATCTGTTTATTCAATATTGCTTTTATGTCCAGCGCAGTTCCTGTTAAAAGAAAAAAAATAAGTTAAAAAAATATAGCTATTCCTTGTATTATTCCAAGTTTTCTTTTAAGTCGCGTTTTCTTCAATCTATAATTATATAGTCAGTCATTGGTGCCCCGAAATACAATGTGGATTATGAGTTTTAGTAACTCGGGTTTTCGTCGGACGACTGATATTTTATTAGGCTGTGTTTCTACGTTTATTAGGTCGTAGAGCGACTTTGGTCTTTTCTTCTAGACCTAGTAGCAAACTGTGGAGTAAGTAATGTTATTTTTCAGGATTTTGACTGTCACGGTAACATTTTCAGAGCCAGTAAGATTACCGGGTCTTGCAAAGCACAGAGGCTATGGGTGATAGAGTCAAGCTGTAACCAATTGACTGCAGCTCATATATGGACTGGCTTGACCGGGGTACCACCCTCTCACAGAAGATCGGTGTAAAGTACCAATTAGCTATGTTTCGTACGGTGAGTGAGAGAGTCGGAAGCCCCACCTCCCCTTCTCCTCCCTCTATCCTACTCCCCTTCAGGTCAGGTCGTGCGTACAATGCCTTTGGTATTGCAAGCATCTAGGCAACGGTAACTGCTTAACATCAGGCAGGCCGTACGCTTGTTTGCCACCTAGTAACATAACAAGAGGCTCCGATGTTTATTGACTTCTTTGGTACTTTGGATGACATGTTGAGATGAGACTTTTTCGTTGTATATAAGTTATCTAAATAAAACCCGCTTACCATCAAACAGTTTCTTGTTAGCACTAACATCTATTTGGTGTAAATTCGGATGAGGATTCTTCTTTACATAGGGCGTTACGTACGTGACCTGTGAAATAAATCCCACTAATATTATAAATGTGAAAGTTTGGATGGATGGATAGATGTACGGATGTTTGTTACTCTTACACGCAAAAACTACTGAACTGATTTGGATGAAATTTGGAACACAGATAGTTTATAACCTGGATTAACACAAGAACACATATTATACTTTTTATCCCGGGAAAATGTCAGGTTCTTGTGGGATTTCAAAGTTAACGCGGACGAAGTCGCGGGCAGAAGCTAGTAATAAATGAGCGTCGGTGCCCAGGCAGGACCAGGAAACGTTGGCCGTTGACGACCTGGATGCATTCCATAACATCATCATCATCATGTCAGCCAAAAGACGTCCACTGTTGGACATACGCTTCCCCCAAGGTTTTCCACAACGACCGGTCCTGTGCTGCTTACATCCAGCGGTTTCCCGCGACCTTCACTAGGTCGTCGGTCCACCTTGTGGGGGGCCTGCCCACGCTGCGTCTTCCGGTACGTGGTCGCCACTCAAGAACCTTTCTGCCCCATCTGCCATCACTTCTTCAGGCTGTGGATCTATTCCATAACAACTGGCCAGAAATGACCAATAATAGAGGAAAGTAGAGAGTGTGGGGAGACCTTTACCTAGGGGAGGGGCGTGTGGGTTACAAAAAAAAAATACCAAAGAAGATTGCTGTCGAGATAGGGAAAGAAATTAACTCTTTTTTATTTTAATATTTAGTCTAGACGTTATCTGGTTGACTTCACGGTTATAGATGTTTTTTTTGTTAGTGTTTTTGCACGCAGATACAGCGACGCGATGGCGCAAGCGCCAGTTTTAACGCACCCTTAAGGCCATTATATTTTGAATGTGGGTTATTTTTAAACACAAAATAAAAACTATAAATAGCAGTCGCCTTTGTTCTGATTCCGAGGTGACCAAAGGACACTAATTATTTCCACTTTGTGCATCTGGGTGATATCCCCTGGGTAATTTAATTCGCCAGGTGCACTGAGAAAAAATATTACGACAACAAAATGGTTTTTGTAGTTCCTAATAGTATGTTTAGTATGTTTTACTAAACATTTGTATTTACAGCATATGTTTGATAAATGTGAGACATTACATAAAACATTTGCTGTAAATACAAAACCATTTTGTGGTCGTAACATTTTTCTCAGTGTGATCTGAGGCGGCTTTTGTTCCACTTTGTACACCCAGGTTATATCACCCAGGGGGCTTACCACAAGCTCTTATTGCGATTCAATTACAGGAACGTATTAACGTTTCAGCGACTTTTTGTGCAATGACGTACCTTATTGTCATGACAATAAGAAACTTCATTAGAACGTCGTTAAAACGTTCCTATAATTGAATCGCAATAAGAGCTTGTGGTAAGCCCCCAGGTGTACAAAGTGGAATAAACCCACAGAGTAAAGACTAAAGAAAGAGGTGCCCTTATTAGATATATGTATGAAAAAAAACGTGGTCATTGTTTTTTCATTTTCATTGTTCTATCTACCGGTAAATAGTCGAACTACTCGCTTCGTTTTATGTCGATGTTAGTACTAGGCCGACCACTCGGCCGAGTTGCTTAGGGCCAGTCCCCTTACTAATTGGTCCATGAATAAACCACACATTCGACTGCCATAATGAACTGGACAACTGATGATGTGAATATAACTAAAATATTCTTTATTTTTAGATACAAAAGAGTCTGAGTACAATTGACAGTACATAAACGTCTCAACACGTGCATTTATCACGGAGTCATTGTTATTCACGATACGAAATGATGTTAGTAATTTCATACACGTGACTCAAATACCTAGTATCCAACATGTATTTGGTATTCCGAGCTCTATCTTTTGGATAATTACTTTTTTGTCGTATGAATTCAAAATAATGTGGCAGTGAAGCTAGCGATGTTAATTCGCTTAAATGTAGGTCCGTCCGTCTGTCAGCGGGCTGTATCTCACGAACCGTACTAGGTAGAGACTTGAAATTTTCACAGAATGTGTATTTCTATTGCCGCTACAACAACAAATACTAAGAAGAAATAAAATTTAAATATAAAGGGTGTCCCCATACAAGAAATTTGATATTTTTGACGTTTTTATTCTACGGTGGTACGTGACCCTTTATGTGGGATTCCGACACGCACTTATCATCAAACTATAAATAGTTTGATGCGACCTAGAGCTATACTTAACTGCGTCAACATTGTACAAACCCTCATTAAAAATTTACGACTGCAGTTCGCATCAAAAATGCAATGTCGTTAATAATTCCTCGGACCTCTCAGTCGCATTTATACCATAACTCCGTTAGTCCCAGCGAGAGGAAGATTTATGACCCTAACCTTGTATTCCCAATCTAAGCCAGGTGCTACATTTGTTATTAATGGCAAAGAGCTAAATTGATAACAGTTGTGTGAAAATCCCTATACAAGTCAGTGACACTTATTTTTTAATTTAAGTGATGAAGTCAAAGACAAGTGGGAGACATGCGACTGTCCAAAATAGTATGTCCTAATAAACGGAGTACATAGACATAGTACGACTCAGTCGTTCGCGGAAAATAATATTGAAAACATGTCGGTGTTGCCGATACGGCTCACCTTCCGCTGAATAATACGCATCAAAATGCTGAATTGCGACTGACAGATGTGTGAATTTCGCTGCATGTAGTGGTGCGCTGAGCACAAGTCTATAGTCTGATTTTTAATTAGACGAAGTGGGCTGACAGGTTCTTATGTCACTTTTCAATATAAATAGAACAAATAAGGTTCAAATTCGACATTTTCAGCTGTCAGTTGGCTTCGTCTAATTAAAAATTTGACTATAGTGATTGCAATGTTAGGAGATACTATATCTGCTAAAATCTATATCTATACATATCTATTTCTACATTTTTTTGCATACATTTATAATAATAAATAAAATTAAAGTTCTGTTTTAACTGCATTGAATGTACGGAGGGAAGTCACTGAATCGGGGAGAATCTTAACACCGCGCGCAAACTTGAATCGCGCGCCATCTGTTTGGAGTCTATCTGTCTGTATGTTTGTTCCGGGTAATCTCTGAAACGGCTAGACCGATTTTGACGAGACTTTCACTGGCAGATAGCTGATGTTACAAGAAATAACTTAGGCTCCTTTTATTTTCGAAAAATAATTAGGATTCCGCGGGAAACATAAAAACCGGCGGGAAAATTCACGCGGGATTAACGCGGGTAGTATTTATTTAAAATTTACGCGTACGTTGTCGCGGGCACAGCTACTAATACATAAATCGATATAGTCAAGTTTCTCGCGCGCGCTGAAATCAAAGTTATTTTCATGGATTAATTGTAAGATATAAGATTACAAAGTGTTACATTTGCGTTGAAATACCAATTATTTTGGAAAATAACGGATTGAATCGTGCCTGCCACAAATTGGTTGGCGGTATTACTTTTTACCAAAAAGACACGGACTCATTTGGGTCCATTTAAATGCACATTACATTTTTTATAACTCACATGTAAACAGCCGTCATATAATCACTGTTTCAACTAAAGCTATGGTTTCCTCCAAAGCGGTGCCGTCATATAAAGGCCGCACTAAAACATTGGCTATGTAGACTATGCATTTATTCCATCCGCCCTTAAGCTGACTCTGTCGTAAATTCTGTTTAATCTGTATATTCTTAGAGAAAGAATTAAAACCTTATTATAAGGGCCTGTTTCGAAATGATCAGATAACTCTTATCCATCAAATAAATATGGCGTTTTGACAGATATTCTATAGAAAATCGGTCAAAACGCCATACCTATTTATTTGGTGGATAAAAGTTATCAGACTTTTCTAAAACGGGCCCTAAATCTACTTTTTATTTTGGGACTAGGCCAGCCACACTTTCCCACCACTGTTACTAGGATAGAAGAGTTGAAAAAGATTATCCACTTTCCCCGTTGCAAAGCGGGAGACAAAAATAACAGTAGGTATATGTTGATAATTATTTGGTGGATAACTAACCTCATGTCCAGCATTGAGCAGGTGTTTAATAAACCCGTTTCCAAGGATCTCATGACTCTTGCTGGGCACCGGGAATATCACCAATAACTTGTACGCTTCACATGTATAACCACACAATAGCACACTGAACAGAAACCATTTCAGTTTCTCCATCTGAAAAGGAAGCCTGTTTAAATACAGATACCGCGATGGAGATTGGCGATGAAGAAGGATATAGATTTGCAATATTCGTCGTACGATAAAGCGCATTACACACTGAAGCCGCCGACATGACAGCGGGTTGGTGCCGGCGGCTTTAGTACTATACACACCGAAGCGTCGCTCGCTCTTCAAAATAAGCAGCTGACACACATGTCGGAGGGTCGCGTCGGCGGCTTCAGTGTGTTGTGCACTTTACACAAAACAAGTTTAAGCCCAGCTGCCCAGAAACTCTCGGACAGAAATTATACGGACGATGTTATGCATTCCATATAAACCTTACCGGTCCGACAAATTTCTGATAGTATGCGGGGCCCAAACGCTATGCTATATTGCCAAAGCAATTCCTTTTTCTGATTTTCTAGCAGAATCCTTAGTAATGCCGCTCAATTTCTGTAAAATTAACTGTAAAATTTTACGCCATTCGTGACCGTTTTACGGAAATTTTGCGGATTCTGCTGAGAGAAAATGAATTGCTTTTGCAGAGTTGCTGAAACGTTGCACAGTGTCGCTATAAGACCCTCTGTCTTTGTTGCCTTTTTGTCTCGGTATGTGGGATATAATATACGTATCAATTAAAAAAAAAAAAGATGCATAAGTTATTATGTACCTACCTATCTTGAAGGTATCTTGTAGGTTTAATTAAGGAAACACTTTTGCAGTCAAACACAAAAATATTGCAACTGCGTTGGCTTGACCGTAATTAAACAAAAAGTTTATTACTAATAACTTTTTTTAATGTTATAATTGTATAATATTATGTACCTACTGAGAATCCTACAAAGACAGTTTTTGACCTAGTTTTATTATCAGCTGATGGGATATACATAGGTAGGCACTTACTACAAGAACCTAAATTAGGTACCTAATTAAGAAGTCATAATAAATGTTAATAATAATTATTGAATAGGTACTCACTATAATCAACTCAGTTTATCGGTTCATGGACTAATTAAAAAATGAACTTAAAAAAAACAAGGAAACAGTTTTCATGAAAAATTAAAAACACTGGCCACTGCACTACCTATTTGAAAATTAAAATGTTAGTTATGTTAATTAATTTGTTTTAAAATATTTTTTAAAATATCGGTGAATTATTGCGTCCGGAGGAACCAAGACGACCAGACTACAATGACGACTGCGTTTATATTTAATCCGCACGGGACAAGTTACAAGCATTTTAGGGTTACGTGTGATTTAAATTTCCTTATCAAGCAGTGTGATTAATGACTAGCGTAAAATTCATGTATCCATGTGCTCTGTAGATGGAGATAAAAAAACAATCTAAAAACTTTTTTTTTAATAAAAAACTTTTTGTATTTATTTTTGAAAAATAATTTTCCTTTTAAAGCAAAGCTGTGAGGAATAACTAAATTGGTCACTACAATTAATTAACTCTCATTGATTAAAAGAATCGTTACCAAAAACATATTTTTTTAATTTCTGTGGTTTACGGAACCACATAATATAGTTGTTTTGATTTCTGCACGATATAACCTTGAACGAGCATGTAGGATGTTCACTGTGCATACAGTGATAGTAACATAATGTAAACAAATTGTTATTCATCATTATCATCCATGCTTCGGTTAATTATTAAAATATGGGTGTTCAGTAGGTAGCACTATAGTTATAATTACTTCTTTAATAACGGTACCGAACTTGCAGCAGTTTAATCCTATAGGTAACCAAAATGTACATTTTTATCTTTCATTTGTTAAACGTATTTTTTTTTTCATTTCCAAAGCTTGTGTTAATTTGAATTAAAATGTGCTATGTTGGTGGAATATTACCCATTATAATGTTCATAAACGTGTATGTGAGTATGGGCAATTGAAACAAAAGGGGTGAAACATGGTTTTCGAGTTCCTCCAAAGGGCCAAAGACCTACCTGTGCTTGATACATTTAAAAACTTGAAAAGGTATATTTTACTTGATACTGGCTATACCTATGCGAAAAGCGGAACCAAAAATGGTACTAGCAAAGTATCGTCAGCTTCGTAAATAGCCTAAATTTGAGTGTAAATAACTATTTGCGCTTGTAGGCAAGTCATCGTGTACTTAGACCATTAACAGTGACGTCCGTCATTGTTTACACGTCCATTTATGTGAGTACGGTATGTATTATTATGGCAGAACTCTAGGCTCGTATTATTAATGCATCTCAAAGTTAAGATCGATCTTAAGATGCAGTTTTGACGTTATGGAACATCTGTCAAAAACAGCATCTTAAGATCGGTCTCAACTTTGAGATGCGTTTATTAATACGAGCCTTATTGAGTGAAGTAATTACATGGGTATTTCAGAGCGATGACTTCTCCTTTATCGTATCCTCATGACTGAGGGACGTGATTTTGGTATGTAGCCTGTGCCACCATCTGTCTCCAGATCTCTCTGTCTTGCGTCATTCGTATGGTTGATCGCAAGGTAGCCCCTGTTGCCTCTTGAGTGGTGTGCGTCCATCGCGTCGGTGACCCCAGCCTCTCTTGCCTTCGTCACAGCTAGACGTGTGTCGGTACATGATTTTCACGAAACGTAACGTAACCGGTTACGTCGAGTGCGTCACCGGTTATTTAATAGGTGATTTTTGTAACTGGTTATTTTTGTAACCCTATGGTTTTCGTCACTACTAGCTTCTTGTATACAAAAATACAATATTGTTATTATCACAGCCAGTGATATCAGCCTCTCTAGTCTAGAGACTACGGAACCCTAATATTGCGTTCCGATTCGTACTTGGCTAGAATGTATCTACTGTTGCGTAAATATAACGTTGAAGAACATTTATACTGTAGGACGTAGGTATACACAGACGTACATGTAATGTAATGTAACGTCACGACTTTTATCCCCGTTCGGGGGTAGTCAGAGGCTTGAGTGGCCATACACCACCACATTGTGGAGGTATTAACCAACTCAAAGCCCACGTTGCACCAGATAGTCAGAACTCAACGTGACAGGTGGTGAACCTTGTCGCCGTGTATACAAGAATTGACTATTACCTAATCCCGAGGGATAGGTAGGTTTCCTCACGATGTTTTCCCTCACCGTCAGCGAACTGTAAATTATGCACATAGATGAAAATTCATCCATTGGTGCATGCCTCACCGGGGATTGAACCTGGGACTTTCTGATTGCTAGCCCAACCTGTTCACCCCTAGGCTACAAATAAATAAAATTAAAGTCTGTTTGTAATGTCAAAACAACAGCTTTTTACTGAATGAGATGAAAGTATATAGGTACTTATTACAAACAAATATTACAAGTTTTGTTTGTCTCTTTGTTCCGGCTAATCTCCGAAACGGCTTGAACGATTTTGACGGGACTTTCACTGACTTATAGCTGATGTTATAATGAGTAACTTATTGAGCTTTCTTATTTTAGCAATCAATAACAAAAAATCCACGCGGACGAAGTCGCGGGCACCGGGGCACCGCTATTAAGTAAATAAAATTAAGTACCTACTTTTCAGAGAGTTTCCTTTTTATAATAACTAAAGTAACTAAGTGGCCAAATTGTAGTGGTTGAACATAAAAATAAATAAAAACCGGCCGGCCGGTTATTAGTAATAACCGGCCAACTGCGTGTCGGACTCGCACATAAAGGGTTCCGTACCAAAATGTAGGTATTAGATATTGCTTTGGTACCTGAAAATAATTTGAAATTTATGAGATTTGCTGGTTTATATTTTTTTTATGCAATAACGCCACCTGTTATCGAGTAATAGTCTAGCGAGTAGTAGTCTTAGTAATAGGGTCCCGTTTTGCCCCTCGGGTACGGAACCCTAAAAAGATAACAGTATCTGAAAGTATCGGGTTGATTCCCGAAGCTTAGACCATATTCTAAGTCTCGAAGCAATTAAAAATTAAAGTTTAAAGCGAATTTGTGAATAAGAATAGAATAAGAATAATTTTATTTCAAAATAAACTTTGACATGAGAAATTCCTGAGAACACCAAACTAGGCAGTGAGTCTGTATCTTGGGGTTCTTAAGTTTATCAGATACATTATACAAGGTCAAAAACATGTAAGTAGTAGGTAGGTACTAAATAAAATTGTGAAATAAAATAACAAAATATTAAATCTTTCGCTACGGACAAGGCAAGGGTGCAATGTGATGTTTTTGGTGTGTGTGAGGGCATGTGTGCGTGTGTGTGTGTGTGTGTGTTGTGCGAATGCTAACCCCCTTATTCATAGAAATTTATAATCGACCTGCAGTGGAATTACAAATCACATTTGTTCCTAAAAATGCTTTTCAAAACCATTGCAAACTGGCCAAAATCTCTATGAATAAGGGGGTAAGTGTTTAAAAGTGAATAGGCAGAGGAACGTCTGGCTAAAAGCGAATTTACTTCTGGCAACGGGATCCTGAATACACGCTTGGATAAAATTGATCGGTAACCAGGCCGACTTTTTAAAATATTGTAAATATTTGCATATGCCTAAAAAACTGCAGGTACCTTCGTGTGGTTAGTGGCCAACCTGGTGTCAGAGTTGTTCAAGCCGCCCGAAGGCCTCTGACATGGCTTAATTTCTGCTAAGTACCTAGATGACAACAACCCTGGACCGACTTTTTAAGTGCCACTAAATGGTCACCCATCTCTGTCTGACCTTGCAAAGCGTTGCTTAACCTCCGATCGTTTACCGGTCAGTGATTGTATTTGGCTATGAACGCCTACCCGGTACCTAAATCATAAAAAAGGGCTTAAGTTACTGATTGGAGTAAGATAAATCTGACCATGCGTCCATGTTCCTTTATAATATCGCTGCAACGGGTACAGGAAGAAAATAGTAGATTGTATCATAAGGGAGCAAAATAATATTTTTTCGGCGAGGGCGCTTTTTTGAATCCAGAGCGAAGTGAGGGATTCTAGAGTAGAATCCCGAGCGTAGCGAGGGATTCTTTAGTAGAATCCTGAACGTAGCGAGGGATTCAAAGTACGTCGCCCGAGCCAAAAATATTTTGCGCCCGAGAGATACACTCTACTTTTCATCACCCTCTATGAGAAAATAAAGGGCTCCTCATATTTTATTGTAATATTATTATTTAATAAGACATTTAAAGGTGGTAGAGCCAAACTGTAGCCAATTGACTGCAGCTCATATACGGGCTGGCTCGACCGGGGTAGTACCACCCAAGATCGATCTTTACGCCGATCTTCTCACAGAAGATCGGCGTAAAGTAGCTATTACAGCTGCGTTTCGTACGATGAGTGAGAGAGCCGCAAGCCCGACCGGCCCAACCGGGTCGGCAACACTCGAGCAATGCCTTCGGTATTGTAAGCATCCATAGGCTAGTTCGCGCGTTTTAATTTGATTTATTTTTTTATTCAGCTGGCGGCTCGACTATGGGCCCCGTCGCGTCGTACCAGCCAGTCTTTATTCAAACAATATTTGTGTTGGATTTATTTGGCGCTGAACACTAAGATATTCTAAATTCAAAAAGTGCGCCGCAATTTACTTCCCCGCACACTTATTTCATAAGTGTGCGGAAAAGTTCATTCCGGCGCACTTTTTGAATTTGGAACAAGTTTCTTATACACCGCCTTAAAACACCACCTTTGGGCTCACTTAAAGGCGAACCAAGTCGTCCTTTTCGAATAGATGGGATGAAAAAAAAAATGTTGACGATATTTTTACTGTATACATTTCGACAGCAGCGGAAATGAGATACACGCATATTAGTCCGGGTTCTAGGGATACCGGAAAAAAAAAATTCTAGGCAACATTTTTTTTTTAAATTAGTATTAAGCTAATTTTTCGTGAGTAGCTTCATTCTGATGAGACGCCCAACAATTTCTGTACGGAAAATCTTGATTGTGGGAGGTAAGAGGGGTGATGATGATGATTCTCAAAAATTTATTACTAACTGGGTGTTTTTTTTTGTTAAATCTAACGATAATTATCTAGATTATTGAAAAAAATATTATATCAGCTGGTTAGTATTCATTTTTGATGACCTCGTTATCGATACATGTTGGAAGGGGGGACTCTTAAATCAAACCATACATTTTGTAGGACAAATATTTTTTCGAATAATTTAGATAATTACCATCAGATTTAACAAAAAAAAAACAGTAATAATTTTTTGAGAATCATCGTCATCACCCCTCTTACCTCCCACAATCAAGATTTTCCGTACAGAAATTGTTGGGCGTCTCATCAAAATGAAGCTACTCACGGAAAATTAGCTTGATACTAATTTTAAAAAAAAAAACTAGGGCACCTGGACTATATGCTTTGGGTTAGAGAAAATGAGATGCATAGAGTATCTTTTGTCTTATTCTCATTCTATTGGAGTTAGACAAAACTTGTTTGTTGAAAAATGATGAGAAGAGACCTTAAAGGGTTATCTTAATCTTGGGTAAGCCCAACCCCCACCCCCCTTCCTCCATCCCACTCCGTTTCAGGTCCGAAATGTGCGAGCAATACCTTTGGTATTGTACAAAGTACCACCTATAGTATAGGTATAGGTTTTATACCATCCTTTACCGTACTCAGGGTGGTTTGGACAGCTATCATATAGGCAACCAGTTTTATAATTATGTATTTTTTTGGGACGTCCATACAGTCTACGTTTTTGTCTCATAATTGTTATTGTGTTCATTCCGACCCATTCCGACCCGTGTTATTGTCCAGGCGCATTCCGACCCGAAGCATCTCGTCCGGTGGATATATGATTTACTAGCTTTTGCCCGTGACTTCGTCCGTGCATAATTTATTCCACGGGAACATACTATTGGGATAAAAAGTAGCTTATGTGCTATATTCCAGACTATAATCTATCTCCGTGCCAAATTTCATCTAAATCCGTTCAGTAGTTTTTGCGTGAAAGAGTAACAAACATCCATCCATCCAAACTTTCACATGTATAATATTAGTGGGATTAGTGGGAAGTGGGATTTTATTGACTGATGAAATTCTAATTTTGTAATGGAACTATTCAGCAACCCGGAATAGCAAAATGTGGTAAGTAGGTACATAATGCATTACTTTAAGGATCTGTCTCAGAATTGTCAGATAACTTTTATCCACGTTTCGACAGATAGTATTGGAATCCCTCCCATCCGACAACCTTAAGACCAAGCCAACTAGGCGCTCGGATGGGATGCAACTTCCCCGCTCGCACACCGCCACCGCCTTGTTGTGCGGGTGACGTCACATTTGACAGGCGCCTAGTTGGCTTGGTGCTGTAGTAGGTATACTATGGAAAACCTGTCAAAACTTAAAATTCATGAGTATATTGCTAGACTAACACACCAACTATATGGTCCCAAACTAAGCAACGCTTGTACCATGTACCGTACAATTGACTGGGGGCGATCCCAGTGACACCCAGACCAGCAAATTAGGAAAAGGCCCTTTCCCAAATTTGCCACTGGTAGGAATCGAACTCACAGCCATCCGATGTAGAGAGGCGCGCGCCCTACGCTCAAACCACTACCCCAAGCGCTCGTAAAAGCTATCTGACGATTAAAACAGATATCACAAACTAACACAGCTGTATGGTCCCAAACTAAGCAACCCTTAGATAGGATAATTTCCATACATACTTACTTGAAATATTACACAAATTACTTACATACTGCATGACAGTGGAATGTTTATTTTTCATTGTTTATACATACGATAACCTCAGCTAGTAACGATGACTTGAATAATTCACGATTATTGATAAACGGCACGTGAAGTGAAGTTAAACGGTCGAGTTTATCGGAATGGATAAGATTATGTTCAAAAGTGATCACCCATTCGATTGATCGAAGGACCACCCGAATATTACCATGAAACTATTAACCAACCAAAATAACAGAATCCTTAGAAGCCCTAGAAATGCGAATATATTTGAATATACTACTCAAAGGCTCGTATTAATAAATGCATCTCAAAGTTGAGATCGATCTTAAGATGCAGTTTTGACGTTTAATGTATGGAACATCTGTCAAAAACAGCGTCTTAAGATCGATCTCAACTTTGAGATACGTCTTTTAATACGAGCCTTCGTCCATCAAGGACTCACAAGTACCTATGACATCGGAGACTGGCAAAATGACCTAAAACCACTATCAGAGTAAAGAATAGGTATCTTTTCAAATTTTCTGATATTTTGAAGTTTTGCAGGTCTGCTCGTTAATATAAAAAGGGCTTTGCCCAGCAGTGGGACAAAAAGCTAATATTAGAAACGATTTTTTAACCATTTTTTTATGATCACAACGTTTCAGGTATAGACCCAATTTTGGGATTGCTAGTTCAATTAGATCTACAGATAAACAGAAAAAAATAACATATTATTTCAAGATCCAATAACATTTACTCACTTATTCTTCTTCTTAACATCTACCTTATTCTTAAAAATCACATTCAATAATCTCTTTAATAATATAACAAATACTACAAAAGATACTATAACAATAGCTAGTAGATCTAGGTAGAGCTTCTGATAGAGCGGGACGTGCAGCGCGGGCGAGCGCAGGTGCGCGGCGCCGCGCGTGCGCACCGCGTGCTCCACCCAGTGCACCAGCTCCGCGCCCGGCGGCACCGGCCGGTCGTGGTATATCAAAGATAGCTCCTTGGCTTTCTGCCTGTAACTGAAAAAAGAAAACGAAGCATTTAAATTTTCATTCAACAATAACCATTTGAAGAGTGAAGGCAAATATTGCAAAGTACCACGTAAATATGTCTGGAAAGCTCTGAAGAGAAGTCTGAGTCTATATTAGACCGAAATCCAAATATCAACCCCAATAAAATAGCCTTTTTAATATCCCACAGTCAAGCCAAAATTATTATTTGGTAGTATCAACGAGGTGGATTAAGGTTCCTCTACTATTAGCCCTTTTTAAACCACTGTTGGGCATAGGCCACGCTTAAACCACGCTCGATTAGCACGGAGTAGTTCATAATCTGCCTTGCCTTTCCCCATTATCTGGGGTCGACGCAGTATGTCTAATACTTCCATACATCGCGCTCTGCTATCATACTTACACCCACTCCAATCTCAATCATATCACTCTTTATACAATCCAACCATCTTTCCTTGGATCTTGTGAAATGTAATGTAACGTCACGACTTTTATCCCCGTTCGGGGGTAGTCAGAGGCTTGAGTGGCCATACACCACCACATTGTGGAGGTATTAACCAACTCAAAGCCCACGTTTCACTAGATAGTCAGAACCCAACGTGACAGGTGGTGAACCGTGTCGCCGTGTATACAGGAACTGACTATTACCTAATCCCGAGGGATAGGTAGGTTTCCTCACGATGTTTTCCCTCACCGTCAGCGAACTGTAAATTATGCACATAGATGAAAATTCATCCATTGGTGCATGCCCCACCGGGGATCGAACCTGGGACCTTCTGATTGTTTGCCCAACCTGTTCACCCCTAGGCTACAGTCGCTTTTGGTCCTTGGATCTTCCTCTTACTTAGTGATTAAAATAAATGTATTACCTGTCATCACTCAACATCGTTTTAATAGCATTCTTCAAATGTATAGGCAGGTCGTATTTCAGGTCAACCTTGAGGGCGTATCCATTGGCGACTGCCTTATTGACGTTGATGAACTGGTCGAAGTAAATAGGGATCCCTATTGTGGGCACTCCGAAGTGGATGGACTCTATCGAGGACAGGAGGCCGCCGTGTGTTATGAAGAAGAGGCAGTTTGGATGTGCTGCAAAAATAAGAGATCACAATGATTTGATGACTACGTTTTAGCGAAATTCCATTAATATTACAGCCTTTCCTATTCCTATTTTCTTTTTTTATAGTCAAGGATGGCACATTGGCAGACGGTCCACCTGATTGTAAGTGAAAGCCGCCGCACAGGACATCTGCAACTTAAGGGGAGCAGACGCGGCACCAACCTTTTAGAGACCTGTAAACATGCCATTTGAAGAACCCCATGTTGTAGTGCAAAGGGAAGACTTCCCTTCTATTTGTATTATGTCAAGTCTTCAGATTTTACGACTGTCTAGTCGCCTGCCGATGTCGACATAGCAGCGACCCGATGCTTTAATAATGGCGACCAGATGCTTTTGTTAGTAGCGTTGAAATGCAACAGAAATTTTAATGACAATAAGTTGTTGGTCGAAGTAGCCTTTACAACTTCATCGGGGAGAATTAAATGCAACAGCAGCGACATCGCGACGTTTTAATAATGCTGTCGCGATGCTTCAGCTGCATCGCTTCAACTGTTAGGCCGGAAACCCACCGCGGCGCACGGAGAGGCCACGCACACGGGCCACGCTTGGCTTTGCAAGAAAATGTATGTAAAACGTCATTTCGTGCGTGGCCTCTCCGTGCGCCGCGGTGGGTTTCCGGCTTCATAGTGATGAAGTCGCTACGCTTTCATAGTGCTTCATTCTCATATCAATTTGGTTGGTAACAAGAAATCCTATTAATAAGGTATACCTAGAATACTTGGTTGTGGCGCCCAATGTACTATATGCACATTCTTAGGCGTATTCGGGAGTTTCTCTTCAAACTTCCAGATTACAGTTTGCTTCAGTTCTCCGAATACTTCCAATAGTCCCGTCACCAGTACCTTCGGCAGCATCTTGCTTTTCCAGAAAGAGCCCATGCTGAAGTATATGACGCCATCTTTGGAGTTGTCCATTAGCTCTTGAAGGTCCTGGAAATTAGTAATGCACCATCAACAAACAGCAAAAATGAGCGCTTGAGTCAGCCACATAAGTAGCTGAATATTATCGATATTTGAAATCGGTAATACTCTTTATTTTACACACGTTGGTGAACAAAACCAAATAAGTACTACCAATGTATCCGGAAAGCGTAGCGTGGGTAGGTGGACCGATGACCTGGTGAAGTTCGCGGGAATCCGCTGGATGCGGGCAGCGCAGGACCGGTCATTGTGGCGAACCTTGGGGGAGGCCTATGTCCAGCAGTGGACGTCTTTCGGCTGAGATGATGATGATGATGATGAACGTATCTAAATGTTCTTTAGATCAAGAAAAATAATGGAATTGATGCAAAACAACAATATGCAAGCGATTTGAAAAACTGAGAATGTTCAGCGACATGTTGCTGACCATACTAACCATAGAATGGACCGGGGGGATGCTAGTGACACCCAGGTCTCAGGGCAAATTACGAATAAGCCGGTTCCGAAATTTGCCTCTGGCGGGAATCGAACCCGCAAACATTCGATGCAGTGAACCGAGCGACCAATGCACGAATCACTGCGCCTGTATTTGTAAAATTGTGATTATTAATTTATTATCTTAGGTATAATGACAATATAATTATCATCATTATCATCAATTTACCATTCGACGACAATTGCACTGTAAAAAACACATAAATGGCTGCGTCTACATCAGGCGCATGCCGCGCCCGTGCACTCAGTTTTGACGTCGTCGGAACGTATAGAAGTAATGTCATAACGTGGGTGCTGGCGCGAGGCATGTGGGGCATCTAGACGCACCAAATCAGTGTAAGTTTCAGTACAATAGAACCATTTTGATACTATATGTTACTGTATGATACTATTGATGTTGCAAATATACCTTTGGAAGAGGTTTCACGGGAACTTCAATGTGGTATCCACCAATGTTCTTGAAATTGTCGGGCGTGCTCGGTTTATTTCTGACGGCGTCGTGTTCATTGCCGAATATGAAGGAGGCATTGTAGACGACGTCTTCGTAAGCAGGCAATGTTCTGCCGCGTTGCGATACTAACGGCCCGAAATATTTCTTGTATAGAGTTTCTTCACTAGGTCCGGTTAGGAAACTAGAATAAGGAATATTAGAAATACTTAAATAACAAACTAAAACTACTAGCCGGGGATTTGTTATACTTAAATAACAAATCCCCGGTGGGGCATGCCACCAATGGATGAATTTTCATCTATGTGCATATTTTACAGTTCGCTGACGGTGAGGGAAAACATCGTGAGGAAACCTACCTATCCCTCGGGTTTAGGTAATAGTCAGTTCCTGTATACACGGCGACAAGGTTCACCACCTGTCACGTTGGGTTTTGACTATCTGGTGAAACGTGGGCTTTGAGTTGGTTAATACCTCCACAATGTGGTGGTGTATGGCCACTCAAGCCTCGGACTACCCCCGAATGGGGATAAAAGTCGTGTCGTTACATTTTATTACATGAGCTATTCTGTGAGGTGTCTTAGATCACAAAAACTCGAGTATACTCGAAAGAACCTCACTTTTTTCATCAGTGTGTTTCTGATTAGGGCACTTACAAATTGTCATTTAACATTTTTTTACCTTAAATTCTACCGCCCCGGATCGAAAACGCGACCTCGAACGATTAGTGTAATTACTTCAGAATTACCAGATGGTTTAAAATAAATAAAATTCATACATAATAACATGGTAAGATGCTTCACCATATAATCTTTTCCGTGAGAGCTAGGACACGTGGTTGAACCAAGACTACGACATCGGCTTATTTGTATTCAAGGTCAGTCTTTTACTCTGTACCTGATCGGAATTTTAATCGTCGTCTGTATTATTGCCATTTTTTAAGTTATTTTGAATTATATTTGACTGTTATCGGACATAATTTATAATTTTTTATGGCCTGTGTAGTTTCCCACTGCTGTGCAATAGCTCCCCTCTTTGTCAACACACCACCCTGTCCTGGGCTTGTCATGGCCACATTTTACCCGCAAAGGTGTCTAAATCGCTTCGCTTCGGTCTACCACGTCGGCGAAGGTCTTCGGGCGTCCAGGGCCCTAAGTCGCTTAACCATTGCCATTGAGCTCTATAGGAGCTTTTGATTGGTCAGTCAAAATCCTGTCAGTCTCCTGATTGGTCGGTCAGAATCAACCGGCTTCCCCGCCCGCACACCCGCCACCGCCTGGGGTTTCCCGCCCACACACCGCCACCGCCTTTTTAAGCAGGTGACGTCACATTTAACAGGCACCAAGTTGGCTTGGTGGAGTAGTCGTTATGCAATAAAAACAATAGTCCGCATCCCTAAGTAGCTTCTCCCCGGGACTTGTCAAAGGTCAAGCTTGGCATCATCGCTGGACACCATTGCTTACAGGAGTAACTGTAGTGGGAGTATATTTTATTTTATTGTATTGATAGATGGAAGTATCTGGTGGGAGTATAATATGGTGGGATTAAGTATGTGCTAGGCCTAGAGCCATTCAAAAAAATACCTTCTGTAGTATTTCGCTTTGATCCTCGCCCATAGCTCCTGCACTCTCTGTGTGAATGTGAACGGGAACAGGTTAAACGACACGTAGTCCGGGTCGTAAGCTGGATTGGTGGGCTCGTCGATCAGCCTCAGCACATTCCAGTGGGCGCCCATTGAGTACGCCCAGATCATAGGGCACTCGTAGAGGACTGATAACCTGAAATGATCATGTAAGAAGTGTACTAAATTTACCTCAAGTAAAGTAGATGAATGCATGAATGAATTTCATAGGATTCCTGTATTCAAGATAATGTACTAAGTTGTTTAGAAAATCGATCGGTATGCTATAAATACAGGTTATTTTTACATCTCACCAGTTTGATTCCGGATTCAAGCAGGTGATTTATCAAAAATCTTTGAATATTTACTTTGAGTAAAGTTAGCTATAGTAGTGTAGTATGGTATTTGTGATTCGCTGACGGTGAGGGAAAACATCGTGAGGAAACCTACCTATCCTTCGGGATTAGGTAATAGTCAGTTCCTGTATACACGGCGACACGGTTCACCACCTGTCACGTTGGGTTCTGACTATCTGGTGAAACGTGGGCTTTTAGTTGGTTAATACCTCCACAATGTGGTGGTGTATGGTAACTTAAGCCTCTGACTACCCCCGAATGGGGATTAAAGTCGTGACGTTACATTTTTTCTTTTTTTTATTTGTGATAGTTCCCTTCCGTCTTCCGTAAATTGTGTCCACCCTGTTTACTTTTCCTACAGAATATAGAACAGCAAGGGTTTTTAATTCTATGACTTGCAACACAAATTGGTTATGACTTATATGACTTTTTGACGTCCCACGCGTGGGCATAGGTATTCCTTCAATGCGAGGAAGATTCAGGATGCATGCACCAAGCTGGCCTAATGCAGGTTGATAAACACATGTCTTTCAAGAATTGGTTAGATTTTCTAAGAGATGCAGATTTCATCACGCTGTTTTCCTTCACCGTAAACGTGATAATCATAATCATCGTGTGATAATTATATCTATTGAAATTGAGATTCGCACATAGATTTCGAAAAATTCGGAGGTGCGTACCCAACTCATTTGCTTAAAACTGGGTCCAGATATGTTCCTTTGCCCGTACCGTACCTACGTTTCGTATCGCGCGCCGTCGCGATCCAAGAAAGCTAGTTTGGACGCATGTTCGGTACGGTACGTTGGTACGGCGTCTCGTTATGGATACAGGTACGCTCCGATCCATCGCGAGACGGTTTTTTCGTTCTGTTCAAAGGCGATACATGCAGCGAAGTTACGAAGATACTGGCTATTATAACTATGCGTCCAGAGGTCTAAGATCGCGACGGCGATACGAAACGGAGGTAAGGTACGGGTAAAAGAACATATCTGGACTCAGCTTTAGAGCCTTATCACACTAGCGGTTTCAAAGCGGAGCGCAGCGAATACGCCGCGGGTGCGTAGCGAACACGTCGCGGACGCGCAGCGAGCTCGCCGAGGATAGCGCCTTGGGCGCCATAAAAACTCGCCGCGCAAAGGTTGCATATTCGTTGCGCGTCCGCGACGTCTTCACTGCGCATCCGCTCCGCTTTGCAACCGCTAGTGTGATAAGGCCCTAAGGGAATATAATCGTAATTATATTATTCATTTACTTACGCAGAATAAACTTCGTACTCCACCAGATCAGCTATGACGACATCGAACTTTTCATTCTTGTCGTTCAAAAATTTCTGCACGTTTTCATTTTCGAAGGTCAGTCTCGCGATCTCCTTGGCGAACTCGTGGACTAATAACGGGTCATCGGACTGCATTTCACTCTCCATTATAAAAGAGATGTTGTGTAATTGTCCCACTAGAAATTAATAAAATATATGTTGTTGTTAGCCCTTTTAACGTCATACTCCTGGGCACGGGCCTCCCCTCAATGCAAGGGCGATTCAGGTCATAATCCACCACGCTGGCCCAGTGTGGGTTGGTGGATATCACATGTCTTTCGCAAATTTGTTAGATTTTCTAAGACATGCAGGTTTCCTCAAGATGTTTTCCTTCACCGTAAGCAAGTGATCTTCTTCTTACCAGTCGTTACCTCAATTCTGAGGATCGTGACGAATATGTACAAAATTCATACTATACTTCTGGAGGGCAATTTTCCTCCACCGGCTTCTGTCGCCCGCGACGTGGTTCGCGTTGTGCAGTTGGAGTTTCGTAAGATCAGTGATCTGCGAGCTCCATCTAGCGGGAGGTCTGCCACGAGATCTATTGCCCTTCACTTTTCCCGTCATAATAAGCCTTTCCAGGCTGCCGGAGCTTCTACGCGAGATATGCCCAAAGGTCAAAATGCGGCCTATGCATGTAGTGAGGTAAGCAAGTATAACCATATTAAATTTACGATTCGCACATAAATTTCGAAAAATCCAGAGGTGCGAGCCGGGGTTTAAAGCCTGGACCTTAAGCTCGCAAGACGCATGCTTAACCAATCGGCTATCACTGCTTTTTTTCTCTAGTGTGCTAATTATATGCGGTGATATTTTTATCGTCTTACAACTGCAAGCCAGTTAGTGTGTCCAATATTTTTTACCCCTAAATTTATAGAAAGTTATAATGGAGTTACACTGGCATTACCAAACACTTTTTCCTAGAAATGCTTTGTAAACTGGCAAAAAATCTCTATAAATTGAGCGGTTAGTAAGTGTTTTGGTAAATCTAATTAAATTTAAATTTCCTATAAGCACTATCCTACTAATATTATAAATGCGAAAGTAACTGTGTGTGTGTGTGTGTGTGAATGTTTGTTACCACGTATCTCCATAACTACAGCACCGATTTTAATGAAATTTGAAACGTAGATAGTGTAAACTCTGGAAGGAGACATAGGCTAATCATACCTATAAATTTCAACCCCTAAGATGGTTAAATAGGGGATGAAAGTTTGTATGTAGGTTCGTCATTTTTGAAGTTAGAATTATGAAAATTTGTGATTAGGTGTCTTTTAAAAAATAAAAATTAGTAATTTCACCGTTTTTGAAAATTCAACCCCTAAGGGGGTAAAATAGGGGATGAAAGTTTTGAATGTTATTTTACATGGAAGTTATTCAGATTTGAAGTTAGATTTGTGAAAATTGGTGTTTAGGTTTCTTATTATATATGTAAAAATATAATTTCAGGGTTTTTGAAAATTCATCCCCTAAGGGGGTTAAATAAGGGATGAAAGTTTTTATGCAAGTTCGTCATTTTTCAAGTTAGAATTATGAAAAATTGAAATTAGGTGTCTATAAAAAAATAAAAAATAGTATTTTCAGCGTTTTTGAAAATTCAACCTCTATGGGGGTAAAATAGGGGATGAAAGTTTGTATGTTATTTTGCATAGATGTTTGTCAGTTTTGAAGTTAGAATTGTGAAAATTGGTGTTTAGGTTTCTTTATATATATGCAAAAAAATAATTTCAGCGTTTTTGAGAATTCAACCCCTAAGGCGGTAAAATAGGGGATGAAAGTTTGTATGTTATTTTGCATAGATGTTTGTCAGTTTTGAAGTTAGAATTGTGAAAATTGGTGTTTAGGTTTCTTTTTATATATGTAAAAAATAATTTCAGGGTTTTTGAAAATTCATCCCCTAAGGGGGTTAAATAAGGGATGAAAGATTGTATGCAAGTTCGTCATTTTTCAAGTTAGAAGTATGAAAATTGGTTATTAGGTGTCTTTTATAAAATTTAAAATGATAAAATCAGGGTTTTTGAAAATTCAACCCCTAAGGGGTTTAAATGGGGGATGAAAGTAAGTCATTTTTGATAGTTAATAGATGTTTTGGTTTCTTTAAATAAAAATAATAATAATTACAGGGTGTATGAAAAGTCAACCCCTAAGGTGGTAGAATAGGGGATGAAAGTTTGTATGGGAGTTCGTCATATTTGAAGTTAGAATTAAGTATGAAAATTGGTGTTTAGATGTCTTCTTAAAAATACAAGTCGGTTTTGGGATACGTGATATCCGGGATATTGGGTCTGGTATCCGGAATCAAGGATTATCGGATGAGGGATGCGGGATTCGGGATACGGGATCCGGCAAAAGCGATCCGGGATCCGGGAAACGAGATCCGAGATACGATGTCCGGGATCCGGGATCAGAGATACGGGATCCGGGAAACGAGATCCAGGAAACGGGATCCAGGATACGGGATCTCGGATATGGGATCCGACAAACCAGATCTGGGATCCAGCAAACCGGATCCGGGACCCGGGAAACAGGATCGAGTCCGTATTTTTTTAATTTAAATTTTGCGCCGACGAAGTCGCGGGCAAACGCTAAATAAGTGTATGTCTCGGTATGTGTGAATGTTTGTTGCTACGTCGGTATCTCCATAACTACTAAACTGATTTTAATGTGAAACGCAGTGTAGGCTCTGGAATAAGACAGACTAATCATAAACATCAATTTCCACGCGGGCGAAGCCGCGGGCACAGCTAGTAACTATATATAATACTTACCGTCGAGTATACTCAGGTTATCACTGATGTCTATTTGACGGAAGTTTTTGTTCTGTATATTTTTCAATGGGAAAACTGTTATGTATGTCACCTGTAAATGAAATATAGTTTCATATAGACCTTATTATCGAGTTCATTGTAAATATGACTGGAGCAAGTAAGAGTTGTCGCCTGCACGTCTATGGTGACATTTCCAACATAACCTGAGCTCTCTTAATTACGGGTGTCTATAATAAGGAGAGCTCAACATTGTAATTTTAACTTAGACTTGCTTGCGACTGGACAAACAACAAACCAGTTTAAACAGTGGCACCTGCCTAGCTCTTGTGGGTGATATAATTTACAATAAGTAATACAATAATTGTACTTACCTCATGTCCGGCATTTAAAAGATATTTCACATAACTTTGGCCTAGTATACTCAAACTCCTCAATGGCAATGGATAAATAATTAAAACTTTATACGACTGTATAAACCCGAACATAGAAATAAGAATCACAAACAAATTCATGTTTAAAATCATTTTAAGAAGACGCGATGCGTCTGTACTCTATTGTAGAGACCTTGATTCTGATTGTGGATGCGTGCAGTTTGTACAGAGGTCGTGTCGTGAGATAGAGTATATCAGAAGTTTCACTTGTTTGTATTTGTATTAAAATACTTACTGATATAAGGCCAATGTGTACTTATAAAAATAAAAACAAGTATGGCTCGCGCTCTGAAGCTCCGTGCGAACAAAATTATTAGTTTAATTCTCAAAAACGCTGCAAATGACTTTCAATTTATTATTTGTAATAAGCCCTACAAATGTTCATGTCTCTAGATTTAAAAAAAATGGTACCCGATGCCAAATTTCACCCCCTTTTTACCCCCTTAGAGGTGGCATTTTCCGAAATCCTTCATATACGTTCTCTTTTTGTACTGTTAAAATTTAATATTTCTAGAACCAGAGGTTTGGGCTGTGCACATCTTGACAGAATATGAACAACATAGTGTTATGTTCCTATGGTACGGAACCCTAAAAATACGAGTAAGCACACAAAAGACATTTAGAAAACACTTCAATTTGTGTGATCTGTATCTCTTCTTGAAATTGTCTCTCTATTAAACTTCTTTTCTATCCATAGCTTACCTTATGGAAGCACCCAATTCTGTCAATATGCTAGCAGTATTTCTGTTGTATTTCTGTCTAATCTTTATTGTCATATTCGGTCAGATTGTTACTTATTTGTCCTTCAGTGCACTCACCTTCATTCATCCAATCATCAATTCTATTCTACTATATTTATGTAATGTTTAATTGGCCCGTCCGTTTGTGTATTTAGATTCGTATTGAGAATCATAAGACTCTTATAGCATCCCTATCTATGGACATATACCTACAAAAGTAAAATAAATAGACATTTATAATCTATGTTTGTATTTCTTTGGGGCTTAATATTTCAGTGAAGCTATAAGGGTAAGCAATGATTTATTTATGTTGTAAAATGTTTCTTACCTATCAAATAATGTCACCTCTAGATACTGTGTTATTCACCCAGTAGTTATGACCGCGTCTTCGTCCACCGAATGGCTGATAAATGTGGCAAGCCAAGCGGTGCGCCCGAGCAATCAGTTTCGTCGTCTGTCCACGTAGACATAATGGAGATCCGTAACGAATTTAGTTGAGAACGCAGATTTATAGAGCTAAGAAATCCATAACATACAGTGCAAAATTTGTTGGTCTATGACAAAAATTGACGAAGCATGGGTCAAATTACTAACGAAGTTCGCGCGCGACTGTTGTGACGTCATCGAGTTCACGCGCGCTTTGTAATGAACGGCGGCGCGGGCGGCGCGCGGGCCGGCGCGGCCGGCGCGGGTACAGCGCGCCTTCAATCCGACGAAGCGTTCGACGTCACATGCACATGCCGCACATTATATAAAATGTGTTATGAAATCGCAACGGATGGACCGATTTCGATGATTTAAAAACTATATTGATGAGAAAGCTTAGTTTTAACTATAGTGTGTTGGTTATGAGTTGATTTGTTGACCTAATATTTATTCTCATTGCTCCGGCGCCCCGATCACCTCTTTTAGACGCACCCATTTTGTATTACAGCTCGACGACCCCAAAAATGATCAGAGCAATTCCTCATATTAAAAAACTTAATATTTTTTGCAAGATACCTATTCAATCACAAAAACGAACCGTATGACAAAGAAGCGTACATTTTATTGGTATTTAATAATATCCTGGGACATTTTTGTACACTCGGTTACCTGATCCCAAACTAAGCAGAGCTTGTACTATGGAAACCAGATAACTGATATTACTACATATACTACTTTTTTATTTGTAAATACATACTTAATATACAAATACACCCAGACTCCGAACATACAGACATGTTCATGCACACAAATGCATGTCCCGGGTAGGAATCGAACCTACGACCTGCAGCGTGAAAGGCGCCTCCGCGGCAACCACGCTAACGGGCCCGTCAAACAATTACGGGCCGTATTTTAAAGTAAACTTACATCAATGATTGGAAATTAGCATAATCATGTATTTAAGACATCGTGAATGTATACATTTGCATATGTATATAGGTAAGGTGTAACAACAATGTAGACCACATGTCGACGGCCATTAATTTACGATTTAGGATTCACAAAGATAATATTAATGATCAGTGATAGATAGAAGATAATATAAAGTCTGCAACCATAACCCATATTTCGATAGCCATATAAATACCGGTACCGAAGCCACAATAAAGATAAATCTCTTTTAAAAGAAACTGGTATACGTTATCGGTCATTAGCCGATAACAACTGGAACTGACTGGCTTCGAGGTTGTTGCTTCACATTGAAATCATTATGTTAATAACAACTTCAATCCTTCAGCAATCATTATTTGTTATTATAACAATGTTGATTGAAGTAAACTCCAAGGTTTCTGGCGTTCTCAAGTCTTACCGTCTAAATCTAGACCTACCAGTAGAGTTAGTGGTAATTTCCTTCCCAATTGTCGCACTAGGAAGATTATTAGTACTAAGACATATTGTTTTTAGTGAATAAGAAGTCTAAATGCAATGGCAACATAAAATAAAAGCAATAACTTCGACGACAGATAATATAATTAGTTATTATTTATTCACATAAATAATAACAGACTTAGATAATACTATATTTTATCTTGTTATATTACAATCTCACCGTTATACATTTTTGACCAGAACTTTTTGAATGGGCATAAACAATTAAGTACATTAAATTGCTGGGATTATTGTATCGGTACTTAAATTAACAAGTGTTCCACAGAAAGGTCCCCCGACTGCAATGACACTGCACTTGTTTTATATTTTTTAGTTCGTTTTTGGCAGGGCAGTAAACCATGTAGCTATCAATGTACGTACCTCGTACCTATTAAAACTTACACAAGTGAGCGAGCATGCCGTGTATAACGTACCATTGTTAGGCAAAAATAGGTCTTTTTAAGCAATCTGGCCTTAGAAATCACCCTTTGTCTACTCGGATCTATTGGATAGCTCCATTAAATACTAAAAATCTAGAAAACTGGTCAGGCATTTGTGATCTTTTATTAGAATTGTATTCCTTACTCAGGACTTATTATGATTTTAAATCCTCTTTTCACACTAACTCCTCTTATCTTTCTTCTTCTGCACCTTGTTTGTCGATCTCATGTTCAGCAGTCTTCTTATGAGTGTAGATGCCAGTGTTACTATAAGTGCTATTACTACTAATAGATCTAAGTAGAGCTTCTGATAGAGCGGCACATGTAACGCCGGGGACCTCAGATGGAGGGCGCCACGGGTCTTCACCACGTGGTTCACCCAGTGGACCAGCTCTGCGCCTGGTGTAACAGTTCTGTCGTGGTATATCAGGGACAACTCTTTGGCTCTTACTTTATATCTGAAAAAGAATATACAGTATACAGAGGAAAAGAAAAGAACGAAACAAGAAACATTTGTAGCGACCCCACAGCACGTTACATACTATGCATTCACAATGCCACCAACAGAGGGCACTGAGAGCACGCTCCAGCACAAAATAGGAGTCCTGAATCACGATATCAAGATTCGGGAGGCACATCGCTTTATATAGAAGACCCCACCAACCACCATTGGGGCATAGCAGCCGACCGTGCCCCGCCAGGCATACCACCCGCATGGCCGGAACATCTTCCCTTTTTCGCTAAACATTTAACGACCGCTTGTTCTTATTAAAATCGCAATTTTCTTTGAGAGGGATTAGTACATTTTTTAAAGTTTAACTCACGTATTATTCGACAGCATCTCTTTAATAGCAGCTGTAAGTTCATCGGCCATGTCTTCAGCCAACGTTACTTTAATCCCAAAACCTTTGTTTTGCACTGTCTTCATATTAATATTCTGGTCGGCTCCCACAGGCATGCCAATTAGGGGAACACCATAATACAAAGCTTCAGTTGTCGATAGCTGACCTCCGTGGGTAATGAAGAACTTCAGATTTTGATGTGCTGAAAGAGAACCAGGAGATTCAATGCTTTTAGACATCGACAGTAACTATATTTTGCTCTGTAAAGCAATAATGCAGTTGATCATCAACACAATCATTCAAGACAAATGATTGTTTCTTCAATACAACCACCGCTTGGCGCTGTGGTTTATGCATAGGCCCACTCGCTCGGCTCACTGCACTGGTTCACTAAAGGCGAATTGCGATGGCCTTGCCTTGGCTTTTTTATAATTTGCCCCGGTCTGGGTGTCACTGGGAACGCCCCCAGTCCATTGTACTGTAACTATAGTACATGCGTTGTTGATGTCTCAGTCTGGTGATATTTATTTATCTATCTTTTCTTTGATCTCCCTCTTCCCTTGGATCCAGCCAGTCGCAAATTATAACTTCTACAGTATCCACTTCAGATACCCATGATCTTTTTTAATCCGACTAGGCCCGCTCAGACACTCCCACCACTATTACTCTTGTAAGTCAGGATTGACAATGGTGTCTAACGATGACGCCAAGGTTTGACCCTTGATGTTTTCCGGGGAAAAGCTACGTTGTCTTGGAACCCACACGAATTTAATCAAAAGAAAGGATAGGAGGAGTTGGAATATCTATGCTATGGAGGATACCTATGATCAGCTACTTACCTAGTATACTCTGTTGTGGCGCCCATTTAATCAGATGAACATTTGTAGGTACATTGTTTAGTTCCTCTTCATATTTCCATATAACAGTCTCCTTCAGCCTACCGAAGATATTGAGTAGACTCTGTTTCATGTTAGTAGACATGCTACTACTCTGCGAATTCGATCCCATGCTAAAGTATATAACGCCGTCTTTCGCTTCATCCATCAGTTTTTGGAGGTCCTAAATCGTAAATCATAAATACATACATAAATTTCAAATTTTAATTAACGTTATACACGGATGGTTGCAATTATACGAATTCGTTTCAAGGTGATAGTTGAGCTTAAATGCTATTTTTTTGTAGTTTTATAGTTATTGCCAAATTTTTGACATTTTTAAAACATCCAAAAATATAAAGTTTAATTTACTAATAAGACCAAAAATTCAAAGCAGTTTTAAAATCTCACTAAAATTAGATTTCATTAGAACCGTATAATGTGACAGATAGTGAACCCAATGTCGCAAACATGCTTTATATTTTTATCATAAGTCTTAGTCGTCTTTAATGAAATTTACGGAAAGACCTCAGGATGGAAAGTTTTCAGACCCTACACTGGGAATACACAAATGAAGAAATGAATATGAAGTAGAATATAGTATTATGGCATACCTTTGGCAAAGGCTGCACTTTATCACTAATATGGTACCCTGCAATATTAATTACGTTCTGCGGCAGTCTGAACGGTGAACCAACAGACGGATGGGAATTGATGAACATCAGGGAACCGTTGTACACAGCATCCGAATACGAAGGCATCGAAATCCCTCTCTTGGCAGCTATTTCCGTATAGACTGAGTTGTAAAGATATCTCTCAAATATAGATACTACGCTGGAAATTCAAGAAATGAACATTTTAAAATTCTCCTTCGTGCTATTTGCAGAATCCGGCAAAGGATTTAGAAAAGTCTCTCCCTTTAGAAAGATCTTCGGTCTCTTTGACACTTTACTAGGGGTCAATAGCCTGTTAACGGTCCAAATTCTGGGCAAAGACCTCCCCTTCTCTTCCTTTACTTCTGAGCCTGAGCCATTTGCAGCCACGTTAATAAAATATAAAAACCGGCCAAGTGCATGTTGGACTCGCACATAAAGGGTTCCGTACCACCGTAGAACAAAAACGTAAAATATATCAAGTATCTTGTATGAGGAGTAATTTTTTTAATTTTATTTTGTTTTAGTATTTGTTGTTGTAGCGGCAACAGAAATACACATTCTGTGAAAATTTCCACTTTCTACCTATTACGGTTCGTGAGATACAGCCCGCTGACAGACAGACAGCGTAGGCTTAGTAATAGGGTCCTGTTGGCACCCTTTGGGTACGGAACCCTAAAAAGTAGGTGTCTTCTTACCTCAGTACAAGTGACTTTTTCACAACTTTATACAGTTCCATAGTTCTGTCCCAGAAGTCTAGTGGTGGTTTGGTGTCGGCAAACAAGTCTACTGTATAGGCAGGGTTGGGGATCTCGTCTATCACCCTCAAGGCTTGCCAGTGGGGTTCCGTTGTTGCGAACCAGATCAGGGGGCATTGGAATAGTGGAGCAATACTGGAAAACATAATTTACACTTGTTCAGTATGGAATTGCAACGAACCCAGACTTTCAAAAGATTTCCTTTTTTACAGATTAAGTAGTTATGCGTTGCAAGTCCTCAAAAAGCTATATGCTTTAGGAGTGAACTTACGCCAATTATAGTTATTGAACTATTGGCCTGGCCTGGAACCTGGCCATTGGGTCGGAATCGAACCCGAATCAGTTAAGCGGGTGGCCCATCTGACCACTAAATTATAGACGCTGATTGTGCAAATATGCAGTTATTGATGGTCCACGGTGGACTTTGCGCTGACTTCAATACATTCATAGGAACAACTGAGGACTGCTTGGTACAGTGTCTCGAGGTTAGACCGTTTGATTTACTGCATCGGGTGGTTGCTGATTCGACTCCCGCTGGAGGAAAATTTCTGAAACGTTCTCGTAATTTGGCCTTGTCTGGGTGTCATTGGGGTCGCCCCCAGTGATTAGTATAGCAATATTTATTTATTATTAATATTATTTGATTATTACTTACCCAGCCATCGTTTCCGAGAAGAACCACTCTAAAATTACGACATCGAACTTCTCATTTGGATCACTGAGAAAGTTCACCAGAGTGGTGTCTTCGAGTAACTGCTTGTGTATAATATACGTGATGTACACAAAAAATATCGAATCAGCGAAGTTGCCTTTGCCAATTAGATTTTTCACCGAGAACTTTCCGCCTGGAAAATGTTCAGATTTATGAGCAAAAATACACTTAAGTTCATTCAACGAACGCGGTGGTCGCGTACTCGCGTACTCACACTCATGGACTGCCTATACATAATAAACTGTCTATCTCACTCTAGCGGCTCATCCAACGGCACATATATTGAATACTAGCTTTTGCCCGCGACTTCGTCCGCGCAGAATTCAAAATCAAACTTCCATACAAACTTTTATCCCCTATTTAACGCCCTCAGATGGAATTTCGAAAAACCCTTTCTAACTGGATACCTAAACTTCACAAAGAACACACCCTTTAAATGTCATGTCTCTAGGACCAGCGGTTTAGGCTGTGCGATGATATATCAGTCAGTCAGTCAGTCAGGACATTGAATTTTATATGTATAGATAGAAGATAGATTTTCGAAAATATCAGTGTTATTTTCAGATTGAAAACATTGAAACAACGATTCTCAAATGGGCTTGACGTCATCTGAAATACTATTTTTCCTTTTGATGCCATTTCCTTTTACCTTGTTGAATACACTTACTTTTTGCAACTTCTTCTATGAACGCTTTACCAAAAGAGGATACATCGATTTCTTTGAGATTAGGAGTCGGCTTCTCTCTTGGGAAAGAAGTAATATGTACCACCTGAAATGTACGCAAACATAAAACAATTAATGATATTATGAATTACTAAATGCGATTGTCATGAAAGATGGCAATAAGAGATGAATACTATGTTCTCCGTCGATAGAGAAGTCCTGCGATGAGGGACTTAATACCATGGCACACTTGGACAGTACAAACGGTACCACACTTCAGTAATTTTGTATGATCCCACGCACGTACAGTAGAGGCTACTATAGGTTTAGTACATGATACCAAAAATAGTAGCCGGATTTTTCGGAGCAATATGTTACCTCATTCCCGGCCTCCAGTAGACGGTTAGCAACACCATGGCCTAATATGCTATGGCTCTTCGAAATTATGGGAAACATCACCAACACTCTCAAAGCTTCGTTTGTACCGAGCAAGCATATTACTGCTAAAGCCACTCCTAGTTTGTACTGCATCTGGAATATCAAGTTTATTTTGGAACACTAGATGTAGTTACATATCTGCGATTTTCGGATTTCATGTGCGAATCCCATTACCATCTGACATTATTATAATATCGAGAGGAAACCAGATAGTACCACCCTCTCACAGAAGATCAGCGTAAAGCAGCTATTATAGCTGAGTTTCGTAGCGCGATACCAATTTTTAAACCGACTTCAAAAAGGAGGAGGTTTCTCAATTCGACCGTATACAGGATGGATTTTTGAGACGGGGCAGTAAGGGTAGGTACAAGGGTAGGTACTTTTCATCACATTAAGGAATAGGATCGTTTGGCAACAAAAAATATTTCGAGTTGATTAATCGTTTTTCAGTACAAAATGTATGGGAAAAGATTTTGGCGATTTCTGTCATTTCTAGTACTCAAACCTTCAATGCTCTGATAGTCTTTTGAACCCTACATGAAATGGGAATATTTTTTTTTTTTGATATTTTAGCATTTTTTTCGCTGACTGTCCATTTTTTCTAAAATCTGTGAATGCAGTTCAGAATATCTCAAAAAGTTAGGGAAGGTCTCCTAGGAACGTTTTCCTCTAACTATAACGGTTAAGGTACCTGCCCTTACTGCCCCATCTCAAAAATCCATCCTGTATATATATTTTTTATTTTTTTAAAATCTGTGTTGGCTGATAACTTCATCGTCTATGAACCGATTTTGATGATTCTTTTTTGTTCGAAAGGAGATATCCCAAGGGTGGTACAATGATAAGGAAACCAGGATCTTATGATGGCATCCCAGAGAAATCGAGGGTACCCTTTGAAAATTGTAGTGGCGACTAGTGCGTTTGTAATTTTTTTCATTAATTATTTTAAAGCACTACTATTTAATGAAGGTCTGGAGTCGATCTGATGATGGAGCCGAAAGACAGTCGAGGGAACTCCTCAACGATTTACAGCAATTACCTGGTGTTTGGGCTTGATTAATTTGTATTGATGGGAACTTTACATCTAGATGGGTTGTGACTGTCATTAAGGGTCTGATGATGAAGACGAAGGACAGTCAAGGGAACTCCTCAACGTTTTACAGTAACTACCTTGTGGTTGGACTTAATTCATTTCTATTGATGAGAATTTTGCACCCATATGGGTTATAAGTGCCATTACAGGTCTGATGATGGTGACCATAGACAGTCGAGGGAAATCCTCAACGAAAGGTGTTGTTAAAGTTTGTATGGAGAGTTACCGTATATCTCTAACGTTTATAAACCAATTTTTAAGGTTCCGTACCTCAAAAGGAAAAACGGAACCCTTATAGGATCTGTCTGTCTGTCCGTCTGTCAAGACGTGCACAGCCCAAACCGCTGGTATTACAAACATTAAATTTTAACAGCTTTTATAGTGTAGAAGAAGAGCATAGGAAGGATTTTGGAAAATTCCACCCCTAAGGGGGTAAAATAAGGGGTGGAAGTTTGTATGAAAGTCCCTCATTTCTGAAGTTAGAAACGTGACAATTTGTATTTAAGTTATTAATTATAAATAAGACAAAGTAATTTCATCGTTTTCGAAAATTCCACCCCTAAGGCGGTAAAATAAGGGATAGAAGTTTATATGGGGGTGCCAACTTTTCTGAAGCTAGAGACATAAGAGACATAAAAATGCGTATTTATGGTACTCATTACAAATAATAAAAAAACCGGACAACTGCGAGTAGGACCCGCGCCCTGAGGGTTCCGTACAAATCTTTGCCTGTTTTCGGAACAATACAAACTTAGGCGTTGTAATTATAATATGTACTGGGCTAGCTGTCCCGGCGAACTTCGTGCCGCCTTAGAATTAATAAATGTTGTATTAACTTATTAGCCTAAAAAGAACTAAACCCCCCGTTCCCCCGTTCGTCGTCCGTTATTCCCTTTTCCCGGAAAATATTAAAAATGTTGTACCCCAGTCTGATGATATAAAACGAACAATTAGAAAAAGCGGACCCTGGGAACTTCGTATCGCCTCAGAGTTAATAAATGTTGTATTAACTTATTAGCTGAAAAAGAACTAAGTTCGTTCGTCGTCCGTTCTTCCCCTTTTCAGATAAATATAAAAAATTCTGTCTGATAATTTAAAATGAACAATTAGAAAAATAAGAATTTGCAGGAATTTGTCGTCGCCCTATACGCTAAAAATTATACCAAAACAAAAAGCGTTTCGTTTGAACGACAATGACGTTGGAAAATTGCGCAATTGGTCCCCTGTACGTGTTTCGCATGAAGTGTGAAGTGCGCCAGCCCACGCTGGGCCAGCGCGGTGGACGTGGTGGATAGCCTGAATTCTCCTGGTGTTGTGGGGAAATGTGCCCGTTTTAATGGTTATAGACTCGCCCCCTATTACATGACGGCGTGAGGAAGTAGGATAGAGGGAGGAGAAGGGGTTGAGATTCGACCTCTCTCACTCATCGTACACAACGCAGCTGTATTAGCTACTTTACGCTGATCTTCTATGAGAGGGCACTACCAAGGTCGAGCCAGCACATATTTGAGCTGAAGTCAATTGGCTACAGCTTGGCTCTACCACCAATTAAAGATAAAGTAATGATTAAAGGTAAAGTTTTTGATGTTCGGAGATACGAAAACTTTAATGATTGTTTGCAGATTAATGTCGGCAAAAAATGTCCTTGAAGAAGCTTACACCTACAACCTGTTGTAGGCGGCCACAAAAAGAGGATCGTTTTTGTTGCTCTACCAGAGTTAACACGTTTTCTAAGGACGCTTGTCGTTAGCTTCTACCACGGGTCTATGTAGCTCTATATGATAGGAACTCTATAGTTAACCACCGGTCTATGTAGCTCTATATGACAAGAACTTTATAATTTGCCACATAAATATTTTTGTAGAAGCTAGTGAACAGCGAGCAACTTATTATACAGCAGCCGTTTGAAGTTATTATACGCTGCAGAACTGAACCGATTTTTAAATTTGCATCAACACGTTGAATTGGATTTACTTGCCTGAATCCAGATTAACTGGCTTATGCAAATAATAAATCAAGTATAAATGAAGGGTACTTCGACAATTTATAAAATGGTTTATAAGTAAATCCACCATCGATGTTATAGGTACACCGCCAATTCACGGCCTTCAAGTCCAGAAAACTATAGGTGCAATGTATAGACGACAGTAAAAGGACAAGTCCTTTTCCATACTCTTGTAATAGTTTAGAGCACAAACCCAGACCGTTGGGACTAGCTGTAGGACTAAACTCAAACCTCTGTAAAAAATACAAATTGATTGAAATCGGGACGAGTCTGGACTAGGGATGCGCTTAAACGCTAAAAATAATTAACACTGCTAAATGCTAATGGTAAAAATAATTAACACTCAAAATTAACAGCTATTTTTAACAACCGCTAAATTTAAAAACATGCAGACTGTTAACATAATTAATTTATTTCAATATTTTTACGGTATCGCTATCGTGAAAATGTTCCATATTTCACATTTTTTGCCGTTGAATATCCATTTTTTAGTACTTTTGAGTTATTCTTTTTAAAATGTAAACAACACTACACAAACAATTCAAATTTTGGCGTAAATATAGGTAGGTACTTGAGACTGCTAAATTTAACAGCTATTTTAGAAATTATTGAACAGGTGTTGACACTAAATAAATTTAGCACTGCTAAATTAGCAGCTTATTAAATTTGGACACATCCCTAGTCTGAACTTCAATACGTTATCAAAGAACTAATTGAAATGTCGTCGAAAATGTTACGAAACAGTCCCAGTGATTTAACAGCCAATAGAATGAGACGGAGCTAGTTGAAACTTTAGAAATGTGCCGATTGAGACAAGTGGTAGACAAATGAACCATTCTAAGGTCACTGACTCACTGCCAAGGTTATATCTGTCTTTCTATTAATATCAGGAAGTTAGAACAATAAAATGTACCTTTTGTATGATTACAGAAGGTCTATCAAGTAAGATCAATCTAAGTATCTGATCAACATTGATGTAACTTGGGGAGGCCTATGACCAACAGTGGACGGACGTATTTTGTCTGAAATGATGATGATGATGAACTGAAAATTCATTTCATTTATAATGACATTGATTGCATTGATATTTTTAGTACCTATACCAATTTTAATTTAATTATTATAAATTATAATTAATAAATTGTTATTGAAGCAATACTTACGATCACAGCAAACGGTCACACGTATTTACTAGTTATTACACAAGTGACTACAATATTAATTACAATTGGCATGCGTCGCCTTGTGCGAATTATGTTCGACTGAATACTGCAAAGCATACGAAACAAAACATTACGTTCTAGGGCTGCTATTACAAACCCGTTTGGGCTTCGAATTTTGACACGATATGATCGTAGTAAATTAGTGTCAAAATCGCAAACGAACGAAACAGATGAAATCCGTAATAGGTCCCTTGCATGGACAATTATTTATTAAAATAGTGAATATTAAAAAATATCGAAATATTTTGAGTTATGATTTTGTTAAGTTTTTCATGAAATGATTAAAATTGCAATATGTATGAATAGACCAGTGCTTTTAGCTAAAAAGTGAAAAAACTCGAATAGTAGGATGAAACCTATTGGAAATGCAAGAGAATAGAACAAAAATTAAAGGAAAAATAATTTACGGGCGATCTGAGGTCGGGAAGTGGATGGGGGTGCGTTTTTAAGGGTAAAAAACGGTTTATCACGATTTCCGGCAAAACTACAAGTCCCATGGAAAAAAGTTATACGGCAAAGTTGTAGGTGATAAAAAGATCTACAACTTTTGTATTCACACTTTTTTCACATTACCTCAAAATCTATGTGAAAAATTCAAATAACCAAGTTTTTGGTTTTTTACTTTCATATTTTACAAATATATTTTTTTTTTCACGAAATTTGGTGAAAACTTGCCCTTTATGTCCCAAACACACTGTAATGTTTTTGAATTAAAATATTTTTATTTCACCATATTTTGACTTAATTATCGAAAAAACACCCTCATTTTCGATCGAAAAATCATCCGTCAAAATATCAGCTTTTTTAAGAAAGTTGGTGGGCTTTTTGTTCTTTGAAAACTCTTCTTTCTGATGGTATAAAAAATATATACATTACTACAGTAAATGTTCTCAGAAAATGCAAAGACACGAAACGAAAAATGTGTTGCTGACCGCGTTGTTGATGGCCCAAAGCGTGGCACAGCGCAGCTCCAGGCCTCCACATCGGTCTCGTCCTTTATTTTAGCCTGTCCATCAAGGGTTGCATATGCTGACCGCGCTGTGTCTACAACTACTACTCTACAACTACTTATTATGTATGTACTTTATCAATAACAATAATTATCAGTAGATTGAGAAAGTATCTGTAATTATTACGAAATTACCTTACCTTACCTTTATTATTACCTTGTTGTTCATTTGAATACATAGAAATGCTACATCACGATTTTGTGTAAGGCTAAACACAAAACGGTAATAAACGATTACTAACACATAAAATACACCTATTCATCAGTCAAGAAACGACCACCGCTATCTTATATCCATAAGCGTCGTCCTCGGACTATTTATTCAAGGATTTGCCCACTTACACAAATATACAGATTTCTGTACAAGCGTCTCGTTCTTACTAGGTTGTCTGGTCTACAATTTGCTCAAGCATTTGGCCAAATTGCAACCACAGTAAAAATTATCTCTGGAAGATCGATGCGCCTCATCTGCTCAGTGAGCTTCGGGTCTTCGGAAAACTCTAAAAACCCCCATTTTCTGTAAAAAATATGATTCAAGTTACTTTCAATAGATGGCGTACGGGGTCGACCTATTTGTCAGCTACGCCGCACAGTGGCCAAATATCGGGCCGTTCAGTCTCGTTGATAACAACGTAACATTAAATTATGTAGTAGTCGCGGATATTTTATTAGCTAATAATAACACCTTGAAATATGGATTGGTAGATTTCAAATGTATGTAGGGTAAACCGGGGGGTAATTAGCCATCCGGCAGTGATAATCCATTTTAAGGAAATAACTTATTTTTTGTTATTTACTGTCAATATAATTCAATGAAACTTGGCTAAGTGACGCTGTTAGCCATAGACAATCGATTTTAATACTCCATGAACAGCGTTTTTAAAAATAAAAATACTTATGGTGGGTTTTATCAAGTCGTGTGTGAGTTTCATTGAAAAATTTAAGAATCTTATCAATTTCCTTAAGGACTTACACTTGATTCATTAGAATTATTGAATGTTTTTTAAACAGTAAATAACTATTTTGTATGTTTAATGGAACGGGAAAAGGTTATTATTCCTAACGTAAGTGGCCAAGAAGTATCTAATATCGGTATTTGTTTTGGTTTAATTCAACAATTTAACACTTTATAGCACTGGCTAATCACTACACCTGGTGCGGCTAATCACTGCAAGAGGGTGGCTAATAACAGAAAATGGCTAAAAAACATCATATTTTACCATAATGTCTATAACTTCCATAATAATTGGGTTCACCTAAAAACTGTTAATACAGTCCAAGCTAGTTTATTAAGCAATCAGAAAATAATATTTATAAGACTGTAGCTATTATACAAAATATTTGATATACTGACAAAGTGTTGGCAATCCTTAAGTGGTCAATAGCTACCCGGTTTACCCCATATGAAATGAAACTTTTTTGTGTTTTAAGTTGTAAGGCTGAAACTTTTATGTATTGTTACTGGGTTAGTAACCAAGTCACATGACCTTTGACCTTGAGCCGAAACGAGCCAATACGAGATATATGAATTTTCGAAAAATGACCGTTTGGGTGGCATGCATAGAGGCAATTAGGCATTAGTTTGGGATCAGGTAGCCGTGTGTAATAAATGTCCCAGGATATTATTATTATTATTATTAATTCATGTTCAAACAATGAGTGTAATAAGCTTTTTTATGTGAATTATTGTTACTGATTCAACTCTTCTACTACTACTAGATTGACCTGGACCAAGAAAATCCCCGTAAAAAACATAAAAACAAAATAAAAATCATTTTTTATGACTTATATTCAATATTACATTAAGTTACACATAAGTCGTATAAAACCTACACATTTTGACTAGGTAGGTAGCAGTTGTCACTACCTGCCCCCATTGTCTATTTTGTTTGTTTCACACAAAGGTGTCACCAAATGTTTCCGTTTCACTAATTAGGGGTATTATGGATTAAGGATTAGGTTTAATTATTGTGTTGTTATTGTCTAAAATGCCTCTATAAATGACACGCAAACGGTCAATTTTCAAAAACTCATATCTCTTGAATCGGCTCGTTTCTGCTCAAGGTCAAAGGCCATATGGCTTGGTTACTAACCCAGTAACAATACATAAAAGCTTCAGTTTTACAACTCAAAACACAAAAAAAATAATATAAGGAAGACAAATTACATTTCCATACATTTGAAATCTACAAATCCATATTTCATGGTGTTATTAGCTAATAAAAAATACGTGACTACTAGATATTTTAATGTTACGATGTTATCAACGAGACTGTATACTTAAATTGTCCTGTTATGTTAGTCCTTAAGGTATTTACAATATGGGCCGTCACTGCCTGAATTAAAATGTTATTATTATTATTAAATTACCAAAAAACACATTTTTATTTTCAAATATCCTATGAAAGGGAAGCCCGATATTCGGCCACTGTGCGCCGCCATGCTATCATTCTGTGCGGTTGTGTGAAATCGAATTTAAATTATCAGACTGGGGTTACAGCATTTTTAATATTTGACGGGAAAGGGGAAGAACGGACGAAGAACGGGGGAACTTCTTTATCGGCTAATAAGTTAATACAACATTTATTAATTCTGAGGCGGTACCAAGTTCGCCGGGACAGCTAGTTACTATAATAATCTAATAATAGGAGCCTCGCGTGAGGTGACTGGATCAAGGTTCAGATCCAGAAGGTTCTCTTGGAAATGGCTCACATCGTGAGAAGGTTCCTCTCCCTGGAGCTTTGACCGCCGGGAACTAGAACCCTGTTGCCGATGCCGATGGGGAGCTACATTTAATTTTACAGGAATTTTCTTTAAATTGTTTGTTAGTTATCGGCAACACTTGGAAGGTGTTTCTGATACACATTTATACCGATATTATAAAAAGATATAACCACAAGAATTCAAAGAATGCTACATCAGCCGAGGAACGACCACTGCTGAATATAAGCTTGGTTGAAAGATACAGTTATTAGTCAGTTATTATTATGCCCAAGTCAACGCAATACCATCATATAATGTTTTTCAATAATAAGAAGTCTCAATTCCACGGCAACAAAAAATAAAAGCAATAACTTCGACGACAGAAAATATAAACATCCATTTATTCACATCGACGACAGAAAATATAAACATCCATTTATTCACATCAATAATAACAGACTTAGATAATACTGTACTATATTTTATCTGGTCATATTGCAATCTCATTGTAATAAATTTTTAACCAGAACTTTTTGAATGTGCATAAAAAATTAAGTATAGTACGTTTTTTAGGGTTCCGTACCCAAAGGGTGCCAACGGGACCCTATTACTAAGCCTACGCTGTCCGTCTGTCTGTCTGTCTGTCCGTCCGTCTGTCTGTCAGCGGGCTGTTTCTAACGAACGGTAATAGCTAGAGACTTGAAATATTCACAGAATGTGTATTTATGTTGCCGCTACAACAACAAATACTAAAAATAAAATAAAACGTCAAAAATATCGAGTTTACTGTATGGGGATACAGTAAACTCGATATTTTTGACGTTTTTATTTATAACGCATAAATTAAACAATATATAATGAGAAAACTAACATTTTAACCATGAGTGATCATTATGATAGCTTTTACATAAATTGCTGAAAAAAAAAGAATTGTAAAACTACATTTTTGACCCATAAATAAGTTTTAAATAAATAGTACCAGTCATAGTAGCGCCATCTAGTCATAAATGGCTAAACTGATTTGTACAACGTGTTTACGGCATCAAGTTTCGAATGTGTTTGCAGTATTAAACTCAGAGTATAGCTAGATGGCGTTGTAGTAAATTGAATTATTTACAGAATTTATTCGAAATACTAAAAATTTAATTTAATTTATAAGGTGGTACGGAACCCTCTACGTGCAAGTCCGACACGCACTTGGCCGGTTTTTTTACACTTGTCCTATTTGGTAAGCAAAGATGGCGTTCAGCGGGGCGATTGCGTAACTTTTTGTCAATGTTTCAATTGCTTTCGTATATAATTGACACAGGATGAACGAAACCAATTGACACAATGACAAAAAAGTTACGCAATCGCCCCGCTGGACGCCATCTTTGCTTACCAAATAGGACAAGTATAAAAAAACGTACTATACATTCAATTGCTAGGGTTATTGTATCGGTACTTTAACCTTATGATATGTAGCTATCAATGCTCGTACCTATTAAAACTTACACAAGTGAGCGAGCATGCCTTGTATAGCGCACCATTGTTAGGCACAAATAAGTATTTTTAAGCAATCTGGCCTTAGAAATTACCCTTCATCTAATCGGATGTATTGGATAGCTCCATTGATAGATTCTATACTGCTATCAATTTTGAAAACTGGTCAGGCATTTGTGATCTTTTATTAGAATTGCATTATTTACTCAGAACTTATTATGATTTAAAATCTTCTCTTCATACTAACTCCTCTTAGCTTTCTTCTTCTGCACCTTGTTTGTCGATCTCATGTTCAGCACTCGTCTTATGAGTGCCGATACCGCTATTACTATAAATGCTATTACTACTAATAGATCTAAGTAGAGCTTCTGATAGAGCGGCACATGTAACGCCGGGGACCTCAGGTGGAGGGCGCCACGGGTCTTCACCACGTGGTTCACCCAGTGGATCAGCTCTGCTCCTGGTGTCACAGTTCTGTCGTGGTATATCAGAGACAACTCTTTGGCTCTTACTTTGTATCTGAAAATATATATCATACATTGATTGTGATGATGTATAGAGAGGAAAGGAAAGAAACAAGAAAAAATTGTAGTGACCTCACAGCACGCTACATACTATACATTCACAACGCCACCAACAGAGGGCACTGAGAGCACGCTCCAGCACAAAATAGGACTCCTAAATCACGATATCAAGATTCGCGAGGCACATCGCTTTATATAGAAGACCCCATCAACCACCATTGGGGCACAGCAGCCGACCGTGCCCCGCCAGGCATACCACCCGCCTGGCCGGAACATCTTCCCTTTTTCGCTAAACATTTAACGGCCGCTTGTTCTTATTAAAATCGCAATTTTCTTTAAGAGGGATTAGTAAATTTTTTAAAGTTTAACTCACGAATTATTCGACAGCATCTCTTTAATAGCAGCTGTAAGTTCATCGGCCATGTCTTCAGCCAACGTTACTTTAATCCCAAAACCTTTGTTTTGCACTGTCTTCATATTAATATTCTGGTCGGCTCCCACAGGCATGCCAATTAGGGGAACACCATAATACAAAGCTTCAGTTGTCGATAGCTGACCTCCGTGGGTCAGGAAGAACTTCAGATTTTGATGTGCTGAAAGAGAACCAGGAGATTTCAATGCTTTTAGACTGCTATAGTAACAATATTTTGCTCTGTTAAGCAATATGCAGTTGATCATCAACACAATCATTCAAGACAAATGATTGTTTCTTCAATACAACCACCGCTTGGCGCTGTGGTTTAAGCATAGGCCCACTCGCTCGGCTCACTGCACTGGTTCACTAAAGGCGAATTGCGATGGCCTTGCCTTGGCTTTTTTAGGGTTCCGTACCCAAAGGGTGCCAACGGGACCCTATTACTAAGCCTACGCTGTCCGTCTGTCTGTCTGTCCGTCCGTCTGTCTGTCAGCGGGCTGTATCTCACGAACCGTAATAGCTAGAGACTTGAAATTTTCACAGAATGTGTATTTCTGTTGCCGCTACAACAACAAATACTAAAAATAAAAAAAGTTTAAAAATAAAGGGGGTCCCCATACAATAAACTCGATATTTTTGACGTTTTTATTTATAATTCATAAATTAAACTATATATAAAGGGAAAACTAATATTTTAACCATTAGTGATCATTATAACAGCTTTTACATAAATTGTTGACAAAAAATATTGTAAAACTACATTTTTTTACCAATTAATTAACTTTTAAGCGACAGTAGCGCCATCTAGTCGCATATGTGTAAACTAAAATTTTCACAGAATTAATATAAACTACTTAAAATTAAATAATATTTATATGGTGGTTGGTACGGAACCCTCTATGTGCGAGTCCGACACGCACTTGGCCGGTTTTTTATAATTTGCCCCGGTCTGGGTGTCACTGGGAACGCCCCCAGTCCATTGTACTGTAACTATAGTACATGCGTTGTTGATGTCTCAGTCTGGTGATATTTAATTATCTATCTTTTCTTTGATCTCCCTCTTCCCTTGGATCCAGCTAGTCGCAAATTATAACTTCTACAGTATCCACTTCAGATACCCATGATCAGCTACTTACCTAGTATACTCTGTTGTGGCGCCCATTTGATCAGATGAACATTTGTAGGTACATTTTTCAGTTCCTCTTCATATTTCCATATAACAGTCTCCTTCAGCCTACTGAAGATATTGAGTAGACTCTGTTTCATGTTAGTAGACATGCCACTACTCTTCGAATTCGATCCCATGCTAAAGTATATAACGCCGTCTTTCGCTTCATCCATCAGTTTTTGGAGGTCCTAAATCATAGAACAAAGTTTCAAACCTTAATTTAAGTTATACAGGATTGCTTGTAATTACACGAATTCCTTGGAGGGTGTGGAAGAGGAGCTTGATTGCAACTAATCTGACCCCCCATGTTAGTTCCGCGAAATTTTGTAGTTTTTGAGTTATTGCCAAATTTCTGTCTTTTTTAAAACACCCAAAAATTTAAATGACTTTTTGCAAAGAAATAACTTATTATATTTATGAATTTTACTTGAGTAAAAATGGCCAACAATTCATACACAAATGAAGAAATGTATATGAAGTAGAAGCTATTACGAGATATTTATTACCTTTGGCAAAGGTTGCACTTTATCACTAATATGGTACCCGGCAATGTTAATCGCGTTCTGTGGCAGCCTGAACGGTGAACCAACAGACGGATGAGAATTGATGAACATCAGGGAACCGTTGTACACAGCATTCGAATATGAAGGCAACGAAACCCCTCTCTTGGCTGCTATTTCCATATAAACTGAGTTGTACAGATATCTCTCAAATAGAGATACTACGCTGGAAATTAAAGAAATGAACATTTTAAAATTCTCCTTCGAGCTACTTGCAGAATGCAGAAAAGGATTCAGAAATGTCTCTCCCTCTGAAAGATCTTCGGTCCCTTCGACACTTTCCTAGGGGTCATTGCTGACCAGTGCATAGTTATAGCCTGTTAGCTGTCCAAATTCTGGCCAAAGGCCTCCCCTTCTCTCCTCCTTAACTGGCGTTCCTGAGCCATTTGCGGCCACGTCTATAAAATGAAAAGTAGATGCCTTCTTACCTCAGTACAAGTGACTTTTTTACAACTTTATATAGTTCCATAGTTCTGTCCCAAAAGTTTAGTGGTGGTTTGGTGTCAGAAAACAAGTCTACTGTATATGCAGGGTTGGGGATCCCGTCTATCACCCTCAAGGCTTGCCAGTGGGGCTCCGTAGATGCGAACCAGATCAGGGGGCATTGGAATAGTGGAGCAATACTGGAAAACATAATTCCTTAAAAAATATGTTGTAAATTTACACTTGTTCGGTATAGAATTGCAACGAACCCAGACATTCAAAATAATAATATTACTTTTTTTTACAGATTAAGTACTTTTTATGCGCTGTTAGTCCCCAAAAAGCTATATGCTTTAGGAGTGAACTTACGCCAATTATAGTTATTGAACTAAGTATTGGCCTGGCCTGGACCCTGGCCATTGGGTCGGAATCGAACCCGAATCAGTTCAGCGGGTGGCCCGTCTGACCACTAAACTATAGACGCTGATTGTGCAAATATGTAGTTATTGATGGTCCATGGTGGACTTTGCGCTGACTTCAAAACATTCATAGGAAGCAGCTGAAGACCGCTTGGTACATTGTCTCGAGGTTAGACCGTTTGGCTTACTGCATCGGGTGGTTGCTGATTCGACTCCCGCTGGAGGAAAATTTCTGAAACGGCCATCTTGTAATTTGGCCTTGTCTGAGTGTCACTGAGGTCACCCCCAGTGATTAGTATGGCGATATTTATTTATTATTAATATTATTTGATTATTACCCAGCGATCGTTTCCGAGAAGAACCACTCTAAAATTACGACATCGAACTTCTCATTTGGATCACTGAGAAAGTTCACCACAGTGGTGTCTTCGAGTAACAGCTTGTGTATTATATACGTGATGTACACAAAAAATATCGAATCAGCGAAGTTGCCTTTCCCAATTAGGTTTTTCACCGAGAACGTTCCGCCTGGAAAACGTTCAGATTTATGAGCAAAAATACACTTAAGTTCATTCAACGAACGCGGTTATAGCGTACTCGCGTACTCACACTCATGGACTGCCTATACATAATAAACTGTATATCTCATTCTAGCGGCCCATCCAACGGCAAATATATTGAATACTAGCGTTTGCCCGCGACTTCGTCCGCGCAGAATTCAAAATCAAACTTCCATACAATCCCTTCAATTTCATCCCTTATTTAACGCCCTCAGGGGTGGAATTTCGAAAAACCTTTCTAATTGGATACCCACACTTCACAAAGAACACACCCTCCAAATTTCATGTCTCTAGGACCAGCATGAGCATGCATGAGCATGTCTCTTTAGGCTGTCAGTCAATCAGTCAGGACTTTATATACAGAATGAATTTTTCAAGTGTGCGTGGATGGACAAATCTAACTATGAGGAATAGCGAAAAGTACACAAAGGAGTCTCGGGGCCGATTTTGATGAAAACTAAAACTGCACAATTGGATTTTTGAAAAAATAATATTCGTAGCCAGGAATCGACCTAGTTGATTTTGAAAAACATATAAAAACACACACACTGTATTATTACACCATTCAATAGTGTCGCTGATAAGGAACGAATTCTGGGAAGTAAACTTGGGGAAAGTGTTGGGTTTCAATAAACTGCTCCATATTTTCAAGTTGTCTTTAATAAATCATACTTTCGAAACTTGCCTCACAACATTATGTTATAATTTCAAATTTTAATAACTTCTTCGCGGTTAAAGGCACAACAGTAAAAGAAAAATGTAAACATTCAAAATTAGAACGTAAAGTGAATTGGCGCCAATAATTCAGATTTTGTTCTACGTATTACTACTGATTACTACTGTTTGCGTACTATTTCGTATTTTGTTTAATAATATTGTATTTATAAAAGCAATACCTATTGAAATTTGAATTTCAATTTTGAGATGGATTTAACCATTGATGTACAATTTGATCTACTGGTAGCCTATTTTATCAATGGGAGAAGTGCCACTCGCGCTATGGTATGGTACCGAAACAAATATCCTCAACGTGATTGCCCCGCTGTTAAAAGTCTCAAACAAATAGTTAATAACCCTATAGAAGGAGGTAGCTTTATCAAAAGAAAACTAATAAAGCCACGTATTAATTATGAAGATTTAGAAATAGCTATTTTGACCTATTTTGAGTAATTCCCCGATAATTCCACCCGCAATGCAGCTGAAATAATTCAGGTGTCTCAAGCTACGATATCGTCAGTGGAAAGGAAAAAACGCTAAAACGCCAAAATGGTACTTTTGGAAAACGAGGTTTAAAGTAATTTACTTAAACGTTGTTTTTCAAAAGTACCATTTTGGCGTTTTAGCGTTTTTTTCCTTTCCACTGACGATATGTAAAGTTCTAAAAAAATATAATTATTAATGATACCGCTCCGGACGCATTATACAGAAATTACATCCGGGAGATAATTTAAGACGACTGGAATTTTGCACTTGGTTAAACCAGAAAATTGATAACGACAGGCATGTTTTACACAATATTTTATTCTCAGATGAGACAAATTTTTCGAATAATGGGATGTTTAACCGAAAAAATAAACATTATTGGTCGAACACTAATCCTTTACGGATAACCAAAGAGCATCGCCAAATGCGTTTTTCATTTAATTGTTGGTGCGGTATTTTGAAGGACAGAATATTTTATTTCAAAATTTATGATGGAACATTTACCTCTTTTAAATATGTAGAATTTTTAAATGAACCGTTTGTAGAGCTGGATAATTTACCTTTGGGGGAAGCTGACCAATTATTCTTTCAACAAGATGGAGCCCCAGCCCATAATAGCCGCATAGTAAAAGAGATGTTGATTCAGCAGTTTGGCGAAAATGTTATTGCAACGCATGTTCCTGTGGCGTGGCCAGCGAAATCATCGGGTCTTACCCCATTAGACTGTTTTCTCTGGGGTATGTAAAAAATGAAATCTACAAAGACACGTATAATATACTACAATTGATGACTTGATGCGATCTTTGGAAAACATTCTAAACGGCATCAATACGAGTAATTATTGTAATGTCGAATCCAGCTTTGTGTTGAGAACAACCGCCATCATTTTGAACAATTTATTAGTTAAGGTTAAGCACCGTAAGAAAAATAAAAATGTATTTGGTTTTAATGAGCTGTTTCCTTAAGTTTGCCGTATATCATTATTTCCCAGAATTCAATCCTAATTAGCGACACTATCGAATGGTGTAATAATACAGTGTGTGTTTTTTCTTCAAAATCTACGGGTTCGATTTCTGGCTAGAAATATTGTTTTTCAAAAATCCAATGATGCAGTTTTAGTTTTCATCAAAATCGGCCCCGAGACACCTTTCAGCATTTTTCGATATTCCTCATAGTTTCGGATTTGGCCATCCACGCACACTTGAAAAATTCACTCTGTATTTAAATAGATAGAAGATAGATTTACGGAAACATCAGTGTTATTTCCAGATTGAAAACATTGGAACAACGAGTTTCAAATGGGCTTGACGTCGTCTAAAATACAATTTTTCCTTTTGATGCCATTTCCTTTTGCCATGTTGAATAAACTTACTTTTTTCAGCTTCTTCCATGAACGCTTTTCCACAAGAGGATACATCGATTTCTTTGAGATTAGGAGTCGGCTTCTCCCTTGGGAAAGAAGTAATATGTACCACCTGAAATGTACGCAAACATTAAACAATTAATGATATTATGAATAACTAAATGCGATTGTCATTAAAGATGGCGAAGTCTTGAGATGAGGTTCTTAAGACACACTGAGCATTAGCCGTTGGCCTTTCGGCTCACTGCAACGGGTGGTTGCGAGTTCGATTCCCGCTAGAGGCAAATTTCGGAAACGGCCTTTCCGTAATTTGCCCTGTTCTGGGTGTCACTGGGATCGCCCCCAGTCCATTGTATAGTAGCCACAGTACAAGCGTTGCTTAGTTTGGGACCATTCTGTTGGTTTGTAAGCCTGGCGATATTTATTTCTTTATACATATTTGACTGAGATATGTTACCTCATTCCCAGCCTCCAGTAAACGGTTAACAACACCATGGCCTAATATGCTATGGCTCTTCGACATCATAGGAAACATCACTAATACTCTCATAGCTTCGTTTGTTCCGAGCAAGCATATTACTGCTAAAGTCATCCCTAGTTTGTACTGCATCTGGAATATTAAGTTTATTTTGGAACACAAGATGTAGTTAGGTCATGTCAGGTCCCGCATCTCAGGGATTTTCGGATTTCATGTGCGAATCTCATTTCCATCTGAGAAACCAAGGGATTGCATAAATTTTGAATAATAACCAAAAACGTTACGTGAGACACATTTCGTATTGCGCTAATGATTTTAACGGTTACTATTCAGCTTAGTTCCGAAAGATACCTTCGGGAACGATCGATTGAACTATTGCTGTTGCTGTCAGTATTCCCTATCGCTGTTGGAGTTTCATTTTGACAGCGTTTAAAATAACAGATACCAAAAACGTTTCGTTTGAACGGTAATGATGTTGGAAAATAGCGATTGGCCTCCTGTACGTCTTTCAGAAGACGTGTGAAGTGCGCCAGCCCACACTGGGCCACCGTGGTGGACTATAGCCTGAATTCTCCTGGTATTGAGGGCCCTTTTTAATGGCTATAGACTCGCCCCTTTTACATGGAGACTGAAAACACCATCAGCGAAATGTGGGTGCACTGCAGTGAAGATCTGTCTACCCTTTCCGGATATAAAGGCGTGATGAAGTAGGACAGAGGGAGGAGAAGGGGTTGGGATTCGAGCTCTCTCACTCATCTTACAAAACGCAGCTGTAATAGCTACTTTACGCTGATCTTCTGTGAGAGGGTGGCACTACTAAGGTCGAGCCAGCACATATTTGTGCTGAAGTCAATTGGCTATAGCTTGGCTCTTCAACCGATTAAAGATAAAGTAAAGATTAAAGGTAAAGTGTTTGATGTTCGGAGATACGAAAACATTAATGATTGTTTGAAGATTAATGTCGGCAAAAAAAAGTCCTTGAAATAGCTTAGGTACAACCTGTTGTAGGCGACCACAAAAAGAGGATAGTTTTTGTTGCTCTACCAGAGTTAACACGTTTATTAGAGTCGCTTGTCGTTAGCCTCTACCACGCCAGGGGTCTATGTAACTCTATATGATAGGAACTCTGTAATTTGCCACATAATTATTTTTTGTAGAAGCTAGTGAACAGCGAGCAACTTATAGTACAGTAACCGTTTGAAGTTATTATACGCTGCAGAACTGAACCGATTCTTAAATTTGCATCAACACGTTGAATTGGATTTACTTGCCTGAATCCAGATTAACTGGTTAATGCACATGATAAATGTAAGGGGGCGTCCATAAATTACGTGAGGCATTTATGGGGGGAGGGGGTCGAACAAAATCTCACCAAATCTCACGTGGGGGAGGGGGGTCTCGGCAAATCTCACGTATTTTTTTTACCCCAAGAAACAGCATAAAATTGTAAGTAAACTGGGTTCAACTCCTCTAGAGTATAGCTTTTGAATAATCTCACGTGAGATTAGAGGGGGAGGGAGGGGGTAGAGCAAAATCTCACCATGGGAGGAGGGGGGTCGAGAAATCTCAAAAATCGCCTCACGTAATTTATGGACACCCCCAAAGGTACTTCGACAAATTATAAAAACGGTTTATAAATAAATCCACCATCGATGTTATAGGTACACCGCCAATTCAAGGCCTTCAATTCCAGAAAACTATAGGTGCAACGTATAGACGACAGTAAAAAGACAAGTCCTTTTCCATCACTCGTAATAGTTTAGAACACAAACTGACACCGAAAGGAAAAGCTATAGGACTAAACTCGAAGACCACTGAAAAAAATAATTCAAATTGATTGAAATCGGGACGAGTCTGGACTTCAATATTCCCGATTTCAATTAAAAAGCAACTCGAAATCGACGAAACCAACTGACAGCCAATAGAAAGAGACTGAGCTTATCATGAACGTAAAACGTAAAAATTCTTTGGAGCTTATTGAAAGATTAGAAATTTGCCGATCAAGACAAGACAAATGAACCATTCTAAGGTCACTGACTCACAGCCAAGGTTATGTCTATCTTTCTATCATAGTATATCAGGAAGTTAAAACAATAAAATGTTCCATTCCACTTATTTTGTTTGATTGCGGAAGGTCAAGTAAGTAGGTAACATAAATTATAGTTCTGATCAAAATTGATGCGATTGTTGTCTCATTACACTAAGTTATTAGCAGTAGTGTGATAATCCTAAAATATATCCAAAATTAAAATTAATAATAAAGCTAGAAATATTTCTTTTGGTTATATGACTTCAATATATTAATTTTAAGCAAGTAATAATGAATGAGCGTGGGTAGGCCCCAAGGTGGACCAAAGACCTAGTGAAGGTCATGGGAAACCGCTGGATGCAAGTGGCACAGGACCGGTCGTTGTGGAAAACCTTGGGGAGGCCATTGACCAACAGTAGACGGACATCTTTTAGCTGAAATGATAATGAATTGAAAATTCATTTCATTTATAATGACATTGATTGCACCTTTACATAATAAATGCTATTTTAATTGATATTTTTATTACCTATGCCAATTTTAATTTAATTATTATAACTTATAATAAATAAATTGTTATTTATGCAATACTTACGATCACAACAATCGGTCACACGTAATTACTAATGATTTCACAACTCACTACAATATGAATCACAATTGTCATGCGTCGCCTTGTGCGACTTATGTTCAACTGAATACCGCATAGCATGCGAAACAAAACATTACGTTCTAGGGCTGCTATTACAAACCCAGGGGTGCTACTCGCTTTCAAACGAAAACGATATTGCGGACGATATTTCGCGTGTTTCCTACCACGGTTCTCATCCGTTCCGAAATTTCTTCCGAACGCAAATTGTTTGACGGATCGTTTCTCTAAACCTACTCTAATTGGTAAATGTTCCGTACGAAAATTTGATTTTGACAGATGATTTTCGCGATATTAACCTCAAAATCGACGAAACCAAAAGTGTTATCGTTTGATTATCGTTTGTGTTGATTTTATTAGAAAATTGTATTAAAATGGCTGCAAGATTAGTTTTAATCGAGGCTGCTCTACGTAAGGAACGTTTAGAGCGTAGAAGAAGTCGGCGTCGCCTGCGGAATCAATTAAATGTTAGCCAAATTCTTGACTCAAAGAGTTTGTGGGAAATTACAGACTCAGTCGGCAATAATTTAAGGAGTTGTGTAAGGAAATAGTGCCGTTGTTACCTCCACTTCGGAGGTGTTATGGAATCGACCTCACAACTAAGGTGGTGTATATTTTTTATCGTTTTCTTAAATAAATATTGGCATTTCTCTGTTCATAATCCTCATCTTTTTTTCAGGTCCTTACGGCTTTGAATTTTTATGCCTGAGGCAGTTACCAAGGATCTGTGGCACAAAACCTAGACGGGCCCATGGCACAACAGACTGTGTCTTGTTGTTTGCAGGAGGTTACGACTGCCCTCAATGCACTCCATATACTAAGGAAATACATAAAATTCCCGCAAAATATTAATGAAAGGCATCTCATTAAGCGGCGGTGAGTACCTAGCTAACATGTATCTAAGTTTTATTATTAATATTGGCTTAGTGTATTTTGAATAAATGTGATATCATAATGTTCCATATTTAATGAAAAATATGGGCTTCCGGGTGTGATTGGGTGCATTGATTGCACTCATATTGCAATTATTGTTGCACCTTCGCAGGAAGAGGTAAAATATTTTAATCGAAAACATTTTCATTCAATTAATACTCAAGTTTTGAGTATAAGACCAAATATTAATTATTGTTTGAATGTTGTTGGTGTAAGATCTAGGTACTGTTGTATATGATTCCCATTAATCTCTATACTTACCTTCTATTTATGTATATTACATTGAATAACTTTCTTTTCTAGATATGCGACAGTGGGTGCTATACTTATAACTAATGTGGACGCTTCATTTTGTGGAGCAACACATGATGCATATATTTGGAGAGAGTGTGACATAAGAACCCACATGGAGGGTCTCCAGAGTGAAATGGTTTATCTATTAGGCATGTTTGAATTGATTTATTTGTGTAAAAATATAATATAATAATGTATGTAATGTAACTCACATTAATATTTATTTTAAAATTTTAGGCGATTCTCGTTACGCTCAAAGGGAGCATATGATGATACCTATAGATAATGCTGTTGAAGACTCTCCTGAGGGAAGATACAACTCTGTCCAAAAGAGTGCACGCACCACCATAGAACGCACATTTGGCATATTGAAAGGTTGATGGAGATGTCTTTTGGCAGCTTGGCAGCTCGCACTACATTACTGTCCTGAAACAGCAGGTAAAATTATAATAGCCTGCTGTGTTTTACATAAGTTATGTATAAATATAATTCATTTGCTTTAATTTATTATTACTTTGTTTTAGGAGATGTGAAAAAAATGCCAAGCGCTTCCTGCCCCGTTTCTTTTCAACAGCTACACCTTTCAAACTTATAAAAAGTTGTACTTTAAGGTAAAATAAAAATAAATGCCTTATTATAATAGTTTTATTTATTCTAACCCCTACCTACAAAGTTCATGGTAAATAACAGTAATTACTGCCCTTAGCATGTATAGAAGTTTGTACCTATATCCATTGACGTAGGAATTTCTACGATTTTATTTTCTCTATTCAGCATTACATATTACTAGGTACAATATTTATGCATAGCTAGGGAAATCGGTACCTTAAGGTAAAATAAAAAAAAACCCTTATTATAATAGTTTTATTTATTCTAACCCCTACCTACAAACGTCATGGTAAATAACAATAACAGTCTACATGCTGTGTGGAGTGACTAGACGCTTCCTGGCTGTATACGGCAAACTACATGACTTCAGGCAAATCTTGAAACAAACTGAGGCTGTGGGAAGCTCGGTGGTTGGCTTGTTTGACTGGATGTGGATGGCGTTGGTTGATTGGTCTGAAAATAAAGCAAATTTAATAGCTAATAGAATCATGACATATTGTTATCGAATGAGAATTGATGGATTTAATTTAAAATAGATTTAAATTCTTACATAAAAATTCATCTTTATAATGAAATCAATTATCGTTGAAGAAATATTTTAACAACAAAGATGTAGAATTATTTGATGAGATTTGAAGAATGACTTCCTCACTAAAGGCTGACACTCTGGCTATAGTAAGGCGTCCAACAAACCCATCTCCCATGATAGACAGGACTTAATTGCTGAATGTAACTCATCTAATTCTAAGTATCTTAATTACTATTCTCTAAGAAGTCCACACAGCTGTAATAGGGCAGCCCCTGATGCCTGCGAGCTCGGTGTTCCTGACTGTTTATCTCTCTGCACGGTCCTCTTCCAATTGTATCAAGCTTCTGACATCACCGCCAGCAGTTGATTGCCTTTTCCTTCTGGTATGTGTAGGTTGTGAGTCTGCAAAACAACATTCCAATTTAAATACTTCAACAAAAAATGCCTCGGACACTTAACGGGTTTAGAAAAATAATTTTAACTAAATGGACACTTTTTACTAAGTTAAATAGTTGCCCTGATTATGCTTAAGGGTACCTACTATATCCAGCAGTGGACGGCCTTTGGCTGAAATGACTTATGAAAGATATTTCATACAAATCCATCATGTACTAAAATATTTATGATAGCATTACTGAAAATACCATTAACAAATACTCACAACTTCTGGAGGTCCGGGATTCTTGTCATATCGGTGGTAGACTCGGGGGTTCTAAGTGGCTCGTGGTTTCGTGGCGGATTTCTACATTCCCCATAACCCGTTTTTGTAGCCATTTTAAACTGAAAAGATGTAGATATGCATTGTTATTATTAAGGAAATGAGATATATTTAGTGAAATAACTAATTACTATGTATATTTATAATGTTTACTTACATGTTTTGGAAGACAAACTTTTGGAGACCCAAAATGCCGACAAAATGGCTTGAAGCTTTTATACGGAATGTGTATCACGATTCCGAAGTATGTAAGAAGCACTTGGAAACATCATTTATTAATACAACACTTGAGAAACTAACTTCAGAAAACATCAATTAATTCAAACGAAAAATCTCACAACATAAACATTGACTGACAGAGTGTGAATATACGGATAATTTTGATTGTCATACGTTACTACCAATCGTTCGCAAGAAATAGTACTCTTCAATTTAGTTGGTTAACAATGTCCGTAAAAGGGAACACCATAAACACTATAGAGAATTATACTGTCTATGGTATTTTTTGTTCAAAATATAAATTTTTACCCATATATTAATATTTTCTGCATGAATATTACAAGTAATGCTTGATTTACCACATACTATACGTAAAATTTAAAAATAAAGCTACCTAGTTTAATTATTTCAAGATAAAGTAAAAACCGTAATTTACCGAAGTTGACGTCAAAAAGCAACCACACTATTTTGCTCGTCCCATTCGTTCACGAAAATTGTCTATGGATCCGTACTTCGTGTGCCCATCCGCAAAAGAACAAGAGTAGCAAATTAGCAAAATTTCGGATTGAATATCGTTCGTTAACGTAAGTTGCGTTTCGCAAACCGTGGTAGCACCCCAGTAACGAAAGCAATAATCAGGGGGGTTACTCCGAAATACGTCGCTGACGGATCGTCCGAAGTACGGATTCGATTTACTATCAAAACAATGTCAAATCGTAGGGAAAAACGAAAGAAGAAATGTCAAATCACGACAATCCGTCAGCCGAAACGTTAGGTTCGTATTTCGGAGTAGGCCAGCTGTTTCGTTTGGGCTTCGAATTTTGACACATGATCGTAGTAAATTAGTGTCAAGATCGCGAACGAACGAAACAGATGAAATTCGTAATAGGTCCCTTGCATGTGCAATTATTTATTAAAATAGTGCATATAAAAAAATACGAAATATTTTGAGTTATGATTTTGTTAATTGCAATATGCATCAACTACTTATTATGAATGTACTTTAGCAATAAAAATAATTTTCAGTAGATTGAGGAAGCCTAAATCTAATCTATTCGTGAGTAAGTATGTGTAATTTACGCAAAATACATTTATTTTCATTTTTATAATAGTACTATACATCTTTTATTTAAATGTACTTACTAGATTATCAAGAAATACAGTCTTGTGGGTGAAATACGGTGTTGAGGGTAGCAACACCCAACTAAAGAAAATTAATCTACCGTAGGTACTTCCATTAAACAGGTTTTTTAGTCTTGCCGAGATTTTTTTTATTTTAGTGCACGGTTTAAAGCAAGTTTTATTTTTATTTTATTTTTTATTAGTGTAGTGAACGGGACGTACCTTAGGCGCTGATGTTGTAATTTCCTGGTCCGCAGGTCTCCTTGTCCACAACACACTTCACACAATAATGTTTCATTATTTGTTTATTTGGAAACGCGGACGCACGGTGCGTTTTGAGTTTGAATTATTTGTGTTGTAAGAGTCGCGGAGGCCTATGGGAGGCCTGAGTTCTTTTTGAGATCGTTTTCGAATCTCTTCGTGTCGGGTGCACGATGATGACTGGTACCATAGTAGAAAAAAATGGATAGTAAGTTATCTTCATAGAAACGCACCGCGCGCGGCTTGTATGTGTGCGCCATGCGTATCTATGCGTCGCACACGCACACTCAAACAAAATATTGACCAAATGTCAGTGCGCCAGTCAGGGCTAACACCGCACAAGGTTCGCACGTCATGTCACGAAAAATGTGTGATAATCGCAGGAGAACTTATTGCTGGGTGTTTCGCTGTCTAAATACTTTATCGATTCCAGAGTTGTCTCTGTTCAGATTACTTACTGAACAGGAAAGGTAAGCAAGTCACTTATTCGCGCATACCAACCTATAATTTTTACTCGATGATGAGTGAGATGGGTATCTCACTCATATTTTTGTGTTGTATTACCTAGGTAGTTTACTATCAGACAGACGAAGTAGGCAGGCCTACATTCCCACTAGAATGTATTACCTACAATGACATTAAGAAATAGTATAGACTTGGTTCCGGTCCAAAATTGTCAGCACCACAAAATCGAGACCCGTATCAACATTCGACTCAGTCGGGCGCGGAACAACAATTTGAATGCACGTCATGCGCACATCAGTACTGACATATTTGTTTTTAGTTTCCTGGAATTAATATACATTAAAATGCCATCCCGTGTATTCAGGAATTGTTTTAACAATTCAGGAACAAAAAATAAATCACACGGAATTACTTTCCACTCGAAAGTGCAGCGAAAATTTATTTAATACTATTATTTGCTTCGCATTGTTTGTGAGAGCGAGATGAATAATACAAAATAGATGTGTGTGACACGATAAGATGCTTGCGGCCATGCCAGTAGGGGAGACCGGGGGCAATTGTAACAATATAACTTTAACTGTGTACCACCACTAATATAATGTATAATATAAAAGTATCCTGTCACACTAGCGAGTTTATCGACGTATCGCCTTGCAAGGTACGCCCTTTGCATTGTTATTATATCACTCCGCTGGGAGGGCTCCCGAGTGGGTGCTCGCAGATCACTAATAACATAAGGCCTCAAAATTCTTTAATTAGAAAGAAAACCAATGAAAGATACATACAACCTTACAAACATAGATAAGTACTCTAAAAACTCAAACCTTCTTTTTACCCGACTACGGCGGAGGTTTATTTGTATCCGGGTAAACAGCAGAAGTCGGTTGAAACGACGGGTCGGTTGAAACGTTTCAAACCCCCAGAAGCAAGTTGTTTCAGACGACCCTTTGTCAATTTTCTACTTAAACCGTCAATATTTTGTTTAATAAATAGACTTTAAAAATCTTAAACAGTTAAGTTAGACTCTTATAATATAATAAAAACTGTGAAAAACACGATTTAAAAGGACGTAAAATCAATATATCAATTTAAAATCGTAAATTCAGTTTTTGGTGCGAAATTATTTAAGGCGTCATAACTGCGTCACTCGCTTTTATCCAAATAACCGAACATGGCCAACGAAGCTACGAACGATGAGTCACTCATGTAGACTGACGTACATAGATATCATAGGTAGGTGTTGAGGGTAATTATAAAGTATCATGATTGTGAGTGAAGGTACCTATATATAATAAAGCAGTTGTTGTCTGACACTCGTTCGTTTCACTCGTATATTACAGTAGGTAATCGAAAAAATTATGTTGTTTCAATTATCCCCGGTTTACCCTACTACCGAGGCATACCGAGGGCGGCCGGAGCAACGCTACGAGGAGCTAGGCTGTCTCGCTCGTATAAGTATTCCGGTGCATCTTTGTGCCCTTGTCTATCGGCAATTGTCACATTGTTGATGACAATTTGTCGATGACAGTTGTGCGCAAAAGCGATGCGCGGAGCACAAATTTAGTGTTCATTTGGTTCTACGTCACGTATCTTCCCCTATTCCTTACATTAATGATTACCTAGGTATTTTTGATCTGTCTATTGATATGCCGCTAATGCTTTGTTTACTTTTAGTCATGCCGATTTCTCAGTATTTATGTTTCTTTTCTATTTTCTTTCCTTTATTTCTAGGCACTGAATTAAAATTTAGCTAAAAGTGACAACCCTGAGACAGCAAGTATGGTAGGTAATTATATCGCGGTTTAGGCCGGAGATAGCCTACTTCACTGATTCTACTATGCTGGTATATAGGGAGTGGAAGGGGATGGAAGAGTGAAGCGTTGAGTGATGTATTGAATGATTTTGAATGAAATGTTAATTATAGGGAAGCGAGTATGTGTCTTTTGGATAATGTTTATGTGAGTTATATAATTAAAATAAACTACGAGTGTCAGTACCTATTGGGCGCAGCCAATTAGCCTGTTAAATGTCCCAGTGCTTTGCAAAGGCCTCCCCTCCCTGTCACCAAGTTTATCTCAATAACAATTTCAAACTCAGACAACAAATCATCAGTGACTGCACGTAGTGTTACCCTAACATGATCCATATTCATATTTAATTGCGGAGGTAACTCCCGGAGTCTTGAATGCAGTAAAATTTACAAAGTGTTTTCCTTAACTTTTTCCCTAAGTTACAACAACATAGCAGACGTCAGTTCTATAAGTCGCTGTCTCGTTTATTACCATACATACTGGGTGAAATCGAAATCGTCGGCAATATTTTAAACGGTGATTCTACACATGATTCAGAATATTTAAGGAATATTAATCAACAAATCAATTGATAAAAATGTATTACCCAGGTAAGGTATAACAGTTAAATGGTTTGCTTATTTGCTTATAATAATAATAATATTTATTTATTAAAGTAACCAGGACTCAATTAAAAACTATGCTAGTATCAAAAAAAAAACAAAGTAGGTATATAAATACAATAAATAAATATGCAAATCACTGCTGCACCATCCCATGAGAGACGGCGCCGCAGCGATTTACATATACACCGTCCAACCTGCTGGCGAACATCTCTAATAGAGTGTTGGGGCTACCCCGCACCCTGCGTACCAAGGGCAATATTTTTTTTATCAATGGATTTTTTTATTTGTTTTCCCATTATATTCTGAATCATGTGTCGAGTCATATTTTAAAATATTGCCCAAGACTTCGATTTCACCCTGTATAAATAAACTAGCTGTGCCCGCGACTTCGTACGCAAACATTTTGGAAAAAGATTACCCGCGACTACTTTTGCGTGTAATGGGTTTTAATTTTTCATTAATTAGGTTAGGTGATAATAATATACTTTTAGCAGACTTTTTCAAAAAGGGTATCAATAAGCTACCACTACGTTGGTAGAAATGCATTGATTGCATGGGTAATTACTTGGTATAACAAAAATAAAAAATATAAAAAAGAAATAGTGTTAACTTATTTAATGAAAAACAGCAATTTCATAGGTAATAGTACATTACTGCTGCGGTCTCTAATGAGTGTGTTGTTGACCGCGTTGTTGATGGGCGAAAGCGCGGCGCAGCGCAGCTCCAGGCCTCCACAGCGCGGTCAGCATTGCAACCCTTGATGGACAAACTAAAATAAAGGCCGAGATTTGGTCTCGGCCTTTATAGCGCGGCCAGCAAGGGTAGCTATGATGACCAAGCTTGGAGGCCGCGAGCGTAGCGAAGCTTAGCTTGAGGCCAGTATAGCGTGGTCAGCAGTACACTCATTAGAGACCAAGGCTTGTATAGCTTTACTCAAAAATGCGACTATTAGTTTAAACAAAACTAGCTAAGTGGGTATAAAAATTAATACAATTATATTTATATTTTTACGAACTTTATCTATAGTTTTATCTATAGTGTATTTTCTCTGTTTACGTTTCCATGGCAACAGCACGACCTACTCGTTTAAACCGTCAATCAGATTTTTAATAACGAACCATAAACATACCTTTTTGTTAGGTTTCCATGGCAACGGTCAAATAACAGCAATATAATGACGATAATACGGGGTAATAATACATTGTATGTCATGTAGCTCTTGCAGTACGACAAATCCGATTATGCTCGAAGAAGGTTTGTGAAATAATGACAACATTATAAACTTTTTTGAGTAATGACCTAATATAATGGCCTTGTTGTTCATATGAATACATAGAAATGCTACATCACGATGTTGTGTAAGGCTAAACACAATATGGTTATTAACGATTACTAACACAAACAATACACCTATTCATCAGCCGAGAAACGACCAATGCTGGATATAAGCGTCGTTTAAAAATACAGATATTATTATACCCAAGTCAACGCAATACCATAGTTGTTTTTCAAGAATAAGAAGTATCAATGCAATGGCAAAAAAAGTAAGTTTAAAAACTAAAACCCGACTACGGAAAAAACGCGCTCTTAAAAGTATGAAACAAGAAAATATTCTCATCTAGAGGATAGCCGTGGTCCGTGTAGGTCTTTTAGGGCCAAATGGCACATGAACACGGACCACGGCTATCCTCTAGATGAGAATATTTTCTTGTTTCATACTTTTTAGAGCGCGTTTTTTCCGTAGTTTTAGTTTTTAAACTTACTTTTTATTTAATTATTTTGGAGTTATAGGTAACAATATATATATTTTTGAAATGTGCTCATCAAGCTCTTTCATTTGATACCCCACACGGTTTCATTAAAAAATGTTTTTTTTTAGTTCATGACATTATGTCCTCTAGAGGGCGCCATATACAATTTTATGTGACGTCACATAGCCTATAACCAGCGCGCCATTAAGCCGCTTCTGACGATACCTCATTTGTCAAATTACGACAAGTAGTTTGGAAGTTAGGTGGGAACAGATGCACATACATACATACATACTTTCATACATACATACATACATACATACCGGTCAAAATCATAACGCCTCCGTAGTCGGGTAACAAAAAAATGCAATTACTTCAACGATAGAAAATATAATAATCTATTTATTCACATAAATAATAACACTTAGATAATACTATACTATATTACGCTGTACTATATTATTTTATGTTATATTACAATCTCATCGTAATCAATTTTTGACCAGAACTTTTTGAATGTGCATAAAAAATTAAGTACATTCAATTGCTAGGATTATTGTATCGTTACTTAAAAATAAAGCTTATGATATGTAGCTATCAATGCTCGTACCTATTAAATTTACACAAGTGAGCGAGCATGCCTTGTATACCATACCATTGTTAGGTACAAATAGGTCTTTTAAGCAATCTGGCCTTAGAAATTACCCTTCGTCTACTCGGATATATTGGATAGCTCTATTGAATACTATAAATCTAGAAAACTGGTCAGGCATTGGTGGACTTTTATTAGAATTCTATTCTTGACTCAGAACTTATTATGATTTTAAATTCTCTTTTTATATTAACTCCTCTTATCTTTCTTCTTCTGCACCTTGTTTGTCGATCTCATGTTCAGCACTCTTCTTACGAGTGCTGATACCACTGTTGCTATGAGTGCTATTACTACTAATAGATCTAAGTAGAGCTTCTGATAGAGCGGCACATGTAACGCCGGGGACCTCAGATGGAAGGCGCCACGGGTCTTCACCACGTGGTTCACCCAGTGAACCAGTTCTGCGCCTGGTGTAACAGTTCTGTCGTGGTATATCAGTGACAACTCTTTGGCTCTTGCTTTGTATCTGTAAAATATATGTCATATATTGATTGTGATGATGTATAGAGAGGAAAAGAAAATAAAGAAACAAGAAACATTTGTCGCGACCCAACAGCACGCTACATACTATGCATTCACAACGCCACGAACAGATGTCACTGAGTGCTCGAGTACAAAATAGAAGTCCTGAATCACGATATCAAGATCCGCGAGGCACAACGCTATATATGTATATAGAAGACCCCGTCAACCACCATTGGGGCACAGCGGCCGGCCCCGCCAGGCATACCACCCGCCTGGCCGGAAGATCTTCCCTTATCCGCTAAAGCTAAACATTTAACGACCGTTTGGCGCAGTGGTTTGACGTTTTATACAATCGCAATTTTCTTTGAGAGTGATTAGCAAAAATTTTAAACCGACTTTAAAAAGGAGGAGGTTCTCAATTCGACTGTATGTTTTTGTGTTGTTTTTTTATTTAAAGTTTACTCACGAATTATTCGATAGCATCTCTTTAATAGCAGCTGTAAGTTCATCTGCCATGTCTTCAGCCAACGTTACTTTAATCCCAAAACCTTTGTTTTCCACTGTCTTCATATTAATATTCTGGTCGGCTCCTACTGGCATGCCAATTAGAGGAACACCATAATACAAAGCTTCAGTTGTCGATAGCAGACCTCCATGAGTAAGGAAGAACTTCAGATTTTGATGTGCTAAAAGATAACCAGGAGATTTGTAAAGCAAAAAAATAATGTTTTCACATATTTTAATGCTTTAAGACATCGCGCATCGACTGGAACCATAACATTGTTCTGTAAAGCAAACAACAGCTCAAAATTAACACAATCATTCAAGACCAATGATTGTTTCTTGACAAACATCGCTTGTCGCAGTGGTTTATGCATAGGCACACTCGCTGGGCTCACTGCGGTTCACAAGTGGAGAATTTCGATGGCCTTGCCTTATCCTTTTTATAATTTGCCTCGATCTGGGTGTCACAGGAACCACCCCCAGTCCATTGTACGGTAGCCATAGTATAATCTTGTTGGTTTGTTAGTCTGGTGATATTTATTTATCTCTTTTCTTTGATTACCCTCTTCCCTTGGATCCAGCCAGTCTCAAATTATAACTTATACTGTATTCACTTCAGGTACCTATGACCGGCTACTTACCTAGTATACTCTGTTGTGGCGTCCATTTAATCAGATGAACATTTGTAGGCACATTGCTTAGTTCCTCTTCATATTTCCATATAACAGTCTCCTTCAGCCTACTGAAGATATTGAGTAGGCTCTGTTTCATATGCGTAGACATGCCACTACTCTTCGTATTCGATCCCATGCTAAAGTAAATAACACCGTCTTTCGCCTCATCCATCAGTTTTTGGAGGTCCTAAATCGTGAATCATAGAACAAAGTTTCAAACTTTAATTAAGGTTACACATATCATCATGTCAGCCGAAAGACGTCCACTGCTGGACATAGGCCTCCCCCAAGGTTCGCCACAATGACCGGTCTTGCGCTGCCCGAATCCAGCGGATTCTCGCGACCTTCATCAGGTGATTTTTTGTAGTTTTAGAGTTACTAGTGGTCGCCTGTGGTCGAAATTCGACCATAATTTATTTAAATTTTAAGTTTGAACGTTACTAATTTTCTATTGTCAAAGACTATTTTTCTATTTAAAACCTCTTCCCTAGACCTACATCAATCACAAATCGTCCCTCCTCCGAATCTCTGTCCTCTCTCTCCTTCATTCACTCTCTCATTAGTTCATCGCTATACCTCTATAATCACAGATTTTGATAATGTGTTAGGTAATGTTGTAAATTTTCCATGGTTATATTTTTGCTAATGGCCTCATTTCATTAAAAAGGGTAGCAAACTTTTTGCTTCACGTATCTATACATATAATAAGAATGTAAAATTGGTCGCGTCTGTACATTCGAAATATTTAAAAAAAAAATAGTGGGGGGGACTTAGATGGACCAGCAGAATTCATTTTTATCATTTTTAGAATTTTTGTCTGTGGGTATGTTTGTATGTTTGTATGTTTGTATGTTTGTATGTTTGCTCAGATTTTCGAAAGAGCACAACTTCGAATCCACCGGATGGATTTCAATGAAATTTGGCATGGATATGACTAATAGTCTAACTTAACATCTAGGATACTTTTTTTTTCGAAAATGTTTAGGGTTGCCACAGAAAATTCAAAAAACTACTTGAAAATTCTAAATGTTTGAAAGAGCACAACTTTGAATCCACCGGATTAATTTCAATGAAATTTGGCATGGATATGACTAATAGTCTAACTTAACATCTAGCATATTTTTTTTTTCGGTAAAGATTAGGGTTGCCACAAAACATTCAAAAACTACCTAAATATTCGAACACGCACAACTTCGAATCCAATGGATTGATTTCAATGAAATTTGGCATGGATATGACTAATAGTCCAACTTAACATCTAGGATATTTTTTTCTAAAATATTAGTTTGTAAATTTTTATGACCACACAGAAATTCTAGCAAAAAATAAGTTTTAGTTATTGAAATACGTCTATTTAGAGCGGAGCCCTACGGAGCCCTACGTTGTGTGTGATCCGTCACTATTTGGAATAGATAATCTTAATTTTAATAATAATAATAAATATTTTATTGCTGCGTTCTACAATCTTAAGTTTCGTTTTTCTTAACTAGATGTCGCTATACTTAAAATCAGACAATACCTGCCTTGCACCACATGTCAAAATTTAATATCTTCCTTGCTTCAAGAAATTTAGTTTTTTTATTCCTAATTACGTATAAAAAACATTAAGCGGGTCTTTGTATCACGCGGAATCTTAGACGTTAACTCTGGAATTCATCTCCGCAGTACTAATGCCGTAGGGAAGCTACCTACCTAAGAAGTAAGTCTAGAGGACCTACTGATTTTGAATTAAGTAGTAATAGAAACATAGACATTGAACTCTGAACTCCAACCCCTCAGGAATGATGCTGCTGGGTAACTGCCTGCTTAAAACATAAATCTGGAGGACCTGCTAACTTTGAATTAGCAATGTGGGTATCAAGTAGAAACTTCTCAGACGAGGTCGCGTTTCCGATTCGGCGCTAGAATTTAAGGAAAACATGTAAAATGACTACTTATAAGTGCCCTCCTAGGCCTAAACAAAATAAACGCTTTGACTATTGACTTAGACGATAAACTCCGGACTCTAACTTTTTAAGCACAATGTTGCGAAGTGCGCTCACTCATTTTAAATAAGGAACATGGGTATCAAGTACAAACTTAAACATTGAGCTCTGGAGTCCAACCGCTCAGTCGTGATACTGTGAGTAACTACAGATATAGATAGACGGATACAGATAGACTGGTACAGACAGAGATACTCACCTACCGATAGATTACAGACAGACAGATACTTACAGCTAAACTGATACACACAGACAAATAAAGTCAAACTTTTGTTATACAACTAAGGTGCCAGGCAAGCGTACGGCCCACCTGTTGTTAAGCAGTTACCGTACCCTATAGATGCTTGCAACCAAAGGCATCGGTAGCACGTTTCCAACCTGAAGGGGAGTGGGGTTAGTGGGAGGGGACGGGGAGGTGGCTGGGTTGCGCTTCCGGCTCTCTCCCTCATCATACGAAACGAAGGTAAATTAGCTACTTGAATGCCGATCTCCATCTTACTGGTCAGACTCTACCACCTTACTGGTATAGACTGGTATAGATAGACAGCCACGGACAGACGAACTCAGACTGATGCAGACTGACGTAATACGATAGACAAAATTATATTTAAGGGCTTCACCGACTGGACGCGGACGGAGTCGCGGGCACAGCTAGTTAATTAATAAAACAAAATGACAGTGTCAAAATATCAAAAAGTCTACGTCAGTATATATGTGTATTTATGTCAATGACCTAAGAGAGAAAGGACGAGCCCTATGTGACGTCATCTGTAGCCAAACACGAGCACACGACCGTCCAAAATGGCGCACAGCAAAAAGTGTTGTACTTTTAGTTAGTCGATAGTATCCATATCGATATACCTAACGATCATGTCGCGGGAAAAGTGCTGGGTCATGATTAAGTAGGTTCAGCTATGCTGGGCTAAATCAAATAAGGCAAAAAAGGGGGGAGACAAATCTGTAAGGCTCAGGTCAATGTCAAGCGTGTACATCAACGACACGATGGAGGCGGGTGCATTTCCAGGGTGGTATGGCTGGATCGTCAGGCTCTTCTACGCAGGCACATCACTAGAGCACTCACTTGGGTTTATCCAGTTCACACAACACAATTACACAAAGGATTGAGTAGATTTCGTGCGATTAAGGTTTTTAGACACAGGAGGCACCGCGACGACGAGTGTACACTCGTCGTCGCGGTGCGAACGAGTCGGTCAGTCAAGTGTCATGGAGGGGGGAAAGAGACCGCAGCATAAATATCACGTCAATTTATGACTATTATGTTGTTTTATGGCTCTGTGGAGCGAGTCACCCTCTTCCCTCTAAAATGGTTGTGCAGAGTGACGCTGCTGCTCAAGTAAAGTCATTTTCACATGGCAACTCTTCGGGTTCGCAATTTAACGTTAGAGACCACCAGAATTTCAATGTCTCGGCCTTGTTGGCGCCTCAACTTTACCACGAAAATATGCACGTGTGGAGAGCCTCATGCATACACGGCCATCATCCCTACCTACCACTGCCCAGTGTAGCAAAAGCGTAAAATTAAAAATCGTCAAATTTATCAGCTAAAAATCTTGCGAAATCGGGAGATTTTGAATAAACTCTATTTTAACTTCTTTAAGCCGTTTTAGCAAATCCCACATTTAATTTTAAAATGTTCACTATCCATAAATCAACTTGTTATCTCTGTCGCGCATCTTTATGTTCGTGAGTAGTGATGACAAATATTATTAAACAAATTTAAGGCGGCGCAGTCACGCACCTTCCAAAACAAAAATAATTTCTTTGTGGTCACCCCGGGGTGACGGCGCGGCCCAACGTGTAGGTGAATAGAATTTGTATCGATAACTTTGAAACAAAACTTATAAGAACAGCACTACGTTTTTATGTAAACATAGCAAATATTTGTTAGTTCTATTTTATTTGAAAATATGAATTCGAGAGTACGATTATAGACGGGAACTCAATTAAAAATTAATATAATGTACACGAAAGGTATTTTCACACACTATAAATACACTTAAATATGAAAATAACACAACTAACCTGAAAAATGACAATCCTTCGAAATTCTTTAGAGAATCAGAACTGCATGCCCTAACGCAACACTAAACTATATTGTTTTTTCCTTAATAATCCTAAATAATATAATAAAGAGTCACAAAATACACACATTTCAGCGTAAAATTTAAAATAATTTGTATAAGACGCTGACATGACAGATGAAGTACTAACCATAGTGACCCGACCATAGCCGACAACCCAATATGGCAGTCCAAAAAGGCCCTCAGGGAGGCGGCTTACTGACGGAACTAACCAAAAACTTCCAGAAAAAAGAAATATATGACATATACTGTACTGTTTTACATAGCTAAATTGTCACGAGTAAGAATGAGAGAGATATGTTTTCGTTAATGTGGTCCATATTTGCATCAAATATGTATACCATAAACAATAGCTTCGTATCTGCTAATAATAAATCTATGATTTATGTGAATAGGTGAAACGTCAAATTAACGAATTGCCTTGACCGAAGGGTGAAATTGTATTACTGGTAATTCGACGTATATCCGAAAGAAGCTGATAGAGGGGCTCAAAAGCAACAATTGAACCGATATTTATACGAACCGAAATTGAAAAGATAATTAACTAATTATTGTGATGAGAGTTTGGGTAGTAGCAAGTAACAACACACGTGGTTGCGTGGCGTAAAGTCGAGTCTAACTAACAATTTAACAAACAACTAACTAGTCTTTCCCCACCTACGTACCTCGCCGAGTGTAATTAGTGCTTTAATGAAAAGAAAAGATACTGAAATCAGTTAAAATCCTTAGTCGATCCTAAACAATAAACCAACACGTTTTTCCTACCAGCGCAGAGATACACAATTCCTATGTTACGAATTACGTATCTTTACATTGATTTTTATACCTTTCTGGATAGCCTAGGGTATGAGCAAGTTTTTATGGCTATTTGTACGATTGGTGCCATAGTATTTTTTTAAGCGATAGAACATTATTTCTAGGCCAAACTGAAAATTTTGATTAGAATTATTTTTCTAATGGCTCATAATTTTAACTGGTATGTTAATTTTGTACTTTTAATGATCGTATTAGGTCATTTCAAGTATTGGGCACAAAATTAAGTTTGATTGGAGCCCATTCGATGCGTAGTTTTTAAATAAATTGGAATTAAGTGTCAAATTCCGGTAAAATATCAAAAACCTTTGAAATTCAAATATCTCGAAAACTACTTAATTTCAGCCATACATATGGAGGGTTCAAATTGTTGCTTTTGAGCCCCTCTATCAGCTCCTTTCGGATATACGTCGAATTACCAGTAACCCTGTATAGTGTGTGTAACGTTTTCTTTTAATAATTTAGTGCACTTATAATGCAGTTTTTATTAAAATATAACGTGTCCGCACTCAATCGGCATGTAAACTTTTACGATGCCAAATTTCAGACTCCTCCGTCCACGCATCTTCGAAACATCGGTACCGAACGGATTTGCTTCACGTATTAATTTTAGAGTTATTGCCAAATTTTTGACTTTTTTAAAACATCCCAAAATCTAAAGTTTAATTTTATTATTATTTTTGTTACTTGATGAAAAGTGAAGAAGTAAGGTAACACATAGAAGGTACTCGCTTATTTATTTTATAGAAGCGCAATATTAGAAAATACGTAAGAAATCTGCTGTTGTTGTTGTTGTTCACTTTTCATCAGGTAACAAAAATAATAATAAAATATTCTTCTCGTCATTTTTTGCTTTCTGACAATTAAAAATGCCAATTTTGTTTGCCTTTTTCCCTCAAAATGTAGTAAATTTTAAAAATATGACAACCCCATTACCGGAAGTACTTATGTTGGATCGTGTGGCGGCACCTCTGACTACAAAGTATGTGATGACGTCATTTTATGTTTTTTTTTTTTTAATGTAAACGGGGTATTTGTTTTCCAAAGGAGGCCTTTGCCCCCCAGCAGTGGGTGGTAGCTTACTATGCAAAAAAAAATTTTTTTTTTAATTAATAAAAATATTTTTTTACAAAAATAGAATCTAATCTCGATACCCAACAATACGTTTTCGGGTCGGACAGGGTTTTAATAATATATGATATACTGGGACATTTTTGTACACACGGTTACCTGATCCTAAACTAAGCAGAGCTTGTACTATGGAAACCAGATAACTGATATTACTACATATACTACTTTTTTATTTGTAAATACATACTTAATATACATATACACCCAGACACCGGACATACAGACATGTTCATGCACACAAATGCATGTCCCGGGTAGGAATCGAACCTACGACCTGCAGCGTGAAAGGCGCCTCCGCGCCAACCACGCTAACGGGCCCGCCCATTTTCTTAACATATTGTATAAATAATTTAGAGGTTTACTTCTTGAATCTAAGTTACAAAATATAGATGCTAAAAAATAACTACGTGGCTGAGTTGTATTTACAGTGGCTTATTTATCGTGGCTAAAATAGTATTTTTAGACGCACAATCGCACATTTATAGTGGCTTCGTTAGTAAATCAGAGGACAGTGTATTTTTTAGAGGCCAAAAATGCTATTAATAAGAAGTCAGTTTATTTACATGCCTTTGAAAATCCCACTAAAATTCAGTAGAACTGTATAATGTAAGAGATAGTGAACCCAGTGTCGCAAACATGCTTATTATTTTTCGGCATAAGTCTTAGTCGCCTTTAATGAAGGCTACGGAAAGACCGGTGGTACCGGAGCCGACACTGGTAATACACAAATGATTAAATAAATATAAGTGAAGTAGAAGATACATAGTATTACAAGATATTACCTTTGGCAAAGGCTGCACTTTATCACTAATATGGTACCCGGCAATGTTAATTACGTTCTGCGGCAGCCTGAACGGTGAACCAACAGACGGATGGGAATTGATGAACATCAGGGAACCGTTGTACACAGCATCCGAATATGAAGGCATCGAAACCCCTCTCTTGGCTGCTATTTCCGTATATACTGAGTTGTACAGATATCTCTCAAATAGCGAGACTATGCTGGAAATTCAATAAACGAAAATTTTTAAATTCTTCTTCAAGTTACTTGCAGAATTTGAAAGGATTTAGAAAGGTCAGAAAGATCCCTCTGAAAGATCTTTGGTCCCTTCGATACTTTCCTAGGGGTCATTGCTGACCAGTGCATAGTTATAGCCTGTTAACTGTCTAAATTCTGGCCAAAGACCTCCCCTTCTCTCCTCCTTAACTGCCGAGCCTGAGCCATTTGCGGCCACGTCAATAAAATGAAAAGTAGATGCCTTCTTACCTCAGTACAAGTGACTTTTTCACAACTTTATATAGTTCCATGGTTCTGTCCCAGAAGTCAAGTGGTGGTTTGGTGACAGCAAACAAGTTTACTGTGTAAGCAGGGTTGGGGATCTCGTCTATCACCCTCAAGGCTTGCCAGTGGGGCTCCGTAGATACGAACCAGATCAGGGGGCATTGGAATAGTGGGGCAACTCTGGAAGACATAATTCCATAAAAAAAATGTTTTAAATTTACACTTACTTAGTATGGAATTGCAACGCACTCAGACTTTCTCTAGAAAATAATTTTATTAGAGATTTTTTTTTTTTTCAGATTACTTATTATGTGCGGCTCTAGTGTAGGCCGTTCGGCCCATTCCATTGGGTGGTTCGATTCCCGCCGGAGGCAAATTTCAGCAACGGCCTTTTCGTAATTTGCCCTGGGGCCCTACCACCACCTCGTATAGCAGTATTGTTTTAACGTTTCAGCGATTTTTTCTGCAATGACGTTTCTTATTGTCATGACAATAAGAAGTCGCTGAAACGTTAAAACGTTCCTATAATTCAATCGCGATAGAGGTCGTGGTAAGGCCCCTGGTTTGTGTGCCACTGGAATCCCACCTATTTGCTTAGTTTGGGACAATACATTTACCCCCTTATTCATAGAGATTTTGCCCAGTTTGCAATGGTTATGAAAGGCATTTTAAGGAACAAATGTGATTTGTAACTCCACTGCAGGTCGATTATAACTTTCTATGAATAAGGGGGTTAGTGTGTATGCTTGGCGATTTTATGTATTATTAATATTATTACCTACCCAGCCAGGGTTTCCGAAAAGAACCACTCCAAAATTACGACATCGAATTTCTCATTGGGATCACTGAGAAAGTTTACCACGGCGGGCTCTTCGAGTAACCGCTGGTTAATAATATACGTGATGAACACAAACAACATCGTGTCAGCGAAGTTGTCTTTGCGAATTAGGTTTTTCAACGCGAACTGTTCGTCTGGAAAAATGTTGAGATTTAGGAGCGAAAATACACATAAGGTGGTTCTCGCAGAAAAAAACGCATGACTGGAGACTATATTATCCTCTTTGATGAATTGTTATTTTTTTTTATTAATCACTTGTTTTTCATTAAACCTTCATCTTTAAATTCATAGTAGGAAAAAGTCCTACTCGCTATTTTACTCTGTGTAAAATATCAAAGTGAAGCTGTTTTCGACTTTTTTTTTCTTTCGACGCCATTTTCTTTTGCCTTGTTTAATAAATTGTTGAATAAACTTACTTTTTGAAGCTTCTTCGATAAACACTTTTCCAAAAGAGGATACATCGATTTCTTTGAGATTAGGAGTCGGCTTCTCCCTTGGGAACGAAGTAACATGTACCACCTGAAATGTACGCAAACATAAAACAAATGATAATTATGATGAATAACTAAGTGCGATTGTCGCTGAAGATGGCAATGTAGAGAAGCATGCTATGTTTTCCGTCGATGGAGAAGTCCTAAGATGAGGAACTTAGGGCCATGGTCTTAAGGTCCTCATCTCACTACCATGCCATGGCATACTTGGGCGGTACAAACAGCACGCACAGTACAGACTACTATAGGTTTCGTACATAATACCAAATATAGTACAGTAAATAAATAATTATTGCCAGACTATCACACCAATTGTATGGTCCCAAACTTATCAATGTTTATACTGTGGCTACCATACAATGGACTGGGGGCGATCCTAGCATGAAGTATGAAGATGGGCCGCGCTAAGCTTACCCAATATTGCTGTCAGACGAATCTTTGTTGGATTTCGACTTCTTAAGTGCAAATTCCGTTATCAAACGTACCTACGTAACACACGTTTTGGCCTTTGCCGTGAGCTAATTTCAAAATTGCAAAGTAGAGATATAAAAAAATCGACATTCAATGTAAAAAAGCACATACAACGACAAGCCCGCTGAGCTGATCTTCTCAGTCGAGGTCGCGTTTTCGATCCGGAGGTAGAATTAAGTAAAATAAAATATTACAAGTAAAGTAATTGTAACTGCCCCCGGAGGCCTAAACGAAATAAAATATTTGAATTTGAACGATAATGCGATAGTATTGGAACATAGTATAGAGATAAGCACTTGAACAAGTCTTAAACAGTGATATTTGACTGAGATATGTTACCTCATTCCCAGCCTCCAGTAGACGGTTAGCAACACCATGGCCTAATATGCTATGGCTCTTCGACATCATAGGAAACATCACCAACACTCTCAAAGCTTCGTTTGTTCCGAGCAAGCATATTACTGCTAAAGTCACCCCTAGTTTGTACTGCATCTGGAATATCAAGTTTATTTTAGAACACAAGGTGTGGAAGCGGCTGTAGCCTTGGGCAGAACAGGTTAGGCTAGCAATCAGAAGGTCCCAGGTTCGAACCCCGGTGGGGCATGCCGCTATGGATGAATTTTCATCTATGTGCATAGTTTACAGTTCGCTTACGGTGACGGAAAACATCGTGAGGAATCCTACCTATCCCTCGGGATTAGGTAATAGTCAGTTCCTGTATACACGGCGACAAGGTTCACCAACTGTCACGTTGGGTTCTGACTATCTGGTGAAACGTGGGCTTTGAGTTGACTTAATACCTCCACAATGTGGTAGTGTATGGCCACTCAAGCCTCTCGACTATAAGTTACGATAACTTAAATGATTGTTTGAAGATTAATGTCGGTAAAAATAGCTTGAAATAGCTTACAACCTGTTGTAGGCGAGCACAAAAAGAGGGGCGTTTTTGTTGCTCTATCAGAGTTTATACATTGGATAGAGTCGCCTGTCATTAGCCTCTACCACGTGTCTATTCAGGTCTATAGGACAGGAACTCTACAATTTGCATTTTGAAGAAGCTAGTGAACAGCGAGCAACTTATTATAGTATAGGAGCCTTTTAAAGTTATGTTATGCTTGAACAAAATCGATTTCTTAATTTGCATTAACGAGTTACCGATCAGTGATTGCAGCTGGCTATGAGCGCCCCAGATAAAGGTAGATAAATGAGGTATAAATGACGTAATTATATAAATAGTCCAACTATAAAAAGGATTTATAAATAAATCAAGATGGATTGGATGGATTATTCACCGCAGATTCACGGCCTTCCGTAGAGACAACTAGGTTTAAGTGCAATGTATATACGCCCGTAAAAAGACAAGTATTTTCCTGATATAATAATATATAATATGCGGTGGCAAAAAAGCGTACGGCCCGCCTGATGTTAAGCAGTTACCGTAGCCTATAGATGCTTACAATACCAAAGGCATTGCTCGCACATTGCCGACCTGAAGGGGAGTGGGATGGAGGGAGGGGGAGAGGGGGTGGGCTTTCGGGTCTCTCACTCATTGTACGAAACGCAGCTGTAATAGCTGCTTTACGCCGATCTTATGTGAGAGGGTGGTACTACCCCAGTCGAGCCAGCCCGTTTTTGGCTACAGCTTGGCTCTACCACCTGGTACACAAACCGAGACCGAAGGGACAAGCTGTAGGACTAAATTCAAAGATCGGATCGATTGAAATCGAGACGAGTCTGGACTTCACTCTTCCCAATTCCAATTTACAAAACAACACGGGATCATCCAAACCAATTGAAATGTGGTCGAAAATGTTACGTAATAGCCCAGCCGATTTGCTAAGCTAATCGAAACTCTAGAAATGTGCCGATCGAGACTAGTGGTAGACAAATGAACCATTCTAAGGTCACTGACTCACAGTCACTGCCAAGGTTATATTTATCTTTCTAGTATATCATGAAGTTAGAACAATAAAATATTGCATTCCACTTATTTTGTTTGATTACGGAAGGTCAATCAAGTAAGGGATATTAAAGCAGGGGTTCCTATACTTTAAACATAACGGAACACCAACCAAATACCTTTTATTTTAGGGAACCCCATATTAAATGTTTACAAATCAACACTGAAATTTATATATGAACATTTTTTTTAAGAAATGTGTAATATAATTGAAACACATCATTCTTAACTTAAAGTTTTAATGTGAAGAATGAAATTGTTTTACTGTTTTATCAATAATTGCTTTATAGTAATTATAGTTCGGTATTATGACCGACAATTTGTATCTATCTATGCGTATATCTGGGGTAGCATCCAATCTTGACCTGTATTTGTTTTTTGTATATACGTAGGCTGAAAAGCCTGTTTCACAACGATACGTTGTGACGAATGGGAGCAATGTTAAGATGGCTATCTTAACATTGCTCCCATTTTTGTCTATTTCAGGGTATTCACTCCTAACACCAACTATTTATATAAATAATTATAATAAATAATTTAGGCGCAACCCTGATGATTATTCTACGGAACCCCTAGGTTCCGCGGAACCCAGTTTGGGAATCCCTGCATTAAAGTATAGTTCTCATTAAAATTGATGTAATTACTGTCCCATTGCTTGTACTTAACTAAAGAATACAATAAGGTACTAGCCGGTAAATAGGTGACAATTCGAATATAAAACCGAAACGAAATTAATTAAAATGAAAGAAAGAAAGAAATTTAATTGGAAACGCGCAACTAGGCGTACCCAAGGAACAAACAAAATACCTACAAAAAATAAAGATTGATAAAACTTTAAAACAAAACAAAATAATCAGAATAAGTAAAAAACAAAGTGAACGCCGACGCACGACGCGACGTATGTCGTATGTCGCGTCGTGCGTCGGCGCAACCAAGAGACTACGACAGTCGACAACAGACACGATTCTCAGAATGTGTTATATGTACTTATTATGTATTATTTTAGCAAATGGTACCTTCTAACATTGCAATCACTAGCCTTGCGCTCAGCGCACCACTAGATGCAGCGATATTTACATATTATGTTATTGCTCTCGCAAGTCGACAGTCAACTTCAAGGCATTTTGATGCGGGTTATTCATCAAAAGATGAGCTGTATTGGCACTATCGACATGTGTTCAACATTATTTTCCACGAACGACTGAGTCGTACTGTGCCTATGGACTCAGTTTAGTTGAACATACATTTTTTTCAGTCATGTCTCCCTCTTTCTTCGAAAAGTCTTTGGTTATATGAGTAAAATATAATCATTAAAATTATATTAATAATATACAGAAAAATAAAATAAAAAAAAAGAAATAGGATCGTTTGGCAACAAAAATATTTCGAGTTGACTAATCGTATTTCAGTACAAAATGTATGGGAAAGTTTTTAGCGATTTCTGTCATTTCTAGTACTCAAACCTTAAATCGTCCGATAGAGTATTTTGGTCCCTACATGAAATGGGATCGATAGGAATAAAATATATATTTTTTGGTATTTTAGCATTTTTTTCGCTGACTGTCCATTTTTTCTAAAATCTGTAAATGCAGTTCAAAATATCTCAAAAAGTTAGAGCTAACTATAACGGTTAAGGTACCTGCCCTTACTGCCCCGTCTCAAAAATCCACCCTGTATAATAATATTTTTAAATGTATCTGTTATATTTATATTTAAAAATGTAAATTTATAGGATATAAAATGAATACATGAAAAATAATAATCCATGAGTGAAACAAAGTATTTTAATTGCTATAATTGAAAATTAATTTTATTTATAATGACATTGATTGCACCTGTACTATCAGGTTGCATAATGAATGCTACCATTTAATTTGTATCTTATATTATCTTTGACAATTATAATTTAGTAATTATTATGCCAGCTTTTATTAAATTGTTATTTATGCAATACTTACTGTCACATATAATTACTAATTATTACACAAATCACTACAATAATAATTACAATTGTCATGCGTCGCCCTGTGCGAATTATGTTCGACTGAATACCGCATAGCATATGAAACAAAACATCGCGTTCTAGGGCTCCTATTACAAACCCAGTACGAAAGCAATAATCCGTTTCGTTCGGACTTCGAATTTTGACACATGTTCGTAATAAATTAGTGTCAAAATCGTAAACGAATGAAACAGATGATCCGGCTTCATAATAAGCCCCTTTCATGGATATTCGTAATATGGAGCCTTGTATGGAGTTATGAATTTGTTGTATTTTAGCATGAAATAAATAAAATTGCAATATGTATCATTACTTTATCAATAAAAATAATTTATCAGTAGATTGTGTAAGCCTGAATCTAATCTATTCGTAAGTATCTATAATTGTTACGCAATATACATTTACACAATTTTATTTCCATTTTTAGGGTTCCGTACCCAAAGGATGCCAACGGGACCCTATTACTAAGCCTACGCTGGCCGTCTGTACGTCCGTCCGTCTGTATGTCTGTCAGCGGGCTATATCTTAGGAACCGTAATAGGTAGAGACTTTAAATTTTCATAGAATGTGTATTTCTGTTGCTGCTACAACAAACACTAAAAATAAAATAAAATTTAAAAATAAAGGGGTCCCCATACATGAAACTTGATATTTTTGACGTTTTTATTCTACGGTAGTACGGAACCCTTTATGTGCGAGTCCGACACGCACTTGGCCGGTTTTTTTTTTATAGATACATATTTTTTAATGCATTTAATATGATTCCAGTGGTGCGATTTAAGTAAAACTATAAAGAAATACGGTCTTCTGTTAAGGGTAGTAACACCTAACTATAGAAAATCTACGGTAGGTAGGTAGTTTAATTAAACATTTTTTGTAGTTTTGTAGTCTTCTAGAGATTATATTTATATTTTTTTGCTTGAAGTTTATCTCAATTAAAAATTCCAACTCAACAAATCCTCAATAATATACTATACGTAGTGTTACCCTGACATGATTCATAGTTAATTGCAGGGGTACTTCCCTGAGTCTTGAATTCAGTAAAATTTACAAAGTGTTTTCCTTAACTTTTTCCCTAAGTTACAACAACATGGCAGACGTCAGTCCTATAAGTCGTCGCCTCGTTTATTACCATACATATAAATAAACTATTATATAATAGCTGTGCCCCCGACTTCGTACGCATACATTTTGGAAAAAGATTATCCGCGACTACTTTCGCGTGTAATGGGTTTTAATATTTCATTAATTATAACATAAATCACCAGATAGGCATTATCTAAATATTGTTATCTATTCGATTATTCAACTTATCACTGTAGGTAAGTATTCGTTGATTTCTTACTACTTGAATCTATCTAATATTAATTGCAAGTCATCCCTTGTAAGGTGTTTCTGATACACATTACTGATCTATATCTATCTATACTAATATATAAAGAGGGAAATGCTGACTGACTGACTGACTGACTGACTGACTGACTGACTCATCAACGCCGAGCCGAAACTACTGAAGTTAGAGACATGAAATTTGGATAGTAGGTATATTTTGTGACGTAGGCAAGCAATAAGAAGCGATTTTGGAAAATTCAACCTCTAAGGGGGTTAAATAGGGGATGAAAGTTTGTTTGCAAGTTCGTCATTTTTCAAGTTAGAATTATGAAAATTTGTGGAGAGGTGTCTTTTTAAAAATAAAAAATATGGTTTTTGGCGTTTTTGAATATTCAACCCCTAAGGTGGTAAAATAGGGGATGAAAGTTAGTTAGGAAGTTTGTATAGATGTTCGTCATTTTTGAAGATAGAATTATGAAAATTGGTGTTTAGGTTCCTTTTTAAAAATAAAAAACTTGAATTGCTGCGTTTTTGAAAATTCAACCCCTAAGGGGTTAAAATAGGGGACGAAAGTTTGTATGGAAGTTCGTCATTTCTGAGGTTAGCATAATGAAAATGTGTGTTTAGGTTTCATTGTACGTAATAAAAATAATAATTTCAGCTTTTTTGAAAATTTAAACCCTAAGGGGTTAAAATAGGGGGTGAAAGTTTGTATGGAAGTACATAATTTTTTGAAGTTGGAATTATAAAAATTGGTGATTAGGTGATTTTTAAAAGATAAACAATATTAATTTTAGGGTTTTGAAAATTCACCCCCTAAGGGGGTAAAATAGGGGATGAAAGTTTGTATGGAAGTTCGTCATTTTTGTAGTCAGAATTATGAAAATTGGTGATTAGGTGTCTTTAAAAAAAAAAATTGCGTTTTTGAAAATTATACGGGGTATGGGATGATGGATACGCGATATGGGATACGGGATTTGGAATATGGGATACGTGATACGGGATACGGGATACGGGATACGGGATACGGGATATGGGATATGGGATGTGGGATGCGTGATACGGAATACGGATACGGATACGGGATGTGGGATGCGTAATACGGGATACGGGATACGGATACGGATACTGGATACTGGATACTGGATACTGGATACTGGATACTGGATACTGGATACTGGATACTGGATACTGGATACTGGATACTGGATACTGGATACTGGATACTGGATACTGGATACTGGATACTGGATACTGGATACTGGATACTGGATACTGGATACTGGATACTGGATACTGGATACTGGATACTGGATACTGGATACTGGATACTGGATACTGGATACTGGATACTGGATACTGGATACTGGATACTGGATACTGGATACTGGATACTGGATACTGGATACTGGATACTGGATACTGGATACTGGATACTGGATACTGGATACTGGATACTGGATACTGGATACTGGATACTGAATACTGGATACGGGATACTGGAACGGGATACGGGATACGGTATACAGGATACGGGAAACGGGATACGTGATACGGGATACGGAATGCGTGATACGGGATACGGATACGGGATACGGAATATCCAGGATACGGGATTTGGGTTCCAGCAAACGGAACGGAATTTTTTAAATTTATATCCTGCGCGGACGAAGTCGCGGGCAAAAGCTAGTATTATATAAAGATATAATCACCTTGTTGTTCATTTGAATACATAGAAATGCTACATCACGATTTTGTGTAAGGCTAAATACAGAACGGTTACAAACGATTACTAACACAAACAATACACCTATTCATCAGTCGAGAAACGACCACTGCTATCTTAATCCTTGGAGTATTTATTCAAGGATTTGCCCACTTACACAAGAAGTAAACAGATTTCCGTACAAGCGTCTCCACCATATCTTTACCCCACAAAGTTCTTACTAGGTTGTCTGGTCTACAATTCGTTCGAAGCATTTGGCCAAATTGTAACCACAGTAAAAATTATCGACTGTAGCGACTGTAGCCTAGGGGTGAACAGGTTGGGCTAGCAATCGGAAGGTCCCAGGTCCGATCCCCGGTGGGGCATGCACCAATGGATGAATTTTCATCTATGTGCATAATTTACAGTTCGCTGACGGTGAGGGAAAACATCGTGAGGAAACCTACCTATCCCTCGGGATTAGGTAATAGTCAGTTCCTGTATACACGGCGACAAGGTTCACCATCTGTCACGTTGGGTTCTGACTATCAGGTGAAACGTGGGCTTTGAGTTGGTTAATACCTCCACAATGTGGTGGTGTATGGCCACTCAAAAACCTCTGACTACCCCCGAATGGGGATAAAAGTCGTGACGTTACATTTACATTTACAAGTAAAAATTATCTCTGGAAGGATCGATGCGTCTCATCTGCTCAGTGCGCTGCTTCGGCTCTTCACCTCACAACTACTGTCGCGAAGAAGCATAAGTTATTCGCCGTCCCCGCTTGCTATACCGTAGCTCGAGCTAAGTTCCCAGCCCCCCTAGCCAAGTGCCTTCGTCTGCAAGCGTTTCTACAAATCGCTACAGTTAAATGTATGGAAATGATATTACAAGTCGATAAGTAGATCACGTGACTTATGTCATTTCCATACATGAAGCGTAGCGATTTGTAGAAACGCTTTTTGACTACCGTACCGCTGTACCGCGCACCCTCATAGCGCTTAACGTTCTCCTGGATTCAGACGCAAGTAATTTGTTGGCAGATGAATGGGTAAGAATGTTGATAGAATGTTTGAAGTTTTGTGAGAAAGATGCATGACTGGTTATTATTTTTACCCAACTGCCCCTGAAGGGAGGGTAATGTGTGTACCTGTAATTGGCCTGTGGCCGTTAGGGCTAAATAAAATAAAAATACAATACAAAACCTACCGATGTACTTTGGTTCCGCAATGAAAATCCCATTAAACAACATAACAATTACTATAATAATCTAATATTAGGAGGCTCGCGTTAGGTGGCTGGATCAAGGTTCAGATCCAGAAGGTTCTTTTGGAAATGGCTCACATTGTGAGAAGGTTCCTCTCCCTGGAGCTTTGACCGCCGGTAACTAGGACCCTGTTCCCGAGGCCGGTGGGGAGCTACTTTTTAATTTTACATGAATTTTCATTAATTAAGTAAAAAAATTATAGTGTATATCATGTTAAATGAATAAAAGAGAACATAATAATTGTTATCATTATTTTAAAAGGTCGTAATTATATTGGAGGAGGTAAACAAAAAAAACAATGCTATTGTGAATTCAGTACTTAATCAAAATAATAGTATTTACCTTCATTATTGTTTCAATAATTGTGTCCACATCGTTGCTCATAGCAGTCACCTTCTACATATAGGTACTGTTGTGAAAATAAATAAATAATTACCTAAATGGCGATAAAAATAAACAATGTAAAAAAACAAAGCCCGCTGAGTTTCTTGCTGGATCTTTTCAGTCGAGGTCGCGTTTTCGATCCGGCGGTAGAATTTAAGCAAAAATGTAAAATGACAATTTGTAAGTGCCCCCGTAGGCCTAAACAAAATAAACGCTTTGATTTTGATCATAAATAGATATGGCTCTAGCGTAGAAAGTATACTTAGTAGGTGGTTAAACTAGTACTAGTTAGAACGGTGCCGGTGGCAAGTGGCCTCGACGGACGGTCATCTAAACGCGCAGTACGAGAGATACCAAGGCCTTGAGGAATTGAAGAAGATGGGAGAGACTTTGCCCAGCAGTGAGACACAATGGATTAAAAAAGTAGTTCACACCGACCTAATACTGAAATCGGGCAATGCAGGTACCTAAGTAAATAAAAGGAATAAGCAATGCTCGGCAAGGTCAGTCAGAGATGGGTGAGCATTTAGTGGTAATTCGAACTGAGCGTCTCCGTGTTTCGGAGGGCACGTGAAAAGCCGGTCTCGGTTGTTATTTAGATAGCAGTCGTTAAGCCATAGAGGCCTTTGGGCGGCTTGAATAATTCTGACACCAGGTTGGTAACTAACTATACGATGCGATGAGAGGAAGTAGTAAATGAAATTCCTATTTTTATAGCACCATATACGCATTCTATTTCCTGTTTGCAGAAGAATGAATCACCAAAGTGATTAGATTCTTATCGGTCCACGATTCATAGCCGAGTGTCGCGTGCCTGCAGCTAGAGTATTAGTGTTGATTCACAAACTACAAAGGCAGAGCAGTCCAATTCGAATTTACTGCACTAGAGGGAAGCAATTTGAATCGGCCGCCGCTCCGCTTGTAGCAATCTGCAAAAGGACGCCATTCCACGCTGTCTTCTGGCATTGGCTATAAAGCTGGGCGAGATGCGCCTTTGACTTCCTATTTGGATTATGTATTAAACCAGTTTCATAGAATACATATGATCACTCCATGAATACAAAAATAAATAAAGCTACTTTCGCCACGCGAAAATAAAGTAACAATAATCCAACAATAAGGTGCAATCTGGTAGTGCAAGGTTGTCCATTCATAGATAAGACATCTACTCGCAAGCTCCCAAAAGAGGTCACGAATTTAAAACTACTATTTTAAGTAAGTACTTAAAATAGTCTTCGAATATCTTGCTGAATTCTCCGTAGTAATGTAACAATAATCCAACAATAAGGTGCAATCTGGTAGTGCAAGGTAGTCCCATTCTAGATAAGACATCTACTCGAAAGCTCCCAAAAGAGGTCACGAATTTAAAACTACTATTTTAAGTAAGTACTTAAAATAGTCTTCGAATATCTTGCTGAATTCTCCGTAGTAATGTAAGTAATACTGAATTGTTAGTTTATTGTTTGTTAGTTATCGGCAGCAAATGCATTGGCTCTGAAATGTTGAGCGAGTCACAGAAGACAGTGCGCCCGCCTGAAAACGGATGTTGGTTTGTCCTCATGGTATTGAGTTAGACTAGGCTGACATAAGGGCAAGAATGTTGGCAAGCAGAAAAATAATTAAAGTAACTCGAACATTCCTTTAGATACTAATGAGGAGTAATTTTATTGTTATTATGGATACACATTTTTAAAGACTGATTTATACAGCCAAATGGAACGAATATGACTTGCTAGTTTATTAAATGTATTGTATTGAGTGAGACAAGTGAGAGGCAGGGAGTACGAGAAAATTTGGAAGTATTTATTACAATTTACCGAAATGAGCTATGTCTTTGGCAAATTAGAAATCCTTACTATCACAACAGGGATAGAAAAACTGCAGCTTATGCAAAGTTAATCGAACTATACCAACAATTTGAACCAACCGCCAACCGTGAAGTAAGTACACAGACCAAGGTAGTGTTATAAACACAAAATTTTAACAGTAGGTACCTTTTAAAGCGTATAAGAGCATAGGAAGGATTTTGAAAAAATCCACCAATTTCTTTCCCAATACACTTACTAGTAACACCACTGGGATTTTGTTTCCAAAGTCCCAAAAGACTACTGGGGCGGTAAAATGTATAGCAATTGTCTCGGCAGTGTCGTTGGCCTTTTGTGATGGGAATAATAATAGTGCATGCTACCGCAACTTTGTTCCCGTGTGTATCCCAAGAGACGCAGACATTGCTATTGATGAGTGAGCTCGGCGAGGATCCAATGTTGCGATACGGTGGCAGCGGCATAACTTGCTGAGTCAGCAAGGTGGAAATAAACGAAACCGACCAAACATTGCGGATTTATTCAAACCGACTTTTGTTTGCTATTGTGTTTTTCCAGGCTCCGAGAATATCACTTTTAGCTTAATTGATCATTATAGCTTGAATCCCCCTCGGACTGAAGGGAGGTCCGTGATAAGGAGGAGGTCCAGGAGTTGGACATACAAAAGTCTAATAATATATAGTTGGAATTGCAGGAGGTAAATAGGGGGAAAAAGATTTAGCTCAGTGTCGCTTGATTCGACTGGGGTGCCGTTATCTGTAATTTTTGAAACCACAAATATTAATTATCGCAACATAGGAAGGAGAGATACTGTCAGAACTGTCAAAATGTCATCCTACTGCAACGTGGTGCCGCTGTGATGGCAAAAAATATAAATATACAATATACCCATTCATTCATTAGACGCTATTATGTTCCTCCACATTCATCACATAAATCAAGCTGATCATTTCGAATACTGAATAGCCTAACTGAAGCCACACGTGCCTCTTTGCATTTCAAATGGGAGCATCGTTGGGGCAGCTGTGGGCGTGTCCCGTTCTCGTGTCGTGTTCGAGTGGTTTCAGCGTTTAGCCCCGGTGTGCAATGAGAGAAGTTGCTCTACTTTAATAACATTTCTAGTATGTGAATTAACCGTCATGAATGGTAAACGGTAAAGATTTCAAAATGAGTTGTGATGTTCAGTCTTAATCCAGCTCAATTCACTTCAAAAATAACGATTTTACACAGACAAGGACTTTTATTTTAAGCAGGGCCACAATTTTGCTAATTACATTATAAATAAATAAATACCGCCAGACTTATACACCAACTGTATGGTCCCAAACTACGAAATAACGATAAAGCCGTTTTCGAAATTTGCCTCCGACGTGAATCGAACCTGCAACCACCCAATGCAGTGAGCCGAACAGCCTATGCTTGAACCACTGCGCAAGCGTTCGTCAAAGCAAACATACATTTCTATAATATTCCATTCGGAAAAACAAAAGACAAATTTTTTCACTGCGTAAACTATCAAACTATGAAACAAATAAAAAAACTAAATATAAATAAGGTATTATAGCTAAAACTAAAGACAATAAAGTGAGTTTGGGCTAGCCCAGGTTTTTAGTGGAAAGCAGAGTTCAAAGTGAGCGCTAGACGTCACGTTCGTGGAGATGAGGTTTCCCGGGCGATGCGACGACGGCGTCCTCCGGCAAGACCACGGGCTGTGAGTACTTTTCGCCTTCCCCTACCTTTTCCCTTTTTCCTGAGTCCTGACATAGTCCACATTAATTTTTTTTTCAGCAAGGCTAGTCCATTAAGCCTTGGCGGTTGCCATGTTGTTAGCCAGTAGACTGCCTTAGTGTATATTTTACACTAGTACTATGTCACTTATTTGCGCAATAAAGTGTTTCTTTCTTTCTTAATGATAATCTTGGGTTGTTTTTTCGAAATTAAGGCATTGGCCTTGTGGTTAAGTCCAACACTGTCCAAAGTAGGTAACAAAACAATCTAAATATATAAGAATCAAAGTCCTGATTGACTGACTGACTGACTGACTGACTGACTGACTGACTGACTGACAGACAACGCACAGCCTAAACCGCTGATCGTAGAGACTTGAAATTTGGAGGGTGGGTTTGTCTTGATGTGTAGAGGTGTACTAAGAAAGGGTTTTTTGAAATTCAACCCTTAAGGGGGTAAAATAAGGGATGAAAGTTTGTATGGAAGTTCGTCATTTTTGAAGTTAGAATTATGAAAATTGCTGATTAGGTGTCTTTTGAAAAATAAAAAAATATGGGTTTCAGGGTTTTTGAAAATTCGACCCCTAAGGGGGTAAAATAGGGGATAAAAGTTTGTATGGAAGTTCCGTCATTTTTGAAGTTAGACTTACTTAAATTGGTGATTAGGTGTCTTCAAAAATAAAAAAAGAGTAATTTCAGGGTTTCTGAAAATTCAACCCCTAAGGGGGTAAAATAGGGGAATTAAAGTTTGTGTTTAGATTTCTTTCGTGTTTTTGGAAATTCAACCCCTAAGGGGTGAAATGTGGAGTGAAAGTTTGTATAGGGGTGGTCGAGTTTTGTTATTTTGACGGGAAAGGGGAAAACGGGGTCAAGGGATGTTTTAATAAGTCATCCATATCTCGATATTGGTTATGATTGCTTATTTAAATTGATCAGACTGGGGTTTCCGTATTTTTAATCATTTTGACGAGAAAGGGGAGAGCGGGGTCAGCGCATGTTTAGTCATCCATATCTCAAAATTGGTTATGATTGTTCATTTTAAATAATCAGACTGGGGTTTCAGCGTTTTTAATATTTTGAAGGAAAAGGGGAGAGCGGGGTCAGCGAATTTTTAGTCATCCATATCTCGAAATTGGTTATGATTGTTCATTTTAAATAATCAGACTGGGGTTTCAGCGTTTTTAATATTTTGAAGGAAAAGGGGAGAGCGGGGTCAGCGAATGTTTAGTCATCCATATCTTGAAATTGGTTATGATTGTTCATTTTAAATAATCAGACTGGGGTTTCAGCGTTTTTAATATTTTGAAGGAAAAGGGGAGAGCGGGGTGTGCGAATGTTTAGTCATCCATATCTCGAAATTGGTTATGATTGTTCATTTTAAATAATCAAACTGGGGTTTCGGCGTTTTTAATATTTTGAAGGAAAAGGGGAGAGCGGGGTCAGCGAATTTTTAGTCATCCATATCTCGAAATTGGTTATGATTGTTCATTCTAAATAATCAGACTGGGGTTCCAGCGTTTTTAATATTTTGAAGGAAAAGGGGAGAGCGGGGTCAGCGAATGTTTAGTCATCCATATCTCGAAATTGCTTATGATTGTTCATTTTAAATAATCAGACTGGGGTTTCAGCGTTTTTAATATTTTGAAGGAAAAGGGGAGAGCGGGGTCAGCGAATTTTTAGTCATCCATATCTCGAAATTGGTTATGATTGTTCATTTTAAATAATCAGACTGGGGTTTCAGCGTTTTTAATATTTTGGAGGAAAAGGGGAGAGCGGGGTCAGCGAATGTTTAGTCATCCATATCTCGAAATTGGTTATGATTCTTCATTTTAAATAATCAAACTGGGGTTTCGGCGTTTTCAATATTTTGAAGGAAAAGGGGAGAGCGGGGTCAGCGAATGTTTAGTCATCCATATCTCGAAATTGGTTATGATTGTTCATTTTAAATAATCAGACTGGGGTTTCAGCGTTTTTAATATTTTGAAGGAAAAGGGGAGAGCGGGGTCAGCGAATGTTTAGTCATCCATATCTCGAAATTGGTTATGATTGTTCATTTTAAATAATCAAACTGGGGTTTCGGCGTTTTCAATATTTTGAAGGAAAAGGGGAGAGCGGGGTCAGCGAATGTTTAGTCATCCATATCTCGAGATTGGTTATGATTATTCATTTTAAATAATTGGGGTATAAGCTGAGCTGAATATGGTAGGTACTACTTCAGTTTGATCCCATAAAAAATCATTTCGTAAAACAACACCCAAAAGGGGGAAACTAAAGGTAGAAAAGTACGGCAGAAAAATATGTTTGTACCCGATTGACTTGAAACTTAGTATGCATAGGGTAGGTGAGGGAGGAAGGGGAAGACGTAAGGTAGGGGGAAGTGGAAGGGGGAGGGGAAAGGGAAAGGGATATGGAGGGGGAGGGAGCAGAAGGAAGAGAGGGGAGGAAAAGGGGTGGAGAAGGGGAGGGGGATTTGGGATTTTGGCTCTATATACCTACCAAAACACGCATTCACCGAATTAGGTACCGTGATAAAGTTTGTATGGCTCCAATAAAAATCGTGAAATAAAATTATTTTTATAAAAAAGCAAATACTGACTTAAAAAACCCTGGCGCACTAAAAAGTACTAAAAAGTCTTAAGTCACTTGCCCGGTTTTTTTTTATTTTGAAGTCTACGCGGACGAAGTCGCGGGCAAAAGCTAGTATATATATAAATTACATTATATTTCATTAGGAGACATGAGGACTAGATATACTACTAGGTATAGATAGATTATGTATGTAGTTGAAATGAGTAAATGAAATTCTCAGTGCACCACTATTTGTTTACCTGCTTGTCTATTCCGTTTCCTGCTGTGGAGACTTTGCTTGAGACATGTTTGTTCAACCTCGGTACGATCTGGTTTGGTCTATTTGTGAAGCCCTGGCGCTCCATTCAACGTCGTTTCTCTGATTGTGATTTTTAACTGCTTAACAAAAAATCTTTGTCATCTGAACTAGCCATTATTGCCTGCATTATAAGTGCAAACGTGTCTGAACTACGGTCCAGGCAGCATCGGGTTTGGATTAATTAGGTCCGTGACGATGACAGCTTCCAGTTAGCACTTAGTCTAGGATTAAAATTGTGCTAAGAAAAGCGTTGGGAGCGTTGGCCGCTCGGCTCACTACGGCGACATTCACCGAGTTCGCTTATACAGCATCAACCCAATGAGTCTGTTTGATGTCATTTTTTGACATTAGCTATTTTGACTCGGACTGTTATAGTAGCCATGATTGCAATACGAAAATGTAAAATAAAAAAATTACTGAAAAAATCTTTCAAGATTTTATTTGGAGAAGTCCTTGACCAGGTGCAAGAAGAAGTAATAAAAAGAAAACGTATTTGGGTAAGATAATGGATAAAAAACCGAGATACGAACGGAGGCTCTGCACTTCTAATAAAACAACTGAAATCCGAGGATCCATCAGAATACAGACTGTCCCTGCGGTTATCACCAGAAATGTTTAACTAATTACTAGCGAACATTTCATAAAAACTTCAACGTGCTGCCACCTTTATGCGAAATCCCATTCCTGCAACTATAAAGCTTGAAATAACTTTGTATTTTTAAGGTGCAGGAAACGATTTTAGAATCCGCACTCATTTTTATCGTGTGGCAAAATGTACAATCTCAAATTTTATACCAGGAGTGTCAAGAAAATTATGTGCTTTGAAAGGAAACATCAAGGTACATCAAGCTAGTCCGTTGCGATTGAAGTCACCACTGGACTGGGTTGAAGCTAGTGTTCACACGAGCCCAGTTATAGCCTAGTCGGCGCTGGAATGGGTAATTCGACTGTCCCGTCACTGTCATCGTATAAACGGCGCTTTATAATGAAAAGAGATTCATTACGTATTCCATTACTCATCCAATTTATTAGAACAATAGTCTGGCGGAAATCATAATTGAGCGTTCGAAAAGCAATCTATGTTCGTAAAAATAATAATTTCCTCTGCAGGCAGTAAGTATAAGGACTTTGGCTCTAGGAAAGGAATAGAGTTGTAAGACATGAGATGCAAAACACGAATTCGACGAAGTTCTTTAACTTCGTCGAAGTTCTTTTTCTTTAAAAAGTGAAAGTAAAAGAGTTATCTAAAAGATTGGTGGACGCAAGCGGCGTCGTTCATTTGTTCCGTTAATTTCGAAACTATTTTTTTTGCCATAATTTCAGTCGCACAAAGACCAAGAAATATTTAAAATACCTATTATGGCTCGTTATTCAATTTTATTACAAGACGCGTATGCTATTGACCTAAATGAAAGTCAACGTCAAAGTGTTAGCATACGCCAAATATTTTTGTTTAGAGAAAAAAAAAATAGAAAGTTATCGTCTATCTCAGGAATTGATACAGCAAGTACCACAAGACATAACTGGCGATTTACTGTTGCCAATGTAGGGAAGGCCATAATTGGGCATATTTTTTTATTTTTTACAACCTTATAGTAGATTTTCGTAACAAAAGGCTAGTTGACGGCACAACTACATTGGCAGCAGTAGCGTCGTGTGCAATTGATTTAGATAATGTATTTTCTATTAAATTTTCTGTCGGTGACACTAGATACCACACAGTTTTGACAAAATATCCTGAAATTACACGACCATCTGGTACATTAATCACTCCATCGCATAACATAAATAAATAACACACTTCATCACATTCGTGTCACACCTGGTCCGCCCATCTCTTGCTCCAATCGCAGATTAGGACCTGATAAGCTCAAGATAGCGCGACGGGAATTCGAGAGTAGGTATGCTGAGCAACGGCACCGCTCGCCCATCGGAAAGCCCTTGGTCTTCGCCTCTGCATTTAGTGCTGAAGAAGGACAAGGGGTGGCGTCCCTGCGGTGACTACAGGATGCTAAACGCTAAGACTATTTCTGACAGGTATCCTATCAGGTATATCCATGATTTCGCCCACAGCATTACTGGCTGTAGAGTCTTTTCGACCATAAACCTCGTAAAAGCCGGCAGAAACAGACGAACCCTAATGGACTGGATTTTCTAATGGACTTGTCTTTTATACTCCGACTTTATTGTGAAGAATCCTAACGAATAAACATCTTCTGATTATCTTTATAGTGACCTCATTACTTGTCCTATAAAATAAAAAAAAACAATGTTTGATAAATGGGCATTAGTCATAGAAATATGCACAATAATTACTTTTACAGGTTCTACGAAAAGTATCATATTCCTGGGGTCATAGGATGTGTAGATGGCACCTATGTCACCATGGTGAGACCGATAGACATCGAAGAACAATATCACTGTGGCAAGGGAAATCATGCAAGAAATCTGCAATTGGTAAGAAATATGTAATGATAGCTTTTATGTAAACTATGCATACATCTGAAATATTTTAAATACGCATAATAATAATGGTTTTGTTTCAGTTCACTGATAATGATTTGAACATTATCCACGTCGACGCAATATATGGGGGAACTACACGCGATAGCTTCATTTTTAATAATAGTGTCATTCGTGACCATATTGAAAATTTGGTCCAGCTGGTGAATCAGTATCATGGACAAGACATAGAAAGGACTCGGTCTAAGCAACTGGGCCTCAACTCAACTAGGCCACTGACGTCATCACAGTAGGCGTGGCTTAAGTCAGTGTGCTGTCGACGTTCGTCCTGTACACTTTTCACCGTAATTTTAACCTCTTAAATAGTGCAAAAGTACTTAATAGTTTTCTCATAGATTTTCAATTGTCATAAAGTGACAGTGAAAAATAATGAAAAATGTCTGCCGAGTACTAAAACACGAAACATTATTTTCTTTTTGTGGTAGGCAAGTACGTCGTCTTTAGCATTTGCTAAGGTGCCAAGCCATCAAATATGGTGTTCTGTGAAAGTAAAACTTAATTATTGTCCCTCACAGAAGCGCGTGTAGAATCTTCGCTTATTCCATTATTGTGTGATATTATAGCAATATCGTTCAGATTTTGCAGGCAGATTGTTTCAACACCCCGGGGGATGGAATATCGACTTTATTCCATCGAGTTAGGCAAATATTATGCCACGCTCTACGGGGAAATATAGTGTATTTACGCTCAAGACTGATGCGACGCAGACTAGTGATGCAAAACAAACAAATCTTAGAAGATTTTCTGAATAAAAGAAAGGTTTTTTATTTGTTTAGAATACAGTATTTTAGGTTGTACCTAAAACATTTTGTGAGAAACGTGAGCCTTTATTTGATATTCAATTTTTTCGTGCCTAAAAATATTTGCGTAGTTTGTATTAGCTTGTTTGTGGGAATACAGCTAAATTTGTCATAAACTTCTATGCCAATTTATAGTAAGCTTCCAGGCTTGATATTTGCATCAGTCAGACTTAATTTTTTCCATACACTCTTGACCAATACACAAAATATTCAAAAGTATAGCTACCACCAAAGGGTAACTCAACCTTTCTGGTTTAGTATTGGCTGTTGCCTCGTTTCCTTAGGGCGGCTCGTATATATGCTAAATATTATTGTTATTACAACATATAAAGCGATATTATTCTACTGATCCTACCCAAATGTGAGCGTGTGGGTTGAAGTTTGGGAAGAGCGAGAATAGGGTGAGTTAGGTTTAATTAAATCAGGAACAAAATGTTACTCAAGCACTACAGTTACTCCGTCTTTTTCTGGTGTCTTCCCTATACAATACGTCTTTGTAATACTATTTGTATCTCTCAGCTTGTGTTTTATGCTCAGTAATGCAACGAGTTCAAATACCTCATTAGATAAACTAGTTCTGTACTAAGAATGCTTACAAGTGCGTTTCTTCATAGGTCAGAGAGGTTTAAACATACACACCGTAGAAGGATTCACAGCACGCTTGCCTCTCTACTTTGCTCCGCCCACGACCCTTTCATCTCCCAATAATTGTCATCCAAATTTACCCGGTCACATTCAATTTTGGAAAATACTAAGTTACTTGAAATGCTGCAAGCCGATAGTAAAACGCATACCCCGCTCGCCCATCCATTGCTTTGGCTCTGGCTTCAGCTATCAATAATTCCGTCAAGGACAACTCAAACACGCCTGAAAGCATCTATCAACCTTCCCCTTCATTTAACCTTATTATAATCTTTAGTTAAAATAAAGTCTCTGACCCCCATGTCAGAAGAAGTTCGCAGGCCGGGACAAAAACGCCCTGACAAAAAAAAATCCTTCCCCTACCAGTGCTTCATGTACATTTCGACCCAAAAAATAACGATTCACTAACGTCCAGGCTATAACAAAATTGTAACTGTTAACCGCAGAATCGACTAGCTGAGACTACTTCTTTCTATCGCACGGTGGAAAGCAAACTAAGTGAGTAATAATGGAAAAAGGCAAATGATAATTAAACTTGTAGTTTTGTATATCATCGCTATTTATGGAATTGAGAAGCTTGGACATTTATATCTAGACTACACAAGTACTTTATCTTAACCGCACGAAACCGGCTAACAAGACGAGTTATTCAATCATCTAACATCGTCCTAAGATCCGCGATTAATTCGACAAACTTCGAATGCTTAAAGCCCCAATTCGAATTGGTTCAAGTTCAAAATTTTCCCAAGGAAATTAACTAAATTTACAAGTCAAGTAAAGGGCGCGGTTCACGCGACTTCATAAATCAATTAAACTGGAATTAATCTAGATTAATCTGTTTAGTTGTGCGTTAACTAACGTTTGCTAGTTGTTAGTTTTGTTGACAGTTCCCGTCAACTTGTTTGAATTTTGGAGTCTGTTTTAAGATGTTGTGTGTGCTTTCGGATTGATGTTCGTTAAACGTGGCTAATACATGGTGAGGTAGACAGAGGCAGTGGTGTTGTAACCCTGTGTGATGGTTCCTATCACATGTGCGGTAAATAAAAAATAAATTAAAAAACCCTCGATCAAAAAGGAAAAAATTTTAGAGTACAATATTTTCGTAGACATTTCAAAAAAAGAAAAAAAAAATAGGTATAAGTAGAATAGTTTTGTAGTAGTTACGACGGGGGACTAATTGTTATATTTTCTCTATTTTATATACTAACGAACTAAATCAAATGCGGATCATCCGTTCTGGAGCTATGATGCCACGGACAGACCCACAGATTTATAACACTCCTCGTTTTTCGTCGGGGGTCAAAGAGGTGAACTTCCGAAAAAGATATTTATAGAATTTGACGACAAATCGGTGGGAACTCATTCCAACCAACCTTTAGGATGAATTCCAATACAACTACAAAGTTTGAAATTTCAAGGTCTTAGAAGGTATGGCAACATCGAAAGAATTATGTTTCCCATAATTTTAAGCTGGGCAATTACGGTCCATAAGTTACAAGGAACCACTGTAGAAAAAGGTGGCGTTTATTTAGGCTAAAGTACTTTTGCAAAATACCAAGCTTATGTGGCCTTAAGTCGCGTAAAAAGCATGCAGAGTATTGCCATTTGTGACCTTAATCAAAGAAAGCTGTTTAATTGTCCACATGACAGATCGGCTTTAGCAGAATTGCAAAGACCGAGAAGCAGTACTTCAATACTTTAATTTTGTACTAAGTGTTGAACTTTAATGTTTAATCTAAATATTTACACTAAGAGTAACCTGTAAATTATTATGACCCTAACCGCCTAGCTTTTATTAGCATGTGCTCGTTAAAACGAATCGTATCGAAAAATCCGCGGCGGCCTGGGGCCCACCGGCTGTTCGAAGACAAAAACAAAGATGAACGACGGCGAACGAAAAGAAGACTCTCGAAACGTCTGGTGGAGACTTAGGTAACCAGTGCAGTGCAGTGCAGTGCTGGCACTTATTTTGCTCAACATATCAGCATTTCCATCCAATGCGGCAATCCTGCCAGCGTGCTGGGCACCCTGCCGCATGATATCGGTGGGGGATTGTTGGGCGATTTCTACTAATGGATAGGTTGCTATTCCTTTTTTAAAATTATTTTGTTTTGCATATTCTTTGTTAAATAAAAAATAAACCAGTATACCTTATTATTATATTTGTACTCGTAGCACTCAATCGTCGAGTCTACGATAAGCGACACCCCAATTGATAAATTTTGAAGATAATGATAACATTATCCCAAGCCTAAGAAATGAGTCACAAATTACATCTTTGTTGGAAGAGGAACAAACCTAGCAAATGAAAAACGTTCTCATTTAGCGACACATTTTATAACGAATGGAGAAATTGCTTGGCAGAGTAATTATTACGTGACGATGTTTCCCGATCGAATTGGTTTGCCTATGACGCCTTTTTACTTTTATGGCTGATAGAAATGAAACAGGATGTACTCAAGACTCTCTAGAAATAGTAAATGTATGTCTATACACCTACTATCGACTATGAACACGTTATATTCTTTCAAGAGGTAATATTTACCCACCAACTTGTTAAAATAATCCGCATTTATAACATCTACATAGCTGATCCAGTTTTTCTGCTTTTGCTCCCTTGATTTTTACCCAGATTATCACTACCAGAGACCAATATTCAAATAGAAGTTTAAGAGAAGATGCTTGGCGAGAAATAAGCCTTGAGATTAATTAACCTATCCTGATGTTAAAAGAAGATGGGATCACTAATAACCAATTAGTCATCCCATCATGAAACAGTTGATTGATCCAACATAACCAACGTTATTTTGATTAAACCGAACTTTATTCAAACCATAACAGTACAGTCGGCAATATAAAAACCCATTCATTTCCATCGGAGAAGCCAGCGGACGTTACTGGGCGGGATCGTAAAACGTAAACTGAGCGTTTTATTAGGGTCCGGTGAGGGCCGGAGCTGCGATCTGTGTTGTACTTTTATTTTTAACAGCCGATACGGCCGATGCTTTTCCGTGATGACTGTACGCGTCTTAAAAGGATTTAAGGGTTTCTTGTAATTGGTTTTATCTGATGCCTACTTTATTTAAACGTATAGGCAAGAAAATGTTACAAATTCACTTTCAAAACGTCTGTAGTCACCTTATTCGTGGACTTTTTATGCTTTTTAAAAGAGACATAAAAACACCAACATATACCTATACGATATGTTAAAAAAAACCCTGTCCGAGCCAAAACCGGTATTTAGGTTTCCCAATCAAATGACCAAATAAAATAAAAAAAATATATATTCATGATGGTAAACATATTGATCAAAATTTAAAATGCAATTTTTTGGGCTTTTCCCCACAAAATGTAGCAAATTTTAAAAATATGACAACACCGTTACCGGAAGTAATTGTGTTAGATCGTGTGACGGCACCTCTGACCACCTCTGGGACTCTGGGAGGGACTCTGGGAGGACCTCTGACCTGAAAAAGTATGTGATGACGTCATTTTATGTTTTTTTTTAAATATAAACGTGATAATTGTTTTCCAAAAAAATATGGGAGGCCTTTGCCCAGCAGTGGGACACTTACTATGCAAAATATGTCAATTTTTACAAAAATAGAATCTAATCTCGATACCCAACAATGTTTTCGGGTTGGACAGGGTTTTCTTAACATATCGTATAGGTATATGTTGGTGTTTTTATGTCTCTTTTAAAAAGCATAAAAGTCCACGAATAAGGTGACTACAGACGTTTTGAAAGTGAATTTATAAAATTTTCTTGCCTATACGTTTAAATAAAGTGAAAATAAACAAGGAAGCGAAGAAAAAAAAACAACCAAAGAAAGTTTCAAACTCGCGTTAAAATGACGTTGATACCTAATTAAATGTACCTATGGGTGTGAAAATTGACACTTTCAAAACGTGTACAGTGAAACTATTGAAGACAACATAAAAGCACCAAACTGAACATGGAAGCGAATAAAAAATCAACCAATGAACACGCTTCAAAATCACGTCATAATTACGCTTACCTATAGGTCGATTTGTTCGCTTCACTTCGTACTTTCACAGCTTCTATAGTTACTCAGCTTATATTGTTCTGGTTTGAAGACAACCAATATCAATTAATATTGCATGTTAACTGCGTTCCGCTGAGATGTGTATTGCGTCGCTTGGTTATTGCCAATTAGCACCACTGAGCCTGCCGACTTAGCATATAACTACTGTATGTTAGTAGCAATTAGGTGTACCTATAGGTACTATGTTCATTATTATGATCATTGGATACCCATCCATATAACCTGTTTTACACGAAGTGGTTGGTAGGTGTACTGTAGTGTACTCACATATCGTTACAGTGACACCCAGACCACGGCAAATTACGAGTGGCCGTTTTCATAAATTGGCCTGTGGAAGCCATAAAAGAAATCAAATTGGAATTAGTTAAAACAATATAAATCGCTCAAAATTATTGCGTACCGCATACATAGACTGTAAATAAAAAAAAGCTGATGGATCCATTCTGAGGTGATTGCTCCAATGAAAACAGTGTAGTGCATGGATTAAAACGAATAAAAAACGAGGTTTGAAAAAATTACACATGTACCTACACATTTAATTTTTAGGCAACTTGCTCATAACCTTAAAGACCATCATTGATCAGCAAGCCACGTTAGCTAACGACCGCCGGTTGATCTTCCCCTCAGCCCATATTGTGTCCCCGATAAGCATAACATGACTCCAATAATTAACAATACATTATTGATACTCCCATAAGACCCACTAGATGGACCCATAAGATATTCGCAGTTACGTCACAGATGTTACGTGGCTTTGTACACTATTATTGAATGACGTGGTTTCTGTTACGTGACATCGTCGTGTTAAGTTGTTATAGAAATGAATGAGGCTGTATGAACCACGAACGTATACTTATGATACTGGTCAGCTTACTGCTACACGAAAAACGAGCCGAGTGAGAGGCTCCAAGCTACGTTTCTGTCCCTTCCTACTAGGGTGTCAACGCAGTAATAAAATTCAGGGATTTACCCTTGCTTTACTTATTCACTGTGTAATGAAATTCACTATTAAAATTGCAAGGCGTGAGTGGTATTTAGTTTAGGTTAGGGATATTTTTATAACCACCCAAATATAGAGGTGTGCCTGATGAAGATAGAATTTATTTTATGATTTATAGTCTGATGTGTCTTGTGTGTCCTTCGAATTTAAAAGGTTGTTTCGAATTCGAATGTTGCATGAATTCTTATGTACATGTAAATCTAGTTCAGTAACTATATTTACATATAGACAGGGTGACCTGACATCTATATATTCACAGATTCGGACTACTGATAAAACTATCATTGTACTGAGTAATATTGAAAAAACAATTTGCTGAAATGGCAGAAAAAAATGAACATATAATACAAGATATGTCAACCCATACTCAAAATATAAGAACGAACTCACCCAGATTGAAAAACCTTCGGCGAGATGTAAAAGTGCTTTCTCAACGCTTGAAAAGGTGCACCACCAGATTGGCCAATTTAATAGCGCACCACATCGTCCCGTCAGAGACTTCCATTCCAAGTGATTCTCGGCTAAGGACTCAGGTGACTAGAACAGCGGCTAACCGATCTGAAGAAAATACTGATGAGCGCGAGGCGCAGCTTTCAAGCCAATGAGCTGTGTTTGCAATTATTATTATTAAAAATAAATGTGATAATTATTGTGAGGTTGAAGAAGTAGTTAGAAACAACTTTCAAAACATTCACGAGACAATAAATACGTCGAAATCAAGCAGAGGTGCCAGGTACAGCGAGGAACTCAAACTTTTGCCTTATTACTATATTATTATTCTGGAAATTCTGCGAAAAATGCAAAGAATTTGGAAAAAGAGAAATTATAAAGTTTTGTATTCATAATTAAGTATTATTATGATTCATCTATAATTATAGCTTGGTAAACCATGAAATGAAATAATAAATAGGCCATTTTTAATTTGCAGCCCCTGGAAAAAGCGTCACATTACTTCCGGATCCAAGTAGAAAATTTGATAGGTAGTTTTTTTGGATAGGAACCCTTCACTAGCTAAGGGGTTCTCAAAAATGCCTGGGGCGCGGGATACCTCCAGAAAAACCTGAGAGGGATTAGCAACAAAACTTAATAGTATAGGGGGCTGCATCAAGACATGGAAGCAGTGGACAAAGGTTATATGAATAAAATGAGTGTTTGTTTCTAATAACATACATTCATTCATACAACATTAATTGGATTTCTTTGGGAATAGACCCTACGTGCATAGAATAGATCACCATATAAATAATACAAGAAGATATGTCAACCTATATTCAAAATAAAAAAAAAAACAAAAAATCTTCCATTCAAAGTGATTATCGGCTAAGGTCTCAGGTAATTAGAACAGCCACTAACCGATCTCAGGAAAATAATGATGAGCGCGAGGTGCAGCTCTCAGTCATTTGAAATTATTAAAAATAAATGTGATAATTATAGTGAGGTTGAAGAAGTGGTTAGAAACAACTTTCAGAACATTCACGAGAAAATAAATACGTCGAACTCAAGCAGAGCTGCCAGGTACAGCGAGGAACTCAAACTTTTGCCTCATTACTTTATTATTGTAATGTAATGTAACGTCACGACTTTTATCCCCATTCGGGGGTAGTCAAAGGCTTGATTGGCCATACACCACCTCATCGTGGAGGTATTAACCAACTCAAAGCCCACGTTTCACCAGATAGTCAGAACCCAACGTGACAGGTGGTGAACCTTGTCGCCGTGTATACAGGAACTGACTATTAGCTAATCCCGAGGGATAGGTAGGTTTCCTCACGATGTTTTCCCTCACCGTAACACCGTACTTTATTATTATTTTGGAAATTCTGCGAAAAAGGCAAGAATTTGGAAAAAGCGAAATCATAAAGTAATGAATAGGTACGCGAAGAAACGACGGAGAAATCCAAAAAACTGGAAAAGAAATTTAGCTAAAAAATGAAGTGAGAACTTATTTAGGGTTGACCATTTTATTTTATCGTATCTAAAGTATTTTTTTAAAATAATATCATGTAAGAAAATGTACTACTTACATGATTATTACACTATTTGATTCTTGTATTATGAAAGTATACAATTAAAAATAATTAAATTAATATAATAATCAAATAATTAATATCCACACGTAGTTTTTCTTATTGTATTTTTGGCAGCCCTAGGATTCATCGCCATCTTTGTTCGCATGTCAGTAACAAATATGGCTATCTGTGAAGAAACTTGGTATCAAATCCGGCCATTTATTGGGGTGAGTATCAAATACGGCTATTGCAAATAAAAAAACGTTAATATTAGTCTAGTTTTAAATTCCAGCATATTATCTTCGTGTTACCATGTAAGAAAAGTAACCATATAATATAATATAGTTTATACATTATTCATCAGTCGCACAGTTTAGAAGAAATTCATTTTTTTTACATTACCAAAAATTTGTTAGTGTAGATAGCCGCCTTTGCATATAGGCGACTCAAATATTATATAAATTATCACGTTTTCTGTCGCATCGTTTTTCATTCACACCTTTTCTTTAAGGAACAAAATGTCGGAGAGACCCGTATAAAAAAAAACACCGGAGTGTTTCGGAGAAACGTAAAAAGCGGCAAGAGCAACAAAATAAGCGTGTTGAACTATTGAAGAACACACAAAACCTCTTCCAACTCGGATTTAGTCGCCAATCAACGGAAAATCTACCTTCTCCAAGTACGTCTGCTAGCCAAACTACGAGTAGTGCGGCGGACCCATTAGAAATTCCTTATGTGTTATGGCTCTAACCGGGTGTGCGTCGCTAGTACAATAAAAACTCAACCAATCAAACCAAAAATATTTAAAAAAATATAAGGCAGTCTCAGTCACGCATCATCCAAAAGTTTTTGCTTACTGGAGCCGATCGGCAACATTGCACGCCAACCGGTCCTCAGTGTTGAACTGACAAGAAGGGCGAAAGAAGTAGGCGGCTTCGCGATACAGGGCAATGAACAATACTTAATTTTAAATATAATATTTTGTTAATAGAACCTGTTAATTAGAGCCTATTTCTAAAACTATTTATATTTTTTTAAATGGTGTTTTTTTTTTTTTTAATTTGAATTGTGTGCGCACACAATTCAAATTAGAGAATACGAACGATCGGAAATCGTATTCTGGCTTCGTCAGTAGATATGGACTCAACCTAATAAATTGGCATAGCCACAAACAAAGCAATGTAGCTTGTTCCAGTACAAAGGCTGAATATTATGCTCTTGGTAAATCAGTAAAGGAAGCGAAATTTTTAAATAATTTTATACTTGAGTTGAAATCTTTCGATTTACCACATGCACCTATTGTTATTCATAATGACAATAAGAGCACAATGAAAATAGTTGACAACCAATGTTTTCGTAGAACCAAGCACATTGATGTCCAACATCATTTTATAAAGGAATGTGTTGACCGAAAGTTAATTACATTACTTTACATGCCTTCAGCTGATTTAGACGCAGATCTTTTTACTAAATCTTTACCTTATCTTTTACTATATCTTTGCCTTTTATAGCTCAACTGGCGCCGGCGCGGCGGAAGATATCCGAAGTGGCATCAGAGGATGATGTTGCTTTCACCGTGGCCGGAAATCTCGAAGAGGAGCAAGCATTACAGATAGTGTTCCTCAGCATTTTCGGGACTTATAAGGAAGATCGTTCCATATTAAGGCAGATTACGAAGGTTGCTACATGGAAGACCAGAGAAAACCTTGGAAATTGTTTGCGCCAACAGGGAACCTCTAAGTTCGTTACAAAAATCAAGCTTCCCAAGGTACATTACTATGCTAAGATATCATGTGCCAATCAGACCGGTCTTTTGTCCAGAGTTTACAATCAAGTTGTTGTTTCAGTGGAAGCAGAATTCTAACAACAAGGTTCACCACCTGCTACGTTGGGTTCTGACTATCTGGTGAAACGTGGGCTTTGAGTTGGTTAATACCTCCACAATGTGGTGGTGTATGGCCACTCAAGCCTCTGACTACCCCCGAATGGGGATAAAAGTCGTGACTTTACATACATACATACAGAATTCTAACTTTTGATGCGGCGTTCTTTGAACACAATTAATTTGCCAGGCGTGAGTGGTAGTTAGCCTCTACCCAAATATAGATGTGTGCCTGATGAAGATATAGAGGTTGTTCTTTCGAATTCGAATGATTGCATGAATTCTTGTTTATATGTAAATAGAGTTCAGTAACTATATTTACATATAGACAGGGTGACCTGACATCTGTGTATTTACAGATTCGGACTGCTGATAAAACTATTATTGTACTGAGTAGGATCATAAAAATTATTGCTGAAATCCCAGAAAAAAATGAACAAATAATACAAGAATATATTATGTCAACCAATATACTCAAAATAAAAGAACGAACTCGCCCAGATGGAAAAAACTTCGACGAGATATAGAAGTGTTTTCTCAGCGCTTGAAAAGGCCATTCCTTTCACTAGACACCACCAAAACGACACCACCGGTGGTGTCGTATGGAATCTCTAGTCCATACGACACCACCGACTATTAGTGAGGTTACCTACATACAAAGTTGTTGATATGAAAACTCCAATTAAGTTCAAGCAGTTTCATTAATGAGGTATGTCATTTGATAAAGTTTATATTTATCTGTTAGTTTAGTTAGTTTAGTTTATATTTATTTCATAAACTCTGTTTTATTAATTATCGTTTAACTATAGATAACTTGAAATAATAACTTTGTGGTCGGATCAATGTATGTGATGTTGTCTGATATTTATTTATTTATTTTAATGATCTGGGAGCTGTTTGTCAAAAACACGCGTTTCTGGACATCACTAGGGTGGTGTCGTATGGACTAGAGATTCCATACGACACCACCGGTGGTGTCGTTTTGGTGGTGTCGAGTGGAAGGAACGGAAAAGGCGCACCACCAGATTAGCCAATGTAATAGCGCACCACATCGTCCCGTCAGTCTGAGACTTCCATTCAAAGTGATGCTGAGCTAAGGACTCGGGTGAATAGAACAGCGGCTAACGGATCTCAGGAAAATACTGATGAGCACGAGGAGCAGCCTTCAGCCATTTGCAATTATTAAAAATGCATATGAAATTTATAGTAAGGCTGAAGAAGTGGTTCGAAACAACTTCCAGAACATTCACGAGAAACTAAATACGTCGAAATCAAGCAAAGGTGCCAGTTACAGCGATGAACTCAAGCCTTTTGCCTTATTACTATATTATTATTCTGGATAAGCTTACTTCTTTTTTAATAAATCATATCTGCCACATCCTGGCACACTAAGATGCCGAATATAAATAGTTTTGAATTTATTCTGAATTTAATTGGCTTTAGTTTTTTTATTCAAATTTTCTGTTTTACTATATCATAAATTAATTAATTTGCTTTAATTTAGTGTCCCTGTTGTGCCTTATCAAAATTTGAGTAAGTATTGTTCATTGACAAACAAATTACATTATCGGTAGGGAGTTTACCTACACAAATAAATATAAATCTATGTTTACCTTTACAGTTCGACAATGAAGCACGCAAAGGAAACGAACACGGTAAACAAGGAGAACCTAACGATGAAAATTATTAAAAAAAAAAGGACCCGAAGTAACCTTTGCTTTGTAAAATTACTAACAGTAATTAGCCACAATTGCTGAACATTGCCATGAGGTTGTGTCCATATTACCAAGGACCCCACGAATAACGGCAATTTGAGACGACCTCAAAGTTAAATTACCAAAATGAGAATTTGAAATATTTTAAGAACATTTTCAAGGTGGCAGCATGTTCAGAGGTAAGTGACGCCATCTGCCCTAAGAGGTGCGTGGCCATCCTTTGTTGATTGCGGGGGTGGTATCCAGCACGGGGAGGTACCCCCACCGAGATATAGATGGCGCCACTAACAGCGCCGCGGGCGCTATGGTATTTAAATCATAATGTAGTTACAATAATCTTTTATGGTCTTTTTCTAGATTGCTGCGGCTTTGGAGATTTTCAGTCATGGGATCTATCATCGTTGGGTGGGTGCTTCCTATCTGCACTATAGTGCAGATAGGTAGCCCCAGATAGAAAGCTATTGTCCCAGACAAAGTTGTCTGTTTGGAGAAAGTTACCACCGTGTTGAATATGCCCGATATAATGGGAAAATATACAAAGTTCCCATCTCAGTGGCAAAAAAGGGAGTCCGTTATGGCAAAGTACCTACATATTTTGATCAGGTACCCTAATCTTACCTGGCCCGCTGAGAGCATCGAGTGTCAGACAAAATAACCTATTCAAATAATGACAATTTATGGTATATTGTCTCAACTAAAAATGTTTGTTTGTCTTGTGGCCACCAGCCCCCCTACCTAAGTGGCTTCGTGTACAAGCATTTCTACAATTCGCTACGCTTCATGTATGGAAATGACATAGGTCACATGATCTACTTATCGACTTGTAATGTTATATCAATACATTTAAGCGTACCGATTTGTAAAAGCGCTTTTAGACGAAGCCACATAACAAAGAATATCTTTGTCTTACTGAATTTAGTTAAGAAGGAGGTTCGGAAACCATAATACGACGTCGACTCATGTAGTTCTCGAACCAAAATTATTTATCATTCGCTTGCTCTAGTGACTAAAGAAGGTACCGTCATGGAGACCGTTGACCTGAAGCTTCGTGAAATCAAAAATAATCTGCAGCCCTTTTGCACACATTTTTCCATATATTGTTAAAATGTATGAAAAAACCTTGACGTTTTTGTGGTATTTACCTAACCTTCAGAAACCTCAGAAATACCTATCTATAGCCTTCGTTGTACCAATTAATATAACCCCCAATATCGTCTCGAAATTACGGTGAACCTAGTGGCCAATAACTGAGCTGCGTCGTGGTCAAGCTCCCGCCCGTCTCCTCATTTACATGCATAATTAAGTGATATTGGGATTGCATGTCCTCCATTTTAGCCAAGATTATACATGGATTAAACAGAACCACTCACTGCATCGGGTGTTTGCGGGTTCGACTGCCGCCAGAGGAGAATTTCAGAAACGACCTTTTCGTAATTTGCCCTGGTCTGGGTGTTACTGGGATCGCTCCCAGTCCATTGTACGGTAGCCATAGTACAATCGTTGCTTAGTTTGGGACCATACAGTTGGTGTGTTAATCTAGCGATATTTAAAAGCGAACTACATCAAGTAGTACGAGGGTAAACTAATCTACATACCTATCCTCGAAATGATAATCAACCAGATACGATCTAGGGTGTATAACCAATTTAATTTCTCAACCATAACATGCGCGATCAATACAAATGGGAGTCGAACCCACATACCCCCGGGTGTAAATCCCCGAAGGTTAGTGTTATCGACAATTATGTTTCGGCGGTACAATGGATTCAGCGGCTTAGCGTTAATTGTTACCTGTAGGCCGGTTTAAGCCGATATAAAGGGATGAGGTTGTATACAGATACGTATTAGCAGTCCAAAATACCTAATACTTAACATACAGGGTGAAGAAAAGGCTATGTTTGGAGGGAAAATATTCTAAACATTGATGATAGCAAATTTTACCGAATGGAAACATTTCAAGAAAGTTTAACTGCATTCAAAGATTTTTGATAAATCACCTGTTTGAGCCGCGAACCGATGAAAAGTGAAATGTGAAAAAAGACAAATTGTGCCCGTAGTGGGTCTTTGTTCTATTTTTGCCATATAAAATGCCAAAATTACACCCAGTGCCCTGTATTTTTGTGACCCTAATTTAAAGGATGAATCCGAAGGATCAATTTCTTTTAAATAACAAAGGACCATAACGCTACAAATACGTACCTAATAAATAAGAATAGGCCAGAAAAAATGCCACATTCAACGTTCCTTACTGTGAAATAAAATGGCTTCGCCTCGCTTGCTCCTACTACCAGCATTCCATCACGCCACTTAATAAAGTAAGCGCTTTGCAAGCAGCCTCTTACTTTAACGGTATCCCACAGTTTCTCGATAATGCACTCTATTTGTTTACATTGAAGTAAAACAGAAAGATTATTTAAAAAAATCGAGATTTGCGCTTTTAAGTATACAGTGTTTCAGAAGTAGGAACTAATAAAAAAGGTACATATAAGGTAGTTGATATTCTATGTAATAGCAAAATGGAACGATGTTGTGAAATTTTTTGTTACAACTTTTCTATTTCCAAATCTATAAACTTTGACTTCATTAATATTAAAAAACGTACCTAGCCGACCTAAATAACAGTCTACCAAACGAAGTAGCACCGAAAATTTAATGAAATTGAGTATTAGACCGTGAAGTATGAACATAATATAAAATGGCCGCTCTCGTTTTGAAAATAAAACAAAGAATGAGTTAACGAACTTTTATACGCTACGAGTGCTGAGTTTTTTTAGCAAAAGGTTATACTATACGTTGGTTTAAAATATTCATAGACTAAATCTAAATTACTATTCAATCAAATTCAGCCTTCCTTCACAGGGACGTTGACCTTTACTATTAAAATGTATCAGGGTGATTCACTAAATATTTTCACCATTTTGTAACGAACAAAACAAAATGCAAATTCGTATACGGTAGGTTGGCTTTTAAGCCTTGTTTTTTCAACATATTTTTTAAATAACAGGCCAAAGACCTTTCAATATCGTGCTAGGTAGACGTTACTGGTTCCCCCGTTTACTATTCTGATAACGAGCTAAACCACTCTACTCTTAAACCGTACTCTCATCTTGACTACATCTTTGTTGTTTAATAAACGGTGTATATCACCGCAAAGTGTAATAGATCGACGTTGATTTTGCAAGTGTCTGACTATAATTAGCTAACGATATCTATTATCTTATATGGACTTAGCGTCGTCGTCGTCGTCGCGTATCGATTATCGATTGTATACTTAACCGATATGTTTTGGTCACGATGGGTAAAGGAGTACCTGCCTACCCTTCTACCGCGGTCAAAGTGGACTAGCGAGCAGCAGTCATTACACGTAGGGGATTACGTTTTGATAGCTGAGCCGAACTTAGAGCGTCGTGCATGGCGGCACGGTATTGTGAGTGCGGTATTCCCCGGGGATGACGGGCGCATCCGCGTTGTGGAGGTATGTACGCGTACAGGGACGCTTCGGCGGCCAGTTAGCGCGTTGTCTTCCTCGCGCCAGTGGATGCTAGTGATGCCTAGCCCCCGTTAGCCATCACTGGGGTGGAGTGTTGGCGACGTGCTGGCCGGTTATATAGAATATTTTTATATGACATTGTGTAGTTTGAATCATGAACTTGCCAATTTGGAAAAAATACAATAAAAAAACTGTTACTACAAGTGGTAGTTTTATGGTAAATATCGTAGTTAATAGTAAGTAATTAGTGTACTTATAGATAGTTATATGTTTATATGCTTGTTCTACTACTCTACTTTTCAGACAACAACTAAACAACTTAAGCGGTTATGGACAAATATGAAGCAAAGACAACGAACTGTGTTGGCCCATGAACTAAGCTATATGTAGCGTTTATGAGAGTCTATAGCCTCCTCTATACCCGCAATAAGCGCCGCACAGTGGCCGGATTTCGGGGCTTCCCTTTCATAGGATTTTTGAAAATTAAAATGAGTTTTTTGGTACATTTAAGTACACAGTCTCGTTGATAACATCGTAATATTAAATTATCTAGTGGTCATGGATTTTTTATTAGCTATTAACACCATGAAAAATGGATTTTTAGATTTCAAATGTATGGAAATGGAATTTGTTTTTCTTATAACTTTTTTGTGTTTCAAGTTGTAAAGCTGAAACTTTTATGTATTGTTAATGAGTTAGTAACCAAGCCATAAGACCTTTGACCTTGACCCGGGACGGTCCTATTCAAGAGATATGAATTTTTGAAAAATGACTGTTTGGTGATATTTATTCAGGCAATTTATGTTCAAATAATGAGTGTAACAAGCCTTTTTATGTGAATTATTGTTACTGAATCAACTCTACTACTACGACTAGATTGACCTGGACTAAGAAAATTCCCGTTATAAGACAAAAAAATAAAATAAAACATATTTTTATGACTAATATTCAATATTACACATAAGTCGTACAAAACCTACACATTTTGACTAGGTAGGTAGCAGTTGCCACTACCTGCCCCCATTGTCTATTGTTTGTTCCACACACAGGTGTCACCAAATGTCAGGTTTCACTAATTAGGGGTATTAGGGATTAAACATTAAGTCTAATTATTGTGTTGTTATTGTAGGTGAATGTTTGTCATACAAGATTCCTGGAAATTACTTAGGGTTCTAAATGAAAGCAATATAAATGCCGAGAGTACCTTTATTTCGTTTCACTTATAATAACTACTTCGTATCCTAAATGTTCTCCTTTAACAATTTTGACTTGTTCAGTATGGATAGTCTGGTTTAAAATCTCGACGTTTTTGTATTTATGAAGCAAAATTCTTGAAACGAACATATTGTTTATAACTTAAAAGAAAACTATCCAAGAAAATTTTCGGTATGAAACGGGTCTCAACGTGGACATAGTTAAACAAGGTGCAGGTACTATAAATGATGGGAACACTGCACGAAGATTTTTTGAAAATCCCGAAGGAACGGCATTCATGCATGAAAGATTTGCAGTTATTCTTCAGGTAGTCTCTTGTGGAGAGTTTATTGACGTGGAAAAGTTCCGGCAATATTGTGCTGCAACAGCTCATAAATATGTCGAGCTAAATGCATGGTAGTATATGCCCTCTAGCGTACAAAAACTACTCATGCATGGTGCTGATATAATTAAGCAGAATAACTATCCCAATCGGTAAACTCCCTGAAGAGGCCTCTGAAGCACGATATAAAGATATTAAAAATTTTAGAGCGTTCCACACGCGTAAATTCAGAGAATCGCAACAAATGAGGATATTATCCACAATTTATTGATGTCTTCTGACCCATTCTTATCAAGTTTTAGACCTAAGATAAGTAAACTTCACCATAAACAACTATCAGATGAAGCTAAATTGTGATCACTTCTAGTTCTGATGAAGAAAATTTAGAGTTTGTTGATGTAGGAAATTTATGATTTTAGTTATTTTGTGATTTATGTGATTTTAGTCATAAAATTAATTTTGTACTTTAGAATTTCTTTACCATTTCCAAGAATCATTGTTTTATATTGTATGATATTCACCTACAATAACAACACAATAATTAGATTATATTATTATTATCCCGTAATATTTTTCTTTAGATCCTCTCCATCCTAAGGTTGCCTGGTAGAGAGCACTATTAGTTAGGTATAAGGCCGCCCATTTTCCACTTTCTATGTAATTTATGTTATAGTTAATGTATTTTTTTTCTAGTGGTGGATTAATAAAGAGTTATATATCTATCAATAATATTTAATCCCTAATACCCCTAATTGATGAAACCGAAACATCTAGTGACATCTGTGTATGGAACGAACAATAAATATTTCCAGGAATCTTGTATGCCAACCATTCACCTACAATAACAACACAATGATTAGACGATCCTTAATCCCTAATACCCCTAATTAGTGAAACCTGACATTTGGTGACACCTGTGTGTGGAACAAACAATAGACAATGGGGGCAGGTAGTGACAACTGCTACCTACCTAGTCAAAATGTGTAGGTTTTGTACTACTTATGTGTAACTCAATGGAATATTGAATATTAGTCATCAAAAATGTGTTTTATTTTATTTTTATGTTTATAACGGGGATTTTCTTAGTCCAGGTCAATCTAGTCGTAGTAGTAGAGTTGATTCAGTAACAATAATTCACATAAAAAGGCTTGTTACACTCATTATTTGAACATAAATTGCCTGAATAAATGTCACCAAACAGTCATTTTTCAAAAAATCATATCTCTTGAATAGGACCGTCCCGGGTCAAGGTCAAAGATCATATGGCTTGGTTACTAACTCAGTAACAATACATAAAAGTTTCAGCTTTACAACTTGAAACATAAAAACGTTATAAGGAAAACAAATTCCATTTCCATACATCTGAAATCTAAAAATCCATATTTCATGGTGTTAATAGCTAATAAAAAATCCGTGACTACTAGATAATTTAATGTTACGATGTTATCAACGAGACTGTGTACTTAAATGTACCAAAACACACATTTTAATTTTCTAAAATCCTATGAAAGGGAAGCCCCGAAATCCGGCCACTGTGCGCCGGTGCAACTATTGAGATGTCCGGATCTATCGGAACATCATTAGCAGGCGGACCTCCTCCGGTAGCTAACCTAGTATAAGATCAGACAACGAACTGCGTTGGCCCAAGAACGACAGTATAGGTTGGTTTATTTGACTTTGAAAGAAAGAAAGAAAGAAAGAAAAAAATTCATTTTGATCACCTGGGTGATCAAAGTGGACGAAAAAGTCGCCTTTGATCACCTGACGAATTTGATCACCCAGGTGATCAGAGGCGACTCCTATTTAGATCTTTTTTACCCGACTACGGCGGAGGGTTATGATTTAGTGTCTTATAATCACCCACAAAAAATAAAATAAAGATTGCTATACCCCATATGCCTTAAAATCATAGGCCGGGGCATGCACACAGCTACACGAAGTGGTTACGTTTTCTGCCACAGGTGTATAGACAAAGCTTGGTCCGTCAGGCCGCTGTGCCCAATATGCCGCAGCAGCCTGAGGGGAAAATTAGGGTTTCACAAATTATATTTAGAACATAACTACTGTCAACCTCATATTCAAGAGTAAACTGGTGCCCTTACCCCTGATGATAAAAACAATAGTGTATAGGGTGAACTTTTCTTTAATACCCCCTCCCCCCTACCGTAGTACCACTAGTTGGGCCCTCGAATGAGGTTCTCAAATTGTATTTCTTACGCTTATTGTTGTGTTGTTTCAGACGTGACTACACGAGAAATGTAAATAAATAAGTGGATGTCTTACATTATTCTTGAAAATAAATATGATCTTTACCTGCTGTACTTTAAATTAAGTAGCATAATCGCTTTGGCTCTCTCATCGGCTACAAGCCAATGCAGAGCGCATCTGGGACCATTTACTAACCCTTCCATGCAGAGTGCTTCACCCAAAGGTAAGCACGCAGGTAAGCAAGCTGGTAAAGTAACGTATAAATCTATTCATTATCGTCCAGACTAAATAAACTTGTAATAATCATATTCCCATACGCCGAACAACGATCTAACTGAGACCGCGATTTACCATAAGGACAACTTATGGGAGAGGACATAAGAGGTGTTTTATCAAATGATTTAAAAAGATCCTTAGTTTACTAAATTAAATGAATTCAATAATATCCGAACAACTTGAAAAAGAACGCAGACTTTTAAAATATTTCGTTGTTCTTTCAAGCTCGCTATTACGACACTTTAATATTTGTTTTTAAGTTTCTTTTGACACAACTTTTGTGCTTTCCTAAGTAAAAAGTTGGCTTCCGTTATATAAATTAGGAAAATCATTTTTGTTAAAGAAAATACGTGGTTTTTTTTAAAGGAAAATAAGAATGAGGCTCTTGGGATCGGTGTAGTCTTGATTTCAAAAATCGGTCCCGGCTTTTATCATCTAGACAGCTGTCGGTAAGCCATATCAGAGGCCTTCGGGCGGCTTGAGCTGCTGCACCGCTGATGCCGCGCTACTACTGCGTGTCTCTCGCTAGCGAGCGAGGGGCAGGAGCTCCAATCATCCAGGTTGATCATCAGCCAGGTTTGACGTTTGTATAATTAAATTTCGTGCATCGACGTTTCTCCGAGCGACACAGCTTCGCTCATCGCTTCACGCTAAAAGTGAATTTTTAAAGACTAATAAAACAAATCAACATGAATGACAATGAACCAGAATTCCTAGAAGCATCTGGTGACAATAGGGCGGTTAGACGCATTACCATTCGCACGCCTCCTTTTTGCAAAGAACGTCCCGCGCTCTGGTTTCCGAACTTGGAAGCGCAATTCTCGATAAAAGCGTCACGCAACAGGTAACCAAGTACCACTGCTGTCGCTCACCTGGACAGCAATTGCACCAAAGAGGTGGAAGACTTTATTATTTCCCCACCAGAAACGGATCCATACAGTAAATTGCGCGACGCGAACATATCAAGATTTTCCGTGTCCAATTATGAAAAAATCCGGTGTCTCTTAGAAAAAGAGCAGACAGGCGACCGCAAATCGTCATCTTTCTATCGTTACCTACGATCACTCGCAGAGAGATCGTTTCCTGATAACGTCTTAAAAACAATCTGGTTAAGTCTATCACGCCCTGGCGATATGCCACCTCGTTATAACAAGTAGAACTGTTTAGTAACTGCCAACTGATATGGTGACATATCACTGGCACCTTGTAATTTTATAATACTAATAATTTGAATATTTAAATGTGTAGTTTAACATTATATTCTTAGTACCTTGGACATGGTCCAGTCAATTGATGTGAGAAGTAGATACTTGAAAAATGTATCATCAGTGTACTATACTTAAAACTTCTCCATTTATTAAACACCATTATCACTACAGTTTATCATTTAATATCCTCAGCTCCCTAGGTCAGGTATCTGATAAAGGCAGGCTTCCCCTCCTCTTTATTTTATACCCGATGTTAAAAGATGGGATCACTAATAGGATCATTCCGAAGAGAAAAATCAAGCGAAAAGAAAAGGAACTTGTTTTTTAAGAGATGCATTTTTTTAAATGGTATCCGTTACGCGACATTGTGGAAATACCAAACAGTATAATCTCCCATGTTCATAGCTCATTTAACAGGGACCTTTAGCATCAAAGAACTTGCGATTTTCTGATTTCCCACATCACTGAGCGCAAAATAAACCGACATTTGTCATTTTTTTACCGACGACAGCCAAACTCTTTGCTCCTCAAGAACTTGGTGTATTTTTGTTAACAACATAAAGCTGAATTTAAACCTTGATACCGAAGAATTAAGATTCGATTTACCCTGAGTGAAATATCATGTGATTTTTCTATATTTTTTCGATGTTATAAGCAAAATATTGCTCCCTCAAAGGGTTATATTTAAGTTATAATAAGTGGCTTTTTATGGAGTAGAAAAATAGTAATTTGAAACGTATTTTAAGTTTAATGACGCATAAGATACGTTGAAAAATGTTATTAAAATTTAAAAATAAAATACTTATAGCTGTTTTAAGAAGTTTAGGTCCTATGACACAAGCTATATTGAAGGTCATGGAAGACAAATATTATACAAAATTAAGAACTGCATTAAATAATGGTCTTCAAATGCTCCCTATGTCATCAGAAATAATTAATTGCCTTAAAGAAGCACATGGTCCTTGTTCTGTCTCAGGTGTTCTGAAAGAGTTAGTAGACATTTTATTGTTGACAATTGCCCGCTCAACTCGGAAAATACTCTTTCCTCTTAAAAAAATACCGGCAACATCAACAACGTGAGTGTCAAACAGCGTAAAATAATTGTTTATCAAAATGGATTTCAAATTCGAAAGTGTATTTGAACATGCTCGAGCGACCACTGATGTCGCTGCCTTCTCTTCCAGCGGACGACAGCAAGCCAAAAACCACCACCACCACCACCACCACCACCTAACACCTGATTGAGAAAATACGCCGAGAGTTCTGGAACCGATGGCATAAAGAGTTTCTAGCTGAATTGCATCATCGCACGAAGTGGCGACTAAGGTCTGCGAGTCCAAAGGTTGGAGACATGGTACTTATAAAAGAAGAAAACTTGCCACCTCAGCGTTCGTGCCTTGGACGAGTGACAAACCTGCATCCAGAGAGAGACAACGTCTGTAGGGTGGTGAATATCTTCACGTCAAGGGGCACTGTACGGAGGGCTGTCCACGGTGTCGTTCGGTTGCCGAACGATGAAGATCTCGAAAGCTAACCCTTTCAAAAGGGGGGAAACTGTTCACGCAGCTGCGCACCGCGGCTACCTTTACTTGAGACTTTTGAATTTGACATCTATACGTCGGCATTATGTTGCGGTTTTCAATTTATTACTATTAATTTGTATATGGTTACGTGTATGTATCGCACCTTCGGTAAGACAAAGGCACAATTGCACTGTAAATTTTTACAAAATTATGCCTTATTTTTGGTAAGACAGAGGCACAATTTTGCACTTTACAACATTTTACAATTATGCCCTTGTCTTACCGAAGGTGCGGTATGATGTGTGGAGCGCAACTGCCTGAACGCCTACAGTTAAATGAAAAACCAGCTGTTTTGGTATTTTGCGATTTTGACTTGACATTTTGCACGGTTTGCCAATTGACAATCATTGACCAATACAGAGCCTTGCTCTCGTTGTTGTGATAATAACGCGTCATCAGCACCAAGGCCGCTGGCGCAGGCACACTAGTGACATGCGGAACTAACGCTACTTCAGTGCTGTCAAATTTTCCTTGATTGACGGATTGATTGGATGAACTTCCCATTTTTGAAAATATCCCACATCTGTGGAAAATAAATTTAAATTAGTATTTTAAAGATTGTCTCAAGAAATAAAGAAAAGCTCAGGAAAGAGGTCAGCTGTTGCAAACAGAAATAATGTTCTTGTTTTATTATATTAATAAAGATGTGATGAGGAAAATGTTGGTGACTTCTGCGGTTAAATAAACTTAGCTAGAAGTTCAAGAGTTGGCGACAACTGTCAGGACGGTCGCATTGAATTAGCCGTAACTAACATACTTATTGTTCTTAAGAAATATGACGCAGCAACTTTGTCTAATGATTTTATTATTTTATAGATTTATTACTCATAATTTATTATAAATAATATAAATACTTATACAAAATATTTTCTTGAATAAGGGCATTACGATAAGTTTCGTTTCCGAAATTTGCCTCCGGCGGGAATCGAACCCACAACCACCTGATGCAGTGAGCCGAGCGGCCAACGTTCAAACCACTGTGACAAGCAGTCGTCAAATCAACAAATGATAAATTCTCCGACCCCAAACAAACAGTCGTAGATATCGATGAAACAATACAATTGGTAGTTTGAAAACCTAAATAAACTAGATCCCAATAAAACACAGTAACTACTAACTAGCAAGTGGACAGTTAATTTGCGAGGGTCAGACGTACCTACACGCATCGTTTGATAGCTACGAGTGAACGCATAATACGAGTACCATTGGGTGAGCAACTGATTTACGAGATGCGACCTCAACAAGGTTGACCGGGGTTGAATCCCTGCAATATTTTATGAGCAACCAAGAGTGAAATATAGTTTTTACGGACATAAAGCTAGCAGTTCGGTTCGAAAGGGACCATCCGCCGAGCCATTCACGATATCGTGCGCCTGCCCGTCAGTGGAGAAACCTATTGAAAGCTGACGCTTTCAAGGCGCAGAGTGTGTCCAGGCGAGCACTGCCAGCTATCGGCAGTTTGGAATATGGAGAAAACTGTATTATAGAGATGTCAGTCAGTTTTGAGCGGAAACATTATTAAGGTTGGCACTCATCTATCAACTCGGCACTCGACCAGCATCGCCTCGTCGCTCGGTGTCCACTCGTTGTCGACAGGTGGTCCGCGGGCGGACGCTGCGTTGTCACCATAAACGTTTTCAGGCTTATTATGCTCCAGGGTTTTCTGAAGTAGTTTTTTTAATAATGATACGTGATTAGTCTGTCAGAGGCATTAGGTCTACTCGTGTATTTTGTGATGGCAAATTTTACAAACACTGAATTGGCTTTAATATCTGTCGCACTTGATAGAAAAATGAAGAACGCAACAAAAATAACAAAGCATAAAATTGCATTTGGGTGCACAAAATGTTTCAACAAAGAAAAAAAGAGGGTGAATTTTGACCGTTCATAAAGCATTTGTTAGTCAATGACGAAAAATTTTATATTGAGGCCGCCATAACAAAAGAAAAAAGAAAATTCACAAATGTCAAATATCATAAAACGTAATATTTACTTTAATTTTATTTTTGAAAAAAGCATATTCCTAGCCAGGAATCGTACCCGTTGATAACTACTGATACCCGTTGATAACAAAGTTTGTTGATAGGGCAATTAAAGAATTAAAAACAATAAGCGAGAAAAACAGGGAAGATGAGTTTGATTTGTTTTGCAAAAGTTTGGCACTACAACTCAAGAAAATGCCCCTGGATAAGGCATTAATTTGCCAGGAAAAACTACAATCGGTGATGACCCAAGAACGTCTATCACAGATGTCACAATCATTATCTGAACCAATTTACTCGGACTCAAGCGCTCAATTCCCATTTTCTATCAACCAGTCACCTCAATATGATAACTACACCCAATATCAAGATCACATACCCTTGAGCTCTCCACAAGAGACTACTCAAATCACGGTAGCCCAGCAATCCACCTAAGAAAATATACTCTTACAAGCTCCTCAATATCAGAATACCATACCGCAGCATCACTACTATGTCACTTAACAAGTTAACTCGGCAATTGTGTCTTTAGATCAAACATCCACCCAAGAATCAATACTCTCACAAGCTATGAAAAGTTTTATGTGAATTTTGATTGTATAACTGGTGTATTTAAATTAAAACTTTTAAAGAAAATCGCTTTATTAGTTTGATTCTATTAAAGTATTACTGACCTTAATAAACGTTTCAAGAGCCGTCCAAATCGCTTCACATACTTCTAGGAAAAAGTAGGATATTGTATTCCGGTACTCTATATAAATACTCTTAAGTCCCAAAGCAATCGCCAGAAGCAAAGTATCTCAGTACAATTTTAAGTTTTGTTCGGCTAATGGTTAATACCTCCACAATGTGGTGATGGTGATGTATGGCCACTCAAGCCTCTGACTATCCCTGAATGGGGATAAAAGTCGTGACGTTACACATATATACCTACTAGCACTACTCTGTACGACACATTTTGTTACTCAGAAAATAAGTAACGTCTGGCGGGCCTGGGATTTTGGACTATAAATTAGTGGACCACCACTGGTTGACCGCACGGTGACAACGAGTGGACGCCGACCGACGAGGCGGTGCTGGTCGGGTGCCGAGTCGTTAGGTGAGCGGTGACCTTTAAAGTTCGTCGTCTCACTTGTCCGCCATGACACCCTACGTTACGCCTATTCTACGCTTTTTCGACCCCATTAAAGTGGTAATTCAAATATGGAATGTCCTTACATTGACTATTATGAGGGTGTGTATTCCAAAATGGAAAGCCATAAAAGCATTATTGTAGGAGCTATCAATCCGCAAATCAAGTTAAGATCAAATAACACAATTCAAACAATAGAAGCAAATTCAATGGATGCTGTTTACACTGAGTGGTTAAGACATAAACCAACTATTCAAACTGACTGAAACTCTAGATCTAAATACACCTGGCCAAGCGCGTGATTCGAATTAATTTAGGCTTTTGTGAATTAGACAAATATTATTGTCTCAATTAACAAATTCATTATTTTGATAGACATCAATGTGCGTCTAAATGTTCTGAGCATCGCACCCGAGCAATCAGTTTTGGCGTCTGAACACGAAGACATATTGTCATAAAATGATTGCCTCTTTCGATCGCTCCCCTCTTTTGAACCCAACCAATAATGAGGATTTTTAATATTACTGAAATATTATCTTCGTCTCCTCGTGTATTTACAATCAATACGATGCACTCGCCCATAGTGCTACCTACCTACTAACGCTATAGAGAAAATTATCTCAGATCAAATATATTGATCATAATTCTATGGATCACTATTTGGGAAATATAATTTCTGTTTCTCAAGAATTGACTGACATAGGATGTGTTATCGAGGATGCTGAATTAGCAGAACTAATGCTTATCGGTTTGCCAACTGAATTTGATTCACTAATAATGGCCATGGATTACTAATCACACATGGATTACTAAGCCCACCTCTGTTTTTGTAAAATGTCAATTAATATAAAGTGAATTCAAAAGAGAAACTACCCTGTCTAATGTGGAGCCATCTGAGAAGATTCTTGTTGCCAAAGATAAATTCCTATGTCACAATTGCCAACAAAAAGGGCATATAAAACCAAAATATCCCAAATTGAAGCAGAATACGAAGCGCGTGCGAATTCGTTTGTTTGCCACCTTAGTCACAATAAAGTATATACATATATGAAAAAGCATATTTTCGTCTGTTGTATAAAATTAAGTTCTATACCCAAGTAAAACTTATTAATTCAAGTGATACAGGTATATGTTTCACTAGAGTGTTTATAAAAAGAAAGCTCCAGCAAAAAATATACTCAAGTAATCCTAAAAATCGCCCACAAGCAATCATAACTCCGATCTCATTAAATATAAGCAACACCACACGAAAATAAATTCCCAAACTAATCTGGATAGCAAAAAGTACGCTTTTTAGTGCTCTCAGGACACTCATCACGGATAAAGGAATTACCGGAAAGGGTGTGTAAGTACGCTACGCGTCTGGCCCCGCAATGAAAACATTTGAGCGAGTTAACCACTACGCCAAGAGTAGCGTTTTAGCGCGCTATTTGCCACCTACGCTCAAAGAGCAGCTCATATCGATAAAAAATGCTACAACACAAGACAACAACGCAATTTCAACGGAAAAACTAAGAAAGCAACTGTTGCAGAATTCGGACGCTCATGTTAAGACTGGCTACTTTCATTTAGAAGAAGTGTGCTTTCTGTCACCTTTATTATTATAATATTGTCAGTTTACTTTTATATGGTCGTATTTTTCTATCTCAATATATCTTTTCCATCTATTAAATGCTGGTCTTCTTTGCCCATAACTCATCAGGAACCAAATAGGTACTACATGTAAATACGAATTTTATGAGATCAGGCGACACCAGCCCCTAGATAAGTCGACTAAGCGATTTGACACATCGTTACACTGAATGTATGAGAGTGACAAAAGTTACGTGTTTTAACTAACTCGTAACTCTTGGCATTACCATAAACTTGACTTTCCGAACAACATCGTTCACTATTCTAGTACACGGCAACTAAAATTGCTCAATCATGGGCATTTTTTTTTTTTTTAGGGACTAAGCCCGCCACTCATTCCCACCACTGTTACTCCTGTAAGCCAGGATCGACAATGGTGTCCAACGATGACGCCAAGGTTTGACTCTGGACGAGTCCCGGGGAAAAGCTAAGTTGTCTTGGAACCCGCACGAATTTAATCAGAAGAAAGGATAGGAGTTGGAAAAAGATAATAAAGATGATTTGGGCAATATTTGTCAATTATCACGTCACGACATTCACGAGAGCATCAAGCACTTTATTTCAATCCCAAAATGTACCTAGCAATTGTTGCTAGAGATACCGTCACACCAATATAGAGACTATATGGATTAACTTTAAATCAGGTTGAGTGACCTACTATCATTTCTTCCACTGTCATTGTACATGTCCATACCTCTCACACATCTCTTTCTCAATTCTAAATTTATGAAGAAAATGTTTTTCGCCGATGACGGTGTCACCGGTCGAAACATACGAGCCGTGCTTTTCTAATGACCTGTAACCGGGAGGTTTTATACTCCAAATGTGCTGAATAAACTTCTGTTACAAGAGTGTGATCTACACTACTTATCCCACAAGAGCAATACATTCTGAAACGAGCAATTCGTTGAACATAGTACAACAATACGATTTTTTATGACTACCAGCTTTTCTATTGCTATTGAAAGAGAGGCAGGGGGCGCTCACTGATGCGATGGACACACCACTCAAGAGCCAACAGGGGCCACCTTGCAATCAACCATACGAATGGCGCAAGACAGAGAGATCTGGAGATAGATGGTGGCACAGGCTACACACCAAAATCACGTCCCTCAGTAATGATTGATGATTTTTCATCTTAATTTTTTAATGAATTGGTAATTGAATACTTCACTAGAATGACCGGAAGTAATTTTGAATTAGTACATAGCTGGTTAGGTTAGGTTAGAAAAATAAAAAAATGCCTAGATCGTCCTCTCTCAGGCAATCTGGGAATAAATTATGAGTGAAGACCATTCTACGCTATTTCGTTTTCCGTGACACTAACTAAGGTTACATCCATTTTGCGTTTAACATAAAATATTGAAGTTCCGAATTTATCTCCCAGCTTACAGCTTGAACCTTGAACCACTAGACATTAGACCGGATAAGCTGTCAAGAGGCCTGAGACTCAGGGATTTGTGGAGTTTGTGGCCTGCGTATAATAGCGTCTGAAAATCTATTTCGTGTGGCCCGAAATACTTTGTTGGCGGTATAAAATTTTAAGCGGTTTGACCCGACTTGTTGTGCGGAGACAAAAATAATTCATGAATCAGCCATCCTTGGATTACTTTTTGCGAAGTTGTAGACTTGTAGAATAAATTGCTGAATTATGTCACGTAGTGTCTTTTCAGACTCTGTTCTCAGTAATATTGCAGACAGCTACGTCTCTAAATCAATGCTGATATTCGATTAATGGGCTCAGGGAGGACACACAGAAACAAAGCAGCTTTGCAGAAGCAATTAGAATAATAAGCGACAATCCTCATAACAGCGAAAAAGTAGAGTTGTGGAGGAGCTGGGATTTGAACCCAGGACTTTCAGCATGCGAAGCAGACACTCTACCACTGAGTTACACCCCCGATGAGACTATTTTCCAAAATTACTCTTCTTAATCTTTGTAGTATGAAGTCAGTTTTTATAACGGTACCCGTACCCAGAATAATAATTACAATCTTCTTTAGAAAGCAGAAGAATTAATATTTCAGTGTTAAACTTACTCAATTGAAATAGGCACCTGAAAACCCATTTTCCCTTATCTCAATAGGAAACTATGAGTCTCGAATATTGTAATTTGTCAACCCTCTGTCGCCTCAGCGTAATAAATAGTACGTAGGTTTTACAAGTAGTACGATAAATCACGGGAGGTGTTCAGGTCGACTTTTGACGCCATTTTGTATTTTATTTGGGACCCTGACGGGGGCGTGACAAATGTATTACCGCGGATGTTATAAATCATGAGGTATTCGCTCCTGTTATTAGATTTTCTTTGACATAGCACTTTCGAAATTCTAAGATCGAACAAGTATTTACAAATCTGGAGTATTGAGCTATATGTTTTATCCATACATTACAGCAATTCAGATTTTGAAAAAAAAAAAAAAAAAAAAACAGTCAATAAGAAAATTGATACATCCAGCTTTCAATTCCAATTCGCTTTCAATTCCTTCACACCTCCAATCTGTATTCCTTAAGGTCAACCGATAACCTCTCTCTTGTTATGCCTTCCCACACCAGTTCCTTCTATGATGGTTCCTTCACTGTCGAAGCTGTCCGCCTCTGGAATTCTTTACCTGTCTCTGTCAGAAACGCTCCCTCCTTACACATTTCCAAAGACCAGGTAAAGAAATTCTTTCTTTCTCCATAATTACTGCTTCTTATTTATTTTTTTATTATTTATTTTGTCTGTGTCTAAACTGTTGCGTGCTATTACATTCATTTAGCCATTATGTAGTGGGTATAAGTATAGGTCATATTATTTTCTTGTTTATTTAATGTAATGTATATGTTTATAAGTTAATTTATGTAAGTACACCCCCGTATTATTTTTCTTTAGATCCTCTCCATCCTAAGGTTGCCTGGTAGAGATCACTTTTAGTGATAAGGCCGCCCATTTTCCACTTTCTGTGTAAATTATGTAATAATTTATGAATGTTGGTTTTCTAGTGGTGGATTAATAAAGAGTTATCTATCTGTCTATCTATCCAGCCCAGTTGATAAGAGCAAAGCGTGAAACGTGGCAGAAACGACATGTCATCCTAGAGCTGGATCAAATCTAAATTCTGAGCAGCCAATGAAGAGCTGTCTCCGATGGGGGGGACACTCGAACGACAATCATCCACACAACACATTTGCTTATAGTTATTAGACTGATCGCAGATACGCTTATAAAAAAATAAGAAAACGGGTAGGTAATTTACAAAAAAAACTTTTTAGTACCAGTCAATCAATCAATAGTTTCTTATAAGGATTAAAATAACCAAATGAGGTTAGAGTATTCAGAAATCGCAATATATTTTCCACATACCAGCCCTTACCCGTCCCAAAAATCCACTCTGTATATAAAAACTTCGCTCCCATTTGATGAACAGCAATGTTAATAAAGGATTTCATTATGTTTTACGAGTAGCCGTGTGACACGGTCGTGGGGGCCGCTTATTACCTCATTAACACTTTTATTGGGACGAAACAGTTTGTTGTCACTGTTATTAGCAGTTTCTAGGGTTATAACAGTCATATACCAGCGGTCGTAACGCTATTTTCATATTTATGTTACATTTGATTACTAAGTTACGCATATGTTAAAATAATAATTTACAAAAATTAAAAACAAGACTGCCCTGCCAAAAACGAACTCAAAAGTATAAAACAAGTGCAGTGTCATTGCAGTCGGGGGACCGTTCTGTGGAACACTTTTTAATTTAAGAGGTCCCCCGACTGCAATGACACTGCACTTGTTTTATACTTTTTAGTTAGTTTTTGGCAGGGCAGTCGTGTTTTTATTTTATTTATTTTTTTATTTTATTTCATGCATTTTAGTGACAGCAGAGAAAAAAAAAATGTTTTTTTTTACATGTACACCCTACCCATGTTAAATTATGCCAATAAATTATATATTTTTGAAATGTGCACATCAAGGCCTTCAATTTAATACCCATATTGTAATACTGGAAGAAAAATTTTTTTTTTCACATTTGAATTTTGACGCATAATGCCGCCATATTGTTTTTTTTTTTTCAAAAATAATATACCCAGTGTTACCCGGAATGATGTAAGGATTCTAACGATACCCCATACATCCAATTCGGTTCAGGCATTTATAAGTTATGGTGGAATAATGAATCTCACATACATACATACATGAACCCTAAACACATATACACTCCTTTTTTTGGGCAGTCGTGTAAAAAGGCACACAAGAGGTTAGTTCTAAGAATATTTTAAATCGCAGAATCCTACCAAACTATTGACTCCAGCACAGAATAGGTACACAATAGTCTAATACGTAGTATTATGAGCATTCTAACCCAGTGATACCCAAAGTGGTCTATATCAACCCCCAGAGGTCGACGACGAGCTACAAGGGGACCATGTGAGCGGGTAAAAAAAATTAGGGGTCTATGGGATGCAAACAGGGGTCCACGATAGTCGATCCATATGGTCACGTTGAAAACACAGGTGTCATATTACAAGAGGAAATGGAAATAAGTAGTAACGATGAACTTAAAGTATATTTCAGAAACAGCTATTTTATATACTTACTTACCTGTTATTTATCCCACATTACGGAATATCGCGAGAAAGTTTTTATCGCTTTTCCGTCTTCATATCTAGTTGAAAAAGGTGTCAGCGCGGTTTCCAATCTTCTAACAAACAAAAAAGAAACAAACTGGTTATCATTAACCGAGGAGATTTAAGATTAAACCACGCTAAAGTGATCCCAATTATTGAAAATCTATTATCAAAGCATCACCATCATGAGTTCATCCGTTCCACTAAAAACGTTTATTCTTACTTATTGATTTTATGCATACATAGGTACCCACTTAATTTTATTTTGGTTTGTATTCTAAAATCTGCAGCCAACTACCGTAAAGGGTGGGGGTGATTGCCATCATATCCCGAGAATTTCGTTTATCTGGTATAATCGAAATCCAAGTTATGTGGGTTCAAAAAACTACGAAGCGCTTCGAGAAAAGGTAGTAGAGCCCTTGCGCTTCGTTTGGCTCGTCTTGGCGGGGGCACTACCGTGCCCCCAGATAAAAAGAGCAAGATAAAACAAAAGGCCGTTTAATTTAGATACGGGAACCGAAAATCCTTACCAAAAATACCAGAGAGAAAACAGTATCTTAACCAAGAAACCAATACGTCGCACGTTTGATTGAAACTCGTTCCATTTGAACAAGTTAATTTAAAACGGAATATGGCTGAGTTACGCAGTGAGATTTTAATCGCCAAAATACAATTAAGTTAATAATCACAATGATATGCATAATGTATTAGTAAAAATTATAATTACTGATAGCGAAATATTTGGAGAACTACTTATAAAAATTAATGCGATTTGATCACACAGAAGTAATAATACAAATAAAGATAAATATAATAACATATAAACAGTGGCATAAGTAACATTTCTTTTCCTAACTGATAATAAATGAAATTATTCGACAAGTGTTTTTCAGTTACCTTACGTTGAAGTGGCGTACAAAAATAAGATCTGTGAGAACATAAATATTTGATTCTACTAGCGTTATTTAATCACAGTGCGTACGGGTTATTAAGGAAAGAAGTATTTTCAATTAGCACCTTCGTTTGTATTCCAATGAAGTTTCAGCTTCAGTGAGCGCGCGAGCTAATTTCAGTGAGGTCTGATTTACTTTTTGTGTTATTATTTCCTCGTGACTTGAATGAGTTATTTATTATTTTGTTTCTATAATTGTAATATGAAAAATGTACTCGTTTCATAATTTAGTAATTATGAAACGAGTAGTAGTAGTAGTATCTAGTAACTAAACTAACTAGGATAAAAAACAAAAAGTGAGACAAGAGTATGTACCCATTCCTGCTTGTTGTAATAATATCAATGAAGGTATTATAATACCATACGCTTTCTAAATTAATCTAACGAGCGACCAAAACAGACACAATTGATACCTTTGTGAGCTAATGCCCAAGTGCCGAAATGCCCAAAATGGTCCAAGAATCAAAATTACCAAGTTTCAAAACGGCCAAGGGGCAAAATGCCAAAATATTTGCAAACATCTAGGAGTCAAAGCCATCTTGGAGCAAGAATGAATGGAGAGCGCATATTCTCACTGTAGCGTGTACATTGTTTGCTTGTGGAATTTATACGGATAAAAAAATTGTTTGAGATTATTACATGACACCAAATATCAAATATCCTTGATGTTAAATTCATATTTGTCTGAAACTTCGTGAAAATAATAGCCAATAAAGACAGAAGTATGAACAATAATAACGAATTATTTCCATTAATTGTTCTTGATCGAAAAAACACCGCAGAACACGATATAATTTCACAATACAGATGAATATTCAGTCATAATACTTATATGTGTATGTATTTTAACTTATTCAGCACAGAATGCTTTTCTTTTGACATCCAAGGATGTCTCAAATTGACGCGCGGTCGGTGGAGGCGGCGGCGTCCTCAAAGTTACGAAGTGTCAAAATGCCCAAGATTTTTTAAAATTCCAAGGGTCCAAATTACTTAAATTACCAAAACGTTAAACGTTCGAGTGTCAAAATGTGTCTAAACGACCAGGTATCAAAAATGCGATACTAAATATTCCTACAAAGCAATCTATTGCGTCAGCAAAACGTACAATTCTGCCGCCGGTCCACGATAATGTGGCAACCATAAAACAACAACTCCCAAAGAGCTATTTCCTCCATTTGGCTTGTTGCCGTGTTCCGAACCATTTTTCGTTCCAAACGACAGTTTATTCTTACTAACTACATTCAAGTGTTGACAGTTTTCCAGTCAAATATCGAAAAACCATTAGCATATTGGAAGCGGGAGGTAGAACAATAGCTGGCTTCAAAACTGAGCGATGGTGTATTGTATTGCAGATTATTGTTAGTATTATAATGTTTTGTTTATAGGATAGTTCATGTGAAGTGTAGTGCATGTGTACTGAACAGTATACATAGTACTAGGTTTTAAGGATGGTTCTCTGTCTTTTCATGAACTTAGGATGATGAATCTTGCCTCGTTGCCAAATAAATAAGACGGCACAGTTATCAATTCGTCTGGTCATTCAATAAGGGCTTACGGTTCAACTTAGGAAATTAAATGGGAACATTTAATCGACACAAACATAAAAACAACAAAAGAAGGAAGAATATAACAATACCAGATATCACAATAAATCTTACGATGTTCAAAATTTATAATGTCCTAAAGATGACGCAACAACGCAACTTTATCCACGATTTTCTGAACCTCTTTTAAAATTTGCTTGCCTACTTTGTAAGCCACATCTTGCCCGGATTACGAAGATGAAAATTAAGTCTCCGCTAAAAGTAATAAAGAACCTAGTATCTAACTTTTAATCTCGCTCTGCAGTAACATTGTATTCCGCATTATCCAAGCCTTATTCCACATAAAAATGCATTGCATACCCCCAGCTTTTATGTAAAACAGAAACTTAACCGTTTTTGCTTCAAGAGAAAAAGGCTTGTAGAAGAAATCTCTTACTTTATGCGCTCAGAATTTTCCTTTTCTTGATTTCAGTGGAATACTTAGTCGTTTTGCTCGGTTTTCTGGGATCCCACTTTGCAGATGTGTTTGAGAGTTCTGTAATATAATGCAACGCTGATTTTCAAGCTGGTTCCGCTCCAGTGCTCTTAAACATTTGAAGACTTAATTTTAAACGTTTTAATGCACGACTGAGATAGAGATATACAGTAGTCTCTAGAGAGTAATACTTATCTTTACTAATATTATAAATGCGACGGTGTAGTTAGTTTTAAGTTAAGACGAAAAACGGCCAAAATGATTAAAATGAAATTCGGCATACATACCTACTAAGAATAATGGCAAATCATAATATTACAGGCTTTTTATTCTCAAAGTGAATGCGGACGGAACCGCAGGTTTGTTTATTTATAGACTAGGAAGAATCAGAATGAGTCAAAATTTAATTAAGTATTCGACTTATATGTCGCTTTAGTTATACTTGATGCTCTTGCATAAACTTGCAAATTATCGTCTTGATTGCCAAAGTCATTAGGGGATGCAAAATCTCGCTCTCTACTATATTGCATACCACGGGAGAATGCGAATGGGAACCAGGCCATTTATCTGAACCAAACACTAATTTTATTTTTAATCAGAGGAATTATTGCACCAGCTGAAATATTTGATGAGGAAACCAAAGACATCAAAGAGAAAAATCAAAACCTCCAACCAAATACTAACCAACAAATGCAAACAATTGAAATAGCCGTAAAACCAGAGTTCATTGCACCACTCTAAATGAAAATGAACCATTCCAGATCAAACTCACAAAAACAAATCACTTAATAAATCGAATCAACCAATCCAACCAAATAGCAGCCAACCAATTAATTTAATAACAAAATCTCATGAATACACTACCGCATGAGCCAAATGTTTCACTTGTTTTCTTTTTAAAAAAAAAATATATATCAATGAGCAAAGAAAAAAAACATTTCATTTAAGTTTTATTTGCACCTTTGATAAAACTGACTGAGCCACAACTTTTATCTTTACCAGATGTTGGAACATAGAACCGGTTCGTTCTAGGTTGGAACCCTTTGATTTTAGTGGACGATTTTGAGCTGGAATATATCCATACATTCACCAGTAAGGCTGCACTTTTCCGCTAGGGCGCTGCTGAAAAATGTATGAAAAGATTCCATCACTCGACCGGTGTTTGATGCCTTAAAAATCGTAGCACTGGAGTATATTTTTGTATCGTTTATTTCCAGCCGTTATCACCCACACCCACTTTGCTCCCACTGGTGACAAATGAGAAAAAAAAAACAATTGTTACCAGTGGTGACATTACTTATTATAACACAAACTTTCCCAGTTGTTACCACCAGTTTTGCTCCCACTAGTCACAAATGAGAAAAAAAAACAATTTATACCAATGGTCGTTCACTAAAAATCTTTTTGCGTGCAGCCGACACTTTAAAAGACAAGACTATAAACCTCAGGCGTGCTTGCGCCTGATGTGGACGCACCCATTAATTAACTATTTAAAACTTGACGTTTTTACCATCTGCGATACGCGCCATCATGTCTTCAGACCAACAGAATGGTCTGAGACGCCACCCTTTTAAATCTACAAAAGTAACTTCCTATAATGATGTATTGGTAATGAATACCACGCATTGGGTCCACTTGATCAAATTAGAAGACAATATAGATTCACAAATTTTCACAATTATAAATGGCGATTTTTACCAATGACGTTATGAGAGTCAATGCGAGTGACAATTTATTTGCGACACCTATTTTAAATTTCGAACTCATCCATTATGTTCATGGCCAGTTTATCGGTGGCTCACGCAGCAATAGAGGTTGTTTTATAACGAGATGTTTTTTTTTTTGTGAAAACGTTGAAACGCAAAGACATTAAAATTTGACGTTCAGTCTTACCGTGCGTTTCCACCTAAAAACATGTCGGCATACTTGTATCGCGACATGATGAGCCCGACATGTCGCGTAACATGTATTGTTGAGGGTAGCGTTTCCACTGCCTGAAGTCTCAACATGTATACCAGCATGTCTATAGACTTGTTAAGGTTTTCGTTTCCACTGCCACTCAACATGTATTAAGACTTGTGTATCAACATGATTATTTGCCATAAATACCTACTGTTATCCGAAAATGTGCGTAGACATTTCGTTGTTGTGAAAATCCATAGAGAATATCTCGGTAGAGAGTAGTAAGTAAATATTTTTCCCTATAATGAAATCATTAACGTGGCCCATTCAGGCCGGCCCGACCAGGGTAGTACCACCCAGCTCACAGTAAATCGGCGTAAAGTAGCAATCAGTAGAGAGTTGTAAGTAAATATTTTTCCCTATAATGAAATCATGAACGAGGCCCATTCAGGCCGGCCCAACCGGGGTAGTAACACCCTCTCACAGTAAATCGGCGTAAAGTAGCAATCGGTAGAGAGTAGTAAGTAAATATTTTTCCCTATAATGAAATCATGAATGAGGCCCATTCAGGCTGGCCCGACCGGGGTAGTACCACCCTCTCACAGTAAATCGGCGTAAAGTAGCAATTTTAGCTACTTGCTTCGTTCGTTCGTTTTTTGAAAGTATCCACAGAGCAGATAAACAAATATTCTAAAAAAAAAAATCGTCAGCGTCTCTGAACGCTTTGTATGATAACTTGCTTTCACCAGTGGAAACGCATTCCACACAATCAACATTAAACATGTCGCAATACTTGTAGTGACAACAAGTCATGCGACATGTTGATTGTCCGTCAATGGAAACGCAACTCTATACATGTCGTGAGATCTGTTGAATTCTGTTGAAAATCAACATGTTTTTGCGCAATGGAAACGCGGGGTTAGGTCCGCCACATACATACGGAATTCCGTTTCGAAATATCGAATCGGGGATTCTGAACGCAGTAAATCCATCCAAATGTATGGACGTATCGCGTTCGGAAGCCCCGATTCGATATTTCGAAACGGAATTCCGTATGTATGTGGCGGACCTAAACAATATCTCTAACTATTTTTATCGTCATAATATTTTTAAATAAAATAAGATACATGTAACAAATGTGAAACCCTCAAGATTATCAACTGCGCATCGGCTAATAAAAAGCAACAATTACAAAAGTAAAAGAAAAGTACCTCAACCTGGCTCATGACCTGCGAACACAAATGAATAACCATTTACTAAGAGCAGAAACGGAGAAAAACTTCGAATGTCTTACATTTGACTTGGAAAAAACTTCCACTTCCCCGAATACCAACAAACATCACACAACATGATAGTTGCTTAAAAAATCAATAGAATAATATTTTCAATTAGTAAGACACAAAATGAATCTTATGATGTTATGATCCTAAAAATAAGTAATATTAAAAATTTAATAAAGCAGACGCTAGGCGATTTGAACAATCCTGAAAACATGGGGTATGTCAAAGGGGTGGCAAGATTAATATTCGTTAGTATTATCTTCAGAATGAATATCAAGGATTCAATAAAAATCTCTCCATTTCCCTTCACCCACTGGCACCTAGGAACAAACGGATTCCAATCTTATGTCGTCGATATCCCAAGCACTGGAGAAGCAATTTGCTCCTTATTCATTAAAAGGACTGCAATGGAATTTGCTGCCAGCGGGTATATTGCGATACGCTACGTTAGACCGGGAAGTATTTTGTAGACTACTTCATTTTTATTGGTAGGTAGATTAACGAAACTATCCTTGTCATTAGGGACACGAAAAAGTACTCGATACCACGAGGTATCGAGTACTTTTTCGTGTCCCTACTTGTCATGTTATGCGTGAGCAAGTATAACCATACATTTGCACCTAACACATGTTGGTATACTTGTATCATAATGTGTTGAGTGAAACAAATCTCACAACATGTATTGTTGACGTTATCACACTGCCAGAAACTAGAACACATTTCGAAACAAATCCTAAAACTTGTTATTGTCTGTGTCCGCACCATGGGCAAGACACTAAGGGTCTAAGCAACCGGGCCTCATGACTCAACTAGACCTCTGACGTCATCACAGTAGGCGTGGCTTAAGTCAGTGTGCTGTTGGCATACGTCCTGTGCACAGCTCCTCGTAAACGTTCGCATTTTCTTGGTAATAAGAAGAAAAGGATGAAGTGTTGTGTTATATCTTGTAAAAATTACTCGGATAGACGTTCTGGAGCTATGATTGGCATCACATTTCATTTGTTAGTAATTTTATGCGTAATTTATTAGAATAGTTATTTTTTTAAACGTTTAAAACGTTTGTTTAAAACGTTTCATTTTGCATGTTAAACGTGGTTAATTTTAAGAGCCGGGTACCCGCTGGTTAGCCGTTAACAATCAAAGTTTGGGAGCACCGATGCCTCCGGATACCCGGTACCAAACTTTACCGAATATTTGTTATGCTTTTTACGTGTGAATTTTCAGTTTCACGAGTTGCTAATTTGGAGTTGTACATTGCTTCTTGTTTTGGCATTGTTATTAGCTGAAAATTTCGGTGCACAGTCTGTATTAGTTAATCTGTGTACAGTCAGCGTTCATAAGTGTAATCTGTATTGCCGTGAACATACGGGACAGTATTGCTTGAGATTTGCGACTGCACATATGGACACGACTGTTACTAGAGGAATATGATACTTCCACATTTCTGCCATGGAATCAGCTGAAGTCGCACATTTCCCAAATTTGTGAACGGAAAATTATAACAAAAAATATTCTGAGAGGGAGCTACCTGGTATGATAGCAATGGGCTGGGGGTAAATTACCATTGTAAATTACCTTTAAGGAATACAGGCAAGAAGGTGGATTTGGAAAAAAAATATTGTTAGAGCCAAGCTGTAGCCGATTGACTGCAGCGCATATACGGGTTGGCTCGACCGGGGTAGTACAACCCTCTCACAGAAGATCCCAACCCCTCTCCCCTTTCCCCACCCTCTGTCCCACTCCCCTTTAGGTCGGCAACTTGCGAACGATGGCTTTGGTATCGCTTGTTTGTCACCTTACTCACTAACATACACACTCGATATACATAGTTCAAATTGTACTAAACTTCAACAATAATATTCTCAACCTGTTATCGTCGTTTTCAGTTCCAACTACCACTAAAACTTTGTCAGGTCGGCAATGGCCCTTTACAGCCCTTTTTATAGGGAGGGTTTCAGATCTGTTATTACTGGCCGACGAGCACCTGTGACTGGTAACGCTTATGCAGCTAATCTGAGATTACGAGCTGTACCTTTGGCCAGATATAAAAGTGTGGCGGGCGGGAAGCCGCAGGTGGTGGCGAGTTTGTGGGCAGTATGCGGGCGGGAAAGCTGGATTCCATCCGAGTTCCTAGTTGGCTTGGTGAAGTAGTAAAATAAGCATATCTGGGCCACCCACCTATTTAGTATTAAGTAGGTATCATAATTTTTTAGTCATACAGTCTTGAACATCTTTGCAACATATTTACCGCAACATTGCGTGATATCAAAGATTGATCCGCTCAGCCTCCCAAAGGAATCTCGCAGTCTGCGGACAAAATCGAATGAATTATGAATTTATTTATTCATCGGCTTCGCTGCGTACTCACATATTCCCAATCGGGAGTCAGCACCCACAGCCCATATAAATCAGGGCATTGGTGAACCCAAGAATTACGTCAAGGCGACTCATGAATAACGACTTTCTAATTAAAGAGGTCGGCTAATTAATTGGTGAAGCCTATTCTAGGTTCTAATAAAGATGTATTAAAGCCTAAGATGGGACTTATCGCATTATTTTGACCATAATTGGCAAATCAACAATGAAGAAATATTGTAATAACAAACTGTTTCGCCATCTTTTTCTTACAAAATTATGACGTCCAAAAAACTGTACACGGCTCATCAGATGAACCTCGCAATAGAAGCTATACAAAGGGGTGAAAGCTGTTCATCAGCGCCAAAAAATATGGTGTCCCGCGAATGACTTTACGAAATAAAGTGAGGGGGAACTCCTGCTGTTTGTTCTATGGGCCCATCTACCACTCTCTCCAGTGGAAAAAAAGCTTTATTAATCAATGGCTGTTTGCAATGGCACAAAGAAATTACCCTATAGGAAAATAGCAATTGCTAGATCCTGTCCAAATCATCATAAAATCTAATACAAGAGAGAATCCAATTGTTCGACCTGGTAGAAAATGATTTGATTTATTTTTACAAATACATTCTAAAGTATCAAAAGGAGTTTGTCAAAACTACATCAAATAAAGTTTAGAACAGAAGTTGCGGATACAGAAATCATGTCTAGAACATAAGTTGCAGATACATAAATATTGTTTAGAACAGAAGTTGCTGATACATAAATATTGTTTAGAACAGAAGTTGCTGATACAGAAATAATGTCTAGAACATAAGTTGCAGATACAGAAATATTATTTAGAACAGAAGTTGCGGATACAGAAATAATGTCTAGAACATAAGTTGCAGATACATAAATATTGTTTAGAACAGAAGTTGCTGATACAGAAATAATGTCTGGAATAGAATTTGAAGATATAGAAACAATGCCCATAGTGTTCGAAGATATTAGGTTATTGGGTGAAGAAGTTGAGATTCAAACATCACAAGACAATTCACAACAAATTCCCGTTCCCCGTCCCGGTCGTCCCGGTTGTTGTCATCTAGGCAGCAGTTGTTAAGCCGTGTCAGAGGCCTTCGGGCGGTTTGACAAACTCTGACACCAGGTTGGCCAGATTAGCCGGAATCGGTACCGCCATACAAATTTTTACCCCATATATTTTTAATTCGTAATATCTTTTGAATGGACTATCCGATTTAAATAATTTAAAAAGTAATCTACAGGTATTAAAATAGACTCCAATACGAAATTATTTATTTGGATAAGGATTAATACTAAGATATGGATAACATGGTCTGATTTTGGTCGGCATTTCCATCAACTTTTAAAATGTAAAAAAGTAGTTATAGTAACGTAACTATAATAGTTGGACATATAGTATCGCGAAATGTTTTGTAGATATTGATATGTTCTTTAATATTGTAGAATTTTTTTTTTGTTTTATCCTCAATAGTTTCCGTAGCGCATGCGATGAAAGACATTTTATGGCAAAAAAAAATACACCTTGGGTTACATTATTGAAGTTTTAGTAGGGATCCCAAATTTTTTCTAGTAATATTTATAGCCTATGTTACTCACAGATAATGTAGCATTCTAACGGTGAAAGAATTTTTGAAATCGGTCCAGTAGTTTTTGAGTTTATTCATTACATACAAACATACAAAAATCCAAAAATACTAATCTTTTCGCTTTATAATATTAGTGTAGATATCATCATCATCTAATTGGTCATCTGGTTTTGTTAAAAAAAATCAAGATCGGTTCGCTATTGACGGAGAAATCGGTGAACATAGATACATCCTTTTTTTATGTCGGTTAAAAATGAGAGACAACCCTACTGAATTTCTCTATTAAGTAAATGAATAAATAAATATTCTGGGACATTCTTTTACACATGGTTACCTGATCCTGAGCTTGTACCTACTATGGAAACCAGATAACTGATATTACTAAGTACATATACTACTTTTTGTTTGTAAATACATAGGTACTTAATATACCTACATAATTACAATTTACACCCAGACTCGGGACATGCAGATATGTTCATGCACACAAATGCATGTCCCAGGTAGGAATCGAACCTATGACCTGCAAGCAGCTTCCTGCTGCAGCGTGAAAGGCGAATCCTTACCAACCACGCTAACGAGCCCGTCGTATTAACCATATTACCGTCGTATTAACCATACCTATGTCGTATCTATTGACCCCAACTCCTGGGTGAATAGAAATGGCTAACATTTATGCGTTTTTTGGTTAAAATAAATAAGAAACTAAGCTTTTGAACATCATATACATACCTACCTAGTTTAGAACCAACCTTCACCCATAATAGGTATAATTGCATTAAGTACGAAGAAATTGAGTGGGAATAATTTAAAAATCAATCCCAAAGTTCAAAACTGTGTCTATTCACCACGTTTTACGGTAATTAGAAAGGCTAGTAGGAAAAGTGTTCTACTTACAACCCTTTTTCATTGGCTGCGTAGGTACCTACCTACCTACTAGTACCTACTAACAGGGCAGCCTCGCGGGGCACCGCGTAGCCGCGCGCTCAGGGTCTGTACCTACACATGCACAAAATATACGTTAAATACGCCGAAACTACAGGATTCGATGTACGTGTGAGCATGTACCACCTACCTGGACGTAAGGGCCCTGGATGGTAGATTCCCAGCAGTCATCCAAGTGGCGACGGTTCACCAGGTTTCTCACCAGATCCATGGTTTCTGGATGATGAGTCTCACTGGACAACACTTGGAACACTTCACGGTTAAGTTATAAGAATAATTCAAGCGATATAAAGAGAGGGTATGGTCTTCTCGGTTTTTTCACAATTTTTTGAATATTTTTGTTTCGTTTTACACTCGCGCCAGCGGGTGAGCCAGTGTTGCCAGATGACCATTTGAGTTTCCCCCCAAATTTCTTCAAAATCCCCCCGAAAATTAGCTTTTTGAGAAAAAATCCCCCCAAAACAGTTTTTACTCATTTGAAATTTCAATTTGTATTTTTTTTAAATTTCAATTTTCATTTTTATACAAAAACAAAAATAAGTACTCTTTCAATAACTTCGTCACAAAACGATATCGAACTAATTAAATTAATATATAGACTTTATTACTGAAAATATGTAGGTATTGATGATCCTCCATGTTTATTTTTCCCCCGAAAATCCCCCCAAAGAATCATCATCTGCCTTACCTTATCCCATTATCTGGGGTCGGCGCAGTATGTCTTATTCTTCCATTCATCGCGCTTTGCTGTCATACTTACATCCACTCCAATCTCATTCATATCACTCTTTATTAAAGATGTGATAAACGGCTTTATATTAAAAGCACGCTGTAACGCTTGTGCTTGTTTTTAAAAGTCGTTGTAAAAACAAGCGGAAGTGCTTTTCTGCTTTTTACTTTTTTTTACCTAGTTTTCAGCTTTCTACTTTTTTCTAGTACTTTTGTGCATTAAAAAAGCCAAAAACTTATCTGCTGAAAAATTTATAGTGAGCCTTATGTGCATAGAAATATGGTTGTTAATCTAATATAATTTAGTATCAATGTATTGCTTTTTATGGGTAAAGAAATAAGGTTCAAGTTAATTAAATATTGATTTGAGCTGTATTTTAATACCCATAAGGTTACTTTTTAAAAAATTTGGAATTTCTTTCTCTTTCTTGACGTCATTGCTTAAAAGCAACACGCTTGTGCTTGTAAGCGCGCTTGTATGCTTACTAAAAAAAAATAACTTTTCAAACGGCTTTTCGTTTAAGCACCCACTTCTACTCTTTATACAATCCATCCATCTTTTCTTGGGTCTTCCTCTCGTTTTGTATCCTTCCACATTCATATTCAACACCCGTTTAGTCACATGCTTTTCATCGCTTCTCATCACATGCCCAAACCATTCCAACCTCCTACCTTTTACCTTATCTGTTATAGGCGCTACTTTGAGACTGCCTCTTCACCTTATCCATTCGCGTCACTCCACACATCCATCTCAACATTCGCATCTCGGCAGAGTGGAGAAAATCCCCCCAAAGAATCCGTCCCCCGAATCTCCCCCCAAAGGCGAAAAAAGCCCCCGAATTTGCAGGGAATCCCCCCATCTGGCAACACTGGGGCGAGCATGACGGGGCTTTTTGGCGGGAAGTGGAAAAGTCATGTCGTGATTTTTGTTTTAATTTCCAAAACTTGTGTTTACGTGTATTATAATGTGTAATATTGGTGGAATATTAGCCATTATATGGTCATAAATGTGCGTGAGTGTGGGCAATTGGAACAAAAGTGATGAAACATGATTTTCGGCTTCTCCCAAGAAGTCTAGTAATTTGGCAGTAAAGTATCCGCCACTTTACTGATAGGGTTTGGGGGGGGGTAGAAATAAGGTAGTTATAAGGTAGATTTAAGGTAGTTATAAGGTAGAATTAAGAAAAAATGAAATAAAAGTATACTGATGTTAGGCTCCAAAGGACTAGTTCCCAGGGGCCGTAAAACTAATCTTATTAAAAAAAAAAAAAACATGACTCACCGATCATTTGACATTAAAATTCCTGCTGAATCGACGCTCCACCAATGGCCGTTTTCACATTACACGGCACGGCAGCGGCGACGGCTGTCACTGAGATATTTTCGGGGTTTTCATTGGTCAGTAACCAATGGCAACTGGTCACTGACCAATGAAAACCCCGCAAATATCTCAGTGACAGCCGTCGCCGCTGCCGTGCCGTGTAATGTGAAAACGGCCAATCGCTCCACTCAAGGACCAATGACATAGGCCCATAGACGCATTATTTAATAGAGAGCCATCTAGTATAACACTCATAAAGCTCTGGGGTCACAGACAACACAATGTTTTGTGTATATTTGCCATATATTTGCATATATTTTCCGGTAAGTGGCTTTATTTTCATTATAAACGTTTGTTTCAACTCCTCAAGTAATAGTTTTCACAAAAGAATGCTATAAAATGGGTTATTTGAACCAACCATTCGTCGGCCTAGTTTTCCACATTTGGAAGGATTTTTTACTAGTTTGCACCATATTAGTGCCTTTGTGAGTTATGTAATGGCGTAATAACTTTTACTATTCGTGTTTCCAGTTGCGTGAGGTAAAATTTCATGCTCATTTTCGATAAACGGTCGTTTTCGTTAGAAATTTGAAATTGCCGCCATTTGCACTTTGACATATGACCCCAGTAGGGCGTAGGTCATATCGATAAATTTATCGATTCCTTTTTTTTTGTAGATCGTTTTGCCATAGTAATGTATTTTATTTTATTTTTATTATTCGAAATATATTTATAAGTTGCAATAATTTGAAAAAATGCATTATACCTACTAGTAAATTGAATTATGGAACTTGTAAATAATGAGAGCAACGGAATATTGATTTTATTTTTGTGTGTAACATATTTATTTGTATATATATATATATATATATATATATTATTCTTTTTGAAATTATAGCAATGGAGGAAAACTGGAATGCAGTCGGTGACGCGTCAAATGCTTTTACGGTGGCTCTAGCAGAAAGCAGTGACGAAGAGGATGATGGTGATGGTGTGTTGTACATCGACGCGCCCTCCGAAATGATGGATGTCGAATGGCGATATGGCGAGGAGGAGGAGGAGGAGGAGGAGGAGGAGGAGGCGGTTGCGGACGGGGAACCGGACGGCCACGAGCACGAGGTAGGGGTGGATGAGTTATGGATGGTGCCCGATGGGTGATAGGCGATAGACTGCAGCAGGTCCATGTGAACGATGAGGATATTGATGAAGAATTACGCGAGATAATTGTGAGAGTGGTGAATAAAAGAGAACTTGCGAGACTGGCTGCGTTGCAGAGAGGAAGACGACAGAGAGCACGAGAGGATGAGGAAGATGACGACATGGATGATGACGATGACACGGCTGATATGCTGTTAGTTGGGGAAGGAAGTTCCGCCAACTTTGAGTGGTCTCCCATGGAGACCTATCAGGGTCAGAAGGAGGAATTTCGTCCCGAACGGACACTAGGCCCGGTCGTGCCATCGACGACAGCGTATGATGCGTTCCGGAAATTTTGGGACGTCGATATTCTGTCACATATAGTGACAGAAACAAACCGTTATGCCCGCCAAATTGCCGGAACGTCTGCACGGTTTTCCAGGAATTGGTATGACACCAATGTCCACGAACTCCTAATGCTTTTCACTTTTTGGATGATGCTAGGCATTATCCGCATGCCCTCCACTGCTTCTTGTTTTTCAACGAATGCCTTGCTTCAGACTAATATCTTCCGTACATTGTTCTCATTTCTCATCTAATCGGTATTCTCATCTTTGTCGCGCCCTCCATTTTGCAAATAATGATGACAGACCGACAGACGACAATAATAGACTTTATTGCATAGAGCCCATTTTGTCCCACCTCAACTCCCGTTTTATGTCCGCCTATACCCCTAGCCAGAATATTTGCATTGACGAGTCCCTGACCTTGTGGCAAGGGCTTCTGAAATTCAGACAGTACATAAAGACAAAGGCTTCTCGGTTCGGGGTGAAAACGTTAGAGCTGTGCGAATCTTCGACAGGCTACCTGTGGTCATATTTCGTATACACTGGTAAAGAAACTAATTATGATCCATTGTGCCCCCCTCGACTGCAGAAATCAACAGCCACAGTTCTCACCCTGATCCGACCACTCCTGGACAAAGGGTATACTTTGTTTATGGATAACTGGTTCAACAGCCCTCTTTTGGCTCGGTATCTCAAGGGCAGGAAAACGGATTGTGTTGGTACATTGCGTACCACACGAACCATGCCCGCCCTTGATTCCTATGACCAAGCTGAAAGTGGGCGAGTATGTCGCGCGCCACTCGGGCGATGTGACCGTTTTAGCTTACCGGGATAAAAAAAAAGCATCACCACCTTATCGACGTATCATGGCGACACCCAAGATCTAATGCCGCCTAGACCACATCGCCCACCCCAATATAAACCACAGGTGATATTGGATTACAATCTCAACATGGGTGGTGTGGACCGTAAGGATCAGATGCTCGAACCATACTTACTGGAAAGAAAAAAATGCGCGATGTGGAATCGAAAGCTGTTCAAACGGCTGCTCAATTGTTCCATCAATAATGCTAGAATCCTACTTCAGTCTTCTAGCCCCACTCCGAAACAGCATATCATGTTTCGTTTGGAGCTAGTAGACCAACTTATTCGGTTCCATCTCCATCAAGTTCCCAAACTCCCGTCGGCTGGCCCCCCAGCCAGCTCCATAAGCGCCATCCATTAGGCTGATCTGGGAACCTATTTGGTCCAGCCGTGAGACACATTCGTCTTCTTTTGTTTGTGTTTTGTTTTTGTTTCTACCTTTCTGTTGTTCTGTCTGTTTATTTATATTTTTTTGTTTTATTTAAACTGTGTTGTGTGTCTTTTGTGCTGTGCCAAATAAATGTTTTCTTTCTTTCTTTCTTTCTTTCACACGCTACGCACGTGGGTCAAGCTTCGCTTTGCACGAAAATGTATGTCACCTTGTCCACCGCGGCGCACGGAGTCTCCGCACGAAATGACAACGTCATCCATACATTTTCTTGCAAAACGTAGCCGTGGCCGTGTGCGTGACCTCTCCGTGCACCGCGGTCGGTTTCCTGCTCTATACCTAAATCCTTTACAATGACTCCAAGTAACCAAATGAGATTTGGAAAACAAATAAGTAACAACATTTATTGTCCGACGCGACCAGTCGGGCGCGGGCGGCATTACCGAAGACCGTACAAACTTTAATTTGCACTTAGTCTCAGAGACAGATGGCCATTTAAGACTTTTCCCCGCAAAAAGACTATTCCGATTGGCAGCAACTTTTTCAATCCGATGTTTCTGTATCTTTTAAGGAAAACGTGAGAGATATGTACTAAATTCGAGAAAATACTCACAAATCTTTAGTTCACTCACACGATACGACTGGACCTACCTACCTATTTTGAGTAGGTAGGTATTCACTGGCCGATAGCTGAATGTTAGGTATAAGGAGTAACTCAGGCTACTACTATTATTTTCATCATCATTTCAGCCGAAAGACGGCTGTTGGACATAGGCCACCACCAAGGGTTTCCACAACGACCGCGACCTTCACTAGGTCCACTATTATTTTGGCAAACATTAACAAAATTACTTTGTTTTTCACGCGTACCTACGGCGTCGCGGGCACAGCTTATCCCATCCCATCCCACTAATATTATAAATGTGAAAGGTTGGATGGATGGATGTATGGATGGATGTTTGTTACTCTTTCACGCAAAAACTACTGAACGGATTTGGATGAAATTTGGAACACAGATGGTTTATAACCTGGATTAACACATAGGATACTTTTTATCCCGATAGTATGTTCCCGTGGGATAAATTATGCGCGGACGAAGTAGCAAAAGGGCAAAAGCTAGTTGGAAATAAGTGTGCGACGTTTTCAAGCTCAAAATGTCAGTTCTTCCTCAAAAATACTGAAGATTACTTTTAATAAAAACGCGCCTCGCCCACCTGCCGGGCAGTGCCGGGTACGGGTTACGGGTCGTGCCCGTACACGTAGCTCCGTAACGACCCCGGCTGTACGTGTCGATGTCCGCTGACCGCTGATGCGTTACGTGCGTCGACCGTATGTATTATCTACGTTACTTTTGTATAACGTTTTTTCTACTTTGACCCATGATTTTTATTTTGAAGTTTGTAGGGATAGAGGATTATTATTTTATGTTTTACAGTTATAACGCGCATAGCACGCGTGTTTGCTAATAAGTTTTTGTCAGGCGCTAAGGCGCGACTATCTTCTATTCACCTTTCATACTACTGGCTGTGTGCATCGCAATAAATTTAAGTTTTATATTGTTATTGGGCTTTTTATTTGTTCCATTGTGTAACAAAATTTACTTAATCAATCGTCCGGAGTGAACATTAAGTAGGTACAATTAACCCAAACTTAGTGTGGTACCAGGTTTGAATACTACCTATCCCTGTCTTTCTCCGTCAGGCTTAAAACAGGCTATCACACTATCAGCCTATCACACTAACAGACTATCACACTTTCAGGCTTTCTGGTCACACTCACCTTTGAAGTTAACGGTCATGATTTCTATAAGCACTGTTACTACACTACTGGATCAGGAGTAGGTATAAACTAAAATCAAGAAGCACATCTCCATGAGGCACGTGCCCTTTAATCTAAAACCGACATTTAAATTGCTGAGCACGCGTTAATTCGCTAGCCTCTAACGAAAGAGTGACACATTGTTGTTATTTGTGGCGAGCCGAACCAAATTCGAGTACAGACTGCCGAGTCCATTGCAACGACCGCTTGGCGCAGTATTTGAGCGTTGGCCCCTCGGCTGTGATGGTTGCCGGTTCAATTCCCGCCAGGGGCAAATTTCGGAAATGTTCTTGTCGTAATTTGCCCTGGTCTCGGTGTTATTGGGATCGCCCTTCATGTATAAGCTTTGCTTAGTTTGGGGCGATGCATTTGATGTATAAGTCTGGGGACATTTATTTAAATAGCTGTAAAGCTCCTCATGTGAATTACTAATTCCATTACGTTACACGTGACTGTATACCACATGACGAAAAGTAGCTACTAACAATCCCACATCGTTAAATCTAAAATATGCATCATGATAGAAAATTAATTTTGAACACGGTAGAACTTTATTTTTATCAAACACAGATAGTAAAATCGATTTTCAGCTCAACATCATAATGATAACACTAAGTGCAATAAGTTTTAAACATTACATTTGTTTATTTTTTTAAAGCTTGTTTATACCACACAGTGACTAGATATTATCCAATCGCTCCGTCCGTATGTCGCAGTGTAAACTAAGCAACGTAAGCTTGGAGCGTCGATTTACCGCTCGATTGAACCTAGTTTCAGCACTGAAATAACTATTTTCAGTCTGTTCAGGTACCGAGAATAGATTATGAGCAACTGAGAGGTAATTTTAATCTTAGAATTAGCGGTGACATTTGAAATAGGACACCTGAAATTTTAATGTATTGCGGATACTATTTCTAGATGGGGAGGCGAGCGTGCAATTCGTGGATTTGCACGAGCGTCGTCCAAACCTAGTAGATTCGGTAGATGAGATGATAGGAAGAATATATTGTTCTAGATGTTTCCACTTTCAGCGGTGGGGGAAGCGTATACATGAAAAAAAATATTTTTTTGTATAAAAAGCAATGTCATAAAAATACTCAAGCGTGTCAGATATTGATACTTTTCATGCTCCAACATGATAAATTGAAAAACAATAATTACTCGAGCGCATCAGAATTTGTAAGCATCTATAATAGGCTATGGTAACTGCTTAAAATCAGGCGGGCCGTACGTTTTTTTGCCACCGCAGTCCTAAATTAAAAAAAAAAAAAAACAGGTGTGAAAAAGTGAAACTTCCAGATGCTCCCATTTCTTAGACTGACGATCAAATTAGCAAAATTTACACTTTTGACACTTCTTAGCTAGTAATGAATCCCCCTTATCTTAATCTGACGAGTTCGAGTATTTTAAGATGGTCTATTTTTTTTTTGGTTCCCCTGAGCAAACCCACCAATATTAAGGGCTCATAATTTTTTGAGGTTCTTATCAATATGTAAGCTATCTCCCTTATCTTAATCTGACGTGCTCGTGCAAATCCAGAAACCCCTTCTACGGCTCCCCATCTGGTAGCGGTTTGTTATCGGAGTCGAAGTGAAATTATTTAATTTGTACAGGTATAGGTAGGTACCTAGGTATAGATTTTATTGCTTTTGTTAACACAATGAGGCCGGAGTGGCTGCGTCTACATCAGACGCATGCCGCACCAGAGCAGTCAGTATTGACGTCGTCGGAACGCATAAACATAGGTAAGTACCTAACTAATGTCTCAACATGAGTGCTTGGGCAAGGCATGCGAGGCCTTTGAATGCACCAAATGTCGCGTCCAAAATAATAATGAAGCCACCAAATTATTAATTAATTGATACGCAATAGATTAGAGCCGGAGGACCAACCCCCCCTCCCCTTCTGCCCCCTCGGTCCCACTCCCTTCAGGTCGGCAACGTGCGATGCCTTTGGTATTGCAAGCATCTAAAGCTACGGCGTACGCTCGCTTGCCACCTTAGTCACGGCACATAAAAAATGTTTTTTTTTTTTAAGTTAACTGCAAAATCCTATAATTCCACAATTAAGAACACTACAGACATTGTACCTAATAGTGCCATCCTTGAAAGCCCTCACGCGTTAATAGTGTATAGAAACAAGGTAGAAACAGGACAGTAACAGGGTCGCCACGCGTGTCAAGTTAAGCCCATTAGATAGGTAGTGGAGTACCTGAGTAGGTGGTCGAGAGCACTTTTGTTCCTTTAACAATGACCTGGGTAGATACTATTGGAATAAATTTGATTCTCGATTCAAATCTTCGAATATTCTGTTTAGGGTAAGATTGTGAATTGCGATAAGTTATTACTTATCAACACTACAATACCTAATAAGGTTGATTTATATTTTCGTATTAATTCCACATTAAAAATGAAATTCATAAAATAGATACGAGTATGTTATAAAAGTTGCATTGGAAAACTAGTAGGTGAATTGAAACCTGTGAATTGAATAAAAAATAAACAAAAATTTTATAAAGTCGCTACAAATCTATGTACTTACCTACTTACCGAAAGATTTATTTCTATTATAAATAAGTTTGATTTATTTCTTCTAGTACCTACTACAATGCGGCACACAGCGTTAAAACTATAAAAAAAACATTTGTATTGCATCGAGTATTAAAATGACAGCGATATCAAATAAATTTCGGAAGAGAACTGCTCCCAGTTTGGATCGAGTTCCATCTTATATCTAAAAACTCGAGTTTTCGTAGTAGATCTCTCCCACTCCACTGCCTAGAGACTAAGTTCGGTCCATCGAGTAACTTTTTTAGTTTGTTTTGGGACTGTTGACCCCAATGTCGAACATAGGACACAAGTTAAACTGCTTAGGTCTTTTAAAAAATTTTAGGTGTTGGAATATTTTTGTTACATGAAAAGCTTTTGTAGATATCTATTTCTGATCGTGACAAAGCTTTTTTTTAATAGGGCTGTTAGGAATAATAGTTTTTCATACTACTAGTCGTTCCCTTAGCCCTAGTAAGCTAAACACAATAGTAATGAATAGTTTAAATACCACAATCGGGGTTGAATTGGAAATCTCTGAGTTATGAAGCAAGGATATTTGAAGCCCCTGAAGCTTAAAGGTTGAAGGGAACGTCTATCGAATCTTGAGTTTAACCTGACAGTTTGGTTAAATAAATACATAATCATACTCCTAGCTAACATAACGCTCAATAGTCGATTATGAAGATGACAACACGTCCTCCATACATTTTACGGTAGGTATATGAGTGCCGAATACAGACCTAATCTGTCAAAAATATTATAGAAAAAACGTTGTTGCCTTTGTAATGTAAATGCAGCGTAACAGTTACACAGTATGGCATTAGAATTTTTTTTAAAGGCAACATTTGTAAGCTTGGGTATATTACTGTACTATTTTACATCAATAACCTATTTCATTGAACGAATATTTTGCTCGCATCGTCTTTAACAAAGGGCCGTATTCTTTGAGAACTTACACTTTCCGACTTAAGAGACTTTTATACCTTTCAGCTGCTTTCCATACCTTTCAACATTTGTTATGTGCAGCGCTAACAATGCTGCAAGCTGCTTCCTTATAAACCTGCCGGCTTTTATGTGACATCTTTAGTATCTGTTGCAAGGTGCAAAGCGGAATAAATAGTGTTAAATGTGATTTTAATCCGTTTACAAAGGCTTTAGGGCTATATCGCACGAGGACACCAGTGGTAGCGCAACCAGTCCACCAACAAAATGTATAGAGCTGTATGGAGGATATCGCACCTGGTGTCCGATTGGTAGCGCCACCATGGTTGCCTCGTGCGATATCGAGCTTAGACAATAAATGCTTTGTGATGCCATTGTAAATCGATTATTAATTTTTCACTCCAGTCCCAGTAGTATTTAAGGCTACTCATTACGAATAAAAAATATATTTTTCAGTGTTTTTGAAAATTCAACTCCTAATATGTTTGTACGGAACCCACAGGGCGCGAGTCCTACTCACACTTTCGGTTTGATTTTAGAACCATCCAGAAATGGTAGGCAAGCAAAATAATCTAAGTGGTTTAGGTTACGGTCACCTTTTATGGCCACCCAGAAATCCTACGCTGACAGAACAATTTTTTTTTTTTATTCAGCCATATCTACACAGTGAACGTTAACGTTTTAATCCACTAAAATGTAAACTCACCTCAATCCCGCTTACCTGAACGGGATTAAATGACCCGTCGGAAGCTGTAAGCGCGTTAGTTTCAGTCCTAAATAGAAATGTAAGCCTTTCAAACAAGCTTACTTTTATAAAACTAACGACTAGGAACTAATAACAGCTTTTTAGGGTACAGGGGCTGTAAAGACAAATATTTACGGTTTTAGGACTAATTACCCAGTAGTTTAATGTTGTTGACTACCTTTTTAGCCTTTAATGGTAAAGTGATGTAGTTGTATACTAAAGCTAGGTATGTTTATTCCACTGTGTGCACCCTGGGTGAACAAAGTGGAATTATCTTAGGTAAAATACTTCTGAATTTGTTAAACATTTCACCAATCTGCACCCTACATCTTAAAATTACATATACTCACGCGTGTATCCCACGGGGGTAGGCAGAGACTATTGCCACATGCTACGATTTTGACACATCTCTTTTGCTTCATCCACATTCATACATTTCCTCATGCACTGCCGTCGGTTGAGGGTGTTACGGACTTGACCTTTCTCGGTCGAGAAAAGTTCTGCTTGGGCGCTCTCTTCCAACGCATCCACTTACAGCACATACTACTTAAAGTTCATACCCATTAACGTAATTTGCCTAAATACAACATAAACAAATAACTTCTACACACGTAAGCTACTTACGGGGATGCCCCTCATAACCGTGCGAAAGGTTCCGTAAAACAAACATTTAAATTTTAATAATGTGTGCTTAGGACTGCGTCACCGTTTCTTATTCAGAGAAATTGTGTTTGCTCGGCAATAACAATTTGTTGTTAATTTGGACGATAAGGTTTTAAGAGCTGGAATTGATTGCCTTCAAATTGCGGTTAAACTTAATTTGACAAAGCTCAGAATACAGGGTGTTAGGTTATTCGAGGGACATATTCAATCCTATGATAGTTCATGCTTTTCATGCAACTAAAACAAATATTAATAAATGGCGGAAAAGAAATGACAGAAAGAAAAGTAGAGCGACTAAGCGCCGCCATACACGCGACTGCAACCAACAGCTCTAGAGCTGTCGTATGCAGTCGCGTGGATGGCGGCGCTAAGAGCTATCTTTCAATGGGAATTTATTTGGGAATTCGCACTTTGAACAACATTTATACTCAACTCAACGGTTAAAAATCATGTCACTCTTTCAATTATTCGCGGACCACAAAAAGTTGAAGTAAATACAGAACTATCTATGAGGCTACCAGTCAGTCTCGGTAAATGATCAACACGTCTTCTCGTTTCAGTTAAATACATAATTCACATAAAACGTCATCGCTAATAAGACGCTTCACCAATTTAAACATAAATATTAATTAACGAAAAGCTATCTCCTTTTGCCAGAAGGCTCTATATCACCGTTAAGCCAGGATTAGCCACTCAAACAGCGAGCTTGCGAGTTAACGCCACTTGGCGCGTAGCCAAGTTCCCGCATTCAGGTTCGCTAGTGCAGGATATGCTGTGTAATCTGATTGGCCAATTGTAGGGAGTTTTAAAAATAAGAGTTTTAGGTTTGTTTAAGCTATAGAAGTTTGGTTCTTTGGTTCTACCGCAAGTGTTATACTCGTTAGCTAAAATGCTGTTTCGTCGTAAATCGTAGAGGTACTGTTGTAGTAGGGCTACTGTTGAACTACAGTTTGTTATTGATCGACTTGCACTGGCACTACAAATCACATTTGTTCCTGGAAATGCTTTTCAAAACCATTGAAAACTGGCCAAAATCTCTTTAAATTTTGGAGTATTTTTGTAGAGTCTATAGTAGGCTCAGGCGTCCTTATTCTGAGCACCGTTTAGATTTTAAAGACTATCTGCAGGAGTGGTAGAGAATGTCATAACCAATCTACTATCCGCATTGGTAGTTTGGTTTCCATAATGTATTTGCTAGTTCTAAAAGATCCAGTTAATAATAATAATATCCTGGGACATTTTTTACACACGGCTACCTGATCCCAAACTAAGCAGAGCTTGTACTATGGAAACCAGATAACTGATATTACTCAATATATACTACTTTTTAGTTGTAAATACATACTATACTATAATATACATATACACCCAGACTCCGGACATACAGACATGTTCATGCACACAAATGCATGTCCCGGGTAGGAATCGAACCTACGACCTGCAGCGTGAAAAGCGCCACCACGCCAACCACGCCAACGAGTCCGTCAAGTTGATGCTCTGTTCTCTTTATATACCTCAAAAAACCTGGCTAAACATGACTAGAAAAGTCTACATAGCCTACCTCATTAACAACCGCCTCAATCCAGACTCACTAGTGTCCACACATATAATTCACGGGTGCGTCGCTCGGGGCTTTAATTAAGGCTGTGCTTAGCCGCAAATTTTGCGACCGTAAGCCCGGTGTTTGTGCGAGCTGCTATTGACACGTGCTTAGTCCTCTATACGAGTGCAAACGAGCTTAACGAAACAAAATGTTTGGATAGGAGTTTAACATTTTAATCACCTTAAATGCTTACTGATGTCGCAAGATTTGAGGCGCTCATAGCCAGCTGCAATCACTGATCCGTAAACGATCGGAGATTAAGCAACGCTTGGTAAGGTCAGTTAGAGATGGGTGATCATTTAGTGGTATTTGAACTGAGAGCCTCCGTGCATCGGAGGGTACGTAAAAAGTCGGTCCCGGTTGTTGCCATCTAGGCAGCAGTCGTGAAGCCTTGTCAGAGGCCTTTGGGCGGCTTGAACAACTGACACCAGGTTGGCAGTGGCCATGGTTGGTATGGTTTTCCTTTAATGTAATTTACTATGTTTGTTAGAGAGATTTGATCCTTATGATTGTATCGATTGATGCCATAAAAGTACAGGCTGTTATTTTTTAGGATTTTAGGCGGTATGATTCCCGACTGTGGCAAGCGAGTTTTCGAAAATCTTTGAATGCAGATTTGTTTCCTTTTTTAAAAATAAAGGTATCTCCAGTATTTAGAGTACTTTACCTACAGGTGGCGTTAGAAAATTCCATCCTGTATATAGGTATATATGTTTTTAAACCCTACAAAGGCAATAAAAAAAATAATTATCAACAGCTTGAACACTCAACATTTTTACTTCCGGCGCAGTTCGCGCTGCAAAGCCAAGGAGCACTGGCTCGTTGCCAACCGGAAAGCATTTAGATACGGACTAACGGCTGTTTGAGTGGCTAATCGTTGGGTTATTGCCGATATTGACTACTTCTCCGTTAGTCCGAAGCCAATAGCGGGATTTATTGTTTAGGAATAAAAGGGCAGGAGAAATGGTTAATTACAATGTAATTTGGGAGGAATATCAGCAAGGAAGTGCTATGCTTGTGGCAATATAATAATTTCACAGCACTCAGACCGATTTTCAAATCAAATTTTAATGCGATGTTCCTAGATAGGTATATTTGAAAGCTATGGTTCAGAGATCTCCAGTAGTAACATATCCCTACTATGCATAACTGTGTATAATCCGCAGGCTGATTTACAATTAAAATAGGTGGTTTGAGAATTCAGTATTATGTATTACAATGGTCGCTTTTGAATCTTTGTTCCTTCAAGGAAAAATCCTTCTTTAGTAAAAGTACTGAAAATAATAAAATGTCAAGTTACCATAGTATTAAGATGCCTAAATGACCGGAACGAGTTAATTGTGGTACATAAATTCACTAGATGGATGTCCTTAATGGCTGCCAATATAGGCGCCGGGAAACACTTGCAAGTGATTTTTCACTATTAAGTAGGCAATGTTAGCTTGCTAGATTTACAGCTGAATATGAAGAAAAATAGCATCATCATGACAGCCAACAGGCGTCCACTGTTAGCCATTGGCCCCAAGGTTTTCCACAACGACCAATGCAAGGAAAATATACTGCAAATTCATCCAGGTTATTATCAAATGTATTAACTACAGTTGCCAGAAAAATTCAAACGCTAACTAAGTTAAGATAAGCACCAAAATTAAACCGGAGTCATGATTTGGAACATAAAATCGAGAAAATCCCCTAAGGCCTTTAAATTACAAACTATACTGATCGTTATCTTGAAGAAACTCAAGCAATAAAGCTTAATCTTAATAATTCTTCTATAGCCGTTACACCTACTTATTTATCTTAATATGAATCAAATTAAAATATTATAATCGTCACCTGCCCTATCACTATATTATCTTATCGTCTTTAATTTGTGGATTTTGGCTACAGTGTGCTGACGTTAGTGTATAATGTGACAGTGGATCAACTGAAAAAATGTTCAATTTATTGTTATTATTACCGTTTTTTGGTTTAATCGGTGCTCAAGATAGTAGATTTGCTTTGAATATTTTGCATTACAATGATTTTCATGCGAGGTAAGTGATTCTACATTTAACTTTTGTGTTAGCAAACCCAACGCCTGTATGGGTACCTACATGAAACTAGGTCGATCCCAGTTACATCCAGACCGGATCCCAAATTACCATTTGCAAAATTTTCCTGACACGGAAACTAAAACTGTAATCTCTTATTAATAAGTATCTAAGCTATATCGGGTTACATACATAAATTACAATTACTTATCTTTAAATGTTAACTAACGCATAGTTTAAATGTGAAACCGTTTGAGACATATCGGTTTAAGAAAAGGTCTTTATCAAAACCAGCAAACGCTGCATTTTAGAATGATTTGTTATGTAGATGAGGCGTGAATGGATATCACATCGTACTCGTTCATCAATCACGTTCAGAACACGACTTCAATCACTTTCCTACAGCTGATACTTCGATTACATTCGAAAATGTTATCTCATTATTTATGCAATATATTGCGATTAGTTTATTGTCACTAACATTTTATTATAAGATGTTTAGTGCCCTTGAAATTGGAGTTATTATACTCACTAGATTTTTCATTACGAATAAAACAACATTCTTAGTATTAATAAGCAACCAAATAGCCCCAAATGCTTAAAATTATATCATTGTGACTTCTATCAACCATAGGTGTTCTATCCATTTTTCAATAACTTTGAAATAAATCATTTAACGATTTTACTAGTAGTCTTGCTCCATCAAATTGCTACAGTTTGAACAGTTTACCAAAAAACTTGTACATTTATCTCCAGATTTGTAGAAACCAGTCCATCTGGTGCAGTCTGTAATCCAGATGTGTCACCATGTATCGGAGGCTTCGCTCGCCTAGCCACAGCTGTTCGTGAAGGCTTACAGAGGGAGCCACAATCCCTGCTCCTGAATGGGGGAGACAGTTTTCAAGGCACGATATGGTACAATATCCTAAGATGGAACGTCACTAAGGATTTTATGAATATGCTGCCTCATGATGCTCATGTTAGTATTTGAATAGCACGTTCATGTAAAGTATCGAATTCGAGCGTCCAGATGCCTCGCATGCCTCGCCCGAACACGCATGTTATGTCATTATGTCTATGCGTTCCGATGTCAAACTGAGTGCTCGGGCGACGCATGCGCGTGATGTAGACGCTGCGAATGAAGCACGCTGAATAAACCCTTGGTACTTGTCTTTCTGACTGCTCTGCGAAGTTCTATCTAGTGTGATACCTAATATTCAAGGCAGAAAATGGACCCTTGTTGTCACTATAGGTTGTTTTCTATTATATAAAAGTCATGGATCGAGAACAAGTCAACTAAAATATATTTGGTGTACATGATGAAATATTTTAGGTACTAGGCAATCATGAATTCGATAACGGTGTGGAAGGAGCGGTGCCTTACTTGAGGTACTTAGACGATCCAGTAGTCACAGCCAACATGATCGACGATGACGAACCAACTATCCAAGGGTTATATAACAAAAGCATTATTGTCGAAAGAGAGGGAAGGAAGATTGGTATTATTGGAGTTATTATAGCCAGCACTGATGTAAGTAAAAAAGCAAAAGTAGTCTTAAATAAACTTTATCACGATCCTAACATTCCTAAGAAAGATGAACAACCAGAACCGTTTCAAGATGGTAAAGAGATTGTTGTTGTAGAAAATTTTATATCCTTAGCACCAAAGATTTCACATATGTCCAAATTAATTAACGAAATTAACAAAAAAAATAAATTTAATGAAATGTTACGTCACGACTTTTATCCCCATTCGGGGGTAGTCAGAGGCTTGAGTGGCCATACACCACCACACTGTGGAGGTATTAACCAACTCAAAGCCCACGTTTCACCAGATAGTCAGAACCCAACGTGACAGGTGGTGAACCTTGTCGCCGTGTATACAGGAACTGACTGTTACCTGATACCGAGGGATAGGTAGGTTTCCTCACGATTTTTTCCCTCACCGTCAGCGAACTGTAAATTATGCACATAGATGAAAATTTATCCATTGGTGCATGCCCCACCGGGGATCGAAACTGGGACCTTCTGATTGCTAGCCCAACCTGTTCACCCCTAGGCTACAGTCGCTAAATTAACAAAAATCTTAATGAAATCGGTACTCTTTTCCAGACTCTAGCATCAACTGGTCAACTCAAGTTCACAGATGAAGTGGAAACCGTTAGAGAGGAAGCTGCGAAGCTAAACGAACAAGGAGTCAACATAATCATAGTTTTGTCGCATTGTGGCCTTGATATCGACAGGTGCGTAAAAACATTTCCCTATCATATAGTCAAAGTAATGTTATTAAAAATGTTTGTAATGATAATTTTAAGAAATAGCAGTATTGTGTAATTATTATACATATTTTTGATTTTATATAATTTTTGTAGTTTTGCAAAATCTTTCTACAACGGCCTTTCAACTGTTCTCTTCTTGCATTGTTACATCACCGCAATAGAGGATTAGTCTCTAAAAAATATCTACTAATAAAAAATGTCGTCATATCTTGGATGCGATGAATTACATCAGTCTTACTCAAAATATTTTCAGCATTTAATATTATTTTCAAGATATGATTTTTTTTAATTGCAGGGACATAGCGCTCAACGGCGGTCCTTACATCGACATCATTGTTGGAGGTCACAGCCACACTCTGCTGTTCAACGGCGATGCTCCTGAAAATAGTGGCTTCACTCCTCTGGGCCCGTATCCGGTTGTGGTTGAGCAAGAACATAGGCCTGTTAGTTTTTCTTTTATGCGACTAGGCCCGCCACACACTCCCACCACTCCTGTAAAGCCAGGATCGACAATGATGTCCAACGACGCCAAAGTTTGACCCTCGACGAGTCCCTGGGAAAAGCTAAGAAGTTAGCTAAGTAGTAGGCTTGTTAGTTGTTATAGTATATAGTTCCGTCTTTTTAGGGTTCCGTACCTCAAAGGAAAAACGGAGCCCTTATAGGATCACTTTGTTGTCCGTTTGTCAGTCCGTCTGTCAAGACCTGCACAGGCCAAACCGCTGGAGCTACAAACATGAAATTTAAACAGTAGGTACCTTTTACAGTGTAAAAGAAGAGCATTTTAAGGATTTCGAAAATTCTACCCCTAAAGGGGTAAAATAGGGGGTGGAAGTTTGTATTGCAGTTACATTTTTTTTTAAGCTAGATACCTGGAAATTTGTATTTAAGCTACTATTAACAATTAAAAAATAGTCATTTCAGCGATTTTGAAAATCCCACCCCTAAGGGGGTAAAATAAGGGATGGAAGTTTGGGGAACCAATTTGTTCGGAACCCTCAGGGCGCGAGTACTACTCGCACTTGTCCGGTTTTTTAAATATTTTAGTTCCTCGGTTTAATCGCATACTGTCCATTACCTCTATGACCGTTATTATGTTTCCACTGCCTGTTTCTGTGTCATTCAACGATATCTACTATTTCATTATCTTCTGCAGGTATTGATAGTACAAGCGGCAGCGCACACGCAATATCTTGGCGAAATCAAACTATTCTTTGATGATGACGGTATACTCCTAGATTGGGAAGGAAATCCACATTTCCTTGGAAATGAGATTGTACAAGGTATGTAAAAATTTCAGCCTGTGATTGTAATTAGGTTTGGCCTTAGTTTTAGCCTGAAAATTAATCGTTATATCACCATACTTTGTTTTGTTTTCAGCGCCAGACGTTTTAGAAAAGATCGCCGAATATCTGCCAATGATTGAAGAGTTAGCTTTGCAAGAGATAGGTACATCAATGGTCACCCTATCATCGAGCTGCGCGTGCGCTGAGTGCAACCTAGGCAGTTTCATTTGCGATGCTTTTATGCATTCTGTAAGTGATCCTTAGGATAACTGAAATACGGCATATTGTTAAATTAGGTCTCAGAGATTCGGAAACCCCTGCCTCCCCTAGCCAATTGACTTCGTCTACAAGCGTTTCTACAAATCGCTACGCTTCATGTATGGAAATGACATAAGTCACGTGATCTACTTATCGACTTGTAATGTCATTTCCATACATAAGCGTAGCGATTTGTAGAAACATTTGTAAACGAAGCCACTTGGCTAGGAGGGTCTGGATTGTTCCAAAAAATAACTTGATTTCGAAAAGATGGAACATTCTTCAGTATTTTAAGAATCACCAGTCATGCGTCTAAAATCCATGGGTGCGTGCGAGGCATCTGGACGCAGCAATTTGACATAACTATAGTTATTACGTCTTCTAAAATTATTGATTATTGTTTCAGGTGTTAGATCGAGCTCAGGGTGATAACTGGCATTACGCACATTTCTGTATTATAAATCAGGGCGGAATTAGAGGTGCTATAGAAGCTGGAGGTATGTCTATTTCACTTTAACGGCCAAATAATGCATCTCTGTACCATCGGAAATCATTTTTAACAAATAGCTGAGTCACTGACACCATACTTGCATCTACATCTTTATTCTTGTCACATTTGCAGTTTTATTGTAAACTATTTAGAATTCAAATATCCACTTCGTTGCTAACTTTAAAATTCACCTTTCAGTGATAACTTATGAGGCTGTGATTGTGTCCACCCCGTTCGAGAATAACGTCGAAGTTTTCGAGCTAAGAGGAGACCACATTATGGAAATGCTGGAGTATTCAGTGGCCAACGACCCGTATGCTGGCGCGAGAATGCTCCAAGTTTCAGGTGATTATATTTCAGGATTTTCTTTTGAATGCAAATGGAATATTATATGAGGTTTACTCTAAAAGTTATATTGAAGGGGTAAGATGAAAGTAAAATATAAATTGAAAATGACTAGTTATTTATCGTGATGAGTAAAAAGAGTTTGTGAAATTGTATCCATCGAATAGAAAATTATTTTTTATGAACAGTTACTGGTCTCAGGTAGCCATAAAACGGAGCGCGTGGAAAAAGGGAGGGGAGTGCACTGCAGTGGGACAGTAGAGACTAGAAATTACATTAAAAGTTTATTAAAGCAGACAGGTCTAAGATAAGGCTAATACGTAATTCTAATCATACAAAAAATAATGAGCGTTGCATAATAATTATTATTTACTCGATACTCGTCCCTATTAGTATTAGTCCAAAAAAATACTGTTACTTTCACAAAAATTTGGTATATTATGCTATAACACAAAAAAAAAACTCTCAAAATTCAAATGATCGCAGGGTTGCACGTAATCTACGATGGCGCACGCCCTGTCAATGACAGAGTCCTAAACATCACTGTCAGGTGTATTGAGTGCGACATCCCTAGGTACGAGCAGTTGGAGCTCAATAAATACTACAGGGTCGTCTCGCAAAATTTTATTGGTGAAGGCGGCGATGGATTTAGTGTAAGTGAACATCTTAGTGAAAGAAAAATGAGGGTATCTGCATTAAACAGCAATATTCAAACGTGACTTCCATCGTCTTTAGTCGAAGATTTTGCCAACAACTGCTGGCCTACTCCGAAATACGAACCTAACGTTTCGGCTGACGGATTGTCGTGATTTGACATTTCTTCTTTCGTTATTCTCTACGATTTGACATTGTTTTGATCGTAAATCGAATCCGTACTACGGACGATCCGTCAGCGACGTATTTCGGAGTAACCCCCCTGATATTGAGGTGACACTTGTGGTCCTATAAAAATTACAGTTTCATTGACAGTTAGGTACATGAATGGCGTGCAAGTAGTTCAAATTATATTCTTCGATCAAAAATATTTGATCGAAGGTTACTGCAAATTCTTATAACAGTTGGAAACTGTGTCCTTATTTACCCTTTGCCTGATTTAAATCCCCTTCATATACCTCTACGATGCATTGGAGCTATTCCACATACAAAATCTCATAACATACACCGCGTGAAAATATGAGACCCCTTGGCGTATTTACATACAATACCAATATCGATGGCTTTCGAGCACAAGTTTATATTAACATAATATTGTATCCATAATATTCTCACCGCATCACCATTTAATCTGCCACAAAATTATGTTCGCTTACGTGTATTTTATTATACATAAAATCTTCGTAGGTAATTGGGTCGTTATGACATTATCTGTACGTGGTCAGACGTCAAAACTGATTGCTCGCCACATTTAGACGCACCAATTCAGTTATTTACTACTACAACGAAGACACCAAATCGAACTCGAAAGGTGTTCCTTTTTCAAGAATTACAACTTTTTTTTACCCACAAAACAAAATCCTTCTCTTTTCTATTTTCCCTCCGTAACATAATCCCTTTCCGACTTGCAGGTATTCGATCAACATTCGACGGTTCCCAACCGGTTGGAGGCCGATTGGTTAATGTAACCGTACGATGCATAGACTGCCCCGTCCCTAGATACGAACCTTTGTCCGCAGACAAGTATTACAGGGTTGTGTCAACCGATTTCTTGGGTAACGGAGGCGGGGATTACACTGTGAGTGGAAGTGTTTATGCAGATACCCTTATTTTGACCCCTTTGGAATACTGATTGGGGCCTGTTTTAATATCTTGGATTTATAACCCAATGGATTTGTATTTTAAAGATTAGTAGATTAGATAGATAGTAGAGATATATTTAATTAGTTCTTTTAGAAGGACATACAATTTTATAGAGTTCTTTGGACATAAAAAAAAAACTAGATAAATAAATTAAACAACATTGATATTCTAAAATATCTCTCTATTCAGAGATAACGTTGTATAAACTATAGTAGGTATAGTAACATTTATAAGGAACGAATTTGTTTAAAAAATTACTGTTATTACGCTAAGCGTCCACCTCGACTGGCTGGGATAGTTGGGCGAGCTCATTTCGACCAAAAGAATTACCTAATTCTACTCAGCACCTTAAAATTATGAGTTCCTTTCGGTCGAAACGCGTGAGCCAGCTCGCCCGCCCAGTCGACGTTAACGTTCGGCCTTAGCTCTATGTATTAGACCTTAACATTGTTATAATATTTTCAGATGCTAAGTGAAAACCGTATTAATATAGAAGTTGTGGGAGTCGACTACGATATCCTGATGGACTACATTCGTCACCAATCGCCAGTATTCGCGGAGGCAGACGGACGCGTTCAGATATCCAATCCTTGTATTGTATAGAATCGGTAGACCTTGATAGACTGAGATGGAATTTAATTTCGTGATAGGATTTTGTAACTTTCGTTGGCTTGAAAAAAGTCCCAAAAAATATATTTTTATACGAGTGAATGTGTTTTATTAACGCTCTACTAAAATCATTTTTAAAACAAAAGGTTTTTTTTCAAAGTGATATTTATGCAAAACCTAAAAATGTAACAGCCAGTTTATGCTAATAAGCTTAAGAAAAATCCTACAGTATAGCACTTAATACCTACTTAAAACAAGATTAATAATAAAGGCGTTAAATGAACTTAAAATACATCATTTCATAATTAACCCCCGGCTTCTACAAAAGATTTATGTAAGGTAAACGCAGGTATTAACGACCCCCTTAAGAGATTTTTGAATTCGATGTCAAATATTAAGAGTAGTGGTTGCCTTTAGACTCAATATTAAATTTTTATTTGTAAATATAGAATATATAGTTTATATTAATTACCTTAAATCATTTAATATGGAAGAATATCTTATAAAAAATAATTAATAAAGTGAACAAGTCGAATGTTTCTATTACCGACCCCATAGCAACGGCTATGAAGCTATTAACGATTTTTATGAAGCTATTACCGTCTATAGTAAAATCAAATAATTTATTAGAGTCGGTGATAGGTTCGATGTGTTGCCATTACCGACTCATAAGGAAAATAAAATAATTTGTATGGAAGTAATATGGGTCGGTAATAGGTTATGTGTACAACATATGAAAATGTTTTACCGACTCTTAAAAAGTACGTAATATTGATTAAATTGGCTTTCCTAACCCTAACACAGACTATAACTGATTGATATATCAATTAGTAATCATAAATGAATGCATATTTACACTAATAAAGGTAATTTAAAAATGTTTACTTCAACAACAAACTTTGAATAATCTCATATTACAGGGTAAACACATAACGGTAAATAGGGTGAAGTAGACAAAAAAGAGTAGGTCGCTAATAGATTTCTAAAAAGGTTGATTGTTGGTGATTATAATGATTTACTAAAATATCTATTTAATTGAACAGTTCAAGGAAAAAAATGAGAAATACAAAACTTAACCATCCAGCTATTACCGACCCACGGATCGTTAATAGCTGCAACTAATAAAATCAGCGAAGCTATTACCGTTTTATTTATATTTAAAGTTTTATCCTATAAATAAGCATTTTTTAAATGAAATGCGACACGAAATAAATAATTTACACTTCAATGAATACATTTAATAATACAGAATACATATAAGTATTGTTAATACTTATAAAATGTCTTAAGAAAAAAATTGACGTACTTACCTAAAAGAACAAGGGCCAGTACTAGATACCGCTGCTGTCACAGAAATTGCGTATTTTATGTCTTTTCCGGACTGCCACGTATACTAATTTAAATTTATACGATACCCAATGAATAAACACGCGTATTATCATTAATATCTTTAGCAGAAATAGTTTCAGAAGTGTAAGAAATGCGATTTAATAAATGGGTCGGTAAAACCTGCAGTTTTTCGATGGGTCGTTAATACCTGCGTTTACCTTACTGTAAAAAGGACTCAGCTAAAAGTACGCACTAAGAACCGCTAAAAAATTAATTGCTGTAATAAATTATTCAGTGGAATGATCACGAGAGCACTCGAAAAATCTAGTTAGTCACGTCCCTAGAAACATTTTTCATCTTATTGAAGAGATTTTTTAAATGGAATTGAGACTTAATAATCTTTTGTGCTCAAATAGGTCATTGTGACCGAAGGAATTAAGTCTACATGAATCGGCTTAGACTTTCTAAGAAAAATAAAATTAATTTCGTAATTCAATCTAGATACAGAATATTTTTTTAACAGGCGCAAATTTTCATATGTTATTCCATATTATCAGTAATGTATTGTTATGTGCTTGATCTGAGAACGAAATTAATAAAATTAGCGGTTAGTGACCTCGCCGCGTCGGGTCGGGCGCGCAAACAGCTGATAATGGCCGGCGCACAGTAAGGACGGCAGAGCATGGCATTTTAATTTTTATCAATCGAATTTAATACTTATCTAATCGAAATAAGGTATATATTTCAATGCTCTGTGATCGACCTCGGAGCATCGCGGAGCATTTTCTCGGTGCACCCGCTCGATTGGATAAGTATTTAATTCGATTGATAAAAATTAAAATGCCATGCCCTGCCGTCCTCACTGTGCGCTGGCCATAAGCCGCCATGTGACCAAAATCATTTCCAAAGTCCATTTTAGATCCATCTTTCCAAAACCTTAAAATAAATGTTTATTAAATTTCGTTAATACCTACCTATAGCATTCAAAATTTGCACACTTGTTAATTTTTTTCCCCGTATTTATCTACCAATACGCACTCTGGTCGAGTCTTCATTCGCTTAATTATTGATTAGACGAAGCATCACGTTTGTGCGATGTCATTTCAATATGTTCAATATGTTTCGGTCTCGTAAAAGGTGTATCTATTCAGACTCAATAGACCTGTCTACAACATGCACATGCCGCGCGAGGCTGCTCACCCACATGCCTCGCGAAGCACGACGTTTGCCTCAGTCGCATGCCGCGCGAGGCAAATGGCGAGGCAACTGACACTCTAGACAGGGAAAGGTATACCCGATCAATCAGTTTGACACGTTTGACATCGTTCTGTCTCACGACTGCCAAACTAGGCGAGGCAAATGTGAGTGCTCAGGTGAGGTAAGGCGCGCATTTGCCTCACGTGAGGCAAGTCAAACTTGGCGAGGAAAATTTTCTTCGCGCGGCATTTGACACTTCTGGACGTAGCTAATCAATATTATTTAGGTATTTCTTTCATCTTAGTTTCTAGTTTACTTATATACATATTGAGACACCCTAACCAAATAAAAATAAGGTTCAAAAGTAAAAACCCTGTAACAAACGATGTAGGACAAATGAAACCTTCATTGTGGCAATCTCCAGAGCGCACGGCGAAGCTCGTCCTGAAAATTATTTGAGCTAGCGAGTTCCAAATGAAACAATTAAAAATAGTTCCTTTCCTAGAACTGTGAATAGAGTATTACTAGAGAGCGGAGTTGGGCAAAATTTAATTGCAATTAATTAATTACTAATTGCATGTGGTATCACAATTAACAATTAATTTTGATTTGTTGGTTAATCGCGAACAAATCACAAAAAGAGCCTAGAGAGGAACTTTGAAAATAAGAACTCATAATTTCCGAGTGTAACTTTTCATTATAGTTTTAAATAATGGTATTCACCGCTTGCTAGAATGTAGGAACAGTGTAATATACTGTCATTATTTAGAATCAGAATTTTTATTATTTATATTCTCGCATAATTAACACAAATTTGTTCTTTTTATGAATAAAGTTTTGTTAATATGACTAAGGTGGCAAACAAGCATACGGCCAGCCTGATGTTAAGCAGTTACCGAGCCAAAGTCATCGCTCGCACGTTGCCGATCTGAAGAACAGAGGGGGGGCAGGGAGGGTTGGACGTCCGAATCACTCACTCATCGTACGAATCGCAGCTGTAATAGCTACTTTACGCCGAAATTCCGTGGGAGGGCGGTACTACCCCGGTCGAGCCAGCTCACATATGAACTGCAGTCAATTACAGCTTGGCTACAGCTAATGATTATGAATCAAATTATTCTATAAAGTTTAAACTATCACACTACGTTGACCACTATGAAAAACTTTTGATCACATCAATTAAACTATCCCAAAGTACATGCTAAGTACAAAATGGCCGTCCTCGTTAAAAGGCAGATGCAATGTGCCGTGAAATTGCACTGCGTTGGAACTTTGAACGGAGCGCACTGTGTGGTAGGTCCGTAATTACCTACTTGCTCTTTTTTCAGGCAAAGTTGGACGTGCGGTTGCTCAGTATTTTAATGCATGGAGTCTAAACATTGCTCTCACGACCTCAACCAAGGTAATTTTACACAACAATTGTTTTTTTCATCACATTTATCTAGCAAGTCTGCAAATAGAATAATTGACTGTAAATTCTTGGTCATTTATAATAACATTAGCTGTTCCCCGCGGCTTCGCCCGCGTGGAATTTGATGTGTATGATTAACCTATGTCTTATTCCAGAGCCTACACTATCTACGTTTCAAATTTCACTAAAATCGGCTTAGTATTTATGGAGATACGTGGTAACAAACATTCACACACACACTTTCGCATTAATAATTTAAGTAGGTTAGTAGGATTGCTAATTAATGGCAAAGGTTTCAAATCAGGGCCAATTGTTAATTCCGAATCTAAAATGGGTGGCAAACCCGGTCTAGAGGGCCAGATGACCCGCTTGCCCCCCCCCCCCCTGGTTGGTACGGTACATGAATGGTGGTCCATCTTCCATTCAAGTTCTATGACTAATTGGACTAACCCCTCGTTAGCATTGACGAAATATAGACAATGGGATGTTGTCTATATCGAAAATTCACCATTGCAAAATCCCAGTACATCAACCTCCAGAAACGCATAATCCAGATAGCACTTGAATCGCTATTACTAAGCCACTTTTTTTTTTTTTTTTATTAGCCTATAGGGCTGTCCCACTCCTGGGCAAAGGCCTCCCCTTTTTCTTTACACACCGATCTGCCCATGGCAATTTCCGGCTACGTCTTTTCCATATAAGTGTCCAGGTTATCTCGCCACCTTCTCCTGGGTCGACCTCACCTGCACGTGGTGCACCCTGCCGACTAGCTAACGAGGCTCTGACGAACCCTCTACCAACCCGCACTGGACCAGCTGGTAGAGTATGGTCTAATACCCCCTTTTCTTTTAACAAGCCACTTTATATGTAATTTTAAACTACTTCAATATGTAGAGTCGGTATAGGAAAACGCGTGCCGAGCTCTAGTTAGCGATAGTTGTAGAGTGAACGCAATGTCCCGTGAAATTGCTCCGAGCACGGCCTTTGAACAACGCTATGGGTGCAACGATTTGAATATGTTATCGTTAATGCAAGTTGAGTATGGAGAGCTATTTACATTTTTGTGAACTTTGAAAGTGTTTTGGTATGATAGTGTAGCTGAATTAGTGGTAGAAGAAAATGTATTAAGAGAATTTGGAGGTCTCGCTAGCTGGCACTTACAAACTGGAAAGATCGTTTGCAACATTTCCAGATAGCGTTTGTATCAACAAGTTGGCGGAGGAGGGAAATTAGTGACTTCGCTATTATGAGCGTTCATAATTTCATAATTCAAAAGTTCATAATTTTGCATATGACATATATTGGCATAAACATGGACCTATTACTAAGGGGACTGGCCTTAAGCAACTCGGCCGAGTGGTCGGCCTAGTACTAACATCGACATAAAACGAAGCAAGTAGTTCAACTATTTACCGGTAGATAGAACAATGAAAATAAAAAACAATGACCACGTTTTTTTTCATACATAGTCTAATAAGGGCACCTCTTTCTTTAGTCTTTACTCTGTGGGCATAGATGACTCCATGTCAACATTCAAAAATTACATGTTGCTCTGACTACGAGCCGGGCTCCATCTACGCGCTGCGCTGCGCTGCGCTGCGCTGCGCTGCGCTGCGCTGCGTCGTCGCAGGTGTCAGCGGGCGAGAGACGAAGCGGGGAGGGTGACGTGCCAGTACAAAATCTTGCGACGACGCAGCGCAACGCAGCGCGTAGATGGAGCCGCGCCCTACCGGTTGCTAGAATTTGAGAGCTGCTTAATTTTGACGTGCCATACAAAAAATACATATAATGACGTCTCAAACTGATAAGTGGGACTTACATTTTTGATCATAATTTCAGAGATGATTGCATGTGAAGACCCAAAAGTCTGAACCCAATTTGCCATCTTGAAAAAATAAATTCTCGTGGAAGATAAATTAAACACTTCAGGATCAGTAAAACATACGGCAAGCCGACATTTCGCTGCAAATAGCACTTAATATTCGGCGCGTATCCAACGCGTTACATTAGAGTAAGGAATATTTCTACTAGTACACAGAAAGTACGCACTTAGCTACGTGATAGTGCCTCGGCAAACATTTATGGAGTTAAAGGATGTTTCCTTTAGAGCAGATGATAGCTGCGACTATTCTTCTTTCATTGAACTCTTGTTTGACTATAACCACTAAATCATTATAGAGAGGGACCCACCACTCACCCTCGGAATTGTCAACCTCCAAAATTATAAACCAAATGCTATTGATTGATAATAGAAGAGGCCAACAAGACCTAACTCCCTGTCAGTCGAGAGTATGTCTGTCATGAGTCATGGACCCTAACAATTACTAATTCTCCGCAGACAAAGCGAATCCAGAATAAATTCGACACGTGTTTCGCCTCTAAACTAGGCATCTTCAGGAAAGCTGGGCTGCGATTGAACAACGAAGCAGCTAATTGCAGACTGGGTTGAAACTAGTGTTCGCGCGAGCCCAGTAACAGGTAGACTGGGTTAATGAACTAACGCGTTATTGGCATCATGTAAACGGTGGATTACGTCTCATATTATGCCAAATCTTACACCCACAAGAGCGATTGCTCATCACGCTAATCTACAAATAACAACATATCGCATTAGTGAAAACGCATCTTAACGGATGTTTGAAGACAAGAAGGCAGTTAGGGCGGTGCTCTTTGAGAGGAAATGAATCAAATACTATGTACCTATTACAGACAAGCGTTACGGCTTAATGAGGGATTGAGGGTTATTTGTGTTAGAGGCTTAAGTAGAATTCTATTTAACGTGAACCAATAACCCATTTTGACTTCTGGAGGCAATAAAAGTGGTTTTATGAGCAGGCTGTGTGACTGATAGTGGAAATGACGAGAGGGATTATGGCGGCATATGGAAATATGATAGCGCAATCTTACAGCCATACATTATGAATAAGTTTAAAATTTTGTAAGTTTTTAGTTAGTATAAACAGCTTTGGGATAGTAAGTAAAATTTAGGAGAAGGACCAGATTTATCGTAGACCCTTTAGGATGCAGACTTTCTAATAGAACAATAGTACATTACAGCTGCGGTCTCTAATGAGTGTGTTGTTGATGGCCGAAAGCGCGGAGCAGCGCAGCTCCAGGCCTCCACAGCGCGGTCAGCATTGCAACACTTGATGGACAAGCTAAAATAAAGGCCGAGACCAAAGGTCGTGGCCTTTATAGTGCTAATGATGACCAAGCTTGGAGGCCGTGAGCGTAGCGAAACTTAGCTTGAGGCCAGTATAGCGTGGTCAGCAGTACACTCATTAGAGACCAAGGCTTGTATAGTGCTTTACTCAAAAATGCGACTATTAGTTTAAACAAAACTATCTAAGTGGGTATAACAATTAATACAATTATATTTATATTTTTACAAACTATATCTATAGTTGTGTGTTTTCTCTGTTTACGTTTACATGGCAACGGCACGACCAACTCGTTTTTAACCTTTAATCAGTTTTTTTACGAACCATAAACATACCTGTTTGTTACGTTTCCATGGCAACGGTCAAATAACAAATATAATGACGATAATACCGGGTAATAATACATTGTATGTCTAGTAGCTCTTGCAGTACGACAAATCCGATTTTGCTCGAAGAAGGTTTGTGAAATAATGACAAAATTATAAACTTTTTTGAGTAAAAATATTAACATGTCAAGATAGCAGTTCTAGTTTAATCCTAGAGAAAACTCTTGTCGGTAGGTAGGCATAAAGAATTCGATGTATTATACAATAGATAAAAAGTATTATCGAGCTAATTCATAAAGCTTAATAATTGAGAATATCCCCTTCACGTCTCTGACGAAGTAGAATTTCATTGACCTCTGAACTGGTTTAAAGTTTCCACTTTCCTTTCCACAGTGCAAGGAAGCCTATTTCCATTATAGAACAGCTTGTTAAAGTGCAAGACGCAACTGCAGAAGTAGATCCAATGGATTAGATCCAAGTGTGATTGGACGGCGACAAGCTGAACCACTGATGTCACTAAACCTTGAATTTGTAGGTACAGAAAAAGTATCTAAAGGTACACTCACTGAGCGAACGAGCTAACTGAGTCATGGTATAGGGTTTCTTATGTGACTAAGGTAAGATAGCAGACAAGCGTACTACCCGCCTGATGTTAAGCAGTTACCGTAGCCTATAGGTGCTTGCAATACTAAAGGCACGCTCGCACGTTGCCGACCTGAAGAGGAGTCGGACAGAGGGAGGGGAAGGGAGAATTGGAACTGGTAAAGGGAGAACTGAGAATAAAAGGGACTCCGTAGTTCCTTTTGTCCTATTGAAGGTACTATAAGTACACAAAAATCTCAGTAGTCCTTCAAAGGAACTGCTAAAATTACTATTGAGAACAATCCAGCTTGACCGCCACTGACTGTGTCTACATCAGGCGCATGCCTTGCCTCGAGCACTCATTTTGACGTTGAAATGCATTGTTTTTATGTCATAATTTATGACTGCTTGGAGGAGGCATGCGCTGCATATGGACAAGCCAAATAAGTCGCAAAAATCTCATCAGAATATTTTATTTCCTCACCTCTCAAAATACCTTCTGAAACTGCCATTACTCACTACATCTTATCACTTCCAGAACTTTAACATCCTCCAGCTCTCGTGGTAATCCCACTTTGAAAGTTGGAGCGTTCGCGGGATTCTTGGGCTGTGTTCACACAGTCAATAGCTGGCCAACTTTTCCTGTTATCACTCGTGCTCTTTGCTACGCTGTGGCTGTGGGTGTACTGGAGAATTGTATTTACATGCGATTACTTTACTGTGTTTTTCTTTTAAACTGACTGGAGTTTCTTGTAAACGTGGCCTGTATTTTTGTTAGGCTAGCGATATAGGTATGATTGATTTAGAATTTATTAGAAAACGATAGATTTGGAGCGGGTGGGAATAACTTAGTTATAGAAATGGCATATGTCCAGCAACTAAACTTATTTTGAACGTCCAAAAAACTCACCTGTCGAGATTTTGGTGTATCTCTCCCTCCGCCCCACTCTCCTTCGTTGTTGCCTAAATAGCGACTGTAGCCTAGGGGTGAACAGGTTGGGCTAGCAATCAGAAGGTCCCAGGTTCGATCCCCGGTGGGGCATGCACCAATGGATGAATTTTCATCTATGTGCATAATATACAGTTCGCTGACGGTGAGGGAAAACATCGTGAGGAAACCTACCTATCCCTCGGGATTAGGTAATAGTCAGTTCCTGTATACACGGCGACAAGGTTCACTACCTGTCACGTTGGGTTCTGACTATCTGGTGAAACGTGGGCTTTGAGTTGGTTAATACCTCCACAATGTGGTGGTGTATGGCCACTCAAGCCTCTGACTACCCCCGAATGGGGATAAAAGTCGTGACGTTACATTTTTTATTTAATTGTCGAACTGCGAGTGTGATAACAGGTATGAATTTCGCTGCATATACAGGGTGAATTTGAAATCATGGGCGCAACCCCAATGAATTTGAATTTGGAAACGATGACTCTACACATGATTCAGAATATTTTGGAAAATAAATAAAAAAATCTATTGATAAAAAAATATTGCTCGAGTAAGCAAATGAGCAAACCAGTTAACTGTTATACCTTACCTGGGCAATACATTTTTATCCTTTGATTTGTTGATTAATATACCCTAAATATTCTGTAGAATCACAGTGTAAAAGGATGCCCATGATTTCAAATTCACCCTGAAGTGTACATATTTAGTGATTATGATGTTAGACGGTACCATATCTGCTAAAATAATACATCAATAAACCAAACAGACTTCAATAAACCATAGACCTAAACAAATAAATCCTAGGATTTATTTCGACAAAACTATAAGTAAATAGTTTTCTATAAACAATAACTCTATAACACAAATCGTGTTCTGATTCGTGTAATAAATAATACATTAGTTAGTTTAATAGTATCACGTAACGGGGTCCATAGATGGCGCTATTCGCAGAGGCGCACTGAAATCTTTATGAGCTATCGTAAACTGTTAAGAGGACGGCATTATGAGAAAAATAATATTGTAAGCAATATATTAATGTTTTTGTTAATGAATTGTAACAGCTGGTGCGCCAGCAATTGATTGTGGTGCCTTTGTGCCTTGTAAGGACTCGAGATCGTTGACCTAGCCGAGCAATTCAATATTTTCGTAACTTCAGAAATAGATTTGTGTTATTGTTCTACGCGACGTATTTCACAAACAAAAGAATAACATCGAATGTCTGCACCGGTAAGAGCCGGGCCCCACTAGCACGCTACGATGCAGCGGCGACTCAACGCAACGCGACGCGGTAATGGGGCCCGGCCCTTAGGCGATTGCGATGCGACGGCGGCTTATGTGAAGCGGCCACCGTCAATGTTTTATAGAGGTTTGATCGAAGTCGCATCGCGGTCACGTTACTAGTGCGGTCCCGGCGTTAAGCACCTACACGTTCATTCGACATCCGAACGGTAAGGTAGAAAATTTGTTGAGAATATAAAATGATTCCTACTGATTCGTACCTACTATAATAGGATCACCCTCCGTAGTCCGGTGAAAATAATAATAATAATCATTTATTTCAGGCAACGATGGCCCATATTATAAATGACTTAAAGACTAACATACCTACATATTATATTTGAACTTAAAACTAATTTGAAGGTATTGGTTATAATCATCACTAGGTTAGGTATGTGTGGTATACCGGCCGCAGCTAATACTTACTGGCTGGGTTAAAAACCTAGGGTGTGACGGCTATTCATTATTAATGTCATGACTTTGAGTTCCGTACGGGTTCTAAACAAACTTAAATATATAATTGGGTATTTTATTGACATACCAAAGTAAGTACTATTGTAGGTTGTACACGCCAAAGTTCCATTTGACAATATTACGTAAACCAAGTTACTGTTACTTCCCCTTAAACGAACAATAACAAGGATTTGTGGTCAATATCAGGGATGGGGTCATAAAATCCTACCTCTGACAAATACCACCTCATACATAAAACGTTATATCAGAAATCTTAACACCTCGGTTACTGAGGGCGTTAAATTATATTGCGGGAGGCCTTTACTAGCAATATCTACGTTTACTCGCCAAGAAATTATTACAGACCGCGACGAAATTACGTGACAATTGTTTATATAGATACAAGAATGCCTGAAGTTTGTACCTGTCTCGAAAAACATCTTTTCACGAAACGAAAACTATTTCAAAAATTCAAAACTCTTACCCCCAAATTTATAGAAAGTTATCATGTACTTACACTGGCATTAAAAATGACTTTTCATTCCAGAAACTCTTTTTTAAAAACCTTTGCAAGCTGGCTAAAAATCTCTATCAATTTGGCGGTTTATCCCAGATTTCTATCACTATCTAATGCCAACAGATTATGAAGATGCAGACAATAGCGAGTGACAGTTTATTGGAACGTACTCAAATTAGTTCACATAAAACACTGTTCAAGATTAAAAAAAATAACTATCTAGAATTTTTTATACATGGTTAATGTCTAAATATGGTTTGTGTATCCAAAACTGTTATTAGGCTTTAGAAGCGTACCTATATGTATTTCAAAAGATCCCACGAGCTTCTCTCCAGCAACACAGCTGATAAACTTAATTATTTTTAACAAAGTTATATCAATGTCACTCAAACGTTTCTTTTTTACGTTTGCAGCTGAGACATCTTAATTGGTACGCGACACCCCTTGAGACCGCAATAATCTTGCGATCGTATTTCAAAGAGCTTAAAAAAATAAGTTAAAAGTCGTATCTGAAGAAAACCTGTTATTATTACTTTCTTGATTATCACCACCTTATATTACAGCTCTACTATAGTAGCGACGACTTCAGCGAACGCATTTACACAGACCGCCAAATTTATAGGCATTTTAAGTTAGTTTACAATGGTTTTACAAAGCATTTTTAGGAGAAAAATGTGATTTGTTATGTCATGCCAGTGCAAGTCCATTATAACATGCTATAAATTTGGGGTGAGTTTATACGTTCGCTAAAGACGGAACTATGCATTAAAATAAGAATAGTACCGGCCTAGCGCCATGTTGTGACCTCAAACTAGAACTTGTACAGACTCTCGGCAAACTTCACACATAAGTATAGTACTTGGTACCGTACTTATATGAGTGAAGTTAGCTGAGAGCCCGTCCTATTCTTAATTTAATCATATAGTAGCTAGCGTGCACGTAAAAATATTAAATAGCAATGCTAGTTCGGCAACCAAAAAAAAAACAAATCAAACCAATAGGAACACTGTAAGTTTTCTCTACAAATACTCTACGTAGTCACGACTAACGAGCTCATATGGTCGAGCATGTTAGAGCTACTCTGTAATGTATCAGAACTCTTGCAAATAATTTCCCATGGGAACCAGTAACTAATGTTTGCGATCCAACTAATACTTGCCACCTAATTATGTTTGACTTACATCGCCTTACTCATGTAACATGCTCCCACAGTGCCCTTCCAATAATGTTGTATTTCCCTAATGAGAATAGGGACATGGACGTAGTTTCCTGTTATGACACACTTAGGTAAGTACGGTTTATGTTAGTATTTTATCACGCAAAAACAACGCAGAAGCTTACCTATTAAACCAATACTTACCTATTTTTATCTATACGATTACGACATTTTAAGAAGATGAAAAAAACTACTACATTGTTGTAGTAGTTTTTTTGTAAAAACATAATAAAGTCGAATTGAGAACCTCCTCCTTATTGAAGTCAGTTAAAAAAGAACACCGTTTGAAAGATAGAATATATTGTAATGTATTATTAAGTTCACATTTTGTTTGTAGGTCGTTTACAAAATCAACATTTTAGTTTTCTTTTTTAATTCCAGTTTCAGTTACGTTTGCTAATATAAATGTAATTGTGTTTCATTGTAGTTAATGAAATTTCACTTATTAGTTACTTGATAAGAAGTAATGAGGACAGGGTGTGTCATAATTAAATTCAATAAACATTTATGCGAAGGCAAATATATCCTATTTCGAATTAATTATTCAAATTTAGATCCGTTTTTATATAATACCTAATCAACAACATCGTCTCTACTTCAATGAGTATTGAAGATGCCAGTCCTAGTACTCCTAGTATAGCAAGTAATTTATTTCTTTAGATAAAAGGCCGGTGAATAACGCCTTTTACAGTATATTCCGAGTGAAATAACAGATGTGTGAATTTTCTGCATGTAGTAAAATTTAACGTCACGACTTTTATACCCATTCGAAGGTAGTCAGAGCCTTGAGTGGCCATACACCACCACATTGTAGAGGTATTAACCAACTCAAAGCTCACGTTTCACCAGATAGTCGGAACCGACGTGACAGGTGGTGAACCTTGTCGCCGTGTATACACAGGAACTGACTATTACCTAATCCCGAGGGATAGGTAGGTTTCCTCACGATGTTTTCCCTCACCGTCAACCTGTATCTAATGGTGCGCTCAATACAAGTTTAGTGATTGCGATGTTAGAAGATATAATATCTGCTGAAGTAATACAATAATGCTAGTAATAAAATATTACTAAACTAGGTGATTAAGTCTTCCTCAAAAAGTTTAGCAAGATGAGCTGCAATGCCCAAAAACTTTTCAAAATTCCTCGATTATATCAAGAATCGATTCCAATCGCATCGAAATCGAATCGGAAACGAGTCACGGATGGCGCATTGATTGAAACAAATAATTGATTCAGCTTGGGAGCTCTTAATCTATCAAATAGTTCACACGTTCCGTGCCAAAAGACTGTTTGGCCTATCTAGTATGTAGTTTATTTTTCAAGTTAGTACTTAGTACCTATCATCATCATCACCATTTTAGCCAAAAGACGTCTCCTTTTGGACATAGGCTTCCCCCAAGGTTTCCCACAGCGACCGGTCCTGTGCCACTTGCATCCAGCGGTTTCCCGCGACCTTCACTAGGTCGTCGGTCCACCTTCTGGGCCGGCCTACGCACGCTGCGTCTTCCGGTACGTGGTCGCCACTCAAGAACCTTTCTACCCCATCTACCATCAGTTCTTCGGGTTATGTGCCCCGCCCACTATCACATCAGCCCACTAATTCGCTATATCTACGTAATACTGTTATGGTTTCGTACTTTGATAAAAAATATGGTGCCCTTATGAGACCACTATCTGTCTGTTAGAGCTAGTTTGCCCGCGCGCGCCCTTGCACTCACTTATGAAATCGGAACGCATAGATATAATGTCAAAACGTGAGTGTTCAAGCAAGGCATGCGAGGCATCTGGACGCACCAAATAATTCCGAGCACTCAGTTTTGACGTCGGAACGCATTAATGTGATGTCATAACGTGAGTGCTTGGGCAAGCCATGCGAGTACAGAGTAAAGACTAAAGAAAGAGGTGCCCTTATTAGATATATGTATGAAAAAAACGTGGTCATTGTTTTTTCATTTTCAGTGTTCTATCTACCGGTAAATAGTTGAACTACTCGCTTCGTTTTATGTCGATGTTAGTACTAGGCCGACCACTCGGCCGAGTTGCTTAGGGCCGGTCCCCTTAGTAATTGGTCCATGCATGCGAGGCATCTGCACAAAATGATTTGATAAAACTACCATAGATAAAAGATCTATTATTATTAATGCTGGTTTTATACTCTTTTCATCCTCTATACGTACTCCTTTAAAACGTAAGTAATTAAATTCTACTACTGTCGGCAATAGTACTTAGATGCATAATTCATAGTCCTGACCAACAGTGTTCAATAATTCAAGCCGGTAGGATTCGAAATGTGAGCTCACTCGTTTGGCTCAGGATGTTTTATTCCAGATATTATTTATGCAGTTGTTCGCAGAATAAATGATGATGGACGGGAGCTCAGATATAGAAGCTATTCTGATTTATTGATTTGGGGTACAGAATCGTGTTTAGCGGTTTTGGTTTATGCAGGAAATGTCTGAGAAATATGAAGTAGTTATCATTATTAGTAACTACATGTTAGCCTCGTCTGATCATAGTACCAAAATAAAACTAGCTGTTTCCGCGGTTCAGATCACGTAGCACTTCGAGATATAGCCTATGTCACTCAGGAATAGTGTAGCTTTCTATCAGCAAGAGAACTTTCAGAATAGGATCAGTAGTTTCAGAGAACTTAACGATTTTATAATATTAGTATGATGTTTTGAATTGATACAAAGTTGGAAAACCAAATAGGTATACCTTGATCGAAACAATTACATGTGTTTGGCCTAGAAACTAGTAATTGAACTAAATATCTCAGCAATAAACTATTCAGGAGCATAACTAGTGGTAAATCTTATTTGGTGCGTCCAGCACTGGTAGCACAGCCGGCTGTGATAAGACAAAACAGGAGATAAATCGATTTTGTCTCATTCACTCATATATGTCTTAATTAAGAGAGAGGGAAAACTCGGTGCGGCATAATGCGTGACAAAAGTCTTGTCTTGGCGCGTGGGCTAGCCCTGCGGATGCCTCGCATGCCTCGCCCGAGCACTTACGCCCGAGCACTATGACGATGTCTATGCGTTCCGACGTCAAAACTGAATGCTCGGGCACGGCATGCGCCTAATGTCCCTAATGTGTAGCCCCATTGAATATGATGATGAAAGTGACTGCTTGTTAGAATATCCTCCGTCATGAAGTATCTCACTGTGGCGATTGTAATTTCAACCTAACTAAATTAAGGCCCGCCACACACATACGGGATTTTCCGTACGGAATTGCGTTTCGAAATATCGAATCGGTGATTCCGAACGCAGTAAATCCATCCAAATGTATGGACGTATCGCGTTCGGAAACCCCGATTCGATATTTCGCAACGGAATTCCATACGAAAATTCCGTATGTATTTGGCGGGCCTAAGACGCGATAAAACTATATAGACTACATATAGTGATATTGAAATCAATAAGATAGAGATTTGTGGCTGACCTTTATAATTACGGCTACCGGCGACCGGACTGAGAAAGGACTCAGTATTTTAGATGAAGCAGAAATATTCAGTTACTTACAAATTTCTGCTGTTGTCACTACTAGTAAGTCATGTCACAAATCTACAAGCAGCAGAAAACTCGGGAATTGGCAATAATACTCATAAACCAGTCCCATCGTACCATCGCATGCGTCTTAACAAACCTTGTTCTTGTGTAACTTGCAAAAAATCCCCGAACATTGTTCCTCAGGCAATTACTACTACAGCCAAGAAATTATCAAGATCGAGTCCTTTGTTCAACTAGACATTAAAGCGATATCTAAGAGTAATACCTTCTAAAAAGGTGGCCATTTTACGACAACATTACAAACACTAACCACATACAGATAACGCAGTATTTTTTAACACAAAACGTCGTAATAAACAGGACAATTGCTTTTTATTTAACAGCCGTTTATTTACGACAAGCGTTTTGTGGCGCCGTAAAATATTGTATTTGGTTCTAGTACCCCCACGGTGATGAAAATATTATAGGACAGACGTGTATCTTAAATGAGAGGAATAAAGTGTGTAGGTACTTGCAGCTTTAAAGCCCTGCTGCACATGCCGCGGCCGACGTACCAACATGTTCAGATTATTTTATTAAGACTGTACAGGCACCTAACGAGGCATGTTTGGAGGCTATCTCTTAGACGAGAGGAGTAAAAATTTTGAAAAAAATATTACCGTATTTATTGAACCCTCATCTTTAAAAAAAGAGCAGGAAAAAAGTGCTACATGCTCTTTCACTATGTGAAAAAAAAACAACGTGAAGCTGTTTTCGTTTTAAAATTTATATATCCTTCTAAACGGCTTCGAATTTTTAATAAAAATTTTTTCACCAAAAGATGGAGAAATAGTATACCTAAAAAAATAAGTTCGATTTTGGTGATGCAAGTTTTTCACGTCACAATTAATGATTTTCGATTTATTTTCGCAACAAAAGTGGGCGGGGTTTGTGCTCTCTAAACCAATCCAGACGGCCAAAACGCTTGGCCGGGAAGCGGGGCCTTAAATTAGTTGTTCTTAATTTTTCGCCTCCTTATTGGCCTCTTGGCGCAGTGGTTCAAGCGTAGGCCACTCAGCTAACTGCATCGGGTGGTGGCGGATTCTGTTCCAGCCAGAGGCTTATTTTGGAAACGGCCTTTTCTTAATTTGCCCTGTTCTCGGTGTCTGGAGGACATTGTACGGTATCCATTGTAGAAACATTGCTTATTGTGGGATCATACAGTTGGTGTGTTATTCTGGCGATATTTATATTACACTGACAAGACCGGTGGTGACCCCGTGGAGTTCGAATATTTACCATTTCAGATCGCTTCTCGTTTCCCATGTTTAGTGTGTTACAAGGGTATCATATCACCTCAAAGGTATAATAAATCTTGAAGAAGGAAATGTGGGTAATCGGGCATTCGACTCATACTCAACAAACAAGTCAATACAAATTGAAGAACAGCATAAAAAAGTCATTCCTCATTGGCCGCGTTTACATCCGCGCATGCAGCACCCGAGCAGTCAGTTTTGACGTCAGAACGCATAGACATAATGTCATAATGTGAGTGCTCGGGCGAGGCATGCGAGGCATCTGGACGCACTATTCGCATTCAAATTCCCCTTCAGGTCGGCAAAGTGCGAGCAATGCCTTTGGTATATCAAAAAGCAATGAGCTACGGTAACTGCTTAGGTAGGCCGTATGCTTGTTCGCCACCTCAGTCCTATAAAAAAAGAAATGTTAAAGATCTTAAACTTGTTGTGAAGTGTGTTGGTCAAGACATATACACAGAAATGTATTCTACAGAATGATAGTTAGCCTCTTACGTCCTTAAAAGCAAGTAACATTACACGGTTCTCTGAGCTAAATGCGGCATAAAACGGGGTTCCGCAGTGGAGACTAAAAGCCACCTGCAACGAGTGTCACAATAAATCTCCCTAGCACACGCCGCGCCGCCTCCGACGCTTTGTGGAGGCAGGCTTGAATATCATCATACATATTTATAATGTAGAAAAGTGTTATTATCGAAGTCATATTTCCTTTTTACAGCTCTGTCACAGTACAAAGACTTACAGTGCTCTGGGCTCCCTTTTACGACGGCACAAATCCCTGTCCCCTTGTGACCATAACACCTGTTTTTAATGTTTAGTTTCTTTCATTTGTTTCATTAGCTACAATTGAGCCAATACCAAACCCCGCAAGCCCACCTTCATCTCCCTCTGTCCCACTCCCCTTCAGTCAACAACATGCACGGTGCCTTTGGTGTCGCAAGCATTTATAGGCTACGGTATCTGCTTAACATTTGTTAGCCACCTCAGTTATAAAAAAAATACTAGGCAATGGTAATATCATTATTTTATTTTATTCCGTTGGATCTTTTGCAGTAGCAACACACGCTGTTCCCGTGAAGCGCTCCATCGTGACTAAAACTGCATGAAGCGACGTACAACTCCCCGCTACTCGCTCGCCCCTCCTAACGGTTTTTGAGAATTAAAGTGTTGCTATTTGCAAAAAAAAAATGGCCCACGCTGTATAAAATACTTCTTCTTCTTCTCTCAGCCTGTATTCACCCACTGCATGGTGTAGGCCTCTCCTCTTTCACGCCTTTCGTTCCGGTCTTGTGCTAGTCTTGTCCAGCAAGTGCCAGCCATCTTATGTCATCGGACTATCTGGCTGATGGTCTGCCTCTCTCCCTACATACCCTTCTAAGCCACCACTCTGTTACCGCCCTCCACCTGCCGTCATTCCGCCTAATCAATGCTGCGTTCCATTCACCGTAATTTTTGTTATTTTCGTTCACAAAAACTGTTAAAAACGATAGTAATGATCACTTTCAGTACAAGTTGGTTCAAGTGGAACGACATTTATGAACAAAAATAAAGAAAATAACAAAAATTACGTGTCCTGCACATTTTAGTTTTAGTATCGCGATGCGCTTCCAAAATACACACCTAATAAAACCCATATTTCATCTTAAAATTTTGTACCGAGCAGATACGTTTATTCAAAATGTTGCGGCGACTTGCGGAGAGGCCGCGGCTTGTGTTGGCTCCCTTCCAAGGGTGCGCACGGTGCAGTTTCAGATTAATTGTTACTACTTTTGCCAAGTGCAAGCTTAGCTTTGCGATACTTTTTGCAGATAGTATCATTTGTTTTAGAGGGTTACTTTTGTCACGAGCTGAAATAAGTTTTGGATTTTATAAGTTTGTGGTTTGGGTTACAACTTCATGTTATCATTTAAAATACGAGGAGAGTTAAATAGAAATCTATACTCTTCAGCGGGTGCGTCCAAAAGTGTTAACGTGGTTTGACTGACGTCCGCTCGCTACTTGTAGACGCTGCCATTGGAATAATAAGGTCAAAGTATGATTGAATACGAACGGCGCGCCAGAGCAATCAGTTTTGATGCCTGACCACGTAGACATAACGTCATATCTGATTGCTCGGGCGCGGCTTCCCGGAGCTTGTGGACCTACAGGAGGTCGCTAGTGTCGATATGAGGACGTCAAAATAACAATTGTCTCGCATGCCTCGCCTGAGCACTCATGTTATGACATTATGGCTATGCGTTCTGACGTCAAAACTGGGTGCTCAGGCGCGGCATGTGCCTGATATATACGCGGCCATTCGGTGGGTCCAGATGCCTCGCATGCCTCGCCCGAGCACTCATGTTATGACAGCGTTCCGACGCCAAAACTGAGTGCTCGTTTGCGGCATGCGCCTGATTCCACCGGACCAGTTGAGGTTGTGGTACTGTTACCACCTTTTTTTCTTTTCTTTATGTATTAAATACACAAGTTTTGATTGTACTTACATAAATACTCACCAACCACTTCTTGTACACGGTCCCAACAAGTCTACCAACAACTGTAGTCTGAACAACAGCGCGATTTATTCAGAAAGTTCCTTTGTTTAACAATATTGGATTAGTTACCCGAAGTATTTTAGCACGAGTCGTTTAAGTAGAAACAACTCGAGGTATATTAACACGAAACAATAGGAACACAGATAAACTATGGATAATAAAATGAAGACATTTTTCTAATGCTCATAATTATACCTACTTGTTATAGGAATTCTATACCATTAACAATGGTTTAACAAAATATTTTTTCCGAAAAAAGGTGTCTTGTAAAGCCTTTGTAAATCAATTGTAAGTGTCTGTAAATTTGGAGAACGGTTAAATTTCTTCCTACAGTAAGTACTTACTTTGAAACTGCACTTGAAAGTAAGAACCAAATAGAAGTCTACAAAACGAATTGAATTAAAACTGTTTTCAAACTGTCAAGTAGATACTTAAAAGCTTGCCAACCATTGATGTATTATTTTAGTAGATATGGTACCTTCTTAAATCGCTGTCACTAAACTTGTGCTCAGAGCACCACTACATACAGCGCAATTCAAACATGTTGTGTTATCGCTCTCGCTATTCGACAATTAACTCATTAAATACATAAGAAGGCATTATTTACTAGAAGATGGCAATACCGACATGTTTGCAAAATTATATTCCACGAGCGACTGAGACGTACTGAGTCCACGGACACCGTTTAGTAGAGCAAACTATTTTGGGCAGTCAAGGGGAGACCCTTTCCTGCCCTCTTTCTTAGTAATGTCTTTGTTGTGAAAATTGTTCAAGAAAATTGTTCATTAAATAAGTTGAAGTTCAAACTGTCACGAACTATGAAATATTAACTTACAGATGGAACATAAAGTGTCTGAATAATTGAATAAAAGTGTTGGTTATGAGTAAAATTACACCGCTCGCGGGTTGAGTTACTTTAAAGTTCACAAGAAACTTGAGGATGGAATTTAAATTGCAATTTAGTAGTCTCATACAATAAGGAGAGTGTTGTAACGTATAATAAACTTAACACGATCTAAAAATTACAGGACCTTAAATAAAAAAGTACTAGAAGTTTTAAGTACCAAGTACTTCTTATAGGCCAGTTAGTTTGATGATATATCAGAATTCTGATGTTATCTTTTATTGTTACTCAAACGTTATTTTAAAATTTATACAGGCTGTTTCATAAGGTCGAAATACAATTTAGGAACATACTATATACGGTTGCTTGATATTCATTCTTTGCCTGATTAATAGTTTAGGTACATATACGGTATTTATACACCCTGTACATACATATAGTCATCCAAACTTCCAAATATTATTTCAGAATTTTGAAACATCCTGAAATATCCTATGAAATAGATATGAGCAAAACTGCAAGTCATTATGTATGATGGCCACGAATACTTAATCTCTGAAAATGAAATAATTTTCAGTATTCTGCTCGTACTCGTTCAGGGTCTATATCTTAAAAATGGATTTCCTATGTAAGGTTGGACGATAACTAAAATATGGTAAAAACAAACTTACTTTTCAATGAAAACTACAAACCCATTGATGTAATATTTTGCAGATATGGTACGTCCTGACACGGTGAACACTGGACTTGTGCTCAGCGCACCACTACATGCAGCGAAATTCACACATCTTTTATCGCACTCGCAATTCAAAAATCAACGTATATGTACCAGAATATGAGCCGAATTGGCAATACCAACATGTTGACATTATTTTCAGCGAACGACTGAGTCGTACTGTGTCCATGGACACAGTTTTAAACGATATACTATTTAGGACAGTCACATGTCGTTTCCCTCTTTCTTGGTAATATCTTTGACGAAACCATATTTTCCTTTTAACCAAATAAGATCGTTGGAAACTTGCCTCTACCCATTTTCTTTATGAGATATTTCAACAGTCAAACAAGTTCCCCGCAGTATAAAGTTTTACCTGGTAATATTACCCGCCGGGTTTGAACTCACGACCTTATTACCCTTGTAAACTATAATGTAACTAACATTATAGTTTATAAGTTAGTTTCTGCGATACCGAGATCTTTACGATTTGGGTTAGTTTTAATTGCTGTTAGTTCCCAAACTACTTAGTTTCCTGTCTCTTATATTGGTATAAAAGTCGGGTCTGTCGATCATGAGGTCCTAAAATCGACTCCCGGGACGTGAATAAAATCGCCAAACAGTAATTTGCTCTGATCAGGGGGAAAATATCGCCACTATGCAACATTGCAGCAATTCTTCCTCGATAACGCATGAACGCTAATCGAATAGAATAGAATAGACTTCAAAATGTATGGAAATGTCAAACGTCGCTATGTAGATCAACAACAAGTTGCTATGTAGATCACGTGACTCAGTATGTCATTTCCATACATGAAGCGAAGCGATTTGAAAGAACGCTTGTAGACGTCAGCCACTTGTCTAGCCCTTCTGGTAATTCATTTTTCCGACCATCCAGCGGAATCGGCAAAATTTCCGTGACTGACTGGCGTGATATGTGACTATTTTATTTATAGAAATTTTTCGGAATAGCTAAAGATTCTGCTAGAAAATCAGAAAAAATATTTGCCTCGGCAATGTTGCATAGTAGCGCCACTAGCCCTCCTGGGTTTATAAGCTTGTATGGTTCCAAACTAAGCAACGCTTGCACTGTGGGCAACGCATAACGTGGTTAGGCTTCCGACTCTCTCACTCATCGTACGAAAAATAGCTACTTTACAGCGATCTGCTGTGAGAGGGTATTACCACGTTCAAGCCAGCCCATATATGAGCTGCAGTCAATTGGCTACAGCTTGGCTCTACCACCAATAAAAATACCTACAGGAAATAAGGTTTCACGCCAAACGAGGCGTTATTCAGGCGTTATACAAGCGTGTTTCAGTTTTTTATTACGCCCACTAGAAGCGGTCGTTAAGCCCACGATTAGGCTCGTTACACGCTTTTACACCATCTATCAATGGGACGTTAAATTTACGATTGTGTGGGATACCTCTGTGGTCGTTTCGGTGGGACGTTTGAAAGTTTAGGTTATTTTACGGTACCTAGCTAGACATATAGGCAGATAAACACCACAGTTGACAGTTAGATATACGCCTCTACGATTACTTTTAGCTTTTTAGAATTACGTTTGAAGCGCGTTTTTGTTGCGTTTATCGCGAGTGAAAAACTCGTAGTATGCATAGTATGCATAGTGCGTAGTATGCACATTAACATTTGGTGCCAATTCTGTTGTCTAAAGCGCTGGGTTCCTCCAGAACGGTGCTGTCATATAACGATCGCATTAGAACATCGGCTATGTAAACTATGGTGCGGTTGCCTAGAGACCGGTTTGGACACCGTTTTTGACATAGCCAACGTTCTAGTGCGGCCTTTATATGATTCCTAGGAACCCAGCGCTTAAGGGCCATGTTCACCAACACACTTATGGACCGTTAGAGCAGTAACCGATACTTTGATGTACCTACTGGTGAGAGTCCGTTTATTGCTATAATGGTCCGTCAGTGAATTGGGGAAGTCATCCCTAAATCTGGCATCTTCCTCATGACCGTAATGTAAGAGCGTGATAGCAATACTTTTAATTCTGATAACAGAATTGAAGTCATTCCTACTTTACCTGCAATCTTCATTTCTTGCGGGTCGAGAAATCTAAAGCGATTTTCTTTCGATAGTCTTTATCTCGATCGCATAAGGCCAAAAAACGACCAATAAGGAAGGATCCATTTCCATTGACTCTGTTTCTCCCCGCGTGAATTTACGCACATGCAGATAACCTTCAATGGTCCCAATACACGAACTGAGGCACATTTGTTTAAATCTCAAGTCCCTCGACAGCGATATCTCAGTAGAGAAGCGAATGAGAGGGAACGATAAATAGATGGAGTGAAAAAGACATAAGGTTTTTCATCTCATCCCCCTACGTTACTAGTGATGTGTCGCTTGGGAATATTCCCGATATTCCCCGCACTACCCGGCCACGACTTCGAGACGAGACTTCGAGACGATGACGCCACGAGCTGCCGCTGTCAGCGGCAACGCGCGCGATGCAACATAATAGCAAAAAACGCTGTCGCCCGTCGCCGTCGCGCGAAGTCGTGGCCGGGCCGTTATGGTCTTAATTCCCAATCGTCTTAATTTTCTTGTAACATCTTTAGCATTGATAAATTTTGGGAACAAAAATAAGTAAAGCTTGGGATACACGACGACACTTGCTACTTGATACACTCATTGTATACATCGAGTGTCTGCGTGTGTACAAGACTGCGACACCTTGTTACAGTTGTAGTGGCGGTGTCACTACACTGAGATACACTGAGTGTCGAGTGTCGCCGTGTATCCCGAGCATTACACTGACAAGGTCGTGACATTTTTGATATTCCGTGCAGGTACAAAGGTTACCATGACCTAACTAGAACATTTTATGGATACCTCTCGTCTTTCTAATCTGTACAAGTCTCACAGCAACAAAGCCGTGAAAATCCGCCATATTTCCGGCTTGTTTAACCGGTTTAATCTAGTCTGAACCGGCTCAGACGAAAGTCTTTTTACGGTAGCACTTGGTCCCGGATTAACTTTTTTTTAAATTTGTTTGCTTCATTTCGTCGTGTTGATAAACGGTAATGAAGTACTAAGCTGTTTTTTCTTTATTTAGGACGCTCATTTTTTAATTTGTGACAACCCTCTCTTTAAAAATAAAATACCCTTAATAAAGGACAAAAGGAGTCACTTCATTACTGTTTACATAAATAGCAGGTTTTTTTTCAAGCGATTATTCACATTATGAAGACGAAACAAATTTTTTCATACATTTCGTCTTCATAATGTAAATGCAGCGTAATATGAATACACACAAATTTTAAACCCTATATCCTTACATTTTAAAGTATATTTCTAATTGAAAACACTCATCTAGCAGAAGCTTAATAAGCGCATACATCGCGCTCAAGTGCGAATTACACCGCACGGGGTTAATTCGCCCCAGGCTTGGCATCGCCGGTACCTTTGGGACCATTATTTTTCATTTAACTCGGCCACCAGACATTTTATTTTTATAGCTTCCCAGTGTGCTAGCTTAGTATGGAGACTGAGGTTTCACATTAGGTAGTTAGGTATGAGATCAGAAAATCGTCTCAACTATAGTATTTAGGTTCGTATTAATAAATGCATCTCAAAGTTGAAATCGATCTTAAGATGCAGTTTTGACGTTTAATGTATGGAACATCTCTCAAAAACAGCATCTTAAGATTGATCTCAATTTTGAGATACATTTATTAATACCTAAGAGCCTTACATTGTACGTAGTCTTTCGGTCATGCATGACCTCGGATAAAAAAATGGTAGACAGGGTATATACGCTTCGTACGTGACCACTGACGACTCTCAACTATTCCCTTTGAACCTTTCAGATAAAGGTTGCTGACATAAACCGTCAGGCTTCAACTTAGCCATCGCCTTCGGACGGAGTTATCGGATCTTCATTTGTTGGTGAAAATAACCCTTATCAAAGCAATATAGTATAAGCAGACATTATATTTCCTGAACAAAAGCTTATCCCCTATTTTCACGAACTTATTTCTTATTTCATTTCAACCAAAAGATGTCCACTGTGTTTCATAACGACCGGTCCTGTGCCACTTGCATCCAGCGGTTTCCCGCGCCCTTCACCAGGTCGTCTATCCACCTTGTGAGGGGCCTACCCACTCTGCGTCTTCCGTCTTCCGGCCTATGTCCAAAACTGGACGAGTTTTGGCTGAAATTATGATGATGATTTCTTATTTCATACATACATACATACATATAATCATGCCTGTTTCCCGTAGGGGTAAGCAGAGACCACTTCTTTCCACTTGCTACGATCCTTACATACTTGTTTCGCTTCGTCCACTTTCATTATTCCCTTCATACATGCTCTTCGGTTTAGGGTACTCTTTCTTATTTCAGACGGTTAAAATACGTAGTGGCTAGTTACTGACCGTGGCCAGTAACAATAGTTTTACCCTGAGTCATTTTAATTTCAAGAAATTTGAATACAGATCACAAAATTTCCTCCATTCTAGTTGTTAAGACAATATTGCCCCTAGCTCAATTATGTGGCTCGATGTACTTAGAAGCGGTTCACTTGATGCCGGCAACTTAATTGGAAGCCAATCAAACTCTAACTGGCGGTTAGAGTAATAACGTGTCAGTAACAGTGAAATAAGTTTTCAAGAGTTAAGATGTTTATTTAAATAAAAAGCAGCATAAGAAAGTCCAGTGGCAAGGCAGTTTCCAGTGTCCGTGGTATAGCCAAGCTGTAGCCAATTGACTGCAGCTCATATAGGAGCTGGTTCGACCGGGGTAGTACCACCCTCTCACAGAAGATCGGCGTAAAGTAGCTATTACAGCTACGTTTGGTATAATGAATGAGAGAGTGCGTGAGTACGATGAGTGAGTCTATACCTACTCCTACTAATAATTTGGGCTACTAAGCCTACTCTTGTAAATCCATTATTAGGTATATTTTACAAATACCTCAACACTAATAGACCAAGTTTTGATTAAATGGATGTATCGTCACGACTTTCATCCCCGTTCGGGGGTAGTCAGAGGCTTGAGTGACCATACACCACCACATTGTGGAGGTATTTACCAACTCAAAGCCCACGTTTCACCAGATAGTCAGAACCCAACGTGACAGGTGGTGAACCTTGTGGCCGTGTATACAGGAACTGACTATTACCTAATCCCGAGAGATAGGTAGGTTTCCTCACGATGTTTTCCCTCACCGTGGCTTTTGATTAAATGATTTTACATATTCATAGTGCGAACCCCCACAAAACGACGCATGAAAACAACTCAACCAAAACTCCAGCGATCTAAATGCTTTGGGTAACATCGCAGGTACACTGTTAATCTCACATCTTAGGCGTATAATCTGAGAAGACATTGTTGCTGTGTATTGAAAATCCCTAGAGAATATAATTTAATTCATTTTGCATTGGTATTTCATAACACTACACTGAGAAAAATTTTGTAGAGAATTTTACGAGAACTTATTGTAAAACACGATCTCGTAAAGGGAAACAGAATATCGTGTTGGATACCGGAATTATTTGTAGCAAGTATTAATCGTATTGTAACTGCAATTAAAAAAATCTGGTAAAAAAGTCTTGTGTTCGATACAAATTGAAACAGTATCCATTAATATGTGTCTAGTAAAGATTACAATCTGAATATTGTAATCTGGTATTGTACCGTTTACCTGAATTATTGTACACAGTACGATCTGATTTGTGTAGATAACAAAGCATATTTTTGAGTCTAAAAATACAACGGTATCTAATAACATAATTTTAATCTGGTGTAGATTACGTTACGTATTTTAGATGTTACAATAAAAATATTGTTAAAAATAATGCTATCAAAATTTGATAAGGCGTTTAGAGACAATTTTTTGCTAAAAATTACGTCTTTAAAACTTTTTAGTCTTCAAAATTACAAGGCTTGTAATATTAAGCAATAAAATTAGTATCCTTTTAATGTAATTGAATGCAAAAGGGTCTCTAAACGCCTGTAAAATGTTACGTGTCATGAATGCTCTGCCTGAATGTTGCCTTCAATAAATATTAGGCGCTTCTTTCGATCGAAGGTGACTTTACCTACTCAAACAAAGTTGTTATTATATTTTTTTGACATTAGCATTAAAAAAATATATTGTCTGATGACTGTTGTGAAACTTAAAAACGAGCTGCGCAGGATAAAACGACGCGATGGAATCTAATCGAGACTCGAGAGGTACACCATGTCAAATACATATTTGAGGTTACATTTCATGTTCCAGCTTTAATTTACAGGATTTGATGATAATCATGTTTTATAGATTGGAAGCCTACGATCGGAATCAAAACTTTGCATGAAGATGATTTATACCAGTCTCCAGTCTTATTTCGAAAGGTTTATATACCTATAGATTGATTGATTTCCTGATTTGGTGCCTGAGATAGATTGATACACAACTAATACTTGCTTTTTCTTTGCAGATACAATTTTGAGCCAGAAGGTGACTTATTGTATGAATCGCGACATCTAATGACCACTCGCCTTTGCTAGAACATGACCCATAAGTACCTGTGCAAGAGATTTATTATAGTGGTTATATATACCTAAGAAGGAGGCACACTATACCTGGCAACCCATTACGAGGCGTCGCAGGGACCATCTTGGTAGGCGGTAGGTCCTGCCGCCAGAGCATACGCTCTAGTATACAGGTACTCTCACCGTGTGAGTTGCACCGTGATCGCTCACTACCATTTATCCAGAATGGTACCGGAGCCGTGAGTCGCTCACCATCCGCACTCCGATGAATGACAGGGGTTCAATCCCCACTAAGGATGCCAGAGAAGCCGACTACCAGGTGCCGGAGCTGAATGGCACGCTCACTTCCCAATACGCATAGCGCTCATCACAAACGCCAGCGCAAACCAAGTCCTATAGAGCCGGGTGGCCGGAAAGCTAATCTAGCTTGTAGCTCTCTACTTTCTATCCAGGACAGTGTGAACACATTTTACCGAAGAGCAGAATGTAAAGCAAGTGAAGAAAATAGCGTATGTTATGGATGTGAAATTTGGAAGATACGGCCTTGAGGAAGTAATTGTGAGTGTACTGCAGGAACAGTGTATTCATACATGTTGCAAGCATGTCGCTATGCTCTTGTAATGGTAAAGTGCTTAACAAAATTATAAGTCATGTACACTAAAACTCAAGATATTTAACAAGCCGAAGATAATGTTTTATAAGTCTCCGATTGCATCACAAAATTTACCACTCAATTGCAATACTCAGTAACTATGTATAAAGACTATTTATAAACATAATAAATATACAAAATTAATTGGTACTAAAATCTTTTATTTCAAATATTATAGCGCAGGTCCCTACAACGGTTGATGGCTGTAGTTCGTCTTGACAGAGTTTCTTCTGGCTTCATTTCTCTAAACGGTTCTGTCGTTCAAGAGCTGCTGGATCTGATAATAATCCTTTTGTGCCTGTTCCTGAGAAGATATCTTGCCAATGGTGCTTCGCCACCTGAAGCAGAAATAAAGTATTTTGAAGGTATTACTTTAAAGTAGCCTAGGGGCGAACAGGTTGGGCTAGCAATCGGAAGGTCCCAGGTGGGGCATGCACCAATGGATGAATTTCCATCTATGTGCATAATTTACAGTTCGCTTATGAGGGAAAACATCGTGAGGAAACCTACCTATCCCTCGGGATTACGTACACATTCAGTTCCTGTATACATGGCGAGAAGGTTTCACTGACTGATTTGATATCAAATTTACCTATTAATAATTATTAATCACTTGTAAATAGAGAACACATTGTTTACCTTGTATCTTCTTTGAAGTTGTGTATAACCTTCAAATAAATATGACGTGTACTTTTTTTCTTCGTTATGGCGTCGCTTTTCGCATAATGCCAGTCTCAAGTATTTGTACCTCAAATATTTTCGAAGTCGAAATATAGGTAATGTAGTTTTTCTAATGAATTGTAGCCATTTTATTACTTGTCCATATCATATTAAAATCCATTCCAAAAAAAGGCCATTAGGGGGGGGGGAAACATTTCAGTCTCGGCCACTATTCTACAATTGAAAAATGATCTCTATTTGCTCGCGAGTAGGGTCCATAATTGAGTAAATCTAAATAATACGTACGAATCACAGATTAATTAATTTTCGGCCGTCTCGTTGCAAACGGCCGAAAAGTCACCAAAATTATAAGAGAATATGGACCCTACTCGCCAGCAAATAGAGATCATTTTTCAATTGTAGAATAGTGGCCAAGAACTATACTGAAATTAATGAATTTTAATATGATACTGACAAGTAATAAAAGGGTTATTTATTTGTAATGATAAAATCTGGAGGCTATAATGGAAATAACGTTAAGAATTATTTTTACAATTTTCGCTACAATTCTTTAGCTAAGAAATAAAAATGGCTCGAGTATTGGCGCACTATCCACGACTAGTTTTATTATCGACCACGAGCGATTTTCGGCATCTGTAATTTTTTTATAGAATCAGATTTACTTGGACGGAAATTCGCTATTAAAATGTACGCAGCCATAAGTTTCAAACTTGAAAAATGGTTTTCCTTACTTTTCCTACATAATTGAATACGAGAATCAATCTAACTTCAAATATTTCCTAAAATATTTTTTGAACAACCGCCAACTGCAGCCTGATCCGGAGTCTCTGAACGCGGCCTATAATTACATGATTTACGAAATTTACATTTCGTTGTAATATTATTGTATTTTATGTTTATTTATTTAAGTCTATAATAATTATCGTCATGCGATATTATAATTCTGTGGGATGACAACTAAAATAATAGTATAGGTCTAATTAATTGCGAAACATGGCGGAAATTCCTTTATGATGCAAACATCAATTGAGTTTACTATAAAACTTATTCTTATTTATAAGTGACTTGCAATTGTTTGCACAGTTAATTATTAGTTTCATATATTATTGTGGTGTTTAATAGACTATAAAATAATAAACACAGCTATCAAACTAAATATACCGATTCGATCACGCTTCCGTCCAAATTCAATTGGCCGCAGTGTTCTCGCACCTACCGATTTTTTGGTATTTCTACCGATTTCGGAGCTGTTCTACCGATATACCGAAACCGAGTGTTTTTTCCACGATTTCTGAGAATAGAGCTAAATTCTACCGATTTTACATTTTCAAGTGCTGGCAGTTATTTTTGCAGGTTGTTTTTGTGGGAATATCTCAATAATGCTTGTTTTGTGGACTTAATAATTCAGTGTATCTTTCGGAAAATAATTTGTCGCACTTCAATCCATACCTAGTTAAAATTCAAATTTTGTTTTTAATTTGAATGTAAAACTTTAGTTCAAGTATAAATTCAATTGTTTTTTTTGTCTACCGATTTTAAGTCCAAATCTACCGTTTTGACTTTCGAGACCACTGGCACAGGCGTCCATTTTGTTTTGTACGGCGTCATCGCGTGTGATGTGTCTGCAATCTAATTTAATGTGAGTATGTTTTTACATTGTTTTACCATCAAATAAGTTCTGAATTGATCATATATCCTATTCTGAACCTATCAACTTGTTTTTTTCGTCCAAAAGTTCGAAAAGCTCTTGTTGCATAGGCGGGCGCACGTGGCGCCTCCGCTCCGGGCCTCCGTGTGTCGCAATTTAAACACGCGAGGCTACAATTCATAGACTGGCCTGTCTAGGAATCTACCGACGCCCACATCCAAAACCCCCGTCATCGTCTTGCTAGGTAATACCTACTGTTGATTTACTTGTTTTTCAAGGCCATTCTAGACGGATTCAATCCAGCGCCAGCGTTATAACAGGGGTGACCCTGGTCTGTCTACATGGATGGCTGGTTTGAAACCGTCTAGAAAGCCTATAACTGTGCTTAAATAATTTGCATCTAGGTACCTACTACTCCGCCAAGCCAACTAGACACTCGGGTGTAAATATAATATCAAATGATTAAGTCACTGATTCCGCGCCCCGTCCACAACGTAGTGAGCCAGGGCCAATGCCTGGGTACTTCTGTGGCAGTAGCTTCCATTACGCAGCGGAAGGACTGCGGAATCATTGACTTATTATTATTTGATATTTATACAGAGAGTGTCTAGTGGCTTGATGGAGCAGTACTTAGATATTTGACAGGTACCTTCTTAATTTTTCATTTGCTTATTTTTACCCGACTACGGCGGAGGAGGAGGGTTATGATTTTGACCGGTATATATAAATAATGTATGTGTGTATGTTCATCTGCTGACAAATGAGGTATCGTTGGAAGCGTCTACCTACCTACTTAGGAACCAACTTTTACACATACATTTTTTTATAAAATTGGCTTTCAAATCATATACATGTACATATAAGTACATGTCTTCTCAGTCTAAAGTAGGTAGATAGGTACATGTTACTTGCTTTACAACAAAATACCTATCTAGTAATTCTTATTACCAACCTGCAGGGGAAAACTATTATAAGCTGAATAGATACAAACCAAGTTGACAAAATATTAGTACATAACTTAATGTTAATGTTAGTACATAACTATTAAGTAGATAAGTAACTACATATCATTATATTTGACAGTAACTTCAAAATGGATCAGGATGCGAAGAATTTGCTTGATTCGTGGGGGCTGTCGGAATACAAAGAAAAATGTGCTGGTAAGTTAGTTGATAATCAACCATTTTGACACAAAGTACCTACTTAAAAAAATTAAATACTTTCCTATTTCATTTCAGCTAATAACATTGATTTAAATTCAATCGGAGACCGTGCTCGCTTTATGGAGAACATAAATAACTGGAATATATTAACAAATTCACTTCAGGTACTATAGTTCCCTTACTTATACCAAGTAGTAGTGTCAGAATAATTATGATTAGCAATAGCAACTTGCCCTCACTTTAATTTTGTGTTGTGTTACAGAATCCAAATGCTGATGACAAAGGTGGTGGTGGTGTTGATGTCCTCAATGATAAACATAGGACCATCAAGAACATAGCTGATTGGGACAGTATGTTGACATCCTAAATCATAGGAGGTGTAGGTAAGCTGTTCCCTGTATCTCATATGGATTAAATTTCCCCATACTGTCCCAGTAAAAATACAAACTATTATAGTATACATAGTTGGTGTGTTGTGTTAAGCTGTCAGTACCATTTTTTTTTTTTTTTTTTTAGCCGCTCAAAGAGTTGCTGCAGAGGTCCTGAAAGCGAAGGGGACTTCTCAGTCTTCATTCCGATTCTGGCTTCATTCATTCCGAGTCTGGCTTGCTAACGAATACGGGGCGAAGAAAAAAGTACTGAAGGAGTGAATCACATGTGCAAAATTCAGGTTAGTTAAAATTATTTAGTTTTTAGGGTTTCATAGTAACCCTAAGGAACTGTTATAGTTTTGACATGTTCATATTTTGTCCGTCTGTCTGTCGTCTATTTATATCTGTCTGTTTGCAACCAAGATAGTGTCTATAGTTAATAGTTATGCTGTTATATTATAAGTACCGTATATAGTTTCATATGCATTTAGGGGCCATCCATAAATTACGTCACACGAATTTCATGATTTTTAGGTACCCCTCCCCCCCTTGTCACAGCTGGTCACATTTGCGAGACTTCCACCCTCACTGTGTGACATCACATATTTAAAAAAAAAATCGTTAAGAATTCAAATTTCGGTTTTAATACTTCCATATAAATTTTACATTTTTAAATGTGACGTCACAAAACTTAGGACACACAATGTCACATTTCGTCGATCCCCTCCCCCTTTACGTGTGACGCAATTTCTGGATGGCCCCTTAGTAAAAAGATGTTATTTTGACATTACAAACAGACACTATTGTACTGTACTGGTCAATGTGTATCCTTAGGGGCGCTATTAGGTTTAGGTTTAGGTTTAGGTTTAGGTCTAGGTTTAGGTTTGAGTATGAGGTTGGGGAAAAGGCCGACTCGACTTTGACCTCGAATGACCTTTGACCTTTAACCCCGAATGACCTTGACCTCAAGTAACCTTTGACATCGAATGAACTTGATATTTGACATTTGACCTTGAATGACCTTTGATCCCAAGGTCATGGACCAAGACCATGAGGTTTTTAAAAATAACTGTAATGGATACTATTTGGCTCTGGCGCTTCGCCGGCCGCTACCGCGGCACGCTCGCTTCGCTCGCTCGGCTCGCGCGTTGTGGTCACAGTTCTAACCTAACCTAACCGAACGTGTCCAAGCATTTAGCAAGGTAAGACGGTCAAAGTCAAAGTCAAGGTCAAGGTCAAAGTCAAAGTCAAATATCAAGTTCATTCGAGATCCAATGACATTCATAATCAAAGGTTACTTGAGGTCAAAACATATTCGGGGTTAAAGGTCAAAGGTCATTCAATGTCAAAGTCGACCCGTGTCCTTTTCCTCACCCTTATACTCAAACCTAAACCTAGACCTAGACCTAAACCTAAACCTAACTGCGCCCCTAAGGCTACACTCCAACCACTGTACTGTACCTACTGGTCTGTATAAATTATTTTCAGACGTGTTAACTTACTTCTGTGTTAATTTTCAGAAAATGGCGTCCATCAAAACAGGAGTCACGAGAAGCATTCATCACACATATAAAAGTGGCAACGGAATTGCAAGAAACAATATCAAGACGCAAAGAGAAATACGCCTCACACGGTTTGACGTTTCAACCCACAATTTTTATAGTAGGTCCAACACTATCTGAAATACAAAATTACTACATCGTAATTAATGACACTTTGTATACAGTACATTCTATTGTGGAAGCCGTATATGTCACATTCAAGTTGTACTATGCTTTGAACTGCGAGTACCCGGCAACTTGCATTAGCGTCTACTACTTCTTGCAAAAAGGGTTCTTTAAGATTAGTACTAAATGGGACAAGGAATATGTATCTGTGAATGCTCTTCTGGCAGATTTGAATATGCAATAAGTTTTATTTTAGACTAAGATGGGTAAGGGTTGCCTACGGTCCTATATTAGCGGCACGTTACGAAGGCCGTTTTGACATGTGAGGGGGGGGGGGGGGAAATTAACCTTATTATAACGAAATAAGACTGGCCGTTTTAAAAAATAAGAATGTCAAAAAATTAGTGCGAAAATGAATCTTATTCCGTTATAATAAGGTTCATCCTTTCCCCCTCACACATGTCAAAGTGGCCTTCATAACGTGCCGCTACTGTAGTCTAATATACGTAGGTACCTATCTGAAATTAACGTAAATTATAACAAAATGCCTACGTGTTTTGTATGCAATCACGACTTGGAGAGTGTAAAACTTTTGTGTTCGCATTTCAAAAATGCTCACTTTAATCATAACTTTACTGTTTATGAGTGCCACGAAGTTGATTGCAATCGAGTCTATGGAATCTAGCAGTCTATGGAAATGTTACCTTGTTGTAAACATGTTGATAAATCTGTTAAAATCGGATTTAGCAAAGATTTATCCAATAAATTACTAACGTTTTTTAATACATCTTGAATGACATTTCGAGAAAGAATAGGATTTGTACGAAGTTTCTAAGGAATTATCGGAGGTATGAGCTAATACGCCATTGAGATCATTAACATTTAAACCACGTAACAGTTGGTTGTCAACAGGACACGAGTTAGAAATACTATTTTTGAAGTGCTTTGAATGCAAATGTTTTCTTAGAGAATTTAATAGCAAATATTTTCAATGTTTACAACGAGGTAACATTTCCATAGACTGCTAGATTCCATAGACTAGATTCACATTAGTACACTGCCTACCAATGTGAATCTAGTTCAATTTTGAGCTATTTAAAATAGGGTACAAAGTATGTCGAATAGGTTTTTTTTTTTCAAATAAGGTTTTAATTCTTTGAGCAACACAAAACACCTTAGGCAATCCGAACCCATCTTAGTCTAAAGATAATTGCAACTTGCTGTGTCGGGGCGCCCCAGAACGCAATCGGTTACGTTAGTATGACTAGATTCACATTAGTACACTATCTACTAAAGTGAATCTAGTCATAGTAAATGGACCTAACTTTACAGGGTGGCTTTTTGAGACGGGGCAGTAACAGCCCGGCTATGACTTCGCGCGACGGCGACGGGTGACAGCGTTTTTTGCTGCGTGGCCGAGTCCTAAGGGCAGATACCTTAACCGTTTTAGTTACATCAAAACTTTCCTAGGAGAACATCCATAACTTTTTAAAATATTCTTATCTGTTAACAGATTATGAAAAAAATTTAGTCAGCGACAAAAATGCTCAAATACCATCTCTAATACAAAGTACGTTGAAATGTTTTCTTTTTCAAATATGGTTTTAATTTCTTGAGCATATTGATGAAGGGTCGAACTTGGAATCCTCTTATCTGGATTAGTCTCTAACAGGTTTCTGATCACCAAAAACTATTGGACTATTTAACGTATGAGTACTATAGTCTGACCGCTACCGCTGTACCACTCCTTAGGTATGCGCGGTGAGGTGGGGAGTGGATCCGCACACCCCGTCTCGCCGCTCGCTTACCTAAGGAGTGGTACAACGGTAGCGGTCAGACTATAGAAATTACATTTTTCCGTACAAAATGTATGGGAAAAGTTTTTGGCGATTTCTGTCATTACTCATACTGTCTTAAATGGTCCAATAGAGTATTTTGATCCCAACATGAAACAGGACCGATAGGAATTAAAAACATATTTTGGTATTTTAGCATTTTTGTCGCTGACTGTAATTTTTTTAAATCTGTTAATGTAGTTAAGAATATCATAAAAAGTTATGGATGTTCTCCTAGGAAAGTTTTCATGTAACTAAAACGGTTAAGGTATCTGCCCTTACTGCCACGTCTCAAAAATCCACCCTGTATGTAACATGACGAAACTATAGCATAACTATAACAGTTCCTTAGTTTATGGAACCCTAAAAACTTAATAATTTTAACGAACCTCAATTTTGCACAAGTGATTCGCTTTTGACATTTATACCTTTAGTACTTTTTTTACTTAGTTTTAAGTCACTCTGTATTTACTTTTTTTTACTTAGTTTTAAGTCACTCTGTATTCGTTAGCAAGCTAGACTCGGAATAAAGACTGATAAGTCCCATTCCCTCTAAGGGATTGTTGATTCCCTGGGATAAGTTGATTGTTTACCTATGTTTGCTTTGATTGAAAAGTTATAATTATTATTAATCAAGAAACCAAGGTAATATTTGAATCATCATTATTACAGAACTAATTTAATTATTAATTTAACTACAGAGAGCAATCTTTTTTGTTTCCAAGAAGATATTTGTAAGATATTTGTTGATAATTTATACAGGGTGAATTTGAAATCGTGTGCATCCTTTTTACCTTTTTTTATCTTTTTAGTTTACTATGACTACACATTATTCATAATATTTTGTGAAAATAAATAAAATAATCAATTGAAAAAAAAATATTGCTCGAGTAAGCAAACCAGTTAACTGTTATACCTTACCTGGGCAATATTTATTTATCAATTGACTAATGTTCCCTAAAAATTCTAGATTATCTGGGATACTTAAAAGGATGCCCATGATTTCAAATTCACCCTGTATTATACAGGCTGTTTGCAAGCAGGGTGCAAACACTTGAGGGAGTGATAGTTGACACCATTTAGAACATATTTAGACTTTTCACCCTGCTTCCAAACACTAAGGGATTGTTGATTCCCTGTTGATAAGTTGATTATTTACCTAAGTTTGCTTAGATTGAAATCTTATATAATATGATTATTATAAAAATAAAACAATTGTTTGTATATTTTCATATTTAATTTATTGTTTCATTTAATTTGTGGCAGGTTTTGTCTGGTTAACTTAATCAGAAAATATTGTGTCCTTTATTATACTGTGTTGTTGACGTTACACTCGTTTTTAGCCTCTTCAGGATTTCCGTAAGCATATTGCTACGGCTGACGTTCTATACAAATGGTTTTGAAGGCAGATTCAATTCAAAACCATTTGTATGGAACGTCAGCCGTAGTAATATGCTTACGGAAAACCCGAAGAGGCTAAAAACGAGTGTAACGTCAACAACACAGTATAATAAAGGGCACAATATTTTCTGGTTAAGTTAACCAGAGTATTCTGGTTAAGTTAACCAGATTATTCTGGTTAACTTAACCAGAATACTCTGGTTAAGTTAACCAGAATAATCTGGTAGACAGTACCCAACCTAAATAGTACACAATACAATAAAATCTCGTAATGAGAACCAGAAAAATCAGGTAGACAGTACACAACTGACACTGTACACAATACAATAAAATCTCGTAATGAGAACCAGAAAAATCAGGTAGACAATACACACCCTAAATAGTAAACAATACAATATTTTCTGGTAATGGGAACCAGACAATTCTGGTAGACAGTACACAGCATAAATAAACGGCACAATATTATCTGGTAAGGGAAACCAGAAAATTCTGGTAGACAGTACACAACATAAATAGAGGGCACCATATTATCTGGTTATAGGAACCAGAAAATTCTGGTAGGAAGTGCAAAATAAAGTTGCAGGGTACAGTATTATCTGGTTATAGGAACCAGAAAATTCTGGTAGGAAGTGCAAAATAAAGTTGCAGGGTACAGTATTATCTGGTTATAAGAACCAGAAAATTCTGGTAGGAAGTGCAAAATAAAGTTGCAGGATACAGTATTATCTGGTTGTATGAACCAGAAAATTCTGGTTGGAAGTGCAAAATAAAGTTGCAGGGCACAGTATTATCTGGTTATAAGAACCAGAAAATTCTGGTAGGAAGTGCAAAATAAAGTTGCAGGAAACAATATTATCTGGTTATAGGAACCAGAAAATTCTGGTAGAAAGTGCAAAATAAAGTTGCACGGCACAATATTATCTGGTCATGGGAACCAGAACATTCTGGTAGATAGTACATGAATTAAAGTTGAAGTACAATATTATCGGATTATGGCAACCAGAAAATTCTGGTAGACAGTAAACAAAACAGATAGTACATAATACAAGTATTCTGGTAAATTTCACCGAAAATTATGTTTAACATAGCAAGATCTATACGTTATTAGGAACAAGATTTTTATATTGCTTATTACAATATGTATAGTTGTCCCCGACACAAATATATTTTCTAGTTGACTTTACAATAATCTCGTGCACAGCGCTAGACTGTTTTCTCCGTGTAATACCATAGTAGAATGACCTTTTGTTACTTTTAAATACATTCTTGCTTTTTTTTGGGAGAACTTTTTGGTAAGACCAGCTGTCATTTTCCATTGGTTTTTAGCTAGCTCACAGCATCGGGTAGTTGCGGGTTCGATTCCCGCTATAGGTAAATTTCGGCAACGCCCTTGTGGTAATTTGCCCTGGTCTGGGTGTCACTGGGATCGCCCCCAGTCCATTGTACGGTAGCCATTATACAAATTATCCTTAGTTTTAGACCATGCAGTTGGTGTGTAAGTCTGACGATTTTTAAATAATAATGACGTTACATCTGTGTGGTGAGACTGAGATGTCAAAACTGATTGCGCCGGTGTGCCGCTCGGCTCATGCGGACGCACCTCCACCAGACGACAGTGCTCACGCGAAGACCCGTCCCAAGAGTAATACATAACATACAAGGAATATTATTCATAGTACGCAAACATTATCCAATAATAAAGTTTACAAAAGCAAAGTTTCAGGCAAAAGTTTGGGGAAACTTATTAATTACATACACAATATAGGGCAGCTCTTAGGCTCAAGTTTGATTATTCACTGACCTTGGGATCTCGTGTGGGCTCTAGTTAAATACGAATAATAATTATGAGGGTTTCATTGAAATGGGCTATTTTGGTTTGAGTAATAGTTGATGAGATATTGATTTATTTATTATATTTATTTATTCTACATACCCCTGCTTACGCCTTCAGGGAACACACACACACAGACAAGGTTGCTAGATAGAATATGATTCGGTGATACTTTAACCCAGTCCAGTAAGAATCAAGAATCAAAGAATCAAATCATTTATTGCAATAATTGTGGTCTCAAAATTAAAGAAGTACTGTACAATTTACCTAAAGAGGCATGCAATAGCTTAAAGTATTACATAGTAGTAAGTAATTGAATAATTAGCTCAACTTTAAATTTAAGTATTCTTTTAAATCATTGAAACAATTATCAATTAGAAAAGTTTTTAGAGACTTTCTGAGACATGGCATATCTAATGATTTAATCTTACTTGGTAAATGGTAAGGGGGATTTGGGCTTCCCTCACTCATCGTACGAAACGCAGCTGTAAAAGCTACTTTACGCGGTATCTTCCGTGAGAGGATGGTACTACCCAGGCCATATATAAGGTGCAGTCAGTTGGCTATAGCTTGGTTCTACCGCCATATCCTGCCCATAGATTATAATATCAGGGTAGTGATTCATTTTAGGTATTATTTAACGTATGCTAACTGAGCTACGTAAACGAGTAATAAGCCAATCGAAACTTTGCTTCTTTAGCTGCTCGAGTGACGAACTACTGCCATCTATTGACATGTTAATCAAACTCTTAACTGAATTAAGGAAATGTTCTAAGTTATACCGCCAAGGTTACGGCTCAAGTGAAACCGTCCAGTGAGAGCCCATAAATTGATCAAAAGCGAGACTATGACATAGTTCTCGGTTTGCATATTAATAAAATATTACTATTTGAGGTGCCCTCACTCCGTTGGTTTCGGGACTACCCGGTTGAGTTATGACCGGTTTATTGAGGTCAAAGGACGAGATAATAACCGGATATGAGCGGGATAGGGCTGGTATCTTAGAATTTTGGGGATGCTGGAGCGGATTTATGAGGATTTCAGTATTTTGTATTAGGAGCGTAGTATTTATTTAGCTACCTATAGTCGGGTGGTAAGAAAGGGTTCAGAGTACTACTATTACTAATTGCATTCAACTTTTTTTTTGTAACTTGAGTTGTCATAGCATTTTTTTTTATTGTTTTCTTTATTTATAGCTAGGAAAAACAACAGTTTTTAAGTTCAGTAGTGGTAACAGTTATACATATTACTTAATAAGCCTTCTGTTTTCGCAGAAAGAGAGTAAGAATATGATTCAAAAGTTAACGAGAAAAGTTCAAAAAAAATCACAAGACAAAATATAGAGTATATAAAACAACACTATAACATACAAAAAAAGTTAATTAGATATCTATGTAGGCAAAGTCAATGGAATGGAATGGGATGAGAAGAAAATAACTGTTTTTAGAGATAACAAGTCGGTTTCTCATTGAATTTTAATCCTTAAACTGCTTGTAGCTTTAAACTGCTTTTTATGTGCCTAGCGTCTGTTATGTGAATAATATAGGTACCTATTGTAGTATTGATGCATCTAGGTATTAGTACACTTCTGAAGATAATTTCAAGGTGGACTTTCAAAGTGGTAGAGCAAAGCTGTAGTCAAACAACTGCAACTCATACGGGCTGGCTCGACCGGGGTAGTACCACCCTCTCACAGAGGATCGATTAACTTACGATGTAAAGTAGCTAATACCGCTGCGTTTTGTAAGATGAGTGAGAGAGCCGGAAACCCAAACCCCTCCCCTCCCCTCCCCTCCTTCTGTCCCACTCCCCTTCAGGTCAGCAACATGCTAGCGATGCCATTGGTATTGGTATTCTATAGGCTACGGTAACTGCTCAAAATCAAGCGGGCCGTACGTTTGTTTGCCACTTTAGTAACATAAAAAAAGAATAAAGAGCACTGTATTTATGCGAATCAGAGTTTTCGATAAATATATTTCCATCCTTCTTTAGCATATAAATAATAGGTGCCACAAAAAGGGACGGGACGCGGTAAACTGTTGACGTCTAGTATATTATTGAGCCTGCCTTGCCGCTAAGCTACGGGGTTGTATTTTATGCATGTTTATTAGGGTGTGCGTCGGTTGCACGAGATTTTTGCGTAGAAATAAGCTGATGAGAGTTTCGGAACACCAGATAATAAATAAATGATGATATGAATGAGGTTGGAGTGGACGTAAGTATTACAGTAAAGCGCGATGAATGGAAGAATAAGACAAACTACTCCGCCAAGCTAACTAGGCACTCGGATGGAATGCAGCTTCCCCGCCCGCACACCCGCCACCGCCAGAGGTTTCTCGCCCGCACACCGCCATCGCCTTTTTGTGCGGGTGACGTCACATTTGACAGGTCTCTAGTTGGCTTGGCGGAGTAGTACTGCGCCGATCCCAGATAATGGGAAAAGGTAAGGCAGATGATGAGATGATAAATACGCCGATTATGACCCAAACTGTACTTAGCGGTATATTGCGATAATGTAATTAACTTCTTAATCAATATCTTCATAAAGGACAGACGGAAGGACGGACTGGATGATCTTATAAGGGTTTCCTCGTAGGGATTACGGAACACATGGAGGACCATCTTTACGCTAAGGAGCTATGAACTGTCTTATCAAAGCGACTTTAATCCGTTTTCCCTTGAAACTTTATTTTATTGATAATTTTTTTATAAATTCGTATTTAATTGGATAATTCACTCAAAAATTAAGCTGATTTTGTACATATCTGGAATGAAATAGAATACTGAATACCTTCAATACATCCTACATCTTTCCTACCACCCTGTATATTTTATGTGTTCTAACGGACGTAGGATAGTGTTCTTCGTGTTTTGACGGGGGTGATACGTTGATATCACGACATGGTGTAGGTAGTGTGGTAAGATTTTAAACCCTCTTAGCTCGTAGGAAGTACAGTAGGGATTCTATTCCATTGTATTACTTAGCTATTTTCATCCGATCAAGGCAAGATTATTTTAGATGATTTGACGCACTACGGCCAACGAGAAAAATTATAATAATAATAGAGTACATGTCGATCACCTCAGGGTCGCCAACATTTGAGCAGCAATTTTATAAATTCTTAATTGTGTGTCCAAAAGCGTAATATAAATTTAAAAAATAAATGAAGGCGAAGCGTTCAAACACAGTTTAAGAAAAGAATTTATTTATTTTCGTATCGCTTCTCGTTGGCAGTAGTATAGATTTACATATTCCTAAAACTACAACGTTCAGTCTAACAGTGTAAATCGAGTTATTCGAACGAATCTACGGTAATTATGGCCCACCGCAGCGGACACTAAAACTCACATCCTCGCGAAACTTTAAGCTATTTGGCTAACGACCGCAATCCGGCCAAAAATTGGCCAATTATCGTCACATACAAAGACGTAAGGGCTGTATGGAATGGTTTTTGGTTTTGGCGTAATTAGCCGTAAATATGTCTATCTTGTTCATACCTAGCGACCAAGATAAGGATGAGAATACCCCTAGTTACTCATGTTTCGTTTGGATACCAACAGAATAAGCATCAATAGGGATCGAGACAAACCCTCTGATGTTCTTACACTCACGTTTTTCCTAGAAATGATTTTAAAACCATTGCAAACTGGCAAAAAATTCTATAAATTTTGGTGAAAGACTTTAGCAAGTAGAAGAAGAACTGTAACTGTTCAAAATAGTTCGTCCTATTAGGGCCGCCACATACATACGGAATTCCGTTTCGGAATAATTCCGAACGCACAGGCTACCATTTAGAATTCTGAATCGGAAAAAAATCGAATGATAAAATACCGTACGTATGTGATACGTACCTACATTTGGATGGATTTACTGCGTTTAGAATCCCGATTTGTTGTCCCGAATTTGTTGAAAACATTTCGGTATTGCCAATATGGCTCATCTTCTAGTTAATAGGTAATACGCATCAAAATGTTTTTAAAATTTATAGTCGAATTGCGAGTGCGGTAACAGATGTGTGAATTTTGCTGCATGTAAGTACCTAGTGGTATCCTGAGCACAAGTCTAGTCATTGTAATGATAGGAAGTGACATATCCCCTGAAATCGATGCATGGAGAATAATTATAAAACAATTTTTTTTCGTCATCAAAGTACCTACTGAATGAATATTAAATTATAAAACTCAATTTAAATGAATATCGCTTACCATCGTAACATCTCTAGACAATTTTAATAATAACGATATCTGTTTCGGGGCAATCAACAGAATACACAATTTACTTTTAAAATTCATAACGGGACCTCCCAAGCGACCCTGACCCCTCGCAGCACGGTTTAAAAGGCTGTTTTTGCGTAAAAGTGCTTTATTGTATTCATTTGAATTAATTTAACGCTCGAAATAAAAGGTTGGATAAATAAAATAATATTATTTTGAAAAGTAGTTCAATTTTATTGTTTGCTTAGAATGAAAGATCCTTTGAGTTTTGAAAATAAATAAAGATCGTTATTTTTAGATATTGAAAGTAGTGCAGTTTGACAAAAAAGCGCGATGATTGAAAGATAAAATTCGTACTGCGTCGACTTCAGTTAATAAAAAAGTAAAGGCAAATAGGTAATAATATTTGAATACCTACTTATAACTAAAAATTACGACCACTTGGCGCAGTGATTCCAGTGTAGATCACTCGGTTTACTGTTCGGGTTGCAGATTCGATTCCCGCCTGAGGCAAATTTCGGAAACGGGCTTTTCGTAATTTGTCTGGGTTAATACATCTACAACTACATCAATACACATAATATAATATTTTCATTATTATAATTTATTATATTTCCAGTTCATTCGTTCTTCAGCTCATTTAACTTTAATTTGTTCATTCACTTCCAAACTTAATTCACGGCTCCATTAATCTTTTGCTGCTATTAAAATTGGTTGTTGTCTTAGGACAGAACGTTTAAATAATATTACGCGAAGATTGTTAGGGTCCGTACGAGTCCCTTCGAGAAACTCTTATAAGATCCAGTCCGTACGTCCGTCCCGGTTTGTCTCAGTGCCATAACATTTACAGTTTTCAACGGACGGATAAAATGTGGTACAGAGATAGGTACTTAAGAGTAGATCTCAATTTCAAAAATATAAAATTTTATTACATTACTTTTTGAGGTGAATTTAGAAATTAACATTTTAAGCCTCTACTTGCCACTTAAGTAGGTTCGGAAAAGTTCGCAATCGAAAATCTAACCAGCTAACAGATCTTATACAAAAATAACGAGCTATATTAGTTTCACCTCGCGTTACTCCGAGTTTACTCTGTGTATGGAGGCCGCATGCGATGCATTTATCATTGAAGATAATGGAATTTGAAATTATATCTCTAAACCAGGTGGTTAATGCAATTTATGTGAGACTCGGTTGAGTATATCTCAATGCAAGTAGGTAAGTTTAAAACTCAACGACTTTAAGGTGCATTTGTTTTACACAACAAATCACTTTACGTTTATCAGCAAGCCAATTTGGTTTAAATCACGAATAAAATGACGAGTCAACAAAAAACATATAAAAACAATTATGTCTACCTACTTTATATAATAATAATAATTTAGCCCTTTTAACGTCCCACTGCTGGACACGGGCCTCCCCTCAATGCGAGGGGGATTCAGGCCATAATCCACCACCCTGACCCAGTGCGGGTTGGTGGATTTCACATATCTAAAGACATGCAGCATACTTTATATAAATAAATATTATTGATCCTGTACAAATTGAATAAAGACACAGTCGCCTGCTCTAAGGTAACATTTCTAACATAAGCTATGCTAGCTTAACTCATAAGTGTTTAATTAATCTCTGATATGAGTTCACTCTCATCCGAACTTGCAGCAAGCAGTACCTTAGCAGTGATAGCCAACTATTTAAGCACGTATCTTGCGGGCTTAAGGTCCAGATTTCAAACCTCGTTTCTCTGGATTTTTCGAAATCCATGTGCGAATCCTAATTTTAATATATTATCACTTGCTTACGATGAAGGAAAACATCATGAGGAAAGCTGCATGTCTTAAACTAAAAAAATAAGGTCTTTCAATCCAAGTTCCACAAATATCACAGCGTCGCAAAATACACCTCAATATCTAGAATTCAATTTGTAGTTCGAAAATATTTTCCCTTGTACCTTCGTATTTACTTTTTGCTTCGATGAAATTGTCCGTTCATTTCTCGAGTTGGAGAAATCCAGTTATGAAAGGCGCTAATCGAACTGCATTCCAGTACCCGGATGAAAAGATGGCTGACCCAGATTATTGACCCGGGTATTCAATAACTAATGATAGTGTCCCGGATAAACCGGTGACGACCGCATGGCACAGTGGTTCGAGCGTAGGCCGCTAGTCTCACTGCATCGGGGGGTTACGGGTTCGAGTTAGTTTGATAATATTGAGTAGGTAGGGGGGTAGGCAGAGACTATTGATTGCCACATGCTACGTTTTGACACACCTCTTTTACTTCATCCAAATTCATACATCTTCTCATGCACTGCCGTCGTTTGAGGGTGCTACGGACTTGACCCTTCCGGAAAAGACCATTTATTTATTTGAGTTACTGTATTTTATAGTAACAATGGTGCTGCTTGCTCACATTGCGTTGCTGGTTTGAAAATGTACTCAATTTTTCTTGCGGGCTCTTCTCAAAGCTTTCATTTCATAAGTGCTTCCTTTAGTTTACATGAATAAAAATTGTTTAGAAACATTAATAGCTGCATCTACATGAGCTAAGCGTCACGCCCGAGCAATCAAATTTGACGGACCCATTGGCGTGATTGGCTTAGATTCCGCCTACCACGCTGCAGGTCGTAGGTTCGTTTCCTACCCGGGATTGCTTGGGGCCTGTGGACGCGGCCATTTATTTTCTTTGAAATATATTGATTTGTTGTTGTAGGTATTATGATCATCGTTAATAGCTACCCGAGATTTAATAAGATATCTAGTTTTGCTAGCCATCGCTAAAGTAAATCAACTTTAATGGGCTGCGAATGAAAATAAAGAATAATATAACTCTCGTTCCTCTCCGTCGCTCCGCTCGACAAAAATAATTTGCGAGATAAAAAGGGGCTTCCCCGAATATACGAGAGGCTGTGCTGAATTTATCAGGCCTATAGTGGCATAAAACAGAATTACGTTGGAGCAATCCGGCGCGCACGATCCTTATGCTAAAGAAGATAGCGGCTATTCTACCTGCCTGCGGTTGAGAATGACTAGATTCGAGGAAACGTGAATCGACATACAAAATTTCGGCGCTCTTATCACGTGCGTCATTTTTTATTTTATTTGGTAGAGTTGTTCGGAAGTGACATTATTGACGACCAAACCAATACTTTAATGAGACGACTACAGTTTTACGGCAAACGTTTAGATGTAATAGTGGTACCACGGAAGATCGGCGCAATGTAGCTATTACAGCTGCGTTTCGTACAACGAGTGAGAGAGCTGGAAGCCCAACCCTTTTCCATCCCCTCTCTCTGTCCCACTCCCCTGTAAGTCCATGTCGGCAACGTGCAAGCGATGCCTATGGTATTGCAAGCATCTATACGCTATGGTAACTGCTTACCATGACGCGGGCCGTACGCTTGTTTGCCAACTTAGTCATACATAAAGGAAAAAAAGATTTTTCCACTTTTATGAGACAAGTTAAATAAGGCTGATTTTCTAAGGGCGGCCTATCGTTGCGGAAGTCCTGAAAATAAAGCTGTGTATACATTATTTGCCTTTCAATAAAAATAAAGAGGTTTTGATGTGTTCAAAGGCACGGGCACATAATAAATTCTTGTGTTGACTCTAGAGAAAATTTGAGGCGTGGAGTTTTCTGTTATTATTCAGAACATTTTATGTACTCTAACTTGAAAGGAAGTATCATCCTATTAACAAATTCATTTACAGTAAGATGACTATTCTTTCTGCGATAAAATTATAGCTAAAACAATTTTTTTTTTAAATTATTTTCATGACTATTCATTTGATCACAATTTTCCAAACTTTTACGATTTCCCAAACACTCGTACAAACAAGTAAAAAAACATCTCTACTAATGTGTACCCCACTTAGCTCCGGCAAAGCTCGTTAGGGATCACTTTAGATAGCCCCGGCGATTACTGCGCGATTCAAGAAGTTCTCGGCTCCCTAGCCGCACATTCGTAAATAAAAAATACACGCCTTGATGTCCCGCTTAGACCTGAGCGGCACCGGCCAAACCGGGTGCCATACCTCTTGCTATAGCCAAGCCAAACTTTAGGTACGAAACTACAAGTACTCGCCTAAGTTGGCTCAATCAGTGCGTTGGCGCGTGTCAAAAAATTTTACGCGAATAAAAGAGACACCTTTGTAGGTAAATATAATTTATGGTAGCGAGCATCTGTGTGAAAGATCACTCTTCTGCGTACTTATCATATGTCTAGATTTTCAGCTTTGCTGGCTCCAGTTCCAGTCCAGCTATAGCAAATATTTACGCAGGAGCCTTCATACTACCTACGCTAGATTAGACAGGTGGTGTCAGACTGCCCGACTTCTGCTGCATAGTAAATACTTGCAAAAATTAGCTAGTCGCTAATTTGGCCTCCATTACGTAGGTAGGTGTAGCTGAGTTTCGGTATAGAATAGAACTCCGAAAGCAGATGGCGGATCCCAACGAAGTCTGAACCGATCTTAATACGGCCACCTCCAAACTACGCCAAGGTATTAGCTGCGGGTAGAAATATTTTTTGGTACGAAACATTTGTAGAGCTATCAATAAGGATTTCGTAGCGTTTGTAAGCGGAAATTTATGTTTTAATTTGTAGTAAATAGTTTTAGGTAACTGCTATAAAAGAGTTTGAAAGAAATTTAGAAGTAAGAGAGATTGAAGGCATACCTATACAACATTTTATATTTCTACGATTATGTTCTAGGTTTTTCCGCATGTTTTATCTTATATTATTTAAATGAGAAGAAATAGCCACATAAAGAGTGGAAAAGTAAAAGGGAGGCCTTTGCTGCAATGGAACATTTCAGTCAATCAAGAGTACTTATTTTTATATTGTTTTAACTGAGCAAGCCCAGGGGTGACATTATTACTATTTCGTATCGCTTCTCGTTGGCCATCGTTTAGTAATTATGTGGAAGTTGGTACAGCAATGCTATGTCAGCGGGTAACACTATCATCACAACTTAGATTAATGATTAATCTCCGCGAGTTCTCTGCGCGTGCGAAACTATCATCAATCTATGCGTCACAAAAATAACACTCAAGCAGTAGTAACAATTTCTAAGAATTATAAATGATTGATAAGTGTATAAAATTGCTACATATTTCAGGTGACCCTGAACTGAAACCTGTTTGACTGCCTACTCTTGGTCTTGGCTAATATGTTTTATACCCACAGGGGTGGATAATAAAATCTCTCTGGGTAGAAATACTACGGATTTTGTGGTAGACTTACCTCGATAAAACGAGTTATTTCAGGTAGTAGAAAATGTTTTGCGTAGGTTTCTTACATTTGGTTTGTGTATTTTCAATTGATTACATTAGCACTGTTTTGTTAGATAAAAATAAGTATTCTGAAAATAAATGTAAATGTAACGTCACGACTTTTATCCCCATTTGGGGGTAGTCAGAGGCTTGAGTGGCCATACACCACCACATTGTGGAGGTATAAACCAACTCAAAGCCCACGTTTCACCAGATAGTCAGAATCCAACGTGACATAAGTATTCTAACATTGCTGTATTGTTTTAGCAGATATGGTACCGTCTAACATCGTAATCACTAAACTTGTGTTGAGCGCTCCACTAAATACAGCGAAATTCACACATTTTTTATCGCAAACTTATGTAGGCATTATTCACCAGTATGAGTCGATGAGCCGTATTGACAATACCGAAATGTGTTCAACGTTGCCTTTAATTTGATTGTTGAATTGCGAGTGCGATAACAGATGTGTTAATTTCACTGCATTCTGTGGGTGCACTGAGAGTCTATAATTGCAATAAATGATATCTACTAAACTAATAACATCAATGCTAATGGGGCATGGGAAGTCAATCCCATGGATTTAAGAAATACTTTATTGTACTTTATTGTAATAAGCCCATACCTCAGCGACATGCCTTAGTGACAAGGAGGACTGCTAGAAGTGGAAGGAGGCCTTTGCCCAACAGTGGGACACAAATGGCGGCGTCTTCATCAGGCGCATGCCTCGCGCGAGCACTCAGTTTTGACGTCGGAACGCACAGGCGTAATGTCATAATATAAGTGCTCGGGTGAGGCATGCGCGCCATATGGACACATCTATTGACTAATATTTTTATTGAATTATAATAAACCCATTACGTTGTTCCAAATAAACGATTTCGTATTCGTAAGAAACGTTCAGTAAACAAAACTGATACAATGTATTCATATCAAATTGAACGAAAAAGAATGAATAGGAATGTGACCTCACTACATCTCTAATAAGAGGTCTACCAAATGCCAACGGAATACATCTATTGAATCGAACGACCAACATAATCGAGTATTCACGGGAAGAAATCAACCGGGAGGGAGTGGAGAGGGCCGTCGTAACTCGATTTACATAACAAACATGCGGTAACGACTCGAAAGAAGGCGCAACTACGAATATTCGCGCGCGGATTTCGATTTTCGATTTTTATCCCATTGTGTGGATGTTTGTGTGATTATGTTGATATTTACCAAACCTTTTGATCTTTCTCATATAATATACATACCTTTAGTGGTTATTGCTATATGCATCACATTCTTTGTAGGTAGGGGGCCATCCATAAATTACGTCACACGAATTTCATGATTTTTAGACCCCTCCCCCCCTTGTCACAGCTGATCACATTTGCGAGACTCCCCCCCTCCCTGTGTCGTCATTAATAACGTCACATATTTTTAGAAATTTCAGAAATTTTCAAAAAATTTCGTTTACAATTCAAATTTTGGTTTTAATACTTAGATATATTCGATTTTTAAATGTGTCGTTACAAAACTTAGGACCCCTCCCACCCCCTTGTCACACATTGTCACATTTCGTCAACCCCCTCCCCCCTTTACGTGTGACATAAATAATGGATGGCCCCTAGTTTGAATTTTTAGTTTTTTTAAATTCAAAACTAGGAATTTAACTACTTAACTATCTATTTAGTTATTACAATTAATAAAATTTCCCAAAACTCGTATTTTTACCATGATTAACTTTTTTGAAGTAATCCTGTTTCGGTGTCCTCCAAAAAAGTTAATTAAAAAAAAAAACATTTTATTAACTTTTTTGGAGTAACACGACAATTTTTTTTCGTACATAAGATAATAAGGATATTGCTTTCCACTAGTGACTTTACAGATTCCTAGCAAAATGGTTAACATCCCACCCCTTCGAAGAGATATTCGTGATAGGTTCAAAGTGAAGATTTTATTTCAAAATACAGCAGTTAAACTCGTACCTATTATCTTTTAATGGCAATTAGTGTACTGCAGAAAATATTAAACAGTGTAACTCTGTGAGTAATAATGTTATTAGTAGCCTGGGGGCTATTTACATATATTTATATTAGGTATTATTAGACAATTTTAGCTTCACCCACCAGAGATAGTTTAATCTACCTATCGTCTTCCATATATAATCGATAGTTTAATTAAACTCTCCACGATCGATTAACTACCATTGATCTTACGGCCCTTAATCGACGTCAGAACAAAAAATACGCCGTTTTCGTAGTACTTCGTATCGTATCGTATTTTGCGATACGCACAATACGATACGATACTAAGTACATAAAAGAATTCGGAACTGAATGGAAACGGATTAAAAGTTATAAGTGATTTTATTTTGGAGGACACCGAAGATACGATTTGCGTACAAAGGCTTCGCAAGATACTTTTTAGGTAAATTTATTGTTATTTGCAAAATAATGTACTTTTGTGTAACTTAGGCGTAGGCAAAAAAGCATACGGTTCGTAATGGGAATTGGAATTTTACCTTTTACATCTTTGTGTGAAAAGTGATGAGTTTACGCTGAAAAGTATATTTTACAATATTTTAAAAATATTTCTTTCATAACACCTCCATGGTAAAATGAGGGATCCAGTATTGTGCTGTCGCCTACGCACAATACTTTGTCGGCCTTTTAACTAATAAAAGCGTTTCTTTTGAACCGCTACCCGCTTTTGTTACTGGTAACTTTGAATTGTTATAATTTAACGCGAATTTTCCTAAGTTTATTGTTCACTACTTTGATCTAAATATGTCATGCTTTTATATTATTTTTCATAATAAAACCAACTTTCTATAGAAATTTAATAAAAAATACCTACTTAGTAAGATGTACGGTAAATGGCTTCTCGGAAAGGAAGTTACTTAAAAATTTAACATGAAACTTAATGAAATCGTTAATTTCCAGTACATTTACTATTCAGATCGGTCGACCTTAAAATCCGTTATGTCGTTACAGGAAATCCCTCCAGGCCTCTAAAATATCCGGAATATCCGGGCCCTCAATCAGTGTTTATCGATGCGTATCGCCATCGGCACGTCACTCGAGATATTCCGCACTCGAGTGGGTTGAGTGACGTGAAACAACATCACTATAGCGTGCAGCATGCAATAAGCCATTTGGTGCGGCCAGATGCCTCGCATGCCTCGCCCGAGCACTCATCTTATGACATTATCCGCCGAATACTCGTACGCAACTCAAATTTGAGAGCCGCTTAACTTTGACGCGCCATACAAAAACTGACCGATAACGACGACGTCTCAAACTGCTAAGTGGTACTTAAACATTTGAGTAGCTTTTGAGTACTCGGCCGTTAGTCTATGAGTTTGGGCGCGGCATGTGCCTGAAATAGACACACCCATTCGAAATTGTAGGTATCTATCTATATTTAATTATTTCTTTATTTTGATTTTAGGTAGTTTCTTTTAATTTAGTTTATGTTATTTTTAGTTGTGAATGACGTTACCATTGCTAAGCACACGATTTCATTTCACATTGTTATAGACTAGAAATAATGTTAATAGAAAGAATAATTCTCCCAGAGAGTTTTACTGGTATTTCATCAGTTGTATCAGTCTTGATCTGTGGCAATCAGCCTGTGGTGTTTTTCTCCCGCTTTGCAACGGAGGGAAGTAGATAACCGCCTTCCAACACCTCCTATTATTTTTGATTAAATTTGTGCGGGTCCCAAGACAACTTAGGTTTTCCCCAGGACTCGTCGCGGGTCAAACCTGGTTGGACACCACTGTTGATCCTGACTTACAGGAGTAACAGTGGTAGGTGTTTGTAACGGGCCTAGTCCCAAAAATAATAGATTATTTTTTATTAGGTCAATTTACATTTATTATACGGAATGCTTAACTACAATAATAACATTACCTAACACTACATCAACTAATGTTCTAATTGATTGATGATGTACATTACTAGAGTGATAAATGACAATCCTAATTTTACTGAGTAATAAAATCCTAGGACCGGGTGGAAAATATATATTTTTCCAGCCCAATAAAGCAGTCTACCACATAATTACGTAATTACACCTTTTTGATACGCCCACGCGCCGTTTGCGTATCCTTTTTCCAATTTTTCGCCAAATAAATTCCAATTCCAATAAAAAATCCAATAAATCAACCTTGTAGAACCCTTGGGAGCCTGAACTAATAACTTTTGAAATACTTTAAGCCCGCGGCGACCCACCAAATAACTAATATCAAACGCCCTAAGACGCCGGCTTAGATGGCGTAATAATTTATATGACAAAGGAAGACCGCATAGGGACAGTGGGCATACCATACGTCAAAGTATTTAGTGGACTGTCCAGTCAGAATTAAGACATGACACCTTTGTAAGACACTGCTTCAAGAGATTGTAAACGAAAACGTGTAAGAGGAAGAAAGGAAGCAAGAGAGTTCGGTAGAGCCAAGTTGTAGGCAATGACTGCAGCTCAAACAGAGTGGTGACGACATAACGACAATAACTGAAACCACATACTGGGTATCACGTTAGTAGTTCGTACGTAAAAAAATATCAAAAAATATTCAAAGGTATAGCCACGGAATTGCTTTTTTACTTTTACCATTTTAACTTTACGCCTACAAATAAATGTACGCGAAATACACCGACACCGAAGTGATGTTGCCACGCTCGTACTTACAGGTCAGTTTATGACGTCAGTAGACGAATATAAAGGATGTTGTGTTACGTTTAGATTATTCTCGCATTAAATTTGTGTGAAAATTTTGATTTTTGAGTTTTGATGTAAACCTAATTTGATGATTTTAAAGTATTGTGATTGACTAGTAGAGATCGTATTTAAATTTATTGTCGTGATGTCGTCACCACTCTGTATAGGACTTGGCTCGACCGAGGGGCAATACCACCCACAGAAGAATGATACGGTAACTGCTTAACATCAGGCGGGCCATTAGGTAAGCTTGTTTGCCGCCGTAGTGAAATAAAAAAAATGTGAGATAACCGGAAACCTAACTCACTCATTCTCACTTCTATAACTTGAAACATTAAGGCTCAGATGCTAATATTAAGCTTGCAGATGTTCCATACATTAAACGTCAAAACTGCATCTTAAGATCGATCTCAACTTTGAGATGCATTTATTAATACAAGTCTAAGAATAAATAAAGAATTTTAAGTTTATTTATTAAATGATACAACATCGACATCGCACAATACAAGTTGAAGTAAGGTAACTTAATTTTCCATCATCAAGTTTTTGTGGACATTCAGGGGTTCTAAATTGAGCGCTAAGTTACTGATGAATAGAATCTATTTATCATTAACGATGCGCTCGTTAGTTAAGTTTTAACTTGAACCCTCACGTGTTTTGTGATAGTCATTTTGAAGTCAGAATATCGTTAGTGTGCCTTATATATTTACTCATTAAGTTAGAGACATTGACGTTGTTTGAGCCTAGGTCGCTCGGGTCACTGAACTAGGTGATTGCGGGTTCGATTCCCACTGGCAAACATTTCGCAAAGGCCCATTTAGTAAAGAAACAGAGAGAAAAAGATATATGTTATGAATATTTAAGTCAAATTTTATATTATATTATAATAGCTTTATTACAAACTCTGGCTCACACCTCTGGGTTTTTCGAAATCTATGTGTGAATCATAACTTTAATATGATTATCACTTGCTTGCGGTCAAGGAAAACATCGTGAGGAAACCTGCATGTCTTCAGACATGTGAAATCCACCAACCCGCACTGGGCCAGCGTGGTGGATTATGGCCTGAATCCCCCTCGCATTGAGGGGAGGCCCGTGCCCAGCAGTGGGACGTTAAAAGGGCTAAATTATTATTATTATTAGTTTTATTTAGGCACTAGTTCTTTCCTGCGGCTTCACCCGCGTGGTACACTTCTTCGAAATATAGCCTGACTATATGTCACATGAGAGAGAGTGCTATAGAGATAGTGCTTGAATTTTCAGAAGCGGATAAGAACTTCCATGACCCTAAATGTACGAAATTACAAATTATATCCTTTGGAATATTAATATAACAATTTCATTTGAACACACATTTGAAACTTAAAATGTCTCAAAATTTTCCATATAAACGTATGGTGTATGTAGTAAACACAAAAGTACATAAGGGTATAGTGTTTATAGCGCATTCTAGCCAGAAGTTCGTCATGGATGGAGGATATAAAGGACATAACGTTTAGTTGTTGACCTAGATAGGGCACAGGATAGGGTAAGTTAGTTTACGAGCCGGCCAGGCGTTGGTCGTACGTAAAGTGCTTATGGGAGTTTGGCCCTTTGCTAAATTAAAGTAGCGTTGGAATTTCGGCTTATGCCACGTTTCTCGGTTAAGGTCAAATAAATGTATCCAGGGTTTTTTTCGCCACCATGGGATAACATTGACAATTGACAGTTCTAACCATGGAGATACTACGCAGCAGTTACCGTAGCCTATAGATGATTATAATACCAAAGGCATCGCTCGCACGTTGCCGACCTGAAGGGGAGTGGGACAGAAGGAGCGGAAGGGGAGGTTGGGCTTCCGGCTCTCTCACTCATCGTTCGAAACACAGCTGTAATAGCTACTTTACGCCGATTTTCTGTGAGAGGGTGGTACTACCCCAGTCGTGCCGGCCGCTTGTACACCTTGTATTGGCTCAGTATTTCCTAAACATATTCCTAAGAACCTTGAAATATTTTAAGAAGAAAACGCGCTAAGCAGCTTTCGCGGATTGCGTGTAAATTTATAGCTTATCAGTGTAGGGCGTGTGTTCGCGGTAGATCGCAGACAGTCTTATAAACATTCATTTTGTCGCGTCAGGGGTAGGGGGTGCATTCCGAAATTCCGAAATTTCATAATTTCGAAATTTCGGACCATTTTTGCATAGTTTTCAATTTCGGAATTTCGGCCATTCAGTTTCGGAATCCGAAATTAAATTAAGAGCCGCCGTAATTCTTGAATGAATCATTTTTCCACTTCTTTCGCTATCCTAGAGTCTTTATATTGGAACTAGTACATTATGGAACTATTAAAATGCCGTAGAATAATATCCCGCGACCTAAATGTTGAGAATAAAAGTACAAAAACATTATGTGAGAGGGATACTACTTACTTATATTCCCAAAACTGTTCATATTTCCTGGAGGGGTTTATCAAGGCGGGGCAAAATTCGACAAGTTTCATCAAGTCTTTCAATCAAAGGCTTGCGTTAGCCTGGACTTTCTCTCAGTTTTAACTTATTGAGCCTAAACATGATGCGTAAAACTAGAGTCTATAAAACCAAATCCAAGAAAACGTCTGAAAATTATCACAGAGGCACGAAATAGCTATAGAGCGAAGGTTATTATTATGTATGTGTTGTGAGGGTATGTATTTATCTCCTGAACCTGTTTCTTATTAATCCGAATTTGATCAATAGTAGAAGATCCTATTCGCTAATCATGAGATTAGGTTAGGCAGAGGCACGTAAAGAGAACCCAGATCATGGAGGTGAAGGCAGTATCCTCCATTTATCTGTCTAACAGGAACTTTCCAGTACGATCGTGCGGCCTTCTTAACGTCATTTTTTCATTGCACTTGAGGTCCCTTTAGTGGACATATATATTTCAATAGTCCCGAGTCTCCACTTAGAGTAGCGAATTGCACCAAGATCCCTGCTTTTTCTTAACATGACAAGTCCTTCATTCAATTTGAGGCAGGTTACTCGTTTGGTGACAACTCTGACTTTGCTTTGGTCTCTAACGGTCGATGGTCCAGCTTGCTGAGGTCTTTCGCTTAGTAATATAGATCCAATTACGCCGATGAGACCGTCGAGCAATTTGGAGACTTTCGTTATTTATCTTCTTCTTCTATTTAAGTACCCGAAGGCCCTTGTCATTGTAGCTGATGAAGCCCTTTCCATCATTCCCTGTCTCTAGGGCAGTCTCTTTCACCTCCTGATATGATATGATGTCAACCTTAAAATAAATCTGACTCATGTAATTTATTCTTGGTCTTCCTTGCTCTTCCTCTTCCTCGCTTTCCTCCTATCTTTTCTTCTAAGATGTTTTTCATAAAGGTGTCATATTGTATGAGTTGAGATCATTTTTCTTTAAACGATCTTCTTTATTTTAGCCTATTAGCATATCCTCATTTGTGACTATTCCATTGCAACTGATTATTTCCATTCTCCTACAATATCACATTTCAAACGCTTCAATGTATCCCACCTCTTTCAACGAGGGTCCACGATTCACACCCATATAGCGCTACGCTCTAATATAAACTTTATTTTATTCATACAACTACATAATTGCCTGTGCTGGGTCCAAATGAAAATATTTTGGTTTTTTGTCTGTTTGTCTATCTATCAGTACTTTATGTTCAAGAATCACGAGAAAATGGCTTAACCGATTCCAATGAAGTTAACATAATAATATCATCACGATATTGGGGGTCGAGCTACAGAAGAAAATCTAGCGCTAGTTGAAGCTGCGGTTGAAAGCTATTTTTCATCGTAAAATGATTCATAAACGACATATCTATTGTTTTATTTACTGAAACTAGCCGTAAAATACCAATTTATACGAAACATTTCAGATTTTACAGTAAAATTGTATTTTATAATCGATTTACTAAAATGTCGTTTCAATTTCGGAATTTCGGAATTCCGAAATTGACGAGCCCAATTTCGTAGGCCAATTCCGAAATTGAAAATCTATGAAACTGCACGCCCTAGTCAGGGGGCTTACCACAAGCTCTTATTGTGATTCAATTACAGGAACGTATTAACGTTTCAGCGACTTTTTGTGCAATGACGTACCTTATTGTCATGACAATAAGAAACGTCATTAAAACGTCGTTAAAACGTTCCTATAATTGAATCGCAATAACAGCTTGTGGTAAGCCCCCAGGTTATATTCCACGCTTATGTTGAGGGCCACCAAAACTGCGAGAGCGCGAATAATATTTATGCGAAATTATCACCAAGAACTTCGACTTTGCAGCCTTATGCTCTTGGGGTGACGATAGTTGAAGATTTATGAGACGCATCATAACCTACTTCTCTCGCATGTTCCCTCTAGCCGTATTCCCAAGTACAAAACTATTCTGAACTTCAGACTATAGTTTTGTACAAGACTCAGACTTCAGAGTCTGAAGCCAGTAGGTTGAAGTAGGTTATGATGCGTCTCATAAACCCTCAAACATCGTCACCCTGAGTGTGATACTTTTTCAACAGCATGGCCACAAACGTCGAGAGACCTTTGACATTTTATACTGCCTTGAGTTACGACGATTTTATTTACAACTAGCCGTGTGCCCGATGGTATGACCATACAAACCTTCATCCCCCTTTTAACCCCTTAAGGGGTGAATTCCAAAAACTCTATATTATTGCCCACTTACGGAATTCCTGATATCACGTAAGTGGGCAATAATATAGAGTTTTTAAACCTCCTGGTTTTAGGCTGTGCGTTGTTTGTCAGTCAGTTAAATTTGTTTTTTTTTAAAGTACTTAAATAGGTCTGAGGGAAAAGAAAACTTAAAATGAAAAGATTTTCTTGTTCAAATAAATCGCTAGTTCCGTGGCCCCGCTGCCTCAGAATATATTGCAGTACCGCGAGAATGTAAACCAAGTTGTTAGTAAGTGTTAACTTATGGCTTTAATAATGCGCGTTTTATAATTCAGCGTTATTTTTGCGTACTGTACTGCCAGCCGTAATGGAAAGCCGTTACTCTGAACGAATGAAATCATTTACCAAATTTGAATACGAAAAAATGATGGAAATTTCGACCGAGTTTTTTTCTTCTTATCGTATGGTTAGTGGCCAACCTGGTGTCAGAGTTGTTCAAGCCGCCCGAAGGCCTCTGACAAGGCTTAACGACTGCTGCCTAGATGACAACAATCGGGACCGACATTTTACGTGCTCTCCCAAGCACGGAGACGCGTAGTTCAAATGCCACTAAATGGTCACATATCTCTGACTGACCTGGCCATGTGTTGCTTAACCTGCAATAGTTTACTGCTCTGTGATTGCAGCTGGCTATTATCCTGAAAACACAATACACTCAGAACTCATACTTAGATTTTGTAAAACATATCAGCTCTGTCAGCTATTTTTTTCATAAAACTAAACTAACTTTATAACTGTTTCTGAGCATATAGCAGATAGTAATTCTGTGAAGTGCTCAAAAATTCTGTAGCTTTAAAACCCGAAGTCGCGTAAAAATTAAAATGGTAAAATTAATTAGTGCTGCTACACCAACGGACTCTGAACATAATTAATGTTTGCATATTTTATCATGCAATTTGAATTTTGACAGCGATATTGGGGATTGCAGTATTTTTACATTTGCAGGATTTTTTATGACTATCCAATTATTTAGGTACCAATATTTTGTTACCAAATTCGTAGTACCCCCAAATTCAATTGCGTCTTATGACCGGCGCACAGTGAGGATGGCATGGCATGACATTTTAATTTTTATCGAAATTCAATCGAAATAAGGTATATATTTCAATGCTTGGTGATCGACCTCGGAGTATCGCGGAGTATTTTCTCGGTGCACCCGCTGGAGCACCTTATTTCGATTGGATAAGTATTAAATTCGATTGATAAAAATTGAAATGCCATGCCATGCCGTCCTAACTGTGCGCCGGCCATAACTCAAAACTTCTGCAGTTGGATGTCAATCATAAGTAACCTGAAAATCAAGCATACCTACTGATTATAAAAAAACAATATACTGTATATACATATACTGTATATAGTGTGCCTTCTTTTTGTAACCTTACGGTGGGTAGGGGGGCCACTATAATAAATCTCTTTTTGCAATAGGTATGGGTGTTATATATACATATAATCGCTACGTCTATATTTTAGTAATTAGCCAAATCAAGGTTAACTGAAAGCCAAGACATTTATATTCCCCGGAGAAGATAGAGACGTAAATTTATACTTAATAAATTATAACTTAAGTGTAAGAGCAAAGCTAAAGTTTGCGAGCGACCCTGGAATATTTTGACATATTGAACTTTTGAAGCTTAAGAGCCATAACACACCGGGACGCCATGCGACGTCGCCGGCCACGTATCCAAACAATTTGTATTGACTGGCGACGTCGCCAGTCCGTCGCCAGGTGTGTTACCTCCCATACATTTCAATACGAATAGTTGGCTACGGTGGCTGGCGACGTCGCTATGGCTACCCGGTGTGTTATAGCCCTAAATCCGTCGACAATTTTGCCGTTACACCTATTCATCTCCTTCTATTCACCGGTCCACCTAGGACGTTTTGTTGTACCTTTGACCTTTTGATTTTTCGACGTAATCATTCTTCGACGTTTTAACGTTTCGACCATTACGTAGCTAGTAACTTGAATCGTAGATGGTACATTTCGTACGTGATACATTTATTCGAGTTATCTTTCAGTAGATTTTGATATGGGTTTACTATTTCGATATACATTTTACTGGTGTAGTTAATTGACTGCAGCTCATATACGGGCTGTCTCGACCAAGGTAGTACCACCCTCTCACAGAAGATCGGCGTAAAGTTGCTATTACAGCTGCGTTTTGTACGATGAGTGAGAGAGGCGGAAGCCCAACATCTCCCCCCCCCCCCTCTGTCTCACTCCTCTTCAGGTCCGCAACGTGTGAGCGATGCCTTAGGTATTGCAAGCATCTGTAAGCTACGGTAACTGCTTAACATCAGACGGGCCGTACGCTTGTTTGCCACCATGTCACATAAAAATACGTTTAAAATTAAAGTACCTATGTAATGTACTAAACTCCTGAAATATACAAGACTACGACATTTCCTTCGTTACATTTCCCGCCGTACAAGGTCCTCACCTGACAATATCAGCTCAATATTTAACTGTGAGATAGAGGCCTTAATCCGGACGCCGCCGCGCTAACATGATTCATGGCCCTTGAGGGGGAGATAAGGGCTCTGAACAAGCGTTATGAACGCATTTGGAACGGAACAGAAAGATGGCGAGGCAACAAACGTATCAGTTTATTATCTGCGGTTAGTGAGTCGTTTTTCATTGTGTTTGTGCGGTGAACTTCTTGTGTTTTATAGTTGCGTTCTCTTATCGGGGAACTAGACAATAAATATCTCATATAAATCAGTCTGTAATTGCTTTTTGTTTAATACTACGCGTCTTAAAAACGGCAAGTTCGATTTCGATCAAAATTCTAATTGAATCTTGGTGTGTGCTGTCAAATCAGAAAACCGAGTAAAATTTATTAATCGGTTTTAAAGCTATGATGCCACAGAGATATAAAGGCGTCTAACCTTAAACGCTACTAAAAATAAAACTAAAAACATTAACTTATAAAATCCTACTTAATCCCACTAATATTATAAATGTGAAAGTTTGGATGGATGGATGGATGTTTGTTACTCAATTACGCCAGAACGGCTGAACGGATCTGAATGTAATTTGGAACACAGATAGTTTATAACCTGGATTAACACATAGGATTTTTTATCCCGGAAAAATGTCAGGTACCTGTGGGATTTTAAAGTTAACGCGGACGAAGTAGCGGGCAGAAGCTATAATAATAATTATAAATGTGAACGTGTGTGCGTGTGTGTGTGAATGTTTGTTACCACGTATCTCCATAACTATTAAACCGATTTTAATGAAATTTGAAACGTCGATAGTGTAGGCTCTAGAATAAGACATAGACTAATCTTAAATATTAATTTACACGTGGGCGAAGCCGCGGGGTACAGCTAGTATCTCATATAAATAAGTATGTAACTGCTTTTTGTTTAATACTACGTGTCTTATAAACGGCAAATCCGATTTCGACCAAAATTCAAATTGAATCTTGATATGTGCTGTCAAACCGAGTATGATTTGATTAATTGGGTTTAAACTATGATGCCACAGAGATACAACAGCGTCTAACTATAAACGCTCTCGAAAAATAAAAATAAAACAAAAACTCATAAAATAAAATAGCTTATAAAATACTTAACTCAGCAAATTGCATTTAAAACTGAAGTGTCACTTAAGTTATTAAAGAGCCTAGATTTTTAGACCTTGACAGAATTATTTAGACCGACATAAATAATAGTTCTTACTTATTAATACAGACGTGTTCTCATTACAGTTTTATTATAATGTCTAAATGGACCTGTCACCTATCTGAATAACCTAGAAAATTAAACAAGCTTTTAAAACGTTTTAATGTTGAAGCAAGCTTTATTTTGATACATCAAATATTCAAAGCAAAAAAGTTTATTATAAAGGCGTAACTTTACGTCATAAAGGTCCGTTCAGATAAAAGTAACGATACATTCACATTATGAAGGTTCTTCAATACATTATTGACAGATAAGAGCCGTATTCGGTCGTCTTAGTCACGTGACCACTAACGTGGTGTTTAATTTTTTTTTTATTCCAGTCCACTCAAGAGACATGGCACTGTAATAGAGTAGGGATCAGTTGAAACAATAAATTTTAAATTAAATGGTACGCTCAGCACAAGTTTAGTGACTGCGATGTTAGACGGTACCATGTCTGCTAAAATAATACGTCAATGCGGGAATTAAATTTATGTGTGGTCCATTCGCATGCATTTTAGATTAAATTATGTGTTGTACCTTTGCCTAGTGTCCGTCAGATAAACAAAACTTTAGTACGTTGTCAACGCCTTAACACGTAAACTACAAAGACTAAATGGACGATATAACGTTATTATTTTCGTGGCTACTTAAATTGTACCAAGTTTTGGAGCCTGAGTAAGCAGAATTAAGACTACGTTAGTGTAATTTATCTTGTCAAAGATGAATAGAGCGTACAACAACAGATTAAGCGCCTTTTCTTAATTTTTGAATCTTTGTTCCGTTGTCCTTGGACAGGAATGAATTGTTTAAAATTGGGGATAAAATTTGTGAAGGATATTTATAGTAACCTCTAGGTAGGTACCCACGACGACTGTAGGTCTATAATAATATCTTAAATCGATCGTTACAGGCTTGATTAGGTGACCCCCTCTATTTATTCCAATTTCTTTGGGTGACCCGAATTCACCGGAGCTCGAACTTGAGTGATGTATAATTTTCACAACTCATGCAAAATGGACGATAATGATGCTGTCATAAATTGAAGAATAAGGAAGAATAATTTATGTTTCGGATATTTTACTGGTAGCATTTATATCGCCACCCGGACCAGGGGCAAATTACGAAGTGTTTCCGAGTGTTGCATCTGGCGGGAATCGAACCCGTAACCACTCAATGCAGTGAACCGAGCGGCCTACGTTCAAACTGTAAGTATTATATGAGATTATAAACGGAATTTGTAGGTAGACCTAGATTCCAGTAGCTCTAGCAATTATTAGTTGCTCAGAATTCTCCAATATTATCATTCAAAGCTGATAACATAGACTCTCCTTTGCCTCATCAAACTTGTATGAGGATACCTACGGCTAACTTGGTGCCCGTAGGCAGTAGCTAGGAACTCTGAAACTTTGTGTTATTGCAATTGTTGTATTATATGTATTCCATGTAGGCACAAAGTTGTGTGGAACGATAATCAACCAATAGATGGTCTCGTCAGGGAAATGACGTGATAATGAAGCGATACCATTGGTCCTTTTTTCCTTCACACACTATTTCACTTAAGAAGTACAGTCAGCGACATCAATAACTGAACATTCTAAATTTTTCAAATCGATAAAATAACTACTCTGTATTTTGCAAACATTTTCAAACCCAAAAATTTGTAATATTACTTAAATATGAAAAATGATGGATGTGACGCAAAACATAAGTGAGCAAACAATTTGAACCAGTCAATGGACCGTTTGATAAATCTATTATTTTTTCTCCAATCATCAACAAAAACCTGAGCAGAACACAAAAAATCTCCAATCTTCGAAAACAATGACACGTCGTTAACAGATTTATGTCCACAAACTGGAATATTACACTGCGCGCCACTCGTTACTGCACACCATAAATATTTATTCGACGTTTCGTCGCCAATCAAAGCGTCGTTAATCACTGCCTGCAGCAATGCTTCCATTTTTCCCCTTTTCCGTCCTTGTTTTACACAAACAAATATTTTTTCACTAGCTGCGAACGAATAAATTCCGGATACGCTTCGCTCCGCTTTCAGATTTTTATTTAGATAAACAAGATAGCTAGCTCACGGGGCTTATATGGAATATTTTTAGCGATATCTTGATGGTTCAAATTACGATTTTTATGAAGGCGCAATGAGTACATTAGTTCCACAATTCAATAGGAAATTGGTCTAAAATTGATATGAACTTACATTATTTATATAGGTATAGCTCTAGTAAGTTATTCACAAATATTATGTAATGTTGAAAAAATAACTATCCGCTGCGTTACGTCTAACATTATACTTTAATTTCTTGTTAGGTACCTAGGTTTTGATAAGGTTTAATCAACCACCCATCGGAACAAAATTATTCTCTCATGCGTTACTCTTGCACTGTGAAAGTCATGTAAAATTATCTACTTAACTCAAAATTTTATTGCAACCCTTCGTTCACAGGTCCACGGTCTTCTCAGTCGAGGTCGCGTTTCCGATCCGGCAGTAGAATTTAAGGAAAACATGTAGAATGACAATTTGTAAGTGTCCGCGTAGGCCTAAACAAAATAAACGCTTTGATTTGATTTGATTTCAATACACGATTTCATGTTAAACGAACATTAGAAGGGGAGAAAAGTAAACACTGAGGTGAACAATGATCGTCCGTAACAATTTGAAACACATGCTGGCTATATTTTAAAGCAGATACGCTGCGTCCTTTTATTTTTCCAATATCAATAAATTGGCGACAGCAGCGCGCGATACAGAGTTGACGTTTTTCCGCTGCGGATTATCCGCTCGGTTCGTCGTTGCGGATGTGTGTACCGATTATGCGATCAGATATCGGCCGCCAGTGTACTGAGCCGTGTTCGCGTTCTCGCCGTTTATTGGATAGCTATAATTTTAACAGTTTTTTTTGGTGATATCATTAGTTCTTATTTATCTTTTAAAAATAAATTAAAACTAGTGCCCTTTTCTTTTATTCAACCTGATCAAAAACTTAATTATTTTCGTGTATTCTCTCACTCTGCGATTTAATAAACAATGTGTGTGTCTTATCTTATCTTAGTGTGTCTTATTATTGTTGGTATTTCTTTAGTTTAAGAAAGCATTCTAGTTTTATATAGGTACTTAATAAACATTACCTAAAAGCCGGAATGTTTGCAAAAAATTACAGTATTATTTGACTGTATCTTTTATTTATCAAACCGACCGAAAATACTCAACCACAAATGGGTTTTGTAAATCATGAATACCCAAAAACCATTACCGATACAAAACGTCATTTTAAGTAAATAAAAGCCGTCCCTTTGTATTTCCAATTTCAATAAATTGAGATCGGAATTCGAGTACAATAGCGAGTTGATGTCCCGGGGCGGAATATCCGCCTCGTTTTGAAGCGGATGCGTATACAGGTATGTCATCAGGAAACAGTTACAGCGTGCCGATCATGTCCTAGGTTCGACTCCGGACACGCGAAATGTATATTGAAGGGTTGAAAGGAGGCTGTCATAGCCAGCTGCAATCGCTGATCTGTAAACAATCGGAGTTTACGCAACGCCTGGCAAGGTCGGACAGAGATGGGTGACCATTTAGTGGCATTTGAACTGAGCGTCTCCGTGCTTCGGACGGCACGTAAAAATTCAGTCCCGGTTGTTGTCATCTAGGCAGAAGTCGTTAAGCCTTGTCAGGGGCCTTCGGGCGGTGTGAACAACTCTGTCACCAGGTTGGCTACTAACCATGGCCTGTCAACCGAAGAAGAAGGGGGTTGGTACACGGTAATATGCCCCCTATTTATATTGCGACTTAATATCAAAATACGTCGAGGAAACAAGAATAGCCCCACTATGCTAAAGATTTTTAATATTAACCCCTAAATTTACAGAACGTTATAATGGAATTACACTGGCATTACAAATCACTTCCAAAAAATGTTTTGTAAAACCATTGTGAACTGGATAAAAATCTCTATTAATTTGGCGGTAAAAATATGAGTATAAGTTAATTATCGTTATTAACATGTCTGGACTGTACAATACACATAAGGTAATAAAAAAACATGCAACTTAGAAAATAATTCTTAGAACAGAACCCATGAAACGTAAGTCCATACAAAATATGACTTCATATGAAACGACCGCTTGGCAAAATGACTAATTAGACCATAAATTGTTACGTTCGAAACGAGAATAGAAGGTGTATTCAGACATCCAGTGTTTCAACTATCAGCAGTAGTAACGCGTAGAACAATGTTGACACTCCGCCCATGTCTAAACAGAGCTTTATTACGGTTGTATTATGTGGTTGTATGTAACACCGCCTTAATAGTGTTGTGTTTATGGATTCGTATAATTTCAGATATATAACCGTCACTTTTGAGTTTTTTATAGTCACTTGTTGCGTTGTTATGTTATTGCTGACGATATAATCAAATTCATTATTACAGTAAATTTGCATTAAAATATTAAACATGTTTCGGTGTCAAGAACTGCCGGGTAAAAAGGCCACTTAGGAATTGTGCAAAAGCAATTCATTTTTATGATTTTCTTACAGAATCCCCTAGTAGCAAATCTTCGGCATAAAGACGTACGGTTACGTCACTGACCCTAAATTGACGTCTTTTTGTCGTCTCCGACCTTATTTGCTACTGGGGTCTTTAGCAATACCGCAAGATTTCCGTAAAAAGATCACACATATTACGTCATAGTACAAACGTTGCTTAGTTTGGGACCATACAGTTGGTGTGGAAGTCTGGCGATATTTATTTATTTAATTGATACAAGCTTATCCTCGAATCTGTTTCCACCCTACCCATCTCTACTTCCAACCTAAAATTATTAAGTCCCTATTCTGAATATTGTGTACAACGTTCGTCATGTAAGAAATAAATTATAGACCGCTATAATAACATATTCGTAAGTCAAGGTACTGTGACTAATGTAATCGTTTTGTTATGTTGAAGGGTTGATGTTAACCCTCTTAATGACCCACTGTAAGGTACAGATGTGGTTTTAATAAATCTTCTGACATTGTGAACTTATGACCTTTGCGGATACTTTTCATGTGCTTTTCAGAATACAGATTTATTTATGGATAAATGATTTATGAATCTGTTGTAGCTGGATCTTAGAATTATGATATCATGATCTGGTTGGCTATTTCCTGAAATGACACAGTTTTATGAAACAGCTAACTTAGGGCGACCGGCGATTTTGTGACGTATCGATGCTGCGTCGCGTTTCTTCGAGCGCGAACGAGCGAGACGCAGCATCAAAATCGCCGATCGCCGATGCTAAAAGTAGCAAGTCTGCGGTACCCCTTATACTTCTTCTTCTTATCGTATGGTTAGTGGCCAACCTGGTGTCAGAGTGATTCAAGTCGCCCAAAAGCCTCTAAACAAGACTGCCTAGATGACAAACAACCTGAACAGACTTGTTACATGCCCTCCAAAGCATGGAGACGCTCAGTTCCAATGCCACTGAATGATCACCCATCTCTGACTTACCTTGCCTAACCTCGCGTCGTTTACCAATTAGTGATTGCTGCTGGCTTTGAGCGCCTCACTGATGATGACGTCACGCGTCGCGGAAAGTCAGTGAATACGAGTGGCGGAGGAACTGAAGTCATTATGAGTTATTATGTCCAGCTGATGTAGGTATTTTAACTATTCCTTTTATCTTTAAAAAATATTTATACAAACTAAGAACAAACTTTTATCATTTAATTCCTAGGTAAAATACGTAATGATGAAAACATATGCTCGAATGGCAAGTTAAAACCAATATTATTCGCTACTTCAGAATTCAGCCTGTGAAAATAGGAATGTTTTCAGGGGAATGGATCGCGAATGTTTACTCAAACTCGAAGGAATGGGAAAACATGTAGGTATATTATATGAAGATAGAAATATGTAGGTATACTATAGGGAATACTGATATGTGAGGGAGACCAAGCATTTGTGAAGAAATTTTGTGTGGAAAAATAAAATCATAATTTTTATGAGGACTACACATGGACCAATTATTTAGGGGACTGGCCCTAAGCAACTCGGCCGAGTGGTCGGCCTAGAACTAACATTGACATAAAACGAAGCGAGTAGTTCAACTATTTACCGGTAGATAGAACAATGGAAATGAAAAAACAATGACCACGTTTTTTTTCATACATACAATAAAAACCCTGTCCGACCCGAAAACGTATTGTTGGGTATCGAGATTAGATTCCATTTTTGTAAGAATTTTTTTTTTTTTTTTTTTTTTTCAATTTTTTTTTTCATTTTTTTAGCATAGTATGTGTCCCACTGCTGGGCAAAGGCCTCCCATATTTTTTTGTAATACAAATACCTCGTTTACATTAAAAAAAAAACATAAAATGACGTCATCACATACTTTGTGGTCTGAGGTGACGCCACACGATCTAACATAATTACTTCCGGTAACGGTGTTGTCATATTTTTAAAATTAGCTACGTTTTGTGGGAAAAAGGCAAAAAAAATTGGCACTTTAAATGTTCATTAATATGTTTACTATCATGAATATTTTTTTTTGAATTTTACATATTTGGTCATGTGATTGGGGAACCTAATTACCGGTTTCGGCTCGGACAGGGTTTTCTTAACATGTTGTATATCTAATAAGGGCACCTCTTTCTTTAGTCTTTACTCTGTGGGACTACATCATAAAAAATAATGTTAATATTGTGCTATATTAGGTACATCAGTTAATAGTAGGTAATAGAATAATATGAAATTGTACTTAGTTGAAAACTTTACTTTTAACCTGCTTGAGTGACTACGTGGCAGGATACAAAGCGGGAGGGTACTTGGTTCCTACCAAGAAAAGATGGCTGGATTATAATGGATGGATGGATGGATGGATATGAATGAAGTTGGAGTGGATGGAAATATAACAGGAACACACAATTAATGGAAGAATAAGACATAATGCGCCGACCTCATAATAGGAAAATTAAGGCAGATCAGTGACTGTAATTCAGCGAACATTGCCAGCATGAGATGGGCTCTTATTATTATTGAAACCCATACTATAGAGAGATCGGCTTATGCTGGAAAAGTTTCCTCTGATGTGCAGCCGACCGTACCTAGGGACAAATAAAACAGAAGTCTATAAATGTGAATTTGTAGTGTGATCGGCATATTTAGGAATATATATGTCGGAGATGGCAACATTGAAAGAGTATTGAAACGATCGAAATGGTACGACAGCGCCATCTGTAGGCGTTGGACAGAGTCCACTTGCGTTGGCCGGCACCGGCGGGGAGCACAGTACGGTTTGCACCGCCGCGCCGAGCGGTCGAGCGAGACATGCGATTGGAAATTGTCTTCGTGCCATTTTGAGATCTTATTAGTCGTCTTTATACCCACTGAACGCCCACAATATGAGAAAGCGACGGACCCCGTCTTTCCTTCTCCGACATATATATAATAAATTGATATTTTATAAAAAGTTTTTAATAAAATAAATTTTCATATTCAAGTTCTTGATATTGTTTTGAAACTCGTAAAATATTTCTATATATAAAACAAGTTTACGACCCTCACGTAAATATATTTTCAATGACGCTACAAAGTATTTTTCATAAAACCTAATATTTGTTTACGTTACATTGAAAGATGCAGTAAAAAGAAATGAATTTGTACATGAATAATAAATAATACCTATCAGCAGTTTCCACTTAGTACCATCAGATGGATCGTCTGCCCGTGTGATGGCACTATAGGCAATAAAAAAACCATATTATTTTTTTATAGGACTGCGGTGGCAAACCAGCGTACGGCCCGCCTGGTGTTAAGCAGTTACCGTAGCCTATAGATGCTTGCAATACCAAACGCCTTACTCGCACGTTGCTGACCTGAAGGGGAGTGGGACAAAGGGGTGGGGGGGCTTCCGGCTATCTCACTCATCGTACGAAACGCAGCTGTTATAGCTGCTTCATGCCGATCTTCTGTGAGAGGGTGGTACTACCCCGGTCGAGCCAGCCCGTATATGCTGGCAATTGACTACAGCTTGGCTCTACCACCTTTTCTCATGAGTAACACCACGTTCTTTATAAAGCACATAAAACCTACACTTTCAAGAAAATCTAGTCCCTAGGACATTATCCTCGGCCTAAAAATTAGCGTTGAAGCATATTCCCGAAGGCGTCATTTTATGTTCGTCTAGACGGGTTTTATAGCTCATGACGCGATTACATTTGCATCAAGGAGTCTTCAATATTCTCTTTGCCGCCCGTAGCGAAACCGCTATTGGATGATCTAGAGATCAGTTGTTGTTTAAACCACGGGAGAGAGTTCAATCTCCCGTCTTTTATATCGAATCGATATAAACTCTCCACGATCAATCAACTACCATTGAGCGGCCCTTACCGCCGAATAGTTTAACGCAACTCAAATTTAAGCTGAATTAATTTAATTTGAGCTGCTTAACTTTGCTCTACCGTACAAAAATGAAAGATAACGATGTCTCAAATTGCTAAGTGGGACTTGAGTATTCGACCGTCAGTCTCTCTACCTCTATCTTTTTTCATACGAGGGAATGAAACAAAGTAAATATTTCTTATATGCTACTAGATTCCGCGCGCGACTTCATCCGCGTTAACTTTAAAATCCCACAGGAACCTGACCTTTTTCCGGGATAAAAAGTACCAAATGTTCTGCTCTAAGCTCCTGCCTATCTCCATACCAAAATTCATTAAAATTGGTTTAGCGGTTTAGTCGTGAAACTGTAACAAACACATTGACAGACAGACAGAGTTACTTTCGCATTTATAATATTAGCATAGATTACACAGTACAGAAATAATGCTTTACTTTGTTTACAGAATAAAATCGCAGGCAAGTAAAATTATATTCGTAAGTTCATATAAAAATCCAAATGCACTATAGACCCAGACCCATTAGAGAGTAAATAAAATAAAAACAAAGAGTCTTTGCCAGGCCATTAGACCGTCTGATATTGCCATAGATTATGCACATATATTTGTGTTTTTTCGCCCCAAAATGCTTGTTCACATTTTATATTACCCGCCCCCACGGGTAGTATGTGTATTTCAGCAATTTTAGAAGACCTCTGCGATGTAGAGATGACTATTACAATCGAGGTATGGACACACTAGGGAGTAAGGGGTTAATAAACTCTCCAGACATAAAATAACTACATTATAAGAAGGCGATAATCGCCAGGTTTCAGCCCGCAGGTTATACGAAGGTGAATGGTTTATGTTTAAAGACAGATTGAAATTGAAAAAAAACAGAGTATAAGATTTATATTAGAAGGCCGGGAAAGAGTTCGATGAATACGAGGGTGACACTGAAAGTTTTTAGAACGGGCCACTTGTAAACGACATAATAAAACAATAAGTTAAAATTTTTTTAAAGAGACTTTTTTTGCCAATATTATTGTGTATGTATTTTATTAATTTGTCATTTGTTGACGATTTGGCGGCAAATTGAAAATTGTCTGTGTCACGCAGCATGAATTTAACGCGAGAAAATTTTCGTACAATGATTTTTTATGACTTTCAATGTCATTTAAGTCAACAAGAAAGTTATGAGAGACTTCGATTGGCCTTTCACGATGAAGCCCCATCTCGTGCCGCTGTTTACAACTGGTTTAATGAGTTTAAACATGGTAGCACTAATCTCACCGATGATCTGCGTGAGGGACGGCCTTCTACGGCGACGACTGAAGATAGCATCAGTGTTGTGCGACGTATGATAGAGACTGACTAAAGAGTGACTTATCAGCAGATTCGGACAAGCTTAGGCATCGGTATGAGTCAAGTCCACAAAATCCTCCATGAACATTTAGCGGTCAGGAAGCTTTATGCCCGGTGGATAATAATTTGACAGGGGCGTAAAAACTCCGTCGTGTTGATTAGTGTCGTGAAATGTTTCAAAGATTTGACGGAGGTGACTCAAATGCTGTGTTCGACATACTTACGAGTGACGAAAGCTGGATTTATTGTTATGATCCTGAAATTAAGAGACAGTCTGCTGTCTTGGTGTTTCCTTCCGAGGAGTTGCCAACTAAAGTGAAAAGAGGTCGAAGCGTGGGAAAAAGATGGTGTCTTCGTTCTTCGGAAGGACAGGTCATTACGCAACAATTGTTTTAGAGGATCGAAAAACAGTTACTGCAGAGTGTTAAACTAACAATTGTGCGCCACTTGTCTTGGAAAAAGTTCGGGAGAAACGACCTCGCAGTAGGATCCTCCTTCACCGCGGCAACGCCTTGTCGCACACCGCCAAGCAAACAATCGACTACTTGGCGACGTCAGACGTAGAATTACTGGGTCACCCGCCCTATAGCCCCGACCTAGCACCTTGCGATTTTTATTTATTTCCGAAAATAAAAGAAAAACTTTGAGGAAATCGTTTTAATGGACGCCGAGAAAGCAGTGGCTGGGTTCCAAAATGCCGTCGAAGAGACCCCTAAGGACGAGTGGGCAAAGTGTTGTTCTCAGTGGTTCTATCGGATGCAGCGATGTATTGATGTAAATGGACACTATTTTGAAAAGATATAATAAAACTAATAACTTGCTAGTTTGTTCAGTTTTTTATTTTCTAATAACTTTCAGTGTCACCCTCGTATTTAAAAAAAGAATGACTGACAGTAACTATGAGATTGAATTTAAATGTGATAAAGAACAATCTTACGATGAAGCTGACAAGTTTATATTTTTCAAATTAGGTTTGAAAATTAGTAACTAAAAGGTACGTGTATACCTATTTAAATGCAGAACATAAAGTCTGACCGCGGATACGCCTTACATTTGGAGATACGCTCGAGCCTATCACCACCCTTATTATTACTAATATTTTATACATTTCGACCTCAATCTAAGTTTCAAATGTAGAGCAGACTGACAATTAAATCTGCGTAGGGCTAAAATATCTCGTGAATAATTGCTTTAAGTGACAACTAAATGGGACCTGAAATAGCCATTTCGCACTGACCACTGACCCCACAAAGTGGACGTAGTTTTTGGGTCATTGGCGGATTGCCTGGGTACAAGTTGGGTAGTAGTTTTTGCCGTTTAGATAGATAGATAACTCTTTATCGTTCCACCACAACAATTTATAAAAAAATACATAGTTTAGGTACACAGAAAGTGGTAAATGGGCGGCCTTATCAATAATAGTGATCTCTACCAGGCAACCTGCGGATGAAGAGGATCTAAAGAAAAATAATACGGGGCATATACATATACATATATTTAACAAAATCACCCCCGGACTGGTTACCGCCATAGGTGACAAGAGGGCTGGCTCTTTCCTTGCTCAAAAAATTTGCTTGTCAATACAGCGAGGAAATGCAGCCAGTATTCTTGCCACCATCCCACGCGGACGGGATTTGTTTGATTAGGGGTAGGTTTTTATTTTATCTTAATTTTAATTTATGTTATGTTTACTTCTTGGATCTACGTTACAAATATAGATGCAAAAAAAAAATAGTAGACATATGTAAACGACTTCTTGTGAGTATACAGGGGCCCTACGACCACCTCTTATAGCAGTTTTGTTTTATCGTATCAGCGCCATTGCAATGACGTTTCTTATTGTCCTGACAATAAGGTACGTCATTGCACAAAAAGTCGCTGAAACGTTAATCCGTTCCTATAATTGAATCGCGATAAGAGGTCATGGTAAGCCCCCAGGTCTATTAACATAATGGTTATTTACGAGGACACTTCCAGTCAAATGTGAGGTCCTGGGGATGTAATTTGGTGCGTCCCAATGCCTCGCCCGAGCACTCATGTTATGGCCGTATGTCTATGCGTTCCGACGTCAACTAAGTGCTTGGGCGCGATATGCGCCTGATATAGACGCAGCCATTGGGAATTTATCTGTCATCACCTGTACTATGTCCAAGGTCTCTGTTTAATATGACACACTATTTTGAACAGTTGTATGTCTCTCTTTTTTGGTAATGTCTTTGGATACTTATTAAAAATCCCAATGTTGCGTGACCCAATGACGTGATTTTTTTATAGGACTGAGGTGGCAAACAAGCTTACGGCCCGCCTGATTTTAATTAAGCAGTTACCGTAGCCTATAGATGCTTGTAATACCAAAGGCATTGCTTGCACTTTGCCGACCTGAAGAGGAGTGGGACGGAGGGAGGGTACGGGGTGGTTGGGCGTCCGGCTCTCTAACTCATCGTACGAAACGCAGCTGAATACTTTACGCCGATATTCCGTGTGAGGGTTGTTCTACCCCGGTCGAGCCAGCCAAGTATATGAGCTGCAGTCAAATGGCTACAGCTTGGCTCTACCACCAAGAAAGAAAGCAGCTTCAGTGGTAAGTGGTCTTCAAATTGGCAGTCTTATTTCTCGTTTCCCAAACCAAATTATTCGGTAAAGCCAAGTCTATAAAGCGAAAAGTCCGTCACAAATATAACAAGGACCTAAGCGTGTCTACGTCAGATTGGAATTACTTCAGCTTTGAGCCGGCTTAGGTGAGCGTCGCACGGGACGCTTGCCGCTGCGGTACGCGACAATAAAATCTTTTGCGACAAAGCGGAGATGTATTTCCGAGATGATCTGGGATTCTGGGATGAAAGGTTTTATCGCTTTGGAAATAACAAGTGGCTTGCAATCAAAGAGCCAACCACCAAATATCGAACCTAAATCTAAAGGGTTAGGCCTTGGTCTCCTATTAAATGACATCGGCCGTGTTTCGTATCTTTATCACTTAATTAGTATGTATGTTAGCACAAGCCTATTGCTATGTCTTTTAGTCATTTTAAAAGGAATGTATCCGTCCACAATATCTGAACGCACCACACAAAGCGACAAGTGCTGCCACCTACAATAAACTTAACTTGAACTGTCACAATTATAACTAACCGTCGCGACGCAGTTTTCATGCGCCCCGTGAAAATTATCTAAAACGTGTATAAATCATACCTAAAAGTGAAGAAATTGAGTGCCCAGCAAGAGACTTGAGTTCCTTGGCAGCAGTCAGCGATCTACAACACCATCTCATCCGGGGTACCCCGAAGAAGCGGATCTTTGAGTGCAGGTGAGCGGTGGATACATTTCCAACTAAATTTATTTCGTCTACAGGCCGATTACAGCGTCACGCGTACGCCGCGTCACAATGCTTACTATAGAAATGTACTGTTGTGGTCTCCTTCACACGCTGACGTCACTATAGTAACATTGTGACGCGGCGTACGCGTGACGCTGTAAGCGGACGATGTCATTTAATAGCAGACCAAGGCCTTACGGCTTACTTAAGGCACTTTTTATGTGACTACGATGGCAAATAAGCGTACGGTCCGTCTGATGTTAAGCAGTTACTGTAGCCTATAGATCCTTGCAATACCAAAGAGATCGCTCGCACGTTGCTGATCTAAAAAGAAGTGGGACGGAGAAAGGGGAAAGGATGATGGGCTCTCTCACTCATCGACGAAACGCAGCTGTAATAGCTACTTTACGCCGATCTTCTATGACAGGGTTGTACTACCCCGGAAGAACCAACCCGTATTGAGCTGCAGTCAATTGGCTACATCATCGTCTTTAATTTGACTTTAATTTAAAATTTTCTGTGACCAACGTAAAATATCGCGACTCACATAATGCGTTCCAATCAGTATCTTGTTACAGATACTTATGGTATTAAACTAGGATTACTACTTATGTATATGGATTGCTGGTAATCACGAATTCGATTACAAATTGGATTTTTTTTCCTCGGATGTCTCTTTCGGTACAATGTTTTATATGGTGCACATTTATTTAGTAAGAATATAATATGTAGTAAAAATAAAATATAATTATTTTCGTTGAAAATGTTTCATAATGTATTATATTTTCATTATATAGGCAATGTCATCGATTAATATTAGTACCTATCCGCGAGAGCACGGTACCTATCTAGATGTGCGCGCGCGAAAATTTTATAAATCTATGGGTATTGTAAATTTTTCTATAATATTACGCTCGGCGTGCGTAAAATTTTGGCTTCTGAATTTAAAAAACTCGCAATCGTGCTGAAACTATGTTTTTCAGGAGGATACAAAGTATAATGAATAATATAATAATGGATGAGGAAGCCCAAAAATGTTTTTGTCGAAAAGTAGGATGTGCATAAAAGTCACCTCCGCTTATCGTGCCTTTTATTAAAAAGTATTCATTCTTCAGTCTTGTTTGTTACCGTTACAGAAGCGTTGTCAAAATATTTTTTTGTAACACACAAAGAACAAAGTTAAGAAAAGTAAAATGTCACTAATGGATTTTACAAAACATTTTGCTGTCATTCAAATATAATATACTTAGTTTAGTGTTGGCACAAGGCGCTCCAACTAGATGGAGCATGCGCACTAATAAAATGCGGCAACTGATACTACGCCGAAGTCAGCATACCTACTTCAGTACATCTGACATGAGCTAATGTATGAAACTGACGTGCCGCGACGAAAATAAGTTGCCGCATTTTTTGTAATGATTTTCGTTAGTATGCGGCGATGCGTCGTTAAAGCGCGCGCGAAACTATTATAAATCTATGCATTCAAAATCCGTGTTTGTTACTATCAATTTATAGGTACTGTTGTGACGTTGATCATTAGGGCTTCACAAAACACACTGTAACATTTCAGAAAAAAAAAGAAGTTTGGGTAATAAAGAAAGCACCGAGGGAGTAAGGAAACCATTGAATATTTCCCAAATAAGGTCTTAAAATTACGAAATATTGATGATTAGCAGAATTCATTTGATTTGCATAATTTCATCAAACGGGCCAATTAATTTTGTAAATTTCAAACGGTTTCATAGTCCGTTTGATATTCGCTCGTAATTTTAACGAATTGAAGGAAATGTTATGAAAATTATGAAACTGGCTCCGTTTTCGTATTACTGCAGTAACGGACTGTTCGACATTTAAATAGGGTAGTTACACTAGTTACGAATAACATGTCATAAAATAATTGTTTAATATAACGACTATTCAATTATGGTACACTATCCTACCTATTAATAATGATTATGGAACATGAATTTACAAAGGAATTCCTATCAGTAAATTAGACGAAATAGTCCAAATTCAACAAGTCAAGATATTCAAAGCAGTAATTATGAAGACAGCTTTGCCTTCACATGAAACGCCTTCCACGTGATATGAAAATGACTTAAGACAAATTGCCGTCCCAGTCTGTTTCCTCGCTCATTTCACTGGAATTATAAAGGCTCTATCTGACTGCCTCGGATAATTCGCACGAATTATCCGCACTTAAAACATAATTGAATGATCAAATGGTCAAGATAAAATGGAACTGGGACGGCCAAATCTGTCGCATGCTAAACACCCATTGAGTTGAAATTATGACCGACTGGATCCCACAACAAGCCAAATGGTTATAAGTTTACAGGTCTTGAGTGGCGGTTTACGCTTACCATCAGGTGGACCCTGTCCGTATCCTAGACAATAAAAAAAGAACTACGCGGCAGACCCAGAAGAAGATGGCTGGAGGAGTTGGACTTGTTTATGAAGGATTTCATTATATAGCCATAGAAAAGGAAAAGTGGAGGACGGAAAGGGAGACCTTTGCCCAGCACTAGAGTGACGCAGGTTGAACAAAATTAAACGTGCCTAGTTTAAACGGTGCATGCTGCACCCGAGCACTCTGTTTTGAAGTCGGAGCGCATAGACATAATGGCAAAACATTAGGGCCCCCGCAAACATGCTACTTTTAGCATCGGCGATCGACGATTTAGTCTCTTTTTAGAAGCTAAATGCAGCGACCAGTTGCAAAATAACGCGATTTTGATACTGCGATCGGACGCAGAGAGTTGCCAAAACGCGATGCAGTCGCAAAATCGCCGATAGACGATGCAAAAAGTAGCATGTCTGCGGTGGCCCTTAGTGCTTAGGCGAGCCAAGTGCCTGGGTGGTTACTTTGAAAAACGAACGCTGACGGATAGTCTGAAGTACGGATTCGATTTACGATCAAAACCATGTCAAACGCTGAAATCGTAAAGCAGAAACGAAAGAAGAAATGTTCAATCACGACGATCCGTCAGCCGAAACGTTTCGTTTCGTATTTCGAAGTAGGCCAGCTGTTTTGGACGCATCAAACGCATCATTGGCAAAGAGACCACTGCGACTAATACGCGCGTATTTTCCGCGTGAGTCCGTTGAAGGCTTCACAGCATCCTGCCAAAGGATTGCTGGAATTTCGTGTCGAGCGAATGAGTGAAATAGAGTAATATATTGTTTCAAGTTCTGCGAAAGCTTTTTGTAATTAAGTAGAGAAACCGAGCTACTAATGGCTGTTAAGAACGCTGGAATCAAAGAACTTCCTTTTTATATTAAAACTTTCATTATTTTTCTATTGTTGTAGGAAAACAAAGGAGTGGAATGAAAATGAAGACTGAGCTTTAAGGATTTTAGAGAAATCACCTCAATCCAGTATGAATAGCGTTGGTAGTTACCGTAGAATTTTATGAACCTCGACATCTATACATAATGTTATAATATACTTACTCTTAGTTAATGTATTATTGTAGCTGCGACTGCTATCAATAAGCCGAATAAATGGCGCCTGTTCTATGTAATTGATATAAAATACTTATATGGCATCATGTCAATGCATGTGAACTAAAGAATGGACGTAGAATACACATACTCGAATTATTCAAACCATTGTCTGGGTTTACATCAGGCGCATGCCGCGCCCGAGCACTCAGTCGGGCGAGGCATGCGAGCACTCATGCACGCACCAATTCAATGGCAGCGTCTTCATCAGGCGCATGCCTCGTGCGAGCACTCACTTTTGACGACGGAACGCATAGACGTAATGTGATAATATGAGTGCTCGGGTGAGGCATGCGCGCCATATGGACACATCTATTAAGAACATTTTCCTAGAAATTAAACTTTTACGGTTGATAAATAAAGCATAAATTCAAAGGCCAGTATTGAAGCAAATGACACATTTGTATAACATTGTTCAATTGATGCAGCAACGACGTCAAACAATGTTCGTCTCATAATGACGTCCCAGTTTGCAGTTGCGATTCATCGCTCGCTCATTATTCTGCGTGAAAGGCTTTCAACACTATGATCAATGAGGTATGACAAGCATGGAGACAGTTTATTTAAAATTTACAATACAATTTTCCATCTCATTTTCTTTGCAACACGAGAAAAAGAGGTACAGTTAATCCTTTCGTGAAATATCAATAGATGTGTCCATATGGCGCGCATGCCTCACCCTAGCACTCATATTATGACATTACGTCTATGCGTTCCAACGTCAAAACTGAGTGCTCGCGCGAGGCATGCGCCTGATGAAGACGCCGCCAATGAAGCCGATTATACTATACATTTTTGTTGTTATAGATTGTATAATGTACTGAAATTCTCATAGCACTGGGTCACCAAATGGTCACCGCAATAGTAAAAACCTGCCTTTACATCTTTCAAGCTGGTCGTTGCGTATTGCTATTTATTTTTATAGAGTCTGTCTTTATGTTGTATGTGGAAATTAAGTAGTAATGAATGTAGGTCTGTGTAAAGAATATATCTTGGACGCTTAAAAAACGCGTACTCCATGCTTGTCATTCCTATATGATTGTGATCGACAGAATTGTTCATATCTCTATTTCTATTGTTTATTCCCATCTTTTAGTAGGGTCAATTGTTTTATAGCTGCTATAGTAATTATAGCTTACTTTGTTGTTAAACGTTATTTCCTTTGGGTCCATACAGTTAGTAAGTTAGTCTGACTATATTTGGACGAGTATTCATGACTTAAATCAGCTAACATAGAGTTCAACTTCCAACATACCTTTTGTAATTCATTCTCATTACGAGTAGGTACCTACCACTGAATTTCGCTGAAAATAATTCACTGAATTATTCCAAAGTTAGCGAGTATGAAATAAAACAAGACACAGTTACATGACACAATTGAATTGTGAGAAGTTCAGTGCGCGGGCGACGCGACCACAGAATATTAACGAGGGAATTTTTTTGAGACGCTTCTAGCTCGCAATTGGGATGTCTCCCACATTGTACGTGTTCGTACTCACTTTATATCGTCTTTTTCAGCCTTTGTACCTACTACGTTCAATAAGGTTTCGTAATTACATAAAGACAAAGACTTTGATGTAATCTTTATGGTAATATACAGGATGTAATTGAATTCTCTGGCCAAACTTCGATAAGAAATCTTTCATACACCGAAAAAAGGTTTAAGACTGGGCAGGTAGCGAACGAGGCATTTTTGGAGGCTATCTCCTCTTAGACGAGTGGAGTAAAAATTTTGAAAAAAATATCACCGTATTTATTATACCCTCTTCTTTAAAAAACAAGTTTGAAAAATGTGAAAAATGCTCTTTTACTATGTGAAAAAAATTACCAAAATGTAGAAATTTTCAAATTTAAATTTCTATCTTCTTCCAAACGGCTGGGAATTTTTAAATAGTTTTTCCACCAAAAGATGGAGAAAGATAATACCTAAAAAATGTAAGCTTGATTTTGCGATGCAATCGTTTTTCACGTCACAATTCATGATTTTCCAAATATTCGCCAACAAAGTGGGCGGATCCGGTGCGAGGGGCGACGGGCGGCAGTACCGCGATGACTGTTGGACGGGGAGGTTGTGTCACTTTTCTACGCTCCAGTCGCTTCAATTATCGTGTATCTCTTTTTTAAAAATAAATACGTAAAAATATTGCAGTGGTTTAGAATATTTTGTAGATAGCTAGCATTTGTTAGATTTTATATTTGTGCGCATTTATACGCCTTTGTACCTAAGTAGTTGTGATAAAGAGTTGTAATTTAGAACATAAATTACAATTCTTTGTTATTATATAAAAAAATACAATTGGATACAAATACAATTGCCTAAAATAATAAAAAAATTGAATAACATGAAAAAAAAAAACCTAAATATAAAACTAGGATTCGATCCTACATACTGTCGCGCGTACACATTGACTCACTGAGCTATTTACATATTACTTGAATCGGCGAAATTATGAACTATATACTTCGTCATGCATTGAAAAATTGACGCCTGCTTCGTAAAGTGGTTTGACGTAGGCTGTTCGGCTCACTGCTTGCGTGGTTGCGGGTTCGATTCCCGCCAAATGAAAATTTTAGAAACTGACTTATGCGTTATTTTTCCTGATCCCAGGATTACGGGGATCGTCTCCAGGCCATTACGGTACCCATAGTACAAGCGTTGCTTAGTTTGGGACCATTCAGTTGGCGTATTAGTTTGTCAATCCAAATAATTTATAAAATGATTAAAATGTAATAAAACATGTAATAAATAGAAAAAAACAATATTATTACAAATAAGAACAATATTATCACCAAAAAATTATTACATAGAATTGCCGAAGGTGAGGTACGAACTCATGGAATAATTGCTAATGCTTTACCACTACGCTAATGAGACATTGCGAATGTGGATGAAATTATTCACTAGCCCTATGATATACATTTTGTGCTATAGTTCTATGAGGAATAAATACATAAATTATATGCATTAAAAAATAATAATTTTGTGTAAATATTCTGATAAATTCTGCACCATTGAAAAATACCATTACTATAATAAATCCAAATATATTTAAATAACTAAATATGGTTGGATTTGAACCCGCGTCGTATGTAATTCTCTCTGTTTTATCAAGATGTCTAACTTCAAAATAAAAAAAAGTATTTTCAAAATCTGTTCACCCAGTCGCAAGTTCTGAGGTAATAAACATAAAAAAAATACAGTCGAATTGAGAAACCGACTTCAAAAAAGTTTGAAGTCGGTTAAAAATATCACATTAGAAAACATTAAAAAATGATATATTCCACTTTGATCACCCAGGTGGTCAGAGGTTGTGTTGCAGGTTGTGTTGCAAAAGACTCAACGAGTCTTTTAGGCTTATTATTAGGGCTCGAGCCTTTTTATGAAACCTCGGAGGCTAAAGAACTAATTAGCCCCGAGCCTTCGCGGCGAAGAGGAGGCTCTCGGAAATAAAGCCTTTATTTTGAAGCGCTTTCTAAAGAGGCTTTGAGCCCTTTTTGATTTTAGCCCTTTGTGACCATTCTTGACTATACTTGAATATGCATGACTATTCTCAACAATTGTTGACCAGTATTGACCATCCTTGACTATTTGACCATTATTTACTATTTTGACCATTATTTACTATTTTGACCATTATTTACTATTTTTGACCATTCTCAACTATTATTGACTACTATTGATCATTTTTGACTATTTTTGACCATTGTTGAGTGTTTTTGACCATTGTTGACTATTTTTTACCATTGTTGACTATTCTCAACTATTGTTGACTACTATTGATCATTTTTGACTATTTTGACCATTATTGACTATTTTTTACCATTATTGACTATTTTTTACCATTCTTGACTATTTTGACTATCGTTGACTGTTTTTGGCCATTTGTGACCAATGTTGACAATTTTTAGCCATTGCTGACTATTCTCAACTATTGTTGACTACTATTGATCATTTTTTACTATTTTGACCATTATTGACTATTGTTGACTGTTTTAGGCCATTTTTGTCAATTTTTGACCAATGTTGACTATTTTTAGCCATTGTTGACCATTCTCAACTATTGTTGACTACTATTGCTCATTTTTGACTATTTTTGACCATTGTTGAGTGTTTTTGACCATTGTTGACTATTTTTTACCATTGTTGACTATTTTTAGCCATTGTTGACCATTCTCAACTATTGTTGACTACTATTGATCATTTTTGACTATTTTTGACCATTGTTGACTTTTTTTGCCATTGTTGACTAATTTTGACCATTTTTTACCATTCTTGACTATTTCGACCATTATTGACTATTTTTGGCCATTGTTGACAGTTTTTGACCATTGTTGACTATTTTGACCATTGTTGACTAGTTTTGACTATTTTTGACTAATATTGACCATTGTTAACCATATTGACTTTTTTTTACCATTGGTGACTATTTTTGACTATTTTGACAATTGTTGACTATTATTGACTATTTTGACCAATATTGACCATTGTTAACCATATTGACTTTTTTTTACCATAGTTGACTATTTTTGGCCATCGTGACCATTCTTGATTATTTTGACTATTTTTGACCAATGTTGACAATTTTTGACTATATTTTACTATTTTTGACGATTGTTGACCATTTTTGGCAAATGTTTACTATTTTTGACCATTGTTGAGTATTTTCGACCATTGTTGAACATTGTTGACTATTTGGGACAATTTTTAACAATTTTTGACGATTTTTGTCAAGTTTTGTCAATTTTTGTAAATTTTTGTCAATTTTTGTCAATTTTTGTCAATTTTTGAAAATTTTTGACAATTTTTGACCATGGTTACCAATGTTGACCATTTTTGACCATTGTTGACAATTTTTGATCATTGTTGACTATTTTTTACTATTCTTAACTATTTTTGACTATTTTCGACTATTGTCATTTTTTGCCAATGTTGACTATTTTTGACTATTCTTGACTATTTTTAACTATTTTTTATTCTTTTTGACTATTTTTGACTCTTTTTGACTATTTAAGACTATTTTGGTTATTTTTTTGCCAATGTGGACTACTTTTGACCATTGTTGACTATTTTTTAACATTGTTGAATATTGTTGACCAATGTTGACTATTTTTTTACCATAGTTGACTATTTTTGGCCATTGTTGACCATTCTTGACTATTATTGACCATTGTTGACTATTTTTGACCAATGTTGACTATTTTTTGCCCATGGTTGACTATTTTTGGCCATTGTTGACTATTCTTGACTATTTGGACAATTTTTTACTATTTTTGACCAATGTTGACTATTTTTTGTCCATAGTTGACTATTTTTGGCCATTGTTGACTATTCTTGACTATTTGGACAATTTTTTACTATTTTTTACCATAGTTGACTATTTTTGGCCATTGTTGACCATTCTTGACTATTATTGACCAATGTTGACTATTTTTGACAATTTTTGGCCAATGTTGACTATTTTTGACCATTGTTGACTATTTTTGACCAATGTTGACTATTTTTTGCCCATGGTTGACTATTTTTGGCCATTGTTGACTATTCTTGACTATTTGGACAATTTTTTACTATTTTTGACCAATGTTGACTATTTTTTGTCCATAGTTGACTATTTTTGGCCATTGTTGACTATTCTTGACTATTTGGACAATTTTTTACTATTTTTGACCAATGTTGACTATTTTTGACCAATGTTGGCAATTCTTGGCCAATTTTGACCATTTTTGCCCAATGTTGACCATTTTTGGCCAATGATGACAATTTTTATCCATTGTTGACTATTTTTGACCATTTTTGACCACAATTGACCATTCTTGTCTTTTTTTACCATTATTGGCCATGGAAATTTTTTGGCCAATGTTGACTATCTTTGACCATTGTTGACTATTTTTTACCAATGTTGACTATTTTTTGTCCATAGTTGACTATTTTTGGCCATTTTTGACTATTCTTGACTATTTGGACAATTTTTTACTATTTTTGACCAATGTTGACTATTTTTGACCAATGTTGGCAATTCTTGGGCAATTTTGACCATTTTTGGCCAATGTTGACCATTTTTGGCCAATGATGACAATTTTTATCCATTGTTGACTATTTTTGACCATGTTTGACCACAATTGACCATTCTTGTCTTTTTTTACCATTATTGGCCTGAAATGGTCAAAATTGGCCAAAATTTTTCAATATTGGTCAAAAATAGTCATGAATGGCCAAAATAGCCAACAATGGTCAAAAATAGACAACTATTGTAAGAAAAAATAGTCAACATTGGTCAAAAATAGGCAACAATGGTCAAAAATGGTCAACATTGGCCAAAAATAGTCAACTATGGTCAAAAATTTTCAACAATGTTCAAAAATAGTCAACAATGGTCAAAAATAGTCAACATTGGCAAAAAATTGCCAAAAACAGTTGAAAATAATCAAAAAGAGTCAAAGATAGTCAAAAATTGACAAAAATAGTCAAGAATAGTCAAGATTAGTCAAAAAGAGTCAAAAATAGTCAAAAAGATTAAAAAATAGTTAAAAATAGTCAAGAATAGTCAAAAATAGTCAAAATTGGCAAAAAATGACAATAGTCGAAAATAGTCAAAAAGATTCAAAAATATTCAGAAATAGTCAAAAATAGTCAAAAATAGTCAAAAATAGTCAAAAATAGTTAAGAATAGTCAAAAATAGACAACAATGGTCAAAAATAGTCAACAATGTTCAAAAATAGTCAACATAGGCCAAAAATGGTCAAAATAGTCAACATTGGTCAAAAATAGTCAACAATGGTCAAAAATGGTCAACATTGGTCAACATTGGTCAACAATGGTCAAAAACAGTCAACAATGGTCAAAAATAGTCAATAATGGTCAAAATGGTCAAATACAATCCAGAAAGGTCAGGATAGTCAAAAATAGTCGAGCATGTCAAGAATAGTCAAGAATAGTCAAAAATAGTCAAAAATAGTCAATAATAGTCAAGAATAGTCATGAATAATCAAGAATAGTCAAGAATAGTCAAAAACAGTCAAATACAGTCAAGAAAAGTCAGCATAGTCAAAAAGTCAAGAATAGTCAGAAATACAATAGGCTAGCCAGGAATAGTCAGCTATAAGGCGACTCCTTCTTATACTTGCGAAGACTTGGAAAGCTCACAACAACGGAGCTCCAAAAGAACTCCGAGCCCAAAAAGGGCTCGAGGTTTATTTAAAACTCGAGTCCTTTTTTAGCCTTGAAATATTCGGAGTCGTTTTTCTTCGACGAGCCCCATAGAAAAGCTCGAGCCTCTTTGAGAGGGCTAAAAGAACTCGAGTCTTTTGCAACACTATCTGTATATGCTGTGGGATTCGCTCGCACTCGTATCGTATCGTAGATAGCTCCCTCAGTTTTCTTTCCTGCGTTATTTGACCTATGTGATCGATTTGATAAAGAATAAGTTATTTGATTTAATAAAAAAAAAAAAAAGATCATGCCTACAATAATAAGAAATAATTTAGAAAAAAAAAACTACGGGATTCGAACCTTCGTCATCGTCATCGTCTTTCGGAATAATATCCAAGACTTTTCTACTGAGCTATTTATGATTAGCACTTCAGGGCGAAATTATGAACTTATTTGCAGTCCTATTACGTTGTGATAATTTGCGGCTTGGCTTGCGTTGAAATAAGAATACAAGCGACGCAATAAACGCGCGCTGTCAGAGCTGGCGCGGGGAGCGCGGGATGCGCGGGGCGCAATGCGTTAGCTCCGCCCATTCAGCCAAAATTTCCAGCTCATGTCCCCACCTTAAAGCACATCACTAATTAATATAAATTTAAGCCACGTGAAGTTACGAAAACCATCAAACAAAATAAAATATTCCATGTATGTTTTTATTACGTATAAATAATAAATGTTATGAATGGATAAGAAAAGGACATGATAAAAAACTTGTACAAGTAGGTACAATAATACGACGTGGCATGTTTTCAAGCGATAACATTAATATTATTTCTGACAATTTAAATGAATTGTTGATTTTGATATTTCATTATGATTTTGTTACACCTACTGAATCCATCTTATCAATTTGGCCATTGAATTCAATCTCACCCTGTATACCGAGTGTTTCAAAAGTACGAAATAATAATTAAAATACATGTACGGTAGCTGATATGTTGGTGCTTAGTGAAGACAGACTATACGTAACTATAACAGTTTCTGAATTGTGAGCCTTTTAATGTTTGTGTTAACTTTCGTGTTGCGGCCTTAGAACACATCAAATGGCGTAGAAACAAGTGTAATCTGCATTAAGGAGTAGCAATCGCTAATATATAACAAAAAGTTTGTTAAAAAAATTATATAGTGTTTGATCTTTTTAAATTTTTATAAATTGGCGGAAAAAAATATGATAAAAAGTAATCCAATTTCAATAAAATTTTTGTATACCATTTAATACTATCTTGATATTCATTCAAATCCCCAAGTATTTACAGTACGCTGACGGTGAGGGAAAACATCGTGAGGAAACCTACCTATCCCTCGGGATTAGGTAATAGTCAGTTCCTTTATACACGGCGACAAGGTTCACCACCTGTCACGTTGGGTTCTGACTATCTGGTGAAACGTGGGCTTTGAGTTGGTTAATACCTCCACAATGTGGTGGTGTATGGCCACTCAAGCCTCTGACTACCCCCGAATGGGGATAAAAGTCGTGACGTTATATATATATATATATATATATATATCCCCAAGTATTGTTTCACACTGTTGAAACATGTATACAGCAAATAAAATTACCACGCTTATTTCTTGTCTTGTAGTAAGACTTTACGTGCTGTAATTAATTACATTCCGGTTTTATCCATCTTACATTAATAATTGTTCTTAACAAATTCTCTGTAGGTAGGTACTTGAAGACAACAACTTTTAATTTGACTCCTGTTCACGACTATCACGCCTATATTGCCCAAAAAGGTAAGCAGAGGATGAATAGTGCCTCCTTCCGCCGAAGGTATTTTAGTCCCGACCCGAGTTAATTGGGGCGAGATCATTATACCGGGAATATTCTTCCTCAATAGCAGGGTGCAGAAGGCTCAATGCCGCGCGAGGCTGCTCGGTCACGTGCTCGGGCGAGGAAAAGGGTGAGCCAACCTAAATTCTAGACAGAGTAGGGTATACTAGAGGTGAGTCGTATTTACTAGAACAGGTGCGAAGACTAGGTATTTTACGAGACTAGGTGGTACCTACCTATTCCAATTTTGACAGTCCACCTAGTATTAGCGCTCAACGCGTCCGCTGACGCACCAAGTACCAAGTACAGTATCGTACTGCGAGAGCGTGACGACGCAATCAATATATTATGGAATTATTTTAATCTAAACAAATTTGTTTACATAATAACTATGGAGAATGACATATTATAAGCAGTAGCGACATCTGAAGTGAGCAAAAGGCAGTTTTTGTCCCCATTTGATCTCATGTATCGAGTCCTATTATGGATCTAAGGACTAAGTACGCGAATCATAGCCGATAATACTTGAGACTAGGTGGAATAGGTGGAACAGGTGTTTGGATCACGTATTTTTAAATACTAGGAATAGGTGCACCTAGTCCCAAATTTACCTAGTACAACCCATCTCTAGGGTATACCCGAGGGTATAACATTATCGTTCTATCTCATGATTAAGCCAACCTAGGCGAGGCAAATCGCCGATCTCTGATAGGGTGGTATTACCCCGGTCGAGCCCGCCTGTATATGACCTGCACTCTATTTGCTACAGCTTGGCTCTACCATCAAATACGTTAACGTTACGTACCACGTTTATAATGAAAACTGAATTCAGGCACTACATCGCAATAGAACTGGTCCTGAAATTGAGCCGTATCACAGTTTTTGACGTCGTCCCTACAGGCAATAGCTGCTTGAAATTCAGCCGAGTCTGAAAGTTTCCAACACCCGGCCCGGCTTGAATGAGAAATAAGATGACTTAACGAAGTACTTGAGACCACTGCTCAGCAAAGTTGAGGATATTAGGTTGGAGTTACACAAACATATTTCGTTGGATCTTGTACTTTGAGTTTCAGATGATAGGGTTTGATTTTTCAGGGCACGTGAATTTTTGTTGCATCTTCTGAATTCGATTTTTCTAGGGTCTTTTAAGTAGGTTCATGAGTAAGTACTTATAGATTATGATGAATTTTACCGTCTACCTAGTAATATAATTTAGCCAGTTTTTTTTCCTTTTGTTTTTATTATTTGATTCTCTGTTTATTTTATTTTAATAATGCACGATATTTTATATGACGCCTTATTAAATGCTAAAAATTTACTACATGTCGTTATTATCTAAATATGACCATTAAAAGTTTTTTTTTTAGCCTATGGGGCTATTCAAGTCCTAGGCAAAGGCCTCCCCTTTTTTCTTCCACACCACATATTTCTTTTAACATAAGAAATTAAATTTAAGCTTTTTGTATGTACCTAATTATTTTTTAAGTGATCACTCTAGCGTACAATAAATTGCTTGCAAAAGTTAATTGAAGCGAAAGTATGTTTTGGACAGCACAGACTCCAATGACTTAAAATGAACTGAACCGAGAAAATTTATGTTAAAGGCACAGATGTAATTGAAAGCTCATTATTTCTATTTCTTAGGACCATTTTAAGAAAATTGACAAAAAATAATATCACTAGATGATATATTTGAAAAACTAAAAACTCTATAAGTAATTATTTGATGGATACCTAAAAGTTCGATTCGGAAACGGGCATCTGTGACTTGATACTGGTGAAATATATTTGAATTGAAATGAACATATCTCTAATTGACGGGCCCGTTGGCGTGGTTGGTAAGATTCCGCCATTCACGCTACAGGTCGTAGGTTCGATTCCTACCCGGGACATGCATTTGTGTGCATGAACATGTCTGTATATCCCGAGTCTGTGTGTAATTATGTATATTAAGTATTTATTTACAAACAAAAATTATAGTAATATCAGTTATCTGGTTTCCATAGTAAAAGCTCTGCTTAGTTTGGGATCAGGTAGCCGTGTGTAAAGGAATGTCCCAGGATATTTATTTTATTTAATTAGCACACACGCCAAGATAAGACTTTTGTCGCGCTTTATGTCGCACCGAGTCGCTCTCTCTCTTTTCTAATGGATAAGAGAGACTGACACAAAATCAGTTTATCACGCGTTTTGTTTTGTCACGGTCGGCCGTGCTACTAGTGCTGGGTGGGCCATAATTTTAAAGAAAGCAGAAGATATTAGTGAACTGAACACTTTTTGCCTACATTGACTAATAAAAAAAATAAAAATTTCGGAACAAACAATGGTACAAAAATGAAAATCGTTGACTTAATGCAAAAACATACATACATTACTTCGTCATATCTCATTATTAATTACGAAAAGCAGCAAAGGTATCCCATTTCTCTGTCCGAAAACCGAAACGAAGTTCACTTGTGAAACCAACACCTTATGTTATACCACATAAATGTTGCAGTAGTTCATACTATTGTACTCAATGTGGTACTTTTAAAGGTTGTAGAGCCAAGTTGTAGCCAATTGACTGCAGCTCATATACGGGCTGGCTCGACCGGGGTAGTACCACCCTCTCACAGAAGATCGGCGTAAAGTAGCTATTACAGCTGCGTTTCGTACGATGAGTGAGAGAGCCGAAAGCCCAACCCCCCTCCCCCTCCCATAATCCCACTCCCCTTCAGGTCGGCAGTGTGCGAGCAATGCCTTTCGTATTGTAAGCATCTATAGGCAACGGTAACTGCTTATCATCAGGCGCGCCGTACGCTTTTTTGCCACCGCAGTCATGTAAACAAAAATAATAATAATGTAAAACTGCATCTAGGCACACAATAGAGTTCAAATTTGCTCTCACCACTTTTCATCCAAGCCTCCAACTCGACAAGTTGCAACGCTATCCGATTCTGAACTCTACGGGCGGATAATTAAACTTTTCCTATGTCCGGCTGAATATCGGTCCAGTTATTAAACCGATACTTAGTGAGTTCTGCGTGAGTTAAGAATTCTCAAATGAAACTAATACTACGGGATTAAGATCTTTGCTCACTACGCCGCACCTTACCATCAACCAACGTATCATGGCTGCTATTACCTAACCGTCATGATACCCATTATCCGTTTCGTTTGTGCTTCTAATTTTGAATTTTGACACATTCTGTAGTGATTAGTGTTAAACTCACGAACGAACGAAGTCCGAATTATAATAGGACCCTAAGCACGTAATAAAAAAATTACGTACATCACACACTCCCTTTAGAAAATAAATATATCTGCATGAATTTGCTGTCGATCCAATCATAGCATGCTAGCACACTATGGTATTAGTCGGTCATGGAATGATCTGGCGTTCGTCTGAAATTATTCTATATCCAAAAAAATACTGTCTTGCATGTGGCGTGCACTGCTATCATGGTGTGGTACGGTCTGGTGAGCAAAAGTCCTACTTTTTAAACCTCGAAGTGTCCAGCTCTTTGCTTGCTGTACTCAAAGCAACAAGAAGACATTAGTTAAACGTCCATAACTTATTGTCAGCTTATAGAACTTCTTCATACAGCGACTGTAGCCTAGGGGTGAACAGGTTGGGCTAGCAATCGGAAGTTCCCAGGTTCGATCCCCGGTGGGGCATGGCACCAATGGATGAATTTTCATCTATGTGCATAATTTACAGTTCGCTGACGGTGAGGGAAAACATCGTGAGGAAACCTACCTATCCCTCGGGATTAGGTAATAGTCAGTTCCTGTATACACGGCGACAAGGTTCACCACCTGTCACGTTGGGTTCTGACTATCAGGTGAAACGTGGGCTTTGAGTTGGTTAATACCTCCACAATGTGGTGGTGTATGGCCACTCAAACCTCTGACTACCCCCGAATGGGGATAAAAGTCGTGACGTTACATTTTTTTTTTTTTTAGAACTTCTTCAAATGACAATTTGTAAGTGCTCCCGGCCTAAAAAAACATTTAGAATTTTTCGAATTTCTCGAATATACCTACCTATTGAAATTCAAAATGTTTGCAAAAATATAAATCTAACTTCATTTAGTTGGACGTTTACGTCTAGACCAAAGTGTCTTCTGAGTGAAGTTAAGATCGTGACTAGCCCAGCGTTACAGGAATACTAATGATGGCTGTTTTGTATTTAGATTTTGTACAGAGATTATCTTTGGAAGGGATTTTGTGCGGAGGGCAAGAAGACAACTTGATTGAAGAACTAAGTATTATGTGGCTTTAAGTATAGTAGAACTGTTGACAGGAAAAGAAAAAACCTGCCAAGTGCGTGTCAAACTTGCACATAAAGGGTTCCGTACCACCGTTGAATAAAAACGTCAAAAATATCAAGTTTCTTGTACGGGGACCCCCTTTATTTTTTTATGTTTTTTTTAGTATTTGTTGTTGTAGCGGCAATAGAAATACACATTCTGTGAAAATTGCAACTCTCTCCTCTACCTATTATGGTTCGTGAGATACAGCCCGCTGACAGACGGGCAGACGGACAGACAGACAGACGGACAGCGGAGTCTTAGTAATAGGGTTCGGTTGGCACCCTTTGGGTACGGAACCCTAAAAAAGATCGTGTCTATATGGTATTCTACTTCTACGTATACAGCACATGCATTTAAGCGATCACAAATCACAGCGTGCCCACTGCCACAAAACTTTCAGCTCAAACGCACCACCGGCCGAAGCATTTTTTTTTCTACAAATATTTTACCAACGCGCGCTGTTTTATTTGTGCCGTCACTTGTTTTACTGCGCTCGACAAAAATTCATGTCAAAATGGGAGACAGTTTTTTATTTTCTAAATTTAAATTGTGTCTATGAATATCGCGAGCGAAAACGACTACGCGAATAAAATTCGGTGGGGTGTAGATTTATCATTTCCGTTATTCATTCTCTTGCGGTCTTCTACTTGGTACTTAGGTTATTTTATGTTTTTTTATTACCTAATCATTATTATGCTTCATCTTATTTCTACTCAATGGTCCCATATCTATATCAATTCCAAGTATTTCCAAGTGTATCCGTTAGGAGACGGGGTTATTTTTTACATAGAGTGATTTTCGACCATTTCTTATGTTTTAAGGCTTTGTACATTTTATACACGTAAATATACTATAACTATTTAGAATATAGCAACAAGCAGGTATGTGCTTCGTCAGTGGTACAATGTTTTACTGGCCATTTAATTAGTAAGAAATAAAAACCAGCCAAGTGCGTGTTGACTCGCACATAAAGGGTTCCGTACCACCGTAGAATAAAAGCGTCAAAAATATCAAGTTTCTTGTATGGAGACTCTGAGAGATTCTGTGAAAAATGAAAATTTCAAGCCTCCACTTTTTACGGTTCGTGAGATACAGCCCGCTGACAGACAGACAGATGGACAGTGTAGGCCTAAGCCTATATTACTAAAACATGGGGTCCCACTGGCACCCTTTGGATAGGGAACCCTAAAAAAGTAGGTATCTAAAATGTATATTGTTTAAATGCGTCTATTCCACCAACCGGATGAGCTGCGTCGGGTCATAATGCGCCTGACCCATTATTTATAAACCTCGGTTTCAAAGCCACAGTGGTAATGTTCTATTAAGCGCATTGACCGAGATTAATGTTGGAATTCCCACCAGGAATGAAATAAAAACATTTGGGCTGGAAACAAAGCTGAATAATATTCATTTCGCTTTGATGACATTTTGTAATAGTTATGAGTAACACCTTTATGACCGAAAACATAACTTGTGATGCTATATTTTTTCTGTGCCTAAATATTATAAGCTATACTACTTCACCAAGCTAACTAGGCGCTTGGGTGGAATACGGCTTCCCCGCCCGCACACCCGCCACCGCCTGCGGCTTCCCGCCCGCTCACCACCCCCACACTGCTACCGCCATTGTGTGAGGGTGACGTCACATCTGACAGGCGCCTAGTTGGCTTGGTGGTGTAGTATATTACGAGTAACTAAGTCGAAGTATCTCGATTAGTGTACGTAATAGACGCATTTCGTCCGGTGTGTAAGATGTAGGTGCGCATCTAATCTGAAGATTGAAATTTAAAGCATTTCATTGGTCTAACGGTTAGACCAATAAAATTCTTTAAATTTCAAACTTCGTTAGACTCTAACCAAGTGACATATTGTTGAATTTTTAAAAACTATTTTTTAAATATTATTATACCTACAAAAAAGCTCACCACATTCGGTGACTGAAATTGTAATTTAGGTAGACGTATTATACGTATTCGTTAAATTAAACATAGAAACGCATTTTATTCGGATGCAATGGACATATTTATGGGTTAATTTATGGACTATTGTTCTAATGATAACTATAGGTACCATAACAATAGGGGAGACTGAGGACACTTGATCCCTTGGGAGACTTGGTTACCAGGCCATAAATCAAAAACTAAAAGCTATTTTTAATATCACTACATGCATTCATAATCTTAACTATCATTGTCGGTGACCCAATGTCATTTTGAAAGTAAATAATCGACAACTTCAGAGCAGTGGCGTGTTTTCGTTTGCGGCGGTCCAACATCTTTTATTGCGAGTATTTTAATCGTTATTTTCAGATATTAAAATAAATAAATTACGGATTACAAAGAAAACTTATGAAAACTGATTAGTTGAAGTGTGTGTTAAGAGGTTTTCTCTTGAATATTTTTCTTTATTTTAATTTAAAAAAAATGTTTTTTTAAATCTCGCTCAAAGGTACACTTGATCATGGCAAGCATGGGTAGACTTGATCCCAGGAACAAAACCTCAGAAATGTATACAGAGGGATCAAGTGTCCTTTGGCATGGGACACTTGATCCCTCGTTTTTGATTGTATATTTACTTATCCGAATTGACAAGATGTTACAAAAGAATCCCCTATGATCATGTCTACCCGGATCAAGTGTCCCAGAACAAGGGACACTTGATCCTTTCGTAGACTTCTGGGAAAACGCAAAAATAATGAGGAAACACATACATATTTCACGATTTGATGATGCAAAAAGATAGATGGATATATCTTCTAGCTAATCATAAAAAAATATCCCGTTAAACACTATTATTTTATGAAATATGAGCGAAAAACCAAAATGGGGATCAAGTGTCCTCAGTCTCCCCTAACAGTTTAGCAATCTGAGCTGATCAGTTTAATTACTGCATTCCAACATGATAAGTAGAATTGAAGAAACATCAATTTAATAACTACTTACCATCTAGAAAGCTTTAAGCGACAAATTTTCATTCAAGGAACCTCGCACAATTTCCAGAAAAAAATAATAAAAGCTAGAAGTCTACGTCACGAACCCTAATACCTATAATACGTCCTAACAAGTTGCGTCACGAGACAAAAACTATTAGCACAATGTTTCTCATCCCATTACATGACCCTGACAATGATCGTCCGTCCGACAACGGTGCTAATTCTATTGGCACAAATTAAACTTAACTAAACTAAATATATTACCATCCTTCTCAAAGTCGGTTACGGTGGGTGTGGCGTTACTAAGTGTGTTAAGCAACACCGATATTTGATCAAAGATTTTAAACTACGCAAGAAGATTCAAATTTCAAGATTTTTTCTCAACTACGCAAATTACAAAGAAACTTGGACAAAGATTAATGAGTGGAATGGGCATCCGTCATATATTGGGCATAGAAATTAGACAAATAAATTTGACGAGTGGAATTAAGGCGCATCTAAAGATTATAGGAAGTTATGATCGACCTGCAGGGGAATTACAAATCACATTTGTTCCTAAAAATGCTTTTCAAAACCATTGTAAACTGGCTAAAATCTCTATGAATTTGGGGGTAAATACATCTTTGAGGCAACAGAATTGGCATCTAATAAGGAATAACCATCTGGGATCTAAAAGAAAATAAGTAAGGACTTAATTAACTGTATTTCGCAAATGTATTGGAGGAATACGCCCATGGGACACGACATTACGACAAAAAACACTCGGGAGATGGAAACAGAATTGTCTTACTTATGTTCAATTTAGGACTCTAAATATAATTGGATTGGATCGAATGTGGGGTTTGTGTTGGCTTAATTTTAAACCTTGTGTTTAAGGAATAAGGCACAGATTAGTTCGGGGTGGGAATGAGTATTGCATTTTAATTAAAGCAATAACTTAAGACGAATGAAAAATAAGTAGAATCTTAAGTCTCTATAGTAGCAATTTTGCGAACTAAACGAGACGCTCGCAGAGTGGAGCAATTTTTAATGTTTGCTGACTAGATTAAACACTTGTTTAGTTCAAAATAATTTAAATAAGACCTCATTTGACGAAATAATTTGGGTTCTACATTTAAAAAAACATTTTCAATTTAAATTTGGAATCATACACATACTAGTAATTCTATTGGCTACCAATCAAGACTAAACTAAATCTGACACAAACAGAAATGTTGCTGGCTTGCTCATAAATTACGACCATGAGTATAAAAAAACTTATTTCAAAAAGTGTTGATATAATAAAACAAATATAACAACTTCTATGAATAATAAACACCGACTTACAGCAATACGCTATCACGGACATACAATTTTCTAAAATTCCCTACTTCCATCATGTCGTACACTTTAAAACGTAACTTTATACAATAAACCGCCGCTATAAAAACCTGTGGCGTTTACGTCTTTTCTAAATATTTAATAAAGAAATAAAGTTGAAAGTATTCTAAAAAAGTCGTAAGCGCCAGTGTTGTCAGAGACCTTTTTATTTTGATGGTGATCTATAAAAGTCGTAAGCGCCAATGTTGTCAGTCCTTTTTAAGTTTGTATTTCGAACATTTCGTTCCAGTTGTCTGTCGCGTGCATTAAAACTTGTTAGTTTGAGGACACGTAGACTAGTTTAATCAGAGCACTTAGTGGTAACAACCAGTGCTGTACCTACTACTGTGCTCGAATTTACATTTTGTGAAAGCATTTCGTCGGGAACTTACGGTGTAACTAAATTTAGTACTGAGAGACGTGGAGCATAACCAAGGATTGTTTTGACTGAAAAACTTAATTTTGCTTAAATTTGGATGATTTTAGGATAATTTAAAAACTTTCATCGATACAGCGTAGTTTTTTTAGCTTACAATTGTTTTTTTTTTTAATGGGACTAACCACAGATTACCACCACAGTTACTCCTCATACTTTTTGAGTACTTTTGATATACCTAACGTTTCCACTAATATAGAAAAAAATATGAACCCCCAATTTTATAGAGATTTTAGCCAGTTAACAATGGTTTTGGATTAATAGGAGCAAAAGTGATTTGTAATGACAGTGCAAATCGATTTGACTATTTATTTTGAGAGTTAAATTGATACTGATTAGAGACTTCTTAGAATTGTTTCTTGTTCTATCAAAATGGGTTATCTAGACATTTCTGTAGCAACAATAATGTAAAGCACCTTCCTAATTTTTTACTCCAGAACGAATCAAAGCCAGAACGTACGAATACAATGGTCTGTCTGAAAATGAATTTAAAATTCTCCATCTACTCCGTCATATGTAAGGCATCTTTTAATATAGTTTGAATAAAGCGACTATCGTAATCCTCAGAGATGTTCATACCGTCTCAAGAAACTCATATCAGTACACGTGAACAAATAAACCGATGTTTTATTAAATTTGCGCGATGCAATTGTGCAAGCGGCATGTTTATGCAACTCGGATATTACAGCGGACGCTACTCAGCATCTGAATCTGCATCTGCATTACACCGGGATTGTGCTGCACTCGAATAGAATCGCTTCAGGCTTAACTTTTCAATTTCGTTGCACTGGTATCGAAATGGAGAAGTATTAAACCATTTTGTTTATATTAAAGTTAAGTTATTTAAGTTAGAAATAGAAGTACTTTTAGATACTAAAAGTACTTCTATTTCTATTTCTATTTTTTACGGTGGCGAACAAGCGTACGGCCCGTCTGATGTTAAGCAATTACCGTAACCTATAAGTGATTGCAATACTAAAGGCATCGCTCGCACGTTGCCGACCGAGTGTGTCAGAGGGAGGGAAAGGGGGGTTTGGGCTTCCGGTTCTATCACTCATCGTACGAAACGCTGCTGTAATAGCTACTTTATGCCGATCTTCTGTGAGAGGGTGGTACTACTCCGCTCGAGCCAGCTCATAAATAATCTGCATTCAATCGTTGGCTCTACCACTTGTCAAATTTGATTTTAATGGGTTTAAAATAAACCTCTCAATGCATACCTCAACTTGGTTTAAAGTTATATTAATCTTTTGCAGCTTAATAAAAGCCATTTCTTCTCCTATTAGATGAAGTGCGGTTACATTTATGGTCCTAAAATTGTTCACTTTATTTTATTCTACTTGAATAACGCTTTCCGGCTTGGCGTCAGATGCTTTCAAGCTTAATATCTCCTTTTGCTTTAGCACTGAGTTTTTAAAGGAAGACGTTTTTAGTTTGCTCTGTAGTGCGTGCAGAAACAATATGCTTGATAGTTTAAAACCGCTACCAGCAAATGATATAAATAAATAAAGATCGCCAGACTTATACACCAACTGTATGGTCCCAAACTAAGCAACGCTTGTACTATGGCTACCATACAATGGACTGAGGGCGACCCCAGTGACAACCAAACCCAAATTACGAAAAGGCTGTTTCCGAAATTTGCCTCTGGCGGGAATCGAAGCCGCAATCAGCAATTAATCCCGAGCACTTACCATCAGTTTGACGTCTGACCATGTAGACCTCCTCCTTGCGTCGTGTATCCTCAATGCTGAGGGTCAGGACCTCTGTGAAGCACTCTTTTCTGCACGATGTCGCGCCACGTCGTCCTGTCTTCAGCGGTATAAATCGCTTCGTATACTGAGGTGTTCAGTGCCATGCGTACTACTCCACCAAGCTAACTAGGAACCTGTCAAATGTGACGACATCCGCACAAAAAAGGCGGTGGCGGTGCGCGGGAGGTGTGGCGGGCGGGAAGCCGCAGGCGGTGGCGGGTGTGCGGGCGGTATGCGAGCGGGGAAGTCGCATTCCATCCGTGTTCCTAGTTGGCTTGGTAGTGCAGTAGGTACCTATTTGGTCCGTCCAGCGCATGGGGACCTTATCCTCACTCTACGACACCCAATGTCATAAAATGATTGCTATTTTAGTCGCCAGAACATATTAATTCAGTCATTCAGTATCTTTGAAACGTGGCTAGCCAAGCTGTTGGGCTTGGGTTAATTTGGAAAAGCCTTCCCAACTAGATATATTGAATTAAATTAAGCCGTCTCGAAGGGTAGATCCGGATAATCGTGTTTTACGACGGCTAATCAAATATTCTAATTTATAGAATGGAGTTTTAATGGCGTATTTACGAGGAAGATGCTGGATGCGAAATTAATTTGTTGTGGAGCTGAATTATAAGATTTCCAAAAATATAGGCAGTTAATTGCTGAATCTGATGGTACCAAAGCATAGAAAAAACTAAAATGGACTAAAATACATGTATTGAAATCCTTTTCACATTAGTAATGCATGAACGGGACAGAACTATGTTTAGGTGAGTCTAAAGTATAGTCTTGATTTGGTGACGTAGAATTGCCATTTTAGGGCCGATTTTACCAATACAGTAACGGATCGCTAGAGTATCAGGAAACCTAATTATCGTTTGCTACTAAAATACACTGGTAAAGTAACTTATCAGTGTTTTCAAAAAAATGTTTAAGTACTAATCTCAATCTGTTGACTAAAGTACCTACCATGAGGTTTTGTAAAAAAATTGTCTTTCTTATTTGTTTAGTCAACCTTTCGCTTTCCCCGAACACCAATTATTGGGGATCCCGAATCCAAAACCTCGAAAAAGGGTTAAAGTCCGGACCGGATTATCACCACTGTGCGTTGCTTGTTGCTAAATTACCCACTAGTCACCCACTAGTCCAGTCCAATCGAGAAGTTTGAGATCTTTCTGTTTGGGGTGAATTTTTGCGTGGTTATAAAACTAACTTTAACCACCTCCCGTTATTCTACCTCGGCAAAACAACTTAGCCAAGGTAGGATTGATTCAAGACGTTCATTGGTCATCTCAAGAGTTTATGGACTAATCGGAGCATTCAATACTCATTTGGTGGAAATTGCTTATATTCACCCTGGCTTCGCCTCAGCCTAGATTATCACGTTTCTCCATGCCATATCAAATGATAATAAGTCAATGATTCTGCGGTCCGTCCACAACGTAGTGAGCTTGGGCCAATGCCTGGGCCACAGAATAGATAAGGCGTACCTGGGCACTCTTGTGTCAGTAGCTCCTACTACGAGGTGGAAGGACCGCGGAATCACTGACTTATTATCATTTGATATTTTATACCCGAGTGCCTAGTTGGTTTGGTGGAGTAGTATAATAGCGATATTCTATTATTTAATTCAAATTAGATACGAATTTAAACAGCACCGTGAGAATAACGTCATATCATTACTGACTTTACGTAACAAACTGACATAAATGTTTTATGTTTTGGACTTAGATGTTGTGTTGATTCGCAGATCTTGGATCATTAAAAAAAATATTTGTATCAGTTCATTACGTGAGCGCTACAGAAACAGTTGTTTTGATAAAAGATCCTCTTATCAAACAAAGTAAATATAGGTTTGCTGCAATACTTGAAAGGTGTCTGTTGTTTAGTTATCATTGATTAAAATGAGTGTGGATACTGAAAAAAGTAAAGGTAAGTCAGTATTAAATTCTGACGCCATTTCAATAATTATTTGCTATTTTATATTTTAATAATATCTTTTAAATTTGTTACCCTTCCACTATTTGGTTTGCCAGCCCTCGAGTCTGCTAACAATTAACCATTGCGAAACCACTGTTCTCCAATATTCTCTTCATGAATTCTTCATCGTAAATCGTGGCGGTTGACACTGTCGGCTAAAGTACAGCTAACAGATAGCCGACAACATGTCAAACGCCAAGAATTTACGATTTATGATGACGATATTGAACATTGGAATAGGCTAACCCCTAAATTCATAGAGAGTTTAGCCGGTTTACAATGGTTTTATAAAGCATTTTTAGGAACAAATGTGATTTGTAATTCCACTGCAAGGCGATCATAACTTTTTATGAATTTGGGGGTAAGTACGAGTATATGTCCCCTTTGAAATTTTAGTAAATCTACTGAACGAATTTTCTTGTTACAACCCAAATGTAAGAATTACAAAATTGAACCCTTAACAGGCTTAGGGTTTGAGTAAAAGTCCATAAGCTTGTAAACTGAGCATGATTAGAATATGGAAGTGGTTTCTTAGGACAATAAGTAGCGGACACTATTTGAAACACACTATCTGTTCTTGAGCGGAGACCACGAGAAGGCAAGTATAGTGTGGGGAGCCATGCGGCCAGGTGAAGTGACGACCTGCGGAAGGTGGCTGGCAAAAACTGGATGCAAAGAGCTGAAGACCGAGCTTAGTGGCGTGCATTGGGGGAGGCCTATGTCCAGCAGTGGACAGTAATAATAGACTGATGATGATGACTATCTGACAATTCCAGGAATGTTGTACGTTCAGTCTGAACTCTGAACTAGTATGATTACGATATATTTTTCAGAACCTGAAAATGACGCGAACCCAATGCAAAAGTTGGAAGAGGCGCTCCTCATCTGCGGTTTCGGGAAGTTCAACCTAGTTCTGATGTTCGCCACATTCTGCGCTGTGGCTGCTTCGGTGATGGTCACCACTACATCTTCATACATCCTGCCGATCGCAGAATGCGACCTCGGCATGACGATCATGCAGAAAGGGATATTGACTGCTATGCCGTTTTTTGGTTAGTAGCTACCATACCTACCTACTGTTTTTGGGGATATGCCAGATATGCCAGAGTCACCCCGATGGTTGTTGTTGGGGTCTTCATTATACCAAGTGTCTCAAAAGTACGAAATGATAATTAAACTACGTAAACGGTAGCTGATATGTAGATGCTTAGTGAATACAGACTATACGTAACTATAATAGTTTCTGAGTTATGGGATTTTGAATATTTGTGATAACTTTTGTGTTTGGGTCTTAGAGCACATCAAATAGCGTAGAAACCAGTGTAAACTGCATTTAGAAGTAGCAGCCACTAATATTCAAGAAATAGTTTGAAAAAAAATTTGCATCGTTTTAGAGATATTACAGTATTTTAAAATTAGCGGAAAAGATATTTGAAAAAGTGTTCGAATTTTAATTAAATTTTTATACCACGCAATTCTATTCCCGATACTCATCCAAACCCCCAAGTAATCGTACTTTTGAGAAACTGTGTATAGCGAGAGCCTCGCGAATCATGATATCGTGATTCAGGACTTCTAATTTGTGCTGGAGCGCGCACTCAGTGCCATCTGTTGGTGGCGTCGTGAACGCATAGTAGGTACCTATTCAATCCTCGAAGGGTATGGCAGAATTGTGCAAATCCGCAATATTTGGAGGTTTTTATTATAGCTATGGGGGGAAAAGCTAAGACCACTTGACTCACTAGATCAAGAGTATAGGTTCGATTTCCGCGCGTGAAGAATTTTGAAAATTGTCTTTTCGTAATTTGTACTATTACTATCGGACAACTTAAACACTATATCCAAGCCGAGAATAGAACTCACTGCCTCATCCTTTGACGCTATTGAACAATAGGTGCTAAATGCTAGATGGAATACCATAAAAACCTGCTATTTGCTCTGTTTAGTCTTTCTTAGTTATATTTCAACGTAAATGCTATTTATTTAACAATTATCTAGTAATTTTAATATTATCTCAGGGAATGCTCGGTCAATGATAGTAAGGTTAAATGCATAACAATAGCTGCTGTTTCATGAATTCTCAATTTGTGATTATGGCGGAAATATAGCCACAATGTAAAAGGTCCTTGATATTATCTAAAAAAAAACTGGTGGGTCAACATGAGCCGAGCGGCGCGCCACCGTCGCCTTTGAGGTTTCGCCCTATTGCTTTTGACTGCCCGTAACGACTGTCATAGATCTTCAAATGACACCCGGGACCGCCAGCTTAACGTACCCTCCGAAGCCTGATACTCGATACGATCCAAATAATTTCGCACTTTTGAAATATCCTGTAATAACGAAGATAATAATATTGTAATATTTCCAGGGCAAGTGGGCGCGACCCTCCTGACCGGCTTCGTCGTGGACGCCTTCGGAAGGAAGATATTTTTGGTGGGCGGCCATATTGGCATTTTTATTTGCACTATCCTCGAGGGCTCCAGCCAGAATTATTGGGTGTTAATAACTGGGAAATTTGCTGAAGGAGTGTTGTGAGTATGCCTTGTGTTGACCATAGATGTAGAAGAATTGTTAACCATTTTAATGGGTCTTGATTTGCTGCAATATAGCTCGCTTGATACTTAGTACCACGATGACGGCTGATATAAATTTATTTCGCCAAAATGGTACACCAACTGTATGGTCCCAAAGTAGGCAACGGTTGTACTATGGGTACCGTGCACAGGACTGGGGCGATCCCAGTGACACCCAGACCAAAGAAAATTACGAAAATTTCATTGCTGACATTTACCCCGGCGAGATTCAAACCCGCAAATATTTCATGCAGTGATCCGAGCGAGCGGCCTACGTTTTGAACACTAGGGCCACCGCAGACATGCTACTTTTTGCATCGGCGATCGGCGATTTTTCGGTGTCTCAAAAAGTAAAAAATAAGTCTATTGCTGCATCTACATCAGGCACATGCCGCTCCAGTACTCAGTGTTGACGTCACAACGCATAGACATAATGACATATGAGTGCTTGGGAAAGGCATGCGAGGCATCTGGGTGCACCAAATAATTTTTAAATACAATTAACTGTATCAAAAACAGTTTTCTATCGTTTGGAAAGGAAATTATTCACAAAGTATTCGTAACATAAAACAACCGTGGATAAAAGAATTCGTTTTGAATTTAATATCTTCAAAGAAAATATCTTAACTTTTATAAATATTACGATTTGGCGGCCCTTTGATTTCTCTTTTAAAACAAATCGAAGTAATTCTTAGGGAAATATAATACCTACAATATCGCATTTTGCATACTTTAAGGGTCGACTTACAGATGCTTTAGAAAGTATTCTGGTTGATTTTTTACGGAATTTAGAATCGATTGTATAGTAAAATTTCTAAGTAGGTATTGGGGCAAGTATTAAATAATTTCGTTTTCATTAAAATCTTATAGTCCGGGTTCCCTGGTCCATTTTTTTTATGAGTAAGAAGCAAATTTTCCGTGAGTAGCTTCATTATGATGAGACGCCCAACAATTTCTGTACGAAAAATCTTGATTGAATGTGGTAGGTAAGAGGGATAGCAGAGATAAAATATGTTGATTTGATGATTCTCAAAAAATTATTACTAACTGGGTTTCTTTTGTTAAATCTAACGATCATTATCTAAATTATTGGAAAAAATATCATATCAGCTGGTTAGTAATCATTGTTGATGACCTCGTTATCGATACATGTTGGAATGAGGGGACTCTTAGATCAAACCATACATTTTGTAGGACAAATATTTTTTCGAATAATTTAGATAATTATCATCAGATCTAACAAAAACAAAGAGTTACTAATAATTTTTTGAGAACCATCAAATCAACATATTTTATCTCTGCTATCCCTCTTACCTACCACAATCAAGATTTTTCGTACAGAAATTGTAGGGCGTCTCATCAAAATGAAGCTACTCACGGAAAATAAGCTAGATACATATAAAAAAAATGGACCAGGGAACCCGGACTATTACGTCTCTTTATGCTCAGATTTTTTCACGACATTAGGCCCTAAATGTCTATTGTAATAATGTATTTTATTTCAAGGAAGAAACGTGATTTAAGGGTCTTCTTAAAATTCAAAGGTAAATGAGTGAGAATAAATGACGAAGAATTTTATTCATAAATTTTAGCTGAATAAGGTTACCTTTGTCATCATTTCCGTTTGCAGGGCTTTTTTTCGATAGCGTTGTTTAACATTGGGTAGCAGTTTCTATGAACGTGAACCGTAAACCGGCTAAATGTGGCTGGAACTACATCAGGCACATGTCTCGTCCGAGCACTTAGTTTTGACGTCGAAACGCGTAGACATAATGTCATAACATGAGGGCTTGGGCGAGGCATGCGAGGCGTCACCACGGACTAACTAGTGAACGTGATCTTCAGTGCTGCCAACAACGACGAGGCTTTCTTCATCGTGCAATTAACCTCTCCTTCTAGTTTAAGTGCAGCCTATTCTGCTTCTTCAGTGATGGTGACAGAGTTTACGCACAAGAACGTAAGAGACCGAACTCTGCTGGCGTGGGCTGCATTCATGTCTATTTCTCTGATCGTAGCTGCACTCATGTCATGGGCTACACTGCCTCGGGATTGGCACTTTATCATTTGGAAGGGATACTTTGGTAAGTCTTCTCTTCTGGTAGAAAATAATCTTCTTCCAACTCCTATTCTTTCTTTCAATTTTCTTTTTTTATGCGAGTTCCAAGTCCACTTAACTTTTCCCCGGGACTTATCGAGAGTCAAACGTCGGTGTCATTTTTAGACAGCACTGCTGATCCTGGATTACAGGAGTAACAGTGGTGGTAGTGTGGCTGGCCTAGTCTCATTTGAAAACAGGCTTTCTATGACTTTATTTTCGGACTATCAAAGACATAACAGTACTCTTCCGTGACAGCTAGGTTACGAGGTTGGCCCAAGACTATGTCATCGGCTCTGGTGGAAGATGTCAATCAATGACACCGCTGATCGCGACGTAGCCTGGGCCATCGTACAGAATGGCATCTCCTCGCTCCAATACCTATAATTAAGATACTTTAATTTTATTAACTTCATTTTATGAAATCAGTTATTATTTTCAGAACTCCACTCATGGAACATATACCTGTATTTTTGTTCGATCTGGAGTCTTTTGGCTGGAGTGACATACTATTTTATACCAGAGAGTCCGAAATATCTTCTATCAAAGGGACAGGAAGCAAAAGCTTTGGAAGTTTTAAAGAAAGTATACGCCATCAACACAGGGAAGGATAAAGATAGTTTTCCTGTAAGTAATAACGTAGTGGAAATAATTTCGTTCAAGGGACTTGGCAACTACCGTGGTGTATTATTTTGCTTTCTGAATTGTTTATTAACACGACAAGTTGAAGAACTATTAATAAGATCTCTTAAACTATAATAGTACTACGGCCTGCATGCAAGTAGTAGATAAAGTAATGAATACTTATTAAGAAGATACAATGCTAGCATAGGTACCTACACAAGAATATTATTTATCATATTGGCCTCTGGCATGTTGTTACAAGGTCAATAACACAACAAAAACCCTAACCAAACGTGTATACATAGATTAATTTTGGTTTCCGGAAGGGCGCTCCAAGCAGATGGAGCATACCTACGTTCTAGTAAAATGCGGCAATTGCTACTACGCCAAAGTCAGCGTACTTCAATACATCTGACAGCGAGCAATGAAAGAGACGTGCTGCGACGATAATAAGTTACAGCATTTTTTGTAATGATTTTTCTTAGTGTGGCAGTATCTAGTGAGAGCGCGCGCTAAACTCTTATAAACCTATGCGTGTTTATAAGAAATGGTTAATTTAAACGTAATTGCTTCGGCGGTGTTCAAGTTTTAAGTAATTGGATTCCTCGTGGTCTGAGTTCAGCTAAGCTGCGGTATTATTAGAAGGATACAAAGTCTTTGTAATCAGTTTACAACGACGTATGACTTTAAACTTATAATAATAAATAATAATATCCTGGGACATTTTTTACCCACGGTTACCTAATCCCAAACTAAGCAGAGCTTGTACTATGGAAACCAGATAACTGATATTACTACATATACTCCTTTTTTATTTGTAAATACATACTTAATATACATATACACCCAGACTCCGGACATACAGACATGTTCATGCACACAAATGCATGTCCCGGGTAGGAATCGAACCTACGACCTGCAGCGTGAAAGGCGCCTCCGCGCCAACCACGCTAACGGGCCCGTCATCACAAAGTGGTCACATTTTTTATCTCAAATCAACATTAAAACAGGAAACACGTAAATCCTTACATAATTTCGGTTCTAGACATAGAACCTTGACAACTAAACTAGGTAGAGTGCCAACATGCTTGATGCAAACTACTCTTGAATTAGTGCGTTCAGGTGCCTCGCATGCCTCGCCCGAGCACTGCTATGACATGATGTCTATGCGTTCCGAGGCATGTACGCACCAATTGATTAATTCATCATAATGTACATTGTAGTACGTAAGGATAATAGTATCGCCCGTGTACTCAGTTTTGACGTCGGAACAGATAGACATAATGTCATAACATGAGTGCTCGGGCGAGGCATGCGAGGCACCAATTAGATGTGTCCATATGGCGCGTATGCCTCACCCGAGAACTCATATTATGACATTACGTCTATGCGTTCCGACGTCAAAAGTGAGTGCTCGCGCGAGGCATGCGCCTGATGAAGACGCCGCCATTAACTTGTTCATGCATACTTAACACGTCAGAGAGTTCAGTATTGATTGAATAAAACTAATTTCCTTTTAAGAGGGGATTAATTTACGGATTAACCGCTACTACCACTAGCTACTTTGTTTTCTACTTCGAAAATATTATTCGCCCCAGAATCTCTTGTTTATACTTCAATTAGCGTCGGCTTGTAGCTTAAGTGTTGCTTTTATAGAGCGATATTCAAAGTAGTTTGAAAGAATGAATATTTTTTAAATCTTGTTATTTGCTAAAAGAAGCGATAAGAGTTTTATTATAGTAATATATTTTTGCACTCTTAACATAAAATTTTAATTTTGTATTCTTGGACGAATAAAGATGTATTTGTATTATTTTTGTTCTCACGATTAGATTTTGTAACTTTAAGTTCTCATAATAACTAGGTGTTCGTATTCCTTTGTCTTGCCGCAGTGATAAATGTACGTAATTATGTTTTTATTGTTACAGATGACGTCACTGAAAGTTAAAGAGTCCTTCAAATCAGAAAAAAAGGACAGTTTCAGTAAAAAACTGGTTGAAGCGATGTTCGAAGTCAAGTCTTTGTTTCGGCAGCCTCTACTCGGGCGACTATGTTTATTTTTGTTTGTGAACTTCGTTTCATTGTTTTCGTAAGTATATTATATTATATAGCTGAGGGGGGAGACAGTTTCATCCCATATCTGACCCCCGTAGAGTTGAATTTTCAAAACTCCCCTCTTACCCGTGAGAAAAATTTCATGCTTAGGCTGTGCGTTGTCTGACAATGGCTGTATGTACATCAGGCGTATGCCTCGCCCGAGCACTCAGTTTTGACGTTGAAATGCATGTCATAATATGAGTGCTCGGGCGAGACATGCGCGGCAAATGCAGAAGCCAATTAAGTGGTTGGTTCTAAGGCGCTCCACAAACGTAGGTACCATACTTTTTGCTGCCGACACAGGATATTCCCTAAGAAAATCTGCTTTACGCTAACGGTCTCGCAACCGTATTTTCTACGTACCTATCTTGTATCGCCAAAAAAGATTACGTAAGGACTAAAAATGAATTGTTAAAATAAAACGAGTCATCATTAAATGAATTTCTCGTTATCACTGGTTTGTAAGAATTGTACGATGTTTATGTTTTCTTATTACTTACTTAAATAAATTTAATACGTAATACAACAATGATGAGGGAGATGTTGATAGTAGAATTAAAACTTGGTTAATAGAGTCTCCTAGCAAATTTTCCGCAAATAAATGTTTTTGAAACTAATTACTGAAAGGTATTTCTGTAATATTCTATTCTAGATACCTTTATAGAACAATAAGGGTCTTATCACAGTACGGTAACTGCTTAACATCAGGCAGACCGTACGCTTTTTGCTAACTCAGTCCTATAAAAAAACTAGCGGTTACACGCTCGGCGCACGCTGCTAACCCGCCCGCAAACCGCTAGTGTGCTACGGCCCTTATGCCTACAGATCAATTTAAGAGTATCTAAAAACAATTAAAATTAAGTATTGTTGCTCCAATATCATCTAAAAACATTATCCTGTTGAAATATTTCATAAGAATATTGTCAAATTTCAGGTACAGTTCTTTGAGACTGTGGTACCCACAAATTTCGACCATCATAGAGAACTATGAGATCAATCATGGCAGCGCTGACAGATTTTGTGTCATGATTGATGATTACACGCACGGATTGACTGCTAATTCATCAATTACCATCAACGGCACTGAAACTCAAATATGTGTTCCGGTAAGATTCATGTTATCATTATCATCATCATCATGTCAGCCAAAAGACGTCCACTGTTGAACAAAGGCCTCCCCAAGGTGTTCCACAACGACCGGTCCCGAGCCACTTGCATCCAGCGGTTTCCCGCGACCTTCACTAGGTCGTCGGTCCACCGTGGGGGGCCTACCCACGCTGCGTCTTCCGGTACGTGGTCGCCACTCAAGAACCTTTTTTCACCATCAGCCATAAGTTCTAAATGCTGTCTATAGATGCTGCAATTCCAAAAGCATAGCTTGCACCTTGTAGATTTGAAAAGGAGTGGAAGAGAGGAAGGTAAAGGAAGCGGGGGTTGGTTTTCCGGCTCTCTTACTACACTAGTAGTAGACAGACCACAACTCAGAGAGCCTACTCTGTTTCAAACGAAAACGAAATTTCGGACGAAATTCGCGTAATTCCTACTACGTTTCTCATTGATTCCGACATTTATTACGAACGAAAATTGTTTGACGTCTTCGTCGTCGTCGAATCTAAACGTCAAACAATTTTCTTTCGTAAGAAATGTCGGAATCAATGAGAAACGTCGTAGGAAATACGCGAATTTCGTCCGAAATTTCGTTTTCGTTTGAAACAGAGTAGGCCCTCAGAAACGATGCTATAATAACTACTTTACGCCGATTTTCAGTGAGAGAGTGGTACTACCCCAGTCAAGCCAGCCCGTATAGTTATGATTTACAGTGAATTGGCTACAGGCTTTAATTGATTCGTAGTTGCTCCCATTGCAACCCATCACAAACTAATGATAGCTATCTTTCCCTTGCAGCACCTCAGCGGTTTCGACACATACCTGAACGGGATAATAATGGGCTGTGTGTCATTAGCTTGCTTCTGCATAAACGGATACCTCGTCAAATTCGTAGGACAAAAGCCCTTGATGATTATATCGCTGATTTTGTGCGGGTGTGCCTCAGGGGCGCTGTATTGGACCCGGTCTTTAATTCAGATAGCGATTTTGCTGTCGGCCACGTGTGCGTTCATGCAAGCCGCTGCTGCTTTGATATATAATGTGCTAGTTCGAGTGTTTCCTACGTCAGTGAGGTAATAAGCTTCTAAGCGTAATAACAGAAAAAGCATTTTTAAAGCACCCTATTTAAAACCCGTATTACACTATCCGATATTTTCAGGTCTTTAACATTTGCCATAGTGACTATGGTGGGCCGAATGGGATCATTATCAGGAAGCATCTTGTTCCCAATGATGCTGCAATCCGCGTGCATGTCACCTTTCCTGACCCTATCTGTTGTAAGTCTGTGTAAGTATCTGATATTCTGTAATTTCATGAAATGCCCATTTTAGCAAACGATTTACAAAAAGTGGTTGGGGATGGCGATTCCGTTTGAGTTTTTTTGTATGGGACTGAGGTGGCAAACAAGCCTACGGCGGGATGTTAAGCAGTTAATGTAGCCTATAGATGCTTGCAATACCAAAGGCATTGCTCGCACGTTACCGACCTTAAAGGGAGTGGGACTGAGGGAGGGGAAGGGGTTTTGGTTTTCAGGCTCTCTCAGCCATCGTACGAAACGCAGCTGTAATAGCTACTTTACGCCAATCTTCTGTGAGAGGATGGTACTACCCCGCGTGAGCCAGTCCCTACCTATATGAGCTGCAGTCAACAGGCAGGCAGGCTACAGCTAGGCTCTACCATCAATAGCACCCGGTGTGGACACTGAAGTGTGAATCTTTTTTTCAGTAGGCGACTTGACGTTTATTTTCTTTTCAGGTGTAGCCGTTTTGGTGTTATTTTTACCAAATCCAAATAAAGAAAACAACGGAACGGGTGATAGATAAGAAACAATGTTGGATCTCTATAGACATAAGACTGTATTTCCTTGGATCATAGATATGTAAGAAGTCGAGTTAAGATAAATTATGATGTAATGTAATTAAGAATATAAATATTATTTTTGTTTGTCGTCTACAATTATTACCACAATTATTGTATAACTGCAATTACTGTAATAAATGATTTATACAATATTTTTTTAGCTTGGCTTCCCTTTTCAAATATAGCCAGTGTCAAGTAAAATATATATTTTTTAGTTTATGAATAGGCCTGAAATACCAGTCACAAAAGAAAATAAAAAAACAAAAGAGGTCGGGCCCTATTACGAATCCCAAACGACACAGATTGACGGGTTCGTAATACGGCCTCAGTCAGGAAACTTCGGTAACGTAGACCATAGATTAGAAATCCGGCCAAGTACGTGTCGGACTCGCACATAAAGGGTTCCGTACCACCGTAGAATAAAAACGTCAAAAATATCATGTCTCTTGTATGGGGACCCCCTCTCTTTTTTAATTTAATTTAATTTTTTGTTGTAGCGGCAACAGAAATACACATACTGTGAAAATTTCAACTCTCAATCTATTACGGTTCGTGAGATACAGCCCGCTGACAGAGGGACCGACAGCGTAAGCTTAGTAATAGGGTCCCGTTGGCACCCTTTGGGTACGGAACCCTAAAAAGTAACGTAGGCCGCCGAAGTGGTCCTATCTTATTTTATGCATTTTAGTGACAACAGCCAAAAATGAAATCTTTGTTTGACATGTACACCCTACCTATGTTAAATTATGCCTATAAATTCTACAGTTTTAGAATGTGCTCATCAAGGCCTTCCATTTGATACCCATATTGTAATAACGATAGAAAAAAAATTTTTTTTCACATTTCAATTTAGAGCCATAATGCCGCCTTACTATTTTTTTCAAAAATAATATACCCAGTGTTACTCGTTACGATGTAAGGATTCTAACGATACCCCATGCATCCAAATCCATTCAGGCATTTATAAGTTATGGTGGAATAAAGAATCTCACATACATACATACATACATGAAGCCTAAACACATATACACTCCTTTATTTGGGCAGTCGTGTAAAAAACACACGATAGCTTCACTAAGCATCTACATATCACCTACGGTATACTAATAAAAGTACATAGCTGAATTATTATTTCTTACTTATGACACACTAGGTATATTCACACGGGTGAAAAATGGTGTCTGTTGATATTATAACAAGTTTTAACTAACTACGTCATGCGACCTTGCATCAAATACTATGGTAATACATATATCCATTTTGTCTTTTGAACTGTATACCCGCTGTATTGCAGCAATCGGTGCTGCAAAAAATTTAAAACATATATATTTTGTATTATTTGAAACAGGTATTTTGATAATAAGAGGTAAATTTATAAAAAAATACAGGAGTTCATAAATTTATAAAAATGGCTGTGGATACTGAAAAAAAACAAGGTAAGTCCATTAAATTGATTAATATTTGTACCTAATTTCATCCTTTGAATACTATTATTGCCATCGTTTGAATTAATCCTGTGACCGTTTTTATTGTAAAACTAGCTGTGCCCGCGACTTGGTATGCGTACGTTTTTGAAAAAGACTACCTACGACTACGACTACATCCGCGTGAAAAATGTTTTTGTTTTTGCGTGGATCCCTAATTATTTTTACAAAACCTATTAGCCTAAGTTCAGCTATTATCCAGTGAAAATCTCGTTAAAATCGGTCCAGCCGTTTCGGAGATTACCCGGAACAAACATACAGAGAGACAGACAAAATATGAAAAAAATGCTTTTTTGTTATATTTGCCGTATATAATATGTTATTTTGACATTACAAACAGACACTTCACTTCAATTTAATTTATTTGTATAGATTTTTCAGATTCCGAAAATGAAGCAAATCCAATGAAAAAGTTGGAAGAGGCGCTCCTCATCTGTGGCTTCGGGAAGTTCCACCTTGTCCTGCAGTTCGCCACATTCTGCGCTGTGGCTACTTCGTTGATGGGTACCACTGCAGCCTCATACATCCTACCGATCGCAGAATGCGACCTCGGCATGACGATCATGCAGAAAGGAATATTGACTGCTATGCCATTTTTTGGTGAGTATTGGGTGAAAAGAATGTGACTAAACGAGTGCTGAATATGAATGTGGAAGGATACAAAGCGAGAGGAAGACTCAAGAAAAGATGGATGGATTGTATAAAGAGTGATATGAATGAGGTTGGAGTGGATATAAGTATGCCAGCAAAGTGCGATGAATGGAAGAATAAGACATACTGCGCCGACCCCAGATAATGGGAAAAGGTAAGGCAGATGATGATGATAAGGTGGAGTTTCTCCACGAGGTCGGATCAGAAATTAGGAGGTACGTAGTCAAACCAAGGTCACCGACATAACCCTGCGAGTTATTAGGCTGAAGTGGCAGTGGGCGGCACATGTCCGAAGATACTGGCGACCACGTACCGGAAGACGCAGCGTGGGTAGGCCCCCCACAAGGTGGACCGATGACCTAGTGAAGGTCGCGGGAAACCGCTGGATGCTAGTGGCACAGGGCATGTCGTTGTGGAAAACCTTGGGGATGCCTATGTCCAACAGTGGTCGTCTTTTGGCTGAAATGATGTTGATGATGGGGTGGAAAGGTGCATTTCTGATGGCGAACTTCGAACCCCTTTCGAGAACAGTTAGGTTAACTCAGTCATGCAGGTTTCCTCAAGATGTTTTTTTACCGTTCAGCAGAATTAAAATAAAGACACATCATATAACCACATAGTCCATAGGTAATGCCACCTATGGACAATGTGGTTATACAATATGTTAAAAAAACCCTGTCCGACCCGAAAACGTATTGTTGGGTATCGAGATTAGATTCCATTTTTGAAAAAAAAAACTTTTTTTTAACTTTTTTTTTTAATTTTTCAAATTTTTTTTTTTAATTTTTTTAGCATAGTATGTGTCCCACTGCTGGGCAAAGGCCTCCCATATTTTTTTGTAATACAAATACCCCGATTACATAATTTTTTTTTTCATAAAATTACGTCTTCACTTACTTAGTGGTCTGAGGTGACGCCACACGATCTAACATAATTACTTCCGGTAACGGTGTTGTCATATTTTTAAAATTAGCTACATTTTGTGGGAAAAAGGCAAAAAAAATTGGCACTTTTAATGTTCATTAATATGTTTACTATCATGTTTTTTTTTATTTTATTATTTTATTTGGTCTTGTGATTGGGGAACCTAATTACCGGTTTCGGCTCGGACAGGGTTTTCTTAACATGTTGTATGTGGCATTGTGTAGTCGTAGGTTCGATATCAGTGCGCACAAAATTTCGGAAATTTTCTTTTCGTAGTTCGCTCTATATCTATCAGACAATCGAAACACTTTATCCAACTCGAGATCGAACTTAGTCCTTCGTTATTTGGTAGATGCGCCACTGACCACTTGGATCTGCTAGCTTGGAAACCATAACAATCGGTCTTACATAATTTCATTAACACAAATAAATTATATAAAATATAAGATCTAAAGTAAGCTTATGTACGAGTACATACTAGGTAATGTTAATCTATTGTGTGTCTATCTAATGTCTATTGCATCTAAAGAAATGTAAATTTTAATAGTATTGTATGGCAGTAAGGCCAAACAAATAACAATAGCTAGAGTTTCATGGTTTGGGATCGCAGTAAAAATAGCCACAATGCTGCAATGGAACAAAGTCCTTGTTGAAATCTGAAAACACGAACACCAAATCGAATCGAGACCAAAATAACACGTGACGGAACAGAATATCTAAAGATTATTTACTATGTTATTTACATGCATTTACACACACCAAAACAAGTAATAAATCTACACTAATATTAGACTGCTAGTATTGACGAACTCTTGGCGCCGTGATTTGTGCGTTCGCCCGCTTCACTGCATGGGGTGGTTGGTTCAATTCCCGCTAGAGGAAAATTTCGGAAACGGTCTTTTCTTAATTTGCCCTAGTCTGGGTGTCACTGGGATCGCCCCCAGTCCATTGTACAGTAGCAACAGTACAAGCGTTGCTTAGTTTGGGACCATACAGTTGGTGCGTTCGTCGCCAATATTTATTATTATTGTTTATTATAAAAAAATAAAGTTTGTAGGTATATATGTGCGGGTTAATCTCTGAAACTACTATCCGATTGTAAAAATGGTTGCACTAATAGGCAGGCTTATTAACCCTGAGTGCTATTTATTACGCTATGAAAGATATAGCAGTAACGATGATAACCGATAATCATGCAAACATTAAAGTATTATTTCGGACCTCCAGAACACCTTGCGTATATGCAAAGACATTTTATTCACTATTGTTTATAATTTTTTTAGTAGCCTGTTAAATGTCACACTGCTGGGCCTCCCCTCTCTGTCTCCACAGGTCCCTATCCTGGGCATCCAGGTATTGATGCGATATGCCCACCTTTGGGGATCCATTCATGACACGTGGACGGCCCAATCCCACTTCAGCTTTTGGGTTTTCATGCCCACGTCCAAAGAGCATAGTAAGTCCCACGTCAGTAATCCGAGTACACCACCCTGCGTGTTTCTGACGCAGGCCGTTCCGGTTTATAATATGTATAATAAAATATTGTAATATTTCCAGGGCAAATGGGCGCGACCCTCCTGATCGGCTTCGTCGTGGACACCTTCGGAAGGAAGATATTTTTGGTGGGCGGCCATATTGGCATTTTTGTTTGTACTATCCTCGAGGGCTCCAGCCAGAATTATTGGGTGTTATTAACTGGGAAATTTGCTGAAGGAGTTTTGTGAGTATTCATTATATGTACAAACTTTTTATGAATAGAAGTGTCTAGGAAAGAGACCCTTTGTCCCAAAACTCTTTCAGAAGTTTCCAAATGTTTAGCAATATTAGCGGATTAAGATCAACAATTAAATGCTGACCAATCTCTGCATTGCTGATGATTTCATACTCTACTCGCTGGTGGCTTTAAAACTCCAAAAAATGCTCCTAAGACTACTTGAACAAGTTGGATTATCATTGTGGTCCAGAACAAAGCTGACCAACAGCACGAAACGTAGGCTCAAGGCAGATTATTACAATCAAGGACGAAACGTATCATGAGTGCGAATAATGGCCGGCGCACACTGAGCACGGCATGGCATGGCATTTTAATTTTTATCAAATCGAAATAAGGTATATATTTCAATGCTCGGTGATCGCCCTCGGAGCATCGCGGAGCATTTTCTCAATGCACCCGCTGGAGCACCTTATTTTGATTGGATAAGTATTAAATTCGATTGATAAAAATTAAAATGCCATGCCCTGACGTCCTCACTGTGCGCCGGCCATAATGTGACAGTTTGACGGGCCCGTTGGCGTGGTTTGTTTAGATTCCACCTATCACGCTGCAGGTCGTAGGTTCGATTCCTACCCGGGACATGCATTTGTGTGCATGAACATGTCTGCATGTCCCGAGTCTGGGTGTAATTTGGTATATTAAGAATGTATTACAAACAAAAAGTAGTTAGTAATATCAGTTATCTGGTTTCCATAGTACACCAGGTTGGCCACTAACCATACGATAAGAAGAAGCTCTGCTTGGTTTGGGATCAGGTAGCCGTGTGGAAAAGAATGTCCCAGGATATTTATTTAAAGTTTATTGTGTTCGTGATTGGTTTCCACAAATCTGCCTTTCTGTTGCCAAAAACGACGTGCCTTTCCTCGTTCTACAATTAACCTCTCTTTCTAGCTTAAATGTCGCCACAGTTTCATTCGTGTTGGTGTCAGAGTTCACGCACAAGGAAGCTAGAGACAGAAGTCTACTGGTGTGGTCTGCCTACATGTCTATTTCTATGATCGTAGCTGCACTCATGTCTTGGGCAACATTGCCTCAGGATTGGCACTTTGTCATTTGGAAGGGATACTTTGGTAAGTCTTCTCTTCTGATAGCAAATAATTTTCTTCCAACTCCTCATATTCTTCCTTTCGATATTTACGCGAGTTCCAAGACTATTTAACTTTTTCCCGGGACTCATCGAGGGTCAAACCTCGGTGTCATACATTGTTGTCATGGTCTGTACCATCAACGCAGAACAGTCTACGTACCTACTTATAGATTGCCACACTCCGCCCCTCATTCCGGTATAGGTACCTTTTTACATCCATTTTATAGTGTGCCTGATGGGGTTTTCCCATAGACGAACCATATAAAGGACTGGGTCTAAGCTACCAGGCCGCGTTGCTATTACATCGCACAGCTCGGCCGGTGACGTCATCACAGTAGGCGTGGCTTAAGTCAGTGTGCTGTTGGCGTTCGTCCTGTGCAGACGTCTTGCCAACGTTCGCATCCCAAATATAATTCTATTCGATACTAGATGGCGACCCTCGGTATGTTTTTTATATGAACCTACACGTAGTGACATCTAGTGTGAAAAAGATAAACTACGTACTAACATCGAAATAAAACGAACCCAGTAGTTATGCTATTTACCGATAGATCGGGGGGGCGGAGCTTGTAAATTGCCCTCCCAGTTTTTAACCCCCACCACCCGCGCCACCCCGCGCAAAATTTCCACGCGTTGTTTCATAAGGAAATCTAATAAGGGCACCTCTATCTTTAGTCTTTACTCTATGGGTTTTCCATATAAAGTTTCATTCCATATATAGAATGGAAAACTAGACAAAAGGGGAATATCCCAAATATTGATGATAGCAAATTTTACAGAGAGAAAACATTCCTTTATTTTCAAAAATAAGTAATTATGAACCACCTGCTTGAGCCGCAATTCGAAACGTAGAAATGTGGAAAAAACACCATTAAAAAAAACCGGCCAAGTGCGAGTCGGACTCGCGCACGAAGGGTTCCGTACCATTCTATAAAAACGGCAATCATGTCTGTTGTATGGGAACCCCACTTAAATATTTTTTTATTCTGTTTTAGTATTTGTTGTTACAGCGGCAACAGAAATACAAATTTTATTCTGACTTTTCGGATAGTTTTGATAAAATCTATTGCTCAATTCGAAATTGTATCCATAAAGGGCTAGGTAACTAAAGAGTGCACAGTATGTGCCAGCATTCAAGTCAATATTGATAAACACATTATCTATTTGAGTATAACCCGTTGTGGTAACAACACGAGGAAGTTTTGAATTTAAACCAATATGGTCAAAATATTTTTTTAAAGGTGCATTCTCATTAGATTCCAGTAAGTCTACATTAAAATCCCCGCACACTATAGTCGGAGGCAACGGGAGTATTCTGCCATCAAATATGACACTATGAAAGTAATACAACAATTTCCAATCGATCGAAACCTAGATATAACGCAAAACTTGTCATAAGCAGGCGAATTTTGGTCGTGACTATATTGCGATCTGAAAAACGAAACCATAGCGCGATCTAGGAGCTCATCTAGCGTCATCTAGTGGTGCGTAGCGGTACTATTATTTTATATATTATGAGATTCTTATTTTATATTATCTTTGTTATAGCAACAATTATTTACTCTTTGCCACCTCACTCCCATAAAAAAAAACTGCTCAACATCAGGCGGGCTGTACGCTTTTTTGCCACCTCAGTCCCATAATTGTTAGTACACACCTGCAATAATAGGTACATAAAGTACACAAATAAATAAATACACATTCTGTGAAAAACTATTACAACGCCATCTATAGTTCTAATACTCTGTGCTTGAAACTCCGAATGCATTTGAAACTTGATTTACAAATATGTTTACGTACGTAAACAATGTATTTGCACAAATCAGTTTAGTGTTAACATTATTTTAATTTAAGCTGTGGGCGACAAAAAAAATGCGAATTACTCAAAAAAAAAAACAACTCGTAGTAAGATTCGAACCTAATACCCATATACACGTGGACTAACGCCTTAACCATACGGCTAAGATGATCTCTAGTATTGCATTCGAATTATTATACTACTTATGACACTGTAATGCCAATGATATCATAACAATGTTAGATGGCGCTACTTTGACTGGTACTATTAATTTAAAACTTATTTATGGGTCAAAAATGTAGTTTTACATTTCTTTTTTTTGTCAACAATTTATCTAAAATATGTCATAATGATCACTCATGGTTAAAATGTTAGTTTTCTCTTTATATATTGTTTAATTTATGAGTTATCAATAAAAACGCCAAAAATATCGAGTTTATTGTATGGGGACCCCCTTTATTTTTAAGTTTTATTTTATTTTTAGTATTTGTTGTTGTAGCGGCAACAGAAATACACATTCTGTGAAAATTTCATGTCTCTAGCTATTACCGTTTGTTAGATACAGCCCGCTGACAGACAGACGGACAGACAGACAGACAGACAGACAGACAGACAGACAGACAGACAGACAGACAGACAGACAGACAGACGGACAGCGTAGGCTTAGTAATAGGGTCCCGTTGGCACCCTTTGGGTACGGAACCCTAAAAGTACCATTTTAATGATACGGATCGAAAGGGCCAATGAGGATTGATTACAGAAATCGTTTTTCAAAAATCCTTTTTGAGTGCTCTTCTATTAGGTATACAAAGACCTTCTGTGCAAAATTTAATGCTTTTAGACCCACTGGTTAATTTGCTTTTTTTATTAACTAAGAATATTGCTTTCAGAAATCCACTCTTGGAATATATACCTGTATTTTTGTTCGATCTGGAGTCTTTTGGCTGGAATGATATACTATGTTATGCCGGAAAGTCCGAAATTTCTTCTGTCAAAAGGACACGAAGCAGAGGCTCTGGAAGTTTTAAAAAAAGTATATGCCATCAACACAGGGAACGATAAAGATAGTTTTCCTGTAAGTAATAATGCCAATAAATTTAAAACGGATACTGTATGGTAGAATCTAAATAAAATGGATAAAAGTTGCGTCGCGTCAAGTGCACAAGCAGTTGATAAGCCGGCGGGTGGCCATTTTGTTTCAAGTATCTTTTCGTTTCTGTGTAACGTATAACAAAACTTACTAATGCTTTTGGCTTATCGTAGTGATAAATTTAGTAATTAGGTTTACTTTCGTTACAGGTGACGTCATTGAAGGTTAAAGAGGATTTCAAATGTGAAAATGGAGATGGTTTCACGAAAAAACTGGTCGAAGCCATGTTTGAAGGGAAGACTTTGTTTCGACAGCCTCTACTGAGTCGACTATGTTTATTTGTATTTCTTAACTTCATTACATTGCTGACGTAATTATACTTTTTATTGTTTATCTTTAATAGCCGCGTTCACAAGCCCGGGCCAGTGCAGCCCCAAGCAGCCGCGCCTGATCAATTAGATAACGAATCACAGTAATCATCTGTGTCCCAATTACAAACCCGGACCATTGGGTTTCATTCGTTCGGATTTTAACACTAATTGGGTGCATACACACGATCTGAGCTGTCACGCCCAAACCATCAGTAATGACGTCTGACCACGTAAACATAATGTCAATATGGATACTCTTTCACGCATCCATTGTGTCTTTAATATTCGAAACCCGAACGAAACGTAGTGAGAGAGACACAATACCACTACAGCTGTCTTTCTCTAGGCTCGTATTACTTGTTTTCAGAAGTGCTAAAGTATAACAGAACCTTAACATAGAATAATAAAGTACAATATCATAATATTATTAATAGCCAATAAATCAAGTGCGCGATATAGTTACGAGTCATGATTAGGATTATGATTGCTGACAGTATAGAACATGCAGGTTTCCTCACGATGTTTTCCTTCACCGTAAGCAAGTCATAATCATATTAAAGTTATGATTCGTACATAGATTTCGAAAAATCCAGAGGTGTGAGCCAGGGTTTGAACTCTGGATTTTCAGCCCGCAAGTCGCGTGCTTAACCAATTGGCTATCACTGCTACAAATTAAGTCAATGATTCCGCGGTCCTTCCACCACGTAGTGGGAGCTACTGCCACGGGAGTGCCCAGGCATTGGCCCAGGCTCACTACGTTGTGGACGGACCGCGGAACCATTGACTAAAATTATCATTTGATATTTATACCCGAGTGCCTAGTTGGCTTGGTTGAGTAGTTTGCGTCAGTATTCATATGCTAAAATATTTTATTATAGGTCCAGTTCTTTGAGACTGTGGTTCCCACAAATTTCGACCATCATAGAGAATTATGAGATCAAGCATGGTAGCGCTGACAGATTCTGTGTCATGATCGATGATTACACACACGGATTGACTGCTAATACATCAAATACCAATGGAACTGAAACATGTGTTGCGGTATGTTATCTGTTCATTGCAACTAAAGTTATCATTAAAAAAATGATAGAAAAGTGTAAATTTCTACTTGACAATTTTACCTAGTTATACTGGAATCATCAATCCAATGTTTGGCATCTCCTGGCGTTGCAGTACCATATATATTTTTTAATATGTTAGGTACTACATATTTTTATATTTGTAAAATAGATCATATTATTACCTATTTGTAACCCCAAAAAGTTGTTTTTCTATCAATCTTGCTGTCCGCAAATGGATTCGTAATGTTGCTAACGTTGCGTTCAATAACAAACGAATGGTTATCTTTCCTTTCCAGCACATCAGCGGTACCGATACATACCTAAACGGAATAATTATGGGCTGTGCAGTATTGGCATGTTTTTTTATAAATATATATTCCATAAAACTCTTAGGCCACAAGCCCTTGATGATCATATTGTTGATTTTGTGCGGGGGTGCCTCAGGGTCGCTGTATTGGACCAACTCTTTAATCCAGATAGCCATTTTGCTGTCTGCTACGTATGCGTTCGCGATATCTGCTGCTGCGGTGAAATATAATATGCTGGTACGAGTGTTTCCCACGTCCGTGAGGTGATAAGCTTATTATATTAGCTCAAATTTATTCAGCTTTTTATTTTCTATTGGGTAGCCAGTGCTTTGTACGTATGACCTATTGAGGAGGGTTTGGCTGAAAATCAGCGCTGGGGGGGGTCTCGGTCCCCTCAAGCACATGCTGAGCCAGATTCCTTTTCGGCACAGTCCGCATTGACCTTTTTTATTTTTACACGACTGGCCAAAAAAGGAGTGTATATGTGTTTAGGGTTCATGTATGTATGTATGTATGTGAGATTCTTTATTCCACCATAACTTTTAAATGCCTGAACGGATTTCGATGTATGGGGTATCGTTAGAATCCTTACAACATTCCGGGTAACACTGGGTATATTATTATTGAAAAAAATAATTGGCGGCATTATGGCTCAACTTTAAAATGTGAAAAAAAAATGTTTTTTCTTCCATTATTACAATATGGGTATCAAATTGAAGGCCTTGATGAGCACATTCCAAAACTGTAGAATTTATAGGCATCATTTAACATAGGTGGGTGGTAACATACATGCAAAACAAACATATCATTTTTGGCTGCTGTCACTAAAATGCATAAAATAAAAATAAATAATTTAAAAAATTAAAAACACGACTGCCCTGCCAGAAACCTACTTAAAAAGTATAAAACAAGTGCAGTGTCATTGCAGTCGGGGGCCCTCTTAGTTAAAATATGTTCCACAGAACGGTCCCCCGACTGCAATGACACTGCACTTGTTTTATACTTTTTAAGTAGTTTTTTGGCAGGGCAGACGTGTTTTCAATTTTTTAAATTATTTATTTTTTTGTGTCTGTTTTATTTGTTTATGTTCTATGTCTTGCGTGTTGTGTCGAATAAATGTATGTTCTTTCTTTCTTTCTTTCTTTTCTTTCTTTCTTTAACATATCCACAAGAATAGGAAGTTTAATGCGCAGATCCTAAATTTGATTTTGTGAAATTTTTTGTTCCATTTATTATTATTTTATTATTTTTTGCTAGCCGTTATAAAGATTTTGTTTCTTTCTAAATAGGAAAATAAATCTTTTACAGTCGGTTGAGGTTGTGTTATAATTTATTTTCAGGTCTTTAACATTTAGCTTAGTCTCTATGGCAGGCCGAATCGGATCGGCAGCAGGAAGCATTTTGTTCCCAGTGATGCTGCAATCTGCGTGCATGTCACCTTTCCTCTTATTATCTGTCATATGTCTATGTAAGTATCTTGTATATATTCCGTAATTTCTAAGGAGGCCAATTTGCTATTTAACTTTACAAAAAGTGCTTGCGAATAAACTGATGTGTGGTTTTTTTATATTCATTAATTTTATTAAAATTTTCAGGTGTAGCCGTTTTAGTAATATTTTTACCAAATCCAAATAAAGAAAACAACGGAACGGGTGACAGATAAGAAACATAAAGTTTGATATTATCAAATTAGCACCTAGTCGCGCATTTTCAAATCTGACTTAAAGTAGTTGAGTTAAAGTTGGAAATGGAACACAGTTGTTCAAAAATAACGATTCTTTTGAAAATGGAAGCAACATAACCCATGCGTTATTAGTTCTTGTATCTACATAGTTGGTGTACTCTTAATTTCATGTTAAGTATTTATTTACGGGTTTCTTGTGAATTTTGATGGTAACATTGCATTTTTTTATACACATAGGTACTGTTTTTAAGTTTTGTTATTTTGGCTCATTTGATTGATTTAAGAATACTATGTAAGATTATTTGTAAAACAAATATGTTGCGTTCATACTTTTTGTTTATACTCGTATACCGAAGAAAAACTACTGATTTGACTTACCTACCATACGAAATTTCCGATAGTGGATTATGGCCTTAATAAAGCCATTTCTAGGCTTCCAC